>FR989903.1:3955093-6355093 GCA_905404115.1 Pheosia gnoma
CTTTCCCCATAGGTTAACAATGGATTTCCGCCAAGTATCGCCTAGTTCTATCAATTATATCAAATCAGCAAGCATAGCTGTCCAGGCGAAATTGTATATTAAGATCTTTAAGCTACACCGTATCGCTTCCCAGAACGTGTGGTTTAATCAGCAATGTAAACACTTTGATCTTGTTCCAAATTACATTAATATTCGGTCCAACACACACAATCGATCTGCTAGTATTGCCATTCAGAGAGCTCAAAAAATTTGGTTAGGTGAGGAGGTTAGACGTTGGTTTAGGATTAGGGACAATTTGAAACTTCACTTAAGAATTTTGCAGTCAGAACTTTCATTTTATTTACATAATGTCGAGTTTGATTTATTAGACCAAAAGGCTCGAGATTTGGCTTCAATATTTGCTCACGAAAAGTACCAGACTCAAAATAGGAAATTACAAAAATTGTTAGAGGGTAGGTGTCCAGTGTCTCGCTCGACAGACCAGACAAGCTGCGATCATTCTTTTCATCCTAGAGTCAAAAATTTAACAGATGTTCACTTTTCTAGTAGGGAAATGTCACTTTTAGATAAAGGTTTAAAATATAGTATCCCCCAACAAATTACACAAACATCTTTAGAGACATTAGCCGTTGATAGTGAGGTAGCTATCATTAGAAACAAAAAAGATGATTTAGTTAAAAGTTTGGCTGCTAATCAAATCAAATCATATAAAGCCATTACTTTTAAACATCCCGATTTAAATATTTATAAATCAATTCAAAATAAAATCCGCCACAATAGTTTAGTCGTAAATAAAGCAGATAAGGGACATTCTATAGTTATTATGGCTCGTTCAGATTATAACAGTAAGGTTGAGGACGTAATTTTCACTGACGAGTTCCAGCGTTTAGCTTCTGATCCAACAAAGCGATTTCACGCGGAGTTGAAGCTTTGTCTAAAGTCTTGTACATACCATTTTCCGCCTAAGTCGTTTGTTGTCAATAGTCTTATACCTATGAACCCTCAGTGCCCTTTGCTATACGGACTACCCAAAATTCATAAAGATCATGTGCCTGTCCGGCCAGTAGTTTCATATATGAACGCCCCAGCATATAAATTAGCTAAATATTTAAATTCATTAATTAAAGAAAAGTCATCATTTAAACCAGAATTTAGTTTAAAAAATAGTCAAAATTTAATTGAAAAAATTCAAGATGTCCATTTACCACACAATGTCAAACTTGTTTCGTTAGATGTAGAAAGTCTATTCACAAATGTCCCATATAATGAGTGCCTAAGTATCATTAAAAATTTGTTTGAGATGAAAAAGTTACATCCTAGACAAATTGATGATATTTTACGGATGACAGAACTTTGTATGAAACAAAATTATTTTAAATTTAATCAGGAGTATTTTTTACAAAGAGAGGGGTTAGCAATGGGGTCCCCTCTTAGTCCATTAATGGCAGATATATTTATGGATCATTATGAGCGTAAATATATTGTCAAAAATAGTAATATCCTTTATTATCATCGTTTTGTAGATGATATTTTGATGGCTTGGACGGGCACAGATCGTTTACTCAATATTTTTATTAATAAATTGAACAGCATACATCCCAAAATTAAATTCAAATTAGAGTTAGAACAGAATAGTTCAATAAACTTTTTAGACTTGACCATTCATAAAGATAAAGGTTATCATAAATTTGAGATTTATCGTAAACCTACCTATACAGATACAACTATTCCCGCGTCATCTAGCCATCCTTGGCATCATAAATTAGCTGCATTCCACAGTTTGATACATAGACTATTCAATACTCCACTCAGTAAAGATTCTTTTAAAAAAGAATTAGATATTATTTATTACATAGCTCAGGCCAATGGGTATAGTAGGTCCATGATTAATAAAATCATTAAAGTCAAACAACATAAAATTGTAAACAGTTTACTATATCCATCCATAAAAGAACCGTTAAATTTCACTTCTACTCTGACATATTTTGGACATATAACAGACAGACTAGCGAGGGTTCTGAGGGGGAACGGTATTCGTTCAGCCTTTAAGCCATGTGCCTCCTTAAAATCATTGTGTAATGGCAAAGATAGGGTAGATAAGTCCAAAAAATCGGGTATTTATGAATTGATTTGCGATCAATGTAATAACGTTTATATCGGTCAGACAGGTCGCAATTTTGATATTAGATATAGGGAACATATAGCCGATTTTAGACACAATCGCCTAGATAGGTCTCATTTTGCTAAACATTTGTTAGATACAGGTCATAGTTTGAATAATGGTCACACTTTTAATGTTGTTCACATATGTGGCAAGGGTCTTAGATTGTCTGTTTTGGAGCGATTAGAAATTGTTAGACGAAATAGGAACGAGTTGCTGAACGAACAGATTAGTTTTGACACTTCCCCTTTGCTTAATTTATTTTCACATCATCAAATTAGTCGCTCAATTGATTCACGTAGTAGCGAGAGTAGCGGGGGTAGTGGGGATGGCGGTCGGTTGCTTATATAAGGCGCGCGTGCGGTGCATCGTCGCTCATTCGTAGCCCAGCGGTCCTGAGGATGCCTCGTTTAGAGGCGAAACACGTGTCGAATACTTTATAGATTCGCTTAGTGTCGCGGAGAATTGCATTTTATTTGAGGTCCCGTCACTCGTGATAGATAGTTTCTCGATTAACATCTTAGAGGAGTTCGGGTGTTGTTGGCTTCTTTTATTATCGATCAAACTTGTTTGGTTTATAATCGAAGAGGTTGACAAGCCGAGGGTCAGTGGTGGGTCCTCTTTCCCCATAGGTTGACCCCATTTATGGTAATGGGGTCTCAATATAATATGCACGGTCATCTATTGCTTTATGTAGCTGATGTATTAAGAATATTAATATGCCTCTATCTTGCGCGTGACTATATTCAATTGAATTGAAAAACGCTTTGTAATAACATCGTACATTGTTTAAAACGTGTATACATTTTATTATTAGAATTAAGCGCATTGCTGGAGAAATATAAGGGTGTGACTAATTAACGCTTGCTGCGCAAAATCGATCTCTAGGTATTTTAAAAGTTGATTGGCAAATGGATTCGTATATAATTAACATCACAATTTGCCTATGGTATCATAGGTATAACATTGCCAGTACTTTTTTAGTTACGGCTAACAATAAACAACCCTAATAAAGTTAAATATATCCAAATGCACACCATCTCAGCAGTATGCCGACAGACTAACTTTTAATAGGCTCATGTAACGGCCTAGCGCAAGGTTTGTAACGTGAAAATTTTGGCATTTCCTACTAAATCGCATGTAATGATATCCACACAATATAAGGTGTAACAATAATAGTGTAAAATTTATTAACAGGGCCGACAGTAGGTTATAAAGATAACATTCCCAAAGAAATAAATCAAATTATTAGACATTTGAAAGATGACACCCCGTACTGAGCGCACGGCCAAAAGCTACTGGTTCACATTATTTAATAAATAAATAAACTAAATGTTGACTATTATTTTATACATCAAAGGGATCCATATAACTTACTTATTCATCTGTTATAATTTTTTACAGTATTTTTCATCACCAATAACTACAGCAAACTTATTTAGTGCAAACTAATATTTTATTTGTGTTCGAGGCTTCGACGGACTATGCGTTTAATTGACATTGTGATTGGTCACCGATTCATTTTATTTTTGTTTGCATATTTCAAAAGTGAGGAACAGTTTTATACAGCTTATAATTTAAAATATTGCATCTGTAAATTATATATGCAAAACATTACGCGTCACGCACTATGGCGTATTATCTTTCAAACAAAAAAAAACAAACCTCAAGCCTTTATATTTTGAAATTTGATATTTATTTCTCATTTTTTAACTTACTGCAAGTAATAATTATGCTACAGATTACTACACCAATTACCGTCATTGTTGTAATACCAACCTAAACCTACTCTACGTAAGATTTATTATCAAAAATGTAGCTACGCGTAGCCTCAATACTCGGAGCCGGTGCACATCTGTCCCAGCCCCGAGGGATACATTTCCCGACAAAACCCCACTTTGTGCGAGACACGCCCCACGCGAGACAGTTTTATTCAGCAGTGCAAGTGGAAGTCCAACTGTATAGGACCTTGTTACGACGGCTTTAACGACGGATGGGATTAAGTTTACCATAAATTAAATTACACATGTCTTTTTTATGTGGGATATATTCATTAATTGGTTATCATAAAAATATTTTATGTTAGTATATCCAAACCTTATTTTAATAATGATATATTTTTCTTAATTTAATTCTGATATCATTATGAGGGTTCCACACGGGTTCATCACGGGAGGGTTCATCACACTAAGTTTGGCCCCTACCAGGATTCGAACCCGGGACCTATGACACAGAAGGTAGGGGCATTACCAACTGAGCTAATCAGGTAGTCAAACGGGTACAGATCAGGTGGTCTTTCTATGGAAAATGTAAAAGGCGACTAGAAGAATAACACCATGTAAATATCATTTGATAATAATCTTATGTTTGAGGTGTCGGTCGACTCACTTTCTACTATCATCTAATTTCGGTGATAAAAGTGGTTCAAATACTGTTTATTTGTTAAAACAAGCACCTTGGTAACTTATCTGTTAAGTGCAGAACCAAACCCTAATAATGTACTACTGTGTCTATAATCACTGATAAAATCTCTATTGTTATAAACATAAACAAGACACTTTTAGTACACAGTGGCGAGATATTGAACAATTCCAGCTTATTGTATTATGCGGACAATCAGGTGGGCAAAATGACCATTTTACTTTGGCCCCCGCACAATCTTGCGGTTAGCAAACTTCGAACTACATTGTTTAGAGAAAGGACCAAGATAAGCTGGATGCTTGTCATGTTTACGTTGAGCCAATAAAGACAACGAGAATTAGAATATTAAAAGGAAATTCAAAAGTTTTACAAATAGTCTGAAATTTAGTCCAAACTTTTGCGAAGAAGATAGCTGGTTGAATCGATATCGATATTTTATTTGAATCTTACAATGGAAGTTAGCACAAGAACCCTATTTATAATACTAATTTAAAAAACATTAATAAAGTTTAAAGTCTGTTATTGAACAGAACATGCATTTTTGTATTAAAGTCTGCCGAATAGAAAACTCGAATATTGTGCAGTGACCCAGTCGTTTATTTTATTTTGCAGTGACCTAAAATTGGTTAGTTAAAAAATCCGACTGTGTCTCTAAACTCCGATTAAAATGTCAGAGATGCATATAAAGTTGTCCGCAAAACAAATACATTTATCCGAAAACGTTCAGGATTTATTCTCCTGAAAGAGCACATTCAAACTGAAACTACAGTTATGCATTTCACAAAAATTGACTGCAATAATTGGCACTTGCATTAGTACTGCGGCTACGAGAGATAGTTTAGGTTAAGTCAAGTGAAGCTTTAAAATGTCGCGGATGAGTGCGAAAGCGTTCCCGTGGCCCCCTCACCACAAGGCGGGAGAAGGACCACCGTAGGGTTTTAGTGGGTAGAAGTCAGACATAACCCGCTTGTCTCCCCCGAGGCTTGCTTGCTTGGGTATCCCCACGAAAAAAAAAAGTTATACTTGAAACGGTGAAGCAAATCATCGCGAGGAAAATTGCAATCCTTGAAAGATGTGCGAAGCCCGCTAACTGGGCCAGCGTGGCTACTATGTGCCGGTCGCCAAAGGAGATGGCAAGATGATTAAGGTAAGCTACAATTACCTATACTCATTCTTTTAAACTGTCTATAATAGCTTTAATCACACTCAATCTCATCAATTAAAGTAATCTCCTCCACACACATCACTAACCTACATAAGTACTCCGATCTTAACAAGTGAATCTCTAAGGGCATGTTTACACTACCAAAGTGAATATGAGGCTTGACGTTGACGGATGGTGTTTGCGGACGCAAGGAGCCCTCGGTGCCAGCGACGCAGACAACAGGTTTATTTATTTGCAAAGTTTTTGGACTATTATAATAGAGAGACCATTCCGGGTTTGGGTGTTTTCAAGAAGTTTTTCAATGCGGTAAGTTGTTTGGGTACAGTTCCCGATAGTTATAAGGTTTAACAAAAATTGTGTATAATATTTGAACAGATGAATCAGAGAGTTGTATGGATCATGTTGATGTATCAAATAATTGTGTAAATAAAGGGTATTTTTTTTAAATAAGACGAACCAGTAGCGTTTGGCCGTACGTTCAATACATGTGTAATTTTTAAATGTCTATGTAATGTGTTATATTGATAACCTACTGTGGGCCTTGTTAAAATATTTTACACTATTATTGTTACACTTTATATTTATAGGTGCTACCTATTTTTCGCAAAATATTAATTCATGAGTTTTTTTTTAAATGAACTATGCGACGAATGCGCTAGAGAAAGTCAGGTTCCAGGCTTAGTAAAGCCTTTTTGAATCACACCGTATTCTTACACTACATTGATATTTGTCTAAAACGGTTACTGCTTCCTAGTCCTTTGAAGCTCAAAATGTTTGTGAAAGTCAATCCACCTAAGTACTTAATAAAAAACGAAAAAAATACAGATGACTATGCGAAAAACGTCTTTGTCCTTATAATTATATGGTTTTAAATCTGGCAGAATTAGAATTGTACATGCAAAAAATTATGAGAAGCTGGCGGAAAATGGTTAGGCAGTGCTATCGTGTGGAAAATATGAACGCTCAGAATTCATTGGGCTGGTTTTCTTCACTTACCTTTGCCGCATCACGTGAAAATTCACCAGAAATTTGACGAACCAGTATGCACTGTTGATAGTTCTTTTTGTACCTAGGGTGCCGGGTTCGAATAGCGGTTGGAGCAAACTTTGTGTGATGAGCACGATTGCTTGCATACAAGCCGTGGATAGTAATTATATACTGGGATGGAACCCCGTAAAGTACTGTACCCATAATGCGAATGTTTCTTAGTTTGGGACCATAAAATTGGTGTGTTCGATTGGCGCTGTTTTAATTTTTAGTATTTTTAGTAACCACGACTACTGATGAAAAATAAATGGCCTCAACAATCCGGCCAAAATTATGTGAATTGGAAAAGTGTGGGTGCGAACACTTTGAAAGCGTTCCAAAGCAATGTATTCTAACTTTTAAGTTTTAGATTTATCTCTACCGCGTAATCGCCTCACGAAAATTAAACTTAAGAACACCTAAGCTTCTTTTCATTTTGGGTTAGTACAAAAAACGAATGCTCTTTAAGCTACATTGGTAATAATACATTTATGATACCAGCGTTACATAAAACAGGACAGGGTAGTAAAATAAAAACAGCTCTTAATTAATACTGCAAAAGTTTCTAGCGATGACGTCAGCGGAACCACAAACAAACCCAGTTGAAACACTTGTATCTAATTAAAACTTTTGTTTTAAGTGCTAATTGCACTTGGCTAGTCGAGTACTTGTTTGTTACAACTTGATTACAATGTCAACGATTACCGAGATCCAAGTTTACTATATATTGTTTTTTTAATTCTATACTTACTTAATTTTGTAAAATTAAGTTCAAGTAAATAAGTAAGTAACAACAATTTATAAACTCCAACTATTAGTATTTGGATAATTATGAACATTTTTATTTGTTACTGGGGCTTGTATAGGTGTAAAGCCAAACTTAAAAGAATGGATTAGAGAAGCAAAAGAGACAACTGTTGTTGTCTCTTTTGCTTCTCTTATAATAGTTAATTTAATTAGGATAGTAATTAAAATTAAATTCATCCATAGAGTGATATCTAAAGTACTTATAGTTATTGTCGTTACAAATACCATACCCTGAAATAAACTAATTTTATTAAGTTTATTTTATGTTTTTACGATCCCGACGTTTCGGCTGCTTTTCAGAAACCATGGTCACGACAGGACTGACGTGTTTGACGTTCTAGTGTCATAGTTTGAACTGGGGTACCCTCATAATAAGTTGTTGCTTGCGGTCCGATCTATGGAAATTAGTTTTATTTCAAGGTGTATTATTCGCGTAAATATATGAAATTAATATGTGCACCATACACTGATTGTAAATAATCAAATAATTTGCCATATTTGGTTTTGGCGGATTATTTGTCCATTAAGGTACCACAAATATTTTTCCTCACTTATTTGTAGCAAACAATAAAAAACCAATATGCTGAGCAACATAAAACTCTTCATTAAGGAGTTTGCAAACTCACTCTAACGCAAATGCCTAGGTGTCTCACTTATACAGCTGCTATAATTATTATGTCTCTATTTTAAATAAAGAAGAGTACTTTTTTTTGTAATCTCCAATCTATCACTACACTGTCAAATTATTTTTTAATTATGTTTTCCTGTCAATATGCCTGCCCAAAACTCTCCAACCTCAAATGAACCATAAAACGTTGAAACGTAGGTATAAAAACGTTTCATTGTTCTCGCGTGGGTTAGCGACATCTGTATACCACAGTAATTTGTCAAATATTTTGGAATGTCCCAATGAAAAGAAGACGTGACTAAACAATTGCCTGTCAGGACCCCTTGTTTTATTAAAACGGGGAATAGAAAAGAAAATTTGTTTTGATGGCAACTCATCGATTAATATTGCGTTCGCGATGACTGTATGTTGTACCTACCTACATAATTTATAGAATTTTACAATGTCGTTACTAAGCACTTTTCTTTAGAAAAATGATGTGTAATGTTACTGAAAACTAGGGTGATGAATTTTAGTGTTATTCTTTAAATTATTCCAGGCGAATACACTAACTGCATGGGCCTAATTTGAGCACAATTTTATCATATCATGGACGCCTGGAATCTATAATATCATGGACACCTGGAATCACTTAGTGTAGTTATAAGAAGTAACATTAAAAAAAACTAATAAACTTGTAATTAATACTCAGTTTTTTGTTTGTAGATATTTGTTAAGGCTCTAATGGTGCGGTCACATATTGGTCAACGTAAGTGTTAATGTTAATGCCAATACACGCCTTAATTATAGCATTTAAAATTACCACGTTAAACGCTTGGGTAAATTAACGTAGTTCTGCTCTTATAGCTTAATCTCGTAATGACGTTAATAAATTAATGTGTTAAACTGTTGGCCACATCTGCTTAGTTACTTTATTAAGGCACTAGTTAGTGAACTAAGACATAGGTGTGGCCGAACCATAATACATATAAAACCCCGTTCATCCGTCAAGGATAGTAAACAAATCCAACTGAACCCTTTAATGATTTTAATCAGAATAAAGCCGCAACTACCTTTAAGTATCGTACCTTCGATTCAAATCCCTGGTGAAGTGGAGATACCTGCTCAAGGATACAAACAGTGTTCCGCACGCAAAATAAAGATAGCAATGTTCCCGAAAGTCACGCCGCTGTGATTTAAATCCGGAATTTACTCACGACTGTGTTTTACAATCCTGAACCAAACCTGAATTAAGGGCTAGCTTACAACGTCAAAGTACGGGGAAAGAAGGAAAACTACAAACTTTCTGCGATGGATAAACAGCCATAGTTTTAAAACGGCAATCAGGAAAAGATTTCAACTGTAGCCATGTGGATAGAAATTACTAATCTTATTACTAATTTAAATTACACCTCAAGACCGTATCTAGATCGACTGCGCAGCTGTCAAAAGTGACAGTTACTATGCGGTTGCTGTTCGTTTATGAATCGATTGTGTTAGCAGACTTGGGGCCCTGACCCTAACATGACCAGTTTATTATCTGTAAAATATTCTTATGTGTGATCGACAAAAATGATCGTACCATTGAAACACTGTAAGGCAATCTGCGTGGGGTGGGTACTATCAAGAAGCGGCCATATTCCCAGCACTTGACTTGAATATTGCAAATTCCACCCTAGATTTTATCTTTAGAGGTCTTACCGTATTCGCTTGGTGTGATCTTGGATGTAACCGTCCCGCTTGTAACTCGGGTTTTATAAAATTCATAGAAACGGATTTTAGCTCGGAGGTAGTTTAGCTGAGAGAATGAGGGGTTTTGATTAGGTCGGTTAGATTACTGTTTATTGGAGAGTCAAGACTGGAGTAGGCGTTTAAGCTGAAGGCGGTATTTTTTACAGTGTTCTACGAAGCGTTTGTGCCCTCTTATTATTGCATTACTAGCTGTCCCACCGAACTTTGTACCGCCAGAATCAAATGTATAAGAAAATTAATTATTTGTTTAGTTATTTTTGCCAAGATTTAATAGTTATTCTGCTATTGGGGGTACAGAAACATTCCAAAAATTAAAGATCATTAAATTCGGCCCACCCATTCTTGATTTATAAATGGTGTAACTAACACGACTTTGTTTTTTTATATATAGATAGATTATTTGTCTTAGGGCCTATTTCACAATATGCTTAACCCTATCCACAACTTATATGGCAAATACATGTCCTATCAAATAAGTTGCAAATTGGGTTTATCAAAACACTTTATTGCAGTATTGGAAAATTAAATATTACAGCTACATTCACGTGAATTACATTATTTAAAAAAAATATTCTCGAACGTTTATAATTTGGTGACATTTAAAATACCTATTTATCGACCCGATAATTTATTAACAGTAACATTAATTGGATACAAATTATTATATCGCTGCTATTACAATTTATTTACGAACAAAATCCCTGCTTTTCCAATGTATGATTTCTATTTTGTATTTGCATTATCGAATCGTTCAGTCGAATTAGGTTACATGCCCGAATGCGGTCTTAAACGGCATATCGTCATACGGCAGACTACAGAATGCAATTCACTTTAAATCCATATTCAGCTTTCACGGAAAACACAGTCTGCAACTTCATACCCATGTTCGTTCATACTACGAATACCTACACAAACTTAACTAACATTCTCTATCTTCCAAAATCATCCTTTTTACCATGGGTTAAGGTTTCTTGTAATCGTAAATATCATTTTGCTAGCTTGTTTTCGTCATAGCACCGCGGGGCGAGTCTTTGTTCTAGAAAAGTCGCTTTGTTAGTACGTTTCCTATAAACCGACAACTTGCGAATTATTTTATAAACAACTAGCTGTCCCGCGAAATTCGTACCGCCTCAAAATCCAATGTATGATAAATTATCTTTATTATTATTATATTTCGTGAATCTTTCCCACATTGTAATAGTTATTCTGCTATTCGGGGCGGAGACAAATTCAAATGTTGATTTCTTATATTTACGCGAATACTACACATTGAAATAAAAGCTAATCTTACGGATTTTATCGCGTTTATTATACGTTTTTTACATTCCCGACGTTTCGTAAATTTGCTTGTTTGAAAGTTAAAGTGTTAAGATTATTGTTGAATCCACTCAATACTAATATTACAAGCGAATGAACTGATTTACATCGAGCATAGCTAAGAACTAACATACTATAAAAAGTTTTTTTCTTATTTGGGTGTAGGTAAGTAGTTACTTAATGTTATTCCATTATATCTTTGTCTTATGATTAAATTCCAGATACAATATCAGACACTGGATACTTTCTAAGACAGAAACAGAATTAATCCAATTAGGTTTCAATCCTTAATTGTTGGTTTCCTATTACCATCTTCCGGCTCCATTATCAGACCAGCTTCATGGTATTATTATATTGCATTGTAATCAAATCCACACGTGTGTGTTTTACCTTTATTAGATGACTTAACTAGTTCAAAATTGACTTTCAAGTTTCTTAGTGTTATAATATGACCACGGTGAGTTTATTAAAAGCTTGTAATTACTTTGAAATCAGTGCATCTGTTTTAGGAGTTTTGTCAACGCCGCGATCTCCTTGGTAGTAGTTTTATATTTCTTTTGAAACTTTAGTTTTACACTATGTCAATTTTCACGTCTTATATCCGCACGTGAAAATTTTCTTTCAATACAATTTTCTCTGATATTGTATCCCTCCTGCCGTTTTATTCTCAGCCCGGCGGACGGCGGACCTGCGGCCACCGCTTACAAGTTTGTAAGCGGTGGCCGCAGGTCCGCCGTCCGCCGGGTCCTTTAACTACATGTATGATGTTACAGATAGAAAAAACGTCTAATTTACAACTGCTCTGAGATTTTCGTTGTGGCGAGAGTTAAAAAGGGTCGTTTGAAATATCTCAGCCTCTACATGTACGGACATAATTATAAAGCTTAAACTACATACATTGTCGACCTAAGAATTTTAAATTTACACCCAAAGTTAATGCGGTTCCAGTTCCATTCTGGGCCAGTAATAATGGACCAACGGATGTAGATTTACTAGATTTATCACCCCGCCGTATATTTATTGCTTTGATCGTCGTTTTAAACGCAGAAAAAGAATTTTCAAGCATGACCAACTTTTCTGTGGGATTTTGTATAGCCTTTGCGGTATTATGATAAGTATACTTTTAGAATCAATACATAGTGCATTGAATCGGTTTTAATTATAAATAATAAATAAATATCGCCACACCAACTATACGGTCCCACACTAAGCAACGCTATTATTACGGGTACCGTACAATGAACTGGGGGCGAACCCATTATATAATACTTATATATAGATATTGAACATCCATGACATCACACAAAGTTTGTCCTCACCAGGATTCGAACCCGTGACTATCACTAATCAGGTCGTCAATTCAATTCAACTTTATCAATAAAAAGGAGGAGGTTCTCAATTCGGTTGTATTTTTTTTATGTTACGTAGATGTTAATAACACAGAAGCAAACTGTCTGATCCTATAGAATTGATTGGGTAAAAGTAATAAGAGTGTGCAGGTATTCCCCTACAGACCCTCGCTTCTCGCTCACTGCTCTCGTATAATTGCGAGTTTCCCGGCAACATCTGCTGTCCTTTAATTAATGGTTATGTCCCACCTCCTCAGACATTTCTATATACTCAGTGGCCCCCGGTCAGATGCACGTCATTATCCTCGTTCAGCTTTCATCGACACTAACGAAGGATAAGATAATTAAAGAAGTATTTTCGTAAGAAGTATAGTCGTTAAGTTAACGTCGGGAACGTAAAAAAAAACATTATATAAACGCGATGAAATTCATAAAATTACATGTATTTCAAAGTATAGTATCATAATTATGATATTTCAGGTAATATTTTTATGTACTAACAGAATTTTCTGACACATGATCGTTTAGAAATTTGTAATAAAATAATGATCATCGGTCGACATTTTTCTGCCATTACACTGTTACAAAAATTCCAAAGAATCATTGAAAGAGTGAGAAACCTGTTTACATTAAGTCAAGACATCTTTTTATTCTCATCTCATTTTATCTCATTCTCTCATTCTCATCTGATGGTATAAGTGACGACACTATCGCCGATAGAGCATGCTTTAAAGATGTTCATCAAATTTTTGAAGATTGCTCGATTTTAGTACTTAATTTAAGTGAGCAACGTCGGGAGTGATGTCTTTACATTGTGCACTCACCTTCTTAAGTGGCAATATTTATAGTGCTCACTTAATAAGGTGAGTAAGTAAGTAAGTAATGAGCAAGTATATTTATACTTGCGGTGGCTGATTGCCACTTACCTTATCGGCGCAGACCTCAACAACGTTTGATCTTCATTACTAAAGACGCTCGTATTAATTGCCAATGTACCGGCTAAGTGGCCTTGTTTAGCTTTTGTGGTTCAATTTATCGTAACATATTCACAATATCCACTGCATTTAGTATTTTAAGACATACTGAGAAGGTTGAATATTTAATTAGTGCCGCAACTGGGAGATAATTTTGTAGGAGACAAATATAGCTAATGCGAATTTATGGTAAACATTTGTGTGCTGATTAAACGGCATGGTAGAACAATTGGTCAAACAATATCCTATATAATAATAGATAAATAGAGACAGAAGTATATGCGTAATGTTATGTTGTTAATCAACTATTTAATATTAGTTAGGTACCTACCCAAATTATTACTGGGAGATGGCATTCGACATTTATATTCTTGACTTGATATCGGTCAGATAAACGCAAATAGGAAAGAAATCCGCTTTCCTATCCCGAGAGGAAATTTTCCACGAGCTCTTTATAAGAATAGATTTTAATATCATGCTAGGTGGATTGCTTTCGTTTATGATATTCATATTTTCCTGGTACATAAAAATACGGATACTATCTTAGAAATGATTACGTTTTGTCGCTGGGCTGTTGTATTTTTTTATTCTTAGTGTGTATTATCTTTTATATACGTGAAATTTATTTCTAAGATAAATCTGTATAAATAATGCTTTAACCTGTATATAGGATACGTCCTAATTAGGCAATTATCAGAGCCCTTGTTCAACGTAATTTGCAGAACATAAAAATAACCCAGATATTTTTATTAGTTTTCAAATTTAATGCACAGGTCTAACTCATTACTCACTCGGCACTCGACTCGGTCGGCACTTGTCTTATGATGACAAGTTTTATAGACATACACGTAGGTGCCTAAATGGCTCAAATCGATATTGTAGCTTGACAGGCTGTAACAAAGTCAATAGACAAAGACCTGCCACTTGCCAAGCTTACTCTTGATTTTAGCCGTCGATTAAGTTTCTGTAGTAACGTTTACTCCACTTTAGTCGAGGAAAGGAAACGCCCTGCCCAATTTAAACTTTTGAAAGCCAATCTAAATCGGAACAATAAAACAAACGAGCCAGCACTTGTTACTTGTCTAGCCGCAGGAAGGACTTTGCCAAGGAAATAGGCTTCTAAAAGTACAAGAAAGGATCCTTTGGATCCTGCGACTAAGACTGGTCTTAGAGCAGCAAATTGTTTTTGTGCCTTCGGGCGGTTTGCTCCGTCTGGGAGCAAGCGGTAAGCGGTCGCTATCTCCTTTAAGTGTTGCTTGTAAACCAGTACCACAATATTACTTTATTCCCTTTATTCAATAGAAAGTTGTTTTAGAGACACAATTTTCCATTGCTCAAGAGATTCTAATCTTAAATCGTGGTGCTGTCGACGTTATTATTTTATCTTAGGTGCCCGATGTCGTATTCGTTTATCGTAAAAATATCACAAAAAGGAGACGTCGTATTCTGCAAACATAAAAGTCAGTGTGAGGAAGAGAGCTTTTCTCAAGTATGATTACATAGCTCATACTTGCAATCCTAGAACTGGTAATCAAACCCTGACTCTCGGCTAAAAGACTTTTATCAGATTAGGCCCTCATCCGAAATAAGGATAAGCCTTAGCTGATACGTTAGTGTTCCACGCAACGATTTCAGTTCTGCAATGCCACTTTGGTATCTCCTCCAAACTCATAAGTAGCTTCCTAATTATTTAGTGAAAGTTTATTCACAAATTTTCTTAAAACTCTTATCAATTTGTATTTTACATTCGCGCAAATTGCTTCGCTCACGACTAACAACGAGTCCGTTGCTTGTAATCCCATCTGCTCCACTGCCGGTGAGACGCGGCTGTTCCACCTTTCTATTCAGGTAGGTACCCAAATTGTGTTATGGTAGTAACTTGCTCTGCTTACTTGGCTTTGTTTAGTTTCAGTCCTATTACTATAGTTTAATTTTAAATTTTGCAAAACGCAAGTAAAAACAAAGCGCCTAGCTGAATGTATTCTTCAACTTCCCTGACACAAAAACGCCGTTATAAACTATAACCATTCAGCTGATGATTATCAAATAGTAAAAGCACAATTTTCTAGAATATTATTATATTTGCCACTTTGATTCTAATATATACATAATTATAGATATGATTTAAGTCAAAAGTCATGGGTTACAAATGTTGTAATTTTTGAGCGCGCAATGTATCGTTAACAATGCGATCATAAGACAACGCTCCGCGCGATACCCCACGCGCGTGAGCGGCGAATGCGCTCAAGCATATCGAGTTTTAATTTATATTGCAGTTTTAAGTCTTAATAAGTATTCATGGCTTTTTTATTTATAATCACGTTGAGATAGACTTTTAATTATAATTTTATGCTAAAATAAATTAAAAAATAACAAAAAAATATGGATTATACTCGTAAAAAGATCGACGGAAAATTCCAACTCTGCGGGGCTCAGAATCATGAGTTCGATGCAGGGTATCAGTTTTTGTTACCAAGCCACTTACACCGTGCATTATTATCTATAGATATTTGCAAAAAGCAGTGATAGCCAAGTAAAAGCAGTGATAGCCAAGTTGGTAGAACGCTTGCCTCGGTAACGAGGATTGCAGGTTCAAACCCCGGCTCGCACCTCTGGGATTTTTCAAGTGCGAATCTCATTTTCAACCATGATTATCACTTGCTAAAAAACGGTGAAGGAAAACATCGTGAGGGAACCTGCATGTCTGAGAGAACCCCTCTAAAGATGTGTGAAGTCCGCCAATCCGCACTGGGCCTGCGTGGTGGACTATGGCCTAATCCCCCTCGCATTGAGGGGAGGCCCGTGCCCAGCAGTGGGACATTAAAAAAAGGGCTGGAATTATTATTATTATTATTATATATATTTGCAATACACAATTTTCATATATTAACTACAAATTACAAAACGATTAACAGCAGTTGTTAAGCTTTGTTAAACCGTAATCGAGTTTAATTAATTAATTGTATAATAAATTGATATCGATAACAACGATAATGAACCTGATTTGTGTGCACATTGAACGAAACAAAATGACAGTGGCACGAAATGGTGTTTAATCTATGGCAACAGTCGAGTGGGGTAATTCATTGTGGTCACCTAGCTGCGGTAATTAATGACACTCCGAAGCCATTTTAGTGACATATTTATTTTATGTTTATATCCCTATGAAATTGTCACCACCTTTAAACAGGTGATAGCACATAGAAGCGAAGATTAAAAAAACTAAACTAAAATGGGCCACACACACGCACAGCTTTTAGGTATTTAGAAATCGGTGTATCTCCCTATTAAAAACAATGTGAATTAACCGTCGACCTAATATAGTAGTACATAATGCATCTTCGTGTATTGATTCTAGGTATACAGGCGGGGATGTATTCTTATTGATTTTACATACGTGTTTAAACGGAAAATAAACATATTTTGCTCAAAGTTTAAAACTAAAACGCCAAAATACAATTTGAGAATTGTTGACCTAGCGTCTTTTCTATCTACAAATAGAATTTTGTTTTCTGTCGATACTTCACAAAGTAAATGATTTTTTGAATGTTAAGTAGATTCTTATATACTTTTTAAAAATAAAATAAAATACTTTAACAAAAATGGTTGTAGAATCTCGTTTGGATTTATGCAGCACGATTTTCCTGTTCATGGTTATCGCATGTCACCTATAGCCGAGTAAATCCAACAACTATGACAGTATGACATGGCAGAACAAACACACGGACAAAACTTTCATACTGACATTTCAACTATCGGAGAAGTTCTCGGCCGGAGAATCGATCGGTATAACGAAGAATAATAAGATCAGTACAACTAATTTTTTTAATAACAAGATATTTTCTGGAATTTCAAGTTCCTCTAAATAGGTCCCTAAAGACCCAATAAACAGCTACGCAGTTTTTATATATCAGCAGAAAATTATATTCAAAACTTATCTAATAACAACTTTAATCAATACTATTTTGATTTCACGTATCATTCAACTAAACACACCATTTCAACCAGCGTAAACAAACCACGCAAACATGGCTATTACAGCTAGTGCCAAAATAAATATTCAAATATATTCCTATAAAACCCATAAGGATAAATATAACTCGCAACTAAAGTTTGAACTAATATCGTTCCAGATACACAGTACGTTACAGAAATCAATTTAAAGTTGGTGTACTGTGCATACCTTATCATTGAAACTGCGACACTAGGCACTTATTCTCTTATTTGAGTGTGAATGTTATTTTAGCGGAAAGAGGCTTCTCAAGATTGCGCTCAAGTTCGCTCTCAAAGTAGATTTCGGTTTATTAATATCGTCGATCGTGGTGTAGTGCACGCTAAAACTTCGTAGTTTACTTCGTTTAATATCATACTTTGGTAGCAAAACCCCTCGCGGTTTAAATCCACTTACACAGTTCTGTGTAGGACCAGGACCCACTGAATTCTGTTTCAATTTCACTGATCCAAAGAAATGTATGTAAACGGTTTCGCTTGTTTTTGCAGATGCAGGGTTGCACGTTCCTGCGTTTATTGTTTTAAATGTTCTGTTGTTTTCTTTGTTTGCTTCGTTTTAAGCGTTGAAAATGATATGGAAGCTTTTGAGTTATAATAAATAACATTTATTTTAGTTCACTTAAGTTTGTGGTGTGTGTCAAGTTACTTATTCTAGGGTTTTGTTTGTGATTTGTCTCACATTTAACAATGAAAATTGTTGTCCTGTCTAAATCCAAATCTAGAAAGATTTTAATACAGTACTGAAAGATAGACACAACTATTGATTTTTCCCCCTAAATATGTATACTCTTATAATAAGATGCAAATCTCGAACTACTCGCCTGAATAACGGGGAAAATATAATAGATATTTGATAACGAGTCCCTCGATATGCCAATTTGCGTCAATCATTTCTTTTGTCGCGGAGCTAGATTCAATGTTAGTAAAGCCAGCTTCAGATACATACGTAGAACGGCTCGGGAGTCGTTTAACAGTCGAGAAATATTGAAAAATAATCACATTTGAAAATTTAAGAAGGATATTTTTTTTAAATATCCTCCGTAAATATAACGCAATGTCAAATATATAATTGTCTTTTATTCTGTAATATAATCTGACATGAGACTATGGTCTGTATTTCACAGAAATTTTACGGTTCATATTATTCTATCTTTTAAGCATTCAACCATGAAATAAATTTTTTGCCTGAAAAAAATATGAAATTACAAAAACATTTCCTTAAAATTATTCGTGTCTACGTCACAAGAAATGAGAACAGGAGGAACTAAGCAATACTAACAAGGAGAGTATATACATTATATTGTGACGATTATTCCTAATAGATGCAATTAAATATATTAAAAAAAAAAAACATACATGCGAACGTAAATTCTTTTTATACAAAATCCTATCAATTTCCTGCTACATGTCATAAAATTGTATGGCATTAAGCTTACACAGTAATATATTATAACTCATATGTTACCCTGTAGCCGGGACAAGTCGAAGCCTACTTTCTGTAATGTTTGAAGGCTGTTTCCTTCCTAGCCAATATCTGTACAAAGGGGGCCGAGAACCGTACCCTGCGGTACTCCTATTTGTGTGATGTCCCAGTTTTGCATGCATATTTTTTATTTGTGTTATCATATTATGGCTGATTTAGTTCGTATAAATGTATTTTAGTTATAACTAATCTTGTTATGACTTAAGTATTTGTTATTATTTTGAATGCAAAAACAAGAAGAGACTTTAAAATATTTTATCCGAGACGAATAAAAACTACTTCTGAATAAAAGTTACAGAATATGAATTGAAAACCTGTACGAGAAGAAAATACCGTATTATAAATGAGTCATATTAATTACATACATGGCATAAAATTCATCCGAGGTGTTTATGCCGCCACGAAATAAATCTTAATAAGTTTTGTTGGTTTCTAAATAAATATACGTAAAAGCTTTCTTGACATCTGGAGTATATCTTAAATGGTTGGTTTCTAACAAACCGTTTGTTTCCATCATTCCCATTTCACAATAACCAAACAAATTATCACTTTCATACAAATCACAAAATATTAATCTCAGCTATTTGATTTCGTTTGTTAATTGCTTCAATTTATTTCAATGACCAGGATTATTTTTGTAATTAAATAATTGATTGCTGCTCGTTGGTTTTGGAGATCATTCACGAGTGATTGTAAATAATGAGATCGTATAATTATAATTATAAAAGAGATTTATTCATGTGGGTTGATCAGAAATAATTGTTGACGGCTGTTAACAAAATCTTTTACAACATGATATACCTACTGCAAAAAATATCAATCAAGTCTGTAAAATCTTTAATATAAATGATATATAATTTTCGGAAAATATTGCATTCTTATTTTAAAACAATACTAATCATACGGATTTTATCGCGTTTATTTTATGTTTGTTACATTCCCGACGTTCGGCAGCTTTACAGCAACCATGGTCACGGAAAATAATTTCGCTTGTACGAAACTTTTCATCGAAGATATCTATAAATTGGCTAAATGTGCCGAGTAACTACACTTACAGTCTTTCAATCCTATTATATTCTGACTACAAGCTCTGGAATAGCTTCGTATTTTATAGCTCACTGCACCCATCCTGGTGCAGTAATCCGACGGCATATGGGTTATAAACGTATTTTATAGCTCCTATCCAGTTTATGAAACAATCTTTAACCGGTGATGCACATTTCCGTAACGCTATTTCGTTATAAAGCCGAAAGCTAACAAGTTTTTATATCATTTTATAATATACAAGTTCTGTAGGTATTGCAAAATTCAGGTGTTGTTTTATTATAATATATTCCCAATTGCCTTTTGTTGGGGTCGGTTTCCAATCATGCAGATATAAACGCAACTGCTGTCTGTCTCCCCAAGGCCGAACTAATAGGCCTACCAGACCTGAATTATAATAGGGTAAGTTGTCAGAATAGTATCAAGATTCAAATAACTATATTCAATCGAAGCTAGTGTAGGGTTAGTGTTTTTATCTAATAACCTAATAAAATGCCGAAACAATAGGTACTTCGTCTATGACTTGTTATTATTATGCAATATATAATTTTATACCTATTTTTTCCCCAAGCAATAAGTTTCTTTCTTGTCTGTTTTTTAAGTAAATAATTTTGTATGTACCTATTGTACATATATTTAAAAATAAAACACTTTGATATTAATATTAAAAGCTTCCGTAATCTATTTGACGACCTGATTAGCTCAGTTGGTAGTGACTGCTTTCTATGCCGAGGGTCCCGGGTTCGAATCCTGGTAGGGAACAACAGTGTGTGATGTTATTATAATGCCATACGTATTATGGACTATTGAGCTGGTCTCATGGTGGAAATGAATCTTAGACAGAAGAACCCAGTCAATAACCTGGATATTGAGAATTGAGCAAGCTCATCTTATTATTATTTCCCTATATTCTACTCCATTTCTTATAACCAATCCAATAACCAATTTCTGGAATATAATGGATCAGTTAAACAGCCCGTTTCAAATTTTACTTATAATTTTTATACGAATCATTGCGCTTGAGATAATAATCTCATAATGGCAATTTGGCAATTCCATTTTTTGGCTTACATAATGTTACCTTTGAATTCTATATTGAACTCATTTATAGGACGCATTTATAACACAGCTTAGACTTTATGTCATGACCTTTTAGGTCCACTCTTGGACAAAGTATTATAGTTTGTAACGTGTCGCAATGCTTTCAACCTAATCAGTTTGCTATTTCGTGATCACAGACAGTAAATTCTCACTTTACTTAAAGATGAATTCACGTTCACTTAAATTCTACCCACCCTTTTTTGCTACGTTAAAGCTACGATTTAAAACATAAAAAAGACCTTTTTGAAGTCGGTTAAAAATGATATTACCCACACTCTAACGAGTTTAAACCTGTGTAGACTAATAGACAAACACTATATTTATTTTAATTTTATAGACGACTGCTTGGCTTAGTTTTAAGCGTAGGCATAGATCATTCTAGGTGCAAGCCACCACCCTCTGTAGGAGCGGATTTAAATTATCGTTTCGTAGAGTTACATTCTTCTAGGTTCAAAAGCGCAACTCATGCAATCATCCTCCAGTACATTCTGAAGTTCGTAACTATAATTCTATTAACAAGAAAAACATTTTACGCGGCGAAGATATACCGTCTATGTTAAGATTATTGGTCGTAGACACACAAGTCACGTCCCGTACATTCAATGCGACCGAGCCGCGGTTCCCGCACATAAAATAATATCATCATTCCCTATATCGTATGTTATAAAACGACACGTTTGTGTGTCCGTTTGCGGAGTAATCCAAGATTTATTTGCTCGTATTTTAGCTGTAAATTCTTTGGATTTACACCGGTCTAGTAGGTGGAAGAACAATGGTAACAATTTGTGTACAAACTAAAGTTGACTTGACCAAATCGTTTTGCCTTTCTACTCTATGGTCGTAATGCAGCTATATTATTCGTTCTGATAACATTAGATTTAGTTCCCAGCTACACAACTGGCGACGATAATTAAAATACTCAAATTGTTCGGTGTTAAAGCCGGATTTACATCGATACATAACTAGGGTAAGCTAAACACCTAATATAATCGTAACGTCATCGAGTAAGCATGCTGTCTATTTCATTCATTTGTATAAAGTCTGTGGTGTGAGTGGCACGGTCGACTCTGGTGTTACCGTAACGCTACGTAAAAATATCACGCTTGAGCCGCTTGATCCAGATCCAGTAGGGAGGCGCTATTGGCGGTACTGGCGCCGGCAAGAGACTGGGTCAATGGAAATAGTTCACTGTCCAGTCCAGCGTCTAGCATCCAGCACTGGAATAGAATAGAACGGTTGCCTACTTTTCAATAAAGTAACAATTTTTTTTTTCAATAAAACGGTCCTGTCTAACTGGACAACTCCAATGGCCCCACTTTAAGACACCAAATCCTGGATCCAGTTCTGAATCGATATAAATCTGGCTTTATGGTTACTGAACGAAGAGCTCACCTATTGTGATACCTACGTAATAAAATTTGAGTTTCTAACCTTACGTTGGTAACCTTACGAGGTACGCTTTACAGCTGAACACAGATAAGCTCCTATCAGCTGAATAATTTCTATGATGCGTTAGTTCGTGAATCATTGTTTAACTCAAAGTCGATTTTACTGAATAGTCGGCACATAATTTCAGTTATGCAGAACTTTTGGAAACGATTGACTATTTTAGTTCAGCATTTAACTAATCAAGCGTTTTCAATACTTATTTGTCAGTTTATACCATTATTTCATGACTTGATAGATACGTAACCTATTCATATTTAATGTTTCAGATGAGTCCTATCGCCTGTCCCCACACATAATTATTAAAATTGAAAGCCATCCCAGTAAGCTAAACATAACATTCTTATTTGCTACATTCGTCTGCATATAACTATTTCCAATTTTCCATTTTCTAGCTCTAGGCTTAACACAAAATTAGGTTTATAATTCAAAATCCAATACGCTACGTATGACGACATTTTACGAGGAGGACCGGAATATTTTAGCGACGACGAAAAGACCCGCAGGGCGCAGTTAGTCTTTACACAGACTATAAACACCGTCCGTAATTCACGCTAAAGATTCTCCCCCCTGCCTCCCTTAGTAGCCATTTGTTATAATTTCCTGGCTAAATACACAGCGTTGGAAAAATAAAAATATTTTTTTTTATGGAAATTGATACAAATTATTAAGGCGTTGACATTAAACACTCGGAGTTATCAGAGATGTGCATCAGTGAGAGATATGTTTTAGATTGTAGAGTTTCAAGAATGTATCATATTTTCAATTTTAGAACTGGACAGTCCTCTGATATTTATTCTAAATCTAGATTTTAATTGGTGTTCATAGTTCAAATGTTTAACATTATTTGCTGATTGGATCAAAACTAGGTTGTAATACATAAATAAGAAGGTATGTCTATGCATAACTAAGCAAGAACATAGTTTCATTAGTTAAACGTTACGCAATAGAATTCATAAGATAGGGAAATGTCCTATAATTGTTATCCTAAAGTGCTTTCTCGGACTGAATGTAAACGTGCAATTACATCGACCAGCTCCTAGAACGCTTCTATTAAATGGAATCCTAATAGACCATTTGACCTTTTATTGAAAAATAAATTCTGATACTAAACATGTAGTGTGCTTTTTAAAAGTACTCTAATTTGTAGGTCATTTTATACTTAGGTATAGATACTTTTCAGCAAACAGGTGTGTTATCCACCACCACGCCCGCCTGGCTTCCCCCGTAGACGTTGGCCGTAGTTATTTGTTGATGCTATTTGGATTCCAATGTAATAGGAGGCAAGCCTATCGCCATTATACCGGGCACTGTCCCCCTCAACGTGAGAGGAATTTGGCCCATAGTCCACTAAATTGATTCCGTGCAGCTTCCCACGTCTTTTGCTCGCGATGTTTGCCTTCATCGTAGAGCGAAGTGATAGTTACGAGTACGCCCATGAAAATCACTAGGGTGTGTTTTTAAACTAATCGGTATTAGGCTAGAAACATATTGACTCATGTCACTACATTTCATTGCTGTACGTATAATATAATATACTTACATATATTATGAAGGCGTGTAGATATTGAGGCGAACACCCACATAATAATTTGCATGCTTCTGGCGCAACACCTCACAGCGACATGTGCCTAGCTATAGTTATTATGCAATCGCACTACTTTAGGTAAATATATGCTGACAATTGCATGAATAAATTATATTACCTAATACATTGTAAACAACAATTATATCCATTCCCAACCTCATTCAAATATCACCACACGAGGCCCCCCGCCAGTTCGTTTCAAATGTCCTTCGCAATCTATCCATTGCTACCATTTGCCAGAGTTCACTCAGCAAGTTATAAAGATACTGACGATATAGGCCCACTAGATAAAAGCAGCTGTAAAGTCCCTACCATTACATGTTCACTGTCGTTAAGACCAGCGCTCTGTGCTGTAAACCCACTGACCTCTCTTGCAAATGGTAATAAACTAACCCCAAAAAAATACAAAGCATTTTTTCCATTTACAATGGCATTTCAAAACGCCTTTCCTTTCCTTTTAAAAATTATTTAAATGCCTTACACGTGACTTAAGTAACCTAATATACTATCGAAGAGTTTCGTCGTATTGAACCCATGCAACCTTACAAGTCTTGCTTACGGGAATATTTTTTTTTAATATCTTATGGAATATTTTAAAAAAGTTTGTACAAAATCGCGAGTCTAAGAGGCACATTCTAACTAACTATCTTTATGTTCAAAAAAGCTAAAAAAGCTAATTGGTGATTTCGTAAGCTACCGAAGGATTTTGTTATTATTTCCATTTATTTAGCCTTCAACAAAGCCCCGGCTACATTACCAGTAGTAAAAGAAACACAGACAATTATATAAACAATTTATTTTCCCTCCATTTGCTGATTTAACATTTAAGTAGACATCAACAAGAAAATGTATTATTATTTACTATTTAGGTATAAATTGAAGAAAGTATTGTGCGATCTGATTAATTTAAGAATTTCCCATCAAACAGTCTTATTTTATGTACAATGTATATTAAATTAAGTCTAGCGTCAGCAAGAGATTTATACATGAATTTGCTAGAATAAAAAAATAAGTTCATGGTAGTGAAATTAATTAAACGGGTAAAAGATTGAAGCACACAAGGACACAATATATTATAGTTCTTAAACAATACAATTAATTGATAATTCAATAAATAACTATGGTCTAAATTACAAAAAAAATAATTACAAAACCACTATCTACCTGAATTGATAATTTAATTTCTTGACAATATTCTATATTATTTATGTGTACATTGTATAGTTTAAGTAAATATCCACATTTTTATACTCATTGCACTATTTTTCTTAAGAAAATTATTTACATAAAGTCATATGTTTCTCCTGACGAGGTATGTAGAGCACATGACTTTACGTCTTTTTTGGCACAAATCGATTTCCCAACATGCAAAATTTTAACATTCACACACTATACTAAATAATTTACAGAATTAGACCCAAATCTACTGGTCCACATGTACTTACACCTATATTTTTTTCTAATCCATCAAATAACTAAGGATTTCTTTTAACTGCCAAATTACAATTTTGTTTACAATTGTGTCTATGTTCCGGGGATAAATCCAAATGAACAACATTTACCGCCTTATCAAAGGTCACCCTCGGAAGTCATCGTGTTAAAGTCACTTCAGTGTCACTCGAGCTCCTGGAGCTCTCTTTGATAACGTCAAGCTCTCTGTTCGATAGAGACGAGTTGCGAGAAAATTTATGAGCACTGTATTCACTTTTGTCATCGTTAATATCGCGGACACAGTTATTATAGTCTTTATCGTCATCTGCGTCACCTTCGACAAAATCATTCACTTCAACTTCCAACAAATTATCATTGTCTTTTAAACCGTATGCGCTAAAACTTCGCTCGTGACTTAAACTTCGAATTCTGTCAAGGTTATGCTCTAAATGTTGCATGTCATCATCTATAGCAGGCGAATCATCGAATTTCCACTTAATATTTGAATTAAAATGTTCCATCCCTGGATACATGCTTATACTATTACTTCTATGCCCGAAGATCGGGCAGTTTCGGAATTCTCACAATTCTGGGTGTCTCCCGTTGCACGTTTTGTTGAAGTGCCCTTCGTCTAAGCTCAAGTTTGATCTAGAGCGACCACATTCCAGGCCAGGATTAGGTCTAAAGAGACACATATCAGAGTTTTTAAGCCTGCATTGTCTTGAACAGGATTCAATTTGAAAGGCAGATCTGTCGAGTTGTCTGTATTCTGCTGGGCCGTAGCCATCGAAAAATCTTGGGTCTTTTTTGCAGCTATTGCTGGAGCATCCCTTAAATGAGCCTGAGCAACGTGGATCCCGGTGACATGCTTTTTGTATAGCATGAAGTGACGTAGATGACGCTGTTCTTTCTAATATTTCACCCCAATATTTTTCTCCCAAGCCCTCGAATTCCCCTTTTGAGTGTAGATCAGAAGTAACCGGGGAACCACAACAACCCGTTGGGGGCTTTTCATAACTGTGAAAAGACTTTCTTCTTCGACAGCATACCTATAATATAAAAAAATACATCTTAAAATGTTACGGTATTAAACCCAAAATTAGTTCAATATATTAAAGTACTTACGTAAAATTGAACAAGCTCATTGCTGATTCTCCTAAAATGACTGTTCAGAAGCCAGTAGAGAAATGGATTCCAAAAACTGTTGCTCAACGCCAACCAGGTAACAATGAAATCCAATGATGGAGGGACCTTGACAAGAACAAAACAAGGCTTTAATATATATTATAAAAAACACAAGATCCTTAATCGAATGCCAATTACCCAAAAAAATATTGGTTCATATTTTAAATTTTAATCTTACTCAGCGATGCTTTATGCTATATTTTTAATTAAATACCTTGCAACCAGTGCACGCAGCTACTACTTCTTGGATAGTGGCCGGAGTCACCATGACGATGAAACCCAACGACATCGCGGCCATTGTTCGCGAAGTGCTTACACTGTGAGGCCTTACTGGAGCTTGGATCTGTCGGGATATGTGTCAAAGATAAGCTCAACTTAACACGAACATCAACTATACCACCTCATGAGGCTATCTGGCAGATGACATTATACAGTCAGCATGATAGTAAGGCATAACTGACAGATGACGAAGTGTGAGGTAGCGCTAGTATTAACCTCGTGCACATATACTGACCACGCAAGGCGTGGCAACCTCGTGAGGATGCGAACTTGATCAGTACGGCCATAAAGCTTGACATAGCAAGATTGAAAAATATGCAGAAATATTTTCAAATGATTCCAACGGGTAAAAGTTGATATATTATGTTCATTTTTCATCACACTAAAGCTAAACATGTATTCAATAACTGACGTAATATTTATACTTGTAACAATTTATCAACACCATTTCTTTACTCAATGAATAATATTCCATTTGCTTCAAGTAAAGCAATCTTAATCTAGAGCACTTAAGTGTGTGGGACTGACGTAAGAAGACATGCCCCCAATTCAACTGAGCAGTCGTGGCTTGAGACATACCCACTTTAAGGAAAGACAATATATCATAACTGGAGGAGCATCGCTAACGAAGTTACTGTAAAAAGATAGGAAAGGAATGAAACACGAGTGGATTCATTCTTTTTATTGATGCAATAACCTTGCGAGCGAGATTTCATTTGTGTTTATAATTTATTAAATGTTATTGTATACTTACGTAATGGATTATCGCGTTTTTTTATTACATTCTAATGTACCACTGAGAAATGAGAAGATTCAGACAGGAGTGAGTAGGAGTGACAAACGTATGTACGTTTCACTCTAGCTAAGCTAACATGTTCCATTGCCGCGATATTTTTGCGCATATTTTGCTATCTTTACTGACTGATAAGACTTCTGTGACCAGCAAATTAGGTAGGTAAATAATAATACCTATCAAAATAAAACTTTTAGTATGATCTCAAATTGATATTATTACCATAAGACTCAGAATAGGGCCATAAAAGGCACTACAAAAGCTGTTTCATATGAATCTGGGTGAATACAGAATAAGAGAAAGACCTAAAAAAGATTAAGGTGATCTATCTCATGAATAATTGTAAAGTAGCCCTTTTAATATTAAATTCATATTCACTACCACCTTAAAGACAGCGAAGATACCAGATCACAAGATTAAGTGTTGAAGAAGATGCAGGTAGTCATTAAAAAGTACGATTTTGAATTTGCTTACCACAATTTCATGTTCCTGATGTGAATTCTTCGCGCATGCTGTGGGCACACCATTTGGTCTGGAAGGCTCTGGGTCGCATTTGCTTCTCGTTTTGCTGACGTGGAACCCAGAACCATAGCAATACATCAGTGCCATGGTAGTGGGAAAGTAGTAGGCGCAACATGAGAGGATTCTGGTAACAAGGAATGATGTTTATATTAGACCAAAATAATTTAAGAGTATGTAGCCACATTTGGGTTTCAGCATAATTTTCGAAATAACGCAAACATTTTCGAAAATACAGGCATTTTCAGTAACGACAATGATACAAATCAGTAGGGCTATATAACATCAGCAGTATAAGTTAGCGCGTGTGCGATAGAGAAAGAGCACAGCACAAATCTAATCCTACTACTTGCGTTAACCAAACATTAATGGCGGATAACTTTCAAATTATCTCATACATTCGAAAACAAACTCTTTAACTGTATGTCTGAAATGAATGAGTACCTAAATTTTATTCAATAATATTAGTAGGTACTCAATTAACTTTATGCTCTTGGACCGTGTGATTAATATAATAATTAGCATACGTATGAAACAAAAAAAAATGGGTTATTACATCTGATACAAAAGGAAAGTACATATTCACAACATCAGTATCTTCTATAATAACTCCCCATTAATTGCCATGTCTCTAGAACATCTTTATTATGAAAGAATGTGACATAGGAACAATACCTGAAAGCAACCCTGCTGTGGAAAACGTCACAGGCCTAATTGCTCTAGAACAATTTTATTATGAAAGAATGTGAAATAGGAACAATACCTGAAAGCAACTCTGCTGTGGAAAACGTCACAGGCCATGAGTCCCGTCGAGTTGAAGTAGTAACCGGATCGTGGTAGCACCATTATCGCGAACAGCGATACAGATAGTATCCAAGTTATACTTATTACTAGCACGCAACCCTGTATAAAAAAAAACATTTTTTTTAAAAACAGAGTTTGTGTCAAAAATCTTCCATAAGAGATTTTAAAAATATACTATTTCAAGTAAAGAAGCAATTTTAAACAGAATCTAACTTGTGTCGTTATCCGAGTTAGCTGAATCTTCTAACGCTCAATGGTTTTTTTTTAAAAAGCCTTCTTATCGAAGTAAGTTAGTTTCAAATACCTCCGAGAAGTGTTTTAAATCTATCCTTAGTTTCTCGTTAAATATTTGAACTCATTTAAAAACAACATAATTCAGTTCAATGGGATTCTTTACAGTATGGCTGAATTGACTTACCTTTTTACTCGAATGTTTGTGATAAGTATCGGGATGCAACAAAAATAGATACCTATCAATCGCCATACAAACTAGTATAGCGGCACTTTGTTGACTCACGGCGCCGCGTAATAGCGCCTGAAACAAAACAGAATATTAAAATGTTAATTTTTAAATTAAAAACTACATTCAAGCATAGATTTTATATTGCCTTATTATACCCTGACGACCTGGTAATTAAAATGTAAGTTTTTAATCAGTTATGTTTCGTTATTTAAAATAATTATTTCCATAGTCGTACCCGTATATAGTCATCTACTACGCACGCATATAAACAACTAGCTGCGCCGCGCGGTGTTACCCGCGATTAAAAAGTATGTCCTTTTTACCGGGATAAAAAGTGTGCTATGTGCTATTCCAGACTATAATCTATATCTGTGCCAAATTTCATCCAGATCCGTGCAGCCGTTCTGGCGTGATTATGAGTAACAAACATCCATCCATCCAAACTTTCACATTTATGATATTAGTGTGATTATAGGAATGCCCGCGCCCACGTAAAATGAACATAAGTACGCAAGACCAATACATTTTATGTAATCGAAAAATCAGACGGTCTTTACACGAAAATACAAAATAAACCCTATGTACATATAGCGGTGAACTGCAATATTCTGAAGGAACGTAATGCTAATAAATCTTTAGAAAGCAAGTCACGTCAACCGCGGGGCAACATTTTAGGGAGTCTAAACGGCCTTGATCTAAGGAATACAATAAAGGACCACTTGGTCAAAGGAATAACGAGTCAGCGGGTCGGCGTCTGGCATAAGTTACAAAGCCTTAACTTCGGCGATCCGGTCTTTGTGCTCGGTCACTATAAACCATTAGGTGATGCCGCATTATGTGCTCTGCCATAGAAGTTTTGCGATTTTATTGTTCACGGATCGCCGCTTCTGTGGCCCGTCAACAATTATCCTTTTGAAAATTGCTCGTGTGTTTATAATAAGGGCTGAACGATTGATACTTTTTGATCGATGCCTATTATTTTGTTATCTATACAAATAAATACAATTGGAGTGTCTGTTTGTAATATTAAAATAACTGCTTTTTACTGAGTGCATTTGAATGTATACACAGTTTATACCAAAACATTTGTTTTTACATTTTTTGTCTGTCTGTCTGTTTGTTTCGGCTAATCTCTGAAATGGCTGGACCGATTTTGACGGGACTCTCACTGGCAGATAGTTGATGTAACAAGGAGTAACTTAGGCTACTTTTATTATAGAAAAGCTTTTGTTAAATACCACGCGGACGAAGTCGCCGGTAACAGCTAGTTCAAAATAATAGTTTAATTTCTTGATATATGATTCAGAATACGTACTCCTGGTTTTAATTTTCAATAAATAAGCATAAATTTATTATAAGGTGGCCAAACCATAATCAGAAATGAGTTACGTTCAAGTATTTAACCTTGATGGCGGAACTTTTATATTTGCTTGCGAATCGCAAAAACTTTTTCTTTAGAAGCAACTTTACTCATTTTCTGTTCATCTCTTGTTTAAACAAAGTTGCGCTAGGACCTCGCCTAGCTCTAACTGGATTAAACAAGTCTCGTTGAATTTTGATAGCGAACTAATTATTATTTTTACGACATTATGTATACGTTTAATTTTAATACCACATTTTGTTCCTCAAAAATTTACATCATTGGTAAAGGAAGCAAGAAAATGATTTAAAAAAAACTTACAGTTAATTGTTAAGTGAAGAACATAGACCCCTATCGTGATATCAATTTCTGTGCCATTGCCGCTCGGTATTCCGACAAGCTAATTCCACCCTTTTTTCAAATAAATATCGAACATCTCCAACGACTTATATGTATAACAAAAGTGATAACTCACCTGTATTTGACAGAATATCTCGCCGTAAGGCCAACACTTGTAGAGAGCCGGCAGGAGTGCCACTGGAGCTATCAAAATCCCGGTGAACAGGTCGTTTAGTGCCAGAGAGGTCAGAAGATACCTTGGCTGTAAAATATTAATCACATTGGACACAGCTCTCATTGAGTTGATAAAAAAACAATGGTAACGTAATCCAGACAATGTGTGAAGACATAATCCCTGAAGAGATGTCTGACTGAATTGCACCCAAATTTTGCAAGATGGTATTCGGCCCCGAAATAATAGGGGGACGGGCTATTGTCATTATCCCAACCACATTCCCCTAAATGCGAGAGATTAAAGAAATTAAAAAAGCAATTTATCATTACAAAAAGTGGTCGCCACTCTAGAACTTTTCTGTCCCAACAGCCATTAGTTCTGTGAGCTATGTGCCCTGCCCACTGCCACTTTAACTATGAGGCCCACCACAGATCACGAGAGATATGCCGTGCGGTTCAAAATGTATGGAAACTCGCTGTCTCCGTTTTGTTCCCCACCACTCGCCACAAAACACATGCAATTACATAAAACCAACCAATACGAAGTCTCACACACACACGCTTGCCAATAATTCGGTGCGTGCTGCGTCGTCGCCGCATACAGCGGCCGTACCACGCGACGCACCAGTTTATTCAAAGTATCGTTAGACGATCTATCCATTGCCTCGTACATTCACTCAGTAGCGAACATAGGTGGTACTTAAAGAGCCATGTATTTTGTACAAAAATAAAAAAGTCGTTGTGCTACATGAAAACTAAAATAACATAATAAAGGCATTAAATATTTTTTGATTTGTTGTTTTTAATGATTTTAAAGACGAATAAATAAAATACTTAATACTGGCTGGTGAAATGAGATTCCATCTTTCGCGTAGTTCACTTTGCTGCTAGTATTTTTGCACACAACCACGGAATAACACGGCATTTAAAAAAAAAGTTAGAGCTCCGATACCAACGTGCAGTTGCAGTCGAGTGACGGCGAAAACTCTATGTTAGCCTAATTTTGGCTAAAGGTGAGCGCAAGCCCACCGCTTTCATAACATATCTCCTCTAATATATCTATGAGGCCCACAGTAGTGACCATGTTCAATGTTATACTTCATTACTTACACAATACAAGTTTTTCTCTTAAAAATATATATTACCTGATTATCAATATACTTGATGTATCTCCGGTTATTCAGAACACAGATTAGTACCAAATTACCGAAAACAATTGCCATAGACAAGGCGAATATGAAAAAAGCTTTTAAAATATCGCCGGGTGCTGGAAATGTGGATGGCCAGCCCTTGCCGTTGAGCCAACAAGAGCTGTTAGAGAGAGATGGCGCTACCAGCAGTGCGCCTTTAGTCGAGTCGAACATACTCGGCGCCTGCAAACTGCAGCGCACCCTTTACTTAGATAAGGCATTTAGATCATGTGATTAACACTATCTTCAGACTTCTTTTTTTTGTCGCAAAGAAATTGTTTGAAGATGCCAGTATACTATTGCCAGTATATATTATGTTTCGAGATATATTTGTTGTCATTAGTAAATTCTCTATTTTCCCGATGCTGTGTCATTTTAACCTGAAACAAATAATTGTATTATGTTTATATCATATGCCCGGTGTACACGAGGAAAGTACGCAAGTAGAGAAGCACCCAAGTGCCAGAGCCAAATATATGGAAATCAATCGCCTATTAGTTTAAACGAAGACATTCGCTACTTGTTTACTTGTGTACTGTCCACGTGTATAAAACAAGCATTACGGCATTAGATCGCATCCTATATATACCTAATACCGACGCATTTCTTTAGGTAATTCAGGAGTGACAAAGAGCCAATTAATGATCATTTAATTGTTCGTTACTTCACATTCAAGTCGTGAACGTCGCAATAAAACAGACTTAAAACGGTGAGCACTGAATCAATTACATTTCTTTAGCTTTTAGGATCAGCGTGATAAATTGTCGATGCTCCTAATAAGGGTATATTGCAGCCGTTGTCTTCACGTATTTACGGAAAAATACGGCTGTAATTAAAATCGGGACTTGATCGGTCGTCTACTGGCTGAAGAGCCTCACTAGGTTTCCTCTGCTCACGCAGTCACGAGTGTGGCACGCCAGAGACAATCAAGACATTTGCCTTATCGTTAGGACGGTTGTATTTGACAACATTGTGGGGACAGATATATAGGCACGTATTTGATCTCGAATTCATCTGATGGTAAGTGACGATGAGATCTACGATGGAGCATACTTGCCTAGAAGGTACCTGTTCACTCTCGTTTGTTCGTACGACTTCATAACATTTAAGAGGAACAAGAGTTTCCTGTGTTACTTTTAAAGGGGAGGAAAAATAAAATAGAGCACGAGTGTAGGTAGCGCGCGTGACAAGTTACGTGTTGGGAATCTTTTCCCAGAGAGATATTTTCCCGATGGCAACTTTTCCCGAGATTGGTGGCGACTGGCGAAGGCGCTGTCAATTTCCTGCGGGAAATAGAGGACCATGCCGAGGGTTAAGTGCCTCATAAGAAACTGTTAGAAATGTTCATTATGTGCCTTGTATTGCTGACTGGTTCGCCATGTAATTAATTGAAAATGACAATTATGATTTTGTTGGTAACAAAAATACTTTTTTTAAAATCGAAATTATGACTCGACATAATGATTAAGCAAAAAAGTACGAGTCCAAGACTTAGTATATCCTTACTGAATCATTCAGTATATTAAAGGCTGTAACTTTGAACAATGAATGTTTTGGAAAAAATCGTACGGGACATGATTTGTGTAATATAGGCTTATCAGCTGTTTTTGGAATGATGACTGTCTGTTCACGCATCACGCAAAAACAATTGAAAGAATTTTAATTATTCTTGGAATGATGCTAATTATAATTTTGAATCCCGGGAAAAGCATAAGATCTTCCGGTAAAAAGCTAAAGTCTACGACTACAAAGTCCCGGGCACGTTTAGTATTAGTTTACATCCTTGAATTCACTACTGAACCCTAATAAGGACTTGAGTGTTGATGTAACAAATAAATAAATGCCAACAAAGTACGTACTCGTCCTAATATCAATAAGGGAAAAAGGACCCAGAAGCGGTTTACTGGCAGTCATAAATTTGTTTTGTTGAAGAGCCGGGGATGTTAGGAAGTTAATGTTAAGTAGATTGATCGGTCTGACGCAGCACTAAAACATGCCTATAAAATAGCGAGTATATACTTACTCTAGTATCGCGTATCGGATTTAGGCTTGAAACAGACGTTAAGGAGGCTCCCCTGTTACCGATAAATTTTGGGTTCGATCCCTGACTATTAAGATATTTATGAATTGGTCTCACCTATTTCTAGCACACGTTTTGTCTTAATTTGATTCGCTAATGCGCCTGCTATGACTATATTTTTAACAAGTAATCTTAAAAAAAGAGAATATTTAGCCATCGCCACTGTTATATCACTTGAGAACCAGTTTGTGGCATTATATAAAGGCTATGTAGACTATGAATAATTTAAAATTAATGCTTTTCAGTAACGTAGAGACTTCAAACGTTATTTTCCGTTCACCGATTCGAACACACCTTGTCACCTCTTTTTACTAGCACAACCTCAGTATGAAATGTATTAGATCCGATTTTCCCATGTTTTCATAGTTATTCTGCTATTCCAACAATTTTAAAGATCATAACATTTGGCACACGCATTCTTGAACTGAATGTGAACTGTGAACTGAAAAAAATAATTTCGAACAGCAAGAAGAATTGGAATGGCAGGTTACCCCATGTCTCCAAACTTTTAATAGGTAGCCAACCACACTGCAATACTCATTATGACGGCAAAGCTCCTTATCGAAACGTTATATTACGCGGTAGGGTTGTCAGCTATGAACAATACTAATGCAATATTAACATGTTACTCAGAAGGTAGGTATTTGCTTAAAGGTTTTTAATACGAAACATAATACTTACATAAATTTATTCCCTTAACATATTTGTTAAGTTATATTTTTCATTTTTCGACAGCCCTAGAGATGTCAATGTAAGGAGAGTCGAAGTTGAGTGGTGGTTTAATTAATGTAAATTCAGATTGATGTTGAAAGTTAACAGTTTTGTACAATATACTTCGTGGTGTTGAAAGGGAAGGTTGTAATTAAGGAAAGCCACAGAAATCCATTTCCAAGGCTCTTACGTCAGTGCTGTGTTCAACTACGGACTATGATTTTTAATGATATTTATAATTGTATTGATCATGAAGAAGTTAGTGCGCCATATTAATATTCATTATTATTATAGGTTTACAAAAAAACCCTTCATTACAGGTTTCATTCTTGAGTTATTTCACTTATATTAAGTTATAAATACTTTAGATATACGTGTATGTTGTGAGAAAATGACGTCAAAGAAAAAAAAGTTGAAGACTGAATCATAAAACCTTACATGAGTGTTTATTTTGGGGACACGCCATTTTCATTTCTTCATGTCACATCCATTATTTTATTTATAATGTGTATTTATTGAATGTTTTATTGCTATTAATTACTTGACATTGGAAAAATACCCGCTAAGTTGCGGGTGAGGCCATTTGCATATCCATTTAATTTCATCGCATCTCATTTCGTAAAAGAAGAAGAAGAAGAGTGTTTATTTTTAATAAGCACGTACAAATGTTATCAGTTCTTTCTCCATTTTAATATTTTTATATTCTTTTTGAAATTTCAGCAGTCAGACTGTCTGAATAAGCAATGAAAGGTCTATAATATTATAAGCTCTATTATATTGTTGCGATAATATCCCGGATCGGCCCAAAGTTAATGTGACGTTTGGCGACGGCGTGTCTGCGGTGCGGCCGGGTGTGACCTTTGTTGTGTATTAGATATTTTATTAGTGAACGCAACTAGGATAAAAAGGGAGCTTTTTTATTAGGTTGAGCACATCTTGTATTATCATCGTATAAAACAAAATGTATATAATCTTAATATGAGCTTTTAATTTTCGTTCTTATTTAGTTATATTTATTATTATTTACTTCTTCTATTCTTCTTTTTAATGACTTACAAATTAAACTACATATCTGCAAATCATATTATTTTATCACAACATTAAATAATTTAAGGATTTCAATGCCTCTAATATACGGCTTAATTAAATGAAAATATGACTCTCGCGTATATTTAACGTCTTAGCTATAAAAAGTTCACATGAAATAAAGACCGAATAAAATATTGTAACTAGCGAAATATTACTGTCAATTTGTCATAATATTTTACGTGTGAACATCGCTTAAATCTAATAAAAGCTATTGGCTGTGCCCTCCCTAGGGACCTATAAATCTTGAGATTTTTATGACTCTCGGTATTGTTGTAAAACAGTGAAACTGATATGCGATTATACGGCACTTTCTTGCAAAGTTGGATATATATAAGACTCTTATATTTGTTTAACTGTTGAGTTAAGCTTGATACCCAAGTATTATTTTGCATTTAGGTAACACACCCTGTACAGCAGTAAAATTGTGAATAAAGTAGGCTTTATAATGTCTTCTTGCAGCGTAGATAGCTCTACCATGACTCTACAAATATGTATAAAGGACCTCTTTCACTTATTGTAACAAAGCAATACTTAGTAACGTACTGAGTAACGAAGTAATTTATTAGAATAGAACAAAATATGTACCTAGCTAATAGTTTTTGACGTAAAGCATTACGTTAATTAATTCATGAATGTGTTGTTCCATACAACAATTTGGAAGTTCCAATGCGATACATTTAGTATGTATGTGTTTGTAAGTCTACATACGTTAGCAAAATTTAACACTGCAGGAAGCCGTTAAAGATAAATTCATACTACATATCATTATCATTGTGGGCACTATTCCAAGTCGCCAAAAATGGCATCACGACAGTTTTACGTTTCGGTGTTATAAAGGGCAGTGCATATTACTTTCAGCAACCACGATGCAGAAGTGAGACCATATACTCAAAAGAACGACCCAGGATAACAATAGATTTTTCATCGTAGAATTCCCTAGAATGCTCTTAGAATATATCTAAGAAACGTTACTTTGTAACCGAAGAAGCTTTTACGGTTATTATTGCTAAAGGTTATTGATCCCTATACTTCTTTACCTTCTCTTCTCAATATTGGAACACAGCCAACAACGCTCGCGAAATATAATAAAAAAGAATTTGTGTAATAAAAATAATTGTTTTGTTACTAAAAGTTTTATCGCGCGATAACACGCGTTTGGTGTGCGCAGTTAGGGCGCGGTGTGGAGTAAGGAGTTGCGGAACAATGTGTATCACCCCTATTAAGCTGAATTTGAATAAAGACGTGGGCTTCGAATGATATTTTTGCAAAACGCTTTATTTGCTCGCTCGCAATCGTAAAATCGTTGTTTTATATCGCACCGTATCAGCACGCGCTAGTACGATGATGGCTTTCTCAAATTTCCTCCGAATACATCCAGTTCCCTCGAATAACTCATTGAATTCCCCTTTCTATTTTTACCTTAAAAGGTGCCTTTGATATTCAAGTACTTTACGTTTAATTATACATATTTTTCGTGGAATCCTTCTTTACGAAATTCAATGGAAAACTATTTACAGCTTAAGATTAACATCTCTATATGTAAATAGAGTTGCTTAATGAGATAATTCTTATCAAAACTAAGACGATAAGAAAACTCAAGAGAAGAAATATCTCGTTCAGCGTCTTTTAAATATATAGCCGACTTAACATCCTCAGGTACTCAGAAACATTACTATTTTACAACTAATATTACATGTATTATTATTCAAAGGACAACAACTCATTTACTAGATATGTCAGTCTGCACAACGATAAAATCAATATATTTAAAAGAAATGTTAGCATATTTCCAAATTCAATCCTTTAAGATGTAGAATATTTGTGTTATTCCGCGGGCACAAAGTCGCGGACAAAGGCTAGTACATAACTTTTACTAGATGACAACAATTACTATACTGTCTAAAGAAAATTCCCCATAAACCAAGTTGAATATCGTGAGGCTTCCTAGGCGACGATTGGACGCCGGCTGGAAGCCTTACACATAGTGGCGTAGCTACCGTAGGGCTAGGCGGGGCAACGCTTCGGGGCCCCCAAGATCAAGGGGCCCCTTGGCCTCCATGAATGACGTTCGAAAAAAAATATTGAATATTCTAGTTGAATAAAGAATGTTTCACTTGCCCCTGACCAACAAACTTTGAAGGGCTCTAACTGAAATCACAGTAATTGCTTCCACCTCCAGACCATGTACATACCTACGCCTTATTTAGTTTAGTTTTAATAGGGCCCTAATTTATTTATTGCCGCGGGGCCCTTGGTTACGAAGCTACGCCACCGCTTACACATACCCGCCACATGTCATCGTCTACTCCCACTGGGAAAGTTATACGCTCAGATGCGCTACGTTTCATCCAACAACCCGAGGATATTGTTATCATATTTTTTTCCATATTTGTTGAGAATAATGTATCGCTAAGAGTTAGCGTACCTATTTGATTTACCATCGTATTATTGGACCAAGAAAGGTTTGGGTGTGGTCCAAGGAGCGATTTGTCGAGTACAGAGTTTTTTTTCTTGTCTGAATTTTAGTGAGTCTATATCCTTATTGATAGAAAAAACAATTTTAAATGTCTAGTTAAATAAACTAAAAAAAAAGAAATTACATTTTCCCACAGACATCGGTCTTTATTATGAAATCAAAGATGACTAAAGTTAAAGCCAGAGATTTTCGATTAAGTCCACTTGAATTGTAACAGGACTTTTACATTTCATTGTTGAATAAAACATGAGGCCTGGCCGCTAAAATTTATCGTCAAAAATCGTATAAGAAAAGTCCCTATAGTTGAAGTCAAAACGTTCTATTCTAGTTTCATAGATTCGGTACTTATGAATTTATGAATATATTTCATAATGGCGTGATAAAAATATCCCGATATGTGATTGTGCACAAAAAAAATATAAATAAAAAACGTAATTATAGATTATTAAATATTACATTATTTATATCCAAGTACCAACCGTTGGCATATTGGCACATGGAAATGTAAACTACACAAATTTAAGTGTCCCCAAAAATAACGATACAAAAATGGGTCAGGGATAATATGTCATGCCATTTGGCTTCGGCGTGAACTTGGCCGCTCCGCCAAGACCCAAAGTATGTACCCTGGAAGTGAAACAAAAATTATTCTCTCCACTCTTTGTGCTAACATGTAGCGGCCTTATTTCGAAGCACAAGTACGGTTGCTGATTAAAAATCTTTCGGTACTATACTAATGAGAAAGTCAAAAAAATATTTTTATTATTTCGGTAAAGACGACTAGCCAGTGAAAGGTATATTAGTTTATAGTTATAGTATGCCACTAGTGTTTAATCACAAAAGTTAACAGTTGCACTGTTTAACGCACGGTAGCCTCAATTTTGATTTGATCCTAAAAAAATAATCCTTACTCCATAAAAATCGTTGCTGACATAAACAGTCGGGCTGACAGCGAGGGTAGAGACAAATGAAAGCCTTTAGGCGAGGCAGCGCGATTGTTTACCTCGGGCGAGTCGCGTACTGGCTGAGCGAGGCAAACAATCCCTGCAAGGCTGCGCGCTAATTCAATACGTGGCTAATTAGTGATAAATTGACTTAATGATAGCTTTTTGGGGTCGAGTCACCTTCGTCCGTAGGAGAATTAAGTACCCTCGAGATACTCTACACGTGACCCTGGGTGGTGCCAACCAGGTGACAATTCTACTGGTGGTAGGCTTCGGCCGTGGCTAGTCACCACCCACCGAACAAAGCCATGTCGCCAAGCGGCCTAGCCGTGTTCCGGCATGATGTTCGGTGTTGCCATTCATGGATGGCGGGTCAGATCAGTTGTGCTGCATGTGCCTAGTGAATGTAGCGTCTCGATCTACTGCCGCCGTCCTACCTAGGCAAGTATGCTCCATCGTAGATCTCATCGTCACTTACCATCAGGTGAGATCGAGATCAAATACTTGCCTATAATGTTTAAAAAAAAAATAGCAAAATTCACTCCTATGACCTAAATCCAAAAAACTCCAACTCCACAACGAGAAAACTCTAGGTACGTTGTTTAACGATCAACCATTAAAAAACCACCGAATCCTTTATCCCATTCAGTACATCCTAACGTCGTCCTAAAGCTATAAATTTTACGAAAACACAATTATGTTTCCGACTCAAATCGCACAAAGTAACAGCGAACAATAATTGTAATGGGCAATGATCTTGCTCTACCGCTCTATCTCCTCTCCCATGTCTGGTATCTCGCGTTAGGTATGTACATGACAATAAAGGGGAACTTCTAAACTTGATCGGTAAAAGTTCCTTGGTCAGCCTTTTCGAAGCTATGATACAAGAATTAGTCAGTACTTTGGGTTCACTTACAAATTGGAAGTCGGTGGGACGAAAACAACATTTGAAATGGTCTGGTACACATTTGCGAGGGTTGCAGCCACATTTTACGATCGGTATCCTTGAATAGGGATTTATTCTAAGATTTTTTGTGATCATATCAAAATGATTGCGTCGTATTGAATCTGTGCTCTAAGCATAGAATAGATAATAGCACTAGGTTTTATACGTAATCTCATCTTATTTATGTTGTTATGGGGGTCATTTATCTATTCAATCTTAAATATGAGCATGGTTTATTGCAACTATTCTAGAATTTATAACTGAACTGTGTAGGTACTTTTATTGATACCTTAAGAAATTATAGAATCTAAGACCTAAATCGAAATCATCAATCTTACAAACGTACATAGAATAACAATCGCTAGTTTATTTTTGTGGCTCAGTCCTAAGTTGAATTGTATTTTTAAGATAATAAATACCTAACGCCAGACAAACAACCAACTCTCAAACGAAGCAACGCTTGTATTATAGGTACCGTGCAACAATGGATTTGGGGTTGATCCCTCCTGGGATCCTACACCCTTGGTTCTGTTCTGTGTAAATATCGTTTCAAAAAATGTACCTGCCTAGAAACGATAGCGATATGTGTCATTAAATTCGATTTAAGTGAATTATATGAACACATTTTTTAAAGGGCGGACCAGAAATATTAATTTTGTCTGAAAAATAAGTAAGTAAATACATATTATAACATATTTTTATTGCATATTTTCTGAGAATTCGAACATTTTGTGATATGTGTATTTCACCAAAAAAAATGATATAAACATCCGATCAGGAAACGACACCATCTCGTGACTCTTTAAATCACGCCTTGGGTAATGTCCTGTGTTTTTATCTACGTTTTCCTAAGGAGAATAGCTGAATAAAAATAACACCGAAATTATATACGTAAGCACATACGTAGTATATAAAAACCCCTACCAACTCCTACCAATCGCAAAATGTGAGGGCACACGATGTAGGACAAAATGCCTACAAGGAAAAAGTAAACACAATTTGTTGGTGCCCACTTTTACTGTGATAAAATATTAATACTGTATAAAAATAGTTTAATTAACCTATAAATGCATTATAAAAGGTTTGAGATCACTTCGTAGTTATTCAATAACTTTGTTCAACCAAATTGATAAATTGAAATAAAACTAACTTTAAGGATTTTATCGCGTTTATTTTAGGTTTATACGTTACCAACGTTTCGGTTGCTGTACATCAACTATGGTCACGGGAGGACTGAGGTGTTAGACGTCCTACTATCATAGTTAGAACTGGTGTACCCTCATATTTAGTTTTACTTCAATGTGTAATATTCGCGTAAAAATAAGAAATCGAAAAATTGACCAATTTAGTTTTGAATTTGATAATTAAATACATGTATGAGGATTTTATATATATAGATATAAATTTCAATTGCGACTCTTGCAGCCGCCATGGCTGAAATTGTAGCGTAACTATACCAACTTATAACCATCGTTTAACTATATATCCTGATAATTAATAATACTAACCATATATAAACTATGCGACACGTTGCAATATGGTGCCAAATGGCACAAACGTGTCGGGCAATATTTCAGTTGATACATAACTTTAAAATCGTATAAAAAAAACTTTTTACTTTAGTTGCTTATTTTAGCTTATTTATGATACCTTTCTATTTATGACCTTACGCGTACGGCTGTTCTTTTTTTATAATTTGAGTTATATCTTTTAAACTTTCTTTCCAGTTGAATCTACCGCCACATGAAAAAGAGTCGCAAATGTTTCCTTATTCATTGCATGTTACAGGATTCAAAATTGTGGTCTTACCCTTTTTTGTCCACTTTGTATTCAGAATTCGTAATCAATTGACAGAGAATAACTTTTATTACATTTACTTTGCGGCACGATTGATGTTCAGGTAACTTTGTCAGAAGGAATGTCATATTGTTTTCTGAAAAAACTGTGTTCTATAAGTTATATAAGAGTACTATAAAATTATATGTTACTTAATATCAACTTATTTGACAATATGTCAAAGAAAAAAAGTTAGATTTCTGCTCAATTTAATTTAAAATCTCTTTCCATTCATGACAGAAAACGAGTCATTGAGAAGTTTTGTAACGTAAATAATACAAAATTCTTTATAAATAAAGAACAAAAATATGACATTTTATTATTTTACTAATATAATTATACTATAAAATTATGGTTGCAGGGTGTCTTCAATTTACTCTTGTACCTACCACAGTCTTCTTTTCATCATTAACTTTCTCTGATATATATAAATCCACCAGAAAATATATTCTTTCAATCACATTCATATCTATGTTTTGCTCCATATCGTTCTCAATATAGATCTCTCTATGTATCTGTATTATCTATTTGTCTCGAAAAAACCGCAAAAGTATGTGTATCTATTGTTTGCGGGTTATCCAATGGCATTTACCTGTGATTCCTATCTATCACCCGCATTCAAACAATGTGTACACATTTTCATACATTTGCATGCTATATGTAACATTGTTTTGAGGTTCACTGAAAGTTTGTGCAGAATACCCTCAAGATGAAAGCAATGGTATTGCATATCATTACCAAAACTAAGTCTAATTTAATGATTGTGCTCTATGCATGAACATATTGATTTAATAAAAGTAAGTAATCTCAGAATTTATCATTTTCATATTCACAACATAATTTTGGCCTCCTCGAAGGTTCAAATTTATTAACACTAGCTGTTGCCCGCGACTTCGTCCGCGTGGTATTTAACAAAGACAACCGTTGACAACAGCCTGCTCGCCCATTCTGAGCCCGCGGGACGCATTGCAAGTTGTTGCTATCAAACTTAATCAGGCGCTGCGCTGCAACATTGGTTTTAATTTTTTTTTTTGTGAGATCCTATTTTTTTTCTAAAATAAAAGTAGCCTAAGTTACTCCTTGTTACATCAGCTATCTGCCAGTGAAAGTCCCGTCAAAATCGGTCCAGCCATTTCAGAGATTAGCCGGAACAAACAGACAGACAGACAGACAGACAGACAGACAGACAGACAGACAGACAGACGGACAGACAACAATTGTAAAAAATGTTGTTTCGGTATAGGTAACGTGTATACATCCAAATGCACTTAGTAAAAAGCGGTTATTTTAATATTACAAATAGACACTCCAATTTTATTTATATGTATAGATTTTCTATGGATGCGCGAGGCATTCCGAGGCACGATTTCAAGACAGACGGCCCCGACACCTGATAGAAAATCAATAAGACCATTTGCATATCTCAACAACAGGCAATACGTTTGCTTATGTATGTACATTTTATTCATTAAATACGTTATGAGGCTGGCTGAGCGATTTCCAACGAGGCGTATGCTTTCAAAGTTAATTCATAAATGCCAACTGTGTCTGAGGTGTGAAGCCTCTGTGGGTGGAATTATAATATTTCAGAATCAAGTTACAGGTATAACAGATGCGCTTTTTATTATATATTTTCCAGATTCTTCTTAGAACCGCCAATTAGAGGAACACTAAACTGTTTAGAAATTAGTTCATTAGAATCAGAATCAGAATATTGCCGTTCCTATGGAGAAGAACGGGCAAGAAACTCCATGATTGCTCTTTTTTAAGTTTTAATGATAAGGTAGTTTTATTTTAACTATTAATAAGGTCATGACGAGGAGGATCATGGTGATTGGAATATTTGTAAATATTTTAATTTGAAGGAAATAGAAAACTCAGCTTTTCCATTACATCAGATCATTACTCTTTACAGATCTTTACTCTAGGCGATGGAGATTTTGACAGTTATCTTTTATTCTACTAGCCTTGATACTTCAGTAGACATCTCTAGGTGGCCGAATAAAATCACTAGCAATGACGAGAAATTCACACAGACTGATGTCCATTTCCCCATCGTTATCACATCGTTTGTCTTTAGACATTACAAAGGAAGCATTGGAGAGTGCGAGCAAACAAGCGACTAATGGCCCGTACTCGTCTGGAATCGACGCCACTTGCTTTCACACGACTGATAGTGCATAGAACAGGGATCGCGTCATCTATCGTCTGCAAAGCCATTTGTACAACAAAGTAATGGAGAGACTTATATTCAATTTTGTGTAAGGCGATATTAGATTCGAATTTAGAATAAACATGGGTTGTTTAGGGATCGATTGATTGTTGTGACATTGAGACGAAATATCTTTAAGGGATCTGTAAGCTAATAAGATGTGACTCGTGATTTATTATAATGTACTAATTGATGAAATACTAAAAATCAATCGCTCATGCAAACGGGTGATATATTTCACAATTCAGCTTCAATGAAAGTTTTACAAGCAGAGCACAAATATTTTTAACCGACTGCAAAAAAGAGGAGGTTCACATTTCGGTTGTATTTTTTTTATTAAATTAACGCAGGGGTCTTGTTATATCAATATCGCTTCTATTAGATATGTCGGCACCTGCACCTGACAAAAAAAGTTAATAGTTTAAGATGAAATAAATAAAATATTGAAGACATTTTTTTTTTCAGCTGATAATATGCATGTCACTACTAGTTAGTACTACAACAAATATAATATGTGCGTATGGCCAGTTTTCTTTTTGTTTGGGATTATGATTAAGAATCAAAAGAGTCCCGTCTTATTCAGAATCTGCATTATTATAGCAACTATAATAATTGACATCAACTCAAGACAACCTACTAAACTTTTTTTTTTTATTACTTTATAGGCAAGTATTTGATCTCAATCTCACCTCATAATACAATTAATAATCTTTTGAATATAGCAAGAAGTTCGTGATAGAAAAAAATAATATATTATTTAATATTTGTAATAATCCTTAGTAAAGATCTTTTGAAAAGAGTAGCCATAGAGTTTCTTGCCCGTTCTTCTCTTTATGAACGGCATTCCGAACGGGTGGTGAAGTTGTAGCTTAGCATTTTTTAACTATTTTGATGATTCATAAGTACTGTACTTAATAGTTTACATGAATAATAAATATATTACTATCTCTCGACTATCTATCTAAACAATAAATAGGTATTAGCGGGTCACAAATTATCTCAAGTGCCCTCATAGTTTGGGATGATATAATCGCTAGTCACTAGATAAGCATTAGTCGCTAGGCTTTGTACAAGCCTCAGACATCAGTTGACTAATTAGATCTACTTCAAGTAATTGCTTAGGTATAGGTAATGAAGGCTCTTTGGAACAATTTCGATGTTAATCACAACGCCAAAAAGACAGACTTATTTATATATACTACTGCGCACAAGAGTTTTGCTTAGCGCAGTTCAATATGACGTTTGATAAAGTTATAAAACGTTTATAAATTCGGGGGTTGAAGTATGTCCTTTTCCTTTATGTATTTTTGCAAATGCACGGTTACTGTATGCTATCCCATGGGAACCGTGCATTTTTTCGCGATAAAAATTTGCCTATGTCATTTTCTGACCCCTAAACTACCACTACCTTATACAAAAAATCTTGTCGATTCTTTGCTCTATGAAAAATTTAAAAAAACTATTCCACGGGAACCATACATTTTACCAGTATAAGAAGTAGCCTATGTGTTATTCCAGTCTATAATCTATCTCTGTGCCAAATTTCATCCAGATTCGTTCAGCCGTTCTGGCGTGATTGAGTAACAAACATCCATCCATCCATCCAAACTTTCACATTTATAATATTAGTCGGATTAGTGGGATTTATGCGTATGAAGGCACAGGCACAGCTAGTATGCAATGGGTTGTCTATACGATGCATGACATCTGTACGCACTATTCTCTACTCTTTATGTTACGAAGCACTTGACAAATGGAGGTAAATGGCAGATACTTCAGTTAATGGCTTTAGCAGACTCAAGGATAGGAATTTGGTATCGATGGCTATAATAATGGTTTCTTATAAGTCTAAGATATTCATCAGCCAATCTATCCAAGGCCAGCGTGGATCAGAGGTTAGATATCGTTATATAGGACTTTATATTAAATATTTAGCGAAAGATAATAATTTATAAAAAAAAACAAGATTCCGTTTCTTCTTTCTTCAAAATTTGTATAAATCAGCAGCTCAAGCACAATCCTTTTACGTAGCGTTTAGGTAACGTAACGTCTTCCATCTCTCTCACACCTCTTACGCAGTTTTCATAAATAAGTATGACAGTGGCTGCATGTTTTCTTGATGAAATTACAATTTTACATCAGAAGTTGCTTACCGTACTGGTATGTAAAAGTACCCTTTCATTCTTTCATTAAACAAAAATGTAGGCAGTCCTAAATCTTAACGGTTACTATGTTATCTACTTATTTTTGGGTTCCGCTAAATACGCCAGTGTGCCTGTACCGTTAACACTTACTTAGCTCAACGTTGCTTATACTTTCATAAGGTTAGTGTTACATCATTATTTAAGTTTAGAATTTTTCCTATTTTACACGACACTTTCAAAACTTTCCCCTTATATCAATCGGGAAAAAGTTTTCGTATGTAACAACAAATAACGTGTGAGTTTCTAAAACATGTTCTCTGAATTTTTCGGTTTGCCGGGGTCACGCATCACAAAAATGCGTACCTGGAATTTTATTACAAAGCGGAAAATGTTTAGGTGCGTTTTGTCGACTCCAATCGCGTATAAAGTTTAACGTGCCGCGCTTGTGTTTTCCTGAATACAAATTATAATGTAAGAATTTCGAATAGAAGTGTCACGAGTATATTTGAACGAAGGGGGGAAGAGGAACCCACCACTGACCCTCGGCTTGTCAAGTTTTCCAATTATAAACCAAACAAGTTTGATCGATAATTAAAGAAGCCAGCAACACCGAACTCCCCTAAGATGTTAGTCGAGAAACTATCTACCACGAGTGACGGGACGTCAAATAAAATGCAATTTACGAATATGTTTGGTCAGCAATATAATTGTATATAGCATTATGGCTATATAATTCGTACACATTGTTTTGTAATATCTATATTAGTTCCTATGGTAGGATTTTTCTAAGACATTATAAGACCTACCAAATACACAGATTATGGAAGATGTTTTACAAGTATTGGTTAGATATAAACTTATTAATCATTAGGAAACAAATAGATGTTACTTAGGTACGTAAGATAGATTGATCGATAGAAGATCTTTATCGATAACAAAACATAATCTAGGTACTACAACACATGCTATCGTGTAGCCCGTTAAGACCTCCATTCACACCATATATAGAACACAATACATCTGATATCGACTATCTTGTTGTGACACATGGCATGTCAAACCAATTTTGGTGTTATCAGTCTATTAGGTACATCTGCACCGAATAATAGGATTCGTAGCAATGGATACGATTGTTATGTATGAGTTTGACGTATACTATTTAATAGTTAAACTGTATCCATGATTGTGCGTTAGAAAGGTAAGAGCGCTTTCATAACTAAGTACATGGACTTTCCATATAAAATTTCAAAGCGTTTCCATGGCAACACAAATAAGCATTAGAAAGAATTATGGAAATATTGGAAGCAGTATGTAGTGTAGTAGCGCTTATTATAGTGTCTTTATTAGTAAACTTGACTGCTAATTAAAATAATCATTTTGTTTAGGAATCAAGGTTAGTATTAAAAAGGATACCATACCAAAGGATAATATTTTATTGCGTCTCACTGCAGTATCATCCACAACTCAATATACCTACCTAACCGAGTTTTCAAAACTAGTCATAACACCCCACTCTTTTCTTACGGCAAGTTGCTCAAAATTTCGTCACGCAAACAAAACGATTCAATGATGTCATTACGACATCGAGTCAGGTAAAAGGCAAGCAAAGTGAGCCAGTAAAGTGCGCCAGTAATAAATTATTGCCTCTCATCAAATTTGAAAAGTTTTTAGGTAGGTAAGTTTGTGCGAAGTTAGATTTTTCTCTAAGAACGGAAAATCATCGTACAAGGAAGTTCGGTGATCACTGAGCAACTCTGAATCTCGTACATGGCACTTTTAGTGAACGAGGAAGGAAATATTTTTTATTAAAGACTTCAGCAGTTGTGAGATTTCTGAATGAATTTGCGTTTGTTTCATAAAAGTAAGTCGGTATATTGTTAACAACCTGATCGGAACGCGACCTCAACTGAGAAAATCCGGCATTAATCTCAGCGGCCTTGTCTTTTTAATAGTCATGTTTATTACAAAAAAAGGCTCCGGTGCATTGCCATACGAAGCGCACAATGCTAAAGCTAAGAAAATAAATTGTAATAATACAATTATATAATAGTTCTAGTTCGATAACTATAGTAGACAATAGAAAAATATAAATTACAACGAATATAAATCAACAATTTGTAAAAAAAAAAAACAAAATAACTCAATAGAGATGGCAGAAAATCCGTCTCGGCAAGACTAATATTATTCACTGTTTAATAAAATAAACATACTTACATTACTCTAGAAAAAGCTAAATAAAGCGTTACGTAGAGGTGCCCTTTCCAACTCGGCAGCTATTTACCGAAGACACTCAGTATATCTAGCACATCAAAATTTCAGCAGCGAATGACAAAGGTTAGTGTATGCAAAGCTAAGTCATCATATTTATTGCTTCTGCCTTTGTCGGCCGAACTAAAACCTTTATTCTCAAGTGCCTGAATGAGCATATATGTTTTTTAAAAGCAATTTTATTCCACTGCTGGTCAAAGACGGAAGGCCTTACGACTTCGCCGGTTTCTGTCAGGGCTTATTGTGGCAACGTTAAATTGCAAAGGTAGATTTTTTTTTTATAATATAAAAGATCCTTTCATACTCAAATAATGTCATAGAGGAAGCCACGCCCGTCAACAGAATTCAACTCTTTGATGGTATAAATTCGTTACGAATGATTTTGAAATTTTGACAATCAAGGAGTAAATTTTCTAATCTTAAAGTTACAAGGGACAAATTGACTTCACTGCTTCCATCTTTAATCAAAGAGGATAACTCTGCAAAAGTTTGTCAAATTAACACCCACCAGTTTGTAACATAATTATTTTTGGTTACATGTTTTCTGTAAACATTTTGTTTTGAACATTCATTGTGAATACGAAACTGTGTGGGTTGTAACTTCCTTAATTATCGCTATATTAATTATATGAAGGCGGTGATGGTGATGATACCCCGAAAAAATATGTCAATTTTAAAGGTTGGTGATGAAGATTGTCGATGCACGGAATCTTGTCAATTCTCGATTCTTGAACGTTTAACTAGATAAAAAAAATATGTATCTCACAGTCAAACAAGGAAGAAAAAATATCATTCGAATTATGTTTGGAAAACCAAAACCATTTAATAAAAGTAATAACTGTTCCTAAATATGTTGCTTTATGAAAACAAAAATCTGCTCACTTTGATAAATATCTTCAAACGAATAGAAGAATTTTAATTCCATTTGCTTATGTTTCACGAAGTTTATATGAATGTCGAGATGAGCTACCCAAACGTGAATTTGAAACTATGATATTAATATTTGACGAATTTAATTAGAGACTGAACTCTACTGGCAACTTTAAATCATATATGCACAATAAAACAAAGACTTTGTACCGATTAGCTCAGTGGCTGGTGTCCCTGCTTTCTGTGCCAAGGGTTCAAATCCTGGTAGAGAAAAAATTGGTGTGATGAGCACGAATGTTTGTACCCGAGTCATGGATGTTTAATATCTATATAAGTATTATATACTGGGTTCACCCCCAGTCCATTGCACGGTACCCATAAGACAAGCGTTGCTTAGTGTGGGACCGTATAGTTGGCGTATTCGGCAGGCGATATTATTTTTATATGATAGATAAGGGGATGCAATTTTAGCCAATGCTGTGGCAAGCTGGTGTTAGGCGTCATTTTAGTGCAACACATATGTTCCGTGGATTCAGTCCTGTCATAAAATTATATCAGCTCACTGCAACACTTGCTACGTATATTTGTGCACGCTTGCGTAGCGTAGTACCAATACGGGTTGGTACTACGCTTCACAAAAATTTACAAAATACGTGCTTAGAGAGAGAAGTCTAACTAAAAGAAATAACCCAAAATAAGTACAATAAAAGCAATAGTACTCAGAATATATAGTTTTTTAATTCACGTAGATCATTAAGTACAGTACTTATGAATCGTCAAGTTACAAAATATTATGCTACTATTTTACTACTCAAATCAACGCTCAACGTTCAGAACCAGTTTCTGTGTAAGTTGTTCTCGGGAGTAATACTTTAGACAAGTTTAGGTGACCCTCGGGGACCCGACAAATAAGCTCATAAACTGCTTAGATCAGTTTGTAGTGTCCTGATACTGTATTAACGTTGACCTAGGTAAACTAAAGCGAAGCTTCTAAGTTGTATTAACTTCCAAATTGTATAATGTTCACGTAATCACAAAAATACTGTACTAAAACTCACGTCTGGGACTTTAACCAAAATAACCGCGATGTCTAATAATAATGTTGTTCTTGAAAGAAAACATTAAATTAGATTTGTTGGTTCCAAAAAGTATTATAATAGAAATAAATAAATAATATCGCCCATGTATTATAATGTACTACGAGTATGTGTACATTATAATTATATTATAACTAGCTGTTACCCTCGACTTCGTACGCGTGGTATTTAACAAAAAAGTTTTCCTAAAATAAAAGTAGCCTAAGGTACCTACCCCTTGTTACATCAGCTATTTGCCAGTGAAAGTCCAGCTATTTCAGAGATTAGCCGAAACAAACATACAGACAAAAATTTTAAAAAAAATTGCTTTGGTATATGTACCGTGTATACATCCAAATGCACCTAGTAACAAGCGGTTATTTTAATATTAGTAAAACCAGACCTTCCAATTTTATTTATTTGTATAGATGTACTCACTTCCAACTCACACATTATCTCGTAAGCTTATCTTATTTAAAACACGCCACCAACCAAAGTATTTCAAACTGCTAACATTGCTACACGTCCGAATTCAGGACCAAAACTATAGATGGCCCAACTGAGAGTACAATTACTTCGTTATTGAATAAAATAGTCTGGGTTACTGAATATGGCACGTAAAGGTCCCGGCACGTCCGAAGGAATCCTCACCCGCAGCTATTTCAGATATTCAAAAGGTTGCCTATTTTAAAGGTTTCGCCTTTGAACGGCGTATTTATTTGAATTAATTTTATCACTGTCTTAATAATTGAGTCTAATGATCATTTCATTTATACACATTTCGCATTCGCAATTGCTGCATCTTGCATAACATAATGCATGTTACTTAGGTACCTAATTAAACCATTATTTCCATAAAGGTAGATGCGATTTTATGAATGAGACAACAAATCGTCCCGCGAAATCGTCGGCATCTTTAAATTGATATAACTTTTAATTTATGAACTGATCTAAATAAAACAAACACTAAACTTTAAGTGAAACTTACCACAAAACATTAATAAAAATTGCACTAAATCGATTAAGCCGTTTCTTAAAATTTGCGCGCACAAACAAACAAACAAACATATAAACAGACAACCATTGTTATGGGTTCTATTGCGTCGATAAAGGCCACCCAAATAATAGTTTTTCTCATATATCTTCCATCTACAGACAGCGATCAATTACATTTTTAACCGACTTCATAAAGGAGGAGGTTCTCAATTCGGTTGTATTTTTTTATGTTTGTTACCTCATTATTATATGTATAGGTAGATGTACGTATTCGTTATGTTAGTATCCATAATTAAGAGGTATGTACGTATACTGATAGGGGTACGGGATTTCATTTTAACAAAATCATCGTCATCGACATCATCTTAATCATCATGGGTACCTAAATATACTGACAAAAGTGGTTCCGATTTGCAAACTTTCAATTTGCGAACTCTAAAGACCGCGTGTAAATAGAAAAAAAAACTTATTAGACCATTTTTAGTTTCAGATATACCTACAACTTGCGATTCTAATAAATTAATTGGCTTGGCTTGGTAGAACACTACGTACCTACAAAACTTTTTACATAGCCGACACAATTATATTAAATGTCAAGTTCATAGAATTTTTGAATGATGTTTTATACAAACAATCAAATTACTTAAAGAGGTAGTAAATAAAATAAGGATGTTAACACTCGGGTCGTTCATTTATCTTGTCCATACAGGGTAGTACCGTATTATGCGTATGGGCGGCGGGCAGGTCCATTAGAGACCCGAACTAATGGCAGCAATCCTCGCTAAACGGTTAAAATCACGAACCAACCTCGACCGAACACGCATTATGTTCATAAATATGAAAGATCCCAAGTCCGATAACACCGTGATATCGCTTTAAAATTATCACAAAACAAATGGTAAAGTTTTGTGGACGGTGAAAGTTTATATTTTGATTAAAACAAGGTTCATACTGGTCTTGAAATGTTTAGCGTTATCTACTGTATACAAGTTAAGCTGTATTTAACAATCTAGATTGTATAGGTTAATAAATTCGTGACATAAAGCGATGATGCTCTTGACTGCAATGCTATATTTATTCTAGGAAAGAAAGCAAGTAAACATAAGCAATAATGTTATTAATTTGCTAGAGATAAAAAAATTATAATACCTACCTATGTGCGCTTTGTACCCTTATCTAACAAATGTAAAAGTAATTATGGTTCTAGTATTTAACAAACAATGTGGCTTGACCAATTGAGACATGAGATATCAAAAGTCAGTGTAAACATATAAAATCCGATCAGAATCTAGAATAATAAAACACAAGTCTCTCATCCTCAACTTTATGTTCCCAAAGAGTCATCTTCCAGAAAACTCGCATGGGCTACTGCAAAGTTGTTGCTTCATGTTTCATTCACAGCGCTTTGCATGCATCAACGAGCTAATAACAGTCTTGGGAATAGCCGGTCAAAGTTCTGAAAGACATAATATTATGGATGATATTGCAAAAGCTTGTATCCATAAGTAACTTAAAACTTTGTGAAGTGTGAAAGTGCGCAGAATATTATGCAAACATAATACAATCAGTAAATGTACATACTAAAGCCATTTGTAGGCGTACCTATGTTTTAATGCAGATAAACCTCTTGTAATAAATAGTCCATATTTTCTAACTGGCAAATTTAATCAGCATACATTGAATTGAAATCATTTCACACACACACACACACACACACACACACACACACACACACACACACACACACACACACACACACACACGCACACTACACACACGCTCTCCCTCTAAACATGTGTACTTACCTAGATTTCAAACCAAGAGTATATAACATACATAAATATATCTACACGTAAGCTACTTATACAAAATTCACATCAGCTAAATCTACGAGTAATTTAATTACTCTCTCGTCAGAGTTGCAAGCCACGGGATTATATTCATTATTACTATAATATAACGGGCGTGTAAACTTAAGGGCTTAATTAAAAGCAACTGAATATGTGTACCTTCGTAATATCAAAGTACATTGAATTCACAACAGTAATGTCTTTAAATGTATGTCGCAAAAATTCAAGAAGTAATTAGAATAAAAAGAAAGAAAGTAATAAGAAGTAAGTAGAAATTATACAACCTTTGCAGGAGCTTTTTTTAACTTTGTAGTACAACAAAAATATTCCGCCGCCCTATTAGCTAAGAATTTGCGATAGCAGAAAATCGCGCAGTGATGGCTCCATCGACGCGCGATGAATCGCTCCGTGTCAAAAAAAATCGTATTACGTATGAGATCGCTTCCTTATGGCTCACCGATGGCTCCATGCACTTTTCGCGGCGACAATAGCGCCAAAAACGATTAAGTAGCGATAACAGGAACTAACTTAATGTCAAACAGAACATCTGTTAGACATCAAATAGTCGTATGCAAATAGAAAAACACACCGAAATCTTACAATATTACCGTGTCGTCTGTTTAGTGATAGTTTCAAGTAGCCGACCTACGATTCTGTCGGGTTCAGTGTTGTATTTGGATCCCAGCAGTCATATATTGTTTATTAATACAAAGGAAAAAGGTTAGGTTATAATGTGATCAACTCAGTGAATTATTTCTATGAAGACAAATAGTGCTTCGTACGACCAACTGGAACATCTCTTGGTGGCCATTAATTGGCTTGCAAAGCATCCCGCTTTAGCCAAAAGCGGCGTGATGATGTGATGGAACTCCGTGAAAGCAGACCAGCAGGCTGCTAGATAGGGAACCTTAGTTAGTTTATCCATGTATGTGTATTATTAAAGATATTTGACAAATAATTTGCTTTTATTATCTTACGGTATATCTCCTATTTCCATAGTAGTTTCACAATGTTTGAAATAAATTAATAAGATAGGTACATAATTATAATCGCGCCAAGACCATTGATGGTCTACCTACAGAACAAATTCGATGGTTGCGCAGACTGAGCTAGTTCTATCAGTTTTTCTGTATTGCAGGACAAAAAGACAACAGTTTCATAAACACTTACTTTAGATTATTTTCTTCTCATATATTTTTAATGTATAGATATCCCAGTACAGTAAGTAAACTTTTGATAACTACTTGAAACACTAAAATACATTTGAGTAAAGGATATGAATAATAGAATATTGTAACATGGGGTTTTTTAAAAGACAACAAATGCAAGCACAGTAGGTATAATTTATACATAAGTCAGAAAAGTATACCTTGTCTTGATATAAATATAATTATAAATGAAATAATTTCAAAAGAATACACATAAACCATCTTCTTATAGTGTTACATATCATTACGCCTATATACGTTTGAAGATTGTTTGGATTTGGTCACGCACAGTATAAACAAACCGTCTGTTAAGCTTATAAAATACACGAAATTAATTGTTTTTATGGAAAAAAATAATTTACGTTTCAAATAGTTAGTAAGAGAATAGAGCGATAGGTAAGCCATCGGTCAACATCACCTAAAAGGTGATCGCAATTTTGACAGCTCAAACTGCTCTTCGATGGCTATCGCTTTGCTATTAAAATCATACGTGATACGAAATATTTAGATCACAATACAGAAAAATGCACATTTTAGTTCATCGATTGTTCCAAAGAGGCAGCACTGTCATCTTTCTGCTATGGCTTGGCTATCGCTGATACGTAATACGATTTAGCCATTCTAAAGCGAATATGGCAAAATTTTCGCCATCGCTAGCTTTCTGCGAGATACGTAATCGCACCGCCGAATTGACATAATTATTGTAGTTGTACCGCATGTACTGTCCAATAAATCTATCTAGCTTTTGTTCAGACGCGATGTTTAGGAGTTCATATTCAAGATCTATCTTTTTCTTTTACTAACAAGCTTCTAACAAACAGGTTTTTTGAAGTGACAACAAAGATGACAGGCTGTAAACAAATATAATCAAAGCGAGTGGAGTGAACCAACCTAGCGGGGCAACTAAGGACAGATCTTGAGCAACTAAAAATAGAACTAAGGGGCGCCATCTAGTGAGTGACAAGGCCTAAACTGGATTTAAATTGTAGAACTCTTATAACACTTTTGTAATACTGTTGAAACACTCAAGAATTGTATTTTAATTTAAAAGTTTGAGAGCTATGTTTGGAGAGTGTTTATTTCATAAAGGGTCACATAGTCAGTAGCGATATTTTATATTTTGAACTGCTAAAACATTTGTAACAAACCGGTGTCACCAAAATTTTAGAGCTTATAAAAATCTGTCTTTACGATACCATAGTATGGTAGTCAGTAAGTTTGTTACATGTTTAAAATCAAAACCTACATTAATTAATTAATTAATTAGGCTTCTTCTATCAATAAATCGCATAATTACAAATGTTTACCGTTTCTCATTTTTCCTCGATTCGAGAACGTGTATATGAACTTTGAATATATAAAATTACAATAACGTTTAAATGTGCGCCTCTTGGCATTAAAACCACCCTTACTATTGATGAGAGCAGGTTTCATATTTCATCTTACTATCTATTAAGTTGATAGAGTCGCTAATGTATAAGTAATTTGGAGGCAGAGTAAAAGCTACTCTACCATTTAAGTGTGCTCTAAATAGACGTGGGTCTGTAAAACCTCAGCATATAACTTGCCCTTCTAGTTTTAATAAAAGATTTGGCCATTCATTACCGATACATGCTTAGATAGAGCTGACCACTAAATAAAACTGTAGCTTTTAAGATTAAAATCAGTCCCTTTTCATATCAGTTTTCTGTTTCCAAATACTAGTACTAAAAATAACCCTCAAAAAAAGCTTTTTTTTTAAATGTTTAAAACATTTGCCAGCGAATTTGCAATAAAATATGCAATGAATCCAGAATGTTGGTAGCTTCGCTAGCAATACTAATGAGATCGTCATTTACCACTCTATACAGTCATTAGAGCCGTAGATTACTATGCTGCGCTATTTATGTCTTCGTCGTAACTAATGGTAGCAATTAACATATTACCACACGCTGCCATTGAGTCAATTTGTACTGACAATTTGGCCGAATTCGCGTCACATGTCGAGTTTAATGTGCTTAATTAGATGTCAATAACAAAACTTGAAATTGGGCATAGGTGCTGGCCCAATTTACTGTCGCGCACACAATTTATTTTGCCACAGTCTGACAATAATCTAGTTCCAAAAACAGATTTAATTTCATCGACAAAAACTCCTTAGAGGTCTACCCTCTTCCCCTTGTTATGGCAGCCATTTTTAATTACAATGTGTATTTTTTATTTCTTTTCATTCTAGTTACGGATGAACTGCCATGAAAATATACTAATTCAAATCATATAACATATTTTATACTATCCAATAATAGGGTACTTAAAACAAGGTCAGTGAAATATGCTGAATTTACCAATAGTGTTTTTCCAAGACAACTTGCATTACTTTTTTTTTCACTCAAATCTTATTCGAGGAAAATAGGTATAATCCATTATCCTTGATTATCGCTTGTTTAAAAATATTTTGTTATTTGTTTTATTTATTTCTGATGTTTTAAGCTAAGGCTACAAAAAAAGCTTCGTATTTTCGATCTAAATAATAATAGATACTTAACAGGAAACAGTAAGTATATTTTTATGCCCTCTAACGATGGAAATTTGGAATGTTGTAGCAAAAATTACCATATTAATTAGGAAAGTCTCGAATTGGGAAAACGGTAGACCTGACATTTTAATTGGGAAAGTTGAATAAAATTCATCACAGGATAACATTCGGAGTAATGCCGACGTGGCTTAGTGGCTTACTAAACTACTTTAGATTATTAGAGAAATATAATAATATGAGAAATTATTATTATAATATAGTTACTGACAGTAGCTAGAATTCTTCAAATGAAACTTGTATTTTATTTCTTATTGACGTTTCATATAAAGTGTAAAAAATAGACATGTCCACCGCATAGCTCACATTTGCACAAAAATAAATTAAATTATTAAAAAATTCAAAATTACGATAAAATCATACAATGTTTACAATATTCTACCTGAAAATAATTCATATTTGAAAAAAAAAAATACTATCTTGTACATGATGGGGGCCATGTGGTAAGGGTGCGAATCACGGTGAATAGTCAATAATTTTCTTATGTATAACTAAACTCCGTTTAATTTGATCAACCATAATGAATATTTATCGCTTAAGATCTGCATGCCGCTTGCATAATGCCTCTATATTGTACATAATAAGGTACTTACAGACCGGCTTTGCAAGGATCCAAAATAAGCGATAATAAATCTTTACCCGGGAACTCAACATCCGTTCGATAAAAGCCTTATTAATAATGAAAATTGTGGTGAATGGAAAGCGAAATCTAAATTAGATATAAATTCATGTAGGTAATAAAGATCGTAGTGTAATTGAATACTTGGTTTTGTGTAAGTGTATGTGCATTTAAAAAAAAATACTATTATACAACTTAGCTGAAGGCAGACGATCGATCTTGAGTTTGAGTGGACTTATATACACTCCAGAGATGTTATTTTTAAGAGACATTATCATATTTATAAGTTCATTCTCATGAAATATGTTTATTAATAGCGGCCTGATTTTTTTATAACACAGGACTTGCTACGATACATACAAATCCTAGCGGACGATTTAAAAATGTAGACAAAAACCAAGATATTATATAACAATACCGCGCCGTGGTACTGTTATAAAAGAAAAACCTACGAGTACGTATAGTGCGAGTGCGTAGTAAGCGACAAAGATATGTGTAACGTTACAGAGCTAAAAAACGACTAATCCTATACTGTGAACGCTCTCAGACTCCACATACATTACCAAACCCATATGAAGTAGCTGTAAACAATTCATTACGATCTACTATAAAAGTCCTATACAACTAACAATTAAGCACCTCGCACTTGTTGTAAATAAAAGACGCCATTTTGGTCGGCGAGATGTCGACAGCGGTTTATCTCGTAATAGTTCGCCGGGAACATTTTTCGACCCTCACGAGAGATGTTTACGCATCCTCCAGCCGTGATTTGTTGCTTGCCTTTTTATTGTTTTGCTTTCTTTTTATCCATCTAGCCATACAATTTTCAACGGAGGCCTAAATTGCGTTGTTCCCGCACGGAAATTTCCGCCGTGCCGAGTTTTAATTGAGAAATGTATTTATTGTTTCAATATTAACGGTTTTTTTTGTTGTTTCGTACCGATTGGTGCTAACAGCTCCGGAAATTAATGTACAATTGTTAACATTTGATCGAATAACTTGAATAGAAAATTTAGCAATTTATTTCTCGGACAGACCAGAATAATTAGTTTATTTAGAACGGACGAATTTGAAGCCTAGAGAGGAATTCTACGCAAGTGTCATTAATTTTGAATCTGGTAAAGATAGATTTTAGTTAGTCCTGTCGGACACGCCATTTTAATTTCTTCATGTCACATCCATTATTTTATTTATAATGTGTATTTATTGAATTTAATATTGCTATTAATTACTTGACACTGGCAAAATACCCGCTAAGTTGCGGGTGAGGCCATTTGCATATCCATTTTATTTCATCTCATTTCATTTCGTAAAAGAAGAAGAAGAAGTTAGTCCTGTCCAAGTTTACGTAGATAATGTTAAAACAATGAACAGTTCTTAAGGTTACAAGTTTTTAATTATGACATTTTTCTTTAAATAAATTCATCATCTCGCTTGTTTCGAATGGGTAGCAAACATACCGAGCACACCTTTAATGCGAACATTCTTTTTTTGAATAGCTTAATGTTCAGTTAACAAATTACTTAATACATTATTTTAAGTGCAAATAAACATCTTTCTACGTAATAAAACCCGCATCAAATGTTTCATCGTGCCCGAGTCGCAATTGCCAAAATAAAAAAAATAAGATCACATTTATCTAAATAGGCTCGGGCATTGTCTTCAGGAACCGGTTCGCAATATTTCGGCAAAGAAAATCACTTTAACGGAAACCTTTCAACGGGAGTGCCAAGAGTCGAGATGAAGTTAGACCAATTAGCTATACAGAAGAAATATCGAAAGGTTGTAACAAATTCGTGGATGTTATTTTTAGATCCACCTGATCTTCTTTTTATTGCCGATACTGATTCAATATCCTCTTTGAATATGAACTCGCGATCTGTATCAATACCGCTAATACGATACGGACTCAAAGATTTTTGTCGGTTCTTTTTCAACGTGATTTTCATCTTAATTTGTCAAAAGGGGTGAATTATATAGCGACGCTAACAAGCAGCTTCGTTATGATTGAAATGAACAATTACTCGGAAAATCTCTGCCAATCTCGGATTCTACTTCGTTGAGCTGCAGTGACAGATCGCTCGGCCAACCTAAACCTCTCTAAAAATAATCAAGATAGACCTTCGGACGAAAGTTAAATTTCGTTATCTCCCCTGAGCGAAACGAAAATTGTCCAATTTCGACTGCGAAATTTATTTTTCTCACATTTTATTTTCTGATTCTTTATTCAAATATTGTTAATACGTTAAATAATCGAATATAATCATGCGCATTTTAAGTTAAATCATTATTTAAATGCAGCTATTTCAAATAGAATCAGTAATTGATACGTGATTGGCAGTTGGATACAAAAATTACCGCTTTATCTGATCATGCTACTTACCACATTCATCCATCAACACCGTCAACATTCATTAACTGTCTGCACCAGCACTTTGGCATCACATGAATAGCGACTGAATAAAAAAAAAGTTAAATTGTCACAGAAAAAAAACTCATAACGTTTATGTGAAAATGTATTGATAAACTTTAAATTTCAATATTCAATATCGTGATGAGTGTGCCTCGGAATTGAGCCATGCAAACGTCCTACCCCCGCGACGGCTCAATGGAGACTGAATACTGAAGCTGAAAATCTGAAATATTCCGATGCCTGTAAAGAAGCTCAAGCTGCCGTGAAGATAAAGTTCAATAGTGCTTGCGCTAAGCTCATTATGAGATTTGTTACAGTTAATGTATCTATATTTTTTTTTCACATTAAGTTAACCTTTTATTGACACGGTTTAACGGCACTTACCGTCGTTTAATGGGCATTATGGTAACGGTTATTATTATAATGCTTATTTAGATTGTAATAGCAGTTGTAGAAAGCACGGTACAGCAATTAGGTTTTTGAAATTGTTTAGTTATATTGTTTGTAGAGCTTGTGGTGGAGGGATGTAGTATATGGGCTTTATAGTTAATATTGTGTATGCCATGAGAAGATGCATTTTATGGCTGATGTTGTTCATCTGTGATCGATTATAAGATGTTTCTTACTCGTACGTGTATGTTCAATATTTTGTACTTATCTACATTGATTATTTGTTTTATGTTTTATGGGTCCATATAGTTTACAATTTCTTTTAAATTAAGCCAATATAAATGGACGAGCATTTTCTTTGAATTTGGAAATATGACTATACCTACATAATAAAAGAGACAATTGTAATTTAGGTGAAACCTAAGGTCATAACTTATAATAAAACGATTCAAATAGAAATATTCTACATTACGCGAGGCAGAAACGTAACCGCAATAAATCTAGACTAAACTGAAATAAGCACGCAATATACTTTTATTTTTATATATAAATCTAATTTTTCGACAAAGGTCACGTAGGCCCTTCTGTAAAACAATAGCTCTATTGTAATACTGAGATCAAGGGTGTTATATCAAGACGCGAGGCTTTCAACGCAAGGTGTTAAGTAGGTATGTGTATTGTCCGATGATAGCAACCCTGCAGTATGTATGTTAAACAATGGTTCTGGGACAACGTAATAAAAAAAGTTTTGGCTTACTACATGCAACGGTTGGAGATAAGCCCAAGGCTTTCGCACACAAATATTGTTACACTGCCGGCTGATAATGTACAGTAAAAAAATAATGCAGTCGTGTGCCAGCAATCATAAATAAAATAGACACCATCACCCGTGGCCTTTTGGGGGTATTCGGAGTGAAAGGTTAACATTTTTTTTTTAATTCCCCAAAACTAGTGTTTCTTTGAATTGAGCTGTCTAATTTTGATGGAATATCCATCATTAAAAACATGCACGACTTTTCATCTTCTACTGAGACGTCCGATAATTTGTCAGTAAAGTATACTCCACTTTACTGATAGGGTCGAGCCTTTTGCTATTATGCCAAACACAGTCCGAAAACTGCCGTCTTCGGGCCGTAGTCCAGCCCGGCGGCCCATGGCAAAGACGTTCAAGTATCCTGGCGATGATGCCGGCGCCGCCACACAGTAACATTGAAATGACATTGCTACCGGCCAGTACCTTACCTTACTAATGCCTTTCTTAATTTAAAAAGATTTAATACCGCGTAATCGCGACACTAAATACCCACAAATTGGCTTACCCTACTTAGCACATCACGTTAAGACGTTAATCCTAAGGGGAAACCCTATGGTGCTCTCTACACGCAACGCCCAGTTGTTGCAGACACCTTTGTGTCCAGGTTAGTTCAGTCGGTTGGATATCCGATTACAAATATTTTAATTCTCTGGTATACGCAAGACTTGGGAACATAGTAAGGGCCATTTACAATCCGATTTGTAGGCCAACAGATCTATACATAAAAAACTTTTTAACAAAATAAAAACCGTCTTCAAAAAACTAAAAAGCAAAAAATAATCTAATCTTGAAATCTACCTTGTCTAACCACATCAAATATTTAACTAATCTGAAGTAGGTGCCAAACTAACAACTGAGTCGAGTATTGCCGGTCTGCGCCAAAGACTATACCTACAAATTGGTCCGCGCATCTCGTTACTGAGTATACTTTTGTTATTCTTCGTCGGTTGTTTATTTGGCACCGACTTCAGATTAGTTAAATATTTGATGTGGTTAGACAACGTAGATTTCAAGATTAGATTATTTTTTGCTTTTTAGTTTTTTGAAGACGGTTTTTATTTTGTTAAAAAGTTTTTTATTTTAAACTTTTTAGTGGATATATTTACTATTCTTTGTCACTAAAAAGATTTGTAAATCAATCTTTTTACTGGATAATAGGTATACCAATAATCGAGATTATCTTGGCGCAACCCGTGAAATACGTATCACTGACAAGTTCCGCTGGCCATTTGTGGCCTTCTTCATCACTTCCACTTCAGCAAATGATACTTTCTGAATGCAAATGCTTGACTTCTTGATGAAAATACCAAAATTGCTATCGGTATGCCAATAAAATTTGAGGAGTTCTCTCAATTCCTCATGGATCCCATCATCAGAACATTTTTTTGAAAAAAATGGGACCAATCTGTAAACATATCCTTTCATATAAAAAAATATTTTTTTCCAAATCGGTTCATAAATGACGGAGATATGAGGTAACAAACATAAAAAAAAAAAAAAAAAAAAAAAAAAAAAAAAAAAAAATACAACCGAATTGAGAACCTCCTCCTTTTTTTTGAAGTCGGTTAAAAATAAATGGCAGCCAACAGTTCTATTAATGGCCTGTTTTATGTTAGACGGGCATTTATGAATAATGAATTATTTATTATCTTTCGGAAACTAATTCAATTCTATCAAACGAACGCCATCACTACTACAGCAAACTAGTTGTATTTTCTGATTGAATAGTTATCTAAGAATGGAAAAGACAATCAATACCAATTACCATGAAATTAAAAATTACTATAGTTAAGTTTACTATAGTGAAATTTCAAATTCAAAAAGTAATTTGCACTTGAAAGGAAAGTCTTTTGGAAATTGTACAGATCTTGTATAAAGTTCTTTTGTTATGAATAATCTTTTCATTTATTACCGATATTAGTACAAAGTTTTGTACCTGGCATTAAATGTACGATTCGTTTTGAACATCATATTCATATTTGAATACAAGGCGATTGAGAAAGGGTTATACTAAACCTTGAATCTGTACATCAAACTGCTATTTTAGCGCATTTGCTATGATCATGTGAACACAGAATTCCATTATGTCGATTTAAAAAAAATGTGCCCTACATAATAACAATTGTGAATTTTGTTTAGCAAAGCTTTGTTTTAAATTGGCTTGTCGAAGTTCCGACTACAAATAACCATTCTTATTTGAAAAATTCTTGGTAATACCATTGTATCTTACTTAAAATATCTATTAATAAAGAGTGGTACTAGTCATACACAAAAATGATAATCTTTTCATTATTCGTTTCGCATCACGCTTATTACATGGCTTGTATTTTCCGTGCAACTTTTTTTATGGACCACTGACAAGAGTTTGAAGCATGGTACCCCGATGAATAATGGCCAAAGTTGAAAAAGTTTAAAATTGAACTGTCCGTATTTCGGTTGAATATTAATTCTGAGGATTTTAGTTTTAAATTGTGAAATAATTTATGTTATAAGCTAGAATGTCCATTTTTGTATTATTTTATACTGGCACAATGTAATGAATTATTGACTTTTTTTTAATAAACAAATTACCATATTTCTTCGTCTCGGTTCATAGGGCAAAGGAGGTAAGTCACTTGATTGTTAATAAGTCAACTTAATTATATCTCCTTTGCATAACATCTATACGGTATACGCTCCCGTAATATATTTAATATTCAGTCGTAATGCTTGAGTCCCATGAGATATAATTAATAATCGTTTTATGCAAATGAGCATCCCTTATCTTAGGTTAGACTACATTAAACTCCTATGGGGAAGTCAAACCGGGGTCTAGGTAGGTAATTGTATTATGTGTCGTATGTATTTGACGTTATTGGTATTAAATTAAATAAATATATTCCGTGGAACGTCGAAATATTATAATTTGAATTAAGTTTTTTCACTCGCAGTTTGCAAACGTGACTAAGTGTTCTTTCTTAAGAACTTTCTCAAGACGATTTTTGCACTTCAATACATCCTAACATTGGTGAAACATAATAAAATAATTAACTATTAGAGCAATATGTAATAGATTTCATTTGATACCGAATCAAACAAAATCTTTTATCATCTGGAAAATCTAGTAAAACTTCACAAGCAATGAATTTTAAATTTGGAATTAATAATAACAATCAATGTCGAAAGTGATTGCCTTCCCTCAGCGTTCCATTGTTTATCTTTCTAACGAATTGCCTCGAAAAGTTTGAACTTTAAATGTAAAACCATGAAATAAATGTAAAACATAAACATTGCATTGCACAGCCAAGTAATTTGTAGCGACGCTTCTCGTGCGTTTAAGATCGCTCTGATAAATAATTGAATGTCGACGTATTTATTTAACTATAACTTTGCTATCTTTAATCTTAAGGCGTTTTTCTATAAAACGTCATTTGTCACGACTGACAAAGATGCGAGAATGACACCCGAAACCACCAGCTTAAATTCTCTAACGAAACACGGAGGCAATACATAACCGGTGTAATTCGGACACCCATCCAAGATCTATCGACCGTGCTACCAACTAGGTTACGATCTCCTCATATCAAAATAATAATTAATTACGTTAATATATTTTGACGTAAGTATTCTACGTAAATTTACAAAAGAACATCACAGTACAACAAGAGTAGTTGATAGAACTATAGTAGAAATATAATCTATAAGAACCTAACTATATGAGATAGACAAAATGATAATAAATCTTATTAACTATACAACTAAAAAAATATTTTTTTTATAGCGTGATGATATCAAATTTATTCGTTAAAACTTAAGTGTCACTTCACTCAATTCTAACTTTTTTAATCTTCTTATAATATGTTTCGCGACTCCTGAGACAGCGTTATGTTTTAATTGCTTTTTTCTTATTAGCACCATGTTTACATTCTTAAATAGAATTAATATCTATAAGACTGTATTCCCTAAACACAAATAACTATGCAATGTGTAACTTAGATATGGGTTGGTATCGGGACCTCCAAAAACTATAAGAGATAGAATTCTGTTTTAAGGAACTTATACATGAAACGGGAATCGAACCCAGTCATTTTGAAAAGTAAAACATCCTTATTTCATTGCGATATAGATTGTGTAGGTTGTAAGGAGTAAATGTTGCTATGAAACCTTGTCTAAAAAAAAAATCTTTACATTTCAATGAAGAATATTATTACTCAAGAAAATGGCTGTCATTTTGAACATTTAGGTACTGAAATAACTAAAATAATATTAAATACAGCATTTTCTGTTTATTTCGGACACAAGGTTTCATATACATTTTTAATCCTTGCAGTCTACACAATCAATATCGCTATAAAAAAAATATGTTTATCTTTTTCAAAATGGGTATTGGTACGACTCACATACTCGGGAATCGTAACCAGTCCCAGTACCAATGACTTTTTTGAAATTGTAAAATTCAGTTTTTCTTAACTCTCAAATCAACGACAAATCAACGACACGGTACCTATCTTAGAACATAATATTATTCTAACTCTTATAGTTGCCAAGGTCTCCATACTGACCCATCTCGACATATCTGTATATCCTATAATAATATAGAAAGTTAAGTATAATTCCGTCTCATTAATTAATGTTCCCGTCCTACATTGGTTCATGATAGCGACGTAAGATAAAACGCGATCTTCAACTTATTACGGCCGCTGCCTTAAAGGTAGGGTAAGTGTATTAATCAACGTCTATTACATCGATGGGATACGGGCGTTGGGACGGTGACAAGACGTTTACCTTATTGCCCATCGGTTTGAGGGTTCGCAACTTTGTAAATTGCGTCAAGGAGTTTGTAATCAATTTGCGTTTGGTAAACGGGTTGCTCGATGCTAAATATTGTTATGGAGAGTGGATTACTTTTACCGCGAAATTTAGAGAGCGTTGTAGGTATCTTTTAGGTGTTTGATAGTAAGTTGAGTAGTTACATTGTAAAAATTGATGACCAATTGGCACCGTTAGCGATCCTGCTTTCTCTACCGAGGATCCCGGGTTCGAATCCCGTTAGGGGCTATCTTTGTTTTATTAGAAATTTTGTTTCCGAGTCACGGACGTTTAATATCTATACTGGGGTCGCCTCCAGTCTATTGTGTGATACAACACATCTTGAAGACCTGACGACCTGATTAGCTTTCTGTGATGAGGACGAATGTTTGTAACCGAGTCATGGATGTTTAATATCTATATAAGTAATATATACTGAGTTCGCCCTGAGTCCATTACGTACGGTACCGATAATACAAGCGTTGCTTAGTGTGGGACCCTATAGTTGGTGTGTCCATCTGGCGATATTATTATTATTATGACATTATACAAGGCTGTCTTAGTTCGTCTGACGATATTAAAAAAGCCGCTTACCGACAGAGCGCGTAGCCTCGCAAGGTTGGTATGGTCTCGCTTTGTCACATGCGCATTGTCATGTCTCATTAGCCTCGGGGTCAGGAACAGTGTTTATGTTACTTTGCGAGCACTTATTACTCGAATCAATATTGAGGCTCCCGCGAGCAGCATGTGCTGGGGTAGGCTAGAGGCTCCGCGATTAGTTAACACGCAGCTAAGCAATTTTAAACGCACATATAAATGTCACAATGACATTTGTGTATGTTCTACCTTTTTTATTCTTCTTATCTGTGCTGACCATGCATCATGGCAGCGCGATTTAAACGTTTATTTTTTTATTTAATACAGTCCATTTGATAATATTATGTTGGTATTTCATTATGCCTAGTACCTAACAAAAAGCATATACTTATATATTTTTGTTGTACTTGAATTAAATTTAACATGATACTACATTTAATTCTATACAAATTAATTCAATACTAAATATTTGGTAGACGCAACATTGCCAGCTCAAACAAGCATATATTCATAACATAAATCAATATTTAAAACAGTAGTTTATTATTCCATACAAATTGCATGAAAACTGTACATCATTATGTTTGCTTTGGTATGTACGAGTACCTTTAGATTTCTTCTCAAAGCCGTGAGTGCGAGTGTTTTCAGAAGCGAAGGGTGAACTGCATAGGTTGGGTGTTTGGAATTTTCTATGGTAAATTATACAGCGGTTCCAGCGAACGGTATCTAAATCGTGGATCAACTAAAGTCACTAAACTATTCGGCTGTTGTAATAAAGGGTATAGGTTAGAGGATCCGCCCTCGTAGCGGAGAGGGTGACTTAGTAAGAGGGTTAATGGGACTAGCAGTAATAATAATACCAGCCCTTAACATGTTACAAATACCCTTTTTTGTTTATTTTATTTATTTATTGTAATACCCTTTATTTCTTGGCACATTATTTATTATAGAGGTACTATTTAAAAATAGCGTTCAAAATAATGCTATCTCTTTAAATAAAGGCAGTTAACACGTGATTTCAAATGAACGGGGACATAATAAGTCCACGTCCGTTCATAAGCCAACTGCGTCAACATAAATTATTAACACTGCAGTCACATCAATGGGCATCTGCCCGGAAAACTGACATAAACACCTCCATGGGTGACCAATAAAAAATGCTTTTGTAACACAGTAACATAAAAAAATATCATTTTCTCAGACAAAGTGTCACAAAAAAACCAGCTGACTATTTTTAGATAATGGCCTCACCCACCTTTGGGTAGGTATTTTGCCAACGTCAAGTGGAATGTTTTTTTTTAAATATCCAAGATGGGAGATTCTATGCAAGCCTAATAGATCCCCCTTAACCCTATCAGTAAAGTTAAGGATACCTTACTGACAAATAGCCGGACTTCTTGGGAGAACTGGAAAAGTAATATTTTACTATCTATGATTTTGTTTGAGTATCTAGAGATCTACGTATGATTTTGTTTGAATTGCTGGTGCATGAATAGGTATGGTGATAGCTATGATTGAACAAAGTCTAGTTTGTACGGTTTTCTCTAAAATGAGGCGCAATTCGAGCAACGTTTAGCTTCGGTGTAACAGGATGACGTCGAGCCTACAATAATTTCGATGCGCGATTTTTTTGCACCGACGACCCTTGCTTATAAATAACAAAATTAATCGACAGACGCGCCCTGTTTACTTTATTTGTTTTGACAGATTGTGGGTTGTAATATATCACAGAGTTTTAGCATTTTAACTTCCTAGATACATCTATCTATCTATCAGCCGATAGACGTCCACTGCTGGACATAGGCCTCCCCCAACGACTTCCACACATCACGGTCCTCCGCCACTCGCATCCACCGGCTTCTTGCGACGCGTGTGATATCATCGGTCTACCTTGTGGGGGACCGTCCTACACTTCGTTTTCCGATTCGTGGTCGCCATTCCTAAATACATAAAAAAATGAACAAATTAACACATACAAATTATTTAAATAGTATTTTTTTAGTTCTAAGTTTCAAGGTGATTTGTTGTGTGACATTATTTTACTTAGAATTTTTATTTTGTCGAGTATTATATATATATAAGATTGTATTCAAAATCTCCTTAAGCAAATCAATCAATCGTGCATAATAAAAAAGCTAACGAGATTTTCGTTTCCGGATTGCGATAGGCCAGAAAAAAAAACTTAATTTAAACATGGGGTGACCCGTGACACCCATGTTAAATGTCACTTCCAAACCAGTTGTCCCTCAGTTGAAGGGACATGACAATTTAATTGAGATAAATCGATTTGTAGACTCGCAGGGTTATTGGTAAATTGGATTTGCTAGGACTATTTGGAGCTATGCACCTTAGTAGTTTGGACTTTTGTTTTAAGAGGCTTAGATAAAAACTGGCGACAACTAGTGGCCAGAGCTTAGGCCGTTGACTCGAGCACTCGTTGTATTCACATAGTAGGTACATGTAATTGTAGCGACCACTTCAACCGTACCACAAGCTACACAGATACTGAATTGCGCTATAAGAGTTTTCGGAGCAAGTAACATACAAGATCCCGACAATATTCTTCGGGGCATAGCGGCCGCCCCGCCAGGCATACCACCCGCCTGGCTGGAAGATCTTCCCTATTCCGTTATATAATAATGCAAGTTGCAATTAATAACCTATTTGGGGAGTAAATTGCATTCGATTTCTGTGCATGGTACATTTTGGAAATGGTATTTTCTCATACAAGTCACTAAAATCACCCCCCCCCCCCCCAGAATGATTCACGTAGGATATACTAAGCCTGAAACCTAGGTTTCTTTATAATTTGTGATGTAAGATATTGGGTAAGCCAAACAAAAATAAATCACAATTATCATTAGAGCACAATTGGATTTTTTTAAATCGTATTGCATCACTTCTACATTTTATTTTTAATAAATAATGAATCGTTGTTAACGTGTGATTAGGCTGGTATCGTATTAGATACGTGTATTCCTACGAAATCGGTATTGAAATAGACCTAAATTGTAAATAAACGTCATCCCTATGTTCACATAACGTTTCGTCACAATACGTAATGGTTTTCCGTGCGTATAAAATCTGTGAGTAATGAAAGGGCAGCTTGCCCTCGCAGATTTCGCAGGTAATCGGATTTGCCGTAATAAAATATTCATAAAGCTGAGGGACGGGGTATCAGATGGTCAATAAAGCCCGCCACACACGCCTGAAGGGATGATAAAGGTGCACTGTAATGCACCCATATTTCGCCTATCTAATTTATCAACCGATAGACGTCTACGCTGGAAATAGGCCTCCCCCAACGACTACCATGCATGCACCGGCTTCCTGCGACGCGTGTGATATCATCGGTCCACCCTGTGGGAGGCAGTCCTACACTACGTCTTCCGATTCGTGGTCGCCATTCTAGAAACTTTCTGCCCCAACGGGCATCGGTTCTGCGAGCTACGTGCTCTGCCCACTGCCAAATCAACTTTGAAATTCTTTGTGCTATTTCGCCTATCTATTGGGTCATAATGCGAGAAGTATTCAACCTATTGTCAACCACGTAGGTATACTTACCGGTGTGTGTGTGTAGTGTGTACAGTGCAGTGTAAGTATGTGTGTGTGACAAATCTTTCGAAAGATGTGCAGGTTATTTTGTCAATAAATTATGGTAAAAAATATAACTTGAATTTATGGCAAACAATAAAAAATGCTCACACTACAACAAATTTCTATCGCAATTATCATAATCGCATGTATTTCTCGTCAGACGTCTCTAGTTAAATACTGCCCACATTTTTTTAAAATGTTAATCCTATATTTTTTTAGGTTGTATAAATAAAATAAAAGAACTTTGAACAACTCTATTGAACACAAATAATAAGAATTAAAAAAAGAGATATCCATAGATCATTTACTTATAGTATAGCGATATCACCAATGGCTTCTTTACTAAGGAATGTCTTAACGTTCCTATAAAGTTTTTTGGCAGCAGGCTCCGTAATCGCACTACCGAACTCTACTGATATTTCCTTCCAGTTCTCATTTAAAAATTTCAGCATTGCGTCACCTGAAAGTGAGAAATACATTTGTTAATTAACTCCAGTTAAGTTGTTAGGCTATTTTAGTCGCGTGGAGAAACTGAAGGGTATTAAGATTATAAGAGATTAAGATTTCACTGGTGGTAGGCTTCGGCCGTGGCTAGTCACCACCCACTGAACAAAGCCATGTCGCCAAGCGGCCTAGCCGTGTTCCGGCATGATGTTCGGTGTTGCCATTCATGGATGGTGGGTCAGATCAGTTGCGCTGCATGTGCCTAGTGAATGTAGCGTCTCTATCTACTGCCGCCTTCCTACCTAGGCAAGTATGCTCCATCGTAGATCTCATCGTCACTTACCATCAGGTGAGATCGAGATCAAATACTTGCCTATAATGTAATACAAAAAAAAAAAACAAGAAAATAACTAAATAAGAAAAAATGCTTTGAAAGTATTATGTAAATCAGGGGTGCGGCAGCGTTCTCATCAAGACAGGAGTAACGTATGCACGGCTCATGGCTTTATTTCGTAGCAATACAAAACACTTTCATGTAATCAATTTCTTCGGTTTGAATACAATGTTTCTTCATAAACATGATTCAAATATTTGATTGGAATTTCTATACCAGGATAAGAAAAAGGGACAAAATGTTTGCGAATGCACTATGCTCAAATTGTACACTCACTGAGTTCCTTGTTTCCATTGAAGAGACCCGTCAAATCAAAATGAATATTGTCCTTCACATCGAAATCAAATTTGAGTTTGGTGGGTTTCACGTGATCTTTGCCGTCAGCGCCCTTGACCATTTTATAGTCTAAATAGAATTTGAGGTGAACGTTTTCTAAAAGGTGAGAAATCGAAATAAGTACATTTACAAAGGTAGCCACATTTAATATTCGACTTATTCGAAAACGTAGGACCAATTATTTCTCATTTTTGTCAATTGTTGCAAAATCTTTTTTGTATATTTCAATATTGCTTGGCTAGAAGAACCAATTGTTGTTAGGGCAGAATGGTTTTATATGTCATCCACAAGCAGGAAGGCGAAGTTTAGGACGGTCCCCACAAGTTCGATGATAATACATGATATTACACGCGTTACAGGATACCGGTTGATGCGTGTGGCGGAGGACTGCAATGTGTCAAAGTCATTGGGGGAGGCCTTTGTCCAGCAGTGGATGTCTTTCGGCTGAAGGATGAATGAATTAAGATATCTAATCAGCAACCTACTTAAATTGTTACGGCTATGGAGAACAATGTTGCCTAAGTAGACCTAGGTTGCTTACATAAACATACAAATAATGGTTAATGGGTACATACATAGGTACCCAAATGATATTATATATTTAAAGTACTTACTCAATTTCAGTGTTATACGGCCATCACCTGTTATGGGCAAAATCAATATTTGACCCGCGGCAGTATAATGGCCTTTTATAATCCCATCCAAGTGGAATTCTATAATACATTTGTTATTCTTGATGTCCCAACTGAAATAATAATAGGTACTTAAGTTTTATGACTGTAGTTTAGATGCAAAAAAATGATTGATAATGGGATTTCAAAAACTATCAAGCGTTCCTATCTTTTCTATCGAACAAAAATCAAGAATACTAGCATCCAAATGTATGTATTACCAAAGTAATAGAAAGACTAAAACCAGTTATCGATTAAAAAAACCGCGTTGCAATCTGTCCAAGCGTTTAGGGTCCTACGATATCACGGACATACACACAGACAGACAGAGGCCTCAAGCTTATAACACCCGCAACGCGTGCGTCGGGGGTTAAAAACAATCCTAATTGTATCTAATGTTAATAAACAGCGTTGTACAAAAATGGTAAGAAAGTTGAGTTGAAACCACACCCAATAATGACCAAACTTTTGGTTAAAAAAAAATTAAAAAGATATTGTATCAATTCGAAAACAGTCGTTTGAAATTGATGCAATTTTTTTTTCTAACTATATCTAAACTCACTACTCTAATGTTACTCACTCCACATTATCTATCACGGCATTCTTCATACCCTTTAAAGTCCCTTCCGTCATTGAGAACTTAAGTCCGGCCAGGTCGAACTTAACATCGTCCGTGTTCATAACATCCAACACTTCAATGCCTATCTCTGGTATTCCATTCATGAACGTAGGCACAGCCGCTTGGAATTGAGCTTTCAAACACGCAGAATCTTCCAGCTTGCATTTTTCTACCTTTAGAACTGTGAAAGGGTTGCAATTTAATAAGTCCGAAATAAAGTTAAATTGCTCGAGTGGCCCAAGGTGCGCTTATCTGTAACAAATACCTATAAGGGCTAGTTAAGATATACTATTAATAGCAACTTTTTGAACTTGACTAAAGGAGGAAGACAAAAGTGACGTCTCCAATTTACATTTGAAATTTGAAGGTTGATAATGTGAAAAATGTAATCCCTTAAATATTTTATCATTATATTTAATTATTTTGATTAAATAGTGGAATTCTACGGAAAAAAACAATTAAAAACAATGAAAATAAGTTAGAATAGCGAAATACAAAATGGCTTGGTCAAATGGTTCTTGGTGAGTTAAATTGCATTTTGTATTAAGACTCCAATATCATTTTCTGTGGGCTGCTAGATAAAGGGCTAGATAAAGTTCATTGCATGCCTTGGGGTTGCGTGCCTTGAGCTCGGTCAACAGCTGTCTGAATCCAGCTGTTGTTCTTTCCATAGGTATCTTATCACTCTACCTGATCGCAGGACGCCCTACACCACTTCTATTAAGGCTAACTCCAGAAGGTTAAATTTATATGTGTCATTCCTAAGTTTAATGTGTCGGCTTGAAAATACCCACTCTTTCCACAATTTATTGGACAGATGGTGCAAATAAATTATGTCAAACCAGTTGCAAAATAATTGATAAGTTAGTACATTCTGAAACAGGCCTTAGGGAAAAACAAATTAAAAATAATTCAAAGCTCGACGATAATGCGCCATAGTCCAGTGGTCTTGAACTTAAAATCTTGTATATTTACAATGTTCTTAGTTCAAAGTACGAAAATAGACCTTGCCATCTTATAATGTGCATACGATATTTGATCTTCGGTGATAAAGGAATTTCTTGACCGACTTAACGTACTAAAAATTGACTGGCGATCCCGGTAATACCCAGACTAGAGCAAATAACAAATGAAACTATACCCGTGATCACATAACCAGAGAACCTCCGTAAAATGCCTTCAACTCAAGTCATATGTGACAATCCTCCTTGTAAAATAAAAACGTAAAAAGAAAAAAACTTGAGAGGTGTCAAGGGACACCGGATGGAACGAAGTTCCTTTATTATTTATTATTTTTTATTATTTATTATGTACAGAAAACCTGTATACACTCAACAAAAATAATCGTCGCGACACCACGCTGTTCATTGCGAAATAGAAAGACGAAACGAAAATATCTGGCTTGCTTTCTATAAGAGAGAGAGAGCGACAGACAGAGAAACATGCGCACGCCGCACGGCTTACAAATAATCATGTTTATAACCGGCCTTTACATAGTAAATGGAGTTGGGTTGAGAAAAAAGGGTCGTACGAGAATTGTTTCATTATCATCCATGAGTCCATTTTATTCGTCGAATTTGAACCCACTGACTCGAAGTGCACCGGCTCTAGAAGTAATTTTGTAGTTACACAAATCTTCCCTGTTAAGACGTCAACATTATTATTTATGTTTAGTTTGTAAGTCAGCGATAGATGTCGCTGGCATGTTTTTGAACTAGGTATCGTTATGTTTTTGGTTTTTTATATTTTAACTATACTTTCAATTATAAAAAAGCTTACAATAGCTCGTTACAACTTTTCGTCTTAATTTATCGTCTTAATTTTTTACGTCTAGCCCCCTTTCGCAACGCACGATAAGGAACTTCGTTCCAAAAAATATTCAACAGGCAATTTAGGAATTATGACTATTACCTCCGCAATGAACAATTAACACCGTCAAACTAATACACAATACTGTACGAAGGACTCCCATCGCTACACACTTCTTTGTCAAAGCTAGCAACCAACTGTAAAGGATGTTCATGTGATTTCATTAATATACCCCAGTTCGCGAGTATCATTACCTTTAGGCATACATCCGATATATTGGTATTAAAATAATAAAAAAAAAAACATCTACGCAGATAGGATAAATAAGGTAGGTACAGCGATGCGATCCGGTTGCAGTGCGTTGAAAAAAAAAGTACAATGGGAATTTGTAAGTGGCTGCGTTGGCCAACACAAAATAAATGCTCGACTTTGACACATATTCGGTAGTACTTTTTATTAAAGTTGGTCTTGGTATAAAACGAGTTATGAAAAAACATTTTTTAAGACTGATAAAGCATATTTCATTCATCATCGTCATTTTTACTCAAATCTTAAAATTGGGTGGAATTAATTTAAATTTTTAATCCAATATGGTTATATAATATGTATTTATTATGTTTTTCGTCAGCATTGTTTTACACTCCATAAAGCTAGTAATATTGAGGGTCCCATAACAACTTGCTCTTGTAAAAGAAAAACATAGGTATTAATTTTTCATTTGTGTGTCTGTTTCCGTGACGCGATGTTTTAAAGTTTCGAGACCTTGGCGCTCCCTTCTAAATATAGTCAACAGGTTTAAACCACTTGTTTGTATCAGTAAGAAAATTGGAAGCAGAGACCTGCTTCTTTGCAATATTATAGGAGGGAAAATCATTGGTTAATTTAATCAAACGCCAGCTTCTACTGGCATCAAAGATTAGTTAACACAGTTATATAATCATATTTATATAGTTAAAAATATCATTTGTATGCATGTTTACTATTATTATGAAATGAGTAAAATAATGACTTAAGAGGGGGAACTGTTGAACCGTGAATGCAACCTGGTTATTTTGAAAAAAAAATCGTTATTTACAATTTACACAATCTATAAAGGAGAAGTAAGGAGTAAATATTGCTATAAAACATACTGTCCAAAATAAAAAGTTCCTGAAAGAATTCTTGCTAACACTAATTTCCTATAACTAATCATTATAATATTAGCTGGGTTTATGGCAAATTTTGTATCGGCACACAGGTACAAGATCCAATATAAATCTTGGGCAACGTCTGATAGAATTTTATGTCGGTACTAATCAAACCGTGCATAAAACCACTATACTTTATTTTTTGGTTTTGTTGGTTATTTGTTTGGCACTGACGCACTCACACTCAAGCAACTATGTATGTATCTCGCTTACGCAACTGCTTACTTCCCTTGTCCATCCAGTCTTCAGCTTTTGCCTTGTAGGTAGTATAAATAAAAAAAAACTACTTTGAACATATTTATTAAACACATACAATAAGAATTAAAAAAAAAGAAATATATCCATAGACCAGTAACTTATACTACAGCGATATCACCGATGGCTTCTTTCTCGAAATATGTCTTTACGTTCCTGAAAATGGTTTTTGCTGATGATTCTATAATCGGCTGACCGAACTCCACTGATATTTGCTTCCAGTTCTCGTTCAAAAATTTCAGCATAGCGTCACCTGAAATTATGAAAAACAATTGATTAATAATTTCAGGGACTAAATACAAAGAAAATTTGCTCTTATTTCCTAAGACATTAAGTATGTTAGGGGCGCGGCAATGCTCTCAGACTCGACAACACAAAAGACTTTTAACAAATCCATATATTTTTTATGGATGTAAATTTTCTTCATGAGGTTTCTAATCAATTATCATGAAATATTTTACGTTGAAAAAGTTGCACGGAAGGTTATGGATTGGATTTTCTATTTAACATATCAGAAACGCGTTCCTATAATCAATGAAACGAAAAATGAATTATGTCCGGCTGGTACGAACTTTGCGTTAGCCACCCGATTAAGGAAGGCCGTTTGAAAGCCGATTGGTCAACAGCGTGGTCATAAAAAAAATACGGGTACACTGTGATAAAAAACACGTTCAAAAATATAGTTCTAAAATTGCACACTTACTGAGTTCCTTGTTTCCATTGAAGAGATCTGTCAAGTGGTAATGAGCATTGTCCTTCACATCGAAATCAAATTTGAGCTTCGTCGGTTTTACGTGGTCTTTGCCGTCAGCACCCTTGACCAATTCGTAGTCAATATAGAATTTGATGTTCACGTTTTCTGTAAGTTGAGAAATTAATATATGTACACTAGCTGTTATCCACGACTTCGTCCGCGTGGTATTTAACAAAGTCACAACCGTTAGCAATAGCCCGCTCGCGCGTTTTGATTACTAAAATGACTATTAAAATATAGGGATTGGTGATAGAAGGGTGAAAATTTTGCGTTGTATGTATTTTTTAATGCCACATAAAAAAATAAAAAAAAATTGTCCAAATAATAAAAAAAAATGTTAGGGCCGATTCTCAGACCTACTGAATATGCATATAAAATTTCATAAAAATCGGTCAAGCCGTTTCGGAGGAGTATGGTAACTAACATTGTGACACGAGAATTTTATATATAAGATTTACCAAGAATGCACATAATTTTAATGAAAGGATTGGGCATGATGACTAACATTTTAATGACATCCAAAATCCATTCAGCCATGTCCATGTGATGCTTAGACAAGTTTACAAATAAACATCCTTTCACATTATATATAACTAGTTCTCCCGGCGAACTTCGTACGGCCTCAGAATCAAACGTATGCCTCTATAATGTTTATATAGTTTTTCTTTCTAAATACTTAACATAAAGGCACATTGTTATGGGTACCTATACCTATTAATAAAAATGTTGTCTATGTAGGCCTAGGTCTAGGCCAGGCCTATGGGGCTATGTGTTTACATAAAATTAAACATACAATGTATGTTAATGGCAATATACATTCATTCATGTAGCTAAATAATAATATGCAGTGCTTACTAAGTTTTAGTGTCATACGGCCATCACCAGTTATGGGCAATATCAAAATACGACCCGCGGCGGTATAATGGCCTTTCACAGATCCATCCATATGGAATTGTACAACAAATTGTTTTTTCTTGGTGTCCCATCTGGAATGTATAACGAGTATTAAAAATGGGACTAGGCCCGCCACACACTCCCACCACTGCTACTCCTGTAAGCCAGGATCTTCAATGGTGTCCAATGAAGACACCGAGGTTTGACCCTCGGCGAGTCCCGGGATAAAGTTAATTGTCTTGGAACCCGCACGAAATTAATCGAAAGATAAAAATAGGAGGAGTTGGAAGAAAATTATCCACTTCCCTCCATTGCAAAGCGGGAGACAAAAAGATCTGGTAGACAAATGTCCACAGAAGTAGGACTCTTACAGCTGGACTAATTCCAGGTGTAAGGCACCACGGAGAGTTTAAATACAAATTGGTCCTATACTTGTGAGCTGATTAAAATGTATAACGAGTATATTAAGTTTCATTCACTTTAGTTTAGATGCATCAATTTGATTGACGCTGGGTTGTTATAAGCTACTGTCAAGCTCCCCTACCTCCCCTCCACCCTCTTTCGAACAAAATTAAGTAAATTATATTTCATCAATGTTATGGAAATGTTATTTAAAGTTCTGATTACAATTATGTCACATTTGGTAGGTACCAATTTTATCTAATGAATTATCTGTCTACAATAAGCTTAATTTCTGATACTTATCAAAAAATAATACAAGTTTAATGTATCTACAGCATTACTTACATAATAAATTGTTGTAGAATACTACTTAAAATTGTTTTAGAAAATTTCATTAAAAAAATACGAAGTTAATTTGAAAACATTTTTTTTTATTTATTACATTATAGGCAAGTATTTGATCTCGATCTCACCTGATGGTAAGTGACGATGAGATCTACGATGGAGCATACTTGCCTAGGTAGGAAGGCGGCAGTAGATAGAGACGCTACATTCACTAGGCACATGCAGCGCAACTGATCTGACCCGCCATCCATGAATGGCAGCACCGAACATCATGCCGGAACACGGCTAGACCGCTTGGCGACATGGCTTTACTACTCACTTCACATCATCGATCACGGAACTCTTCATGCCCTTCAATTTGCCTTCCGTCAAAGTGAACTGAAGTCCGGCCAGGTCGAACTTCACATCGTCCATGTTCAAAACATCCAACACTTCAATGCCAATGTCTGGTATTCCATTCATAAACATAGGCACAGCCGCTTGGAACTGCGCTTTCATACACGCGGAGTCTTCGAGCTTGCATTTTTCTACCTTTAGAACTGTGAAAGAGTTGCAATTTAATTGGCTAGTAAGGAATGGGACCACCTGTTTGAGTGCCCCGAATGCCCCTTTATCTGCAACAAGGATGAACTCAATAGGGGCACACACTGCGCAGTGTCGGTGGCAACTTTTGAAGGTTAAAAGTGTCCTTTAAAGCCTACAAAAAGCTCAACCAATCCTATGTAGTAGGTCGATTGGCAGATCCTGATCATCTACTTGTTCATAATATACCTGTTTATAAAGCCTTAAAAGATAAAAAACAACTTTTAAATATTAAAACACGAGTTAATAAATAACTAGCTGTTACCCGCGACTTCGTCCGCGTGGTATTTTACAAAAAGCGGACGAAGTCGGTGGTAACAGCAAGTCTAAAATAAAAGTACCCTAAGTTACTCCTTGTTACATCAGCTATATGCCTGTGAAAGTCCCGTCAAAATCGGTCCAGGCATTTCAGAGATTAGCCGGAACAAACAGACAGACAGACAGACAAACAAAAAATGTTGTTTTGGTATATGTACCGTGTATACATCCAAATGCACTTAGTAAAAAGCGGTTATTTTAATATTACAAACAGACACTCCAATTTTATTTATTTGTATAGATAATACATTTATAATTGCAAATTAGCGTGTAAATGATATGTACTGTATTGTTTACGTTCCATACATCTATACAAATAAATAAAATTGGAGTGTCTGTTTGTAATATTAAAATAACCGCTTTTTACTAAGTGCATTTGGGTGTATACACGGTACATATACCAAAACAATTTTTTTTACATTTTTTGTCTGTCTGTCTGTTTGTTCCGGGTAATCTCTGAAATGGCTGGACCGATTTTGACGGGACTTTCACTGGCAGATAGCTGATATAACAAGGAGTAACTTAGGCTACTTTTATTTTAGACTAGCTGTTACCCGCGACTTCGTCCGCTTTTTGTTAAATACCACGCGGACGAAGTCGCGGGTAACAGCTAGTATAAAATAAAGCAGAATTCTATAAAAATATATTTTATTTCCTTAAGTATTAGGCATAATTTGACCAGGTCATGCGCCCTTGAATTATTCAAGTAAGCCATGTAATATATTAAATGATCGATTATGCTAATCACATTTTATCTCGTTGCTTATGATTATGCTCTATTACATGACGAAGCAATTTTACTTACATGTACCTAAAGGAATTGCTTGTTGTATAAAATTACGTTATTTAAAAGGACACGCGGCGAAGGTAAACATCCTGATCAAGGGTGTAAATCCAGTCTACAAGACCTTAATAAAGCGGGCAAGTGGAGTGTGGCTATATATATCTGACTGTCAAATGTGTGAGTGATGTTTATCCATACAAATAAATAAAATTGGATTGTATGTTTGTAATATTAAAATATCCGCTTTTTACTATGTGCATTTGGATGTATACACGGTACATATACCAAAACAACTTTTTTTATATATAATAAAAATAGAAAACAACTCTAGGATTCCAGCTTAGATTAAAAATGGCTATACTTTCTTTTGTTTTATATGTGAATTTGCAATCAGCCATTGGGCTATAAGCAAATTTGTATATGTAGTCTTATCGTAGTGTGCAAGACTCCAGTGAGCCTGTCAAGGCACAGTCTATTATTTACTGCTTTCCAGGATATTGGATATATCTTAAGGCGTATCTTCGGATTTGGCTGCAGCAGATGCACGGCCGACGGAATTACGTAGACTATGAAGTATACGGTTAGCTTACGCATACTCTCGCAATTCACGTACTGGTCTACATACACTACATGTATTTAGACAAATTTTAACAGAATAAGTACTAGCTTAGAATTGACTTAATACATGTTCCACTACTAGATTTTACAAAAAAATAATTTGAATATTCAACGCTCGATGTTAATGCGGAATATAGCTTAATATTGTTGGTAAATTAACTTACAAATTTTTATAACATAGAGGTTTTTTTTTTTTTTTTTTTATAACATTTTAGGCAAGCGACATGGCTTTGTTCAGTGGGTGGTGACTAGCCACGGCCGAAGCCTACCACCAGTAGAGTTGTCACCTGGTTGGCACCACCCAGGGTCACGTGTAGGGTATCTCGAGGGTACTTAATTCTCCTACGGACGAAGGTGACTTGTCAGGTTTGTGAGAGTTGTCCTGTCTGTGTACCACTTATGGTCATTCTTGGTCTTTGGATTGCTTATTTACCTTGAAAACTAGCCAGTCTATGTAACGATACCAATAATTTACTATTAACATTCCTATTTACATTTACAATCTTAAGAATATTTCACTAAATAAAGGTGTCAAATATTTTTTTACATTATTGCCTATGATTTTGGGGGCTACTAATTTGTATCCTTATTTACTAGTCCAATAACTATCGTGTATCATAAAGGGGTGACCTAACATTCTAGATCTCTATTACGAAAAGGGTCTCGTCAATTCATAATTTAAATGGACAGTAGGTACCTACGTCTATCAACGACAGTTAAATTAATAGGACATATGACCCAGATCGTTACTGAAACATCAAATTGAGTATGAATTAATAAAATCCTAACGCAGTATGTTCTGGTTACAAGAGGTTAGTCATCTTTTAGAGATAATGCTACCTAAAACAAGACCATCTTAGTAAGTGTGTTGCATACGATTGATGGTCACACAATTTTACGATTAGGGAATTAGTTTCAAAATCCTGGCTTCTTTGGATAAGCCTGTATTTATATGTATTCATTACTTATACAGGCTGAAATCTTAATGATTATTTACTTTTTTAAATGAAGTCAATTATTTGCTCCATAATTTATATCCAGACATAATTATTTTTTAAAGCTTTTCAATTTAATTCAATTTTAAGTCTCTTTAAATTTGTGCAATCACGACTAAATTGTTAAAACTTTTGTATATCCAAAGAAATATTAAGTGAATATATCTTTTTTATTATAATATTCTCGTATTAATAACAGAAGAATAGTAAATATTGCAAGACGAACACTCCAAGTATTGTCCCAAATTAGTAATTCTTGTATAAGAATTGAATTGAAGTCTCAGTGAAACCAACCCCTATGGCAAATTGTGCTAAAAATAATAAAATTTTAATGGACCTGGACTTTGACGACAAACCAGTGACGTATCAAAAAGTCTCGCTTGGGAATTGTCCTTGTAAAATAAAGATATAAAAAGATAAATTATCTATTAATCAGATAAATTAGATTTTAATAAGATAAATTATCTTTAAATATAATAAATTAGCTGTTAAATTAGCTTTTAATGAGATAAATTTTCTTTTAATCAATTTATCTTTTCACCTAATGAATTTTACAAGGATTTCACCATCATCGCTATATTTTATTTTTGTAATTATGACTATTAACAGTGTATTTATATTTCTTACCTCCGCATCTAACACCTAACAGCATCAAACTGAGGCACAATACTGCACGTGGGACTCCCATCGCTGCACACTTCATTTTCAAAGCTAATAGCCAACTGCAAAGGAAGTGTATGTGACTGCATTAATATACCCCTGTCCGTTATGTCATGAGCATAATTACCTGTAGCCATAAATTAATTATTATGACCATAATATTATGTTAAATTATTTTTAAAAAGTACCAGTATAGGTATGTGTCATATCTATTAGGATTCATCAGTGGGTACTTAAAAAGAATAGGGCCGTGTACACATTTTCGGAAATACTTTTAATTTAAGCTTAATTCCTCTAAGCTTTTTTCGTTATTCTCTATAGTTTCGGATTTGGCAGCCATTAGAAAACATCACCTGTGAGTAACTATACTTCTTGTATGTATTAATGTTATCTAGAGCGTTCCACTATAATTTGCTCTTGTTTTGAAAGATAAATAAAACTGTGATGGGATCTTTAGTGACCTTAACTCACTTCTTCTTATGGTCAACGGGTTTGACGGCTCGATTAAATCAGTAAGTAAACTGGACACTGAGACCTAAAATCCTTTGTAATGTTAAAGGTAAAGCAGCAATGACTTATTTAATTCATTAAAATCTTTTAGGGACATCAAAACCCTTTGTGAATCACGCAGTAGAGGATTATAGTAACCTCGTTTATTTAACATATATTATACGTACTAATATAAGTTTTACTAGATTTTAAATTTTGAAATTATTGGAATATCATTCTAATTATCTATTAGAACAAAAGAAAAGTGAATTGAAGTTTTACGTAGCATTTTTTTTTGCTGTAACCCTTCTCCCCTTTATCTATACATCTATATCTATACGAATAAATAAAATTGGAGTGTCTGTTTGTAATATTAAAATTACCGCTTTTTACTAAGTGCATTTGGATGTATATACGGTACATATACCAAAATAATTTTTTTTTTAATTTTTGTCTGTCTGTCTGTTTGTTTCAGCTAATCTCTAAAATGGCTGGACCGATTATGACGGGACTTTCACTGGCAGATAGCTGGTGTAACAAGGAGTAACTTATGCTACTTTTATTTTAGAAAAACTTTTTGTTAAATACCACGCGGACAAAGTCGCGGGTAACAGCTAGTAACGTTATAAAGCAAGTAAGTATGTAAGATTTATAACCGTGTTAAGTCATTATTAAATAACCACCTTGAAGTTACATACGAGGCAACATCAGCAGGGATTAGATACGACGGTACCTACTTAGATTTAAATTATCTTGGAAATATCACTTTAGCAAAGCTAGTTGTCTTGGAACCGCCGAAATTGTAAGGAAAACAGTACCTAGGAGTTGGAACAGTATAATGTGCAGTAAGAAATTTGGTAATATCAACAAAAAAAAAGTTCACAAAAAACTCACAATTGTCTTTGATTTGGGAGCAATTTTTTATGCCCAAATCGATTTATGAAATTCTGACAACCAAGAAAATATTGTTCGTAACATTTTTTTTTTATTCTCATCGAAATTCCTACTCCACATTATCATTTACAAGTGCGCTAAAGAAGTGCAGGTATTAATTATTGGTATACCCTTTTTGACTCACGCTGTATATGTTGTATGGAATGTTTATTTGAAATGTTGTCTAGCCAACAATTTAAACAAAGTTTTCGATGGTGGGAAGCTTACAATAGGATCCATTTTTTCGAGGTACCTTAACATAATATTTGATTTGAAAAATATCTTTATCTAATCAATCTATTTTGAGCCATAGTCTACTACACTGGCCCAGTACGGGTAGGTCACCTTCAGACATTTTTTTTCTTTACTTAATTTTGAAGGGAAGCGTATAAGCCCATAGGAAAAATCAGAAACGTCTGAAATTTCCTGTAAGTACCTACTATTAATCTTCAGATTTTGTTGAATACCCTTTTATTTTAGTAAAAGCAATGGGACTAGAATTCATACATTGCAATTGCGGAAGCCTGAGGTAAATAAAATAAATAAAATGCCCTTCAGAATAGGGTATAAAAATCTGAGGTAGATTAGTAGGTTCTTACTTTATTCAGCTAAATTAAAGTCATGTGTTTTAAACAAACGTTTTAATACATACACAATAAATAACAAAAACAATTGCTCATTTCATTGCCAATATCAAACAGGTTTTCATTGTACAAAACATTCGATGTGATATACAACATTAAAAACAGTTAATTCCTTAACCATATGAACATGGACGAAAGAAGAAGACTCCCAATCACCATTACTTATGTTTTTTAAACAGAGGGGCGACTATTTAAGTAGGTACCTACCTACATAAAGACGTCCACATAATTATGTAGGTACCATTGAAGGGTATCGTATCGAACCACATAGTTATAAAAGTTTCGTTCAAATTTGATCCTTATTTTCATTATTGATTGGATACAAATGGAACCGACCGTAGCTGTGCTAGGCGGTATAAAGAGACTGCTTTATAAGTACATATAAGAGATACGAATCTGAAGTACGGGATACGATTACGTGGACTGTTATTTTAATGCAACGCTATATTAACTAGACTTTATTACATTTATTTCAAGTTTATAGGAACCTATTTTTAGTGTCCTCTGAGAAATATTGAGAGACCTGTCGCCCATGACACTTAATATCTACTTTTTGGCAAAACAACTTAAGCATTAGTGATGTCTACAAGAGGTTGGGATTTGAGGTAAGTTTTAATGGATTTGTACATTTTCGCCATGGGCTTCTCCAGCATAGGGTTTCCGAATTCCTGTGCGATCGCTTTCCAGTTCTCGTTCATGAATGTGTGCATTGCGTCGCCTGAAAGTGACAAAAACGAAGTTAAAAAAATGAAGATATAAATCATTGCATTTATGGTTGAAATTATGAGCACATCGGGATGCTCGGGATACTTATGAAATACAGTATATATCCGTATCTTAGTATAGGTATAAGACACGTCCTGTTACAATGATGTGAATATGACGAACGCCTGGTGTATTAGTTTGAGCTTAGGGCAATCCGCTCACTGAATCGAGTGGGTACGGTTCCATTTCCTTGGGGGCAAACGGACATCACACTTTTCGTACTCTGCCATGATCTGATTGTTACTAACTCGAATCGCACAAAGTCATTCGTAGATAACGTAATACAAGCGTGGTTTCCTTTGAGACTATACCGTGATCGTCTGGTGAATGTCTGTCAATATAATACGTAAGTAACTAAAGGTATAACCAACTGCCAACGCGGTAATATTTTGTGCAATAATTGTTTTTGCGCAACACAAAACTGTGACACAAACAAACTTTGAGATTGCGGATTAGCACGCTATGCTGATGCGTGATACCCTAGATCGAGCTTCCCAATTTAGGGCTTTTTGCCTCATTTAAGGTGGTCATATGGGGACTGCGGATTATTGGGCTTGTTAGGGACCTAATTGGCTTAGAGCCATTTTAGAGACTATCAATCAGGCTGAGTGAAAATAGTCAAAACGTCTGGTGTGGTGTGTTGTCCTCTGAGGTATATTGTAAGTATTAAACGCCTTTTGCTATTGAAGTTTATCTTAGTATTACGCACCCCTTATGTTAATAATACATAAATTATCATTGACACATGGGTATACCTTTAAATAGAGGCAGGATGTTTTTACCTTTTATTTTTGAATTTGGAGTTATTTTGATGTAGAATATTAGGTATTTCCAGGTGTATTTTTTTGAGCAGTTGGTATCCCTGCCCTAGATTATCAAATTATGCGGGTATTACGATTGAGGGGTCTAATCCACACTGCAGGGTTACAATATCTATTGACTGCTATTCTATAATAAGTGATACACATCAAACTTACTCAGTTCCTTGTTGCCATTGAACAGGTTTGTCAACTCGAAGTGGGCGTTGCCCACGATGTCGTACGTGTATTTGTAACTCTTCAATTCGATGACGTCTTTGCCATCGGAGCTCTTAGCAATAGTGTATGGCATGGCCACTTGAACTTCGAGTTGTTCTGTGGAAATGCAAAGTTAACAATAAAATATTTTTAACAATGAACACTAGACAATTTCATTTATTTTGTAAACGCCAACGAGCCACACATAGATATTATTTTTTAACAACACTACTTAGATCGGAACGCGACCTTAGCCCAGAAAAATATTTAATTTTCCGGATGTTCTGAAACCCGGATCCGGTTCGTTTTTCTTTACGATGCCTTGGCGTGTGCACTGGTGCATTTTGTGACGTCACAAATACAAATTTATCAAATTCTTAATTATTTCATATCGAGAATATGATACGTAGTATCAGAATGATTCAGAAAAAGAAGCCTACGTCAGAACTTAGATATGTCGATTTTGAAACATTTTGCTCCCAACAAAATGACAATTATTATTTTTGGGGGCATTTTTCTAATATTGACGTTTCAAAATTCTAACTTCACATAACAAATGCGCCAAGTATTCCCTGCACATATGTCACAAATCCATCAGTCGCAACACATAATAGACAGATTATAAAAACTCACTGATTTTAATGGTCGCTTCTCCATCTCCGCTGATCGGTAAGATGAGCAGTCTTCCACCAGCGTTGTATTTGCCCTTCAAAATGATGTCGGTGTTGAATTTCAGGTCGAGCTGTTTCTTGGCAGTATCGAAGCTAAAAATTAAAGTATACAGGTTGATTCAGAAAGCGTATACTACCTAGAAGCTGCGCTTCCTAGACGTATTTGGAATCATTAGTGTAGTCAGAATTTCGATAAGTCAATTTAAAAAAAAATTGCTCACCAAAAATCTCGTTTTTCATTTTATGGCATTTTTTTTTTATCAGCATCAGAATTCTGACTTCACATAATTCACACATTAAAAATTAGTGTGCCTTGTCTGAATCAGCCCCTTTAGTTCCCTACCCATACCTTTTACCCTTAAAAGGTAGAACAACCGACACCACATCTGTATACTTGGTAGGGGTAATCACAGGAAAAGTTTCTGTATGGTTCTAGTCTCAGCGTATGCGCTTCTGCACACCATAGACGATAGAAATTAAAGTTTCATAAACAAAAAACTGCCCCAAAATCGTGATGGAAGGACGATTAAACGATGGGTATATCATTAACCTTATCTTCTGTATTGCCGCAGTTTTCAACCCTTGTATATCAGAGTCCTTGAGGGTCAACTTAAGTCCAGACAAGTCAATTTTGATCGTGTTGATATGCATAGGGTCTAACGTTTCTGCTCCAACTTCAGGGACCCCTAATACGAAGGTCGATAAAGCATTTTGCGCTGATTTTTTCAGGCATCCCGAATCGGACAGTTGACATTTCTCGATTGGAGGCACTGGAAATTGAAAATATAACAAAATAGGTTAAAATTGGGTAAGTAGGTACTTTTTATATTTATGTATTCAGTTCGAGCCTCGTCTTAATGGTAGAAAGGTAGGCACCAGGCACTTCTACGTGAAGTGCGAGATTGTTCGTGAGCTAACCGTATACTTTATATTCTACCATATTTAGAAATTTCGTATGCAGAATTGAAAGTTTTAAATACCGTTCGCTAGAGGCGCTTTTCAAGTCTCCAAACAAAATGTCTAAATACGGTAGACTATAAAGTATACGGTTAGCTCGCACTTGACGTAAAGGCTAGCTACAGGTTGACGTTTTATAATAGATAATAATAATTAATATCGCCAGACGAACACACACACACACACAACCCTGACTCGGGTTCATACATTCGTGCTGATTACACAAAGTTTGTCCCTACCATGATGCGAACCCGGACCCTCGTACAAGAGCATGTTCACTACCAACTGTGCCAAGCGGGTCGTTTGTAGCGTAGAATAATAATATTTTGAATTCTGGTCAAGGATTCGTTTAATTCAAATAACAGTGGGTACTTAATAGTATATTGCTTCATTACCACATAATATATTCAAGTCTGATGTTAAAATTTTTTTTTTGTCAACATTGCATAGATTCTGACTAGTTGGCTAAGAAATTATAATATCATGGAGTTTAAAGTTCTTCGCGGCGTACACATTTTGATACATACATACGTTAAATATGAGAACTTGTTTCTAGTATCGACAAAAAACTTGACGAGTTATAAAAATGCCTTAAGCTTACACGTGTCTCGTTTTTTTGTGGGTTCCTAGCGTTTTTTCACTTGTACAAGATGATTAGGTATTTGAGTCTGAATGTATATTTATAATAAAATCATATAGGACCATAACTATAACTCTATAAATGATTCTGATTATTATAGGGACATTAAAAATCGATTGATTAAAAATAAATACGAAATAAGCCTAAAAATAACACAGAGTTAATATTAATGATTGCTCTGTTGACCAAGTAAGTAAAAAAACATTAAAGGGAATCCCCATAACCTATTATTAAAAAAATACTATATGATAAAAACAGTCGGTTTATTTCATGCACAGGTTTATTTCAATATTATTTTCAATTAATCGATTTGTCTATTAATGGTCCTAAAATAATCAGGATCATTACGTCTATATATTATATTCCATAGTTTTAGTTATGGCGAAGGATTTGGATTTCACCCTACATATTACACTTATACAATTTTATTAAAAATATTAATCTGTATTGATTTCTTATATTTACGCGAATACTACACATTGAAATAAAACTATTTTTAAGGATTTTATCGCGTTTATTTTTCGTTTTTACGTTCCCGACGTTTCGGCTGCTTTAACGATATATACGGCTGCTATAACGGAACGTAAAAACGAAAAATAAACGCGATGAAATCCTTAAAAACCATTTTATTTCAATATTAATCTGTCTATGAATGGCGATAATTAAAAAATACAATTCTTACGTCATTCTGGCATCATATGGCAATAGGACATTGTAATTGTTTACCTTGTTTTTATTACGTTAAACGCTATCAGGTTAGATGTAGGTAGATCGCATTATATGCTAATAGAATATCTAACCAGTTGAATCTTCCACTTTTGTCTTCACAATAACTTGTTATTTATAACTTAATTGCTCATATAACAATGCTAAGAACTAGTCAAGGAGATTGGTACCCGCATAATAATTATAATTGAAGCCAGTACGATTAGACCTACTACGTTAAATAAATCACATTTGAAAATCCTTATCTTTAGGGCCTGTTTCACAATTTACCTGCTGATAAACGTTTTACACAATTTATTCGACAAATTTTGTATGGACCATCAGTCGATCACTATCAAACCAATCCTTATTATTGTTTGTCTAATCCACTGTGTATAGCAATAGGTAAGTTGGTAGCAATAGGTGAACATGAAAAGTGATATGTATTACAAAAAAACTGGTCATACAAACAAATTAAAGCTAATGCTACGGGTGATATATATTATCCCGAGTGGGAGGAGACGCATTCTACCTCTGTGTGACTATTTTATATAGCACCAAGTTATTTATAAGTCCTAAAGATATCTATACCACTAAGGTATAGTAACTAGGTGCTTATCTAAGGTGTAAAAAAATGTGTAAAATATTTTAAGGGTTGAATGGGTAGGTCATACGCACCACATTGCTGTATAAAATGAATATGTAAATGAAGTTTGGTTTTTTTTTTAAGAAGGCGACCCAGTAGCATTTTACCGCGCACTTAGTATGTGGTGCTATTTTAACATTTCTAATATTTTTTTTCCTTGGGAATGTGATTTGTATAACCTACTGATCTACCTGTTAAAATATTCTATACATATTTTACATCCTGTATAGTATTTTTATTCTGAGTATATAGAACTACAGACAAACTTTTGTGTTACCGTATTTTCGCATTTAATTATAATCAAGCAACGAAGTAAATCAATACTATTAGTAAAACAGGTAAATTTGTATGTTTGTAGGGGCTAATCTTGAGAACTGGGTAGGTACTAATCCGATTCTGAAATTGTTATCATTGATAGTAAGCTACTCTATCGCTTAGTTTCATAGGTATGTGTAATCACGCACGTTTAACTGCAGAGCAAAATCTATAGTTTCGCAGGCGAAGCCGCGGGCAAATCCTAGTCGTCAATAATTCCGTATTTAATTAATATTATTTCTGCTTCTATTTTTAAAATGCAGTCATAGCTTTCTTTAAATTTTTCGTCATGTTAGGTTATTTAAAATTAAAAATTTAAGGAGAAGATAATAAAAAAAAATGCTATTCGTTGGTAAGCGTATCACTTGAGAACGGCTGGACCAATTTGGTTATTTTTTTAATCGTTATAATCCGAATAAGGTAAGGGTAAATTAAATTTAAATAAAATTAAATTTAAATTAAATTTTATTTAGGGTAAGTTGGTAAAAAGATAAAAAAGTTGTCTGCAAAATTCGACGGACAAGACAACGTGTCGGGTCATCTTACTAGTTTATAATACCTACAATGTACACGATATTACAAGTGAATATGCAGGAATTTTATTTATTTAAAAATTCAGATCAATTTGATTGAATGCACTGATTTTGCAAACGTACCTATTATGTCTTGCCTTCAATCATATCTCCATGCTAGAATTATTTTTCTGGCCCGACCAATTGACCGAGGAATCTACCACTATGATCAACCTATTTAAAAAAAAACAGACATCTGCACGTAACGACTGTCATAGATCATATATTGATAAAAGGAACCACGAGAAGTCAAAGTCAAAGTCAAATCATTTATTTCGTATAGGCCTACGGGGGCACTTACAAATTGTCATTACATTTTTTTTTCTTAAGTCTACAATGATGAAGATGATGGTACCCTGGGATATAAATATATTTTTTGATTTCGTAGGTACCTATTTAAATTTAAACACACTAGCTGAATCTATGGAATCAATATCAGCCCAATTCCTTCATATAAATAAATAAATAAATTATATGAATAAAACTTACATGCTGTTAATATAGCTGCTGCTTGCATTAACAAAATAAACGCATTTATTATAGCACTCATTTTTAATTTTTTTATTTCACTACTTATGTTTGACGAGCCAGATGTTCAATGCACGCTCTTAACGAAAGCTCGGACGCAACAAATTATTTTTCCGCCGTTCAACTGTTTTATATAAACTGCTCGGTCTATTGTCAAGGTCCCAAAGATTGATCTGTTATCAATAACATGGTTTACTATGATTAATCTGCACATACTTACTTATACATCCATTACATATTTGCACAAATAAACAAATCGAAGGTTGTATGTAAGTAGGTATTATAATAACCGTTTTTATTGAGCTTAATAAAAGCAATTAAAATGTAATACTTGGGGCAAATTTTAAAATCATGCTCCAACTCCGACTCAGATAGTACTGCGATCTAGTCGAAATTAATAGTTGATCAGTTAAAGTATAAGTATATATAATAGTTATATATAGTTATAGTTAATATTTAAATTATTATAGTTAATATATAATATTATGTTATCATTATAGTTAATAGTTATATATAGTTATATTCGGTCACTTTAACAATATTCAGTAGGTAAAACATACGAAGGGACCTTGTCTCATTTTTTCCTTAAAGGCTTGTGAGTGTATACTATAACTATTATGACATAGCATAAAAAACAACCCAACGAAAATTAATGAAAAAAGTAAATTAAAAAAATCAAATACCCGACGGAGTAAAAATTAACTGAAAAGAAAAAAAAGTTCAGTAGCGACGTTAACAGTCGGGATCCATTATTGATTTGAGTCGGTCTGGATTTTTTTAATGGGTCCTGACTGTAAACGTCGCTACTGGACGACCTTTTTTTTATATTGTAGGGTAAGCAGAAACTTCGAGAAAACATTCTGTCACTGTCATACTTATTTATGAACTATGTGGTGTGAGAGGGATGCAAGACGTTGCGTTACCGAAACGGTACGTAAATAAGTAAATTTAAAAATCCAAAAACCCAACTGCGTTAAAAATAACCAGTAAATAAAAACAAGTCCAGTAGCGATTTCAACTGTCGGGACCCATTGGGAAGATTTGAGCCAGTCTATAGAATGTGTTGTGGTTTTTGGACTTTCTAAAAAATCCTTTTTTGTTTTAGTTATTATTTTTTACCTTCATCGCATAATAGGCCTTCTATTATGGCACTATGTTTAAAAAAATAAATGAGAGTGTTTGCTTACCACCAACTTGAAATCGTTACAAATCCAAAATAGTCATTCGAAATGAAAAATGATTGAGAAACATCAAGATAATTTTCAAATAGGTACCAATTCAACCACAACATAGTTTGTCGATTTTCTTTTTTTCTTTTTCACATTCCATGGCGACAACCAGACGCCATATTGTATTTTGATTGTTGTCATGTCTTTAGTGACACTTAAAGTGACACTCGCAAGATTAAGACAAATCGATTGACGTAAGATATTATAAAAATCGGCCCAAGCGTTTGGTCTCTAGAGCACCGTAAAGGAACAAAAACATGCGTACATACATGGCGTGATAAACACATCACACACATAGTAGTAGTTACGGGCTTTATTTATGTTTAGTGAGACTGAGGTGCCAACCCTGTTTAGATGTGCCAACCCCAACCATGTTGTGCCAACCCTGTTTAGATGGTACCTACCTTTTTTAACATAAGTCTGTAAGAAGTCTGTGACAATGACCATCATTTGGCCTAAGCCCAACTTACACTTAGTTAAGTATATAAGTACGTTATTTGGCACTTTAGTGCGATAACCCTTGGCAATGGCACTGGATCTCGAAGACCAGCATGTAGGTAAGTTTCCATAACATTAGTTTAGTGTCGTCCTTACTTTTCTTAAAATTGTATATCCCCCTAGGAAAATAATTAGAAAATATTTTTGTGATGTGTGTACCTTCCTTCACACACGACCCGTTTTAGTTATCTTTAGATATAAGTATATACCTATACTTAATGTAATTTTATGATTTAGGTAGGTGCTCACTTATCACTTTTGACGGTATAAAACCAAACGCAAATTCTTGATTCGCAGAGACACTCTAATTAATATAATTATGTACCTACTACCTAGCTACTATAGATGTGTTAAGTTTTAATAAGAATTGTCACATTTCTTAGGTAGGTACTTACTACAAATACAATTTTACTGTAGGTACCTAGGAATATTTTATTTAGAAATTTATAAGTAAGTAAATAAGTTGGTACCTAGACATACTAACCATGTAAAAAAAATCCAATCATATGTAGCATTCCTTGCTTGTCTGACCGATTAATTATTATTTCGGTAGACCTACCTACTAAAAGAATAAATATTCACCAAACAAAATGATTCCAGGAAACTTAATACATGTAAAAACATCCTATTTATGTTCTAAGATATATGAATATTACTTATGTAAGTACCTACTAAGTAGAGATGTAGGTATGTGAATTATACTGAAAAAAAAAAAAATTATGATGAGTCATGCTTTGCGTTTTTTATGTGTACTAAGATTAGTAGGTACTACCTAAACATACAACATAAGGCTAGGTCATAAAAGTGACATCAGTGCTCAGTTCAGATATGATGTGTTCTTTTAGGAGCCTAATTTGTATTCACACCAGTATGTACCTATACTTAAGTAGCTAAGTATCGATTGCATTTGCCAAAGCCTCTTGTATGGTAATAACAATTTATAAAAGTACCTAGTAGCTAAGTACAAGTTAATATCCCGAGAAAAATAAACCAACCGTATGGTCCCAAATTAAGAACTATTATGAGTATCGTATAATATAATGGGCGATTCCAGTACCTATTAGCAACAATTATCTCGTAAGCAGGTACCTAACTTAACACGCGAGGTCTGAGAATGGCGCTGATTCCCAAATGAGACGGGTGACAAGTTTCTTCTGGATAGCGGCCAAATACTCAAACCTTAGTTAAATATTTAACCCATACTTAAGGTACTGTTAGAGACGTTTTGCCATCTTGTTACTTTTGCAGTCCCCATAACCTTTTGTGTTCATTTGACACAGTGATTAAAAATAGTATTGGTTACTACACAAGATATCAAAAGTTAGGGCCTGTTCTACAATATGCTGAGTAACCTTATTTACAAATTATCTGTCAGAATTTGTACATCCCATCTGTTTTAAATCTTTATTATAAAACGGTGAAGCCTCTCATTAATATATCCGTGGGTGAAGCCCATAGGGTATCTACGCTTTAAGTCAGCCAGTATGGAGAGCGCCTTATGTATTTGAATATTACCAATCTAATTGCATACCATATGCATATTCATTTACATCATCTGACAGCGTACGAAACTTCCTAGCTTAGTTTTATTACAACCTTAGGTAGATTACCTATAATTAATTTTAATTGGGTACCTACACTTGTAAGTGCTTTATTTTAAAACTGGTTGACTGATTACTTAATTAAACACACTCGATGTTTATCTTAACGATAAAAATGCTTGGTTAGATGCTGGTCCGGCTCCTCAGGAATATAAATGACCGTGTTCGAGCAGACTATTTGATTTTGTTTTTCTCCTCTTACTTCTTATTTTCATTTACAAAGGTAATTAGTAAATTTGGGAACCATGTAGCCATTTAGTACTTTTTCGGCCAGCTGCTAAAGTCAACCTACCCGTTCCTACATTGTTCCCACATACCCATAACAATGAACTGTACAAAAATGTAAAAGATCTTGTTAAATAGAGGCACCATGGAGTTTCTTCTTCGTTCTTCTCCATAGGAACGGCATTCCGAACGGGTGGTAGAGCTGTAGCTTAGCATTTTGTACTTAATGGTTTACATGAATAATTAATATTGTTTTTCTGATTCTTTCAATAAATCAACATGAAATAATATATAGTTCGTATTTACCTAGTACCTAGATGAACGATTCAGTGGTTCCTAACATAAACATTTACCTAATAACTTAAAAAAAAATACGGACGGAGCGTCGCGAGCAACATAAGCCCAAAAATCTAAACAGATTTATGTTTTACACGCGAGTTCGCGTGAGATGTAAGGTCGTAATTCGTGTGTAAAACACAAATTGGCTTGGTTTTTTGGTCTCCAATAAGTTGTTCACGATGCTCCGTCTGTATCATTTTTTTTGTCTGGATAAGCCTAACCTAATGTGAACCTGCTCTAAGGTACCAGTCTCCCCTCAGTACTTTATTGGCCGTAGGTACCAATTAGCACGGTGTAAAGGAGTCCATCTATAATAAGTTCACATAGCATTTGAATCTGTTAGTAGCCCTAAAATAATCAAATGTCAACTACCTACCTATCGTTAATCCTAAGAAATCTGTCGCGTAGAAAATTAAATTTCTTTCTACTTGGCGTCGGCGCGATTCTTTCCAATCCTCTGAATCGCAATTTAATTTCTGTTCCTAGTCGCGACTTCTGCCTGTGCTCGTTTCTATGCAAATTACCTCAGAACGGTTAACGACCGGATTATTTAATACGACTCTTGCTTGAGCAGCTATTCTAATATTAAAAGGTACCAATCTACGTACATAGGTAATATAATTACACTGTAACTTGGTCGTGTGTATACAAAAAAAACATTTTTGGGATATTATTATCGATACCTACTGAGGGCGGGTCCATTTTTTTTATTATTGTCTAACCTGTTCGCGAATCACGGGATATCCACCGGACGGGTTTTTATGAAACTAGATAATATGGCCTATAACTAAATAACTCAAAAACACGAACACAAAAAGACAGATGGATAAAACTCAAATAAATACGGATTCGTCTCTGTATCCAAAGTACCTATTAACTCAGGAAGTTGATTCAAATTATACCTAAGTACCTAGGTACATACTTTCCCTAGCGTATTTAATATAGGTAAGCACCTACAGATGCCATCAAGTTAAGCTACCTAATACCTATGTATACAGTGGGTGTCTACAATGTAGGTAGTTACAGTCGCAGACTTAAATATTGAAGTCATTTACTTAAGGTTGAATATCGTGCAGCAAACGTATAAAAGAAAATCGAAATGTGTGCTGGGACACATAGTAGAAGTGAAACTGCAACGGACAAGTTGAAAAACGAATTGCAACGGACAGGTGGAAAAACGAATGGCAACGGACAAGTGGAAAAACGAATCCGTCTATATAGAAGTTTCACTTCAATAAGTGTACCTTGACATGCGATTTTCTCCGGAATTATAGAGGTACATTGAAAAAGAAAGCAGTACATATGCTTCTCGCGAGGAGTATATTCGAATAGACAACACCACAAGTCTCTAGGATAGTGGGGGTTGGGCCAGCCTGACGAACGTAATATTTTAACTGACGTTACTAGGAGCAACTGCTCTCAAATATGATAATATACAAATATACGACCTTATTGCATTTTAAGTGTCATTGAACATATTACGGAAATGGGTCCCGTACCTAGATGAAGCTAGTATGGGTGGGTGGGTCGATAAATAATTTCTAATTTGCCGTCAATCTAAGTCTGTACATATCATAATTTCCGGTCCGATCGAAACCAACGTCCAAGGAAATGATGACCGTCGTCTACTAGGAAATTAAGATTAGGTACTTACCTATTTTAGTTAATCAACGGGTCAGTCGTGATAACATGACGTCATATTACCAACTTAATTACCAGAGAGAAACATGTTTATCATCAAATCAAATTTGGAGGTACACAATTATAGGTAAGTAGGTCCATATTTGTGTAAAGAATCTAGCAATAAAACAATCCATAATTTGTTTACTTATTAAACACGCCTAAACTCGAGCTACGGGATTTAACAAGTTGTTAATTTATGATTAAAAATACCATAATAAAATTATTTTTTCAATTTTATTCACTGTAAATACTATGTAAGATGTAATGTATAATTAATACTTTTTCACATTCATTAGCATTTAAACCCTTTTGCCTTAATTGGTCAATATTATACAGAAAAAAAAAAGTTAAGTACCTACCTATAGAAGTTTGAATAGATTTACAATCAGATCACATTAGTGATTTGTGATGTCCCTTCCTAATTACCTACCTACAGTTCCGATTGACTAAACAATGTGACCTCACAGACACGTTTAGAAGTTCAGACGTAACGTTGCCACTAGCACTGTGAAGCCACTTTTTCAATGCATTTGTAGTGTTAAATGTTAACTTACAAAACTTTTTGACTAGTAAATGATCCGGCAAAGACTAAGAAGTTCTGGACATAGAATTTTTTGAGTGAGTGTATGTCTTTACATGCTGGACCAGATATTGTCTAGGCTTCACTTGTAGCGCACGCCCGTGTTGTCTGAATATCCCAACAAGTCTGTGTGTGACCTATAATACAAGTTATTGGAAGAAATAGTTGAAAATAAAAACTAGATTATAAGTATAAAAGTAACAATATCACACAAATACTAATAATGGCATCATTCGACTAATAACATAACACAAATATATTTTATACCAAAATAACTTAGAAGTTAGAAACCTTATATTAGTCCTCATATTTATACAATATGTTAGTCCATTTACAAAGCATACATCGAAACACTTTCCATCTCAAGCTCAATAATACTACTAATGAAGTCTAATTAATGCAACTAAAACCACAAAAATGAGATACAATAAGCTTGATAATTATAGATACGTTACTTACCCAAATAGTCAAGGTCTATAAAGTGCTTAAAATAAAGAACACACCAGGAAGCCAACGATCGTTAATGATCTTTAGCTTCCTCGTGTGTTCTTGTTATGTAAGGATTACAGCGAGCACTAAGTATGATATATGTTAATTTACACATTGATTGGTCATAATGTGGTATTGTGTTAATGACACAGTTGAACAAGACCGTGACACCATTTTGGGATCGTTTCGGATAATGTTCTACCGAAGCGGAGAAGAATAGTGCATTCTGATTGTTTGAAAGACACCGCTCTGTACCGAGCGGAGGATTTTAAACAATTTGATTGGCCTAGGGAATACGCCAATTAGAATGTTCGAAATCTTCTTGCATTAGGTGGAGTAGGTCCTCTACAGTGGAAACGCACGTGTCGCATACAAGTGAATAGTGCTCGTATGCCAGTAACTGGCAGTCATGTTGACAAGATAGCCATCAGACATGCCACTTGTACGCAGACACGGTTGTGTCGTGTTTATTAGTAGCATGCGCGTGGCATGCTTTTGTCAAACACCCCCGCATCTACTCATTTAAACTCAAATGACCTGCTCGTCCAATGTCTACGTGACTTGCTTTTATCTGATAACTTGGAATACAGGCAATGTTCAAGCAAGCTAAGTAATCTAAGTTGAGGGTTTTATACAGACCAGCTGAGCGACTAATAAGGCTGTCAGACGGCTTATCGCCGTTAGTTACCGCTCGGGGTGCCGTTGGTAAATGTTTAAAAAGAAATAAAAAAAATACCTAGATCAAATTAATGGTGCTCGATAGTCCTGTCTACTTATTTGAATCTTGAAAAGATCTTTAATACACTCTTATAACTCAAATGTATAGAGGCTTACAAAGGCAGTTTTTTTAATGGTGATTCCGTCTAAAAAACAAGTGTAATTAAAAATATATAAATAATTTTCTGAATATAAATTAAGCTTACCGTCTATAAAAATATATTTTCAAGATGACCCTGAATCATTATACACCGGTACACTGACACTCGAAAATAATGTCGACAGATACTAAGCGACGATTAAACGAGAACCATAACTTGGTGTCACTGCGGTGTATACACATCGGTCTACAGACCGAGTGTCCAGCGTCAAGTGTGTAGTGTACGTACCCTGAAACTGGTCTAAGATATTACTAAATTCAAATAATCCTAATTATATCCTTGAATGTTCAACAAACAGTGCAAGATAGAAACATCTATCAAGGAGACACAAAAGCACACTGGTGTAGACAAAATAAACACTTTTCCGGAGATCCTATCATTATATTAATTATGATTCTCACAATTTAGAATCATAGTAAAAATACTAAATAAATACTGCAGCAGCGTCCGATTCTATAGATTACAATCTATCGGTAACATCGGTAAGGATAATGGCTGTGTTGTATTAATTAATTGAAAAAAAAATGCAATGCAACCAAATCCACGCCATGTTAATTTTAATTGCGTTTCCTGATGTTATAACTACACCTTCTCATTTAAAATAATGAATACAAATATAAAGTAAAACATCCTGTTCATAATAGTCTAGCTAGATTGTCCATAAAAAAGAAATCATTCTTCTAATACCAATTATTAAGTACATTAGAATAGCTTTCATACAAAACTGAAACTATTTACATTGACCTACGTAACACGGAAAAAAAATTGTTATATCCAATAATGAGTTCTGCACATAATGAGCCCTATTACGTTGACATTAGTCTCAATTTAGAACTGTTTTCGAAATATAGTTGTATTACCTACTGTTATAATTTTGTAGGCCAATACAGATGGAGCTAGAGGAAGCTATGGAAACAAGTTGCCATAAATTTTGCACCTTATTTTTTTCAGAGTAATGCCGAAAAATATGCCTCACTCTCTTGGCCTACAAATCGGGATCATAATTAGTTTAAAAATACTGCAATTCTTATTTCAAATTAAATTTAAACATAATTGCTATTAAATTAATCAACTTATCTACCTAACCTGACTTATTTATACTAGCATAAATAAAAAAATACTACTCTTACAGAGTAAAATACCTTTCGCCTGAATAGCACGTAGCCCAATATTCTACTTACTATCACAATACATTGTTTTGAATTTCGGTATCAAAGTCATGCTTTGTAATCGCAAAATTCTGTTTAAATAAATATTCAGTCTACATGAACTAGATATATGGCAACTACATCGATATAATACTCACTAGCTACTGATAGGCTCAAAAGGGCTAGTACCCAGGGCCGTAAACCAAAATAAAAAATACTAAATACAAAGATCGATTAATAATAAATAACCCGAGACAAGGGCTCCAAGTCTGCTAAAACAATCGATTCATAATCGAACAGCAACCGCATAGTAACTGTCCCTTTTGACAGATATTGTATGGAATATCTGTCAAAAGTGACAATTACTATGTGATTGTTGTTCGATTATGAATCGATAGTGCTAGCAGACTTGGGGCCAAGGAATAATGATTGTTTGAATACATACCTACGCTTTGAAAAGAATCAAGTCGCAGAAAGGACCACGCCACATATTTGCATCGCCATATTAAGCCTTATTCCTTGGCTCGTATCATGACTTAAACATTCGTGGCGATAATTAAATATTATCTACTTATAAAAAATAGAGCTTTTATGAAGATATGTCTTATTTGTGATAAATTTAGGACATATTTCTTCAGCCTCCCGTTGCGATACTATTCGGCACGTTCCCTCAAATAACGTCACGCTGAATCGTATCATAAGCGATTTTTTGCGACTCGATTCTATTCACCTATTGGAGGCTAGGCTTCAGACTATCGTTATCACGGGAGTCCTTGACAGTTGCACTGACATTTTTCCATATAACAACATAACATTGACCAGTTTAAATTTAATTCATATTTACCCTGACATGACTAAATCGCGTTTTAAAAACGCTGACCTTTAAAAACCCTTCTACATCGTCGAATTAACCGCCGAACAGTTTTTTTATACTTCCTATCTCTCTCTCTCTCTCAGATGAGTCATTGAAACGATTCGACCTTTATAGCCTATAAGAAGCCTTCACTCCAATCATTCTTCATTCATTACGTAGATTCCTGTTCAACCAACGCCGCTTGAGACAGCGATATCTGTTGCGAGCTTGGCATTCGCTTCACGAAGAACGTTTTGATACATGGTGCTAGTAAATATATTAGTACTGTTGCGGCGATGATTGAAATAGCACATAATGTCCATTGGGCTGCTTTTATTGATATAGCTGCTTCGGAGACTTGTTTGAGTAGTTCACATGTGTGTTTGAGGGAGGTAGATGTGTTGTATGGGCCCGTGATGTGAGCGTTGGGACCGCACTCTGATGTTTGGAAGCCGATCCAGCCGGCGGACTTGTTAAATATCACCTGGAATTAACAGAGTTACAGAGTATAAAACAAAGGTAACATCAAAATGTTAATTATGGGTCTCGAGAGGTTAAAACAGGTACCTACATACTGTACTTGCTTCGGCAGTAAATATACTAAAATTGGAACGATACAGAGAAGATTAGCATGGCCCCTGCGCAAGGATGACACGCAAAATCGTGAAGCGTTCCACATTTAATTCGTAAGACGAGAACGTCGAAGGGGACTAGAGCAGGGGGTCGGGGGACCATCTGCCCACGCAAAGTCCCCCCGACGGAGGGTGCCTGTTGTCAATAGGCACCCCTCCTAATGTCTGCGGTCTGGGATCAACACCCGGGCCGGCCGCCGGTGCGCCACAGTAGTATGCCAAGTGCGATCCTGTGGCGCCCCGCTCAAAGGCAGTGAAGGCGGACCGTGGAGTTAAGCATTTTTTTAATTTACTCACAAAATGTCACAATTGTGTTTTTTGTTTTACAAAGGCACGCTCAAATAGTAGTAAGTATACCTTTCTGGATCGCGATGTATACTCAATTATACAATAAAACAATGATGTGTGTACCTGTAGTCCTTCCATGGCGGTGTATCCCAGCACGGTCTCAGTACCGCCCGCCTCTAGCCCCAGTTTGTAGCAGTATTCGGACACTGTCCCTTCGTTGTCACTACTATTATACACGCCTACTGCGCGCATGTAGTTCTAAAAACGTAACGCTTAGTTTATACTTAGAACCTCTGGTCTCCCAGAAATACGAATCCAGATTTATGACGTTGGTAGATTTCTGTACCGAGGGTCCCGGGTACTAACCCCCAGTAGAGGTAAAACGTGAGATAAGCACGATTATTTTCACCTGACTGTTAGATGTTTATCATCTATATAAGTAATTTATATAGTGGTAAGGATTATGTACTGCGATCGCCCCCATTCTATTATACGGTACTCATAATACAAACATTGCCTAGTTTGGAACCATTTGGTGTGTTTGATTTTAAATTATTAGCAAAGGATTAGCAATCCTAAGATGTTACCTGCGGTGGTATCTCTAACGTGAAGTATTGATTATCAGCATCGGCACTGAGCAGATCTATCGCCAACCACGGCAACGTCCACACTTGGGGTTCCGGCCAACATGCAGCCTGTAATTATTAAAACAATATTAAATGAATATTACATACCATATCGTACCAGACCACCATACCATGGCTATGATAGCAAGTTGGTAGAACGCTAGGCTCGGTAACGAGGGTTAAAGGGTAAAACCCCGTCTCTCACCTCTAGGAGAATTATTGGGGAGAGTAGCAGGGTGTAGATGGAGGCGGTTATAGAGTTTAAAAAAATGTTAATCAAAATTCATAAGTGCCTCCGTAGTCCTATACGAAATAAACGATTTGACTTTGGGTGTGCTCGTACATCATTTACTCCACTTGGTCTCCTTATATTTTATACCAGATCTGTGGCCAGTTTGAATACCCAGAAGCAATGGGATGTAGCGCGAAAATGAGTATGGGAAAGTGTTTACTATGTAAACATGTAAAACATGTTGTTTATTAATGATCTTAAGAATATTGAAAATGGATTTACCTCACCCTGATACCAAAATTGATCCAATATTAATACTTGTGAACTTCTATATACATCTTTTAATTCGCCAACTACCTGAAACATAACAATAAATTAAATACAATGTCTGAAACCCTGGAGGGGTAGAAAAATACAGTGAAGTGTTTAACATAAGTAAGAACTTTTCATCCCGGGCAATGAAACAGTCGTCCAGGGATGATAAAAAATACTAAACTCAACGCTTATGAAATAACGTGCAAAGCTAGTTTGAATAAAAATACTGTTCTTATTTCTCTATGCCATTCTGCTATATTCTATGGTGTGCTAGGGGTTAAGTATTTCATATCAATACTGGGCCCCAAGTCTGCTAACACAATCGATTCATAATCGAACAGCAACCGCATAGTAACTGTCACTTTTGACAGATATCCCATACAATATCTGTCAAAAGTGACAGTTACTATGCCGTTTCTGTTCGATTATGAATCGATTGTGTTAGCAGACTTGGGTACCCGGAATCTGGGAGAGTGACTATTGTACGGCGTCTGTTGTTGGACTTGTAACAAACATACCCGGCTGAACAATGCGTCTGGGAGTCTAATATTCGTTGTACCACTGTCAACTATACTCTTCTCGGCATTCAGTTTCTGGCACATATCCACATCAGGCTCTTGCTCGAATACTGACGATGTACTATCACTTGACGACATTACTCTGATGGATATTGCGCCAACTTCGTACCAACGTTTGCGCAATATTGGCGTTCGGTATGTTTTATTGCGATTATCGTTCAGTGTGTGGTCATCTGTAATACGAAAATGATCAAAAGATCAAGAAATAACATTACGTTCGCCTGTTCATACCCTATGCCTAATAGTGGGACAGCCCATTGCCATAATGCTTGATGCATTCCCCCTCAATGTATTATTTTAATATGTAAAATACTGAAAATGTTACTCAACGATATTAATGTAGTACATACTAGATTGAGTGCTCGGAACAATTTCTGTGTTCAACTAAACTGATGTTCCGGAACCACAAGGGCGGAACGAAGCTTGACTTACGCAAAATAATTAAACTACGCAAGCGAATAGTAATATTGAAATTAACAAAATATTAATACATATTAACAACTAAGTAATTATTATGACATTGCAATAACATGCGAGTACAACAATTAAAACAGTTTTTTCTACACATGGCCAAGTCTTATAAAGACTCGCCCAAGCAGCGTTTACATGACAGTAACTATCTACCTTATCCTTTCTTACGGCTGGCGCTGCGCGTCCCGCACCCCGAACATGATCGCTGTTCTGATTTGCCATTCTAGTGTAACCTTTACTTCAATGATGGTACGAAATTAAAAAGACCTAACTATGTTGTATCTTAAATAATTTAATGTGCTTCTTTATTTTGCATCATCGTTTGTTCTCATTTCTTTCTAACATTTAGGACTCTGGTTCCAGCTTTATTGACTGACTAAACCACTTACCAAGCATTTTGAAATGGCCATAATGTGTGGTATTACTAGGGCTCCACGCCCCACAGAGCTTAAGTTGAAAAGACATTGGTTTATTGAGTGTGTGGTCTACTGCATCCAGCCAGGATTCGACTATGAGACCATCCCCCCATGCTCCCACTGGCAGATAGGCCAGTCCAAGGAGACCCTGAAACGTAATGATAATATTTACAACTAGCTGATGCCCGCGACTTCGTCCGCGTGGTATTTAACAAAGAAAACCGTTGACAACAGCCTGCTCGCCCATTCTGAGCCCGCGCCGCGGGACGCATTGCAGGTTGTTGCTATCAAACGTAATCAGGCGCTGCGCTGCAACATTGGTTTTAATATTTTTCGTGAGATCCTATTTTTTTTTCTAAAATAAAAGTAGTCTAAGTTACTCCTTGTTACATCAGCTATCTGCCAGTGAAAGTCCCGTCAAAATCGGTCCAGCCATTTCAGAGATTACCCGGAACAAACAGACAGACAGACAGACAAAAATTTTAAAAATGGTTGTTTTGGTGTACCGTGTATACATCCAAATGCATTTAGTAAAAAGCGGTTATTTTAATATTACAAACAGTCACTCCAATTTTATTTATATGTATAGATATCTATTGATATTAGGTATGAGATATACTTGCAAAATTCAATATCAGGGCTTCTATCAGGGTCAAAAACATTTTTTTGTATACTTGAAAGTGTATGGCAGCTTTCGCCCTGACCACAGTCGCATGTGTGTGCCCGAAGTACCACACAGATTTCTGTTCGTGCGCTCGGGCTACTTTTGAATATTTCAGGCGTGGCCACATAGCAGTGCACTCGCAACCTGCGTCTGCCAGCGTCGGCGACGCCGCCAGTGAGCCCCAGTATCCAGGGCTGAAAATACTTGCATTGAAAATCAATCCTTATTTTAAAATACATAAGGAGCACATTTGTATTTCCGACAAACATACTTGGAAGTTTGTTTTCTTAAACACGTTGTGCTCCTTATTTATAGAATTCTAATGCTAGTATTTTTAGCCCTGGAATCCGAAGTGTCCTACTTCGAAGCGTAGCCCTGGTTTAAAAACTTGGTAATGTAAATTTTTCTTATCCATAATTGATATTCATGTGCCTGCAGCTTCATACTACTAAAGGACATGGCAAGCGACACAAGATAATGTCGCCGCCAAGATCACAGTCACATGCACATTCTCAGCCATGACTCTTAAGTTGCAAGGTTTTCTAATAAATGGCGTTAGTACTCTTTAGTGACAAAAATGCTTATGGCAAATATTAGCAATATTAGAAATCAATGAAAAAAAATATGCTCATTATCATACAAACCTGCCATCCAGATCCATTCATGAAGAAGTTATGACTTTGTGTAATGAGTGCTATATCAGACCTTACTTCAGGAATATTTGGAAGTGACGGGAACTGTATGAAGTCTGACACCAGATGGCCTGACCACTTGCCTTGCGAGTATTCTGCATGGACCTGCAAAAATAGTAAGTGCTTATTATTGCTACAGCAAACAATGTGCCAATTTTAAATTGTTGAAGACTATTTGCTTATTTACAACCAGAGAGTATACAATTTATAGCATTATTATTCTGTGATGTGGATGGCACTGCATTGGTAAAATTTGCTTATGTTATCTCCATGCTTACAGGATTTACTTTGTTTAGTTTTGTGTTGCTCTCTCTGGATAAGAATATACACAATGTCTATATATAATAATAATATAATTCGAGCCCTTTTTTATGTCCCACAGCTGGGCACGGGCCTCCCCTCAATGCGAGGGGGGTTTGGCTATAGTCCACCACGCTGGCCCAGTGCGGGTTGGCAGACTTCACACATCTTTCGAGGGGTTCTCTCAGACATGCAGGTTTCCTCACGATGTTTTCCTTCACCGTTTAGCAAGTGATAATCTTGGTTGAAAATGAGATTCGCACATGAAAAATCCCAGATGTGCGAGCCAGGGTTTGAACCTGCAATCCTCGTTACCGAGGCAAGCGTTCTACCAAGTTGGCTATCACTGCTTATTGCCAAAAAAACACAATGTCTATTGCCAAAAAAACATGTCAGTATTTGTGATACTTACACTTTTCCCACTGTCATAGATACTGCTAGAATTGTCCATGTGGAAATATTCATCATTATTCTCTCTAGGGTATGAGGCAATGGCTACTGTAGTGCTGCCCGTGTCTACTAAAAGTTTCAACTGAAATAAAATCTATGCATATAATATGACTGTAACTTGGTCCCTATTGTATTTGCATGATTTAAAAAAAACATAGGCATAAATATTTTTTATACTTTTTGCCAATTATAATTCATAAGTTTATCATTAATTAAGAGTTGTTACTAGATGGTGTAAGTATTAATCATTTAAAGCTCTAAGGACTGACTAAATAATGACGCTTTTCGACGGTGCTTACACTTTTGGGTAACCCATGGTCAAACTCAAGTGAGCTAAACAGATTGAGTAGGTATATATTCTCACGCTACGACTGTTGCGAGTCAAGCTGCAATCTGTAGAACGGGTAGAAGAAAATTGACGGCAATCGGTCGGAGCCGCGAACAAAAGCCAGTCTCCAATAACAATAGTAACTTTACTTACTTTTTGATGTGGGTGACCTATGTAAGCCTCCATTGAATATGCCTGGCCAGCATCACCGTACAAATTATATTCTTCTCCATGAGTTTCACTCAGAAATATACATATTTGGGAAAAAATAAATAAAGCCGACATCGTTCGCAAGTACCTCCCTTTAGGACCTGTCAAGTGTCAACTACTAGGTAAATATCCATCTGTCTATGTGACAGTCTGCAAAGTCTGTCTGGTCTGCTCTGCCTCAGTCCGATTGACTATGGAATTTAGTGCTGCCAGATCAGGGGAATTCCCCCTAGATTTAGGGGTTTTTCAACCGAGTTAGGGGCAGAACAGGGGGAAAAAATATTTGGGGGTTTTTTTAGGGGAAATTTCAAAATTTAGAACAGTATTTCAAGGAAAAAATAAGAAAAAGGCAATCTGGCACACTGGGTGAGGGCATCCAAGGGGATTTCTAGGGGGAAATCAAATTAATCTAGGGGTACGTCGCCGAGACCATCTGGCAACACTGCTATGGATTGACCCATAGACATTTTAGACATCTTCGTTATATATATGTATTTGACTTTTGCCATTGAAGCGCTGATAGTAATATTTTATATTTCTTCTTCTTTCTTCATAAAATGAAATGCGATGAAATAAAATGGATATGAATATGGCCTCACAACTTCTTCTTCTTCTTCTTTTACGAAATGAAATGAGATGAAATAAAATGAGCGGGTATATATTGCAGCCCCCTGAAGCGCGCGCTTTTTAATGTCAAGTGTTTGTCAAACAAAACTGTCATGCAAGCGAATTAACAAAACGATCGTAGGTACGATTTTTTTTTTTTCATATTATCATGTCACATCCATTATTTTATTTATAATTTATTGAAAGTTTTATTGCTATTAATTACTTGACATTGTGCAAAATACCCGCTAAGTTGCGGGTGAGGCCATATTCATATCCATTTTATTTCATCGCATCTCATTTCGTAAAGAAAGAAGAAGATCGTAGGTACCTACGTATCGTAAATTAAATACATAATTACTTACATTACAAATACTTTACAAAATCACATAATGAGTCTGTGGGTTGATAAACATAGGCCCAGAGATCTAATGAAGTTGGACTTTCATAAAGACCAAGCGGTGCGGTTAAAAAGTCTGGTGCAGCAAAGTGACTTTCCCCATCTGCTTGTTTACGGGCCCTCAGGTGCCGGTAAGAAGACACGGATCATGTGCCTTTTGAGAGAACTATATGGCTCAGGCGTAGAACGCTTGCGACAAGAAACTATGACATTCACAACACCTTCCAATAAGAAAATAGAAATCATGACTGTAAGTAGCAATTATCATATTGAAGTTAACCCAACCGATGTAGGGATCCACGATCGCGTTGTTATCATGGATTTAGTGAAGAATGTAGCGCAAACGCACCAGATTGATTCGTCAGGACAGAGAGAATTTAAAATTGTTATATTGAATGAAGTTGACGACTTAACGAAGGATGCACAACACGCGCTTCGTCGTACTATGGAGAAGTATGTATCAACGTGCCGCCTTATCCTCATTGCTAATTCCATTTCTCGCGTCATACCCGCCATAAGGTCCCGTTGTTTGACAATAAGAGTACCGGCTCCATCAGAAACCGAAATAGCCTCAGTACTACATTTGGTTTGTAAGAAAGAATCTCTAAATATTCCATCAGAATTGGCTTTACGGATTGCAAAATGTGCAGATAGAAATTTGAGAAGAGCTTTGCTGATGTGTGAAGCATGTAAAGTACAACAGTATCCATTTACTGGAGATCAGAAAGTTCCAGAGCCTGACTGGCAACAGTTTATACGAGAAACAGCATCAATGATACTATCAGAACAGTCACCGAAGAAGTTAGGTGAAGTTAGGCAGAAATTGTATGAATTGATAATACATGGAATACCACCTGATATGATTTTTGCTGGTTTACTGAAGGAGCTTGTTCGTAACTGTGATATGGCTATGAAATGCCAAGTAGCAAGTAATGCAGCAAAGTATGAACATAGAATGAGGCTAGGTAACAAGCCCATCTTCCATTTAGAAGCTTTTGTGGCAAAATTCATGTCAATTTACAAAAAGTTTGTTGAAGAATCAATAGGTGATGCATTTTAAAGAAAATAAAATTTATCTCATTTGCCTGGTTTGTAATATTTTTATTAATAAATATGTAAACTTTACAGACATGTTTTTACTTTTCACAAATAATTAATATGTTTCTCATTAGTAATATTTATAGTAATGTCTTATTGGTACCCTAGAGGAGAATAATCTAAAGTTATCAACAATTGAATGCATTAATGCTGCTGTTATTTCATTTGAAAAATGATCTACCACTGATTGTTTCATCTGCAGTGTTTCATCAATTATAAATGAGTCGTGAGAATCTGAAACAAAGAAAATTAATTAATTCATCAACACAATTCATCAATCCTGTATTTCATGAAGAGGTGAATTGCAATAAATTCAGAATTGATTTCAAAGTGTGTGATAATATTTTAGTAAGCACATCCACAATTTAAGGGCATCCAATCCATCAGTTTTTTGATTGAGGGATAGGCTTTTGCGAGCCTAGCCAATGGCCTTAAGTACCTGACTATGATGGCCTTAGGACCTGACTATGATAGGCTTAAGTACTTCTATATGTAAAGCTTCATCTGCTTGGTAGTTTTTATATTTGTTTTGTGCACCATCAAATTTGTATGACATAACACTATCATAAGACAAGTTCTGAAGCCCTATAAATTACTTACTAGGTTGTAAAAAAAAGGTTGGTAATCTCATATTCCTGACTGCTACTCTCTCTGGGCCGATTACAATGTAATCCTCGTTATCGATGCCATGTTTTATGCTCCAGGGGTAGGTAATGTTGCTCTCGACACTCACTGAAATTTTAATATAAGGTTAAGTACACATTACGTGAAGTTATCCTACACAAATCCTATAAAATTTACGTTCTGATATCCTATATAAGTACCTACGAAGTAGATACGGCGCACGTGAAAAAGAACAATGATGGCGATGGCGGCTCTGTCTACGAATAGAGATAAAAAGCACGTTGGGCTCTGCGCATGCTGATTTCATACAAATAGGCACGGTTGGCATAGAGTCGGCATCTATGTACATTTTATTAGACGCGCGAAAAGTACCTATATCTTATCGCATCGAATCTTAACCCAAATATGACGTTAGGTGCAACATACTATTATCGACCCACCTACAATGATGATATGGTTTAAAAAACTTACGTATGTCCATTGTAAGAAAAGCAATGTGAGGCTCAAGTCTACCGGGTGTCTCCATGGTTAAGTGTCCCGTAACGTGCAAATCACTGTTGAAAACGACCCCGCTTTTTCCGTCTTCCAAATTGAATCTGTTGAAATTAAAAACAATTATGCTTTTCATCGCGTTTTCTAATAAAAGTATAACTAAGTACAAAACAAAAGTATAAAAGAAATGATTTGGAGGTACTGGGATTTGAACCCAGGACTTTCAGCATGCGAAGCAGACACTCTACCACTGAGTTACACCCCCGGTGTACAGAGTACCGAAATTACGTATCGTAATAACATAAGTTATAATTTGCAAGTAGGTACCTAATCTGTACCAAATCGTCTATTACCTATAATAGCTGTACCGAGAGATAACACTTAACGCTACTTACCTATCGCGATATATAGTTCGCGATAGGTAAGTAGCGTTAAGCGTGATTCAAAAAGGGTATACTACACTTTGAATCTGCGCCTCTTCAGCGCATTTCTAATCATTGTATGAAGTCAGAATCTCATTAAGTATCTACGTAGGTATTATAAAAATCTCCCATACAAATGAAAAATATGATATCTTGTGAGCAAACTTTTATTTAAATATGGAAGCGCAGAGGTATTTAAACTCCTTCTGAATCAATCTGTATGCTGCCGTGGTACCGTATTTTAAATACTTTACCGTAGTAGGCGACGAAGTTTTTTCGTAGATCTCATCGTCACTTACCATCAGGTGAGATCGAGATCAAATACTTGCCTATATGGCAATTAAAAAAAAAAGTTCGCAATCGTTTTATAAGCTATCACAATTGCCATCATTCGTTATCGCGACAGTAATGTCGGTATTCTATAAGACACAAATCTAAGGCTAATGCGCTAAATCACGTATGATTTACCTTTTTTCAACGAGCTTGGTCCACCTTGCTCCGGTCACGTTGACCTTTCGCAGTAAAAATGATATTTGTTGTTCGGGCAGGCTTAACGCTACGCTATTAATGATCGCCGGGTCCACTGGCTTCATCTCGAACTTCCCGGAGTCCATGAGAAAGAAGAATGTCCTGAGACCGCGCCGGAGGCAGTCGATATTGTCCGCTCGGCAAGCAGGAAATGGGAGTGGAGAAACTAGGAACAAAATAAGAAGAAAAATAACGGTTAGTGAGTTGACTAGGGCTAAGAGGAGAAACGGTTAAAATCGTTAACCGTGTCGACTTTGCGGAAATACCTATGATTCTATCACCGTCGTTGAGGTCGGAACTGCTTTATTTTTATAGGAGGCCTATTGTTTTTATAATTTTGAAATAAATTGTTCCAGCGGTACCTATTTAGATACTACCACTTGAAGACCTGATTGGCTCAGTGGGTATAGTGAGGATCACTGCCCACTTTTTTCTGTGATTTCTAGCGCGTAGCAAAACATGTTTTGAGCGAACTTGAGATTGCATTCTTCTCTATTGATAGTTTATTGATTCAATTAATATAGTATTAATTTAAAAAGCGTAAATTTCCGAAATCATGCACAATCATTTTGTCTGGACCTGTCTCACAATGAGCTGTAGTGCTGATAAACCCTATCCACAAATTATTTGAATTTGTATGGGTCATCTATCAGATAAGTTGTGGATAACCAATTAAGCACAATGCGAAACTGGCCCTTAGATCGTACGAACTTTGTATCTCCATTATTCAATCAATATAAACTTAAGGGCTTTAGCTGTCGCCCCTCGTCTACATTTTATTGATGAGGGCTACTTATTGACGCCTCCCTACCTACTTATATACCCTGATAAATCTTTTTCCTTTATGTTAATAGTTAATAACCCATTCCGGTAATTCTAGGCCACTGATTGAATGTAGCCCTGTATTGGGTTCCAAGTATATTATATTTAAGTTTGGGTACTCACTTTAAAACCGTGAATGTAAATTAAATAAGCGGTAAATTTCGGGTAACTGTTGGTATTTGAGTGGGCCAAAGGTTTTTTGCTCATTTTTCCCTTTGCCTAAACAATGTGCATATTTGGCGTTGACCCTTATGAAGGGCACAGAATATTAGATTCTCTTTATTCCCACATTCTAGGTACCTACCTAGTTACCGAAAGTGTGTACTTACAAATACTTAGACTTGATTTTTTTTTAAAAGACCTTTATGAGGACTTCGACACAGAGAATATCGAGACGACTGTAAAATTTTGGGCTTTGGTGTTTATTCTGCACGGAGCTTGCACCTTGCTCGTAGCTCACTACTGGTTTTTTTAAACTGTTTTCTTCAAACAAGATTCCAATATTATAAACAGCCGATTCCATAATAGGTACGTCATCTATAATCATCATAATAAATCTGTAGTCAAGATATCAAGTCTATACGTCCAGCGCAGGGCTGTGCGTTGTCTGTTAGTTAGGAAAAAGTTTTTATCTAAGGTATACTAAAAATACTGTAAGATATTTAACCGATGAATCAGTAAGTTACATGGAACACGTTGATGTATAAAATAATTGTGTATATTATGTTTTTTTTCTAAACAAGGCGACCCAGTAGCGTTTGGCCTTGCGCTCAGTGCAGTGTCATTTTTGTAATGTTTAATAATTTGATTTATTTCTTTGGTAATGGTATCGTTATAACCTACTATTAGCCCTGTTAAAATATTTTACACTATTATTGTTAAACATTATATATATAGATGATAATGATCGTCCAGTGTCAACAACTGGTTCAGTGGGTTTAATGAAAGATCAAGGTTTTAGCGTTTATTACTTACATTCTTGCACTTACTTTCAATGACAGTAAACATGATCTTTGGAGCAGATGTAAATTCCGTGTTTGTACCAAGATTCTGAATCAGTTTGCATGCATGTTATTTTAATTACTTACTTAAGTAACTAGGTGCTTAGTTATGTTTGTATCTAATTTAAATAAATTAACATATGGGAATGTGCAATAAACCTTGATATGACGACATAAATTAGATTTTTGGTCGTTAATTCAAAGACATTCCAAAGTCGTTAGTACCCTAATATCAACAGGAATTTTAGCAAAAATGACATCAGCAATGGCAATACGTCATAATGGTCTAATGTAATCATATAATAAAATCAAAATATCTAATTTAATCTTGACATAATAAGTTATGGCCCAACAATTTGAAAAATCATGTCTTAAAAGACAAATTAAAAAAATGTGTACCTGTTTTTTAACTTGTTGGGTAATAAATTTAAAAAAATATCAGTAAATATATTTAATATTTATTTTTTCTTAAAATCGATTCTTCTTTAAAAAGTGTTCAACATACCACCATGGTGTGTTGTTTGTTATTTATCAATCGATGTGTCCGGTCAATAAACTCAACAAGACATTGGCTGTCAGCTCGCCGACAGATCCATCAAGGCGAGGTTAACATTAATTATAAAACATTGGATTACATGTGGCACTAAGAACATTGACCTTCATGCTACGAGTCTTTAGTATGGACCATTATTCAGCCTGATTCAGAAAGGATATACTACACTTGCTGTTTCTGAATCACGACGTATTTGTATATTATACATACTCTAAATATGTTAATATATCAGTAATAACTAACCGGTTACAGATGTTCATTACCGAAATAATTTCCGGTATCGGTCAGTGACCCCAAACTGGTTTGGGAATTTGAATATAGATGCGTTTGCGGAAATTAACAGAAGTTCAAAAGTACCATAAATCGCTCAACAGATTTTTTGCCATGCATGCAGAGTCCATAAAGTTTTCCATTATCTATGATTCATAGTCCCTGGGCCCCAAGTCTGCTAACACAATCAATTCAGCAACCGCAATAACTGTCACTTTTGATAGATATTGTATGGGATATCTGTCAAAAGTGACAGTTACTATGCGGTTGCTGTTCGATTATGAATCGATTGTGTTAGCAGACTTGGGGCCATGGAACATTGTATACGTACTCAGTAAACATATGCGTCTCGAATTGAAACCTCCTCCTTTTTTGGTCGGTTAAAAATTAGCTTGATTACAATGACATCTGTGAAGGTTATACATACTTAACCTTGAGCTCGCGAATAGTTGCGAATAATTTAAGTATTTTTCGACTAAGTTTCAAATTTATTTTTTATAGATGTGTGTATCTGTCCACACGGGCTATATACCTATACGGTATATTAATTATTAGCTTCACACTTAATAAAATGATAATACTCGTTATAGGTACTTCTGAATTTCTGAACTTAGAGTTCAAACATACTAAAAGCAAAAAGTTACGTGTGAACGAACATACCTACGTTCTTTCTCTCTATCGATCCTGAAACATAGGGGACACATAAGTAGAGAGAGATAGAGAGAGTATTATCAGAGGGAAGAGATTTTATGTTTTGATTTTTGTTTGATTACCTACGATAAATCAATCCTGGAAGCTTCTTACGTACTAGTATAAAGTTATACATTAACAAGTCTATGGGTACTACGCTTTGTATTATGTAGGCACCAATGACATTATACATTATTTTACCGATGATGTAACAAAAGCTAGACCTACTAATGAATACACAACTACAAACATGTTAAAAGCTTACCGGTTTTTAAATATTTCTAATGCCTGTTGTGAAATATGTAGGCACTTAATCATAAAGTTTATCCGATAAAAAAAGATGTAGGTACTCTGTAGTAGAATCATAAAGTTAATCCCATAAAAAAAGATGTAGGTACTCTGTAGTAGTTTATGAATTAACTAAATACATCAGCTTTCACTATGTATATACAATGGAGTTGTTAAAAGCTAGTTTAAGTGTTATAAGTATACTTATGTGTCACTAGCTTCTGGTCGCGGCTCCGCCCGCGGTACGACGATGAAACATAGTCTATTGAATTCAGGGATAATGTAGCTTTCTATAAGTGAAAGAATTTTGAGGATCGGATCTGCCAAACTTACAAACTATCTCATTATACTCGTAATATATTATAGATTGATATATTTTTCTCATATACTTGTAGATGAAGATCGTTAACATATGATAAAGTAACATATGACCGGAATGGAGACTAGAAGTTTATTTATTATATCGTATGTACTTACTATTTGCATAATTCTTTCGTTCCGGTAACTGGCTGCTCGTAAACGAAACGTTATAAACCACGAATATCGCACAAAGCACGGCCCGCACACGACCGAGTACCATCTTGCTTGCACTAATAATCGCTAAAAAGAGCCGGTTGTTCGCCCAACATTTTATATCGCATTTATTTTCTCAAAAACAAACCGGATTCGGGCGTCTGCGTTGCGTTTTACGATGCAAACCATGTTCCGGCTACTCGTCAATTAGAAAAGGGCATTTTATACGGTGTGCGGTTCCGTACCGCAATATGAAAAATAAAACCCTTATAGGGTCACATTGTTATTTGTCTGTATGTCTAAAAGTTTGGACCCCTTTTACTCCAAAACGGCTTAGTTGGAATTATTAAAGTCAAAAAGCCTCATAGTCCAGTATAAAAAGTGGTTCTTACTCAATTCAAATAAAAATATTCTAGGCTAGCTCACTGACTAACTCATCAAATCCAATAGGGTGCCTAATTAGAATTTTGTACAAAGGAAGATGTCATAAGTAGTACAAACTACCTGCATATGAATAAAAATCTCTTGAGAATCGAGAATAAATAATTATTATACTACAAAATTTTGCAGTTTCGGCAGCATACATAACAAAATTACAGCAAAATAATTTACAGTTTTATAATGGTCAGAACCCCTTAGGGCGCGAGTCCCACTCGGACTTGTCTGTCTTCTGTAATATTTAAACATGGTAGTATGTAGTAACTACCTACGCGTGCATTAACTAAGTGATATTTTTTTGTTTATTTCCTTAAAATAATAAAAATGTATGTTTTTATTATGTAAGTAATCGTATTTTCCAGAATAAGTGTAGATACTAAGAACCTACAAAATCTTGGCTATGTGACACAAAGCCTATTCGGATTTCAATTTATGCTCACCATGCGTGTGAGGTATCCTTTCGACCGTTACCTAATGTAAGTGAGTCATTATGTAGTCAATGGTTCAATACTCCGAGTCAAAGTGACAAGGGACGATTTACTGCTCGCTGCCTCTCGTCCGGTTTTCAGCGAGACATTTCGGACATTACATACTTTGAAGTGTAAATCTCTTCAAATATAAATAAAATATATTCGTGTATAACGTTCGAATATCTTTGATATGGAGATGGAGTGATTCAGTTGTTTGAGCCTGCTTTCTGTGCCGAGGCTCGAGGTATGAATCCCGGGAGGGAGAAACCAAGTAATTGTGTTGAGTACGAATGTTTGTAACCCAGTAATAGACGTTTCTATCTATGTACGTTTTTATTTGCGTTGTCTATGCCCAAGATAAACGGAATCCTTGTTTGGGGTTAGATCAAAATGTGTAATAGTGCTTATTATAAAATAAAAAAAAAAACTGCGAAAAAATCCATTCATAATAAGGGAATTGTAGGCGTTCCTACGTAAGTAAAGTAAATGCGAGTAGAAATTAGCACAGTAGGGTTCTCTTCACACAATGTTCCTTACAGATTTTATTTTTAGGGTTCTGTTCCATAATAGTAAAAACGGAACCATCATGATGCGACTATGTAATTCACGACCTGATTAGCTCAGTGGGGAGAGACCCTGTTAAAAACAAAATGTTGCTGATTTTTGTTTTTTTTATTGACATAGAAGTTCTGAATTCAAATAATAATTACAAATGCGCTATAGAAGGCCTGATACCCTTTCCGAATGACCTGTATACAAATTATTCTATCGGTGTCCTTATTATAGGGCTCACGGTCTCTTACCTTAAGAGTTACCCTATTATTATATCCCCGAGCAGTAAACATTCCCTGCCGTTGGTGTCACATTATTTCCTGGTATCACTTTTACTGATCTCATTTTGTTACTATAATGTCACGAGTACTATAAATATTCATGGTTGCATATCATGCACACAGAGAACCAGTTTGCACAGTCGAAATCCTGAGGTAGTACGAAACATAATCAATCAAAATAATAGTGTTTTTATTTATTTATTTGTCTTTGTTTTAACACCAAAACGCACGTGGTTTAGTTTATTGGTTACTTAGGTAACACTTGAGAAAAAAAAATGGATATTGGTGTTGAATGAATATACCATTTTGTATAAGTATTTACTTTTGTAATTCGTTTACTTTTACTACATAATAGTCTACATAAATCTTAAGTTATATTACATTATTACATTATATTATATAAATATGGAAGTTATAAGGGGATGAGAAGATAGGTACCTATGATCATGATTCATTAAAAAACTTATTATAAAGGAGTGGCGATAGTAAATAAAACATTCCTTATGTATCAGCACAGCCATCAGCAATTATTTCGATGCATGAAAATACCCTGGAACGTGATTGGCCAAACCTACCGGGTATTGTAGAAGCACCCACGTGTGTTTCAAGGTGAAAAATCTACTAAGATTACCTTTTTTCCGGCTAGCAAGGACATGTCACATGAAGAAAGGCTGGGAATGGAATTTTGCTTCGTTTTTTTTTTGTTATATTCTAACGGCCAAGTGCCTTTTTAAACTGTTGTTGGCAAAATCAAATCATAGACAAAAACCATGGAAGTATTAATGAATGGAAGCTATAATTGTTTTAAAAAGTGAAGTGAAGTTCTTCAGGATCAAATTACGTAGTCCGTAGTCCGCTAGTAGCTAATTTGAATAATTCTTCTATATTAATCTTTGCTTTTTAGGTTGGGGCTTGAATCGTGATGCAAGGTTTTTATATTTGTCTTGACTATTAGAATGAAAAGAAATAAATAATTATAATGATACGTTCATAGAGGAAACATTATTATAGGAGGAGAGTAGTGATTTAGGCTTTCATCTTCTTTCTTTACGAAATGAAATAAAATAATATGAATATGGCCTCACCCACAACTTAGTGGGTATTTTGCCAATGTCAAGTAATTAATAGCAATAGCACATTATAAATAAAAAAATGGGTGTGACATGAAGGCATAAAAATGGCGTGTCGGTCGAGGCTTTACTGTTTTGGCATAATACTATAGTCATTTGGTGTTTAGGCATTATGAAATCATCAATTTTATATAATACAATAAATAAACGTTCATCCTTAATTTATATCAATTGATAACAATAATCGCAAAATTATTAGGCAATCGAAGCAGTTGTGAGTTACGTAATCTCACTTTGGGGAAGTTCGTCCATTTCGCGCAATAAGGGCTTATCATAACGAAAGAATAATGGCAGCCTTTGTTGTCTTTGGAACGCAAATGGGTTTTTAAACTTATTACGGCTATACGTACATATACTGATTATAAAGATTTATAACCAACTTCAATAAGGAAGGGAATTCGAGGGCCGTTTTTTTCTGTGTTACCAGATATCTCCAGCATTTGTTTTTTCATTTTGATATATATTTTTTATATTTCATAGGGGTTCTATTAGTGGAACTATAAGTACGATTTATATGTAGGTACTCAAGACGGAAGTTGACCATTGGGTTTTCTTTGTTTAAGTAGGTATTGGTTGTCAAATTTTATATACTTTTGCTGGTTAATTTCCCCGAAGACCACAAAGTTCCCAAAGCCCAAAGCCTCATTTTCTATTCAATTATGTAACAAAGTTGCCAATAAAAGTTTCGAATAGAATCGAGTTGTCAATATTTTTTTAGCAATTACTGCTCAGGTAAGTAATATCAAAAATAGGCCTGTACCTATCATATATATGTATATATATATATTTAATATTTTCTAGATTTTTTCACGTTAAGCTGTAACGTCAAGCAAGATCCCATACAAGTTATTAATTGTGAAATGAGTAAGGTATCAATAAACAAGACTTCAGTGGACTTGAGGACAAACAAATTGAAGAAATATTTTAAACTCTTGGGGTGTTTCCCAAGACTTCCTTTCTGACTCAAGCCCTTAAAACTATTACGTACACAAAGATTTATTATTTAGGATTTCACCTTAAAGCACTTAAAAGCATTCTTTACAGAGCGTTTGTGTGCTCAGTAGGTGAATTCCGAACTCTATTAAAAAAAAGAATATCAAAGAGATTTGTTTTATTTTTAGTTAGACTGCTGAAAGGCCTTGAGTTCTTTGATTAAATTATAATTCCTATTTCTGCTCTTACGAAAGAATGAAAATGTCTTCAACATTTCCTTTGAATAACATCACTTTCTGTGTAAGACTTTTGTAGGATTATTTTAGGGATATTGTGGTGTGATTAATGAAGTTCGTGGTTTCCTGGTTCACAAAAATACTTAAAGAATGGTGCTACGTTAGCGATAATTTATGGTGGCAATACTCAATTTCAATAATAATAGAGACAACAGCTGCACAGAAAAAATACTCTACAAATCCTAGGTCTGGGCCTAAGATTTGTAGAGTATTTTTTCACACCCCACACGTATTTGAATTTGAATGAACCTGAACCATGTAGGCATACGTTAAAATGTTTATCTAAATTTAATATCCTTTTGGCTTACGAAATAATATTATCATAAATATAGCGTGATTCAAAATATGGTAGACTACTACCCATTGAACCTGCGATTCTTTAGTGCATTTGTAATCAGTATCTGAAGTCAGAATGACGATATAGTAACATTTAAAAAAAAGTTCTCGAAAGTTACATTAATATCTAATTTTGTTGGAATCAAAATTTACGAAATTTTGACATCACATAATCATTACAGAAACGTCAAAAAATCGCAGGTTCAACCTATACCCTTTCTAAATCATGCTGTAGATCAAGTTATATAGGTAATTAATTGATGTATACCCAGATAGCATTGGCACACGCGAGTGTTATAATAAATCCATCGATCACATTGTCCGTTTAGAATCTCGAATAATTAATCGAATAGACGTTAGGTAGTATTAAAACCACATTTTGTCGCCAAGCGGTTATTGTCTGTTGTGTAACATTCTTTAGTTGGCATGTAATAGGTAGAGGGAATGTTTTAATGTCCAGGTGCTATTCATATAATGAATATTACATATAAAATAAATAGATCAACGTACCATACTTATTAACTGTAAGTAGGTAGGAAATTTGACTTTCCTTTTTTATTGACCTCACCTACCTACACTGATAATTATTATGTTTTAATACAAAATCAAGATCCTCAGATGTTAGTTTAAGACCAAAATGTGACAGTTTTTGAATTGATATAAATACTAACAGGTTTGTTTGTCAGAATCAGAATCAGAATCAGAATATTTTTTATTCACGTAGACCATTATTGTACAGTACTTATGAATCGTCAAGTTACAAAAATATTATGCTACTGCTTTACCACCCGTTCGGAATGCCGTTCCTATGGAGAAGAACGGGCAAGAAACTCCATGGTTGCTCTTTTTTTAAAATAGATCTTTTACATTTTTGAGCAATACGTGATTTAATTAAGGGGCTCACGATAAAACATTCCATATTATTCCTATAGAGTATCTATCTAAACGGTTTCCAACATAGAAGCCCGAAGCCGAATGACCCGAGTACGTTCTAAAAAATATATATTTATTTTTAATTCAGATTAGAATAGATAGTATAAATTAAAAAGTAATACTAATTGTAGGATGTAGGTTCCTAATCTTGAGTAGGTATCACACTACGGGCTAGGGGCGCGCCCAGGCGTGCTGACTCACGCGCACAGGTCACACCTCACGACTTATCTCTACGTTATAAAAAATGGAAGTCAATTTAGATTCCGATTGGATCTCAACAAACGTGATGTTTGTTAATAATTGTACATCCTTCCATCGATCCTATTACGGCAACTCTCGAATCAGTCGTTATTTGATGCTGTTTTGTTATACAGACTGATGGATAATAGCAGTAATCGCAATTAATTTGCTCTCGGATTCCATATCGAAAAGAAAATCGTTTGCTCCCGATGATTGCCACCCCTGCGTTGCCGTTAGCAACGAGTGGGACGTTAATTTTTCCCATTGTACCTACCCGCTCATTATACACTCACATAGATTGCGGAACATAAACAATCATAAATCTTAGTTCACTGATACACAATTTTATTATATACTTATCTAAGTATATATTTTGATTTTTGATTGCATAAATAATGTCTATAAACATAATGTTATGCATTCAACCATTTAACTTTAATATAAAAAATATACGTGTCGAATTGAGAACCTCCTCTTCCTTCTTGTTCTTGTCTGTTAAAAAGCCAGGAAGCTTAATCCCAGACTCTTTATCTAGTGACGCCAAGTAAAGTCTTATCTATCTTCTATATATATAAATAAAATTGGAGTGTCTGTTTGTAATATTAAAATAACCGCTTTTTACTACGTGCATTTGGATGTATACACGTTACCTATACCGAAACAACATTTTTTACATTTTTTGTCTGTCTGTCTGTCCGTCTGTCTGTCTGTCTGTCTGTCTGTCTGTTTGTTCCGGCTAAACTCTGAAATGGCTGGACCGATTTTGACGGGACTTTCACTGGCAGAGCTTATGTAACAAGGAGTAACTTAGGCTACTTTTATTTTAGAAAGAAAACATAGGATCCCACGAAAAAAAATTAAAACCAGCGCAGTTGCAGCGCAGCGCCTGATTAAGTTTGATAGCAACAACCTGCAATGCGTCCCGCGGGCTCAGAATGGGCGAGCAGGCTGTTGTCAACGGTTGTCTTTGTTAAATACCACGCGGACGAAGTCGCGGGCAACAGCTAGTTTAAAAATAAAATAAAAGCAAAACCAAAAGCAGTTTAAATTAGGCGTAATTTAAGAAATATAGCTTCAAACTTTCTTTGTTTATTTCATCAAACTATAGAAGAACAATAATACATTGAGTGAATTTATTGCTATCATGAGGTTAAAAAACTTGTTTGCAAGTCCTTTTCTTGACCTTCGAACATGGACGAATGTGATTCTAATTTTATATAAAGTAATACCTATGTTCCTATAGATTGAATACAATCATGACATCACGTGCGTAGGATCATTGTACTATTATTTTTTCTAGATAGTTAAAGTTCTTTATAGTAAAACGCCTGCAATGACACTTTATAGACTCCATCGATATTGTTCCCGCACATTGTATACTAGTAATAATATTAAAGCAGTTCAAATAAGTATTTTGGTTTTTTTTTAATTCAGGAACATCCAAGAATTAATCGTAGTTCAAACTCCATTGAATAATAGAGAGAGTTTTCTGTATTGAAAGGTCAAATTTGTCTGCACTCGAGGAAATGCCGAACTGCTAACTTACGTAGCTACATTACTCGAAGTCAAATTTGATACAAAATTGTCTTGCTATGTTATGATATACGGACGTACTATTATCCTTGTCTTGTTGATTCTTGTCGACTTAATCAGATGGTCCCACGATATTCATACTGATGACCTCCGCAAATTCTATGAAGCGGTGAGAGTTACCTTGGAAGGGAAAATGAATGTATACTTGTTCAATATATAGCTCCTTACAACCATGATCCTCAATAGCTAGAGAATATACCCAAGGTAGGTTACATCGATTGGTTTAAACATTTGCATATTTGTACAAGCTTTAGTATAACTCACCATGTTAATTGGGCACGGGGAAACCTCGCAAGACGATTTTGTTCTATTTAACAAGCTAACATTTTGCACACTCGTGATAACAATACAATATTATGGTACCATTGAGCTGGTCTAATGATGAAGCCGGAAGGTAGTCCCAGGAACCCAACAATCAAGTTGATTAACCCTCTCCAAGTTAGAAAAAAAATATTTAGCTTTATTAGTTGTCGTGTCAATGTAGGATCAATGGTGGTGGAAGGTAGGCAAAGGAATCCAAGAATGACATAATAATAAAAGCTTTTAACTGTGTTAACGGTTTTTTTTACATATGTATCATTATTTGAGATCGTCATGCACTTGCGTACTTAGATTAAAAAGATGACGAGGGACCAATGTTATTTCAAGTTTTTTGGGTTCGATTAATAGTTTTGTTAATATCAATTACAAATGTATAATTCACCATCTGTTCATGATTATTCAGCATTAGCTGAGACAAAATAAAAGAGCATTGGTCATAACGTGATCATCTACATATGTAGTACTATAAATTTGTTTGCATGCCTTTGCGGCATCCACCTTGAGGATATATAAATTCGGCGAGTAGTTACCGTAGCATAGCTTGGTGTCTTGTTTCCAGCAATAAATCATTTGCAAGGTACATAGGTAAGTATTGTGTTCCTCGGAGTCTTTTTTATATTTTGTTTTATACGTGGTAATAACTATTAGTAAAGCCGAAAGCCAACTGGTGTAGCCAGAGAAATTAGTGAATGACGCTTCACCATCTATCATAAAGAATGTGGCAATCAAACTTGAATTCCGAACAGGTGACCCGCGCATCCATAACCGTGCATACAGTAAACTTAAAACAAATTGTTTCCTATGTAGGATTAGCTATTCAATCTATACAAAATACACAAACTAACAATAGCCTAGTCCCGAATAAAGGACTGAAATGCGATGAAATGGACTGAATACAATACACAGAAGCAACATAGATGCAATTACGAAATGTGTTTCCTAAAACGGCCCCGAGCATTAATCGAACCTGCAACCAAACTTCTAGTGGACAAATGAGCGATTTTGAAGACAACCTTTTTGGGTGCATTGAAAAACAAAACTAAAAGCTTTTAATCAGAAACATATTTTAACGAAAAAGTACAAACATAAAAAGGATTTGATAAAATGTATGCTATTAATTTCTTTTACAATATCATCGATTGTCGGCTGGTAACTTGATAAGTCGAGGCGTTTTTATAAAATATATTGAAATGTTCATTTTGAATCAAAATGTAGCAAAGTACCAACTTCACGCAAACGAAATTGAGTAAATTTATCTCAGGTCTTAAGATGTGTACTCTTTAAATTCTATCTTTTATGGTGGGTTAGTCTGATAATTAGCCTTATTACTGACCAATCCTGTGAATTTACGTTTATCATCGGTCAGGTTTTTTTTATGTATACTTAATTAAACTATGTGGGTTATTTTTATTTATAAGCTTTGATTCATAGAACAACTTATTAGGATATATACGTTGTTTATCAATATTAAGCGTATTGTTTATTATTTCTGATAACGCTTTGTATAAAATAATAACAACATCAGTCCTTGCGTTAAATGTTCCGAGTCCCAAGTCTACCTCTTGATTATCTGGTAATATATTATTACTATTTTCTATTTATATAGCCTATTATGTGGCCTACTGCTAGGCAAAGGCCTCCCCTCTTTTTATCCACAGGACCCTGTATTGGGCTTGTTGTGGCCACGTTTTACCCGCAAAGGTGTCAAAATCGTCGCACCATATTATACTATTCCCGCAATGCAATAAAATATTGGTACCGACTTAGGTAGGATAATCTTTTGGCAGTCATCCAATATTAATCATGTCATATCCAAACACACATGATTGAGCAGGATGAATGTCAACAAAGTCTGGATACTGAAACCAGTGTCCAGACTATATAATATATACCTACTCATTGTGAGTTTGGCTAATATTGGGAAGATCGATTTTTAGGCCAATGTTTGTGCAGATCCTTTTTTTATAAACCATCCATTCTGTAGAAATAACAATGGATGGTATTATAGAAAAACTTGATTTATCACCATGTCAGCCCTTCTTTGATGTTAGAAAAACGCCAAACATACCCATCGCTGACGCTGACAATTTGGGTAAGCAATGATTAAATGGTATGGAAATTCAATTCAGCAGTGGCTCGCGACTTGTCTAATTGAGTAGTGGGTTCGTTTAATGCTGTTTATTTCGACTTGTTTATAACTTACTTAATGCAGCTGATCTTGAAATTCTTGACAACCAGATTGGCACAGTGGATAGTGACCCTGTTTTTGTAATAAGCGCCCCGGGTTTGAAGCCCAGCAGAGGAACATTTTGTGTAGTTAGCCAATGATTATATCCGAGTCATGTTGATATCTATAAAGGAATTATATAGGTACTAGGATCATCTCCAGATCGATACAAGCGTTTCATAGTTTGGGATCATTCATTTGGTGTTTATCTAGCGATACTCCTCCAAAATTCAGTTCTTGTTTAACTATATTACCTATATAGTTGGTTACGCACATCGCAAATCATTTTATCTACCACTAAAGACTGAGATTTTGCTACAAAAATTAAGTTGAAATGCAGATTTTTTTTTAAACTATGTGCCGTTTAATCACCTTTTATTCACATGTTCTGTTAATTAAGCATCTAGTCAAGTTGAGAACTTATTAAAAGTCCGAACACAACTTTCATCCCGCAAGTCCGAAAGCCATACAGATTATAGAGTACATAGCTAAAATACATACGAACTAAACTGCAACAGTTAAGTTATTTTAACCTCTATTGTAAGCTGTGTAAAGCTTTTTATCCAATAGAAATAATTCAATCTCTAAAACCACGAAACCCGTCGTCAAATATATAATCAACGTTGTGTCGCGTCGTGTTGATGTGTTCCGGAGTTTGAGTCGGACTTGTGCCCAGTTTTATAATGGCTACTTATATGTGCCTGTACGGGTCGTTGGTTGTTGGCAGTTTTGGGACTTGTAACAGAAATTCAAACAAGAGATTACTTTTTAACTTGAATCTTGAGGTCACCAAATGTGTAGGTGTATATACAGAGAAAAGAAGTCTTTGTTATTGTCTATGACTACGTTTAGTGAAATAATCTTACTTAATAGATAATTAAGTGCAAATGAATTATGATACTCAGTTGTTCCAAAATGTGCCCCTGGTCTCGATTATACCTTCCTAAAATTTTGCTTATATTATGATATTTTAGAACCTATACTTATATATACCTATACCTATATTTATATAGGGGCAAAATGTTGTGACAACTGGCTATCATAATTTGTTTAAACTTACATATTCACACACCAACTATTAAGCCGTTGAGTAAAGTTCCATATAGTAAATTATAAGTAGCAACCTAGGTACCTTAACAGGCTGCAACATAACTATAAACGCCTGTTTTTACGTTCCACAATCGTGTAATAATAAAATGTGAGTTGAGGAAATTATTTAATCAGGCGCTTAGTGGCTGGCTATCCAATATTATTGTAGATATATCGTTTTAAGATATTATTATAAATATATCGTTTTAAGAAGGACCTATTTCCCTATACCGATTAAATGTATATGTAGAGAAATTAAAATTTATAGGCCGACAACAAAAAGTCTAAAATATATTTTGACTCAAACGTAGAGTGGACAGTAGTTATCGTCAATGCCCTAAATGCGCAAAGGGGTCGGGAATAAAGCTGAACTAGTGCGATCATCTATCTCCCAAGTATTTCGGGCGATTTTCTTGTCTAGCGAAGATATTGGGATGCAAACCCTCTCCGGTATAAATGAATCTATATTATTTTAAATGTCAATTCTTTGTCTTGAAGTTGCAATCGAGTATATCCTCATGTGCGGTTAATTTGGGAAGAAAATTACAAAGTGCTTATAATTTACTTGATGATTCTAAATTATTATAATCGATGTAGGTACCTTTTTGTATGGTTTTGTTTAACCACCTTTTCAAATTAAAATTGCATTGCAAGCTCTTAGAAAAATTAGTTCATCTCGTAAGATTATTTCTTAGAGTAATTGCTTGGCTGTAGTGAATCTAGGTCGGATGCAAATTATATCTTGTTTCATTATTTTATGAGTGATTGCTCTAGTTAAAGTATAAGACTAGTTACACTTTCTTTATACATCCATAGCATGTTGACTTTGGGTATATTCAATTATAATACTTAGGCCGCAGGGCTTGTGGCGAGCTGTTGGTGAGTGAGACCCGAGTGCCCCCGAGAGTCGGTCAGGGCCCCCACCTCGGCGTGTCTTCGTCGGTCGAGTGGAAACCGACGGGGGCCCGCAGGACTCTCAGCTCTGTCTTGCCTTAATTGGCTGTCCAGAGAGGGGTCGTTAGAGCTATATGCTCCAGGGGTGGAAGTGTTAACGCCGCGAGTAACCACGTGAGAAAGCGCAGCACACCTCTCTACACCCCTTTGCCGCTCCAGCCAGTGTTGCCCCTTGTCGTCTTATATGACGGCCTTTTTAGGGGGCCCACCTAACGAGTGGCGAGTCGCCACCTGCCAATAATAATTGGATAAAAGCTGATTATGGCAGGTGTCCGCAACCCTTTCAATAGCCCTATCTCATGTCCATCCAAACCTCAATCCATAGACTCAATTATCATTCCATATTCCTGCAATAGTTCCTCCGCCTGCTGAGGTCAATTCGCTGTTTATGCTATCATTTTCACCAATTGACCCCAGCAGGTGGCTAACATAACATTAAAATTCTCAATAAGGGCCTCTACGTGTTGGACCCATGTCTCCACGCAAGCCTTCCAAAAATCCGGGTATAGCCCGTGTAAAGAGAGATACTTATAACTATATGACGTATATGCCTAGGTTAAAATCACAGTTTCATATAAGACGTCCTATATCCTATGCCAATAGATATATAATAATGGCAATGTCCCAAAATATATACATGTAAGAATTGTGTCAACCTATCTAAAAACCAAAAAAAACAAAATACATCACAGAAGCATCGAACATAAAGGACTCAAGGTTACTTCGCAGACATCTCCGCTGTTTTATCTTTACGACAACTAAGTCGTATAAGCGTTCCTCTTTGGCATTGCAGTGGAGCGATGGAATACCTCGGCAAAGATATGAAAGCTGATTTCCCTTCAACATATGTTGTGATTGTGTGTTTTAGGTACTAGAGTATAAAATGTTTGTCAACGTGACTTATTATCTACATTTATTGTGCAGAAGTTATGTTGATGTAAGCAATCTTGGGAACGGTATCTGTATTAATGTTTTATTTTTAACTTTTTTTTAAAGTTAGTATCGCTTCAAAGTTCTACAACTTTGATTTCAACAAAGCAGCATCATTATCAGAAATATCATCAGCTATCTTGGTGACACTAAACATTCGTTCATTTAATTATCAGGGTAGGTGTATTTGTAATATTAAAATGTATACCTATATATATATAAAAATAGGTAGGTACATAACGTTGCGCCCAGAATATATTACATATACGTAAACATACAGATACCACAGTCAAGTAGTTTATTAACAAAACAATATTTACTGTTTATATAAACTTTGTCACTAATTAATTTAATTAGTGATAACTTTCTCTGTTGTATAAATAATGGTAGCGAAATTTAATGTGTTCAAATGCCATTACAAATCCAAGTATCGGTACGTATTAACATCCAAAGATATTGGTCTAGACTTCATAGGTACCTGCGTTTTACATCTAAACGTATTCGCAATTCAACTCGGTCTTACCGACGTTTATTCGCATCTCATCTTTATATTGTAAGGAAATAAAGTAATCGGAATGTCGCAATCGCAATGCAATAATTAGTTATCGCAATGTTAATTAAATATGGTTATTGTATCAGTGTTACATAACACCAACGGAACATTGGACATGCATGAGATAATATATCGTAAGAATAACGACTTGTAATAACAACATAGTTTATTGCATTAACATTTAACCTCACATTTTGTCTCAGAAACAGGATATAAAAGTGTATAGTGAAGATTTATTATGCAAGGTACCTACAATATAATTCATTATCCAAAGGCTTGATAGTTGTTTTAAAAAGAAATACTTACTACGGATTAAACAAACGAATATCCCAAACTAAGCAAAGCTCGTTTGTTGAGTATCGTACTGCAATAGCTCTAGGGGTGATCCCAGCCACACCCGTATCAGATCAAATTACAAAAACAACATTTCCGTATTATACCCCTCTCCCCAGAAATCGAGTCAGCGATCACCTGGTCCAGTGATCTGAACGTCCTATCCTCAGCACTCGTATGCGATAGGCCGTTCTAAATTCCAATGTATTCCAGTGTAAATTTATTGAGAATAATTACTTAATTCTTGTAGACTTGTAAAAATAAAATAAGTTTGTAGTTTTTATAATAGTTTTTTAATAGATTTATGATGATACCTTTCGGATATTATGGCTAAATTAAATTGATCCTTAAAATAAATTTAATTGAATGGTGAAACTTCTCAAGATTATAATTAAATATCTTTGAAGAAGGCAGTCTTTGGAAGGATCTTCGCAGATGCTCTCAAGTTGTGAATAACCGTGACATAAGCCTTTTCAACAATATTGCAGAGTGTTTTCTTGCGCAAAGCGACTTTGTGTGTCTCGTAGTCTGACTTAGCGTACTTCGCGTCTGAATCTGTGGATATAAAAATATATAAATTATTAGGTAGGTAATACTCAGTATAATGACTGGTATTAACACTTAGCAAGGTAATTTGAAAATTGAGCAACTCAAACTTGTTACCGATTCGAAGTCGATTAGAAATAAACCTTTTCCTATTTCTTGCAACTCGGGGAAAGAAATCGTGATATATTTATTATTTCTGGAAGTTAAGGAATGATAGAAAGTACTTAATGCATGTGTGTGTCTTAAATATATGTACCGTTATTTAAAGCATTCTGTAGTTCTTCATCAATCGTTACGTTTGGCTCTCCAATAATTTCACACGTGTTGGTTTCAGCGCCAACGTCAAAATATTCTAAGCCATCTTTGCTATTTGTCTTCAAACTGTAGTTGTATTGCGAAGTTCCTAGAGCAGCTGTGAAATTGTGATAGAGAGAAATTGGTAGAGATTAGGAACCAAGATGTTTTGACATCGATTACACAATTCTAAGAATCGCTGCAAACTGCAGACATCTGCAGTAGTACTGCGACTGCAGGGGAATACAAACTAGTATTTAGTTTAACATTCATTACAAAAGTCTGCTTGCTTTGTCACTATGTTATGCTATTACATGTCTTTTTGCATTGTTACCATGCTGAAAAAATCCCGGTTGACAGGTAGCAGCAGCAATTACGGCTGCGGCTGCTCTCTGCAGTGTGCAGCGTCACTCAGAATCTTACCTTAAGATTCATAATGATCTCCTAATTAATTAACAAAAACTTACTTGCCGTAGCAGAATAAACGCCAGAAAATGCTTTTGATTTCTTTGCAAGCTCCATTGTTACAGAACCAACTATATTTAGATCAACTTTCATCTTTAACACCACCGACTTTTTTATTGTGTCCATGCTAGAAAATAATTTACAGATTTTTTCAATAACTTCTTACATATGCAGGCAAATAAACTTAAGTAATACCATGATATTTTTTTGCCCTATTTATTATTCGAATATTGGCATGTAATGTCCCACTGCTGAACAAGAATCCCCCTTAGGTATTTCATCTTACGAGCGTTCGTACCTGACTTATTTTTTCTATTTCTAGGGGATTGTCACCAGTGCTCTCAGATGGTCAGATGGTGATGGTGTCACCAGGTGTTGTCCTTAGTTTAACAAAAGATTCCAAGTTGGTGGACTTATCATTACCCACTCAGAGATCGACCTCTATTATCACTATTAAATAAGTATAGTTTAATAACTTACTGGTAGTCGTAAAACTGTTGTTGCTTCAGTCCAGTGACATTAAGGTTTGTGAAAAGGAATCGCAGCCCTAAATGTTTGTCCACGTTGACAACTAATGATGGTATTATTAGAGGATCTATTGGTTTTATATCGTAAGCTGGAAGCCCTAGATATGATTTCTCTAAGAAATTTTGAGTGGCTGTGGCCAAACATGTGGTATCGTCCTTGTTGCATGGGTCAAAAAACGTTCCTGTGGAATGCATAATAATATTGGTAACATATATAGCCAACGCTTCTAGAAACTAATTATATTGTGACTATATTTTATTGGTCAATGTTATATTATAAAATTCCATTATAAGAAAGTCCCGATATCAATCATTTGTTTCAAATTTAGCCAACCACAAATCCATACAAATAATAACCAGTGATAACGATAATTAGGTACCCCGAAATAAAATAAGTTCGTCTCTGTCTTTCTGTTTGTTAACACGTATATCGGAAAAAATATGGACTCCTTATAATAAAACTTGATAGAGCTTATAATAAGATATTTTCATCCCGGGAAATGAATAGGTTTCTGTGAGATGGCCAAAACTATCTCAAAATCCACTTAGTGCAAAATCCACTTGCTTACACGTAATGGAAGGGTGCAACCGGTATAAGTAATAACTAAAATATACATTCATATGATCGATAAAGCTTAAGTTAGTAAAACTAATAACTGTGTCATACTACCTTCTTCCGAAAGCACCAATCCAGAAAATGTAAGTAGCAAAATGGCTCTAAATGCAGTCATCGTGGACACGTACAAGTCTTTAGATGAACAATTAAGAACTGAGTAGTTATCTTCATCCGGCAGTGAAGTAATTATAACATTATAGATACGTAATGTAAATACAAACATTATGGTTCGATAAAAGTGAATGTTAATTTCGATAACAGAGGTCGGATATTATCGAACGCATTTGAACATTTTGAGGCAAACTTTAGTATGTGATGCATGCTATTCCTTATTGCGATTTCAAAGTATGTTTGGCGTTGTATGAAGTGAATTGAGTATTAATTGATATTTTTTGTAATTACGACACAAATTTATGTTATATAATGACAAAAATATAATGTTTATGTATTATATTTTAACTAACACAGTTTAAAATATATGCAAAAAATTGTAACCAATTTTTTAGACATCTATACCAACCACAGATATATTAGATACCAACATAAAAACAAGAAAATGAAGTTTAAAACACAAGTCCGGTGCCTAATATAAACTAAAATCGATGCAATAAGAGCTACTTTACCAGCAAAGGTGTTGAAAATATATTTACAAAACCATTAAAAAGTACTATATAAGAATGCAAATTACAAACTGCACTTGTTAGTGTAGTGGCAGGTCTTGTCTCAATTTGCTTCTTAATAATGTCAGGTTACATTAAACTTATCGGGTGGAAAGCGGTACAATGTTTTACGAAGCGCGCGACGCGACGACAGAAGATTTTGTATAACGTAGAAAGTGATGTTGTTTTTTTTAAATTCCCTTGCACGTTGAATATTTGAAAGATATTACTCTCAACTTTTTTCTTTAACAACGTCCCATATTTTACTAAATACTGTAAATAGCTGCTAAAATGTAGCATTAAAATACTTTTGACAGAGCACTGGATACCTTATAGGAACAGCTCGTATTTATTACAAATCAACTATTACCCGAATATATTTATTTAGTTTGTCATAAGACAGACTTCCACATTACTTTAATTTAATTCATAAAATACCAATCAATCATAACATAAAAAGTCCGCAATTGTTGAGGTCAATAGTCTCCGGACTCATTTTTGTTGCATTTCATGAAGCATACTCTCCAAAAAAACACTTTGTTAAAAAAAAACGCGAAAGAAAGAATGACGTGAAACAAATGAACAACTAATTTCGAAACAAAACTTCACTAGTTTTAATTTGAAAATTTGACTTTGGAACGATAAAACGAACGCCAGATATTTGAGTTCAAAGTTGCCAGTGTAAGGAATCGGCAATCTTATAGGTACCTAACAATAATTTATAATGCTTCATATCTGCAGGGTATCTACTCGTATTAGACTACTGTCAAGCGATTTAGGTACCCCTTAAGTAGTAAGTATATTCATGAATACAATAAATAAAAAGAGTTTTATCCAGAGATGCTACGTGTAGGTATGCAAACTATCAAAAACAGTTTTAAATTATCCTAATTACTTACCTTATTAGATTTTCTTCAAATTTAAGGTTATATTCTTGTCAGTAGCTAATTAAGCTCTTTTCATCTATCTCTATCTTGAGCAATATTTTCACCTCCTTGCATGATGTGACACCGACTAGTAATTCGGTGTCATATCATGCATTAGTCAGAATTGAGATAAAGGAGTACCTTTATCTCAATTCTGACTCGATTCGTTTTTTATTCTAGTCTTCTCTTACCACGCCTTCCTTAAACCTTCTCCTCGAAGATGTTATTTGTGAACATCATACCTTCGTGTAAACTTAGGACTAATATATTTCAAAAGGGTATATGACTCAGACAAATTAGATGATTATTACCAGGGTGGAGGAACTTTGATAATTTTGTTTATAGCTTTAATTAATTAAGGTACATTGAGGATCCATAAGGAACTCGAAGTGTACAACTTTATTTAGAATGCCACTAACTTTCACGTAATATTAAAATGTACCATGTATTCTTGGAAAGTTGATTTTTTTTTCAAAATCAACAGGTTCAAATTCTGCCTAGGGAATTTATTTTTTCAAAAATCTAATGATATATCATTAAACTATAGTTTCAGTTTTCATTAAATTCGGTCTCGAGAGTCCTGATAGCATTTTTCGATATTCTTTATAGTTACGGATTTGGCCATCCACGCTCACTCAGTAGAAGTAACTGAGCTGTCCCAGTTACTTTCAAATCAAATCGATACACCAAACCGATCATTGAAAAAATCTCTATCACTTAACTATTTTGAATTTACATTTGACTGCCTTCATTTAAATGTAAACATAGTTTAAATAGTTTTTACCTACTTGTTTGCAAGACAAGTATTCTGAGAAATGTACGGTATGTGAGTCCGCTTCAATGCGCGATGTCTTACGACATTCAGTGAACCATTTACTTGCGTCGAGGTATGTCGATATTAACATTTGCGTCAATACGTTGACTTTTAGGTACATTAACTTGACTATCATAAACTATGATAAACTTTGCTTTTGAGAAAAGATGGGTAGGTTTATGAAAGTGTGACGTAGAAGCATATTAGTGTAATTAGAAATCTATATATACACGACAACGTCGTGTTAGTAGCACCATTTATAACTCAAGAATGGGTGGGTCGATTTTTATTATATTTATTTTTTTAATATTAAAACATGTCAAAATTTACTAAATAAATATATTGAAATAAAACTAATGTTTTCGGATTTTATAGCGTTTATTATCCCGAAAATCACTTTGCTTAGCCAAACCAGTGAAACTATTTTCGAGAAAGCAAATGGAAGACCATACTAAGATAACGTGATATCAACTTCCAGAGCTATCTACAGATCATATCCTATATGATATATCCGACATTTAGTATGCGTTGTTTAATGAGTGAGAATAATTTATTTTCAACTATAAAATAAGCAATCGCTAGATCAGTGGTTACATTTAAACAGAGCTACATATCTCGTGAATAAGGCCTCAATTAGTCTGCAAGTCTAACGTCGAGTACATCATGAGTTCTATCAATGCATTAAAGGGTTCAATGGGTTTAACACTAACGCAGTCTGGGTTCAGTGACCGCATTCATCACACTCTGAAGCGTCGACCGCAGCGTGCACCGATCCGATTAGCTGAAATTAGCTTCTAATTAATTGTTTTACCTTGGTAATTATATCATGTTTAGAGTGGAATGTGCTTTTGAGTTTCTCGTGCGGTTGCTCTACAGCAAAAAGCTAGTAGTAATGCATGATGGCTATTCGACGTCTCACTGCTAGGCCATAACCGAGTCCAAATGAAACATGCAGGGCCCCAAGTCTGCTTACACAATCGATTCATAATCGAACAGCAACCGCATAGTAACTGTCACTTTTGACAGATATTGCATGGGATATCTGTCAAAAGTGACTATTCGGCTAGAAAGTGACTATTGGGGCCCAGGCTTTTTGGCCCGCGGCGGCCATTTCGGGGAGTACAGCATTTTATTCATTCTCTTCTTATTATCAAGTATCTTTTAATCTCCGTACCTGCTCCGTACTAGAATTCCGTGACGTCAACCTTCGAATTACTGACATCCCTAAATAAGTTAACCACTAATGGCAGTCACCCTAAGGCAAAACCGCGGTATTTGCGTAGATTTACAATAGCTTAACCCTTTGGATGGCATTGCGTAAATCTTAACTAAATTGGGATATATTATACTGAAGTTCAAAACTAAATGGCAGACGTAAAATTGGATTGTAAACTTATGTTCTTTGATATGTTTCCAACCTAAAAGGCAGTGTACATGTGTTATAACCGACAGAAACTAATAAAAAAATATATAGCCATTATTTGTATTTTACTTTAAATAAAGCTAAAACCTCAAGTAGTTAGAGAGGTTGGCGTCATAACCGAGAGATTCTGGGTTCGATCCCCACCTACCTATTAATCTATTGCCGTGATTTTTTGAAAACATTTTTTTTATATTTGAGAAATCAAAATTCTGACTTCCGCGCAGGTTCAAGGCTTAGTATACCCTTTCTGAACCACCCTGTATTATGTCATGTATAGTATGGTCAAAACTTACAACGTAAACGACATTGTGAGACAGGGACAACTCATAAAATGTTCCTTTGTTTTCATTACAAAGCCAGGTGCAATACTTAACCAAGTATATTAACAGCTGCCGCAAGTTCGCGAGACCGAGCTAAGTGTGTGGCCAATTAAGGCTCTTTGTGCAATATGTTAAATCCTGAAACGTTTTTGCAAGGTAGCGCTAAGAAGGTAGCCAGTTTACCTGAAATAACTAGGCGTTATTATCCCGCAATATTTTCAATGCAGTTGCTGTTTAAGATACATTATAGGAGGGGAATAATTTAATTTAAAATAACCTGTTAGACTGTAGTACCTTGGGAATTGTTTATAGAATTCATTAAAAGCTATCGGGATACTCACAATAATCAGGCGAAGAACTTACAGATCAGGAATAAAGTGTTTTCATATACGAATTAAATGATATCTGAAGATCGATCGAGTTCGACTCCCTCAAACCCCCTTAATTGGCCGCCTTCCAGGCCTAATAATGACATATTCAAACCTTCTTCTGTTCAAGATTAATGGCTCCAACCATTTTCCCCTTGCACTTCTCCGAACGCGGTAGGTAATGGTTGTATGGATTATAGAAAATCGCTCATTCTATTTATTTTCCTATACATTTATATTCTCTGTCCGTCGACGCCTGTTCTGTAGTTAAGAGTTTTGAGCTCGGAGCGGATTTTGTGTTTATTTAGTAGGAGATAGTTTCGACTGCTGGCTTAGTTAGGTCGTTTAACCACTTTCTGTGGTTTCAGGAACGTAAACGTGAAAAGTTCATCCAGTAAGAGGATTTGTTATTCTGTATACAGCTATATTTGTGTGAAAAAAAACGTAACGAAATAATGTGGTCCCTAAAAATCGTTTCATTGCCTAATGCTTATTTTTTTTCAAAGAAATACTAATGTAAAATTGGTATTGAATTTCCTTTTTCTATTTCAAATTCAGTTTGAATAAGTAACCTACTCGTGGATTAACAACATTTTGACTTCACAACTTTCAGTGTAAATATGCTCAAGGATATGGAACTGGCATTCAGCCAAATAAACAACATAAACAAACATATTCTCATGTTCACTGGAATAGATTAAATACTTTATTCAAATACACAAAATATCTACCGTAGTGCGTTACATATTCTCATAGATTATCTTTATAATGAATGTTTGTAGAAAACATTTGGATTGTAAATTATAATTAAGTAACCAGCCCTTTTAATGTTCTACTATTGGGCACAGGCCTACCATCAATTCGAGGGGGATTAGGCCATAGTCCATCGGGCTGACCCAGCGCGAGTTAGCGGACTGCACACGTCTTTCGAGGGGTTCTCTCAAACATGCAGCAAAGCAGACAGCGGATGATCGCTTTCCGAAATATATAAAGTCCACAGTAGGTTAGAAGGATAACATTTCCATATAAATAAATCAAATTATTGGGCACTTAAAAAATGACACCAATGACCAATGGCATGTACAGTTTTAAAAAATCAAACATCATTTACACAATTATTTAATACATCAACGTGATCCATATAACATACTGATTCATCGCTTAAAATATTTGATAGTATTTTTGTTACACCTTATATACGTGTTAACTAAGATAATGGAAGGAAATCTCTATTATTAACCAAAAACATTATCTTAAAATACCCAACAATGCAAACCAAATAAACAAATGAATATTTTTGTACTATTTACAAGGTTTCTATTCTGAGTGAAAATCGTAAACGCCATTATGGAAATTTTATTGCAAATTACGTACATGGATCAGATGTTTTCTAATTAACTCGCGGCCCAGAACCGTTATCTGAAATCACGAATCAACTTTTATGGCTTATGCATGTCCACATAGAATAATGATATCAGTTTACCGTTGTATAACTGAAATAAAAATAACTAATAAATAGGTACCTATCTACCTAATTTTCTGTCGTGAAAAATAATGTGAGAATAATAATTAAAAACACACTGCCTAGCAACTAAATTGCGCCTATCTTATTTCTGATGTACTTATTCCTTGTAGTCCTTTAAAAGGGTTTATATAGTACGTCTTTATTGAAGCATGTTGATACCTCATTAAAAGTAATTCTGAAGAGCACTTTTATCCTGTTAGCCTTAGGAGCTGGGTTTGTGGAGTAAATTTTATTTAATATATTATACTTAACAAAATAATGATAGCGGTAACTTTGCAAATTAATATATTTTATATGATTTTGAAAGATAATCAATTCAACCTAGGGAATAGACTACATCACACTAGGATCTATAAATAACATTCTAAAATGTTATTTCATATTAGACTTATATGCCTGAAAACAAAGTTAATTTTAAAATAAAGTTTTTATTTACTTTAATATTGAGAGAGATGAGATGTGGTACCTAATAATAAATCTTCACTAAATAAATATGAATAGCAAACGAATAAATACACCAAATAGAATATTAACGGCGAAAATTGTAAGTGATAGGTACTTATTTATGCATTGACCACTGACACAATTTCAGAGGTAACGAGGGGTAATCTTGCTACTTATGTTTTTGGTAACCTAACGTAAATAGGGTTTCAGGTAACCTACCTCGCGGGTGTTGATTTTCATATAAATTACCAATGGGACTTGGACATTATATTTTTTTGGTTATTTCTTCTCGCCAGCTCTATTCTATAGCCGCTGTGTCATATGAGATGAAAACGGTTGCGAAAATTTGCTCTAGGAAAGGCTTGGCGTCACAGGCCTGCCGTGCAATAGTTTTCAATTAAAATGACTAATTAATTATTGAACTACAACTAATTTTATAGATTTTATCGCGTTTATTTATGTTTTTACGTTCCCGACGTTTCGGCTGTTTTACGCCGCACACTCCCGCAATTGTTACTCGTGTAAAACAACTTTGGGTTAATTAAATAACATTGAAGATATTGAAGACCCAGGTCATTTTGGAGGCTATTATTACAGAGACACTTAACTGGCTTCCGTCTGTTGATCACTTACCAGTAATAATACTTCTCAAATGAATAGTATTTCCAAGTGTAAATCGCCGCTCGCTGAATACAATCAGCCCTAATCTACCTACTGAACCCTTCTGTAATGTAATCGAGTATAGTCTAACCTCTTTACCTTAACAGATTTAATGTGTACCGGAACTGTTACAGCTCTGTTATTCAGATTAATGACTAATAATTCTTGAAAGCAAACTACAGACAACTTTTAGCTATTATAATTTATATTAGGGAAAGGGCAGTGAAGTGAAATTGATAATCGTAATTTTTGTTTCTGCAAATTTTCCTGTTATGGATGAAAATACATACTTAATTTGAAATAAAGTCCGATGGTGAATAATAAAAATCTAGTATTCCCAATAAGTGGGGACTTATTTTAATGTGGTGAGCTTTATTTCCAGTATCTCCTCATATGAAGCATTTTAGTGAACTACGAGTACTGATATGACCGTTTTATTTATTACTTAACTTGGCCATTGCACATGAATAATTTTCAACATTAACATGGCTGCCAAAAGATCTTGATAAGCGTGATCATGCGAAAGCACGACAAAAGGCAATTTAAATCTCATTCCAACAAAATGCCTCATAACAATTCCCACATCGGAAATTAAAGTACGAATCCCAGATATTATTCATAAGAATAATTAGTATTTGGATGAGTTTGGATAAGAGAATAATTTGCATTGTTAATAGAGAAAAAATATCTGTTCAGCGGTGACAGTCTCATTTCAAGTTTTAAAATCCAATTTCATCCAGGTTTTGTTTGCTGAGCGATGATCTTCATTCAATTTAATATTGCACGATTCTGTAATTTGCATTTATATTGCGGGCAAAATACTTCGGTTTGTTACTATCCAATTGATGACTTCATGGTATAATCATGATAATGATTAAATTATAAGCTGCACGCGACGATTTAGGATTATTACGAGTTTTAGCCAATCCAAACATTGTCTAGACACGCGAAGACCCAAGTCTGACAATAAATTATGTCTTATTTCTATTATGGAATTTAGTATTTATATTTGTTGCATTAAATCAAAAGTAAGTACATACTATTTTTTATGACATACTTACTGTGAAAGAAATTTCGAAATATATTTCATAATTGCAAAGATATTTTCAATAGATACTTAATATAGATAGTTTGGTACAAGCAAAGTAGTTAGGAGAGAGTGACATCGTGTTTTTTTCTGTTGCATACGCGCTGCCTTATAGCGGTGACGTCACGTCCCGACCTTGTTTGCACTAAAGTCTGCATATATTTCAAGCTTAGATATTTTTCAAGTATTGTTTTAATTTAGTCGTAAATTGTATAAGTCAATGCATTTTAATATAAATAAAAAACTTATTTAAGGTCACATAATATTTACTCTAATTGTACTCTAGAAGGATGTTATTTTTCAAAACGTGTTGCCTGAAAATTGTAGCTGACAATTTCTCTAATAATTGTTCTCTAGAAGAATATTCTTTTTAAAACTTAGTCCCTGAAAATACTGGCCGACAATTTCAAATGTATTCTAGAAGTATGGTCTTTTATTTTAAAAGCTCCCGGAATATATATTTTTTTCTATTGGTAGAAGGTAGTAACTGGTAGGTTGATATTTGTTTTTTTAGATAACTCCCAAATTTTTCCTTCTCTCAAACCGTAGACCCATACTGTCACACCATGCTTGACGCATGCGCGATCATAGCACTCTTTCAGCGGGACCAGTTTAGTCTGAAACCCGCCTGAAAGCGGACGACTTTTAAGACTTGAAGCTTTCCTACGAAAATAGCCTAACGGTTTAAGTTTAAATTCAAATTTCATATAATTGTTAGTATCCCAATAAACGTACAGTGTTGTCATTCTTAGATAAGTGTAAATAGTTCTATAAAATGTATGAAACTTAAAATTGTAAATAAAAAGTGAGTTTTTATGTAACTAGTGTGACTTTGTAGATCGTTTTGTGGTGTCAATGATCATTAACAATATATTTGAGTCGAGCTCATAGTTTTTAATGACAGCAACTTATTGCAGAAAGAAATAGTTTCAGGACTGAATAAAGTGGTGAGTTTTTTTTAAACTTTCTAGTCACCTGTTTGAAGGTATTGTAAAACACGTGTGCCTTGTAATTTATTACGAAATATAGAATCAGCAAATCAGCAAAGCAAAGATCGCTTATTCTTTAAATAGGTAGGTTAACACATGGTACATATGGTACAGGTTTGTATATAAAAATATAAGACATTAAAGTACGTATAAAGATAAATTGATAGAAATGTACTTTTCTAATTATACAAAAGAGTTTGAAAACGTTTCAGAATTCATGTCTTTTTCTGAGTAAAAACGACGCTTTTATAGTCATAAGTTTAGTATTATTGCCAATTCCTTTTGATGCCCTCCCTAGGTATGTAATATTTTGTGGTATCTATGATTGAAATTGAATCCACTTAAGAAACGTGTTAAATTTTTTAAATGTAAAGCGCGAAGCTGTTATAGTTTTCGCCACAAGTTTTCAACACTAACTCGATAATTCCGCAATTCTTATGTTAAAAAGTCTAGACTAGGCCTGATTACCCTAATTAAATATCTGCTGGTATTATTGCTAATCTTATAAAGTCTAAGCAGTTTACGAAATATTCTATAACATACACCGTACCTTGAGGTGTGCTTGTCTTCGCCACTAGATGGCGTTAGTAAGCAAACGAGTCGTAGGTCAAGAATAGAATACAAGATGGAAAAAGATTAAAGGAAAGGCAAAAAAATAATTTCCAAGATATTATGGCGATTTTATAAAAATGCCACCTGAGGGAATCTTTAATATTCTTGTAATGTCTGGTAAATGAGGTTTCCTAAATTGGTTATGAATAACTTTATATTAAGTGCGGAAATCGTATTATAGTTTGAGTAGGCTAGCCTAGATCACTCATATATATTTTCCCCTTTTATAATAATAATATTATCGCCACACGAGCACACCAACTATACGGTCTCACACCAAGCAACGCGTGAGTTACCACGCATGGGTACCGTACAATTGACTGAGGGCGCTCCCGATATATAATTGTTATATAGACATTAAACATCTATGACTCGGATACAAAAATTCGTGCTCATCACACAAAGTTGGTACCTACCTGGATTCGAACCCATTAACCGTGGCACAGAAAGCGGGAACACTACCAACTGCGCTAATCAGGTCCTAAAAAAATATGTCGTAAATCTATCCTCGGGTGAGTGCTGACAACTGCTATATGCCATACTGTCATGATGCCCGACAAAGCGCTTGGTCTGGCTGGTAGAAAGAACCGCAACCGCGCAACGCGTTTCTACCATGATACGAACTGTCACAGAACCGTTGACGAAAAACGTATGTGTGTGTGAAAAGGTGACCAGACTAACCTTTGAAATAATTACCAAGGTTGTTCGTTACCATTTCGTTATTTTTTAATCTGCTTTCAAAATATTAAAGCTCGTTGTTTCAAACGTTTTTTTTTCCATTTGACTTATTTGATTGGATTTAAGTCAACATATTTTCTGAGCAGTTTCGAAACAAAATGAAATGCTTAGTTCACTAACGAAGTTTTTTTATTATTATTCTCCAATTGAGTAAACATAATGCGATTACAGTTTTGCTTTGATCTGGACAACAAGCTGCTAAACAAGCTATTTGTGGATAGATAACACTCACATTTATTAATGCTTAAGTTGTCGACCATTTCAAGCCAACCTAAGCCCTGAGTTTTCATATTAAAAAACGGGCACAAAACAGTAAGTATATATTGTTCTACTAAGCTACAACATCGTTCGGCAAACAATTGTTCTCCTTCTATTATGACCAATTCAAAGAATAAAACTTGTTATATGTTTTACAATAAAGTATTTTTATACCTACACGATAAATTTATGTTCCTATCTACCAATGGATATTTTTTTTGTGATTAAACTAGGTAAAATCATTCTCTCTCATTATGGAAAATGTAATTATATTAACGCGTAACTATGAATATTTTCATTATTTTTATCAATAACTTTGGTTACATAGTCTCATCGTTATATTAATCGGGTTGCGAAATGACATAGTTTCCCTGAGCAATTAATAATCATGAAATTCCTGTATGGTACCAACGAGTAATATTAAGCGCGTGATTAGAAATTGTAATTTTAACGTATTAATTAAAATCGATGTATCATATCTATTTGCATATGCAAATCTCATTTATTTTACAGTATCTAGTTAGTTGATTTATTCAATCAAAGTTTATCGTATTCATTCTAGGTTCACATCAAAATATTTTATCTGGCCCTACCTCTCGTCATTATTCAATAGACTGCAGAGGTTTTATATTTTCAACATCTTATTCCCAGACATATCATGATATTCAAGCTTTGTTGGAATACAAAACATTTGTAGTAAAGTATTTGGTTCAAGTCAAAGCTACCGTTCAGTTTTAGGTAGCGTAAGCGTAGTGATTAAATAGTAGAGATGCAAAGGAAATAGAGGAAAATAGCTCTACATTTCTACGACTATACCGCTCACATTTAGATTTATTTTATTTAATTTATACAGTTTATTTTTTTTCTCTGCAAATAGTTTGCAATGGAATTTTGTATTAATTCAAATTTCAACTTTGGGATAAGATGTACCTAAACCGATCCTAAGAAATGCAACTATGTAATTGATTATTTTGAGTAACCCTGCGTACGTACGATTTATTAATACCCGAAGTTAAAAGCAGTCTAGCGGGACCATAGTAGGAGTTAGAACATATTCACATAACGATCAAATATTTCCATACATTTAACAGTGCCCAGAGCTGGATTTATCTAATAGCGGCGCTGCTGTGAAACTCATACTAAGATCTCTGGTAGTAGTAAAATGATTTGACTCAGAGTTAAATCATTAACAGGCGTCCCGACTCTTACTATAAGGTATCGCGACGCTTACTATCAGACGTCGAGGCGCTTACTATCAGGCTTCACGACGCTCATTATCACGCGTCTTGATGCCCAATATTAGGCGTCTTGACTCTCACTATTAGACATCATGAAGCTTACTATCACGCGTCACGACTCTGTCTATCAAACGTCGCAACGCTTATCATCAGGCGTCGCAACTGATTATTATTAGAAAGAAACTATTTTTGTTCCTTGTATTAATTAAAGGGTTGCTATACATACAGTAGGGCCAGCATATTCGGTTCAACAAGTTCTATCTGGATCAGTTTTGCCAGTCAATACAAATGGCCGACCCGACTATGCGTATATATATATTTACCCTAACATCAACTTAGATAAAATACCAACCATAATACACAGATGATATACCAGGTCGACTGTCAAACGATTTCCCGTGGAAATTAATGGGGGAAATTCCCACCGCGTTGCTTTGGTGTCGGTCCCGCAAAAACTTTTCCCTCGTTTACTTTGTTTTTGCGCGTGGTGTCCCACACAGACGATTATCACTGGGACTAATGTGCGTTTCGCTCCTCGTAAGCAAAACTGTGCAAAATAAATTGTTACATTTATATTTTATCGCCGATCCTGTAATAACATAAGGGAATGGGAAGGGAATGGGAAGGGAAAGGGAAGGGAATAAAATTATACGCCGATTCGTTTATTTTTACATATACCTATCAGTTTTTGTGGATGCTTTAGTTTTATCATGAAATTATTTTGGGAGTAGAAAAATAAAGTTTGCTGTGTAACAGACTAGAAAATATGGAGTCATACATTTTAAGATTATTTTAACATGTATATTTAAGTTTATCGTAAGTCATATTGACTTCTTATATTTACGCGAATAGGTACTTCACATTGAAATAAAACTTATTTTCCCGTGACCATGGTTGTTGTAAAGCAGCCGAAACGTAGGGAACATAAAAACAGAAAATAAATCCGATAAAATCCTCAAATTAAGTTTTATATCAATTTATCGTAAGTCGATTAGTTTTTAGTTGTTAGTGAAACGATACTATTATCTGACTAAACTATTTTTTAATATATTTTTTACATATCAACATTTTATGTGCAACACGAAACATAGCAGTAATTAATGAACACGCTTGATTTGAACAAGTTAGAACTACATTTCTGTAAATCTGTATGTACTTCACAAGCAAACCACCTTTATTAAATTATTTGTTCCATTTTACAAGGTATATAAAGAATCAGCCAGATTACCATAATCTCTTTACATATTTGGTATAATAAAACATGAGCAACGTAATATACTTACCGTGAATATGTTATTATCCGCATTGTTGGTTTCGTGTCAGTCCGTTAACGAGTTCGCGCGGAAGAGATGAAAAAAATAACTTGAGCGTGGGTACGCAATATTTAGTACATATCGTAATTTAGTTACCTTTCTATCTAAGCTGACTAAAAATGTACATGTAAAAAATCTTTTTAAAAAAAGAGCAACCATGGAGTTTCGTGCCCCTTTCGTCTCCATAGGAACGGCATTCCGAACGGGTGGTAAAGTAGTAGCTTAGCATTTTGTAGCTTTTGACGATTCATAAGTACTTTACTTAATGGTCTATATGAATAAACCATATTCTGATTCTGATTCATGACCTTTGAGTATTTAATAAATGGAGCCGCCTACGAACCTTGATTCTATTGCAGCGATCAAGATTCGAGACTGAACTAGTTTTATATACTTACAGCTTATGGGCTAACGGGCCATCTCTGGCTACGTCTTTCTATGCCACGCTACGCCCAGGTCTATTGGTCTGAGTACACGACTCAAAGTCAAATAATTTATTTCGTATAGAGTTACAGGGGAACTTACAAGTTGTATTTTTTTTTCTTAAATCTATAACTGGATCGGAACACGACCTCAACTGAGAAAATCCGGCAAGAAACTCAGCGGGCTTGTCTTTTTTTATATCTTTTAAACCATCAATTACTCTACTTAATGTTATCTTTTTAATCACCCACAGCTTCCATAGTTCCTAACAATATCCTACAAATAAAAATAAAACCGGTGTCTCCATTAAACAAGTTTTCACAGAAATCATTTAGGCAAAGCGTTAGAAATCTCAATTGTAGCCTTTGGGGAGCTAATCTTAAATCATGAAAAAGATAAGCTTTGCGGCGTATCTTCAATGGAAAGTCTCTCATACTACTGTCTTGGGACAAATAAATGTAATTGGCGAATGGGACTTCGTCGCGTTTGGTTTCTTTCAGCGGTTGTGGTTCACCCGTGTTTGGAATTTCAGTTACTAATTACCAGCGGCAGGAATTGTGGTAAGTTTATAACTGCGGACGTGAGGTGATTTAGCTAGAGATTGTGTAATTTATTATGTTGATTTTAGAGTCTCTTATTAGGTAGTCCATTGCAGTAAGTCTAAGAGCATACTTCAGGTGAGCGCTGCAGACTGCTGCTCTCAGCTTTTTACCCGACTGCGCCAGAAGGAGAGCAGCTTTTAAATCGTGGTACTAATTTTAATGTGGTATCATTATTTTTGTACTTGCTTTAAGACAAGATAGCTGTTTCTAAGCAGCAATCGCTGTGAGTCTTGTTCATAGATAATCAAAATAAAGATGAGGTCTCCAAATACTGTAATGATATCTAGGTAATTATTTAATTATATCACTCTACCAAAGAGTTTTTATTGTTAGATAACAATAAAAACTCTAGATAGATCTACTCATATAAAATAAAGAAAAATGCTGGTCGCTGGTAAGCGTATCACTTGAGGAGGGCTGGACTGATGTGGCTATATTTTTTTAAAGGCTCGGGTTTTTAACAGATTTTTCAATATTTAATTCCCTAAAAGCCTTATACGGACTATAACATTTAAAGGAAATTAAATATTGAATATTTATCCGGAATATGAAAATTCCGGAATTGCTGAAAGTGCTTTTTTATGGAAATTCAGACGGAGCAAGTGAATAATAAACCCGACGAGCTAATTATAGATATATTGTTAATGATTTTAGAGGCGGTAGATTTGTTTTTAATAATTAAGATTGACTCTAGAGATAGGCCATCGAACCCCAGTAAATGTATCATAAAATTTATCACCCGTTCGGTTTTACCCCGGGTTTATATGCCAGCCATTACATAAAGGACTGGCTCAAGTACTTGTCACCACAACTGTGGCTCAAGCCTTTTTTGCGTAGCTTCACAGTACCTAACATAGGACTCTTCCATCTCGCTCACACCATAGGTTTTATAAATAAGAACGACAGTGACAGCATTCGCGATGACACTTACTAATTACCCAATTATATCTCTATTTTAAATAAATCAACAAACTTTATCAATGTATCGCCGTCATTAAATAACGTCCATTGTCATATCCCATCAGCACATCTCAATCAAAAAGTTTGTAACATTTCCTTGGTAATAATTTCTCACAAAACGTCAGCCGTGACGTAACAGACATGTGACGGATGGTCCTACGCAACTTGCGGACGGTTACAATGATAAGATCCTATCGAACTCGTAAAAGTGTCATCGCATATCTATAGAAGTTCCCCTCAAAGAACCCGTGATCGGTCGACAGAACCCTATTTATCTTCCAACTTTAGGGGTCAAAGATCTCGATAGATGCAGCTTTGAACGTTAAACGATTGAATAAATGACTTGGTCGTATACTTATGTGTACGTAATTCGGGTGTACTACACAAATCGACTGAGTATTTTTGCTTCAATAATAATGCGTTGTTCGCGACACTCCATCTTATTTATTTCTTCGTCTGAGTACAAATATTGCTCTTTCATGTACCCGTTCTGGTATTATCTTGTAAACATAAATATTTTCTAATGTAAAATACGGCTTTGGATTTAATATTACGGTTGAAGAAATACCTACCCAAATTATGGTAAAAAGGCAAATCGGACGTCGCTAATAATTACTGAAGTTTACGAAAAAATCGCCAACGAAATGAAAAGAGCGGATTAATTACTCAAAAATAAGATTTTTGGAAAAAAAAAACACAAATGGACAATCTGAATTTCCTTTATAGATAGCACGAGAAGTAGGTACATAGGCGGTTAAAGGAAATAATGTTGAATGAAACGGCATTTCAATTGAAATGGAAGTACATTATTGATTACGTATGTATTCACTTCTGAACGCTTTAGAAGATTGAAATTTGTGGAGGCGGCCTTTGCGCACTTACAATTGCAAAGGAATCGAACCCAGTATTATCCCAAATACTCCCGACCCGTCTTTAAGAAATAGAACTCCAATACCATTTGTGGAGAGCAATTACTAAAATTAAATTTCTTCAAATAACCATTACTTTATACTTAGCTAAAAAACCGTATTGTACCTACCTAGTATTTATTGTTTCAAGTCTGTCTGCGGTAAAAAAGGTTTCACGCTCAAAAATTGCAATTCTGAATCTACTATTTAAGTGCTTTAAAACACAATTTTATTTAAAACATACTTAGGTATTTAGGTTTATTTTAATTGTGGTGTCGGCCGTCTGTTCTGAGCTTATTAAGTTTGCGAGTGAAATAACACCACTTTTCTCGCTTGCAACAAATTAGCAGGCGGTCCAATTAAATTCTAAATTGTAGGCACAGCTGAACGTCGCGATTTAGTATGAAAAACGCATTTAATTAAACACTGGATTGTATGAATTAAGCAAATAACATTTTATTGTAGTACACTTGGCTGCGCCTGTGTTAAATAGCAGCGGTCTTCGGAGGCAGGGGTGTCACACATTTTCTTGAAATCACTGGGGACGTTGCAGAGGATTGACAACTTTAATTTTTTTTATAATGACGTCACGTAATGATTATACGCGCTGAAGAAACGCGGCACCTTTGAACCAGCGTTTCTTGAATGCATTCGTGTACTAGCGTAAGGGTGGGTCGAATCACGCCGTATAAAATAATATAGATAAAGGTGTAAAGAGTATTGGGTTAAGTACATAGACTATGTAAAAAATATGCAAAAAAAAAAATATACGAGAGAAGGTAAGTTAAGTTGTATGTTTCTGTATATATATGGTGGTGTCTGTATAATGAATAGCGTCTAGCGATCTAGATAATCGACAAAACATTTTCTGAAAAAAGGGCTAAAAACCTGATACCATTGAAAATATCTATTAAACTAAAAATATTGTAATATTTGCCCCCATAAATATATATATAATTTTCAGAGGAACGTACTGCCTGAGAATCGCTATCAATTCAATCGCAAAAGGTTCGCTGCCAAGACCAAGACGATGTGGACTTCTCAAGTCGACGACCCTTGCGTTCAAATAAAGAGGGTAATGTTCACCAACGTTGTGAAAGCTCGTTGTTTGTTCAGGAATGCGTGTAGGCATCACATAAGGCCGGGTGGAATTGCGCTCGCAAAGAAAACATCAACATCTTAAATTAAATCGAAATGCCCGACGTTACTAAGCCGTGCTTCTGAAAGGCATTACGCAAGCTATGACGTCATTTTGCGAGGTAATTACAGATTAATCTCTAGTCTGTTTGACTCGTGGTCGGAATTAATTTGATTTAATCTGTGTAATGCGTTTCAAATATAAAAATCACAGATATATTAGAGGAGATATGTTATGAATGCGGTGGGCTTGCGCTCACCTTTAGCCAAAATTACGCTAACATAGAGTTTTCGCCGTCAGTCGACTGCAACTGCACGTCGGTATCGGAGCTCTAACTTTTTTTTTAAATGCCGTGTTATTCCGTGGTTGCGTGCAAAAATACTAACAGCAAAATGAACTACGCGAAAGATGGAATCTCATTTCACCAGCCAGTATTAAGTATTTTATTTATTCGTCTTTAAAATCATTAAAAACAACAAATCAAAAAATATTTAATGCCTTTATTATGTTATTTTAGTATTCATGTAGCACAACGACTTTTTTATTTTTGTACAAAATACATGGCTCTTTAAGTACCACCTATGTTCGCTACTGAGTGAATGTACGAGGCAATGGATAGATCGTCTAACGATACTTTGAATAAACTGGTGCGTCGCGTGGTACGGCCGCTGTGTGCGGCGACGACGCAGTACGCACCGAATTATTGGCACGCGTGTGTGTGTGAGACTTCGTATTGGTTGGTTTTATGTAATTGCATGTGTTTTGTGGCGAGTGGTGGGGACCAAGCGGAGACAGAGAGTTCCCATACATTTTGAACCGCACGGCATATCTCTCGTGATCTGTGATAAAAATAGTTGAAAGTGGCCCTTTATAGCGATTCCAATGCCGATCGATTTATTACTAAAAAAAAAAATATGATCAAACTAAGCAATATACTTGTATTATAGGTACCGTACAATGGACTGGGGGCGATCCCAGTAACACCCAGACCAGGGCAAATAACAAATGATCGTTTCCTAAATTTGCCCAGGCGGGAATCGAACCCGCAACTACCTGCTGCAGTGGCCGACCGGCCTACGTTCAAACCACTAGACCAAGCAGTTGTCAAATATTTTAATTAGTTTTTTCCATATTGATAAACATGAAAATAAAAATCACAAGAATAATAAGGTGTGAGAAACTATATAAATAATAACGTAAGTATCTAGATATAAAGTCAATAACGGTCACAGTTCAAGAAGAGAATATAAAAATAGACCATACTTTTGTCATCCTCAGAATGATGGTTATAACCGAATATATGAATTCCGATGTTATAACACTTATGTGACCGGGCGACTACAAAGAAAATTTTCTTTAGTTGGGCATCAAGGAATGCCCAATAAATCTCTTTTATGAGAATCTATAAATTACAGGGCCGTTCGGTCCGGGCCGGCGAGTGGTCATTCCTGTTTCACTGATCCCGGACTTACTACACGAGAAATAGTAGGAGCGAAAGAAATTAACAACAGTTAGTAACGCAATAAAAAGTAACGGCCACCGAACCACAATTACGGGGTATTACACACTCATGATGATACTGCCGACTTCGATGAAACTGCCTAAGCTAGCGAGATACCAACGACATTTTCTTTACGACCATAGTGGGTATGAAGGTAATTAGATGGGGCTTAAGCAATAATGTCGGACATTTTTGGAACTAATTACAAGTGCAATTACTTTGGCGCACTTGAGATTGAGTTTTGGATTAGGAATTCTCGTAATTTGATCTGGGTGCGGATGAGATGGTAATGTTTGGGTGAACGATTATGATAATTGCTGAGTACGTGATTCAAAAAATGTTCACAGAAGCTGTTTCATCTATCATCATCTAGTTCGACTGTCGAAAGTCCCAAAAATCTGCCACTAGGTTTCTAGATATAAATAGTACTTCATATGAATCGTGGTGGGATGGAATAAATATTTTTTTTAGCTATTTGCCAAAGTTTGCTATAAATCTAAATACAATGTATACTTATGTTAAAAACATTTCACGACCTAATTAGCGCAGTTGGTAGTGAGCCCGCTATCTGTGCTGAGGGTCCCGGGTTCGAATCTTGGTAGGGACACACTTCGTGTGATCAGCACGAACATTTGTACCGGAGTCATGGATGTTTAATATCTATATAAGTAAGTATGGTATACATTCCCAGAAACATCAAGTCTATGGGAGCAGTGATAATATTGACACAATACAAAAAAAAGCAGTACCAAACGAATTAAACCCTCTTGCATCGAGGGCATAGTGCCAGGTGTAACGGCAATACCTCCTCTCCTCTCTCCCGCCTCCCCTAATACAAAGGAACCAATTACCATGGTGAAGATTTGGTTTTACTGCAGTGCACTTCTGCCCATCTCTCTGGGGAATACAGGCGTCATGGTATGTATTAAAAAGTATACTAAAATGTCTGAGACCACTTTGTCTCAAGATAGTTTCAGAACAATATGACCACCGCGTGGTGTACATATATCAGGTCAGTAGGATAAACAGGAACCCCTAATGTAATTGTATCATCATCGGGATATATTGCTATCACTTTCATACTTATTTCTAAAATCTGACGTGTAAGAGGGATGTAGGTCGCTTATATAGCATTAACATACGAAACGCTACGAAAAAGGAATGTGCCTGAGGTACTGTTCCGGGTTCCTTCCAGTTTTCATGTATAATAATTAATATCTGATTTAGGCTATAACACGGAAATTAACAAAGCGATATCTAAATACATTGTGTAACTATTTATAGCTTTGAACTAAACGCCGAACTCGTAATCGTAGCTCTTCACTAAGTCGAAATAAAATCCTGTTTTGATTGAACCGCGGCTGTTCAATTACTGTAGCTAAGACAGTGGGATAGTGACTAATAATCCGCCGTTTTCGCTTCGGCACAGCTTTGTTTGCTCCTTGTTTCATAAGGATTACTGAGACAGCACTAACACGGAGCCCATTCAAAATGTGCGGCCAAATTATCTGCTTCAAACAATAGTTCAAGTACTTACTTAATAATGCGCTCGTTCTTAATATAAAATTTTCAAGTACGAATAATATATACATTTTAATTAATAAAATTCCGGGACTTCGATTGCCCTAGTATCAGTTTTATTTTTTGGTTTGATTAAAATAAATGTAGCCATATTTATTATTGACCTTATGTATTTAGCGTTGTGACAATATCTTATCAAAGATACGGCACTAAATCCACGTTGCTACAGTTTTATTTTTGTTTCAATAATAGCATGACCAGTGCGGCCACAGTGTGGCTGGGTTACGTCACCACTGGCGTGGAGGACTATGGCCCATGCCCAACAGTGGGCCAATAACAGGACTCGTATTATTATTATAATAGCACGACCAATTATGAAAATAACATTAATCATAAACTAGCTATCCCGGTGAGCTTTGTACCGTCTCAGAATAAAATGAATTATCTTTATTATTATTTCTTTAGTGATTTTTTCCCATGTGTTAATAGTTATTCTATTATTAGGGGCGGAGACAAATTGAAACCCGTGACGGCCTACCCGTTCCTGAGTTACAAATGGTGTAACTAACATGACTTTATTTTATATTTATAGATAGTAGTGTGTAACTATTTATTTCCACAATTTTCTTAAAGGTTGTAAACAGGTATATCAAAATAATTGCATCAATTTGATTATACCATATTATCATATTATTCTAAGAGAAGCCCATTAAAACGTAATTAAGTAGGCAAATTAACGAGGTTGGTACTTGTTAAATGTGACGCTAATACGGAGTCTATTAACTTTGATTAGGGCAGGTAAATGAAATTGCTTTTATGTGAGATAAAATTAGATGACGAGAACAAAAAAAATTACGAGACCAATATAGGTTGAGCGCGATTAATTGCAAAGTCTGAGACGCTTCTATAAGGATTATAATATTGTTATTCATAGTATAGGTACTTTTTGAAACGATTGTTTTCGACTGTTAGTAGCACTTTAGGATATATAAGGTGTAACAATAATAGTCTACAATATGTTATCGCTATTAATCATATAGGTAGCTATTGTTAAGGGTTACTATTAATCATATAGGTAGCTATTGTTATATACAGAATAGTAGCATATGACTATTTATAATGACGTTAAATAACGATAGAGAGTAATTACATGATTTCTTTTGGCATAGACTGTTATGGTTAATATACAGTACTTATGTACATATAAGTTCATATGTATGCCGTCGCCTCGAGATTGTTGACAAAGAATACATTTTCTCGCCGGTCGGAGAGTGTATTTGCATTTTGTAGGTTTTGTTATTCAACATGAGACGCCGAGGCTTTTGTACATTGCTTGAGAAATTGCAATGAGGGGTTTACTTTGTAATTTTATTTGAAGAGGGTGACATACTTTCTGGTAAATTTGAATATTTTAACGCTCGACAATAGAAGGCATATTTGATTGCGGGATTCCAAATTGTATCTATATTATTAGCCTATTAATAATTCTGAAGATACTTGTACAACAAATTAAATTAATAGCAGTTTTTTATGTGTAATTAAATAATGTAATAATTGAAGATAAGCGCGGTTTTGTTTAAGCAAATACTAGGCCTACTTAAAACATACTTACCGACTAAACCTAACGCTCTACATTAATGACTTCAATATAAAAAGAAAATCCTTAATCGCGAACAATAAAATCAGTACCTTTTATGTTTCCATTGTTAATGATTGCGTGTTTTGTAACTCGAGCTTTAACAATCATCCAATTATTTTACTCGGTTAAAATAACCTTTTTCTAACAATCGGGTATTACGAGTCCACCACGGTAGCTCCTTATAATCGCTTGACCCAGATTGAAATGGAAATAATATTTATTCATTAATGTGCAACTTCATAATACGGATTAGGTTGAGTAGGTTGTAACGTACATTAACAATTATCCGTTATACAGACCTGATGTTAGTGAAAATCTGATATTTTTTTTTATGTGGACACAGATGTAGCCTCAAACTAGAATTATCTTGGGAACTAGAAAATGGTATATTTACACATAAATAATAGACGATACATTCTATATTCTTATCTAATTTGGCTGATTATCAATATTTATATGGGCGAGCCAACTAGTGGGATTACTGGTAAACTTCGAACTGCCCATAACCACTTATTTAACGAACCACCCTTCCAAGGACCAACGAAGCCACCCACCGCATTTATTTATGAGACATTTTACCAACTAGGCTACATCCCTCACACATTAAAATAAGTAATTAAAGTAATTAGGCGCTCGAAACAATCACTCTGATCTACTGAACTGTGGTTCACGAACCACAACTGGTTAAGAATCTTGCACCTCACGCACACCGCTACCGGAACCTGATAGTTATTTGATTTGCTATTCAAGAGTAACATATATTTCTATGGCTAACTGTAACAGTAGTAAGTAGATGTAATTATCGCTAAACATGAAGTAATTATTACTAATTATCGGAAGCATTATCGTGCGCGTTTAGCATATGACTTTAATATCGGTATTCAGTTACACACTTCACATTTTATTGTGCTTCATAGTTATGGCCAGTTGCGTGATTTATATAACGCGGTATCGTTGGTAATTATAAAAATAAACTGTTGGTTGTGACGGCTACTACCACACGCAAGTCCGATACTTCGTAAATAATTTTATTAATATACAGTTAGACAAAATTGCATGTATGTGGTACGAGTACAGATTAGCAAATAAATGCTGCACTATTTGAATAGTTGTCTCTATCCTGCAAAATTAATTACACTCTGTCAAATTAAGCTTTTTTTAAATTGTTTATTATATTTATAATCTTTGTAATCGAATAGGATCACGTTAAGTTTAAGTCGCGTCCGTTAAGCACCTTCTAAACTATTACAGATTACATATTGAAGACACCTAACTCCGATGTTGTTTATCAAAGCATCCGTTGTTCTGTACCCCTAGGTATCTAGTAACCTCAATTTCCTTTGAAGATATTTGAACAGGAACGCGGTGCGGATATAGGTTCCTATTCCGGAGATGAAAAATGGCTTTGCGAACTTCAATTTTAAAACCGTAGCATTTCACCCTTTCATGAAAATATTTGTTAGACGTATGTATTATTAAGTTAGAACTAATTAGTAGTATTTTAGCGGCAATAAGTAAAATAATTTTGGAATACGACTCCATTGGCATAGTTAGTAGTTTTGTGTAGGTGTAGGTTTTGGATTCGAATCTCGGTACATGACATTGTTGTATGAGCACGAATGTTTGCACCCGAGTCATGGACGTTTAATATCTACAGCAATGATATACTGATATCGCCCTCAGACCTATGTAAGGACCCATAATACAAAGGTTTCTTAGATTTGGACTGTGAAGTTGGTGTAATGTTCTAGCGATATTTATAGATAAATTATCAGCGTTTAATGCCACGTCAATTATAATGTATAGATTCTAGGCTCAAGTTTGATATGTATATTCTTGATGCCTGTCTGCCTCATCTGCCTTATAATTTATCAACAGTGTCTAATTGGGACTGATCGCTTAAATATCAATATATATAATGTTAAAGTGTAGCGTGTGTGCGCCCCGCATGGCAACACACTGGAGCTTACTTTTATATTTTATTTTGTAAAAATAATGAATTTAAAAAACGACAACCCCGTGAGTTTCTTGCCGGATCTTCTCAGTATAGGTCGCGTTCCGATCCGGTTGTAGACTTAAGAAAAAAAAATGTAATGATAATTTGTAAGTGCCCCCGTAGGCCTATACGAAATAAATGATTTGACTTTGACTATATTTTTTATTATTGTATTTCTTTACTTATCTACATTGTGTATTTTTTTATTTAAAGATAAAGATAAAGATATATTTATTCGTAAAACATGAGTATGCATACATAGGTATGCAAGATGAACAGATCAAATTATGTTGTTATTCGATTAGTTGCCCCAATAAATCGAAATTGTTATTACGGTCAAGAGGAAAAAGTCATCTACATGCCAAACTGTTAAGTATTCAAATCTGTTATCTAGAATCAGATCACGGCCTATTTTCTTATTTTTATCAGAACATTTTTCTTTGAGCAAATAAATTATTTGATCATTTCTCTGGAGGCCCAATATAAATACCATTATTTTCTTGAAGTTATTAGCTTATTTACAAAATTGTATGCCTTGTTACCTTTAAATAAATTTTTATTTGTTTCCTACGAGATCTGCGATCCTTATTTAGTCTTTCTGAAAATTAATATTGATCACTTAAAGATTCATAGCGGCCTGACTATTATTAATTGTATCTATATACATAAATAAAAATTAAATATTGCTAGTTGGTCAGCGCATCCTTTGAGAACGGCTGGACCGATTTGACATTTTTTAAATTGTTTGTAAGTAATCATCCAAGTAAGGTTTTGGACAAAGAAAAATTTAAAAAGTTGCCCGAAAAATAGGAAATAAATGTTGACAGGACAAGGTCTGTCAGTTGAACTACTCGTTTCATCAAAAGCAATAAACTATAGCGTGTATAAATTAGGAGCTTATAACATTATCTTGGCAAGGTCTTTTATACTGCACCTACCATGTTTTATGATATACGCGCAGCAGCATTTTTACTCAAGAGCTATCACTTCTATCACAGAAAACAGTATGTAAATGTATTCACTAATCCAGCAGAGTGTGCACATAATCACGTGTGTGAATAAACATCTATGAGGTAATCTATATACTTTATAGCCAGCAGTTCTCTCAGTTCCCTGACTGAACACTGGGGTCGAGTCACCTTCGTCCGCAGAATTAAGTACCCTCGAGATACCCTACACGTGACCCTGGGTGGTGCCAACTAGGTGACAACTCTACTGGTGGTAGGCTTCGGCCGTGGTTAGTCACCACCCACTGAACAAAGCCATGTCGCCAAGCGGCCTAGCCGTGTTCCGGCATGATGTTCAGTGTAGCCATTCATGGATGGCGGGTCAGATCAGTTGCGCTGCATGTGCCTAGTGAATGTAGCGTCTCGATCTACTGCCGCCTTCCTAACTAGGCAAGTATGCTCCATCGTAGATCTCATCGTCACTTACCATCAGGTGAGATCGAGATCAAATACTTGCCTATCTATACATATAAATAAAATTGGAGTGTCTGTTTGTAATATTAAAATAACCGCTTTCTACTAAGTGCCTTTAGATGTATACTCGGTACCTATACCAAAACAACATTTTTTACAATTTTTGTCTGTCTGTCTGTCTGTCTGTTTGTTCCGGGTAATCTCTGAAATGGCTGGACCGATTTTGACGGGAATTTCACTCGCAGATAGCTGGTGTAACAAGGAGTAACTTAGGCTACTTTTATTTTAGAAAAAAAAATAGGATCTCACGAAACAAAATTAAAACCAATGTTGTAGCGCAGCGCCTGATTAAGTTTGATAGCAACAACCTGCAATGCGTCCCGCGGCGCGGGCTCAGAATGGGCGAGCAGGCTGTTGTCAACGGTTGTCTTTGTTAAATACCACGCGGACGAAGTCGCGGGCAACAGCTAGAAATGTATAAAAAAAAAAAAACACAACGGTGATTTAGTAAAACGTTCAGTTTGAAAAATCACAAAACATTCCCAAGGTAAGGTAATTGATTATCCCGAACACAAAGCGTAACAAGATTAATCACATATGCATCACATCACGAATCACGGAACAATGTACCGTCAGCATAACAAGCACGCCGAGATAATAGCACGCTCACGGGGAACAATTTGTCAAAAAACAAATAAACACGTGCCATTAAGGGCCCTTTTCCTCAACGGGACGTGTCCACAATTTCTAAAAGCATCGCTTTTATTTGCGAACGGTATCATTAGCCAGTGTGGCACGCGAATATATGGCTGCGAACGTCTTTATTGCTCCAGTGATAAATGAAGACAAGTATGGGCTTTGAGCAAGAACTCGGATGGGACTCCTGTTAAACATTATACCTTATTTGATTCGGGAAAAATATTGAGTTATTGCGTTTCAAGACTCATGTCCTCACTTCAAACGTTAGATATCTACCTTTATTTTCCTCAATATCATGTAATAATAATAATTATCCTAATATTGTTGCTATTTGTGTGGCCCGCGTTTTTTTTTTATTGAATTGCGATAAAGCAAAAACATATATTAAATTATTTTATATTGAAAGTCAGTTACTTACTCATACTTTTTTTCTTATATAGCGATACTGTAAATAACAGCTCCGTATTCTGCATGTTCAAATAATATAAAAGCACTTAAAGTTTTGCATTTACATCACGTTTCTACACGTTTGTGTAAAGTTCCATTGAAGCAAGGGTTGACACGTACGTGAACTCCACTGGTTTGGATACTAGAAAAAATTGGAGTTACCGTCAAATATTCACAGAAAATTTTCGACCTTGAAGAAACTACACATTCTGGGATTGAGCCACATGGCATGACAGAAGGCAAGAATCACATAGGAAATCCATTCTTTTATACAATGAAAACTATTGAATAACGTACACTGTTAGGACTAACGAACTGTTAAAACTGCAACAAACATAAAATTATAAAAACGGTCCATTAAAAATTCACCCTAAATTCTTCGGTACAGAAACAAATCCAAGAAAATCCATAATAGATGGCAACCCTACGTAACGGTGGATTTACACGTCACGGGATCGTGGTCGTGACTGCGCGGGGTAAGCGTGTCGATATTCGTCAATGTGATGCAGTTACGGCGTTATGAGTGGTATGCAAAAACATTTATTTTTTTATGGACTACGTGTTTTGCCGGCGTTTGCGAATAGGTATTTCTTGTTTTTTTTTTACAATGGAACTACGAAAACTTTTGTAAGTTCATACCTTGTTTATATTTTTTTTATGAATATCCGACAATGTTTATTAGACGTGCAGAAACGCATTTTGTTTTCACAATTCAAACTCTTTATTGGCGCCGTTCACAGCTATACTATATATACATAGCTATACATAGCTACACTATGACAAGCTGTTATAGTCTATCCATTGGACAAAATAAGGTTATATTAAATATTCATTCAAAATTTACTAAGTTGTTTTTTATGAATTCTAAAATACTATACCAAATTCCCAAAATTTAATTGATTATATTAATATAATTGCTTATAAGCATTTCCGTGCCACCGTATTAAAATTAAACTGAATTCGTTATTTCCAAAACGATGAACTTTTATAACAGCTTTTTGAAATATTAAGGATATCGCAAAACGGAATTAAGTAGATGTAGTAGATTTAAAGGCACCGGACCGTAAAATTGCTGGTGGAATTTTTAAGTAATACCTACCTCAACCATATCTCCTGGAAACGTATTTAAAATATTGTTTTAGGAAAGGATTTCTATAGGTACAGCGTATGAGGAACTTCTTTTGTTTTCGCCCTTATTATATTTTTTATTTATTTCGGTATAGGTATCAGTTTATTCCATCCAAAGCGTAAAACTGTGTAAATATATAAACGAAAAAAAAACTGCGCTACTTAATTTAACTAATTGAATACCTACCGGTTCGAGGGGTAAAAAGTTTAACTGAAAAAGCTGACCCGTTTCGGCCGAGTTACCCCACTAATTAAGTGTCATACTGTTTTTTTTCCTCGAATTACGAAGTATTTGTGGAATTTTTATTACCAAAAGATATTTTACAATTGGAAATGCTCGAGTTAGCGTGTAAGATTCCAACGAGTAAAAACGCCTAGTTTAAATGTAAATTTCGGGTAATGAAATTCAAAACGGCTCTTTTTCTCGGACTGTTGAATTGAAATTGAGGATAATTTATTATTTCTTAGTAAAGCTAAGCAGGTGCCAGGTTACACGTTTATTTATTTGAAGATTAATGGTCGTCCAAATTTGTCTTACTAGATTGTTAGGCTGTCGAAATAAATCGTGACGTATCTTCTGGGTATGATACGTCACTTTGCAAACACGTTACCAAACCCTGGTACAAAAAAAATACGCGTTTAAATACCTAGTAGCAAAGATTATCTAATAGTTCTTACGAACAGATATTTTAATCCACAAAGACATTTAAATAAAACGCGACTCTTGCTGCACATCCACTCGCAAACCGCTGCATTTTATGCGTTTTAAAAATGATTATTACGTAACTATGCGCTTCTCTTTTTATCGCGTAACTCTATCCCTTGCAAGTGCGTTGCGGCCACAACCGCCGGGGTACAGCGAGCTCTAGGTATTTATCGCAGTAGGATCGACGAGTGACGAATAACTGCTAGGTAGGTATTTATTTTCTCACCATATAGTTGCTAGATTCTTATCCTGATAAACACAAAGGATGTACAATCAATCAGCCGATAGATGTCCACTGCTGGACATAGGCCTCCCCCAACGACTTCCACACATCACGGTCCTCCGCCACTCACATCCACCGGCTTCCTGCGACGCGTGTGATGTCATCAGTCCACCTTGTGGGGGGCCGTCTTACACTTCGTCTTCCGATTCGTGGTCGCCATTCTAGAACCTTTCTGCCCCAACGGCCATCGGTTCTGCGAGCTATGTGCCCTGCCCACTACCACTTCAACTTGGAAATTCTTTGAGCTATGTCGGTTACTCCAGTTCGTCTACGGATCTCTTCATTTCTGATTCTATCGCGTAGCGAAACCCCGAGCATAGCTCTCTCCATTGCGCGTTGAGCGACCTTGAGCCTTCTTATGCGGCCCATAGTCAGCGACCACGTCTCGGCACCATATGTCATCACTGGCAGCACACATTGGTTGTAAACCTTTGTCTTCAGACACTGAGGTAATTTGGACGAGAAGATATCATGCAATTTCCCGAACGCAGCCCATCCGAGTTGGATTCGACGGTTGACCTCTTTCTCGAAGTTATGTCTACCTAGCTGAACAATCTGCCCTAGGTAAATGTACTTGTCCACAACTTGGAGAATAGAGCTCCCAACGGCTATTGTTCTGGGTTGAACATGAACGCTCGACATGATCTTTGTCTTGTCTATGTTCATTTTAAGACCCACCTGTTGGGAGACTCTATTGAGGTCTTCGAGCATTGAGCTTAGGTCCTCCAGCGACTCTGCTATGACTACGATATCGTCTGCAAATCGAAGGTGAGAGATATACTCGCCGTTAATATTGATGCCGGACCTTTTCCAGTCCAGAAGCTTGAAAACATCTTCCAGTGCAGCGGTGAACAGTTTCGGAGATATGACGTCTCCCTGTCTCACACCTTTCTGCAACTGGATGGGATTCGAGCTCTGATCCTGGATCCGGACCGACATAGTGGCGTTTCTGTACAAACATCTCAGCACTTCGATATATCTGTATTCAATATGGCAACGCTGGAGGGACTGCAGTACTGCCCATGTCTCGATCGAATCAAAGGCTTTCTCATAGTCCACAAACGCTAAGCATAGTGGCCGGTTATACTCCTCGGTCTTTTGTATAAATATATATAAAAGGATGTACATATGTAAATAAACTAAATTAATGTCCCATTTCTCCTTACTCATCCCATAATTGTTGAAAATAGTTAGTCCACGATATTTCGAAATGTTATTCATTGCTTCCTCTACATTTTATTCTGGGGCGTTCCATCGTTGTCTGGGGAGCACGAGTCCGAACTTTTTTATAAACCTTGCAAGTTGATACGGCCTGAAAATAGGGCACCTCCATCTACTGTAGCTACGGCAGATATGTAGCTAAGTACTTACCCAATTGTTGTGTGTGTAATACAATAGACATGCATTGTTACGCAGCCAACAATAGTAGACACGTCACGGAGATAGTTTTAGTGTGTATACTTATATAATAAGACAAAGGACTATGTAGGTACCTATTGAAATATGATCTCAGTAAAAGGTTTGAGTGTGTGAGAAGTAATAGGTAGATACACTTTTTATTTACCCAGCAACGCAAATAGAACTTGGCTGTCTCCACCACTTCACTCGTATTTACGGCACACCTACAGTATTTATATCTAGTGTATTGATTTCTACATTTTGTTAACGTTCATATTGAATGTTTTTTTTTAAATCAATGTTTACATAAAATTATAACTTTAACATAAAACAGATTCACGTTTAATATGTGTGATCCAATAGGGCAATACGGAACTCCTAATGTACCTAATGGTAACGTCACCGAGAAAGCAAGTTGTCACTGACGTACCTATTTATGCATTCTGTGGTGGGAGCGGAATGGAATACACCTACCGTACTGCGCTACCATATCGCTACAAAACAATATTGAGATTTTCATTAGTAAAAATGACAGTGAGAGCTACTTTCTCGATGACGATACGTTATGTTACGAGATTGCGCTGAGGCCATAAGTGCATTACGGATCCGAGAAGGAGCAAAAGCGGGAAACGTTAACCTTTTTATATTAACAATACTTTACACGTACTCAGGAAAGTATTATATAGTATTATATAGTATAAGTAGTATTAGGTGTAGAGTAACTACTTGGTTATATAGTAGCTTAGCTCACAACTTTCCTATATTCTACGATGTTTTACGTCCACAGAGTTTGCCTACAAAAGTGGGCTACGTTGATAAACCTTGCGCAGCAAAAAATAGCAACGTAGTCAGTAACGCTATGCAAACAACCCGCTTAAGATAAATTATCAGTCGAGAAAGGGTAAAGGCTCCTGTTAAGCTCAGAAAGCGTGGTAGGTGACTTAAAACACGGCGGCTTTATGTACAACAGGATAAAGGTGGAATTTTAATAGCGCCGGAAAAAAAAAAATGTAGGATTCTTATTCGGCAAACGAGATACTGCTGTGATATACCTACCTATGATAATCCTTGATACAATTTCTACCTAAATACAATAAAAACAGCCGATAAGTTCATCTACGGTTATTAAATTATAGACTTATTATAACATAGTATAGATTTTGTTTAATCATTGATATATACCTATATGTTGGCTACTTATCTCCAAACGTCACAGAACCCAGCTAATGACAGAATAATGTTCTGTGGACCTACTAATTGCCCGTAGATAACCTTTGGATTTGCGTCGGATTGAATGATATGGTAACTACTGTAGATATATTTAGAAGATCGATTAGTACCTTTAAGAGAAGGTATAATAATTTGAAAGACCCAGACGTATAGGTAGTAAATTATATAAAAAAATTACATGTACATATAATGTGCTAAGAATAATCTAGCACCAAGAATGGCTATACCAATGTAAACTGTGATTTTTGTTTATTTTAACAGTCATGAAAAATCATAGTCAGTGTCTGTCTAGTATAAGGACCTATTTTAGTGTAATCATATAATAATAATACTAGCCCTTTTTTAATTTCCCACTACTGGGCACGGACCTCCCTTCAATGCTAGGGGGATTAGGCCATAGTCCATCACGCTGGCCAGTGCGGGTTGGCGGACTTCACTCGCCTTTCAAGGGGTTCTCTCAGACATGCAGGTTTCCTCAAGATGTTATTCCATCACTGTTTAACAAGTGATAATCATGGTTGAATATAAAATTCGCACAGTTTTCTATAATTGTATTAAGTATTTTTATTTTACATCTCACTAAATATTTACAAACTTAAAAAATATGGAAACAAACTATGTTTTGATACATAGTTTGTTTTCATATTATTCTTAAATTCGCACATGAAATCCAGAAATCTCAGAGTCGCAAGGCAGGATTTGAACCTGCGATCCTCATTACTGTGATAAGTGTACTACCAACTTGGCTATCACTGCTTTTTAGTGTAACATGGTATTTATTTAACTCAAAAGGCGGCAATGGATAAACGCCCTTGTTCATCTGCAACATAGGTAAACCGTTTCATGCTGTTGAATAAGTACGTCATTTGTTGTGGAAAGACCTACCTTTTTATAAATCAATAAGCAAACAAATATATATTCTCAAAGTAGGGAAGGGCTTGTCACATATGAAGGCTACTAATGTGACTTAAAACAATACCTAGCTGAGTGATAAGTGGTTCACATTTAAAATGTGTTCGGTTCCAAGTGGAACCCACCACATTCGACTGTCTAACAATAAGACCATTGCACCATCTCGCCTAATTGATCATGCCTTTGAATCAATTTCAAGATTATAAATTAACAAAGTTAAACGAACGCCGTCAAAATTTGAGTTTGACGTCAATTCCAGATTTCGTGATGTTTGTTTTCGAGTTGGCCCCTCTTAGCGCCTTATTGAATCCATCGGAGAAAATGCAAAACTCGTTTTCGGCAAAAATTCGATTAGGCCGAATTGTGTTCCGCTAGATGACGAGTTTGGGATGATAAAATAACAAAATTATTTTCCGATATATCCTGCTGCGTCCGTTATTATATTTTTGTAGAGATAAAAAGATTTTCGGTCGTTTGGGTTATGTAGTTTGGATTATTGATGCGCAGATCATCGACAGATGCAAGTCAAGACTAAAGTTTTTTTTTAAATATTCTTATACTCATGTACTTAGTTTATGGTAGGTACATGCCATTATTTAGGTACATTAGTACCTTTCTCTTTTATACATTTAAAAGAGAAGAAGAAATTGAATGGATAATAAAAACTACTCATATAAACCGACGACCTGACGACCTGATTAGCTCAGTAGGTAGTGACCCTGCTCGTGCTAAAGGTCTGGGTTCGATTCCTGGTTAGGAAAAGCTTTGTGTGATGAGCATAAATGTTTGAATCTGAGATGTTTAATATCTATATAAGTTTTATATACTGAGTTCGCCCTCAGCCCATTGTACGGTATACACAATACAAGCGTTGCTTAGTGTGGGACCGTATAGTTGGTGTGTTCGTCTGGCGATATTATTATTATTATTATAAACGTGTAAGAATAATTAAGCTGGTACCTCGAAGGTATCCGAAACATTTTTATCAAAGTTTCTACCCAAAAAATCTTTGCACTTCCCTAAAAATAATTAATATTCATGTAAAATCGGCATCGGCATCCTAGCTTACTTTGATCCAAACACATGACTGAAAAACCAAATTTATATGTATAATAAGGTTGCTCTATCGCTTCAATAAGGCTGGAAGGAAACTTTTAATAGAGCGTGTTTGTTCCTATTTACATTTATAGTATATTGCTGTATTGGCGTGAACACGCGATTTGAGTCGTAAGCAAATCACGCCATAGTAACGATACACTGATTTTATGAGGCTTAATTTTCTGAAGCAAATTTTCCTGTACTAGCACAAAGAAAAGAATAAATACTTTTCATTCAGCTGATAATTTAACGATATATCTTTCCGTTGCCAGTAAGCATTAATATAATTACGACGATAATAAGCCTTTTGAAAAGGCAAACTTGTTTGAATTACACTAAGTAAATTTCAGCAGCACAATGGTTTCATAATCGCCAGTCATTATTCACGTTATAAGAAAAAAGAACTTCATAAAATTGTCCGTACAATGAATTTCCATCACATTTACGGCGAACAATGAACGGGAAGTTGTAATAAAAATAAATTATCTACAACAAACCACATAAATCATGATATTTCATGTATTTTCTTGGTAATATTGAGTTGGTATGAAAAATGGTCTTAGACATTTCCTTACGAGGTATACTAATCGAATAGAAAAGTATGTGCAGTAATAAAAACAATAACATTGGCGAAATTAGTCACCATGGCTCCAGTTATTGTCATAGACTAAAATGATTAATCTGTGCTTACTTAACTAATTGTCTATATGTTACGGTCAGAGTAATAAATATGGTTTTAATTAATAATAACCGGCTTCAATCTAGTCGCAATGATAGCCACGATGGTAGAACTCTGCTTCGGATACAAGGATCGCAGGTTCAAACCCCAGCTTGCACCTCTGGGATTACTGAATTTTGTGTGCAAATCTCATTTTCAACCATGATTATCACAGGCTAAACGGTAAAGGAAAATATCTTGAGAAAACCTTCATGTCTGAGAGAACGCCTCGAACGACGTGTGAAGTCCGCCAACCCGCACTGGCCCACTGTGGTGGAATATGGCCTAATCCCCCTCGCATTGATGGGAGGCCCGTGCCCAACAGTGGGACATTAAAAAGGCTGATATTTTTATTTTTTATTACTTATGAATGTAATAAATGTATCACATTGCCACCCGTTAATGATTAAGAGTGTCCAATTAAAAGCAGTAATCGTAACATATACAAATCGTGATCTTTAAATATAAATAAATAAAATAAAATAAATAAATATATGTAATATAATATGTTAAATTTTAAACATTTTTAAATGAGGTACAAACTCCGAGCAATCAGGGACGAAAATTAATTTTCATACTTGAAAAACTCTTAATGAAATTACGCGATATAAATCGGGCTTTCAGAAAGTAGATAACTTGTTGATTTGATTTTTTTGTACAACTTTTATGTACTTTTGTAATTGGGTATATTTTCATATCGCCAGACAATCACTAAGCAACGCTTGTATTCTGGGTACCGTACAATGGACTGGGGGCGAACCCAGTATATCAAACTTATATTGATATTAAACATCCATGACTCGGGAACCTCGTGCTCATCACATAAAGTTTGTCCCCTACCAATATTCGAACCTGGGACCCTCATCGCAGAAGGCAGGGTCACTACCAACTGAGCTAATCAGAACGTCAATTACATGATGAATTATTTCATTACATAATTATAAACCGACTTAATAAAGTTTTTGTGATTGATATTACCGTGAAATAATTTATTAGAATGACTCTCATTAAAGTTACTCAAATACGTAATTTTTTTTGCCAAATAAATACCATTTTTTTTTACTTTTCAATATCTAACCTTTCGACTTAGTAGAATGTGTGTGCCTGAGCAAATTCCACGTAAAAAAATTTAGACGTCGTTTTTATTAAACAGGAGTAAATTTTCGCGAGTGGATTAAATAATGAATTCATTAAGTTCTTGTGTAATATTCCATGGCTAATGAACACAGAGCACTTAAACTTTTTGGCTAACCACTTCTGTTTAATTTTTGTGATTTATTCCTCTTTTTATTTGAAAAATTCTTCTAGCTATAGCCCATATCGTGGTTTCATAAAAAATCTCTCAATTTTGTTGGAAAATTGTGTCGTGTTGAACTTTTTAGTAATTCAATATCTGTCTTTGTCACGCAATATCTTTAAAAGGTCACGTTCTTAATTAGTTTCTAAAAATCTGTGGTATTTCTTATGTAAGTGTGCCTTCAGTCATATTAGGGCAGACTGAGAAGCTGAATCTAAATAAAATACGGAAAACCTACAAAGATACAATGCAAGAGCGAATATATCTATCATCTACGCTTCTATAATGCTATTATAAAATTGCAACTAGGCTGTATATGTACATTGAAAATTATATTTTTTTTAAATGATGCAGCAAGCTATTTGTTTGTCTCTGAATCTAAAACCATTGTTTTTAGAACTCTTGTCTATGTTCATGCATCAATGAAAATTTATATTACAGGGTAGTATATAACCGAAGGTTGTGCAGGTAGAGCCGTGGGCAAAAGCTAGTATGAAATAACATGCACGCAGCTTTATCAAAACTGTTTCATGTTTATTCAACAGGCTTAGAACCCGAATGCGTATTAAAGAAGCCATCAAACTATATTATATGACGTCACACTTCTCTAATCCAAATTTCCTTTTAGTATGGGCTTGTGAAAGATCCTGGATCCTGTTTAACGTTATAGTAAGCCCAACCGCGCATGTAAAATGTGAATAATGTAGAGGGTTCCACACTAAAAGCCTGATGGTTATTATTAACGACCTCTTTACTTAGCGACGGTAAACGAAATTCGTGGAGAAAAGTTAAGCTTTTGGTTAAACGAAAGCTTAAAGTTAAGGGACCGGTTCGATAAACGACTCATTCATTTGTGTATTCAATCAATTGGAACATAAAATTAAGTTGAATTATTCAAAAAAATAAGGAGAAAACATTTTTATGTAGGTAAATTATTTACAGCGGCAAACGGTACGTTTTCATTGTAAGCTTAATTAGCATTAGGTATAAATAGAGTTTAGCGATGTGTGGAAATCATTGGGGGAGGCCTATGAGGCTGATAGTATATAGTATATATAAATAGAGTTTACTGCCAATATAATATCGAATACACTAACTAACAAACAAACAAACAAACAAAGTCGTGCTAGTTACACCGTTTATAACTCAAGAAGCCGATTTTTTACTACTAGCTGCGCCCGGCGGTGTTACCCGCGATAAAAAGTATGAAAAATGAAAACATCTATCCCACGGGAACCATACATTTTACCGGGATAAAAAGTAGCCTATGTGCTATTCCAGACTATAATCTATCTCTGTGCAAAATTTCATCCAGATCCGTTCAGCCGTTCGTGCGTGAAAGAGTAACAAACATCCATCCATCTATCCATCCATCCATCTATCCATCCAAACTTTCACATTTATAATATTAGTATAGAAGTATAGATGATTTTTTTGAATTTTTCTGCGCCCCGAATAGCAGATTTACTATTAAAACATGTTGTTTTTCTTATACAGCTAGTTTTTAATAATAAATAAATAATAAATATCGCCATACGAACACACCAACTATACGGTCCCACTTTAAGCAACGCTTGTGTTATGGGTACCGTACAATGGACTGAGGGCGAACCTAATATAACCTAATTTATATGTTTTACATGTCAATAAAGAATTTATTTCTTTGCTCATGCAAACATGAAAGGATAAGGTTTATAAAACATTATTATGATTAAGAAATACCATGCAGCTTACAATAACTCCGGCCCTTTTTTACAAAAACATATTAAAAGGCATCACAAACACGATCAAAGCATTTCCTTATAGAATTATTGTAATTGAATCATTGAAACAGGATGTGTATACTTACTGCGGGCTGTGGAATCCCAACTGGGGACCCACGAAAGATTGCCTCAGACTGGCTCGTGAAAAAATATTGAAAGTGTATGTCCACAGCGACGTTAGCGGCGGTTCCTTTTAATAATAAAATGCTCTGTGGGCATTTTATTTATAAAGCGGTCTCGTGTTGTACAGTAATATTTAATACCAGCTTCTGCTCGCGGCTCCGTCTGCGGTACCTCAATGAAATATGGCTCTCAGCAAGAAAATTTTGAGATTCTAACCAGTTCTTCCAAAGATTACTCCCTACATCCAAACTCACAAATTTCACACCATTATAAAAATATTAGTAGTAGTATGGATGGTAATATATTAAATTCTAACTATTTTAGGGACAAGATAAAGTTAAATTTTGTATACCCACAGGTTCCATATAAAATTACCAATATTTTTGGTTCATGAATATTATGTAGACAAAATTTTACTAATCGTTCAAATGTTTCATACATTTTTGTTTTAAATAGTATTTATACTGTATGTTATATTTTATATAAATCAAAATGAAACAATGTTCGTCGGTAAGCGCATCACTTGAGAGATGCTGAACGGGTTTGGCTACATATTGTTTTAAAAAAATATGTTGCAATAGTCTGAATTAGGTTTTTATGGAAGGAAAAATCGGGAATGTGGTCCAGAAAATTAGGAAATTTGGATATCTAAAATAGATTTTCCTGTTTTTTTTTTCTTTTGGGAATTTGAACAGGACAACGTCTGTCCGGTCTGCTAGTAATAAATATTAATGTTCAAGTGAGTATGATCTTAATTTCCAAAAATATCAAGCACCATATATGCTTAATGAACGGACCATATCTTTCACGTGATGACTCAATAAACTCGGTCCTAGATTTCAGATAGGTACCAAGAATGGTCTCATGAGTCAGAAATTGTAGACTCCAGGGTGTCCTTCGTAGTAACAAGATATTACAAGTTTTAGTTCAAATCAGATTAGACATCATAAGATTATGAAAACTAATAAGATTAAGCCAAAACTTTAGACGGCAAGAAACGCCTTTGTTGCTTAAATTATTCCGTAACTGACAACACAGAATTTGCCTTAATTCGAGAACACTGAAAATTTACGCAATAAGATTGAAAATGCCTTGAACATTTAAGGAAATCCGCAGCTCTCGATATTGCCTTATCGATCGTATAATAATCGCTGAGAAGGATGATAAGCGGGAAATCCGCATGGCTTCACGTTATTTTTTCGGTAATATAAAAACGGAGGTTACGTAAATTCACTTATTTGATCACATGACAAATTGTTTAGATGCTTTATTTGCTCTTTTTATTTTCATTCAATAAAATATTTGATTGACCTTTGTATTAGTTGCACTAAAATGATGGTTGCACGAAACGATTCATTCAGTTTAAAATCCACTACTAACGACTGAATCATGTGAAATGTTGTATTTGTTTTTTAAAATCCTAATATTGCTTAAATTGTACCTATATGGACTTACTTCAGTTTGCATAAAAATAGAAAAAGCACGTCATCCATTGCCTACCTATTTTGAAATGCATTTCGTACCTACTTTAAAGTAAAGTCTATCAAAGTGCAATGCACCGTTATTTGTCACAATTACCTTTTACACAATGGCGTTATTATTAGTAATATGTACCAGTTAGAATTTATCAAAGTTACCTTCCAACTTTAAAAGCGTATTTTATTCTAAATGTGCAGGTTCCGTGGAAGAATTGTCGTTTGCGGCTTCGGTATAATACAAAAGCAGTTTACTTACTGTTATAGCGAAATAAATTTGGTATAGAAACTACACTATGAATAGAGAAGACAGCGACAGGATAGACTGAATAATAGGCCGACGGAAACGTCGAACAGAATCAAATAGACAAAAGAACTTGGCTAATGGGGTTCTCATTTCCAAGGAACCTTAAAATATTATAAATAAGGCTCGTATTACAGTTTTTCACGCGATATTCGTTTATTTCAGGATTATGTTATGTTTTCTGAAATGGCTCCACGAGTTTCTATAAGAAGTAGTTTTATTTATGTAGCTTATTTTGGTCATCATTGATGTTTTTAGTTCAATAGAATAAACTATTTCATACTAAGGTATACTGTCAATAGAAAATAAAAATGTGAAAGTAGCGGGTATATTTTCATTTTCCATTCAATATAAAAGTGTTCTATTAAAATTCAATTTCACACTGAATTGCGAAATTATATGTCGTGGAAAACGAATGTCGTCGACTACATGTTTCGATGCTAAATATTCCAAGCTGAAGTATAGTGTAAATAGAGTAGGAAATTTAAAGCACAGTGAATTTTAAAAAAAAACTATACTTGGGATTGGCTTTAACTATTTCTATTGCTATTCAGCTTTAGCCAAACGTAGAGTTATTACTCGTCAGAATTCAGAAGTCGAGATATAATTTGATTTATTCTGTTATTAATATATAATAAAAGGGGCCAAGTAACCTGACCTTAACCGTATTTATATCTTCACTTTTTAACGTCGAAAGCAGCTGGTGGGCACACCGGGGTGTCACGGTCGTTCGGTCGGCCATTACAAAATTATTAAGTGCCCTACTGCCTCCGAAAACATATTAATTTCTCGGAGCAATAAATTAAATTCCTCCGTTTTAGTTAAGGTCACACTGATTAATTAAAATGGGGGAAGAAATGAGGGAAATATTAGTAGGCAGGTCGCAACAAATTACATTAAATAATATAATTAATTAATATTATTGAAAAAAAGTAATCGTACGGATTATATCGCGTTTATTTTATTTTTTAACGTTCCTAACGTTTTGAATTATTATTATTATTAAATCGTCGACGACGGATGAATCCATTTTTAATTTTACTCCCCGTCGTTTTAATTAGTATATTATCAGTTGCGTCAATAAGATTATAAAATATTATAAAGAAGTTAACGAGTGCGTCATACTGATTACGTTAATGTAGGCTTAAAATAAACATGTAAATAGTGTTAAGTTTCTTCTTCAAACATGTGAAAGAGCGTAGTATTGTGCAATGAATATGAGGTGTTATTATTAATTAAACATATGTAATTTAATTTAGATACATTTTTAGGAAAGTTCCATTTGTTACCTAAGTACTTCTAATTTTTTTTTTACAATATTATTGTAACACTTTATATGTCAATGTAATGAATAATACGTGACACGCACATATTAACGTATCACCTCTGTTCAAAATAGTAAAAGTTTTCATTATAGCATTTTCGCTGTCAAGACCCTTACAAAATATTACTTACAATAATATTCATAAACTATGTCCCCGTTACAACTAAAACAAAGTTTTATGCCTTCACATAAACTTCCATATTCACCTTGAATTCGTAGCAACCGCACAATGAATAGTTGGAGACATCCTTTAAGTTTTGGACTCTAAAAACTTCTACCACCCTTACAGAAACAGTAGGGGTGCTACAATTTACTCCAAACAGACAAACTACGTTTGAGCCGAATTTACATTAAAAACTACAATATATTTTCACCACAGTAATTTTTACTTTAGAATTCAACATGCATTAGTCAATTTCAACATGCATTAAAGGAGTTATATGTGATGTATATATTATATACATCAAATATAACTTCTGTAGATTGGACCGCAAGCAACGACTAAATATGAGGGTACCCCAGTTCTAACTATGACACTAGTACGTCTAATACTTCAGTCCTCCCGTGACCATGGTTGCTGTAAGGCAGCCGAAACGTCGGGAACGTAAAAACATAAAATAAACGCGATAAAATCATTAAAATTTGTTTCATTTCAATGACAAAACATAATTAGTTTTACTTCACACACAAAACTCATTCCAGTAATAAAGGAAATTTGAAATAGGTGGATATCAGATTATCGAACGTAACGAAACGTGTTCGGTGAAGTTTCAATTGGTGTTCCTAACTTTCCAAATGGAATGCTTCTGTGCTACAATTGTATCAGGTTTATTGCTCACCCGCTTTGGGATGGAATACGCTTGCATGTGTAACGCTTTTTACACAGGGCGATTCAGAAAGGGTATACTAAACGTTCAAGCTACGCTTCTTTATCACATTTGTAATCATTATGTTTTGTCAAAATTTCGATATTATTAGCTCGATCTTAAAAAAAAATATTTTTCCCCGACAAAGGACAATCTTGATTTTTGTGAGCAATTTTTTGTGTCATATCGAAATGCTGACTGAATCACACTATGTTTGAAAGATGTTATTGATCCCATTCATTCGTTTCGTATTAATTAATTGGCTTCTTATTTCGTTATGTATTTTCAACTACGTTATTGGCTTCCTTAATTTGGCAATGCTTACTTATAATTTTCTGTTTTTTAAAGCAGACCATCATGCTAGGTAATGTAGGTATTGTAGTTATAAACATATAGTGGTAAGGATTGTTCACAGTGGCATACTAACGAATATCCATAGCAAACAATAGTTGCATAATAGCTATGTAATTTATTAGAAGTATTGCACTGTTCACACGGGGCTTAGTAGAAGATAAGATGCATACCGATACGATAAATACCGATACGAGAGATCAAATGTTTGTCTATTCTGTGCAAATTAAAATTGATTTTCTTTGTCCATAGACATTTAATATAATTTTAGATGAATAATTACGATCTTGATTAATTTATATTACAATGTAACCTTTTGCAAAGACGGATATTTCAATTAGTTTTCAGTCAGCAAATTAATGCTTAATATTCGTGCCCAATCTCTTTTTCAACCACAATTATCACTTGCAAAACGGTGAAGGGAAATATCGTGAGGAAACCTGCATGTCTGAGAGAACCCCTCACAAGATGTCTGAAGTCCGCCAACCCGCACTGGGCCAGCGTGGTGGACTATGGCCTAATCTCCCTCGCACTGAGGGGAGGCCAGTGCCCAGAAGTGGGACATCTAAAAAAGGGTTGGTATTGTAATATTATTATTATTCGTGCCCAAAACAAGTCCACATACACACAAGCGTTTCTAAGACGATAAGATACCGAGCGGGATGTTTAATTTAATTTAAATACAATGATAAGAAGAAGTTGGAGTCGAGAGCGGCAGACAAAGCTTTCAGTTCAACTTTCAGACTTGAATTGCCCTGATTGCAGGGATAACTTTAAAATTATAGTTCACGAACCGAATTTTATATCAAAATCATCGTTAGCTTTGTACATTCATGTTTTGCGGTTGTGGAACTTTCATAATTTTACTTTCAACGAGTTCAGTGTAAAGTTTAATTTATAAAATTTCCAAACAATAAGTTAAGAATTGCTTTAATTAACTCTTTTCCCTTATATTCATTATTATCCTAATTTTGTTATTTTTTGTAAAATTATTTTGCGTAAACTGTGTTTATGTTGGTAAAACTTTTTTATTACTTGAATAAGACGAGAATTAAAGCCGAAAATTTGATGTTTTATTTAAAGCCCCTGTTCGATGAAATCTAGTATTTTATATTAAATATTCTAGATTTGCGCAAATTATAGACGCCAATCAATAATCCCAATTTGTCCAACTTCCAAAGTTTATATGACCAATTGACCCTGGCATTTAGTGGACCAGAAAAGGCAAAAGACATGCTCTGAAAATAATTCATTTTACTGTCTTAGCTACTTATAAACATCTAGGTACATCTACATAAGTGCGCAGGCGCTACGGTTCGCTACGGCTTTTGCACTATTCACACAAAAAAAGTTTTTATAAGTGGACAGGGAATAAAGTCTCCAAAGGGATTACAAAACCCAGCAACTAACAAACTATGCAGTATCTACCCGAGTGCCAAGTGAAGTATCCCACCCAGAATAAGCTCAAAGCATCATAAAAAGCAAAACTCTAAAAAAAATACGAGATAATAATATATTGTTATATTTAAGTATAGTAGGTACATTATCATGCAAAATCGTTTCACAACCCTTTCACTCACACATATAGCTTAGTACATCTGCTTAAATTTTAATCTCCAAACATTGTAGGTAGGTAAAAGTTACGCGTTATTACCGGGATCCGGTGCAAATAAAATTATGTTATATTTTGACAAAAGAATGAAGGAGATTTTTATGTGAATGTTGGGTATTTTCGCAAACCGCCTTTTGAAATTTGAATTTTTGAAAAAGAAAATGCATATTGTGGTTTGTGAGTTTGCTTTACTAATGGAAATATTATATTCGTAGATAGTGAATAGAGTTTGTAAAAATATGCAGTTATTGTAAGGCTAATAATAATATTTCCAGAACCAGCTAACTTTTGCTATAAATGGAGAAGTATGAATGGAAATTAATTTCTAAGGTAAATTTTAGGTACCCTTTTTTGTGTATGTGTGCTGTTATACAATACCTGCTGTATCTTTTTCATTGCATCGTCACTCAAGATCTTTTGAAGGCTAAAAAAGAAGATGGTATATTAGTAGACTTAATCCTCATACTATAACTCACAGATAAAGCCTCTATCGTCACTTGTTACCAGCCTAAAATAACATCAGGTTTTAAATTGCTATTCTCAAACAAACACTTATCAGATAATATACCTACATCCATTTAGTTAACGGCCGACAATTATACGCAACCTCATAAGCAATAAACAACATTAATAGATTTGATTCCGACGATACTATCGCGATTAGAATCCCAACTATGTGTTTACGACGTCTCCTCACGATTCGGGTCAAATAAAAAAAAATGCCAGTGAAAAGTATCTTGCGTGCTGTTATGTATTGCACTGGCACCATACCTAGTGAACTCCGGACTTTAGATGCAAGCTACAAGTACATCAGCGCCGTGGCGCATCATTCAGTGAATTGCCACGCGTCAGAAAAGACAAGTGTAACGCGATAGAAAGAGTTGAATATAATATTAGCCACCCAACGCGTGTGCGAGCTGAATTGCACTTTACTGTGTAGTAGCAAGAGTTGACATTCATTGAAATGTCTTTACGGAACGGCACGCTTGTGTCATACACAGCCTGCGACCTCGCTCGGCTAATCGGATGATTAATCAAAAGTAACACTTGACCGGATTTTATGTGTCCAAATGAAATATACAGAATAGCATGCATGTTCGTTGTACTGGTTTGCTTTGTGCGAGCAACCCATATGTATGTTACAGATTTCATAATAGAGATGCCTAGAAGAATAAAGTTACAAGAAGTCTTACTAATTATATTGCTTTCGTCAAATTAGTTTTTTTGAGTGAACATATATGCGGATGCAATAGGCGAAGCCAGTAGTTATCTTTTTAACAAATACGAATCTAAAATATTTTTAATAACATCCATTATACAGGATGTAAGTGTATTCTTAACGTTAACTAGTACCATGAGCTAGAATTTTTGTCGATCTTTTCATAAATTTTACGTATGTTTTCAGTTCCTTTTAAATTATTTAAGAATGTTCTCATAATAGAAGTCTATCTCAACGTGATTATAAATAAACAAAACCTTAATTACTAATTTAGACCTAAAACTGCAATGTAAATTAAAACTTGATACGCTTGAGCGCGCTTGTCACTCGCACGAGTCGGGTATTGCGCGGAGCGTTGTGTTGTGGTCGCGTTGTTTACGATACATTGCGCGCTCAAAAATGACAAGATTTGTAACTCATGAGTTTGGACATAAATTATATGTATATTTTTATTATAGGCATTAATTATAACATTTTTCTAAAGGTTTCGTTATAATGCCCCTTACCTGTATATTGATAATTAAAAATCATAGTTGCGGCAAACAATTAATAACAAATGAGCCAATAAATTCACGATTACCGCCAAAGAAGTTTGTATACCTGTCACCGCCGGGCCCATTACCATAACTCGCGAGTTTCCCATATTTTCTCCAAACGGTATCTGATAAACAGATTTTATATGAAACGATCCGCTCGATCGCGCTTTCCTGTTTTTTTCTGGGCCATTTCATTCGTCTGCCATATTTCTGGATTGTGTGTATCCGGACTCCAGGCAAGATCTTTTAAAAGAGGTATGCTAGTTATTGCCTTAACGATATTTCAGTCAGCGAAAAAAACGATTCTTACGAAATACTAGGAGGAGATTTTATTTCATGTAGCCATGATTGAAAGGTGAGACAATCTACAATGTGTAATGACCATCACACCTGGGCCTTAGTCTGATAGCACAATCAATTCGCAAAGGAATCGTAATTGAAATTATAACAGTTATGGTAATACCTTAAGCTTTAACTACGTTTTTCATCTTTACAGGAGACAATATACTTTCCAAGAAGCGGTTTAAAGAAAATCCCTTAGTGTCAGTGAGTATCCACCCAGCAAGAGTTCCTTCAGCACGCCAGTGACAGACTCCAGCACCGATGAGGCTTGTGAACCATGAGTGCTTGGTGCTGCATCGTGATCATGATGTCTACTATAAGCACCACCATACTGTCGCCAGCACCGCAGAAGACTGAGGCTAAAGAACCTTATGGTAAGTTAAACCCATTATAGAACACCATCAAAGCAAGCTAGAGCAAAGCCAAGCAAATTAAAATAAAGCTCAGAGCTTCGAGTGCCAGTTTTTCCGTAAGCGAAACGTACTTTATATAGACTGCGTATTTGTCATTTCGTATGAAAAATGGAACAGCGCCTCTAGCGAACGTATTTGCAACTATCAATTCTCTATACAAAGTGTACAAATCAGCAGACTTCAAAGTATTCGCATAGGTATCTTATGAATAAACTCGCACTTGACCTACGGTTGGATAAGTACAGTAGATTATGCGGGACTTGAAAAAAGTATTTCATGCTTAAACTAGGATCACCTGTGGCACATAATCTGCCTCTCTCCCTTTATGTTTAAGACAAAATATACAAATACATACTTATATAAAAAACATTGAATTATCCACGCAGCTGATTTTCTCAGAAACCTCTCGGCACAACTAAACTACGCCCCAAAGCGACGCGTGAAATTAAGACAAGACGCATTTTTCTTTAAAAAAACCATGCGATCCAGTTTGAAAATTCTGTATTACTTGGGCTTTACAGGCATTTGCACTTTAACTAACTGTTTTGTTGGTTTTACTATGATCGTAAATAAATGTATATAGATCACAATCCTATTAAACAATTTACTTAGTGGTAGTGAAACCCTAGTTTGAGCTCGCGTGGTGGATTATATATCAAATCCCTTTTGGAGGAAAGAAAACCATTATATAAGACATCTTAAAGGTTGAATGAATAAAGCCGGATATTGCGGGTATGATTCCAAACACAATAAATAAGGTAAGAGATTGTGCTGTTGGTTTATTTACTTCATGTAAGTTTTCTTTTGTTGCCAAATGTTTATTTATTTAGTTTAGTTTTACAATGTTTTTAAACATAAAAATAAACAATGTGTGCCATGATCTCAAAGAGAAAACTAATTATAATAATGGATAACACTTCAAAAATGTGGAGAAAGTTGATGATGATGATGTATGTTGCAATAAAACTAATCTTACGGGTTTCATGTTTTTTTATGGGTATAGGTTTTTTTATGTTTTTTAAGTTCCCTACGTTTCGGCTGCTTTACAGCAAGCATGGTCACGGGAGGACCATGATTATGTATGTATTGGTGGATGATTTAGTTTTATTTAATATAGGTAGGTACATACTAGGTACGTTAGAAAGTGATAACCTATTTTTTTACATAAAATAGTACAAGAAACATGATTTTGAAATTAGATATCTTTATAAGTATCGTATTACAGATCGGAGCTATTGGTACGCTCAAGCCCAAGAAACGCTTCAGAAACGTCTTTTGTACGCTGCTGAGAAAAATCCTGTCGCTAAGTGAGTACCATCTTAATATATATTAATTACATGTCACGGTGTTTGTCCGCTATGAACTCCTAAACTACTAATGCGATTTTAATAAAATTTTGCACACTGTGTACAGTTTTATCCAACTTGAAAGATAGGATAGTTTATATCTCAATTTATTTTATATGGCAAAACAACGTTTGCCGGGTCAGCTAGTAGTCATTACTAAACCAATGATTTTCTGTTATCCTTCAAATTTATCATTTCAGCTATTATGAAATTAGTTGGCGTGGCCTCGGTATCGTCGTACGACACGATAATATGGATCCCTATTATAGTTTCAGTTATGATCGTCTTATTTTTCTTTCCTTGCGTTAGAAGCCTCTTGGGGGCCAGCAAGGGACGAACTTTCGCACTTTCCTTTATTATGTGAGCAAACACTCTGAACTAAGATCCCGTCGTATGCTCGCAGACAATACAGTACAAATAGTACAGCAAAACTGGAGGCAAATATTGTTATGTGTTGTGTAAATAACTACCACTGATGTCTTTTCGTTTTATAACTGTGAAGGGTTTTGTGTTTTCCAGTCTCAAATTTCTATTTGTTATATTTCGTTGACACTTAAAAAGTCACAAAAAAAATTGAGGCAAGATCATACATTCAGGTTTCTTTTCCATGTTTACCTTTACCGTGAATTGAACATTGATAATCGCAGTTAAATAATGAGATTGGTACATGAAATTGGCTATCACTGTTGCTTTGGTCTTGACCAAAAATATCCAAAATCGATTTATCGTTTATTTAGTCCATAAGAATCAGAATCGTTACTTAAATAACATCACATAGCAGATATATACTTCCCGAAATCCACTCCTTCCTAAATATTGTATGAAACAACTTATGTTGTGTGTTCAACGTATATCTTTTGGACCCCTTCAAATTGGTTCTGAATATTGTATGGCCCCGTCGAAACTACAGTATAACTAAATCATGGACGTACGGAATAGTAGCTTTCCTAGTATGGAGCGCAAAACATATTTTGTTGGACTAATAAAAGCAATCTCTTATGAAGTTCTTGCCAATTATGTTTTGAGTAATAAAATAATCACAAGAGTCATTAGCGAAGAGAATGGCATATAAAACTAGTTTTCTCGTGCCAAAATTAACGTTTTATATTTCCATCTAATAAGGACAGACGGCGCGTTTAGAACTACAAAGTGATCCCCGCTAATTGAATCTGAAATAGCAAATCCGGTATTGGCTTCATACTTGTCTGATTACACTGTTTTATTACGCAGTAAAGTATGATTTAAACGAAAAATACTGCCATGAAAAAAAAATACTAGCATGCTCGCATCCAATCGCGGCTTTAGAAATGGTCGAAATGGTATTTTTTGCTTTTTTGTATGCCCTTAGCGGGCTGCGCTTAATAGTTCTGTATATGCATATATGCAGAACTATTCTAGTCTGAGATTTCAAACTATACTCCCGTGAATTTTAAAATACCAATACCAGCGCTAGAGTGGCCTCTTAACATTTTAAAACGCACGACGTTAAACTTCGACTACTAAACCGGGCCTGCTGGCATTTGCGTCGATGTTGTTTGAGAGTAGGCTATGTTTATTTCCCAAAAAGGCATGTAATATTTTAATCAGTCATGTTCTGTAGAGTTTTTAACTTTGCCTTACTTCCACCCTTCTTCTCTTAGGAACGTGATACTAGTAGTGGGTGACGGAATGAGCCTGACCACCGCAACGGCTGCCAGGATTCTCCGCGGGCAGAGACGGGGCCAGTCCGGAGAGGACACGGACCTGGCCTGGGACACTTTCCCTGCCGTGGCCTTAGCAAAGGTACTCTTTGGACTATTTTAAACCATCATTATTAAGTATTAACCTTCTTATATTTCCAGGTTACGTCTTCTTGTTACAATAACTCGCACACAGGTAATGTTTTCAGAGTGATGACCCTTAGGCAAAGAATTTTCATGATTTTAAGGAAGTCATAGCCTAGTTGGTAAAACAGCTAGTAGATCGGCGCGTATCTCGTGTGAATGAGTTTTAATATTCTGATCTCATGCGCGATTCGAAGGGCACATCAATCTAACGGGCTGAACATTCTTAACGGGCACTCCGAGTGGGGCCCACCCAACAAGGGTGGGCCCCACTCGGACAACAGATCGCAATCTCGGTGTAATATTGGTACTCAGTCTAATTATGGTAGACTGGCTGACTCGTGAGGCTGCGTATCAAACTATGGCTAACGGATACATGGCTAATAGTGAACCAGGACTACAGATAACACTCGTTTGTTGATGCATGTATTGAACACATTGCCTGACAGAAGTTAAAGATACGAATGCATAAAAAAAATAAGCATAAAGAGAATGCAATATGACCTTCTGCCTACAGACATATAACATAGACGCTCAGACGGGTGAGTCGTCGGCGTGTGCCACAGCTCTTCTTTGCGGAGTCAAAGCACGGTATGAAACCCTGGGTCTCGACGCTGGAGGCAGGTTCAACAACTGTGCATCGACTATCAACTCAAAAGTCACGTCTTTGGTCGACTGGGCACATGAAGCAGGTAAGCGGTATCTCTAAAAGACCCTTCTCTTCTGAGTTCAGGGTAAGACTCTTGTCAATGTAGTTGAAGAAGCTCTTGTAATTTGTCTTTATTAAGTTCATTTTATTTTCCTGTTAATATGAATTTACTCTACGTAGTTATCTCAATTGTTTAAGGCTCAGATAATATGTACAATCATCAAAATCTCACGTTGATACTCACACGAAAGATATTCTGTCCATTTTTTATACCATTTGGAAATATCGAAAAATGTCCGTCCCTAGTGGCATTAGGGAGATAGATATGACACATTGGGAATACTGACAATAAAAATAATAGATGATTTGAGAAAAAAATAAGTTTTATTTGTCCGAAAACAATATTTTATATTCCCTTGTGTAAATAATGTCAGCGTTATTGAATGGTTCGCTTGGTGAACACGAGATCTTCTGTATTGAACCTCTCATGGATAATGGGGCATAATAAAAATGTTGTATCGTGATGTATTTGATGAGAAGTTGAATTTTAAAAAAATGTGTAGACAAATGAATTTTGTTAATATTATCACAGTGGGCGTAAACATACTCGTACGTTCCTTTGAAATTGACATTTATTTATGGAATGTTTTTTTTTAATTTAAAACAATACAAACATGCTTCACTAGCCATGTAAGTAATGCTGTGCACAGCAGCCTTAAATGTGTCTTCACACCGAAACCAACCAGGGTCGAAGATGGGTTCGGCCAAATTTTGATCGAGCTAGGGCGAGCTAGCGCGAAGGAAAGCTACATATTGACCGTGCCAAGTTGTACTACAATAAAAAGATTTTTTAGGTAAATCAAGCGGTATAGTGACAACAGCGCGCATCACTCATGCGACCCCCGCGGCGTTGTATGCGCACGCGCCGTCCCGGTACTGGGAGGATGATAGCAGGGTACCGCCTACTGTAAGAAAAGACTGCAAGGACATCGCCATGCAACTAGTAGAAAATGAACCTGGAAGAAGTATCAACGTAAGTGATTTTGTTCCCCGTTGACTTCAATCTGGGTGTTTTCAAGTTGAGAGTGACCTTCTAGGCAAGTATGCTCCATCGTAGATCTCATCGTCACTTACCATCAGGTGAGATCGAGATCAAATACTTGCCTATATTGTAATAAAAAAAAACTATAAAAGCCTACTTGTCGCCCAATCTGTGGGACCGATTGGTAGGACCCAAATTACCAAGTCAACAGGCCAGCTGGCAGGTCAACATGCAAATTGGCTAGTCATTTACATGCCAATTGGTGGGGAACCCTACAGATTGGGTGACAAGTTTGGACCATTCATAGAGGTTTGAGTTCAAATCCATTGAAAACCCGATTGGCACAGTGGGTAGTGATCCTGCTTTCTGTACTTACCGAATGTCCCGGGCTCGAATCCCGGTAGGGGCAAACTTTATGTGATAAGCATGAATGTTTTACCCGATGCTTAATACCTATACAGCGTGATTCAGAAAGGTATTCGATTTCAGGTTCAGATCGTATTAGTAATGATTATGTAAAGTCGGAATTTACAAAATATACAGTTCGTGTATTCTTCTAGCGTATATTGTAACCTAAAATGTCTCGACAATTTCGTAAATAGACAAGTGCTTTCCATATAAATTGTTGTTACTTGACTACTTGTTTTCATGCGTACCGTCGCGTAGACATTATATTCTGTCATAATTTTGTTATACTAAGAGCATTATTAAAATCTGTTGGCAAAATTTTAATTAGTTTAACTAATTATCTTACTTATTTAATGAAGAAATGTTCTAGACGTTTCTAAGTTGCAATTTTAATGAGCAAATAATTGACAACGTTTCTTCAAAATGGTTTAGTATTGAATATTTTTTTTGCTATACTAAAGCTCTGGAGACTTGTTTTTAAATTTGCTCTAAGAACTTGAATTCAAAAACTATTAGTAGTTCTCCTGGGATAGGTAACATTTTTTATTTATGTTGCGCAAGGTTCTTACGATAAATTAGTGAGTAAAGTTAATTAGATAAGACCACTTTAGATGTGCGCCGTCAGCATAATCAGCGGAGAGGATAATAAGGTTGGTTAGCTCGGTTTTGATATGCCCTTGTTTTATTACTCGAGTTTTCTTCAGTACCTACTCGTCATTTATGACATAAATTAATTTAAAGTTCATTGACACCAATTATGTTGTCAACGAATAAAGACTTCATAAAATTTGACACAACTAAAATAATAATTTGTTTAATTTTATTGTGCTTCATTTAGTACGTAGTAACATATTTTTTTACAATTACAAATTACCTTGCGTACCAAGCACATAGTAAGATATGTTTTTTGAAGTAAGTTGATGTTGTATTTCTTTTTTGTATTTAACTACCTAACTTACTTCAAAAAGACCATAACAATCATTCCGAGCGTCATAAATTATCCATAAACTAATAGGGTTTCCAAAAAACACATCCAAATCAATGCTGTATCAAGAAATACGAATAAATAGAACTCCGTCGCTGTGATATTCCACAAAATATTATTTTTCTATTAAGTGCCGTCTGTATAATGAAATCAAAGAGGTACCTCTATTTTTATGTTATGACATAACACATACGAAGAGTAATAAAATCATGGCAACTCCAATATCGCGAATTATATTATTTTTTGGTATCATTTCTTCATGAAATCCGACCGAGGAAAATAACTATTTTTACGATGCTGCCACACATATACTAAGGCATTCTATGAGCTATCTTTCCATTGGCTATATTTGGCACGTCGACATAAATTAGACTTTAGTATATTGAGCTGAGAGTTTGGTCTCCCATACCTGATTTTTCTATTAGGGCCGTACTTGTATTTTAATCTCTTTAAAATCTCCTACATTTACTTCTCTCATTTACTCTCATCTACAACATTTACTTATAATCATGGACTGAACTGTAAATATTTCGTAGGTAATCATGGGCGGTGGAAGAAGACACTTTCTTCCCACCATAACTCAAGATCCCGAACATCCGAATCGTGAGGGCAGAAGACTGGATGGAAGGAATCTCGCAGAAGATTGGGCAAGAGAAAAAAAGAGACGACGACTAAGAGCTCAGTACATACACTCTAGAGAACAGCTAGCAAAGTTGGATCCTAGGACCGTGGACTATTTGTTAGGTAAGTGAATCTCACTCTAACTCCCTCTCACGCCTGTACAATCTTTAGGAAATGATTGAAACAGCGCCGCGTGCTCTAGTACAATAGAACAAAAAGGGAATCATATAATATGGCTTCCTGTAAATTGGGTTCGTAACAAAACCCGTGGCTGGGAAGCCAGTAAGTAAATATCTCGAGGAAATATTACTATTGTAATTTTACTAACCCTAGTAGGTATTATCAATTGATTTATTCCCTAACCACTTAAGAAAAAAATGCTGGTTCAGGACTGTAGTAAGTCATAGCACTAGATCTAAATATTGCGCTGCCAAAATGACCTTAAGGTAATCCTGGCATAGATACGTAAGTTCTAGAAAATCATTGTTATTGTTTGAGCATATACGACTGAAGATGCTTTGCATAGATGGTCGCTCGATTCTGAATACATTCCGCCATTCAGACCCATTTCACTAGAGCATTCAATTTTAAGCGCTATGCAAACGCGATTGCCAGACCATGCATTTCAATATGAGCGATAATCGTTTCGCTTATAAATCTAGTAGGGATGGCTAGTATCGTAATGGGAATTGTATTGTTTACAAAGAGTAGGTAGGCACTTACATGAAGTATGAAGCGTCATTTTTCTATGTTGAAAATAATAAAAAATGAGAAGAGAGAAATAAGCAAAGTAAATAATAAGTAATATTTATATCCTCTCAGACAGGACATATTTTTTTACATTGTATCGCTGTAACAAGTTAAAGGTTGTACAAACAAAATAGGGAACTTTTTTATTGTCTAAGTAAATAAGTAAGCAAAACCACAGCCACCGAATGGAGAATTCACATCGCTTGTTGATAGCCCAGAAAGGTTAATCTGCTTAGTGTGGTCCGTTACATGACATGAATGGCAACATAAATCATGTTCGATACACTATACATTGACGCTGAAATACGGGAGTATAAAGAGATGGAAGGGCCGAAAGGAGCTCTTGATATCGAAATGTTTTTGTCTATATAGGTATCTAAGTGCTAACAGGCTATAGGAAAAACATGAACAGAGAATCCCGATTGAATAGTTATTAAGATATGGAAAATTCATGAATACTGTAATAAGTCTCTCTAAGCGATTTTTTTACATGAGCGTGTTACCTCGTCGCACTTTTAACTTCAAAAATGTTAACTCCAACTTCTAAAGTACCCGAAAATATGTTCCTATATAAAAAAATACGACGTCCACACTTTGAAAGCCATTATTTTAAAATGCGTTTTATACTTTTTTACTAAAAGAGCTCACCTACACGTGGGAATATTAAAGAAAGTGGACCCTTTTGTGTGTTTTGTTGGCTTGTTTAAGGGTTAAAGCTTTACTCAGCAATTTGAGTACCCGCAAAGCCTGTTTAGGGTGACGCTACGTAAAGCCGGCGATAAACCGTGAATGAAAATTATTTAAAAGGTTTTAAGATACAGGTTGTTTCCTTATTTACTTGAAAAGCTATATGACAATTTGGTTGTTGTTTGCAAAATATTTACGAAGGTGCATGACCTAATTATTGTAAAGCAACCAATACTTTAATATGAATTGAATATATATGTAACACAGTTACCTACACACCTATTATACTCGTACACTTACAAACAGATACAGTATTCTTAAATTAACGTACAAATACAAACTCCGTTCAGTAAATTCTGCGAGTCTTCCTTATCTGCTAACTACGAGATAAACTATCACAACCTAAACTTGTATTAAATTGGAGCTCTTTTCCAAACGATATCGTCATATTGGCGGTTTATCTAATTCTATTGCAACTAACAGACTAAAATATTGTAGCTTATCCGTTACGAAGAAGATAAATTCCTCTTTTGTGGCGACCGCACTTAACTTCCATTACATTGAGCGGCCAAAGATCAGGACGCGATAAACGATAAAATCTTTCTCGCAATAAATATATATCGGACAACCCCTACAAAACTGGACCCTGTTTTAAAAAAGGTCCTACCTAAAACCTAAAACTTCCGGGAGAGACCCAACGGTTGGAAATTTATGAAATATTCACTTATAGGTTACATTATGATCAGTGCGGCGCTGCTTTGTAATCCCATTTATCCTTTTTAATCCCACCCGCCCGACACAAAGTAGCATTTGCATTTCAAATGTGGATTATACTGTTACCAACAGTCTTAATTCGAAAATTGTATTTTTACACACGGGCTTTGTTATGCTGGGAGGTTCATTAACCTATTTCTGGTGGGTATTAGATATAATAATTGCTATTCGTGTAGGTCTGTTCGAGTATTCGCATATGGAGTTCAATGCGGAGCGAGGAGCGGTCGCGGACGCGGAAGAGGGCGCGGCAGCGACCCCGGCAGTTAAGGCCGACGACCCATCACTAGCTGATATGACACGAGCCGCATTGTCGATACTCTTGAAAAATGATAAAGGCTTTTTTCTACTAATAGAAGGTTTGTATCTTATCAATCTTTTGCATGATACTAACGAATGAATAAATTTAAACAATGGTCACTGATGTCGTGGTAGACCGAGGCGAAGAGGTGCGAAAATTTGGATACCTTTATAGGTAAAACATGGCCACAATAAGTCGAAAAGAGAGTCCTGCCGAGAAGGAAAGAGAAGGCAGTGGGACACACCATAAACTTTAAAAAAAATCAATCCATTATGTTCATTTTTAAGTTGTGTAATTTAAAACAGATTTCTTGGTTATAACGTACGTATTATGTATCTCAATCATTGTTCCTTACTTCTGATAGACCAGAAGATCAGCCTTCTTACCGTGAACTATATGATTCTAAAATATTATCACTTTGTACAGGTGGACGAATTGACCACGCGCATCACTACAACAACCCTTACAGGGCTCTTGATGAGACTTTGGAGTTAGAGAACGCCCTGTTGGCAGCATTAGAGAGGGTGAATCCCGCTGAAACTTTGATCGTTGTCACTGCCGATCACGGCCACGTTATGACTTTCGGTGGTCAGGCTACGCCTCGAGGACACCCTGTATTAGGTAAGTCAGACCCAAAATATTATTGCTCATTTATCTCTATTTATATTGCGTCACCATTATTTTCAATTTCAATTGCCTTGGCATAGGGGTCACCATCGTAACCAAGAGCTTCTGGGTTCGAACCTCACCTTGGTCATCAAAATATTGACGTGATCTGATAGCCACTGCTAGTATAAGCTTTAACTTGGTTGGCTAGGATGTATGCTAGGAATACTTCTATATAAAAAAAAAAATTGAGTGTGGTAATGAAATAAATAAAACACACAAAAGTATACTTGAGGTAGTTTATAGTTGGGAACATCAAATAGAGCCAATATGGCCAATTGTGGCAACTGCTTGATCAAACTGAATACAAAGGCATTGATTTTTAGTCGAGTAACTACATGTTCGAAATACACAGCAGCATGAAATGTTTCTAAGAAAACACCCGCTTGGCACTGAATTCGAAAGATGTAATTTGTTAATTGAAGCTTTGTGCTAAACTATTGTACATTCCTATTTAGTTGTATTCACATTGGTGGCAGCTATTGACTGTTACTTGCAGTGTAATATAGATCCAGAAATTCCAAGTAAATAAAATGGAGTATTTTTGAGTGATGCAAGATTTTTTGGCCGAAAACCGCGAACAAAGCCTTTTTTGTAGAAAATAAACAGGTGTTTAACATGGCCCTTGCATCTAAGCAAAATGGCGAGCTGAGTGAGACAGACCTATACGAAGAAACAAGCATCAATATGGCTGCCTGTGCATCTCATTTCTTTGTATAGTATTTTCTCTAGTCAGGCCGATGGATAAGAACTGTATTTCACGCAGGTGCTGACACGGTAGCTTCTGATATCGATGGCCTCCGCTATACGACTCTTCTTTACGGAACTGGACCAGGCCATTCTGAGCCAAGAGCTTTGCCCGTAAATGCCTCAACATCTGTTTCGGCCTCCGCTGATGCAGTCCACGCTGCCGCGGTGCCTAGGCAATGGGCTACGCATGGTGGAGAAGATGTGCCTATTTATGCTTTAGGTAAGATGGAAGTCTAAGCTATGTTTTAAAATGTGCTGATTAACCCTATTTTGTTTGTCAATATTGTGTACGGGAAGTTAAATATCATTAAAAAATTTGGGCATGTAATTGGTGGAACTTTAAAATATTCTGGTATTTTAATTATGCATGCAAATACTTTTATATCATATTAAATTAATTAGTTTTGTTGTCAATAGGTCCAATGGCGACAATATTATTCGCGGGAGTGGTAGAACAGAGCTACATACCACACGCGATCGCTTACGCAGCTTGTATAGCGCATCAATCACGGAGGTGTCAAGAAAAGGCCAACCACACTCAGCCACCGGTGAGTAACGTCAGCTTTCTAGCGTTCGGTAGCGTAAAAGTCTTCCATCCCGCTCACAGCACAGATTTCATAAAAAGGAATAACAAAGACAACGTGTATGATGACTTTTTAATTATAATAGGAGTTCTTTCTCAACGGGGCTGTAATTCTCGAATGTTTTCCGATCTCTGTGTAACCTGCCAGAGATATAACAAACAGTTAATAACCTTGGAGCTATTTACTTTATCCCAAATCTTGTAAGAGGAATTGGAACAGCATGTTTGCGACGATGACCTTATTGAGGTCAAACATGCCGTTCCAATTCAAAACAATTGACAATTTAATGAGATGTTCCATAGTTTTAAATCATCTATTTACGTTCACTTTCAACCCTCTGCGTAATAATATTTTTGTTTTACCTGCCCTTCCACAGTGACATAATTTCACCGGTGAATTCCCTTTCTCTAATACTTTCATGAATATTTTCAACTTACGGCGAAATTTTGGCATAGTTAAATAACTTTCCCGACAGGGGATGACGGAGTTACTCAACTTTTTATTGCGTTAAAGAATTTTAGTGCTACGTTTTGCTGTTGTAGAATATGATTTGTTTTTTGGTTTTACCATATTTCACTAGATAATTTGTGGCTAAAATGTAGTCTGTTTTTATTGGATAAAATATTCTATACCTACTGAATTTATGAATACTACTGAAAAGCTTGTTTTTATTTGATAAACACTACACATTGAAAGTAATGTATCAAATAATGTCACACATTGTCATAATGTCAGGGGTGGCAAATTAAAAAATGTAGAGACGTGCGTATTTACTATGAAAGCCCTTTGATTCTTTAATGGTGGGGCGTTTGGGTGTAATTGATATGTTACAAATTTGTGTCAGCAGGAAATAGTCGCGAAATGCGTGCCGCCTGAAGTTAGCAGCGTGGCAGCGGCTGAAGAAACAAGGAACGATGGCACAAGCGGACGACGTATCGTCGTCGCTTCGAGCGTCATGGCGGACGAGCGCGCGCCCCGCTCAACCGCCCCGCTCATCACACAACGCTACCTTACATCAATACTAATCGTATTGTTTACTCGCCTAACCTTGTGCTCTTTTGTTATCAACATATTTATATCAGTGTAATAAATAATTATAAACATTTATTAAATCACTCTCCTCTACGTTTTTCATTCATTTCAAATCTCGATTTGTGGAGAGTTATAGCTACTATTTCAGATCATAAGAATTGTTGTATATAATAATAATATTGTAAATGTAAATACATAATAATGTTGTAAATACAATAGTTTAATGTAAATAAAAATGATTGGATATTTATTTAGTGTTATCATTCAATTGATTTTGACAAGCTATCCTTTTATTAAATCAATCTATTAAGACATCTTTTCGAGTTAGAGGAGTAAAGTTTTCTCAGCGAACAAAAGATAACTTGAGTAAATATAACTCGATCAAGTGAATTGGTTTTCTCATTCGTTTAACTTTCTAGGTCATCGCACAAAGTAGCTCTTTGATGAACACGCACTAAATCATTCACCCAACCTACCTCTTATATTTGACAAGTTGTTTCAATTTATCATAGCAATTCACTAGATTCTATTCATATAAGCTAGAAAAACATTCTTCTAGAATAAACGAAGCAGTGGCTTATGCTAATTATTCACAACTAATTGGACTATATATTATGTCAATTATATTCAATCATGAGTTAAATTCATCTCAATTACACACATTTCATGATAGTAGTGATAGCCAAGTTGGTAGAACGCTTGCCTCGGTAACGAGGATTGCAGGTTCAAACCCCGGCTCGCACCTCTGGGATGTTACAAGTGCGAATCTCATTTTCAACCATGATTATCACTTGCTAAAAAACGGTGAAGGAAAACATCGTGAGGAAACCTGCATGTCTGACAGAACCTCTCTAAAGATGTGTGAAGTCCGCCAATCCGCACTGGGCCAGCGTGGTGGACTATGGCCTAATCCCCCTCGCATTGAGGGGAGGCCCGTGCCCAGCAGTGGGACATTAAAAAAAGGGCTGGAATTAGTATACACACATTTCCTTCATAAGATGTACCTGTGCTATATTCCTACCTAATAATAATTCCAGCGCTGTTTAATGTCCCACTGTTGGGCACGGGCCTCCCCTCAATGCGAGGGGGATTAGGCCATAATCCACCACGCTGGCTCAGTGCAGGTTCTCTCAGACATGCAGGTTTCCTCGCGATGTTTTCCTTCACCGTTTAGCAAGACATAATCATGTTTGAAAATGCGATTCGCACATTAAATCCAGAAATCTCAGAGGTACGAGCCGGGGTTTGAACCTGCGATCCTCGTTACCGAGGCAAGCGTTCTACCAACTTGGCTATCACTGCTAAGCAGTGATAGGCAAGTGCCTAAATAGACTTATTATCTTCTATTATTTTACAAAATTCCTTATCATCCTATACACATAGTTTCACTACAAACTAATACACCCAAACCAACAAAGGCTCGAACAGCAAGTACCTGACACAATTGCTCATGGTTGTCACTGAAATCGCGAACGGTATAGTTGGTCACAATACGCGATAGCACAATTGTCACGGCGAAATAGCGCGTGTCAGCCCTTGTGGCTGCTTTGAGTGCCCGTTTCGCTTTGTACAAGGCCCAAGTTGGTAGCTCACAGAGGTGCCCCTTATCTACAACTTGAGTCTAAGTTAAAGACGATTACGATTGACTATAGCAGGGGCTCCCAAACTTATTTTGGCTACTGCCCACTTTGAGAATGAATTATTTTTTAGCGCCCCCATTTTATCACCTACTTAAAGACCACTATAACTTCAAATTAAATTAATTATTGTAAGACTCTAAACAACGCCCCCATTTTTTTTCTGGGTCTCTTACAGCCCCCCTTTAGGCCTGCAGCACCCAAAAGGGGGCGTTAACGCCCACTTTGGGAAAGGCTGGACTATAGAATTTATCCAAAATATCTCTAAATATAAGTAGGTTGCAAAAATGAAATATGTGTATTTAAATGTATTGTATAGACCTTTGTCGTGGCATTAAGTTGTATAATAGACTTTTATGTACACATGCGGTTGGCTTCTGTCTCCTACTATTAAGTCTTCCGAATGTGGGAGTAGTTTTCCAGAAGTGACGAGGGATGAAATGTAGTTACAGTAACTTGGTCGGCTATCGCTTGCGATACAATTTATCCTTGAGTGCAGTGATAATATTCAAAATGTTCTACAAACACACAACATACATAATTATTTAGCAGTTAGGTGCTATTTATAAAGTAACCTTATACTCGTATATCTCTAAATAAATCGTCTGTATCTCGGACGGACGGACATGGCGGAACTGTAGTGTAAGGGTACCTGTTTTATCAATGAAACCTTAAAAAGCAGCCTGTATTCAAGCCACAAAATGTGTGTTGGTAATGTATGACAGAAACTATTAATCCTTTCTTTAAATTCATATGTGTGGAGAACCGCTAATGGGGCAGAATGGAACAAACCAAATAAATAAGATAGCTGTATCATTCCACGTTGGTATAAATAATTCACACTGTGCACGTTTAAGTTAATGGTAGAGACCTTTAGCTCAATTAGGATATGTAACTTAATAGCTCCTTGATAAACCAAGGTGGTTTCCTTTAAGGAGAATAAAAATCATGCACGTAGTCTCTACCTAAAATGTCTACATGTACAAATTATACATGTTAAAATTTTACTATGAACTCGAAATTGAATATTCAAAAGCAAATGACAAATACTAATCAAATCAGCTGATCAAGACGGAAAGTCGATTATATCGTAAAATAATAATAGTTACAAACAGTCACAATTTTGCAAAAAAAATCATCGACAAGAAAAACTACGCCATAAAGGTTTTAAAAAGTGGAGTGTAGTGAAGATTGTACTGGCCACATCAAGCAGCACGTGCTGGTTCTGAACTAAAAATTCTATTACCCTCATATTTTTTTCATTGTGTTTGGTCTGCAGCGCGCGAGTCGGTAGCGGTAATAAATAGGTCGGGTGGCTCGGGCAGGGTTGAACTGTGTTTTATTGCGGTGAACGGAATGTGCCATCCGGCCGCTGCCTGATATTACCTGTTTGTGATCCTTCTTCAGCGTCTTACTTAGTACCCCGTGTGTAACGTATTTTATCTATACATATAAATAAAATTGGAGTGTCTGTTTGTAATATTAAAATAACCGCTTTTTACTAAGTGCATTTGGATGTATACACGTTTCCTATACCGAAACAACATTTTTTTAAATTTTTGTCTGTCTGTCTGTCTGTCCGTCTGTCTGTCTGTCTGTCCGTCCGTCTGTCTGTCTGTCTGTCTGTCTGTTTGTTCCGGCTAATCTCTGAATTGGCTGGAACGATTTTGACGGGACTTTCACTGGCAGATAGCTGATGTAACAAGGAGTAACTTAGGCTACTTTTATTTTAGACAAAAAATAGGATCTCACGAAAAAAATTAAAACCAATGTTGCAGCGCAGCGCCTGATTAAGTTTGATAGCAACAACCTGCAATGCGTCCCGCGGTCTGAGAATGGGCGAGCAGGCTGTTGTCAACGGTTCTCTTTGTTAAATACCACGCGGACGAAGTCGCGGGCAACAGCTAGTAAAGAAATAATATAAGAGTTGCTAAGACAATCCATATGCAGCTATGATTATATTTAGGTATTACGATTGAGCTGATTTTAGTTCGAAATTTTGATACATGTGCTAAAATCTGCAGGGTTTTATTAAGTATCAATTGGAATAACTTATTTAAGTCGATGGAACCTGACTTTAAATGAAACATAAATAAACTTAGAGTCCTCTCCGCTTACTATTAATTTCTATGCTACTACTTTAGTAGGTAAACATGAAAAAGCTTTTAAAAATAAGTACCTAATAGACATAACTCGACCAACAAAAATAACAATTTCGTAAATAAATGTACATAATTTGTGTGGTTTACCTCATGAAAGAGAATTTTGTAGAAGTTTGTTTATTTACGACTAGTTGATAGTAAACTTTCTTTTGAAGATTAATGAACTCGCATTCTGTGATGTTATTTAGTATGGTCCCTAATCTAGTAGGAAATTTCTAAGTGATTTTCGAAATTGTGCCTGCATTATTACTGTAGTTGTAATGTGATAACGTGGTCACTTACTATGGGCCTCATAGAAGGCTCAAGGACGCTCAACGCACAATGGAGAGAGCTATGCTCGGGGTTTCGCAACGCGATAGAATCAGAAATGAGGAGATCCGTAGACGAACTAAAGTAACCGACATAGCTCAAAGAATTTCAAAATTGAAGTAGCAGTGGGCAGGGCACATTGCCCACAGAACCGATGGCCGTTGGGGCAGAAAGGTTTTAGAATGGCGACCACGAACTGGAAGACGTAGTGTAGGACGGCCCCCCACAAGGTGGAGCAGGAAGCCGATGGATGCGAGTGGCGGAGGACCGTGATGTGTGGAAATCATTGGGGGAGGCCTATGTCCAGCAGTGGACGTCTTTCGGCTGATAGATAGATATATATAATGTGATAAGTTCAAAACCTTGAATATAATATTTTCCTAAAATCACTCCTTGCAAGTAAATAGTCAATTTGTTACTTTTGTGGGAAATTGTCGGCTTTTAGCGCGGCGAAGGGATCAGATAGCTGTTCTGGTACGCCGATTTATAGGCACTTTATATGGGCGGAAAGCTGTCATGTGGCTTAAGGGTTACTGCATATGATCGGTACGTCGGCGCTTAATGGTTGAAGAGATAAGATCAAATGTTATAATAATGTGCCTTTTGTGGATCCAAAAGGAGATATTTTGCAATGAGTTTTGTTAGCCTGAAGCACATAATATTTTATTAGGTATTCTGTGTTTTAAGGAACGAAAAGTTGTGCACAAAGTACCATTTTACTTCGCCCCCCGCGAAGCTGAGCCACCTTAACTGTCCTACACATTGAAGGCGCAGACCGTAGGTACTTACACGCCTAGAAGCCTACACATTTGCACGTGTAAAGTATGTAGTATGTCTAGTAGTACTAACGCGATGTATGTATTGAATGTCAGGTACTTGCCCAAAGCTAAATTTGCTGAATCAAGTATAAAAAATATTAAATCCAATGATGTAGGTACGTTTATGAATTAACTGATAAGATTTACAAACGTTCAAGGTAACTAAAACACTAAATAAAACTACGATGAATTATTCATGCTCCTTTCAGCGAAGTTATGCATACCTAACTTTGGATAACCATCGTCGTGATAACGCCGCTTTTCAGCATTAGCATCATCAAGGTAACTTATATTTGATAGCCACTTGGTTTCAGCTCTTATTCGTAAAGATTCTGACTTAAGTCAATGTGAATGAAAGCTACATGACGAGAACTAGGTACTAACATATTATAGTCGTAACAATCGTAAATGAAATCTTGGAGAATTCAAGATGTAGTTATACTACTTTGATGCCATAGGGCTCAATAGCTTAGGGATTGCTTAGGTTAGATTCATGTATATGTCACAGTCGAATCGTAGAATCCGCTTTTTTACAAAACGGCTAAGCTTTTTTTCAATACGCTTCAGTTTTGTAAGCGCCTGCTAACGTGTAGACGCCTTGTAAAAAGATTTACATGTAAATAGTTATTAATGTTTAATGCTTAGTTATTCGAAACTACCTATGACACGGTTTCGATTCAGTAACCTAACAATATCCCTAAACTAATTTAATGAAATGAATAAGTTATTAGTCGGCTCCTATTTTTAGCTGCTGAAACATATATCTAGAACTTGAAGATATATTTGTGATTCCAATAAAGAGAATTAAAATATATAATAAGAAACAAGTGTACCTATGCAAACTTTATATAAGCACACTTATTTCTTAAGTAGCTATTAATATTTTACTAATTGGCATAGGCATTCTCTACAACAAGTGGTACTAATTTCAAGTATCCTATAGTATTTGAATACAAACTGCTTCAGTAAACATGAAAGGTATTCTCAATTATATTATTTGTAAGCTTATTATGTTATATACTTATAACACCGGTGCTTATTTCATCAACATATTTTTTGCCGCCATTAGCTAGCACGCCATGAAGCGGTAAGAACATCAATATATATACAAGTTGGAGTAAGGACATGGCCCATGAAACTTGCGATTTTAGGTAAAGTTTTGAGTTAAGGATGCGCGCATCGTTTCGGCTAGTAGCCATCGTAACTCGCTTTGAAACATCTGCGTCGCCACTTAGCTACGAGCTAAGGAGGTTGCAAATACACGTCGGTTGCAACATGATGTTGACGTAGCTACGTACCCGTTTAAGAGGAAACGCGGGCAGCGTTTTGTCTATACAAATGTGTTCTTCTCTTTTATCCGTGGATAAGCATTAGATCAATTATCGTTATACCAAACAATTTATATCTACCGCTGCCATGTTGCTACCTATGTTTTATTTTTATAAAATTGTTAATTTATGAAATGTTTATGAAATCCGTGTGCAATAAAGAGTTATCTATCTATCTAATTTATAAGATTTATTATAAGACCTAAAATTACTCATATTAGTCAGTGACACCGGCGTTGTTAGACATTCAGCAAACAATTTAGACGAATAAAAGAATATAGTCAAAGTCCTTCTTATATAATTGTTCTTGAAAATATTAAAATCGGTCCAGTTTAGGAGGAGAAAACTGGGGAATAAAAAATTATGATTTCGTCTATTTTAGGTATAATCAGTCCAAGCTGCAATTGTGTCTCTCTCACGCACTTTTGATTCGGGGACTTTTGATAGCGCGACAGCATAGGTATCAATTCTTCAAATGTCTTTCCGACCGCGTTTCCTCTTAAGTACACATTGATCTGACGATCGGTAGGTAAGCATTTCGGTTGCTTTGTATCGATGCCCATAGAACTTCAACGGCTATTGGCAATATAACCGTCTACCTTAATGGTTTGGAGCAAATCAAATTAATGAAATCCGTTGAGTACCGTGCGAGCGTACCGATAGCACGACACAAATCTTAGACCTATTACTGTTAGTATATGTACAGCCAAATGTCTCGTAACCTTATGACGCTACTAAGGCACAAATGGAGAGAAGAGAGGAGGCTAAAATAGTGTAAAATATTTTAACAACTGATTCAGTGAGTTATATGGATCACGTTGTTGTATAAAATAATTGTATAAATGATGTTGATTTTTTTTAAACAAGGCATGGTGATCCAGTAGCGTTTGGTCATGCGCTCAGTACACGGTGTCTTTAATGTTTACTAATTTTATTTATTGCTTTGGGAATGTTATCATTATAATTGTGGGCCTGTTAAAATATTGTACACTATTGTTAAACCTTAATAATAAATTTATTGACAGCTTCATAACTTATAACTATTTACATATATTTATGCCTAGGTAGGCTTACAGTTACTCAGCACGGCTAGACAACGACCAGACCCTGAACTAGGATTAAACCTGTGCGTACAGATAGTGTTGGTAGTCATCACACCGGTGCTGCCTTTACTGGCGACTGATATACACAAATATATGAAACAAAGGAGATACTGAATCCCAAACTAGTTTACTGTAATAATTGGGATTCAGATCAAAGATTATTAAAGAAAAATAAAATAAAATAAAAAAGTCTTAAATTATATTGTGTACAGGTGTTGTGTTTGTGACGTGTGTTTTATGTGAGTGTGCGTGTGTGTACGCGTGTGTGTGTGTTAATTTATGAATGGAAGAATGTGTGCATGTGTGAAGGAGAAATAGGGACCTTATATATGTACTTAAATCAGTATCTTAACTTTTAGCTGCGCGAAAGTATTTCTGCAAATTCAATGTGTGGTAAAAGAAGGTTTCACCGCGCCCGATGCCGTTGGAAAAGCTAGTTTAAGTGTATATAGATAAAAATTAAAATAGAAACGTTGAAATAACAGCTCGATCGAGCAGACGCACAATACCACAATATTGACGGGAACATGACATTGACAAATACGTTCGGAGAATGTGTGGAAAACAAATTTTGTTGATTGACATGTAAAAATGAAACCCTATGTTGGAAGATGAGTACCTTCCTCGTATTGTCTGCGAATAAAATATATTCTTACAATATAAGGTGTAACAAAAATAGTTTAACAACATATAAGTGCTTTGTAATATAATAGTTAAGTACTATGGTTATTTTAGAAAATCTTACGCTTCTCGCCTGAAACGGAGGTTTTCCTAGTTCAGGGACATGCGATAAAACAAACTATACATAAGTTAAACATTATACCTGTTTATAATGTTAAGAAATTCTTAATAAATAATAATAATTATTATTATGAAAAGGTAAATGAGTAGGTCATTGTGACCACGTGTTTGTAAATAACGTTGGACTCCACATATTTTTCTTATCAACAAAATTGATGGCTTATTTGGTACAGTACTAAAAAGGACAGTACCTATCTAAAACTTTCCCATACATACGTGCATAAATACCCAAATTAAGAAATGGATATTCAGTTAATTTAGGAAAAACACACTTGTCAATCAATCAACTCAAATTGTTTAACTATAACATACCATTGAGCTAACTATCTACTATAGCACTAGAGGTTGCATAACATAGCGCCTATAATTGGCAGGCAAGTTATACAAACTGCGGTCGCCTCCGTAGGATAATTGAATTATACAGCGGGTCGGCGAACTGGGACTAGGCAGGCTAATCGCTCCGATCCTCTCAAGATATTACTGCTCAACGTTTAATATGAATATTAAATAATTCATAAATATTGCTAGACGAAATTTATCATAATATATACAATTATACACCTATTTGATATTGGGTTTATAATATTAGCCCTTTTTTAAATGTTCCACTGTTGGTCACGGGCCTTCCCTCAGTGCTAGGGGATTGGCGAACTTCACATGTCTTTAGAGGAGTTTTCTCAGACATGCTAGTTTCCCCTCAATGTTTTCCTTCACCGTTTAGCAAGTGATAAAATTAATCTAGAAATCTCAGAAGTGCGAGCCGGGGTTTGAACCTGCGACCCTCTTAACCGAGGCAAGAGTTATATAAACTTAGGTATCACTGCTTATAATAAGTAGCTTTAAGTATAATTATAAAGTAATATAGTCCAATGAATTTTCTTAATTTTATCAAACCTCCTTGCTTGGATGTGAATTAAAATAAATCATTATCATCACGAAGTCCGCCAGTGTAAATAAGTAAATTTTCAATAGATTATATTGAATGAATAGGGATACAACAATATTGAACCTATTGTTTCTGTAATAATCTGATTAACTACTTATAAAATTAAAAGCCAACATAAATGTAAACCATATCAAGAGTTGAGAATCGATAATATAATCTGCGCCTCCTTATTTCCAGACGAGAGTTCAGCGACCTTATCTGTTTGTGACTAAGAACTATATATTTGGTAAGTACTTTTTCCTTACCCAATATTTATGAGGCCGTGTGCCCTTCTTGTGATGAGACCCTTCCATTGGCTAGTATAGAAAGATATTGTCACGTTTTCATATTTTTATGAAACAATCTGACAGGTTTTGGGTCTTTAGATCGTGATGCAATGAGCAATGAGATATTGAATTTAATCATTACAATTTTGTTAGCGCGGTTACTTTAGTGGAGTGTTTTAAAATTATGTACCTATCTATAGCGAAATAATAACATCCAACTGTGGGGGGAAAATTCCAACTGTGGGGGGTTCACAATCATTTAAGTTGAATCCAATATCAGTTTTCGTTACGATGCCACTAAAACTCACATCCACGACTCGGGTACAAACATTGGTGCTCATCACACAAAATTTGTCCATACCAGTTCTCGAACCCGGAAACCTCGACACAGATAGCTGGGTCACCATCAACTGCGCTAATAAGGTCGTCCGGTTGATCGGTTGTAATGACCGCTTGGAGTTTGTTTTGACAACATATTCATTCCGTTATCAAATCCGTATTTCGGCACACTATATTTAGCATGTGATTATATAGTTTTTAATGAGTAACCAAACGTTAATAATATAATAACTTTAGCCAGAGGGGTCTTACCCCCAACAACCCTTTTTGTTTGAAGACCAAAGACACATTTTGACGCGTAACTAAAAATGTGTCGATTTCCAAACAATAGTAATTATGCGTTTTATTTCACGCAATTAAGCAATAAAAGAGACTTCTTCAACAACATCTACTCAGTTACCGTAAAATGGACAAAGAGGAGTGGAATAAAATGTTTGGTAAAGTGGAAATTCCAGTTTCAAACGTCTGTAGCGGCGGCGCCATTTAAACGAACTTAATTTGCAGGAATTTGCGATTTAAATAAGGAATTGTCTAATGACCTAAAGCTCGTTGGGACATTACACAAGAAAGAACCTTTGAAAGTTTTTTCCATCATTGAAGGGGACTTATTTATAGGGATTGAGGGCTTCGTTTTGGTTGTTTTCCTCTATCATTTCAACTTTTTTTAAATGCTTAATTTTGAATTGTTTGTGCCGTTGAAATAAAGGGAGGAGAACTGTTTTATGTACACTGCAATAAGGCCTTTATTGCTATTGATAGCACATCCAGAGGTGTGCTATTAGAATGTCTCGTCCAAAGTCAGCCAACATGTTTGTACCATCGTGAGTGAAACCAATGTCAAATAATTTGATACCGCTTCGATGTTATAAAGCAATATCGTGAATCTTGATCGAGATGAGCATGGCTTAGAGTTATATCCTAATATTGTTGGTATTCCCCGGCTCATGCATATTTAGTTACCCAGCCTTGATCTCAAGATTGAATTGCGTGCGTACAATGACTCCTCTTTGGTAAATGGCCGTGTTACTTAAGGTTTATTGAAACGAGTCTATTAAGACCGAAATTGTTGATAAAGATGGCGGTGATATGACGTAATGGGCTGACAATAAAAAAATACAACCGAATTGGAACCTCCTCCTTTTTTTGAAGTCGGTTAAAAATAAGAAACTTTCTCCAATTTTTTTGCCACTTACTGAACTTATGTATTTCTTATGGCTTTTCTAACTACGTTTTAAACATAATATTTGTATTCTATAATAATTATAGATTACAACTTTTCCTTAATAATTATAATACTACCCCTTTTAATGTCCCATCCTGTCCCATCAATGGAGGGGAATTAGGTCATAGTACACCAAGCTGGCCCAGTGCGGGTAGGCGAACTTCACCTTCGAGGGTTCTATAATAAAAAATATAAAGTAATATAATTACCAAATTAATAATTTTTTTACAATGTTTAAATTGAGAGCTTAACTTTACACTGCGGATAAAAGTGGCTAACACTGTATGGTCCTAAACTAAGCTTCGATTTCATTATAAACACTGTCAAATGCACTGGTAGCGATCCCAGTATCACCCAATAAGGGAAAATTACGATAAGGGAACATTTCAGAACTTCGCTCGAAAGGAATCGAACCCGTGCAAACTCCCACTGCAGTGAGTCAAGCGACTACTCAAACCACTAGAAAACGCGGTCGCATATAATACAACTTAAAATCCGTTACAAAAAAATCTCACTTTAAACATGCAACTAAGTCGGTCCGGATTGTTTGGATCAAATCCAAGGAGGCAAACAATAGCAACGAGTCCCTTTGTTCACGACCTCGCCACATAGCGTATGGATTAACCCGTACAATGCACAAGTCAAGCGAGCTTTGTAAATAAAACAATCCACTGATTAAATGTATAGCGGTATTGCTCGCGCGATTGAAATTTATCTTACAGCCCAATGCCCTCTGCGGAGTGCTCAGTAAAAGAATAACGCTTGAATCGTAGAAGGGATTTCTCTTGAGCGCATGATCTTGTTTTACTGTTGGCTGAAGGTATTGGATGTGATTCTGTGTTCAAATACAAAACATGTATGGTGAATAACAGTTTTTTTTATAATTTTCTGGGTTTCGTAATTATTAATTATGACGTCTCATCCCGTTATTAGATTTTCTACAACCCATTTCTATTCTTTGTTCAACTACCAGCAATTATTTGATTTTACATTCTTAATTTATCCTGTGAGGTTTTCCATAGGTTTCCTGAATCATCCAATTACGAAGCTATAAAATCTATAAATATATAATCAATTAATTCTTCTCTGTTGGAATAAGAAAAAAGTAATGATCAGATGAGACGCCATACGATGAAAACAGTCATTCTGATGCTTTAAAATTAAACATCGTGATAGGAATGTAAAATAAACCTAAAAAACATAGATAAGATATTATAGACTCATGGTTGAACGTCAAAATTGCTTGATGTGACGTCACAATAGGCGTTTCCGCGTCGAGTCCACTCCCCATGGTTTTCACCGCAACGAGGTGCTTTAACACGTTCGCGGCACGTCATCGCGTCAGCGTCGCAACTTGTTCGAGTGTGCGAGTGTGTCGTTGCGGACGCACCCGACTCGACAACGGACAATTGAACGGTTTATGCTCGAGTACATTTCAAGCGATACTTTATGCACATGGTGTAACAATAATAGCGTAAAATATTTTAACATCGCCAATAGTAGGTTATAACGAGAAATCAATCAAATTAAAAAACATTTAAAAAATGACACCCTGTCCTGAGCGCATTGCCAAGTGTTAGGTATTGGTTCCCGTCGTTGAAAAAAGGCGAACATCATTTACACATTTTTTATACATAAATGTGATTCATTTAACGTACTGACTCATCTGTTAAAATAATTTACACTATTTTTGGTTTAATTTCGTTTTATCGGGTTCCAGAACGTATAGTAGTGTGTAGTGAACATGGCATCAGCGGCTATGTTATCGTTCTTGAATATTTAGACAAAAGTTTACCAGCTCTTATTCAAATCTTGATCTTATGGTGATAAACGAAATGTTGATTATGATCACAGAAACTCTGACGCCTGATTGTCACTCGTCATTTAGTGGCGTAAAAACTGGGTGTGATACAAAAATTTTATTTATATTTGTTATAGCATTTCGTGGATGCTAACCTTGAACGAGGGTTGAATAATCCTAGTTGGGGTAGCGACATTCCATTTTGAAAGGTCCAAAATTAGATAGGGCCCCAATTTAGTGTTGTTCAACTAATATTTGACTGAAAGAAAGGATTCAGAGGATTAGTAACGCGGGTTTGTAACTTTGCAAAACAAATAGTTTAGTCCGAATTTTTATATTTTGTCTCAATTTTAATGAAAATTTTATTTTTTGCAATAAACATATATTCATATAAAATATTTTCAATGGCGAGGAAGAGGCCAGTCTATTGCTATAATAATGGGCACAAGAATATAAATAAATTAAATTGAAAAAAATGCTTTCAATAAAAATCCAAAGCCAACTCGTAGATTGATAGTATGTGCTTATAATATAAAAGAGTATTCAGCAATTCGAATACTACCATACATTTTGAATACTTGCAACAAATCGTAACTTCAAAAATATTTTTAAGTTCTTTTACCGTACCAATTGGAAACCATTTTGGCCGTTTGTTTGTCCAATGTGCTTTTGAATGAATAACGGTTCCGCTCGCAGCCACAGCTTGGACATTACCATACCCATACTACACAACTGTGTATTCTTTATTTACAATGTTGTTTTGATTTCAAAACACATTGCAATCCTGTGCTTAATTGAATAAGCAATTACGGAATCTAACGAAGGTTTTGTGTTTGTGACATAAACAGAGGCACGTTCTTAATTAGATATACAGAAGACGATATAAAGTTAGTACAATGTTCTATTTTTGTTGCAAGCAGTACCTTATTTAGTAGAGGCGAAACTTTTGAGTTGCATAACTAACCATTGTCTCCCGACCGTTGCTTCTAAGCACTCAATTTTAAAAAATCCGTCCTTCCGTCCATCAAACTCTGACGTATTTAAATATTCTAATTAAAGTACTACATAGATTATGTTTTTTTTTTTTATTTGGCATCACCATAGGTATTTTGCCAGTGTCAAGTAATATAAATTATTTCTGTTTTTGAATATATGCACAAGCTCAATCAGTAAAGTGATGGATACTTTACCGAAAGATTTTTCAAGGATTTTTGTGAGAAACTGAAAAGCCATGTTTCGTCACTCTGTTTCAATTACCTACACTTGTGCACTTTACCGAACCCATAATGGTTAATATTCCACTTATATCACTCACTATAACTCGCAGGAACACTAGTTTTAGAAATTAAAATATAACTGACGCCATGACTTTTCAGTTTCCCGCCAAAAAGTCCTCATAGATTATGTTAGATATCGGTACAAAAATTAAAAAAAATTAAGTTAGTCTGTGATTGTCTCTATGATACGAAAAAAAAACATGTCAAAAAATAATAATGTAAAGAGTATTCAATAAAAACTATGAAAATAAAAAAGGAACAATTTGGAAACTAACAGATTGAATAGATTTCTTCGTAACATGTGCGATGGCATGATACGCGCAAAGCATAAACTGTTCGAGCTTTCACACACAATTTTGTTTACGCAACTACCTAACGTAAACGGCTATATATAACGCAAAGAGCGAGGCATAGCGTTGTTACCGTAATTACGCTCGTTCAAACACGGATAAGTACTTAAGTGGATTATTGAAAATAAATGCGTTGCTCTTTTTTGTAATTATTTCTCCTTTGTTGGATGGTATATTGAAATTAATTGCTACATAAATTACGACGGTTTATTATTCTCGTAGTCCAGTGCATCGGACTCTTTTGTATTTTTAATTTATCAAGCGCCGATGTATTTAATCATCGTTTCACTTCCTCGATTCGGTTCAGTATCTCCGTTGGATGAGAGGGGAATAAGTTGTATATAAAGTTAGTATTATTTCAAGACTACATGATCCTATGTAAATAATATGCATACATGTTTTATTTATTACTGAATGAGAATACAATTCATTGGTGAATGTGTTTTGGTCCGATTTCGAGAAATGAAGAAAACATAAATACGATTTCTTAGTAAGTAGGTAATGATAATATACAATATTTTAATTCATTTAGTATTTGCAATTTCCCGCAGACTTCGTGCGAGCAAATCAAAATCTTTGCATAACGTGCATCTAGAGACTTTAGAAATACATGGTTGGAAGGAAAAAAATAAAATGTTGTCGGGAAAAATTTGAAAATTTTGGAAAAACTGGAACAACTTTTTTCTATAGGATTTGGACAGGACAGTCTGTTGGGTCCGCTCGTCAATAAATAAATATTTTCAGAGAAACACACTAAAGTGTATGATTTCCAGCTAAGCAACCATCACGCAACAATTGTAAAATATTATGGTTACCCTACAATGAACTGTCAACATATACCACGGCAAATTCCGAGAAGATCCTTCCCGAAATTAACCTCAACGGGAATTGAACGCGACAATCCATTGAAGTAAACCAAAACCCTGGTTTTTGGGTATACTAATTAGGTCGGCAAACTCACTGATGGAATTTCCCCCTCAGCAACTGTGCTTCTTGCTTCTCGTATATCATCTTCAGACAAACTGTCACCTTTATAAAGAGATACAGTCTTTTTATAAAGGGCCCAGTCCGGCTGACAGAAAAAAGGTTGATCATTTCGGTGACGCGAGCTCGTAGTGTCATGAGCGATATCGAATAACCCCAGTTTTTATGGTGTCAGTATACTATACTTACATAGTTTGCGCGATAAACATTGACGATGTTCCCCGTACACTACTAGGTTATAAAGGGAAATCTTTCCTTTGAATGCTTGCAATATGGCTGGTTATTTTTAAAAGATAACTTCTATGTGTCCGATAGTTTTCAGAAAATGTAATAATCATTATTGTTATGCAGTATGTACTTATGTGTGACACGGCAAAATAAAATTAAGGCTGTGGTTATTGGGCTGTGATTTGTTGAAAAAGAACATGGTGAAATCTAAAATAGTTACCGATATAAAATTCTATATATAACTCGCCCTAAATTTATAAAATTTTGATTAAGTAGCAGCTACGTTTATAGCTTCAATACGGCGCGAAAGTTATCCAATCTAGTCCAGTTTACAGCTGTAGGTTATATCCACTAACTACAAAATCTTATACCATAAAAATCTTAAGTATCAGGATAGTTGAGCTGAGTTAATTCTAAACTTTACAAAGTCGACCTAAGGACTGGTATATAAACTTCACTCACAATAAATAGCCTGCTTGGCTACAATTTACAACTAACTAAAAATAACAACTAAGCACTACAGCCTGATTTATTTTCTTCCCGTCTAACTGTGACTGACGCGCTAATGAGTGCCTAAATTGAATTTCCACAAGCCATTCCCTTCGAACTAAAACGCCTTCAACAATAATTTACTTCGCCAAGCGCGAAAAAGAGGCTACCAATTCAACTGTGAAGATAAATGCGTCGGGCTAATATTAGCTTTTGTATGGAAATAGTTTATAGCTTATTAATGATTTATGAGTGCGGACCACCCCTCAAATAGTCTTCTTCTCGTCTCTTACTTTAGCGCTATAAAGGAATCTAACGATGCAGAATATTGAACTTGAAATGTTATAAATTCAGTTTTATTTAAACTCTAATTCGTTAAATACGGGACAGTTAACATTGAGCGAAGTAGTGAATCCCATAGTCTATGCCTTGCTCCTTAATTTTTACAGGACCAAGACGCAAGGTTCTCACTTAATCTGTTTTATTTTTGCTATTTAGGTAGTCTTGCAATTATTCCTGCTACTTGAGGTCAACACCAGAGCAAAATATACTATTTACGGTATTACTACAGGGTCAACTAATCAGTTTATAAAGAATTTCACTAAACTCCGTAGATCGGAGAAAAAATACTCAGGACTGCGTTCAGTGAGTCGTAGCATCATCATGTAGCTTAAAATGCAATTAAAATCATCTTCAAGCAACGACATATTACAAAAACTCGTCAACGTCAAAAACAATGGGTATGTTAAAACAAGCAGGTTCTTAGAAATTCGTTCATCAAAGCGAGAATCCACTAGCAAACAATACCTACCGATAATAAAGGCTTTTGTTCGCGACTGTGCAAGAAGTATGCTTGCATGGATTAAGTACAATGCGTGAGTTAAGTGGTATTGTAAATAAAACATCGCAAAATTAAGGGTTTGCTTTACCATTGTGCTGGCAAACCGTATCCACAACTTAACTCACAGGTGGCCAAACAATTTCTCTTAAATAGGCGGTGGATAGGTTTATCAGTACATTGTGTAAAACAGGTCTCAAATAGCAGCACTCGATTGAGTTTATAATATAAAACAAAAGCCCATTGTGTAAAATTAATTATAAAACAATCATTCCAATTTTAAATCGGTTTCAAAGGACCAAAATACGTAAGTGGTTACAGTAGTAATTAACGTGTTTCAAAGGACCAAAATACGTAAGTGGTTACAGTAGTAATTAACGTGTTTCAAAGGACCAAAATACGTAAGTGGTTACAGTAGTAATTAACGTGTTTCAAAGGACCAAAATACGTAAGTGGTTACAGTAGTAATTAACGTGTTTCAAAGGACCAAAATACGTAAGTGGTTACAGTAGTAATTAACGTGTTTCAAAGGACCAAAATACGTAAGTGGTTACAGTAGTAATTAACGTGTTTCAAAGGACCAAAATACGTAAGTGGTTACAGTAGTAATTAACGTGTTTCAAAGGACCAAAATACGTAAGTGGTTACAGTAGTAATTAACGTGTTTCAAAGGACCAAAATACGTAAGTGGTTACAGTAGTAATTAACGTGTTTCAAAGGACCAAAATACGTAAGTGGTTACAGTAGTAATTAACGTGTTTCAAAGGACCAAAATACGTAAGTGGTTACAGTAGTAATTAACGTGTTTCAAAGGACCAAAATACGTAAGTGGTTACAGTAGTAATTAACGTGTTTCAAAGGACCAAAATACGTAAGTGGTTACAGTAGTAATTAACGTGTTTCAAAGGACCAAAATACGTAAGTGGTTACAGTAGTAATTAACGTGTTTCAAAGGACCAAAATACGTAAGTGGTTACAGTAGTAATTAACGTGTTTCAAAGGACCAAAATACGTAAGTGGTTACAGTAGTAATTAACGTGTTTCAAAGGACCAAAATACGTAAGTGGTTACAGTAGTAATTAACGTGTTTCAGCGCAACGAGGGCGTCATTTTCATACGTTCGCATCGCGACCGTGTCCGTCCGCAACTGGGATGCGGACATACCGTGTCCGGATAGTTGAACGCTACATTAGGACGTCGGCATTTTCACTCGTTGGTATTTCTGAGGTTTGCTTTTACCTTAGTTTCACTGTTATAAAAAAGTATTTTTTTACGTATTAAATATCGGACTAATAATGACGATACGAATAAAGGGTTGGAAATATTTAAATTAGCCGTATATAATTAGCCGTATTTGCCAACATTTTCTGATTAAGTAATATAACGATCGTCTGGATCATAACAAACTAGGCCTTCAGTTATCGCTGATTGGTAAAATATTTAATAATTAAACTCATTTTTTTACGAACTTAGCAATATTATTTTAAAATTACCTTTTTCTCGTGATGTTTTAAGTAAAACTATTGAGAATCCCAAGAATCTCTTTAACTTCATGAATAGTATAGTTTTGGACATTATTTAATTAATATAAAACTTTAGGATTAGGATATATATAACAAATTCGTATTAGTTACTGTTACGGGCCTCAGGTAATTATTGAATAAAATTCTTGTAATTCGATGCAAACGATGTAATTGAAAAAAGGACATAGAGAAAATATAGATAAAAAAAAATAAAATAAAATGTAGGCACAGGAACTTCAATGAGTATGCCAGTTTGCTCCAACATATCCCCGCGCGTTGAAAGCTTCGTCTTTCAACAGCTAGACATGTTCAGGTAGAGGGCAAATTTTGCTGAAAGATCTTTTCACAATGCCAGTAGCTGTTCGAATATCAGCTACTCTATTAATTCCGTCGGCACCAGGATGGACAGCAATTATTCGCCCCAGCTTCCACTTAAGCGGTGGGGTGTTGTCTTCCTTTATAATGACCATTCTGTTAGGCTGTAAGGAGTATTCGTCCGATCGCCATTTCACTCGTTGCTGGAGTTCTGCGATATACTCTTTATTCCAACGTGTCCAGTAATGCTGACGGATCTGTTCGATTCGTTGGAAACGGGTCAATCGATTAAGAGGTAAGTCCTGGTGATTCTTCTCGGGTAGGGCAGTAAGAGGCCGGCCGACAAGAAAATGTCCGGGCGTGAGTGGCGTCAAGTCCTCTGAGTCTGACGAAAGCGGAGAGAGTGGCCGAGAGTTAAGTATCGCCTCGATCTGAACTAAGGTAGTATTTAGTTCCTCAAACGTTAAATTACAATGTCCCAGCACTCTAATTAAGTGGTACTTGGTCGACTTAACGCCTGCCTCCCAAAGACCTCCGAAGTGCGGAGAGTACGCAGGTATAAAATGAAAATTAATATTCTCCTGAGCTGCAGTTGCAGCCAAGGAATTACAATTGGTTTTAAGAAACTTTGACAAATCATTATATGCCCCCACGAAAGATGTACCATTATCGGAAAAAACATGATTGGGTTTTCCCCTACGGGAAATAAATCGACGCAATGCTAGTAGATAATTATTGCTAGTTAAATCACTAACCAACTCTAAATGAATCGCCTTTGTGGTGAAACATATGAAAACGGCAATATAAGATTTGGTGATTCTACAACCGCGGCCTGCGCGATTAGCGCACGACACAGGTCCTGCGTAATCTACGCCGACACTTTCAAATGGGTATCCGCCAGAGGTAAGCCGCTGCTGAGGTAATTGTCCCATCAATGGAGCGAGTACCTTGCCTTTTAAGCGACTGCAACGTACACAATTACGATAACAATTCTTAGCGAGATTTCGGCCACCGATTGGCCAATAAGTTTCTCTTATTGTGGCCAATAGAAGTTGAGGACCGGCATGCATTAATCTATTGTGTTCAAATAGAAATAATAATTTTGTAAACTGATTTGTGGACTGTAAAATAATAGGATGCTTTTTATCATAGTTAAAATTTGAATTGTTTAGTCGCCCTCCAATGCGCATGATTCTATCTTCGTCGAGATAGACATTAAACTTAACCAATGGGCTTTTATGAGGCAACTTTTGATTTTTCATTAATAAATTATATTCCGCAAAGGATTGCATTTGTGACATTCTAATAATCAAACGTAACGCTTTATTTAATTCGTCAGTAGTCAGATAAGAAGGGTAAGGTCTGTTTTCTTTCTTTAGAATATTTGCAAATCGTAGCACATAAGCAGTGGTTCGTTGAAGTCTAGAAATACTAGAAAAACGATTGAAATCTATGACTTCATGTGGCGTGTTATCACTAGAACAAAATAATGAAACTTCAGATCGAGTTTCGGGCAACTTTTCTACAGCACTTGGAGTAAGGGGCCAGCGTGATTCATCATATTTCAAAAACTCTGGACCTTGCCACCATAAATCATTAACCTGAAGAGAATTAACACTGATACCACGAGATAATAAATCTGCTGGGTTCTCATCAGTCGGGACATGTCTCCAAGTACAGTTATGTGTCGTCTCTAATATTTCAGCGATGCGATTACGCACAAATGGTTGCAGCTTAGAAGGTAACATTTTAAGCCATCCTAATACGATGGTCGAGTCCGTCCAAAAAACTGAGTGTCTTATGGGTGCTCGTAAAGCATTAACTACCCTTTCATATAAACGAGAACCAATTAAAGCTCCCATAAGCTCCAAGCGCGGTATTGTTACAGGCTTAATAGATGCGACACGACTTTTAGCGATCAACAAATTTACTGAGACTTCACCTTTATCATTAATACTACGAATATAGATACAAGCGCCATATGCGCGTTCGGAGGCATCGCTGAATATGTGTATTTCCAGCTGAGAAGGTGAGTCACAAATGATGCGACGTGGGATACGAACGTTATTTAAATCTGGTAAGCTCTGAACCATATCAACCCAAACTCGATTAATCTCCGGCGGTAACTTATCATCCCAGGATAACCGAAGAAGCCACAACTTCTGTAGCAGAATTTTCATAAGAATAACACAAGGGGCTAGAAGCCCTAAAGGATCGAATATTTGAGCGATGACCGAAAGGAGATCACGTTTTGTGGTTTCTTTGGCACTGGCAGGACCGATGGTAAAATAAAGATGGTCTGACATTGGATGCCAGCCAAGACCTAATGTTTTACTAGGTTCAGTAACCCCAATGTTTAAATCCAATGACGACTGATTAGGTTCTAACAATAATTTGGAATCATTAGACTTCCACTTTCGTAGTGGCAGACAGGCTGAGGCGAGCTCGGCAGTTACACGCTCTCGTATATGTAAAACTTCATCAATATCATCACCTCCTGTCAGCAAATCATCCACGTAAAAGTCATGGATAATAACTTCTGATATTTTAGGATCCTTACAATCTAAACCTATTTGCTTAAGACACCTTGTCGCAAGGTAGGGTGCACTAGCCATTCCGTAGGTTATTCTATTTAACATAAATATTTTAAGGGGATCCGTATCTTTATTACGCCAAACAATCTGTTGCAAAGGTCTATCATCAGCATGCACCACAATCTGTCGGTACATTTTTTCTACGTCAGCTGCTATTACGTACTTATGTTGTCGGAATCGTAAAAGTATCGACAGTAAATCATCTTGAATTGTGGGCCCAACCATCTGAATATTATTTAATGAAACACCAGTGGTTGTAGGGCTACTTGCATTAAATACGACTCTAAGTTTGGTGGTCGTGCTACTATCACGGAGAACTCCATGATGAGGTATAAAATAAGTAGGCACTGAATTCCCTACACTACACTCTGACATATGACCTAATGTTTCATATTCAGTCATGAAATCTTTATACATAATACTGAATGAACTCTCGTTACCTTTGAGTCTGCGCTCTAGTGACAATAAACACTTTTTAGCTCGATGATATGAATCTCCTAAAACTTCTGGTGACTGTTTTAATGGGATTCTAACGCAAAAACGTCCATCTGCGAGACGAGTCGTATTTTTTATAAAATGGTCCTCACATAATTTTTCTTCTGGAAAGTACTGAGACGACGGAGGGCCAACTTCTTCCAGCTGCCAAAACCGCATTAATTGTGTTTGAATGTCGTCCTCAGCACAATGGGAAATACCGGAATCAATTTGTGTAAAATTACATTTAATTTTATGCGGTAAGGTCGATACACAGCCGCCGCTAACAGGACCGGAGACAATCCAACCAAGTCTCGTTTCATAGAGTATTGGCCTTCCCTCACCTAGTTTAATATTTTGCGAACACAAAATGTCCCAAAAAATGTCGGCACCCAGGATTAAATCTACGTCCGCAGGCGCATAATAATTAGGGTCCGCTAAACAAATATTGCTTGGAATGTTTAAATTCTGTACGTCTATGTGACACGCGGGCACACTTCCAGTAATAGACGGTAAAATATAACAACTTATAAAGCATGAAAATTCTTCATTCAACGATTTAATAGGGATGCGACACATCTTACTAATGTGCGATGTTACATTATTAATTCCTACGACTGACCTATCTACCTGATTAGTTGATACGTTTAATTTCTCATACATTCTTTCGGTCAAGAGGCACGAAGTGCTACCGCTATCGAGTATGGCGCGGGCAATAATCTCGCGATTATTGCAATCATAAACTTTAACTAATGCCGTGGACAATAAAACATCGCACTGTCCCATTCCCTCGTATGAAGTGACATTACTCGTAAGCGTGACACTGGAATTTTGACAATTGTTATTTACAGTATCCTTATTTGTGTTGTTACTATTGACAGAATCAACATGCGCCGATGAGTTCGCCACCTGTTTGACACTGAACTCATTTATATGTAGGAGTGTATGGTGTTTACGCTTACATACCTTACAACCTGGTTTTTTACATGTATTGGCATAATGACCACCACGAAAACAATTAAAACATATTTTATAATTTGGCAATAGCTTATACCTTTGCTCACTGTTTAACGCCAAAAAATTAGGACAATTATTTAAATAATGTTCATCATTACAATTCGGGCACGGTTTCATTGGGAGCGTGTTAGACTTATTAGTCACATTTTGTACAGCAACCATAGCTTTAATTTTAGACGCATTCGAACAATTATTGTTCTTATTACTTGTGTTTGTGTATGTGTGTGACATTTCTATTGTTTCAAGTAAATCTGCCCGATTACGAATGAATTCTAGGAAAGAGTTAAGACTAATTGACTTCTTATTTGTATCTAGCTCACCTTTATGTTCCTCCCACTCACGATATGTCTTTGGGTCCAACTTACGTGTCACAATATAAATTAAAAGGGTGTCCCAGTTAGCAACTGGTTCCCCGAGTGATTCCAAGGAACGCAAATTTTTATTTACTTGGTCAATCATGCGTTTTAGAGCAATGGACGACTCTTTTGTGACCGTATCTATGTTAAATAAAGCAGCAACATGATTTTGAATTAATACCCTTTTGTTGTCAAAACGCTCACATAAGAGTTTCCATGCCACAGAATAATTTGTCGCAGAAAACTCAATAGATTGGATAACCACAGCAGCGGAACCTTGTAATGATGCTCTTAGGTAGTGAAACTTATTGATTTCATCAATGTCCTCATTATTATGAATTAAACTTGAAAAGGTATCATGGAACTCGAGCCAAGTTTCATATGTGCCACCAAATTTAGGCAGTTGAATTGTGGGTAATTTAACAAGTTTAGGATTACGTGAACAAGACCCAATTTCTATTTTATCTTCAGCTTTCTTAACAGTTTCTATAATGAGCTGAGCATTTGCAAGCAATTTGTAATATTGTTTTTCAAAATCTGTTCTTTCCGTTAATTGTACATCCATGTTGTCAGTACTACACTCCAATTGTGTTTGAACCTCATCATATTGATCATATAATGATTCGATCTTACCAATACGTAATTGTAACTCCTTGGACTCCTGAGAACCCAGCGAAGAGACTTTCAATGATGTTAGGTAAGTAGAAAATGCAGTTAGACGACCTTTAATGCTCCCACGTTTCTTAATAAGTTCCTTTTCGTCGGTCATTTTGGGAAACAGGCTCAGTCAATTGATCAGGGCTAGTCCTAAACAAACAATATGTGATTAGCCTTATGAATTTAAACAACTGAAATCAACAACTGAAAACTGACACAGATTGAATTAAACAAACAAATAAAACTCAATTCTAGGATTGAAAGTAGTAACATAAGATACTATTAAAAGAAAACATTAAGACTTGAAGTTATTTTATACTTCCAAGTTGAATTTATGTACTTATGTTAAACATTAATACTGATGACAACCTACTTATGTATTTACTTGTATTATAACAAACTCACTAGTGCAGATGTTCAAAACAATGATAAATCGGTTTTTGACAATAATGTTAGCCAAAATGTGAACATTTTAAAATACCACGAACATTAAAATTGGCTAACTAACCGACTTAGAACACAGCACAAAATGGATACGGTTTGACAATAAAATATACAAGTGGTAAGTAATTAAATCATAAATTGGTACCAACCTTATATCGTATACATTAAATTACTATTAATTATACCTGAATAGAGTGTTGGGTTCGAAAATTATAATGTTTTACATTGCAAACCGATGCGATGTAGTACGTACGACTTCAACCACTCATCTTCCGATGGCGTGCAATCCCGATGCATTAATTTGCACTCCACGACTTCAATTGCATTTCTTCCTTCGATAATGAATTAGCTGGTAATTTTATCCGGCGTATTTAGGGCCATGTTACGGGCCTCAGGTAATTATTGAATAAAATTCTTGTAATTCGATGCAAACGATGTAATTGAAAAAAGGACATAGAGAAAATATAGATAAAAAAAAATAAAATAAAATGTAGGCACAGGAACTTCAATGAGTATGCCAGTTTGCTCCAACAGTTACACAATTTATAACTCAAGAAAGGTTGGACCATTTTTTTTATCTTTGATTTTTTCTAGTTAGTCTCTGCCCCGAATGGCAGAATAACTATTAAAACCTGGAAAAAATCACATTAAAAATTATAAAGATTATTCATTTTCTCATACATTTGATTCTGAAGCAGTACAAAGTTCTCCGGGATAGCTTGTAAACAATAATCGTCTAATTCACAATGAAATCATTTATTTTGTATAGTCCTACGAGGGCACTTACAAATTGTCCTTTAACATGTTTTTCTTAAATCTTACACCGGATCGGAATACGGCCTTAACTAAAAAGATTCGGCAAAACCCCAGCGGGCTTGTAAATTTTTACAGATATTTTTTTTTTAAATCGCCACGTATCTTGCAAATGTTATTTGTAGTTTGTTATCACGTTATCCTTTTCGACGTGACACATTAGTGTCCTCAATTATTCTCCACTGTGTATCACATTTAAATTAAACAGATTGATAACTTCATAGTAAATCCAAGATACAAACCACCCATCCGAAAGATAATTCACAAAAGCTCCACAATCTTGGACAGCTCAAGGATCTTCAATAAATAAGCGTAGAGAGTACAACATGCTATAGAACTCGTTAATCATGGTAAGATGAGCCGGGATAAACGGTAAATATGCCGCCTCCATGGTACCGGTGGCTCTTGGCACATCCAATTTGGCCGTGTGATGCCTTAACAATCACTCTAACAATGGAACCACAATGAATGGAGAGCGATCCGGGGAAATATGTTCCGCCCAGGAGGTACAAGTCGAGAAACATTTTTCTTTTCGTCTCTATATCCCCCTTTTGTTATTAAAAATAATTGTTACATGCCCGGGATTAGTTTTGTTGAGTTATTAGGAGAGTTTGATCAGGTATATCTTTTGAGATAAATTGGAGGTTGATAAGCCTTACTACGTTAGACCAATGATTTTGAAGTATTAAACCTAGACAAGTCATGCTTGTACTAACGCGATGTTATTTAATGTCCCAGCTGACGCACACTTGGACGTAATAATAAAACCTACTTTGTTTGTACACACTAAACGGTACAATGTGAGTGTAAACGTGATAGTACAAGAACTAGCAAGGGCAAAAGCATGACAGATGTATGTTGCGGTGTGTCGTTGCGATGTAGCAAGACTGAGTAGTAGATGCGCTGCGCAGCCCATTTTTTTGGTGCCATTTCTGAGTGCATGTAACCTATCTACGTCTTTCTTAATAGACATCGATGGTTATGGCCAATTTATTATAATCCTTTGTAAATAAAGCGGTGAAGGTTATTAAATTATTAGAAAGAAATTATACTCGTATCGACAACACATTTTCAACCATTACTCATGTCATGAAATTTACGTTTAGGCGCACTGATACCGATTACAGGACGGACTATACCATATGAACTATATCATATGGTGTACTCGGTCCTGTGTACCAACATATTATGTTAAGGAAACTAATCTAATAATATATATAGTATATCTTACCTGTTATGTCATTTATGATTAAGCATAATTTTTGTGTGTCATGTTATACCCAAAAATGTTTTCAACTTTATTAAACTTTAGTGATATAGTGGCCATCGTTATCGCCATGCGCGCGGTTACTGCACCGCATGCATACAAGAGCACTGACCATTTTAGGGTTCCATTGGTCGTTTAAGAAATTTATGACAGTGACATTTTCACATTCAATTCTTGCTATTAAATAAGAACTTCATAAAAAAACGAGTTTTGATATAATACTAAAATAGATATAGGTAAGATTAATAGGCTGTATAAGAGTGTTTGTGTACGACAACGTTGTCACGTGCAGTTGAAGCGCGTGAGATGCAACTTTATAGAGCTGCAAACGCGATACAGTCGATATGTTACTTATAGCGCTCAATGAGTCGTTTGTAGCGCTGTTGACTAGCTTTCGCCACTTGCATGTTGACTAATCGTTAAAAAATCTCTCGTCTTCAAAGGCCCTAACTCTATTGTATAGCTGCATCGATCAAAAGAAATTTAGAAAAATAAATTATCCGCCCAGCATACTCAGTATACATACTCAAGTTCTTTACATATTTTTAACTTAAAAAAAAAGTATTACTTTTTTTTTAGACTTTTAAATTTTATAGTAAGTATAAATAACATCTTTAACTTGATCGTTTTACTACAAAATAATTTCGAGCGCCGCTGAGTTATTTGCTATCCAAATATTGTGTTAACTCTACAGAATTCAAACTCAAACATTTATTGCAAACTATGTGTTCATTGGTCTTACATTAGTTTTAGTACTTATGACATAGCGGCCTTCTTCAAGCATTGCAATGTTGAGGGGCTAGTTCTATCTACTAAACACGGTTCTTAAATACTAGGTACAGGAACATATCAATAGAATTGTTTTCCTTTCCTATCTCATTAAATATTTTGTAGAGATTTTGGAAGCGGACGACCTATTTGCGATTTGTTTAGCTGCTCACGATAAAAAAAAGAAAACTTAAATATAGAATTACCGGGGAATACACCCAAACACTTGCAGGATATATACTCTAATAATAGTATCGGAAAATTAGTAGACATAATTTGGTAGCGAATATAATAAGTAATAATCAACGCATCCGTTCTCCGAAACATGGTGGCACATCCAGGATGTAACGTATGCTAGGGTACGTGTAATTAGAGATAATAATAAAAAAATGCGCATCTTTGCACTAATTGATTAGAGTAACTATGGGGTCTCTTGTATATTCTTCTCCATAGAAATGGAACATGAGGTCAACTGCGCATACTATAATGGTTTACATCAATTCAAAATATTCTGAATCCGATACTATGTATAAGGGTATACTATGCCATGAACCTGTAATCATTATGTGAAGTCAGAATTTAGATAATATGTAGATTTAAAAAAAAATTGTGTCCCAACAAAATGACAATTGTGATTTTTTTGTAAGCAAATTGAATAACTGCATGCCCGCGGTCGCCTACTGCGTTGTATTGCTGGTGATCTTTTCGGGGTTTTGGAATGGGGATTTTTCTTGTAATAAAACTGCCGTGATGTCGTTTTGCGTTCCAAGATCTCTATTGTATTACCTTTTCTATATCATAAACAGACTAATTATCTATGATCAAATACTGCCTATGTATAGATGTTTATGCTAATCGATTAGCATAAGGACTGCTGTTCATTATTGGCAGCGCCATCTAGTGTTTCCAGCTTAAATTATTAAGTATACAAAGTACACTAGATGGAGCTAACACAAACTTTTTTGTATCGAGTAGTTTTTAACTGGCATTAGTCCGAAGAATATACAATTATCTGACAATGTTCATTTCACCAAATCGCACGGTTGTGTGTGCAGAATTCAATCTCGAGAGGAAGCCCGGGATTTTCCCAACTAAATATGTATGAGCTGGCAATATTTGTGTAAGTAGAACCTCAGCTGATCTCATCTTGATCCGTGACAAATGGGGCTGTAACTAAACGCACACGCTCCCTGCAAATTGGAGGCCAAATTGAATTAGTTGTATTAAGTAAGTGATTTAGGTGAACTGAACTAATTCTAATCAGGTTCAGCAATCAAATGTTGACGTGTTATATAGGTTATATAGGAATGGACACAACCATGATGTAATATCTATTGGATGAATAGTTATGATGGATATGCGATCACATGCAACTATATGGAACATATGAGCAGGTATTATTGTAAGAATAAAATTAAAATACTTTATTTATATTGGGGTCACATTTTGATATTGTATGGAACTATACAAAGATACAACTAAGCATCGTTGGTATGATGGACAACGTTGAAATGATTTAGGGGGATTTTAGGGGGGTCCCTTTAATAGCCAGACCCGAGCAAAGTTACGAATTATGAATTTCCCATGACTTGTCGAGAATCAAACTTGCACATGCACTCGGTGCAGCATACCAAGCAGTTTATGATCTAAACTACGAGTGCATTATTCACGGTTTTGCCTGAAAACCAAACTTGTTCATATATAATATTAGTTGATATATTTAACCCGTAACGATACTTGCAGATAATGTATTACATTCCTAGAAACACACAAAATGTGTTCTTCCAAAAATAAGAAAGTTGGATGGAATATTTTTACAGACTCACGTTTTCCATTACAACAGAACATTTTAAACGATGTGGCGCACATTATTTATGGTCCATGGATTTAATGTTTGGAATATATTCAGTAGCACCAAGATTGTGAACAAGGGAACATATGTATTCATTTACATAATTGTCTTCCAACAAAATAGGGGATCACAAATGGGATTCGCGTTTACAAAAATACCTTATTTTAGTACCGATTTAAAATACATTAACAAATGTGCTTTTAAGTTCATTATGTGTGAAATATCATCTCACCAGCAGGCCACGTCACAAGCTAAACTGTTATATGTCCCTCTTGACATACTCTCCCTGCCAATTATATTGTGGCAAAAATAATAAACGTAAAAATTTCATTACGATCAGAACTATTTCATTCCATTTTACTCTTGTATGCAAATGCTTTTGTCCGGAATGCCTTGGAAACTTACATATATTTTAATAAATTCTCCAAGAACGGGTCGTGAAACGGTTTCAAGATGCAACTTAAAAAGTGAAACTATAAAAATGTAGTACTCGAGAAAAGGATTTTTTTATTTATACCCAATTAAAATTGATTGATTAATCTTTTGTTGTTATGTTGAAATGACCTAGTAGCCAATATTTTACGTGGGTATATTATTAGAATTTACGATAGTTTGTACCGTTCATTCGCATAAAAAAATATTTTTATAAAAATGTCTGGTGATTACTTTTTTAATTTATTTACTATTAAGAAGAGCTTTATAACTGGCTAAAAGCAGGAGCACGAGGATATTCTCACAATTTATTGCTACTTACAAAAACTTGGAAAGATAGGTTCAGCGTGTTTATCGCTAAAAGCTAATTTTGGCTAACAACCTAATTAAGAAACAACGAGTCGAAAAATAATTATTACAGATACTTTCAGTATATTGGCTATTCAGTAAATTCACATTACTATAGTGAGCGAAAATTCACTGCTATTCCGCCATCGAATGAAATTTATGAAACTACAGTAGAATTTCATCATAATAATATGATAGTATTTGTAGAAAATCTTATACAAGAGAATACTATTTCCTAAGACCATTCTATTCCAGCAACCGCGCGAATGGCACGCGAATTTTATTTAAATGCACCAGATGTGATACACGTTTGAATTTATAATAAAAAATATTGAGATCGGTCTGCTCCACAATATTTCCCAAGTGCAGGTTATAAAATATTTTCGAATATTATGTTCATAATATTCTCACAACCTGTGCTCCCAACACGGAGTAGTGACTAGAATTTTTACCCAAGAAATAATATTATTGGTAAGGTTTTTTATAATAATATTTGGAAAGTTCATTTGTATATTTCTAGAGATCTGCACTCGAAGCACGTAACCAAAACTATACCTGCACAGTTTACGTATAAATGAAGTGTTTAAGCTAAAGCATGGATAGAAACAACATTCTGTATATTTTAAAAATACATTTAAATATTTAACATTTCAAAGCGACAATACGTATTATTAAAATGATAAAAGAATCAATCGACTTAATATACAGTATGATAAATTTTAACAGCCTTGAGGGCTCTATCTCTTTTATCAAATTTCGTACAGATTGTGAGAAAAGAATGATCCTTCGTTTTTGTGCCGGGGCGGAGATAAATGCGACCCACGCCCGGGGGCAAGTTAATGGAAAATGATAAATTGTGGCCACATCCCAAAATTTAACTGTTTTATTATGTATGAGTGTGTGTTTGATGTTACGAATAATACCACTTTTGTATCAGTAACTTAAGGTACCTAACACTTGTGTGGTATCAGTAGCATGATTTAGCGTTGTAAGTTACTTAGTAGTTCATAGCGATAATGGCAAATCACTGCTCTTGCATCTAAATTATATATAGCAATATTTTAACCACATACAATATGCCTAAATTTATAGACAGTTATAATGGATTATAATGACATTATAACAAACTTCTCAGAGAAAAAAGTGCGTCATAATAGCTTTATAATTCATTTTAACCTTATTTCAACGATTATAAACAATAGTCACTTACACAATAAACATACAAACATAACATAAATATTTTCTTATTGAAAATAAATAAAAAGCATGGAATGAGGAACATAATATACTGAAGCAAACCAACCACAGCCTCAGTTTTGATCTGATTTGCGACGTAAATAAATTGATAACCAAGCTTATCTTCTTTCGCTAATTTTAATTCATTATAATAACATGCCAGAGTATAGTTCAATCCGCTAGACTTCGCCTGTTTTCTAAACTAAATCCTATTGTTTATATAAATATCAGCTCATAATCCAAAATAAATAGTTACATTTTAAAGTCTAATAAAACTTCAGAAGTCAGTATTAACTACTCATAAAATAACAATTTTATGCCTGAAAAAAACTTTGCGAGTTTCAGACTTACTTATAAATGGATAATTTCGCCATAAATCTCATATTTAATACGCACCATTAAATATTAACAACTTTATTAACATCCACTAAGTTTCAACATATTTTTTTGATTACATATTTAAGTATAATTTCAAACTTTACATTATTAAAAATATGCAGTTTTTTTTGTTAGTTTATAGTTTTAATACTTACCCCAAATTTATAGATGCTCTATAATTTTGTTAAACGTCATATACTATACTGCACACAAGTACAAAGTTTTGCTTTGCGCAGTACTAGTACTAGTATGACGTTCGATAAAGTTTTATATCGTCTATAAATTCGGGGTTAGTCTCTAAATAGGGTTCGGAAGGAACGGCATTCCGAACGGGTGGTAAAGTAGTAGCTTAGCATTTTGTAACTTTTGACGATTCATAAGTACTGTACTTAACGGTCTACATGGATAAAAAATATTCTGATTCTGATTCTGAATATAATGGCCGACAAACAAACTGACGGACTTAGTGTACCTTTGAATACCTATGAATTAAGACTTCACGGTTTGACTTGACAACGAATCTCTAAAAACTACACTGAAGATCACGTAATCCTATTCACACATAGAAGGTGGAAATTCCTATCTCTGAATATGTATGAGACGACATATACCTACCGACAATATTAGCTTAAGGTAAAGCTTCTTAGCTTAGTGATATGACTTTGCTGAAGATTGTAACCTAATCTTTGTTGAAGATTCAAGTTCGAGAGAGTAGGTACTATTTACATATAAAATACATGTTAATTTTATTTATTTATTAATTACAAATAAATATCGCAATGAAATATGAGAATTATTGGTAGTGATTGGCCATCGTGAAATCAGGGTAAGTGGCTATTAATAACGACATTTGTAAACCCGAGCCAATGACGAAGGTTTACTGGCTCTTTAAAGGCCTTTTTTGTACTAAGTATACTGTATTTTCAATTACATCAGTTCATATAACATCTATCTAGATTGAACGTACAAACGACTTTAATTTTGAACAAGCAAATCCGTAAACATAATTTAGTGCGACGATCAGAACCAAAACACACTGCTTTTTTACACACAGGGCCGCTTTTCCAGCTAAACTATTAACTAAGCTATTTAGTTAACATTATTTGCAATACAAATTAATTGGAAAGAGAGTTCGTATGAATTCAAATTTGTTTTAATCGGTTGAAAGGTTTTATGTGAAAGTATTTGAAGTTAATTGAAAATAAAGTAAATACACACATACCGAACGTAAGTTTATTGTATGTATGAAACAAATACATATGTTTTTTTTTCAGTCGAGTCGAGTCGAGAGTTTAGATTCGAGTCATCAATTAACATCGAGTACCTAATGAAATATAAATTATAAAGAATAATGGTCTCTAAATATAAATTGTACAACGTACCTTTTAAAATAGAAGGACAATAATTAGTAGTAATAAAAGTATTTAATGAGATTTTTGTAGTAAGTAATGTACCCTGATTTAAACGGTACTTTATTAATTTAGTATGTATGCAGAAGTTAATAAAATATAATGAACATACCGGTTGATGAACGCAGGGTCGTTCACCTCGCCTCGGCAATTATCTCTTTATATAAATTAGCGACAACATTCCTCTGCAGTGTGCTGAAAACATTAGCTATGTACTACAATAGCATAATAAACGGCATATCGTATATCTCATTAGGCACCCTTTTTACCCGACTGCGGAGCGTATTGTGTTTATCAGCCTATGTATGTCTGCTCCGTGTATGTTTTTTCCTTTGTGGCGCTCTAGAGACCAAACGCGTGGGCCGATTTTGACGATTTGTCTTAATCTAGCAAGTGTCAATAAGAGATGACAGTAATCAAAATTCAATATCGCGACAACCAGATACCATATGGTGGAAAATGATAAAATGAAAGGCGACAAACAAAGTCAAGTAAGGTATCATTGAATAGGTATTTGAAAATCATTTTTAGATTTCCCTGATCATTTTTTATTTTGAATGACCATTCAGAATCTATAACGATTTAATATTGGTCAGCAATCGTTCTCGCAAAAAATATAAATTCTTATAATACAGCTGTGATAATGTTCTTATATAATCGCATAATAGGGTTATTAACGTGACACATATTAACTAAAAAGTGTAAAATAAAACAAGTAAATTAAAAAAAAAAAAAACTCGACTGCGTAAAAAGTGAAGTTACAACTGGATTTGTTTTTCAGTTTTTATTAAAGTTCACTTTTTATGCAGTCGGGTTTTTGTACAAGCATGACAAAAATTAACATATTTTTTATTCCTATGGCAAATATAACATTTTGCCAATAGCTTCTATATTTTCCTGACTGACAATGGCGTTTGCACGTTGTATCAAGAAAACGCAGCCAATAAACCCGCTTCATCGCCCTCTGCTAATTATTGGCCCCATTTTCCCTCTATAAACAACCAATGGGACTTGCGGTAAGCAATATCTTATTTACACCAGCAGTTACCGCAAATTAAGTTTTTAAATGGCATTAAAAGTACCAACATTTGAAACGGTAATTTCTCTGTGGCGAACATTTTGTTACGATTCCTTTTGTCCGTACCGGAGTTCGCAATTGTTCAAAAACTCTTGCGTAAATATAAAACAAATGACGTCAGTTTTATATTTACGCACCCTTTATGTATGTAGGTAGTATGATTATGGCACATACAAAAAAGATGCTACCTACCTACAGTTTAAAACCATCGTTATTTTAATTTCAGAACAATGTAGCGTCAAACTTCGTCAATTTTTTGCTGGCGACGCATTAAAATTAGGTGTACAATATATTTTTTAAATTCCGTTTGTGTAGCAACAACACGTCGTCTGAAACCGCAATGACCCGTAAAATGTTGTGTACCGACTTAAAATTAAAACTGAGTTGTTGGTTGTTGTACTGACAAAGGCATACAAGTTGTTTTTGTTTTCAACGTGGTTACAACAACGTATTAATTTAGTCTTAAATTTAAATAATTATTTAATATTTTATCACAATCACAGAAAACATGTTATAGAAATTGGTATTCCATATCATGAATTACAATAAATACTTAATTCAATGTTATATGTGTGCTTGCAGCACTTACTTAAATACTTAATTACAGAAATCTGCGCGAATCCAACATATTGCGTGAAAATTTGCATCTCTTGCATTGCAAATGCAATGACTGCATACAATATTTAACTTTAATGTGCTTAAAACTCAGACCTTTTGCATGTTTAAGCTCTCATTGTGCAATAGTTTCCTATACTAGTTTACATCCTACTTATTATATGTATCTTAATATTAGTTAAACATATTTTTGTGAATTAAACATCGTGGTTAAAACAATTGGAAAGTACTCGTATGTAGGAACCGAATATGTTCAATAGGCATCCTCTCCGTTTCTTTTAGAAGAAAACAAGAAGTATAGAAAAGCTACTTAATATTTACAAAAAGTGTAAAAAATTTGGTCCATTAGGTAGCGTGCGTAAGATGCTGGCCGCATTTCCTGGCTGAATAGCCAAAGCAACTCGCTGAGCGAGGAAATGCCCAGCACTTGGGTCACCGGTTAAAACAACAAGAAGTAGATTTCTTGAATTATCAAAATTTTGTGAGTAGATGGAAGTGACCCTTTGGGAGCACTCAAATAATTTATTGATTTTTAATGCATTATTGATTTGATCTATGTCTCTACTAGAAACCAATAACTTACCATTTGAACTATTTTTGCTAAAAGTTTTTTCATGATCTTGGTGTATTCAGTATCGATATGAACCCAATTTCTGAGACCTGCGTCTACGAATTCCAAATATTATTATATATATATTGAAGAGAGATGCTTCATATTTCCCAAGTGTTAGGTGATAAATATTTTTGAATATACGAGTATGTTTCCCATATCTTTAGGATACACTCGCTAGACCTTGTGAACGTCTGGAGTTTAGTAATGGAAAATGTTTCATGCAAATAAGTATCTAGTGGATGGAGAATAGTTTGTCTGATCTCTGAACTTGAATTTGATTTGATATTGTTATAATTGTTAAGATAAACGACTGTTAACCCAAAATGGTATTTCATAAAACCTAGTATCAAATGACGACGATAATTATAGAATAAAACAGAGGAAGAGGAAGATTAAGGAAAGGGTATCTCAGTCGGACAAAGGTAAATGTCGTGTCGTATCTGAAACACGTGGCAAGAACAAAACTATGATTCAAAGAAAGAGAACTAGTAATTTATTATCTCAGAATGTACGAACACTGGCTGGGCTAATTCTGTCGTTATCTTCTTTATGGAATACAATGGTTATTAAATAATATAAAAGCGCTATTCATATTGGAGCTGTTTGTTTCGGTTTAGACTTCTAATCAAGCAATTTAGTATTCTTAGAACCAAGTTGAACATGTTGTAACAAAGGGTATACAATCTTAAAATGAGGTTAATAAGATACAATTTTGGATTTAATACAATACTTTTGTGTTAGTCTTCAGACAACCCTTGCCAAATTTACGGTGAAATTGAGAGAAAAGAATTATTCTTCGGTGGCAAAGGCAAAGGCGGGAGATAACAGCGAGCCGAGCCTGCGGGCATGTCGCTGGAACATGATAAATTGAGGTCTCGTGTTAACTATAGAGTTAGGATAAAATATGAATTTGTAAACGTTTAGTTTAAAGTAGACTAAATTTAACACATGGTGTATGTTGTAGGTAAATATTCTAGCTTTGTGTTAAGAGCTCTTGTATAATATAGGAGTGTAATCAGCTGATCTCATTTCAAAAACAAGCTTTATAGTATTAAGTTTCATTGAAATTTCACCAAGTATATTCGTGTAAGTAGCTGGATAAAAAAATCTTGTTTTTTAAAACGTTTTTTAAAACGTAACAGTTTTTTAAAACGTAACTCAAATTTAAACTGAAGTTTGGTCACATCATTGAGGATTGCTCCAAAGTTGAACACCAGCTTTGCATTCGTAATAACGAGCGGTTACCTGGGCCCGAGTTAATTAGAGCGGAATCCCTAAGGGTTAAACGTTGCCACCGCTCATTGCATTATTGATGGGACCTTTTGCGAACCCCGGTCAATGATTTTTTTTTTGGTGTGGAGATTGTGTTTTTCATTATGACTGATTTGATAAAAATAAATACTTTGGGTTCATAAGACTAAAAAACACTGGATGTGATCATACACATTCTATTAATTTTTCGTCGCCCATTTAGTTCGCTTGAAAAATACGACACACACGTGCGGCACTACTTAGCTCTCCGGAGCAACTGGAGCGACCAGTAGACAGTAGAAACACTGACGGGTCGGGGCGCGCGCGGGGCGGGACGTACTAAACATCACCATATTGTTCGTCACCAACGATATTTGTCCCGTCCCATTGGTGCTACAACGCCGTCCCGTCTGTGCTGTGCACCCGTGACGATGCTCTTTCTAGTGAATACATTTTCTAGTGAAAGATTTTTCCAAAAATGTACGTCCCGATCCGCTCGGGTTACACGTTACGTATGAAACGACCTTTGGTCTGGTATTTGAACAATAAGCTTCGGCGACGACAAAAGAAATATGACGTATGCGAATATAAATGTAAACGCTATCCTTTGACTTCACCACGTGTAATCGATCGATTCCTTTGTGTTTATTAATAGAAAGTAGCAACGAAAGGGTTTTACGTAATATTTTCCCACGTAATATCATATGTATTATCCAGACTACTTAATGATTGTGTGATACCTACTCTGTTAACAAACACTGTATTTGTAGTAATTGATAGAACTAGGCGATATTTGAAAGTTGTTTGGTTTATAATTGGAAAAGTTAACAAGCCGAGGGTCAGTGGTGGGTTTCTCTTCCCCCATTTGTTTAACTGTATTCGTAGGTTTATTACATATACTAGAACAAAAACTAATGTAGGATATAAGTAAACGTCTGGCTAACTATAGTCACTAACTATGGCATTATACAACACACAATATCAACCTAATTGTCTGATGATTATGTACATAATTCGATTTAGATTTCTTTCTGGACGCGTACTATTCTTAGTACTAGTCTAATATAAAGTATCTTCGTGTAAATAAATTCAGGGGGTAAAGTATACGACTTTTGATAGCATCAAATACTAATTGAGCAGCGCCCGAGCGAACACGAGGCTCTGTATTAGTTGCATAGAAATTTTTCTTAACTCGATCAGTATTTGAATACATTAAAAACTCATACTAAGGGGCCAGAAACATAAATGTGAATGGTTCCAATAACATCGTGCGATTGCCATTACACGCTCGATACGCTTTTGTGCGCTTCTATTACTTGTTTCACAGTCGCGTTGCCAACAATGTTCGAATTTCCATTGGACTGGTTCGTTTTATTCGGTCGGAAATAATTGTGTTTTCTTCAGATCCAGGTTTTCCCTGAAGCTTTCGGTGGAGAACGCACTCAAGCTTCATCCTGTAAAAGGATTTTTTTTATCTGATACAGACATTTTTAAGTTCAAGACATGTGTGGATGAATTTAAACGTTTTCTATATAGTCGACCCTTCCACTCAACCCTTAAGATGCAGAACCAAGTTATACAAAAAATATTTTCTCATAGCTTTGTCTCTAGCTGATAGATGGTTGATCGAACCAAGTTGACCTTAGTATGACTATTAATCCGATGTCTAATAAACAAAATAAAAAAAAACTGGCAAAATACCTACCCTTTTTTTTGTAAATCAAAAAGAAGCGTACATCAAGTTCGTTAAAAATATATACTGAAACTTAGCTTAACTAAAACTTTAACAGAATAAAGTCATAATAATAAACCTAGGCTGAACAATCTTACATTTATGACGCGTCATATACCTAGTCGAATTATACCTAATTCCAAGGTCTCACTCAAAGGTTACATTTTAGGAGCAAGCCCTTGGATTTACGGTCAACATAACAAGGCTATGACATTGCAAAACTTTTGTTATGCCAATAATTTCGGTTTGGTTTTCAAAGGTCTCAACACTAATAGGGCCGCGGCGTTGAAACGAAATTCTGCTGAAATCTGGTGTAATTTACGATAATTTATATCTGGAGTGTTGAAACCCAGCGAGTGCGCACCTTGGTGCTATAATTTGTAATGGGCTGTTTCACACAATTCATCATCGAAGTAATTTAGCAGAGGAAGCATGACCCGGCTAATGGAGAAATGAAGTTTAGGTAACACGCCTTGTAATTTATGTTTCCTGCTGTGCATGCATCGTGAAATAATTTTGAAGGGGTGTAATTATACACAACGGTTGAAACATGAAATGTTAACAACTTTATTGTTAATGGGAGAGCATACATCAAACTGTGTAAAATAAAAGTATTTTTGACATTGCTGTCAATACCTGATATCCGGACAATCTCAAGTGAACGTCACCCGGTGAATCTCATCTTAATTTGCATTAGCTATAATTACTTGCAGTCTTTGATTGGTACCACAGTACACACCCACATTTTCTACGAATGGTCAATGCTATAATTTATCTATTTTACCATGGAGGTCACACACGCTACGAGAAATCGCTACGATCGCAATTTCCAGTTTCCAACGGTACAGATAATCGCTCGTTGCATACTGCCTACACACGTTACGATAAAACTGTACAGATATTCTTTTCATTCCATGATATTGCTTTGTCAGTAGTTGGAATTATCGCTTTTAAAAAAGATGGCAGAATAAGACGCAAGAAAAGCGGAGAATTCGTTGCATCTGGTGTAATTTTAGCTCATTAAAAAATATTAACAAATTTCATGTGAATTGAATAAATAATTAAAGATTTTTTAAACAATGTTTTACAACTCGATAAAAATATTTACTTTCAGTTATTTACTGTAACTTATTTTAATTTGCTGCCCTTGGTAGAAAACATGTTTAGTCATTATACAAAATGCACTAAGCAAGTGGGCTGCGCCAATCACCGAAACGGAACAGACGTGTCCATACATGCGACGATTGAACTGCACAGTTCTATCAATAACAATTTATGAAATAAAACTTTGCTTTTGCTTAACGTCGGACGGTACAGTTCAGATCGTCAAAAGCGCATAGTTTTCGCCTATACACGCAACGAATAATCGTTGCAGTTTAAATTGTACAGTGCGATCGTAGCGATTTCTCGTTGCGTGTGTTGCCTCTATTAACATGATTAAATAATTACCGACCTACATTAAATAGGTATTATTATGATGATATATTTATTAATAGTTCGATTCCATCTTCAAGATAACAATCCGTATTATATGTGATTTTCATGGTAGTGACGAAATAGCATGTTTTTTGCCTTATTGTTGACATCAAAGTATCAAAGTATCATATCACGAGGCCCTTTTGGCTATATCTCATATTCCTTCATCTTTAATATTCGTTGCCCTGGCTACAGTAATATCCAGGAGTAGTCCAGGAAATAATACAATGCCAATTATTATTAAGAATATGATATGCTTATTTTTGTTATTATCCAGATAGGTAAACACAATTTCGAGAAAGAGGTCCAATCATAACATCCAACACGGATAGGTAGCATTCGAGAAATTGAGCGATATCTTCTCGTTCAAATTACCGCAGTGTCTAAAGCCAAGCTTTACAACCAGTGTGTGCTACCAGTAATGATATATGGCACACAAGGTTGAAAAAGCAGTCGGAGAGACACATAACTGAAAGAACCGAAGACCGTGGGGGCAAAAAGTTTCTAGAATGGCAACCACGAGCCGAAAGTCGTAGTACAGGACGCCCCCCCAACAAGGTGGACCGATATATACATATCATCGGAGGACTGTGATGTTTGTCTTTAGGTCAGGCATTTGTCCAGCAGTGGTCGCCATTGAGAGGTACATAATTGCTTATAATATTACTCATTATACCCGACTTATAATAAGGGATACCTTATATCAGTTTTTCATTTAAACCAACGTATTATTTAAAAAAAAATACTCATTCAAAGAGAAAGAATCTATTCACTATGCTAACAAAGTCATAACTTAGGGGAACTTTGATAAAATCCTTATTTCCCGTAAAAATTTATACGAAGGGACCGGGCTATTGACATTCAGGGAAGGTTCTCAGGTGTTTTCGTAGTCACCCAAGGGTCCACTTTTTGTATTGTTGACTAAATTAAATAAGAGAGAATATTTGATGTGACGACAAAAGGGAATCTTAGATAGTTTAAAGATAAGTGGTTGTCCTGAAAAAAATATTGCCATCTGAGTGAGCTGACAGACCTTTTTGCCTATAGTAAATAATATGTGGCCAAATCAGCTTTATAATTGATGAGTATAGCTTGTTTAATCGTCAAAACTTTGCATAGCAATGGTGGGTATGCAGTCATCGGATGACGGAAAACTGTTTATCTGAACACTTAGTTTACCCACCCTACATTGCTATAACCTAATGTTTTAAATAGCTTCCTAATTATATCGTGTGTTATGTAATGTAAACTGCGTAACCTCAGTTTCTATTTGTGAAATCAGTTCACACAAATATGATAAAGACAATCAATTTTTTCCCGTGTTTAAAATAGTTATTCTGCTATTCAAGGAGGAGATAAATTGAAAAAATCAAATATCTTAAAAATTGGCGCACCCGTCATGTTTTATATATGGTGTAACTAATACGACATTGTTTTATATAATATTGATATATGTATATACCGGGATCACCCTCAGTCCACTGTTCCCTACCAATGATATTCTAAAACAAGTTTTGCTACCCTTAATAAAAGTTTTTCTTAGCTTCGGACCCCACAGTTCGTGTTTGTCTGGTGATAAATGTAGTTGTATAATAATTATGTAGATATATAATATTTATATATAAACATCACCCCGTACATAACGAGCACATATAACAGCATCATTAAAGCTACAATCAGCTCTTGCCGTCAATGTAACCAAAAGATGTTGATTAAAAATATTTCAGCTAAGAGCCACCAGGCTTTTTCTTAACCGCAAAGGTTTTTCTTGTTAGATTTGTTTTCTGAATTAATTTGGGGCTTTCCGACAAAATCTTGGGGATTGTTTTGTACTTCTTGAATACTTTTACCACTTACATAAAGCTCGGGTTATTTAGGCGTACTTCGATTAAATGGGTTTATTTTGGAGATAACATATGTGAAATGTACAGTTTCTTACAAAAAATGTGGATTAAATCCTGTAAGAACCCTCACCACCTATAACAAAAAACACGTTTTCATTCTTGAAATTTTGTAGTCAGTGAGACTGTTAGTAGTTTTATAATATTTGACATAATAAAATACGTAGAAGATAGATCAATACATATAATTTATAATTCCAGAAAACATACGAACCAGACGAAAAAGAAAGGATGTATTTATAGCTCATTAGTATTCACATGTCATACAGCAATCGGTCATGATAACTTCGCTCGTATTTCTTTGAAGGATACGCCCGTACCATGAAAGTGGAGTTGGCGGGAAGCCAAATTTATGTGTGTGAGAAAAGATTTAGGTAACCTATATCAAAACCTAAATCAACTAAGCTGGTTGAATGTTTCGCATGAAAAATAGACGACTGATCTCGACCCTTATGATACTTATTTGTGTTTGTACACACTTTTTTTTTTAAATCATTTACAGCGTATACAGTGTACTATCTAGTCGTTATTTATAATCTTCATCGTTACTACTAATAGCAATAGCTTGTTCTAGTGGTACTAGGGCGAGTATCAGAAATGTTTTTTTCTTAATTTGCCGGCCAGTGATACTGGGATCGCCCCTATTCCCTTGTATGGTATAAACCTACACATAATACGAGCGTTGCTTAATTTGAAACCAGCAGTTAGTGGGCTCTTATATAATATTATAAATATTTTCGTCTAAATTACCTCAGTTTTCAACCAGTGTGCGCTGACAGTGATAACGAATGGCACTGCGATCAGGTCGGTTACTTCAGGCCTCATAAGAAAGCTCAGGGTTGCTCAACACGCAATGGAGCGTGCTATGCTGGGGGTTTCACTGCGCGATAGAATCACAAATAAGGAGATCCGTAGACGAATAGAGTAACCAACATAGCTCAAAAATTGTAATCATGAAGTGACAATGGAAGACGTGGAAGGACTTCCACAAGGTAGACCAATGATATGACACACGTCACAGGAAGCCGGTGGATGCAGGTGGTGAAGGTTCGCGATGTGTGTAAGTCTTTGGAGGGTCATGTCCAGAAGTGGACATCTTTCGGCTGATGGATGGACGGATGATAAGTTAGCATACTCTATCTATCAGCCGATAGACGTCCACTGCTGGACACAGGCCTCCCCCAATGATTTCCGCACATCACGGTCCTCCGCCACTCGCATCCACCGGCTTCCTGCGACGCATACTCGTCTGGCGATATTTATTTATAACTTATAAATTCATTGAACGTCAAAATGTATGTGTATCTTACGCAAACGACGTCATTTTAAGACGTCATGGTAGTTCAGTAACACAATATGTCCCAAGGGCAGGCTGCACTTAGTCAGACAATACGTTCGTGAACTCCCCTTTGTTCCACTAATGACGTCACGATTCCAGCATTAATACTACATTGTTAGGCAAATATTATTAGACGCTTGGACTAGCAGTTTCTAGGAAGTCTAAATGATTAAATTCTTATTTTAATTAATAATCATTACCTTATAACATTAGCAGTGATAACCAAGTTGTTAGAAAGCTTGCCTCGGTAATGAGAATCGTAGGTCTTAACCCCGGCTCGCACCTCTGGGATTTCTGGATTTCATGTGCGAGTCTCATTTTCAACCATAATGAGCACTTGCTGAATGGTGAAGGAAAACATCGTGAGGAAACCTGCATGTCTGTGATAACCCCTCGAAAGACGTCTGAAGTCCGCCAGCCCGGACTGGGCCAGCGTGATGGACTATGGCCTTATCCCGTAGCCCGTACCCAACAGTGGGACAAAAAAGGCCTAGTATTATTATTATTACAACATTAGAAGTTCAGAAAAAAATATTTTTTTGAATCGGATCATTAGTTTCGGAGATTACCCCCCACATCCAAATTCACATAGTCTATAATCCTCATTGTAATATTGGTAGGTATACATTATTTTAGATGATTATTGAGAGAGTTCCATTTAATTAATCGTTTCTTTCAACTTTAAAAAGTCGTATGTGCTCAAAATCCCTGCTACCTCGTTCAACATATGATAGCATCATACAAAACTTACATTTTACGAGATACGTATGGAAACTTTGGATTTTGAGTAGTTTTTTTTTATGAGTCAATTTCGTGTTAAATAGCCTCAAATACAAATTACATTTACATAAATCGGGTTTTATGCAAATATTACGGGAAAACAATACGAGGATGATGCAATAGGGTACAAATTTAAACAAACATTTTTTTTTTCTCAACATGTGGGTATGTTGGAGTGAAAACAAAATGCGTTTCTGCCGAACGAAATTAACGAAAATAGAAGGATTTTTCAATGAAATAAGAATGATCCTGGGACGAAGGACCATGTAAAGTTTCGAGATTGTGTCCACCCTGACAACTTCAAAGGGTGCGCAATGTTGTAAATACTGCATGGTCCTTCGTCCCAGGATCATTCTTATTTCATTGAAAAATCCTTCTATTTTCGTTAATTTCGTTCGGCAGAAACGCATTTTGTTTTCACTCCAACATACCCACATGTTGATAACAGTTGGTAACAGTTTTATAGTAGTATAAATAAATAGGTTCGTTTGTTGATTTTATTTTTGAGAAGACCTTTATTTACCGAGAACCGCTCTGAATGTAACCTTCGACTTCTGATTAAAATTATTTATATTTTCGAACACATTTTTGACGATTCACCCGTTTGATCGGAGCCGCCTCACAAAGTGCGGAGGCCGACTGAACGAAATTAGATTCCCTTGGCGTAACCTTTAATCAAATTGCCACTTCCGATTTATACACGCCAAAATCATTTTTCGTATTTCAAAAATCACTATATAAGGACGCGTTCTATAATTATAATAAATCAAATGGAATAATATAAAAAAAAACATAAAATAAACTTGATGAAATCCGCAAAATTAGTTTTATTTCAAAGTTATAAGTATTTGCGTAAATATAAGAAATCAATGAATCAAATGGAAATCATTGAAATATTAAATATTATCACGTACGAAATTTAAGGCTAAATAAGTTTTTGTTTTTACATATTTCTGTTATGCTATAAGTGTACTTAACCTATTTTCCATGTATATGTAAGGGAACTCATGGAAAGACTATTCTGATATATAATAGGTTTGATAACATGATTCTTCTTCGATCCGGTGTCATTGATTCCTTATATGGTTATTTATTTTAACCACATGTTAACCCAACACATACTAATATCGGAAGGAAAACATAAGGAACACACCTTTACACAAATTTGATCTATAGAAGCCCAATTGGTTCTTTGAACCAATCTCTTATCTTGAGACAGAACGTTATTTGATTTAATATCGAAATGTTATTTGTTCGATTTTTTTAGCAATGTGAGATACTAGTTGAGGTTAAAATAATTGCGAACAGCATCTATGTTATGATAAATTATAAAATAATTTGGATTTAATTTTTCAGTATTTTCAAATGATGTCCAATCTTGTTGTAGAGTTAAGAAAAAAATATTACAAGGAACATCATTAATTATCTTCGTAATAAATACATATAGGTACTCTTAGAATAAGTGAAACGAGTTCTGTACAGATTAATTGGAGAAAAAATAAGTAGCAGTTTTTTTTTCCCATTTTCAATCCGATTTGATTGCATATATAATTATATAATGATATATATAAAATAAAATATATACATAAAATTTGCACAAATGTGAATAGTTTTAAAAGCACGCGGGCTCTCTATTCACAGGCATCCAGATGAGGATGTTCACCCTGTGAACTATTTAACTATACGTTTGAAGTGAATTCTTTCTAAATATTTCCTTTTAAGATGCTTGTAGAATGATTGCCCTTATAGAAAATTTCCAATTTTGTTACAATAAAGTATAATAATATAGTACCTATCGCTAGACTAACACACCAACTACACAGTCAGAAACTAAGCAACTTTATATAAATATAAAATATATACTCCAGGACTTGGATTGAAACATTTGTGTTCATCATACCAAGTTTGACACACACACACACGTACATCGTACCTACATGGCCAGTATTATTATGGCTTTTGCTGAGCTGCTGAAGAAGCGTACTACAAATTCTTTATTTCCAGGCAATAAACTGAATTGTTTGGTAAATGTATATTTTAAATTACTAACAATTTTTACATATAAACATATCCTAATTGTCAACACTACTGTTTTAGGGAACATACCCTGTAAAAGTAGATGTAAGTGTGGAAATCAATAAAAGTCTTATTTTCACACGTTGTTGATCAGAATTACAATTAAATACTAAGACTCTAGCGGGAATTTATTTCGACTGATGACGAGTTTTAGGCCGGGAGATGAATTGCCTGGAAATGAAACGAAATGTAAATGCCCCCAGTAAAGCATTCTGGATGTTTTCTATGGCCCCTTTGTTTATGGACGTCAACAGGGTTGCGTTAAGTAAATAGTTGCAAATAAAATACCAGTGCCAGATCTTTTGCAAAAAAAATAAAATAGAAGTCCTTACTTAAATATTCGTCACGGTAAATTTGCTCCGCATAGCTCATTCCGCGAAGCTTAACTTTCCTGCCAAGTCACTTTTCTTCTGTCCAAGTTTAGCTTTTTTCACCTCATTTAATACCTACGCTGCTTCACGAGACGTTTTCTTGTAACTACTCTCGAGTCTCAAAGAAGCTGTAGGAAGATAAGTTTTCTAATAGTTTAATAAACGTGCTTACATAATATAGGTACCATTTTGTGGTCGAAATGTTACTACCCAATAAATAATTTTGTAAAGCTTAAAAAATACTTTTAAGCAGCAGAAGCAAAATATATTATGATAAAAGTAATTAACTGAAATTATATTATTATGAGTGGTATAATACTGGTAATAGTGATTTAATCATTATGGTAGCTTGAATATTTTTTTTTTTTTTTTTATTACTTTATAGGCAAGTATTTGATCTCGATCTCACCTGATGGTAAGTGACGATGAGATCTACAATGGAGCATACTTGCCTAGGTAGGAAGGCGGCAGTAGATCGAGACGCTACATTCAGTAGGCACATGCAGCGCAGCCGATCTGACCCGCCATCCATGAATGGCAACACCGAACATCATGCCGGAACACGGCTAGGCCGCTTGGCGACATGGCTTTGTTCAGTGGGTGGTGACTAGCCACGGCCGAAGCCTACCACCAGTGCTTTAAACTTTCATATACAATGATACATATAAAGAAATAAGTAAGTTTTGAAATATATGCTGCTATTTTAATACAGGCACATTTTATTATTGTTGGAAATCGATTATGTTACGTTTGTATACTTAATACATTGGATCTATAAGAGCTCCCAACCACTAAAAGCAGCATGTACCTATATAAAAACATCGTAATCATAAAAAGTTACGTAAATATACACATAACAGAGATTATTGGAATAAATACACCGATTGATAACAAATTGAACCTTATTTACGAGATGAAATTACCATTAAACAAACAATTTTCTTGTCTGTCTTTATATACATACTGTAATGCGGTTGTTTTTATACAATTTATATTTTTGTAATCAAAATATCTGAGGAGGCATTATAGACACAGATGATTTTATTTTTATATTATCTGTCCGTCTGAATAACGGGAAAGCGACCAGCCGGATTTGTAAGTGCATACTGATAGCTTAAAGATCGGGTTATAATTGATGATACTTTAGTTCCTATTATTAAAAAATACAAAAGGACACGCAGATGAAGTCACTGCTAAAGCTAGTTAACGGTAGATCGTATTAATGCCATCTTAGCCCTAATCAATTGAGTGCTCCCGACTGATAATACCTTAATCCTTAGACGCCCAACCTTAATTTAATATATCCTTGTGATATGCTTAGAAGTAGTATTTATTGAATATTAAATATTTGGAATAGAAATATAAATATTTTCGGTTGAGTTAGTATTTATTTACTCTTAAACCAAATGATGATATATTTTTTTTATAAAAAAATATGTTAGTCGTGGCTTAAGAGTTGAGTTCTATAATAAAAAATAGTAACAAGTGTTAAGTATAAAAATGGTCTTGGAAACAACAACAACGCATAGATGTCGGCTATACGTGCAAGAGATTCATATATGATACTATGATACTATAGTAATAAATAATACGCACTCACATAGTTAACACAAACATGCCTAATTGATTGTTATAAACTAGGCATATATGTTACAGCTAAGGTACATAAGTAAGACGACAGAAAGCATTATGAAGGGCAAGCGCCCTTACCCTTAATTGAAGAATAAATCCAAGTTCCTGTTAATTTATCATGTGAAATTACACACGATAAGCTCAACGCGTGGTTATTAGCTGAGTGAAAATTGTATTTTAGATAGACCACGGTATTACACACATGATTAGGTTTGTTTATGAATAAACCGAAAGGTTAAAAAATAATAAAGGTTAATAAAAGGTTTGCACCGCACCTACCTGTTTCAGTTATAAATATATATGAGCCTTTTATATAAGTATACGCAGTGCCAAAAAATGATTGTCCTTTTATTGGCTCTACGATACAATTGCATATAGAGATCAAAATAATATTCTACGTGTTGTCGCTCCTAATCACATTTAGTGAATGCGCATTATCAAAAAACAGTAAAACTCTCACACCCTCACTCGGCTCACAGATAATAACAAGAACAGCACTGGTTGAATAATAAAAAGATATGATAAAACACAACAAGAAAAATACACAACCCCGAACCATAAACCGAATCGCTCTGTAAACAGTTTTCCAACAAGATGAAGGTATCAAGTAATTTTACAGCCACATTTTATGGTCGCAGCTATAAAGACAAAATCTTAAGTTTGTTCAAACACTCTTAACGAATGCTAAATATAATGTAACGTGACAATATACAATCGCCAATACTTCTAATAAGTTTTTCTAAAAGAGAATACGGATCAGATGTAACGTTTTCCTGAATTGTTGATAGCATCTATAGCTTATCTACATAGAAGGTCGTGTTATAAATATCTAGTTCATAGCATAGCACAAAAATAGAAAACACCTTAGTTCTACGTGCTTATAGTCAATATACAATATATTTATAGTCAGATATAGACCTAAATTTATAGAAAATGTTGATATACCTATTTATAAGGGCATTACAAAGAACGTTTTTATTAAAACAAAGCTGTATAATGTCAGTGCTTACATATTAAAACTTCTATACGTTTGGGAAAAACTTGATTATATCCACTATAAGTTACTTTTTAGACGAAATATTTTAAATTCATTTTTCTTAATAAACCATTCAAACCTATTTTATAAGAAATAAACTTTGTTGAAATCCAAAATCACCGCCCTTAGAACTTATTTGTCTGATTTTATTGCAGCCAAACTTCTTCACCTCTAAAGAAATATGGGCATCCACAAATTATCTGATTTGTGATGAACTTGATTATATTTTTTAATATTTATTTTCCATTAAATCGTTGTAAAAATCATTTTTAATATAATGCCTATGTTGTTTTTCTGTATAAAAAGTATGTATATAACGTTATAAATTTCACATATTTTATTTGAGATTTTTAGCGTAAGTAACTTTGGGGTTATGACTGCTTTACATAAGTCAAATCTAAATACCACCTAATTCCAAACGAGCCATGAAACTGAGTTCACAGGATCAAAGATGTGCCTATTTAGCATCATCTTAAGCCCGACACAGACCCAAATGTAGAACCTCTATTAGGCATAAAATCATTATCTTATCATAGTCATTGACTATGATAGTCGTCTTGCCACAAGCACGAATCATGGCGAATACCCGAATATTCCAAGCCACTTGATAACTGTTCCAGAAATTAGATCGGCTCGTCCCGGAGGAGAATTAATTTTGGACCCTCATCAAAACTTGTCCGATGTTCTACAAAGTCAGGCTAAGTCGAGGCTATAACTAGATATGCGAATTCGCATATGAATTCCTATGTTGCCTCGCATTAGATATACCAAAAATGTGTCCTAATACTCACTCATCGCCGTGCGTCCGCTATCTGGTAACTACTCATTCATGTGGCCAAATTCCATTTATTGTTTTATGTTCCACTTGTCCCCTGAGTAAATTATTCAGAAATTCTGTTAATAATCGTATGAGACCTCCTTTTGCCCTATTTCTAGCACCCTCGTCTTCATGCGGGACTTGGAATTATTTAATAGGCATCAAACATCTACGCTGCTTTTAAAATATATTGTATTTTTATAGTTTGGCCCAGAATTAATAAAATTTATACTTGTACATTCCAAAGACGTAGCTAAACTTTTATACACGCTAGGGACTTCACACAAGCCTTTTCATGTAATACACGGTCTCTTGACAATAACGTTTATTTGTCCCGCCCTATAAAATATTTTGCAAGATTTCTCCATTTTCCCCGTTACCACGTGTTTATAAGCCAATGCAGGAAAATTGAGCTGCTTTTATGTGCTTTTACACATGACTTACTCAAAACTGTTTTATGCTGAATTTACTTTTGTGCTTACAGAGTAATTCATTTTGTACTTACTTGAGAAACAGTGGCTAAGATAATATAAATTCATCTTCTATATTCCGGAATACTGTGATCTCTAAATTTGGCAACGTAATTTTTTTTATAATAATTACACATAGGTACAAAAGTAGGGTAAGCAACCCGGTGTATAACAGAATATATTATATAAAAATGACAATATAAATCATGGTTTTTCATAGAAAAAAGAAAAAAAGTATTAATCGTTTTGCAAGAAAATTTATGTTCAACCCGCTAATTCATAGAAGTTTGAATCCATTCAAAATAGCATCAGTACTTTATCAGAAGATAACATATTTAGTGGCATGTAAAGTGGATTAAACAATCGATGAATTTAGGGGTAACATTGTAACAAAAAAAGGGTTTTTGCAAGCGGAACTCCTTAAAAGGGTCATGTGTAAATTGGAGCATTTAGCGAGGGGCGCATTTAATTATGGTTGGGAATAAATCACGAAGTATCCCAAGCGTGCAATGAATAAATGCGCTTACGTTAACTTCAGCTTAATGTATGAATATATTATGGACTGCCAAGTAAGTTCGCGGACCGGTACACTAATTTAAATTACCGTTCTTGTAGTTTGCATAAAAGGATTGTAAAATTCTTTTAAAATTAAATTGTACACCTTTAAAAACATATTAATCATTTTGTTTTAACTATTTTATATGCAATCTCAAATGATGTAACTTCCTACATAATATGTTATAAATTTTCGTATTTTCGTATAGGTAGTATATCTTACACTTTACTACAATTTATCTATATTCAAGAATAGTAAAATCATTTTCTACGGATAGCTTTTATAATAAAAACGCATATATTTCCTAGGAATGTCTAGAACTGCAGATGCAAACTTTCCGCAATACATTGTCTTTCTGCACCGTTACATACTTTGAGAATACTTTTCGGGCTCAAAGTGTATTACAAGTTTCAATTTGCAACACAGTTGTTCTCAAAATTTATAGTTTAGTCTTTCCATTGGCTCGAAATTTACTGCTTTACTCTACAAAGAAGCCGCTAATGTAATACTTACTATGAATTTGTAATAGTTCCCGTACCGAGTGCGCAAAGATTCAAATATTAATTGTGAGTAAGTTGAACATTTTTTGAAAGTTTTTAATTAAGTTGTTACCTCCTTTCCCGCTTTATTTAAAATTGTAGGAATGCGTCATATTATTATATTTATATAAGAACTCATTGTTTAGTTAAGTTAAAAGTTCATACAAGTTAGAAAATTGTTTTAATCCTTAATGACAATAGGAAACTCAGTTGAATCAATACTCATACCAATTCTATAATAACCCAACTGATACAACGAGACCTCTAAAATATAAGCAAATGGGATATTTTATGAACTAACTACTGTGTGATACGTCTAAAATGAAGTTAATATAGTAGGTATTTATGTAGACTTAATACTTTCAGAAATATTACTACCCAATTATTCTGTATTAGTACCAAGATATACCAATCTTGTTTTCATTATGGAATGGTGATAATCATGGTTATTTCAAGCGGGACATAGCTATGTTAAAAATTCTCACTTCAAATATAAATAAATCTAAATCTTTATAACGGGAAATACTTTTATTAAGGGCTGTCAGCTTTATTTATTAGTTAAGAACGGACTTACGATGACAAACCCCATTTCTTATGTACTCAGTAAAAAAGCTTTTAAGTTTTATTTCTTCAGGAAAAAGACTAGATAAAGTTTGCTTTTTTCGCGAAAGAGTTGCTTGAAATGGATGTTTCTTAAGAAATCTTGTCGCTTTGTTAAATACGTAAATCAAATTCTTATATTTTTCTCTACATTGAAATTTGTTTATTCTAGTTATGCGATTATTTTTAAATGAGTTCTTACTTGTAGCACTAGAAAAGGTATTTGATATTGCAAAGGGCTATGAAGAAGTAATCCTGTTCATGGTATTTTCGTTGGTGGAAATAATTTAACCGCTAACTCCACTGATATTATTCTTCTAATAAATTTACTGCGGGTTCCAAGACAATCTAGCATTTCCCCGGGACTCGCCGTGGATAAAATCTTGTTGTATTCATTGTATACCTTTTGTACATTTCAGTGACAATGGTTGGTCCCCACATACGTATCTATTCATTCTATATATTCTATCATCCTATTCTGTAGTTAAACAAAGAAAATAAAAACAAAAATTTAGAAGCATACTAATAAATATCATCATATGACTAATGAAATCATTCAAATACTGAAATTATTCAAATGAGCATATTTTATAGTACTAATTTAATTCATTTTATTAATTAACTTTTATTTTCATAACATCGTCACGTTTGTAGATTTTATTTGAGCTGCAACATTTATGTAAACTTTTTTATGTAAAGTAAAGTATGAGTAACTTATAGTTTACTAATATTTACTTTTTCACTTCAAATTTTCAGTGACGTATTAGTTATTTAAAATGAAAAGTACTGTAATTACTGGTAATATACACTACCGGATTAGTGCCGATAAAAGATAGCTTACTACTCTACAATTTCCCGGGCAATTTCTGATCAAAGATCGTTCCACCCTAGCCGGCATTGGCTTTTAAGCCGACCTCCTCGAGGTAAAAGCTTAAGCTGATAATAATCTTTGCACTTGAACCCACCGAGGATATTGTTGATTAAGATTACGTCCGCCACTACTGTTCCTTTTATAGGACTTTTAATAATTATAAGGTTTTAATAAACCACCAGTTTGGTGAATATAGGTGCTACTTTAGCGTCATAGACTGCTGTAGATCCATTTAAACCCAGTCCCAGGATTTCGGAACACAATACAAGAGAATATAAATAGCGATAACGAGTCTCTCTTTCATTCAATATCCTAAATACATACAGTACCGTCCTAGAATCACAAATCCTGCCACAATTTACGATTTCAGGAAACGTTCTATATAAGGTCGCTGTTACAGTTTTCGCGAACTTTGGACGGTAGATTTTATGCAAATAAAAATGAAAGTCGTTGCTTTATAGCCACGGAAATGTATTTCTTGGGGCTGATAGCAAACGAGTTTATTAAACAAGCCAGAGCCATTGCGACGTGTTCAAACCCTTTGCTTGGTATGCTGACTTAATGTCATGTAATCCCACTAATATTATAAATGTGAAAGTATGGATGTTTGTTACTTAATCAAGCCAGAACGGCTGAACGGATCTGGATGAAATTTGGCACAGAGATAGATTATAGTCTGAAATAGCACATAGGCTACTTTTTATCCCGGTGAAATGTATGGTTCCCGTGGGATAGATTTGTTTTAATTTTTCATTCTCAAGCAAAGGATCGACATGATTTTTTGCATAGGTAGTTTAGGGGTCAGAAAATTACATAGGCTAATCTTAAATAAGACTTAATTTTAATGCAATGATTGAACATATGTTATATTGAAGGTATCTCGTATCAAGATTGAATAAACCACAACATGCTAGTGTGCTCAAAGATGTCAATAATAACTTTCTTCTGTGCTATAAGGTAAATTGGGATTCGACTGTCCTTACCGAAAAGTGTGTTTACAATATCTGCCAACTACCTTAGGAGATACAGGCGTGATATTAAATAGATTGATACCTCTTTATTATTCAGCAGTATTACACAAACATAAAAGGAACACAAACAAGGAACGAACAGATGATCTTCATTTTATTTACATAACTCATTTTCATGAATTATTATCTTATTTTGTAGGCTCAAGTACATACTTAGTACTAATATAACAGTTTATTATTCTAGTGTTATTGACCAATCTGAATAAACAGAACATCAAAAATTATAACAATAGAATGTTTAATGCTAATTTTGTACTAGTCCGTCGATTTGCACAAGATGTATGTATATTACATGTTTATGGGAAAAAATTGCTTAAGTATTCATTGTTCTTTTATACATTTTGGTGTTTAATGTTACATAGCTGGGAAGACAGCCGTGCAGTACGATATGTGAGCCACATTACGTGAATTGGCTGCCCGACTTAAAATTAAGATGGTAGCGCCCGGCATACTCGTATGGGCCCGCCCGTCTTGGGCAGTCACAATCCAATTTTTTTTTATTACCAATGTTACTCAATTTATTTATACTTAACGCTTACAGACTGAGACATATTATAGACATATCAAAGTAGGGTGCAAAGCCTCGTAATCCATGAGATAAGCCGCCGCTACCCACATTATTCTGTCATGAAAGAAGCTAGGAAAAAGTTACACAAAATGTTTCGAATAAACCGAACTTTTGAGAATTTGCTTTATAGCTTTTATTTTTGCCATAACACAATAATACTGTACCATGGTCGTGTGAAAAAAATACTTGAAGGGGATATTATTTTCGATAAAACGATTGGATCCCAAGCAAGCATTATATATCTTCTTAGTTTAGTTTCCCACCTGTAGGAGATCAGATAGCCTCACGTCTATTCCTTCTTTAGGTCGCAAAGTTCTGACACGTAACAAATATTTGCGGGGGTTCAAAATGGCAATTTTATCAATTACAACGTTCTTCAATTTGATTTTATGAGGTCACCATGAATCAACAAGCCCAAAAGTCAGTATAAACAAAAACACTTCATCATATCATTTAAGTTAACTAAGTTTAGAGAAGACAGTGTGGGCTGATGTCATGAGTGAAAGTCATAGTAGAAGGCTAATGGGAGTTGTCTTCACAACTATCATTGACATTTTTTTTTCTTTTAAAATCATAACTCAGTTAAATTCGCACCTCGGCAATAAAACTTCAAGCCAAATGATTTACCGCGAAACCAAAACAAGACGGAGCATCATTCACTTGTATCCCGGTGAGAAATATCCTGGCAATATGTTCGCCAGTATATCCGGAATAATCCGGAGCGAGAGCGGCACACTTTGTCGACGGAACATCCCTCGAGGGTGACTTTTAAGTGGGCTGTCAGAGGGTGGACTTGGTACAACGCCGTTTATGACTTCTTGTAAAATAATAATTTATGAAACGTTTATGTAACGTTATTTCATTAAGTACCAAGCACGTAACCTATAGAAGAGCGCATACTGATTGGCATTTTAGTGAAGTTGTAAGTACAGTTTATTAATAGTGGTGGCGTGACCACTATCTTACGTTGGTTCCTTTATTTATTACTGCCCTCCTTATTCCTTATATTTTGGGCTACTATCTCTGTCGCTCCTACAATCGCTGCACTATAAATTGCATGTTCTTATAGGTAACCTATACCCAACTCTCGTAAACGTAAACTCTGTACTATCAGCTCTCAACCGCGTCTCGCCCCTAGTGCATAATTATTATCGAAGGCCGCTCTGGTGACAAGGACCTGAAGATGCCAAGAAGCCCTCCCATGCAGAAACGTCCTATCTGGAAAACGAGCTCAAGGAGGAACCCAATAAGCGAGATGTCCTTAGCTAGTACTTAGTACCAGTTAGGAAAACAAGTCTGTCGGCATCACTTATCCTTATTTCTACCAGCCATCTTATACACCGCCCCTTTGTATGCGTATTCGGCTGCCGCCCGTACAATTAAAAATAAAATAAAAAGAAAAATAAGTTTGAGGTAAGTATTGAATAAGGATAAGTAAGCTTTATAGTTTATACAAATGCAGCTGTGTACTAGAAAATATAGTATTTCCATACAAAGTAGATAAAGTACCTTCCAGAAAAATACCATTTGGATATTTTTCGCGAAAATACTATTTAAATGTTTTCTGATGCAATATTAATGCGAATATTTCAGGTTTTCTAACAAAAACAGAGACATTGATTCTCAATGAACGTCTAGTTTACTTGGGTGTCACAAACAAAGCTACAATCTTTCCAAATGATATGGATTCAAATAAAGTGGAAAATGCATCGCGCTGGTTAACCTTGTTTATTGGTAAAAGTTGTCGGAAGCGTAGAGATAACGAAGTGAAATGCTCGTGATACCTCGGTGATATTCGGTGCACCTTCAAACATACGTGATAATGGTGGCACCATAGTTTTAGATCTAACAGACTACACTTGTAAGGGTGGTACATTAATGTTGCCTGTTTATGTTTACACTCTCAATTGTTTTTTCTTGCCTTCGTAAAATTAACTCAGTGCTCAGATAACGAATGACTTTTCGCCATGCATTCAATATCAGCTTTACCGTGATGAGGCTGAATGTGGATGTCTACAGAGCGAGAGGAAACCCCAAGAAAAGGTTTGTGAGTTTTATTTAGATTGATGATGAAGGAGGTAGGAGTGTAAGGGTTATCATTTATCTAGGAACATATATATAAATAATAATAATATAATCTTCTTAATATATATAAATTACGTGTCACGATGTTTGTCCGCTATGGACTCCTAAATTACTAAACCGATTTTAATAATATTTTGCACACTGTGTGCAGTTTTATCCCACTTGAAAGATAGGATAGTTTATATCTCAATTTATTTTATATGGCAAAACAACGTTTGCCGCGTCAGCTAGTATATTATATTATGCCACGCTGATCCACGTTTTCTTAAACTAAACAACAGTAAAAATCCGTATCTATACATAAAAGTAAAGAACCGCTCGTGCTTCCGGGCCTAATGGACGTATTAGATACAAAGCTTGCCAAACAGTTTCAAAGCTAAGCTACAAATCTGATGTCGACGTGGTTCCTCTATCCTATTGAAAGATTTTTATCCGACAAAGATGTAGAAAAGGAACTCCATTAACCATCAGAACGATTATTACCTGAGGATGTGATTAAAGTTATAGAAAATTTACTGGTATATTTAATCGTATATGTCAATCCTAATATTAGGTAGCATTATTAGTATATTTTAAAAGCGTATATAAGCGGTGTGTTGGTGATTTTTTAAGCTTTTCCAATTTCCTCCATTCCAATGGATTAAATACAGGTGAATATTTCAAGTATGCGTGGATGGCCAAATCCGAAACTATAGAGAATATAAAAAAATGCTTAAGGGACTCTCAAGACCGATTTTGATTAAAACTCAAACTGCACTGCACTGCACATTACTGGTAAGTAATTTGAGAAAGTAATAGTTTTCTGTAGTGTAGTGAGGAAAGGGATGAACGGGCGGGTTATGGATTGAAAGAAAACCTAAAAAAAATTGCCATCGCTTATTGACATTATTGCAAACTTCTTTTTAAACATTAATGTTTGTAATGTGATCAGTTTTCCTATATCGACGTTGCCTGAACAAACAGAGTGAATTTGAAAAGTCTCTGCACATGTTGAATTCTTGGTCGAAGCGGGATTATGGACCTATTGGAAACGTCGCCTTCCTCCTTTATCTCACTGCAGTGAATTTGAATTAATTTATTCCTTAGATTTCCTTTGCGGAATTTCTATAAGTAGCAACTTTGTCGTTTTATAAGTTTATTCCTCCTCTTTGATCACTTGGGGAGTACTTGTAGTACGATTAATGAGTCTTTTGGAAAACTGAAGGTAGAAAAAAAAACAAAATCTATAATGTTCTCATATCTTTACTAGCGGAAAAATTTAAAAAAACCAACGCCAAGTATATGATAAATTTCTCTCGTATTTTTGTGACGGTAAGTCGTAAACATTTCCGAACTATCAAATTTAAAAAAAAAATGGTAAATTACAATTTAGCTTCGTTCAAAAGTGCACGTTCGATGTTGGGTCCGCATCTTAATAGAGTTTCTACAACAACGATTGAAGTTAAATTGTTCTCGCAAAAGACTTTATCTAGTAGCCCGTGCCATTACACATGAAGTAGATAAATTGGATATCAGTAAGTACTTTTTTCTATCAAGGGGTTATAGTGTTTGAACATAAGATGTTACGCCGTGTAGGCCAAACCAATGTAAATATGTCGAGGTCAATGAAAATTCGAAATAAAACTATTCCAATTAGAGCTTGTTTACCCTTTGAGTTTTCAGCTTTTATTTAATCTAAAATACATAGTTCTCGTAATCTTCGTAGAAGTAATTTATGTGGATATTGGCATACCACATAGGCCGATAAGAATAAGTTATCATCTAACCGAAAAGGTGCCATGCATAATCTGTATAAATATGTGTGCACATTAGCGCACCTGTGATTTAAAATAACAAAATTATAAAAATCCTAACAAAAAAATTACAAGTGTTATTTTGCTGGGAATATTTTTTTAAATTAACTCATCGATATTCTGACTTTCCATAATGATTACAAATGCGCTCAAGAAGCGTGTACATTAGTTTGATCATATTGTATATTAAGAATGATATATCTACGGTGAAAGAAAAAGTAATAAAAAAATAAAAATCAAGAATATATTTTTCGACATAGCAACAATTTTTCAATAGCGTATAAAATTATTTCGTTCCATCCGCTCTTGTAGAAGACTTTAATTAAGGACATTGCTACCGAAGGACGTCTGCTAGGGTAATAGATTAATTAAAGGCTTTTGCTCTATTGGTGTGATACAAATTTTGTACCGAACGAAGCATATTGTGATGTGCTCACAAATGGTATGCTTTAATTAGGTTACTAAAATCACAGATTGGGTTAAAAATAATAGTATAAAATGTCCAAAACTGTATCCACTAGTATTTTTAATTAACTTCTGTTTTGTTACTATAATTGATTTTGGAAAAATATACTTCTCAGGTCTTACTCTATAAGGTCATTATTACTTTTAAATGTTTTCCCGCTGTTTTTAAACGCATCCCGGTGAGAAATATCTTGGTAATATGTTCGCCCGCATATCCGGAATAATCCAAGGCCAAAGCGGTGCAATTTGTCCACGGACACCCCTCGATGGGAGCTTGTTTTTACATTCAAGCGGTTTGTCGAAGGTTATACTTTGACTTAAAACTGACATATAAAGAAATACTAAAATATGGATTGTCATCATCTCCACCAACAATTAACTCAGCTCATAGGTCGACATGGAGAAATCAAAAATAATTTAATAATAAATTTTTCATTCGTCATCTCGACCATGCTTTTAATTTGGTTGACAACCTGGATATATTACAGAATGATATCAGTGTATATTGTTGCTCTGCTCTTCTCGATTTTAAACGAAAAATTATTGCAAAAAAAGGTAACATAACATCTAAGCTGCAAGACGTTTGTTACAGCGCCTTCTTGCGGTGGCATAATGTACTATTAATGGCAGTGAGAACTAAAAATGAAGCTACGCCTTTTTGTATGGCAATTCAGTCAGACCTATCTTATTTGGTCGATGTCTCCATTTATGGGATGAGTCGATTGTTGGTCGAGATGACGGATAACACTTAGTTGACGTCAACAAAATACATTTTTGAGTGTATATGCTGCAAGTGTAACTAAACAGATACCCGTCAAGAAAAAGGAATTTCCATGTTGAAAACTAAATATACCTACTCACTACTTGAAATAGCTTTTCTATGTGTGTGTTTAAAAAGTAAAAGTCAATGACCTTAAAATCTTTCTACTGTATTTTACACATTTCAGGCTCAGCCAAGGCCGTCTTCCCATTGGCTAATATAATAATGGCAGTAATACTATGTTTCTTTTATGACGATACGATTAAGTTAACAGTTGTTGTCTAAAACACCACTTTTAGACTAAATTCCATTAGTTCTCAGCTTACAAGTAAAATATAATTAAACCTTCCTGGATATTATTGCGCAAGTATATGCTTGAGAGAGATTGTAGGTATATGTGTGCTTTAGTTTAGGTAAATACAAGTATTAGATTCTTATCAGATTTAGGTTACGTACACAATTCAATGAAGAAAACAAAATTCAACTTGTATTAAGCTGAATTGAAGTCAAATTATTACGCAACAGAGGCAGTTCAATTGTAAATTAGGTTCAAACACACCACCGCAACAATAACAAGATTTTCTCGCAATTAACTCAAATAGCCCGAGTGTTGTTGTCGCGCGGCCAAATTTAATTAAGTATTCATCTTAATAATGTCTCTTCTGGTTTAAAGGGCTTGTGTTGTACTTGTAATAGAATTGTATTTTCAATTACCTCAAGTTTTCTAAGATGATTCTATAACGCTTCGAGTGTTTGAAAGCTCATTGCAACAGGTAACGTATAGTGAAGTAGCCGCTCTATATGCCTCTGTGACTGATGCATGTAAGTCGCATTCACTGTAATACTCATCCTCTTCTTAGCATCATATGCAGCGTAGCATAGCAGTGATAGCGAAGTTGGTAGAACGTTTGCCTCGGTAACGAAGATCGCAGGTTCAAACGTATGTCCGCACGTGCAATTTTTCATTAAATATAAAATTTACTTCTCCAGGGTTGGGCCCTGCGTTTTATTCTCACCCCGGCGTGTGGCGGACCTGCGGCCACCGCTTACAATTAGTAGTGATTGAGCAGTGATAGAGACGTTTTATATAGGAACCTCGTTGTAGCAATTTCAGCTTTATACGTCATCTAACTACGTATTTGAGGCGGGAATGTTTGAAGCTAATTATATAACATGAATATCCCACAAAAGTGGTAAGAAGATTTTAGACTTGAAGTATTATCAGCGAGTGATTTGGGTTGTTTAAACTTAATTAGATGTGTAGAATCGTAACGAGGGTCGGTTCGTAAAATCAACACTTTGGTCGAATGAACGGATCTTATCTGTTTGGTGGAATCTACGAAGTTCGGTGGAATCTGTATGGTTGATGTTAGTTAAGTTTATCTACTTATTCGGGAAGTGTTTATTTACTTTGATAATGTTCTTAACCCAATGGATATCAGAGATTATATCTATGGTAAGGAGATTTGGAACATTTTTGAAATTTCATCAATGAGGAATAAATAAGTTTATACTAAGTATTTAACAGAATAAATACTACATATTGCACTTTGCGTGACACCAAATAAGTACCTATACCTATCAACACATAGTACCATTTCTTTAGAGGCGGTAATTATATACACACCTCAGATGAGACAAATAAATAAGTGCTTGGCCAACATTAATATTTTTTTTATTCATACTCAATAGTGATTACATATCCAGAGTTTCTTCTCGACATCGGTAATTTTTATTCTGGCATCACGAAACTCAACTTGAGTTTTACTCCCCTAACCAAACAATATTTCAGCTGTAAAAATACAACAGATTTTCATTTAGCCAAGAAGCCGTTAGCAAAGTGCTTCCATGGTTTTGTGTTCTCATCGTGCACTATTGCCTATGATGCCTATTGTCATCTCCATACCTTTATTATTTGGCTAGTAAGAAGTATTTTTGTTATAACGCGTGTGTGGAATAAGAATACGGGATTTTACGGCAGTTTGATATCTTTCGAACTCTTTCAAATAGTGATCACGCGAGAAAACTCTGTGATATATTGCAATTTAGTTTGCAATTCGAACGAAGGAAACTTATGATTTTTAACATTTGAACCACGATTTTTAGATGTTAAACTTTTTAAGTTGAAATGATGTTTCAAAAAATGTACCCCCGTATATCTGTCATTTTTGCACTTTTCTCCTAAAACTGCTTTGTAGGTTGATTTCAAACTTCTATAATCTTCTGCGTACTCTATGAGTAAAATCAAATTAACAATATATTACAGGACTGTATCAAACAAAATAATTTGTGAAAACTTCGAGTTAAAATATTGCAATAGAAACAAAAACAGTACAGAAAATACAGGTAACAGAACATACTATACTTACCTACTTAGCTGCTATGATTACCTAGCAGAAATTATTCGATATTTATTATCATTGTTTTAATAAAACAATGATAATAAATATCGAATAATTTCTGCTGCTATTGCTGCTAATATTGTTCCGAATATGATAGTAGCATAATATGCTACTATCATATTCGGAACAATATTAGCGCAAATATAATTTTCAAAAACCTTCGATAATGACATTTGTATATGGGGAACGCGAACCAGCATAACAATAACCTATGTGGTGATAATATCATTAAACAATTTTGTCCCTGGCCATTATAAAAACATTAGAAATTATAACCCAAAGCCAAATGTTTAATCGACAGAGCAAAGCACCATTATGACATTTAAAATACAATTTAACTGCTTCTAAATGATGCCCATTTATCCTCATTCTAACCCAAATGTTTAGTTTCTCGGTCATCTACAATTTAGTTTCATATTACGTGGACCATGCTATCAAAAGAGCATTGTATTATTTTCTTATTATTTTTCATACAACTCCAATGGACAGTTGTAGCCGTAAGGTACAAAATAACATTAAGAAGTGTCGAAGCTTGCAAAGATCCGGAGCCGCCATTTGAAAAGGACCAAATGGTGTTCCTCGATGTAAAGGCATACAATAAGAGCGGCGGTTTCTATTTCAAAGGGAACATTACAGTGAAACAACAATTAAGAGGATATTACTGGAAGATTAAAACGGGCGTTGAGAAGTCTGGTACTATAAAATATACCAGTAACTATAAAAAGTTGAGTTGCAAAAGTATGATCCCCAAGGTGATGCTAGCAGCTGCCAACATGCAGTATAATGAGAAGACGTGTGAAGTGAGTAAAGGAAACTATACATTTAACAAAATGGACCTCAGTAAATTGGATCCCGGTGCATATTATTTCCCTTTAAAGGAGATAGGAGAGAGCATTGTATATTTCAGCTATTTCGGTCCTCAAGGTACGGCATTCTGCTTGCTGTCACGATATGTGCTGAAAGTTAATTAATAACTCTGAAAATTATATATTTATTTCTTAGATTTAGGATCTTCCAAAATACATGGTAGACAAGCGTAAGAATGTGTATCTTACTTATGCACTTATTGTGGAACAAAAATAAAGTATTTTTATCAACAGTAATGCGTTTAATTTCTGAATGAGGAAAATTAAGGGATATTTTTTAAAATCATTACATTAAAATATTGAAAGTATGTTAATCTGTCTACACAGTCATTTAGAAAGGGTACTAAGCTTTGAACATGCGCTTTTTTAGCATATTTATAATAATCATTTAAAGACACAGTAATTTTGTTCCCAATAAAATGCCAGTTGCCATTTCTTGTGAACAAAACAATTTTTTTAAATTGACTTATCGCAATTCTGATTTCACATTATGATTAACAATTTGTTAAAGAAGCGCATATTCTAGGCTTAGACTAGGTACCCTTGCTTCCGGCCCTGATGCCCATGGCCTTAAATAACGGGCTACCCTCGGGGTCGAGGTCGACTCCTGAGGAGGACGGCGGCGGGCGTGGCTCCCCGCCGCCGTGCGCAGCGAGGGCGCAGGGGGAGCAAACATCTGCTCCCCCGAGACGGGCCCCCATAAGGGGGCGAGGCACAAGAGGGGCACCGGTGCGTTCCATTTGGAGATCCCGGAGCCCCTCCAACATGTGTCGAAGGCGGCCACCGGGGGGGTTTTAGTGGGTAAGAATCCCACATAACCCGGCCCTCTCCCACACAGAGGCCGGGTATCTATCGAAGATTTCCCCCCCGTCAACAAAAAAAAAAAAAAAAAAGGTACCCTTGCTTAATCATCCTGTAGATTAAAGCTTCTGCAATTTTAAAGGAGCACGTTGTTTTCAAGAAAATGCAACAGCCACATTTTTTATTTTCGTTTACAGAACACCTCATGTCTGAGAAAACCTAACCGGTTCTTGAATGACGTGTTAAGTCTGCATACCTGCTACGGGGCGCCATAATGACTATGGTTTGAATGTCCCTGCCATTTAAGGGAAGTCCCTGCTCAGTAGGGGAATTAGGTACTCAAATAAATTAAATCAGTACACTGAAACTATTTTTAATGAGTATATTTTACTATATTTAATAAAGTATTAGTACACAGATTGTAGCAAATTTTGTGCATTCCAATATTTATGATTCTTCTAGCAAAACTACGCTGGGTACACACAGCTACGACTTGTGCTGCGCAGCATGTTTGTGTAAACTAAGCCAGCGCCTATGGACGTCGTTCAGACATTGTCACAGACTTCAAAATAAAAATCCACCTGCGATTATTAATCGGCTCATTTGCGCCGACTTACAGTTTGCGCAAACCAAGTCAGTGTCGTGTGGACCGACAGTAAAGCTTAAATAATAAACAATTTAATGCGAGTCTTGATGTTCTATTTCAGGGTTATAAGATTCTATTACAGCTTGTTTGATAGCACGCCTTCTCGCATGCGGACCAAGTCTTACTCTTGTTGGCTCGCCTGTTTCGTCTTGTGATACCTGAAAATCACACCTACTTTAGTTTATTATAGGATGACCCCAGACACGCATCCTTGCCATGTTATAAAAAACAGCCTCGCATTATGAGATTTATCGTTGACCCGATAGGGCCATCGAAATAAAAACTATTCGAACTGAAATCCCTCCTCGCTTTGAGAAAGGGTTAGTACAACAATTGTTTTTACATTAAAGGGGAGAGCTTAATTATTACTAAACGTCTGTATGTTATATACATTTGTGAAGTTGGTTATCATTGAAGTATGGTCATGTCAATTTGGAACTCGTACAAAATATATTATACAGAAAACTTCAAAGTAAAAGGGACAGCGGTAAATTAACTTTTCAAATGTTGTTGAAATCACAAGGTTTTTAGTATTTTATTACAATGAAGTAGGAAAAGACCTTAAATTATGGTTATTTTCACTCACTTGGACTCGCTTTCTGCCTCCTACATTATTCCCCAAAAAATTATTGACAGCTGTCAGTGTGTTAATGGGGATCTGTAAAGAAATATAAAAATGCGTATTTATTTCATTCTAATAAATAATATTACAAAAAAATATTTGCACTCTCAATACGGCATACTCACCTAATATTTTATAACAAAGAGCTTTTGCAAGTTTCAATAAAATATTTTGTGCAATCCTGTACCATAGAATACCACACACTGTGCATATAGGTCTAAATTGTAGCCGGTAAATATACATTCTGAGTCGTCCTTTTAAAAAAAGCGCGCTATAAATGGTACTTCAAAATATAATACATAGCTATTTCCCAATTCCAAATTACAGAGAGTATTGTTAGAAGAAATACAATATAACATTGCTAACAAGAAAGAATTAAATAATGACGGCGATATCGTTCCCTGCCCACAATAACTTTGATTGCAAAGTAAAGATAGTCCTAAATCAACTTTACCTTTTTAATATAGATACGGACTCACAATCAAATTTCAAACTTCATATTTTTTCTTCAAATTCAATTATAATATATTATTTAAAATGAATTACATGCAGAAGGCACTGAGCCAAACAACAGACAAAACAAACTGTTTTGTTTACCTTTACGATGTTCTAGTGTTAGCACACAATATTCTTAAAAGGCGCCAAAACAGCCAAAAATAGAACATAACTGAGTAAGCAAAGAATAAATAAAGTTGAACCCATTTATATGAATGAAATCGTACGAGTGGTTGTAAAAGGTATAGAAATGCTTTGACACCATTTCTCATTTTAAAGCACCATAACCATAATTTTCTTCAATAAAGATAACCCTAACATAGGCAAATAAGCTGAAAACATGCATAGCAATAGGTAACCAATATTAAGTGTTATGGTGAAGATGATGATGAACTTACGGAGAATATATCGTCTATTACTTTAGAAACACTCGGTGTCTGTACCGATATATGTGAATCTGAAGCTGACGCTGATGATGGGGATGCATGCTTCGATGATATCAGATCTGATTCTGTAGAAACATAGGAATAAATGAGAAACATTAAGGAATTTAAGTATTTAGTCACACATATAATAGATAGAAATTACATACATTAAAATTAAGACATACATTAAAATTAAGTCTATTGTATTTAGTGCAAACATAAGGTCCGATCTGACCTTAGATACCAGACGTACCTAAATCTTCTACAAAAGACAGTTTTGTTACAAATAAAATGCCTTAATTTATATTTTAATCACTACCTACTTATTTTCCCAAAATTATGTAAGCCATATATAGGATACGTAGTATGATGATAATGAGATTGATTTTATTGCGTCTTGGCCTAAATTACAAGAGAAAAAAAAACAAAACATTCTTGCAATCTAGTGCCAATGACAAAAAATATAACGCTGTAAAGTCCAATTTTATATTGTCTAAAATAAAAGAAGCTTGGTATTGTTCTGACGAGTTGCAGCTGTAATTTCGTGCAAATTTATTTATTATTCCATACCTTGTTGAAGTTACACCAAAGACATTTTCCTCGAAAGGAGGCTCGTAAGAAATAAAAATGTAATAAAAGCTAGCAGATAAAAATATCATCAAGATTACGAGGGGTAAGAAGGACCAAGATTATTCTCAGTCGATCCTTGCCGGTCGCTTATAAGGCTTATCGCAGTTGTAAATGTGACACTAAATATTTTTCAGTAAAATTATACTGTTTACTCTAGGCTCCTAACTATTAATAATAAAATATTAACTGTTCGCCTGGCGCTCGAGGTGAATCTTTTAAATTATGTAAATATTGTTTAAAATTAAAGCAATGCAATTACAATTTTATGATATTACATTTTAAAAAATCTGTGAGCATTAAAAAGGTCAACTGAAAAAGTAATTGTGTTATTTAAAAGCTCATTAAATATGAATATACCATTTTAAGCAGATACATTATTTGTCTAGTCAACCCTTAAAACATATGCGTGTTGTATTAATTGCTATGTTATCTTTTGTATGAAATCGCTCCACTTATCGATACTAAATTGTTTTTAAATCTTAAAAATAAGCACCCGCACCTGCACCTGCACTTGCTCCTGCACTGGCTTGAACTGACGCTGACTTTTCTACCGATACTTTAGTATTCCCAACAACATTGGATAGTAAGCTGCTCACAGCTTTCAGTGTTGAAATGGGAATCTGTAAGGAAGATACAAAGAAAATATGTATTATTCCAATAACACAATTAGATACCCACGTTATAAATTATCGTATTATACGGATTAAATACAACCTATCAATAAAAATACAACACAAGCAATGCCTTAATTTCAACTATAAACATATGACCTATCAAGGTAATTTAATTTGTACTTACATTAAAAATATCCTGAAAGAAACCAGGATTTGACGCAACTGACACTTGCTTAGTATACGTCACGCCACCGGCACCACTTTTATGTGCTCCTACATTGGCTTCTGCATTTAAATCAGCTTCAGCACCAACGCTGACTCTCCTGTCAATAGCTGGTTGGACGGCAATTGGAGCAATATCAGCACCCCCACCAATAAAACCGCCTACGTAAGTAGTTTTATGACTGTGGTGATCATGTGGCTTGTGTGTATGGATGATGTGCTTCTCGATAACTTTTGTTGGAGGTTCGACATACACCTGTAAAATGTTTGTACATTGGATTATGGAAGAAAAGTTTACGATGCAAATTTTAAAGTCTAGAAATCACGACTTTTATATTACATCATACAAATACCAATATCACTCACCATGAGCAGGACGACAATATAATAACTTAAGTCAAGGTTAGTTTGTGTACTCAAAGAAACATTGTATAGATGAACAGGATATAACGTAAAGGCTAAAAGTTTTAAATCCAATCCAACGAAATTTTTTCAAAACCCTTATTACTAAATTATTAATTTCTTCCCTCTCTCTCTCTTGTTGCGTGTGTATTTGAAACACAAAGAATGAGGGGTAAGAACATGTGAAGTTTTTTTTGTCATATTCAGTTTTTGTGTTGTCCAGATCCAGCTGTTTCAAGCCAACCTGTTAATTGAAATTTAACGATCCCGTCGCTGGTCTTATAGATTAACTATTCTCTATTTGGGGAATTGTTATAAAAGGAAATATTTTTAATTTAAATACATTTGATGTATTATTTTGTATTGGTTTCCGTTTACTCACTTCTTTAACAATTACTGTTTGTTGAGCATTCTTTTCAGATGGTATAATTTCATTTGTAGCTTCTAAATTAACTTCTTTGTAAACCTTCTGTTCTTTAATAGTTTCTACGGGAGATACAGCGATTTCTGTTTCTTTCACCACTGTTGGAACTCCAAAAGCTTTACTGGCAGAGAATGTATATCCTGACGATCCACCAAAAGATGTTTCTCCTCCCTGAAATCATAGCATTAATGTTATCTTTAATAACAACGAACGCTTTTTTATAATAATCTGATGCATGCTTATGATAAAAATGATAAAATGTATGGTCAAATGGTCAATGCTGCAATGCGCGAGCACCTATGTACCATGCAAGATGTACTTATAATGGAAAATGAGTCCCAAAAATGAAATGTGAAATTGTGAAGGATATGCATTGTGAGTGCATGCACAGAGAAAAGTAGCTATTTTTACCTCACTTCTATGAAAAATCACGGTTAGTAACATCTACGTCAGATCTGATTCTGAAGTATACTGAACAGAAAGATAAGTAAAATATCAAATAATATAATGAGACATTCCTTTCTTTAATTAAATGAATATATTGGTTACATTTTTAAATAATCTATACTGAAACCTAATTTGATTCTTAATATTATGATTATAAAACTCATGACTTTGTAAGATTCAATGAGCAGAGTAAATGTTTACAATAATGTAAATAATGAACGCCTTCCACCGATCAATTTCTTTCTTGGGCTTCTAGGGCTTTCCTTATTTCTTTAAGAATACGTTTTTCTTCTCTCCTCCTGGTTTTTTCATTATCACGTACCAGTCCAGATGATGCATGTTTGCCTGCTGCTGAAGCCGATGCGAAACCTCCACCCTCAGACTTTTCAGCGCCAACTGCTCCTCCGAGACCAGCTTCAGCTTTCACACCACCTCCAGCAGTGGCGCCGGCATATAGTCCTCCTGTCAAATAATAATATGTGTGAATGACTTTTTGTTCTTGAGTAAATTTGTTATAATTTCATTTTACGTCATGATTAAGTAGACACTAAGTTCGAAGTCGTATCGCTATAAGATTTAATACGTTCAAAGGCAAGAAAATAATCTTTGTAATGCCATCTCCTTGAGATACATTAAGGTAGTATCCATACTAGTAGGTATAGTAATTTCATATTCAAATCTAAAAATAAATCTTGATCCCTGGCAAATAATGCCGAAATATTTGGAATAGGCGTGCATGCATAAAAAATTCTGACTGGGGAACAAAAGAAAAAAGCGTGAGAAAGGCACAAAGCTTTCCTTTATCTGTGAGCAGAATTCTTCTATGGTAGCCATGTAAACCTGGGGAACCTAGTCTATGCATATTTGGGTGCAATATATTTTTTTGAATCTGTGATTACCTCTGATAGTCATTAATGAGTGAGCTAAGTAATTATGAATACAGAGGATAACAAAGTCATAAAACGCTCCAATATTAAAAGTATAATTATTTTAATAATTTGTGTAATTATAACACAAATTAATGATTATCAAATAAATATTAAATATTATACACTAGTGTGGTAATATAAAGTGAAAAACACGAGTATTATGAACCTTAAATCGGTGCAAGAGGAGCCACTTAACGAGCAAGTGTGTCGAAAAATATTTTATAGTTTTTTTTTAATTATTGACATTCTTTAATGTGCATGTCAGATATAAGAGAAGGTAATTCAAGCCTCATTTGTAAGAAGTCAGCTGGAATAAAGTCGACCTGAAAGGTCGAGGTAGAGGTTGACGCTCAATTAACTGTTAGATACTATGACAGCCATTGTATTAAGCAATAATAGAGTGTCTAAGATTAAGATAAGATGCTTAATACTTGTCTAGACGGTACTCAAGGGATGCCATAGATTTCTCACTCTTTCGATATCTAGTGCAGGCTACCCAGTTCTAGTGGTATGTGAATAAAGTTTATGAAATTTGTACCGATAAATAAAAAAAATGTCTGTCTTCCCTTTAAATTCAATTTTCATCAAACCTATGGCTTTTGTATATAAATATAAAGTTTTAGGTTGTTGTTTAATTATATCCTTAATCTGCGAGCTTCGTGGTAATTTTTTTTTACTCTACAACCGGATCGGAAAGCGGTCTCAAATGGGAAGATCCCAAAAGAATTAAGAGCCGTGTTACTACATAAAAAATAAAGATGTTTTAGGGGTTACCTGAACTTCTACCACTACCGTCGATTGACCCGCCCAAGCCTGCCCTCGCTGACTGCCCAAATGGAGTGCCTGCTTCAGCGAACAAACCTCCGGCACCACTACCTCCACCTATGGAAAGAACATTTTCTTAATTAAAAAAATCACAACTTTATAAGAGAAAAACAGGTGCTGACGTATCATCAATTCTTTATCTAGCATTATTATTTTACACGATGAATGGAAGTGACGACAAAATTCGTATAAAATATTTGAATGAGGTCAAAATCAAATTAAAATCATTTTTTTTTTAATTCATATTGGCCATAAAGCACCATGGCCATCGATAATTGTCTAAAATAAAAAAAATACAGCATATAAAAGGTACAGACCAAAATCATACTGGTCGCTTACTTAAATGAAACCATCTGTACTCTCACATGATTATTTCACACATTTCATACATAACCGCGGTCGGTATGATCCATTCGTTAACCGCTTAAATTAAAAAAAAAAAAGAATTATTACACCTACCTTACATATTTTTTTAATCCTTGACCCTTTGCATTACCACATGGTTAAAGTAAAAATTTGGTGCTTACCTAATAGTCCTCCTAGGCCGACACCCGCATGATATCCAGCAAAGTTCACACCCAGTTTTCCATCCTTGAATGTGATGAACTGTGGAGCCTGTCAACAAAAGTTTATCGATGACGTAAACAAATTTGCATCAAAACATGTCAAATGAGTGTAAGAATTGATTGAAGATGTACTGACTACCAATTGATTATATTATTGCAAGAAAAAGGAGTGCGCTTTTTACGTATGCGTCATGTAATACAGATACAGAATCAGGCTTATTTTCTATATTCAAACAAAATTCGACTCTAGGGAGAGCTTAATTGAAAATTTTGCGGAGGTTCCAGCTATAAATTGTGTTTTAAACGGTCCAGTTTGTAATTTATTGGTTTTATCACAAAAATAATGAGTACATTTAGCCCCCGGACTGCGGTTTGGGAACGATATTATAAGCTTTAAAAAAACATTACGTAAAATACCAACATAATATTTGAAAGAGAACAAAAAATACCTACAATAAGTTTATGGTTATCACATAAACTTTGTTTTTATATAAGTCATAACGTCTTATTTAAAATGCTGTTAGAAGCTCGAACTTGAACTTGAAAAAAGTGAACACTTCTTTAGTATAACTTTCTAAGAAACATACAAAAAAAAATTTACTCGCATTATTTACGTAATTCAATTTTTTTCATTGCCTTGAGATTAGTAAGCAGAAAGTAGTTCCGTTTATGGTACAATTGAATTTGATTTTAAACTACGAACTTAATTAAAGTTTATCGATTACCAGAATTATTTATGAAACATCGATAAAAATCGACTGTTTCAAAAAGATACTGTTTTGACGCGTTTCATTATTTCTTAATATCCCTTACTCTTTCTGGTATACTTTTGTTTGCAGTTGCATATGAAAAGAAAAGGAGGACTTTCTCTTAATTAAATATAAGTTGAACGCCGAGAACATTATATGTATATATACTCAAGCACATTTTGTTTTGCTCTCCAAATGTGAACTGTAATGGCATAAAAATAGTAGTAATTGTCATAAAAAAATATAAGCTGATTATTATACTGACATAAACACCATAATTGTAGGAAATACCCAAAGACACCTTGGATTAATGAGTCACATAGCTGAACACGCGTTGTAGTACGTTCAATGTGATACGATCTGAATCGTAAGTATGCTTTATGGGCGCATTGGGATGGTTACAAACGATCGGATAGTTATAATACAGTAGGTATAATGATCTAACAAAGGCGTAACAATAAAAAAGATAAATTTCCGTTTTACCTACGTTTACAGTCCTATTTAAGACCTAAAATCTTACTGTCAGCTACATTATCTATATACAGGTTGTATGTATCTTCGTAAAGAATACTTATAACATGGACTCTACTGCTAATTCTTCTCAACTAACTCATGGTCGATCTTTTCATGAATTTCATCTCAACGTAATTATGAGTAAAAATACATACTTACGAGTTTAGAATTAAAACTGCAATGTAAATTAAAACTTAATTCGCTCGAGCGCGCTCGTCACTCGCACGCGTCGGGTACCGCGCGGAGCGTTGTGTTGTGATCGCATTGTTTACGATACATTGCGCACTCAACAATTTCAACATTTGTAACCGATGACTTTCAATATAAATTATTTCTATATTGGTATTATAGGAATGAAGTGTACCTTTAACCTTTAGTCAAAGTTGTCGTTATCGTGCCCCTCGCACCCTGTATATTTATCTTCAAATCAAATGTGTGCAAAGAAATTAAGATTTAATATAGAACAAGGGAATATGACGATTTTGCATAAAAATATACCAGCAATATAACGTTTCGTATCTCGATATTTTTGATCACATATCGTTACCTAGTCGATCTTTGCATACGAAGTACCAGTGGGAACCTTTATTACCTAGGTACCTATACTGGGAATATTTACAGCTTGAACTTATATAAATGCGTAGAATAGTGGAACCAGTTTTATATTATGGCACTCGATATGTGTCGATAAACTATAGATAGGTACCAAACACATATCACCTGTAATACGATATTACGGAGAAAGAGCATTTCGATCATCAGAGAATTATGGTAAAACCACTAGAGTGGTAATATGCCAACTGCAACCTACTATTGAAATTAAAAAAATCTTCCTAATTTCAATAAGGAAGATTGTTGGGTGCTACTACCGACTTGGGATCCAAAACCAACCGCACCATTGCTCTTGCATTCACCTCAACACACCGTGAGCACTTTCTGCATAGATCGGTCCGCATACAACAACTAAATGTGAGGGTACCCCAGTTCAAACTATGACACTCGGATGTCAAACACCTCAGTCCTCCCGTGACCATGGTTGCTGTAAAGTAGCCGAATCGTCGGGAACGTAAAAACATAAAATAAATGCGATAAAATCCGTAAGATTAGTTTTATTTCAATGTGTAATATTCACGTGAATATAAGAAATCAATATACATACTATATTATGTTTAGATTAGCGTTTATCAAAAGCCGCATGGGCGGATACAGAGGTGGGGGGGCATTGTGTGCAATTGCGATATTTATAGCTATCACTGTACGGTATCCGGTTTAACCACGGCTGGAACAACCTCATTGGTAATTTCGGTAATCATTTCCACAATCAGAATAGAGACTATAAAAGCTGATGAGTTGCTGCTTGAACTCATTTTTTGTACATATTTGTTCAAGACATACAATACGTACATACCTACTCTCTTGCACGCCTTCATCATAAACAAGAGTGCCAAATAATGACAAATACTAATAGTTAACGATGAATAATATAAATTTATTAATTATAATATAAATATAATTTTCAGTACAAAATGTTATTAGTAATTTGTTTACGCACTATTTCTACTCTATAGTTTTTCCTACACAATATTTCGATGCACATTGTGACATTCATTGTTCAAGACTAGACGTTTCCACAGAACACACAATTACCCAACGCAATTACTATATTGTTGGTGTTATGACATTATAGACCTACTCGTATATATACATATTTTATGGTATGATGATGACGCTTGCGGGTTAATTAAAAATGGCGGAGCCTGGATTTTAATATGCATAAGTTTCGCAGATGTAGCAGTTAAAATTATTTTAATATAAATAATTAAAAATACTTGTATAGGAATTCGAGTAAACTAAAGAGTAATACGACTATACGGACTAAACACCGAATAGGTAGCTAGTTATGGCAAAACATATAAAGAGAATATAATAATTTTAATTAGTAGGTCGGTACTTCATAACTCAAACTTAGAAAACAAGAAAAACTCAAAGCAATTTCTAAGAAATAAATGTGTTACTTATTTAGATTTCATTCTAAAATTAATTCTGTTGCTCTCGTCCGTCCGTTTTATCTCTCTGAGTAACATTAAATTGAATTATTCAACCTTGGCCATTGAATGATTTCCGTGGAGTCACATTGACGAAGCAAAGCAACCCATGATTACAAAGATTCTGGAGTTTCGAAATGATAATCCGATATCATTATTACTATGACTATATTTTTATAATGATAACAAATGCTCTAAAAAGCGCAGGTTCATGGGTTAGTATATATTTTCTAAATCACCCTGTAGAATCAACACGACGATACAACAATTACCATCAAGTGATTTGTATGTAAACTGCGCAACCAGCAAGCGTAGCGCTAGCATCCTATACATCGCGTCAAGGTCTCCGCATTTGAACTAACCGCACGCGAGGAAATATGATGAAACAGCGAATAATTGCCCCTTCTCTACAATTACTATTGCTTAATACATTTTGTTTTATTTAGCGAAGTCGTCCTGATATTGGTTTCATGAGAAAAAGGACCATTTATCGAGACAGTACATAACCTCGAGCAATAAGAAAAAAATATTATATTATATCGCCAGACGAACACACTAACTATATGGGCCCACACTAAGCAACACTGGCCTTATGTGTACCGTACGGGTGGCGATCCCAGTTTATAATACTTATAAAGTTAGTAAACATTCATTAAACATAATTTTTAAAAAAAACCTTTCATACAGAGATTTCCAAATCCCAAGTGCCCATAAACTACCCATTTAGAGCGTTATATTTGGAAAATGGATAGATTTATAGACTTAAGTAGCTCCAATAAGTGCTTAGAAAATTATTCATAGGTTTAATGGAACGGACACCGCGCAATGATCGTATATGGTCATATCCCATTGGTCTGAGTAATATCCTGCGGTGTTGACAATTGCTTTGACATATTATCCACTACTGGCTGGCTATTTCAAAGTATGCTTCGATGTTATTGTTGACTATTCGAATTTAATAGAATTTTCCAATAAACTTTAAATCATTTTTGTATACTTATAATTCACTTTCAAATTCAATGATTCTGATTGAGGTCGCAAACATTCAAGTGCGTCTGTGATTGCCATCTGTCTAGCGCAGCACACAAACTCTTATTTCTAAACATAAACACAAATTCATAAAGAATTTTATTTGATCCACAAACTCAATGAACATAAAAATGCACAATTTTGAACTTTAATATCTATCTTCAATAAAGTAATTTGTTGAACACTGACTAAACTCAAGAAGCATCAAAAGTGTTGTGTACTTTTAAATTATATTTTCGTATTCTAGTTATTTTATGCGAAGTTTTTCAACGTCACTCACAGAAATTCTACTTTAAAAGTTATTTGGATGGAAAAATACAATATTTTAAAAATATTTCGTCGCTGTCATTAATTTTTGTTTTCGTATGGCAAAAGTTCTAAACAAAATTTATAGACATAGTTCATTCCATCGCACAATATACACATAATACAAGCGTTGCTTATTTTGAGACCCTATATTTGTGTTCGTCTGGAGATATATATTTTTTAATATGGTTTATTTTTGTCTTTACCGTCATTTAAATCTGAATTTTAAAGCTAAAATAATTAAGACTAATTTGAACTGGCTACTATATTTTTCAAACCTTTTGTTTTAAAACACGTTTATGAGCACAATGAAAGACATGAAATATTAATTTAGGTACAATCAGCGAGATAACATAATAGACTCTATCAAGAGAGTCATAAAGCCGTTTACCCTTCTGACAAAGACAAATCGTTTAATTCATCACATGAACACGTTCTTCATATGAACTCAGCGTAGCCAAAATAAACAAGCATTTTAGGGTCTGATCCAAAGATGTTAAGATACCTACAGATTTGATAAGTACCTACTAACTCGACTGTCTCAAAATGAGTGAAAGTAATCGGTTACCAATAGTTAAAATTTGAATGATGTATATTCGAAAGAGTAGTTTTGACATTTTTAGATTAAGAGGTTGAAGATGGAGCATCGATAATTTTTTGCGCCAATATAGATAGGTACATAAATCAAATTCATTCTCATCATGAATATAATTAATTATCTGGATAAAAAATCTATCATAATCATGAATATTTCTTAAATTATTTTTCTTCAAGGTCCCTATCTTAACATAGTTTATCTGACAATATCTAATTTTTAATCTGCTTAATTGAGATTTTAGTTAATGGTTTTTTAAAAGCCAATCTGCAGGTTCCTTAACAGGTGGTTATATTCAGCTCACGAATTTGATAGATAGACATGTATGAGACATGACGTAAAAAGTTCATGAAAATGTATGGATTGCCTAATGTAGTGTTGGGATGACTGATGAAAAATAATTTAGTATGTTGAACCGACGCTCCGTATACTATTATTATTACAGTTTAATTAATTAATAAAAAAAAATAGGTATAACAAAGCATAGACATGATAGTAATTGAAGCGATTTATAATATTATTATAATTGTCAGTGGAAAATCGATTACTAAATAAATACAAAATATTAGTAATATAACATTAATATATCTATGGCCTAATTCCCCGTGGATTGAGGGGAGGGCCGTGCCCATCAGTGAGACATTAAAAAGGGCTACTATTATCATTATATATTTTTTTAATATGAATATAAAATACAATTAAATATTGATATAAATAAACATTAACATATTAATTTATATAAAGCTCTCAAAAAAACTCGAAATTACATTTCAATTAGTGTCGTCCCTGAAGTCCTGTTCACTCGTTTAAATATTAAATACATGTTTAATTGTTTATCTATCAATCATTATTTACTAATTCAGCCTTATATGGCTCTCGAACTTGATAAAATATTTGCGGTGATAAAAAATAAAATGGAATTCACTGCTCTTGATAGAATCATTGACCTTGTGAGACCGATATTATTTATTTTAACATGCTCTTTAAAGCACATAGCCATAAATCTTCACAATATACTCGATATAATAGAAATTGTGCAATATCGCAAGCAGCAAGCTAACAATCTTTAAGCGACTATTAAATGCAAGACTGTTGAGGAGTCCAGGAAATACATTCAAGCGCCGCGCTGAAAAGTTATTTGGTAGATCTTTATCTACATATTTGCCTTTAGCTTGTGTACCACTAAATAGGTATGCGAGTTGATCTCGAAATTAAGGGTTATTTTATAATTTCCCAAAAATAAAAAAGTGTCTTAAAGTGGTAGACCAAGATGGAATGTTTTATTTTTTTATTATGCCAATATAACAACCTTTCTGTGTAAGATAACTTTGATTTCCCATGGGAAACGTGTGAGGTTTTGGAGTTTTAATTAACTTATGTCTATCCAGGAAGAGATGAATTGTTTAAGATTAAGACAATCAAGAGTTACGAAGCCCGCAAAATTATATGAATTTCAAATTCTCTTGAAATATATAATTTATATCGTTGACTATATCACCGTGTATATTCTTCTAGGAAATCACATTGAGTCTTATAATAAATATGAAACAATAAAGGGGAAAAAAAACTATGAACGCATAGAAACAAAAATATCAATGCATATTGCTCAACTTGGCAAACGCACTGCCGTACTTTCAAATATCTTTATGGGCTTGTTTATCCCACTTATGTTCCACTTATCCTCCCCTAGTGTTTTCGATAAATAAGTAACTTCACACTACTGTCTTCACGTTGTAACAATTATGTTGAACATAGATGTTGAAATTGTTCTATTTTCGTAGTAAACAGCTGTTAAAACTTTAGTACTTCCATGCGTATATTTTTCTAAGGTTGATTATAGATAAAGGATACGAATTTGACTAGAATGCTATAGCCTAATGTAAATTTCCTTTTTTGTAAGGTGAAACAAAATGTTGCATTATGTACTTGTTCCCATAACTAAATACATTTATCAAGGTCAGGATTATTTCCTAAATCCTGATGCGGTTTTGATAGTTAAATTTAAATATAAATATGCGTCATCATATTAGCATATTATTAGCACGTGTGAAAATGTATAAGTAGGTACTTACGGAATAAACTTGGACTGTGAGCACTGCAAATAGAACTATGGATTGCCGCATCTTACCTGGAAAATAAAAAAAAGGTAGGTTATGTTGGTTCAATCAACACGATCAGTTTGTACATAATACTTAATGATTTTTATGTATATTTGTTTTTTTACAAAACAATTGAATATTACACTGATTGTGCAAGTTCTTTGCAAAATACACCTGGAGTATTTTTATATATTTTAGATGCTGAGTACATTTTTAAAAATAAGAGCCCAAAACAAATTAAATAGAGTCCAGCCTTTCTTTAAATCATTTGGCTTCTTCAAATATCTCTGTAAATAAAACCGATATTATAGGCATGCAGGTTGGTATATTTTGGGAATGAATGTGGAAAATTCTATCAAATTCTTGCTTTTAATCGAATTCCTACGTAAGATCTTCAGACCTTTGAAAGGGTGGATTTATATTTACTTGCATTTTTCTCAAACATCACTAGCAATAAGAGGAGAGCAATACTTGTGGGGTAACTACAAAAAGAACATTTTGAGCAGAGTTTTTTTTTTCGTCTTAAGTTACTGGATCATCGTAATCGGTAATTTTAGTTATGTTTTACACCTAAGTCGAGCACAAAATTGGCCACATTTTACATTTAAGAGACCTACTTATATGTTTATTTACCATTGTCAAACGTTTCACCTTCACCTTCGGTTTATATACCGACTGTTGAATATTGGAAATAATAGAAACGAGCCCCCGTATTGTTTCCCAGAAATACCCCTTTAGGTCCCTTATTCATGAGCACGACTCGTGTAGACCCCGAGGTCGCGAGGAGGTAAGGGTATCGTTCGATAGCCAAATTTCAATATACTGCCATTGATTTCACTTAGTTAACAGATCCTATTCCGATTTAGGCTGAGTTATTGTCAATATGGCGATATACAAATAATCTGAAATATTTGTTTCCCTTTTTGCTTTTATATCTTGTCTTGATTTCTTTTTCTATCAGACGTGAGATCTCCCCTTAACCTTAATATATTCCTACTTATCTGCTTGTTGTCTGCAAAGGGATCGAAAGAGGAATTGGGGGCTTTTGTTTCACAAACTCAAATTGAAAAACAGAGTACCTACTCGACTGCAATGACAGTAACAAAATTATAGGAATTACGATATTTTGATAAAAGCGTGTACGGTTCTGAATTATATTCTTAGATTGGTTCAAAAGTAACTTTTCGGTATCAGAGCTTAGAGTCCATAATGTGCCTTGCGAATGGTCAAAGGCTTGCATATTAGATATATCGAGTTAAATATATCAAACACGAGATTAGATTAAATGTTAGACACACTCTTACATAAATAAAATCAGTCATCTCACAATTTGTTGCGGTGTAAAGTATTACATGGGATATTGCATCAATCTCCGTTTCGACATTTTTTTCACTTTCACTAGTCCAGTGTTTACGTCACTTTATTTATCAAATCAGTGATGTTACATTCATTGATGTACCCAAACAATAATGACACAGTTTAGAACTGGTGCCAAATTATGAACGATGAAACTTGGTTTCGTTTGATACTTCAAATATAATATATTAGATTAATATATTTTTGAATAACAGATGAATTGATTTTAAGCGATGGGGTATGTGTGCTGAAACTGATAAAACTTATTTAATTGTTAATGAAATAGGTTGTAGGTCTCAAAAATATCATGTTTAAATATTGAAAGCATTATTACTAAAATGTATTCTATGTTTGAAACCGATAAGCCATCTATAGTTAAATATGGAAATACTTCACATATAATTCCAAATGGTCGGGTTCGATCAGTTTCAAGATATTCCAATTTTCTGCTGGGTCGACCCGTTCATTAGTCATTCCTTATCTAGCGTAAAAAGGCCTGTCTGAACACCGGAAACCATGGCGTATTGTGCATACATATTTAGCCATTAAATTCCTTTACGGAATAGAGATGTATTGTCTATTTGCCGATCAATATTTCGGTGATAAATTGTATTCACCAACTTGTTTTAAGTGCTGCTCTCTAAGTCTGTCTCTTTTTGACGAATAATTAATTAATGTAGGTACTTACTAAGAAAGTTAAAAAAAGAATGCGACCCGGTGACCAGACACATTGCGACGTCTCACGTACGATTCCATTGAATTTCTATTATTGCAAAATTCCCACAACAAGCCAGTCATTGCACTATTGAATAGGGGAGAGGACTTTTTAGTAGGTAGGTAAGGTTTTTAAAATTCCCTATTTAGGTATTTAATAGCTAGGTACTTAAACAAAAATATTGCTTTTGTTTCAAACAAGATTTTTAACAAATACTTTGAGTAATTTGAATATTCTTCCCGGTAGCTTAATTTGCATTTATATTTCAAATAGATTTTTCTTCTTGTTATTAAAGACGATGTTGCTAATGAAGCTCTCTTCTCCTATCTCCCTCTATATTAACCTCTTCCAGCTTATACGACATGACACCGTCCTTTTATATGACTCCTGTAGCTTATGCTTGTACTTTCTTTTGCACGCTTTCCTTCCACCATTCCCTCTTAGGATGTTTCTTATGAGGCTATCACGTCCTATAAGGTGCTTATCGTCTTAATTCTTCTGTTCCATATCATTTCCTATAGTAATGTTCTTTGTTTTACTCTTTTCAATATATTCTCATTTTCCGTCGAATTGATTTTAAAATTAATTCACTGCACAAAATATTCCGACTTCGATAGTAGTACTCGGTATGAATAAATTAGTTGCATAATAATCCCGGAGCAATTAACGTATAACGTCATGCCGTTTACACTCGATGGGTTATTTTTATAACAACAAAAGTTTGCAGGTTATTGTAATTACGGCTTTACAACAAAAATATTTTGCAACTTTCAAAAATCTATATTTATCCGTCTACGGTAAGGCGCTTATGAATTTACCACACTCAAACGTGTAAGGTTTATTCATTATTCAATACACAATGACGTAACAAAGCATATTTTAATAGAAAACTGATTTTTAATCTTGTTAATCAATAACTATTTTATTTAACAAAAAAATCTTAAATTTTAGGAAAATTAAAACAGAGGTTTTCGCATGCCAAGCCAATCCATCGATTTGCACTTACTACCCACCGTGGGTAGAAGTGGTGAGGATTTGGGTAGCCTACGTCCTCATTGCGTGAGCCCCCACTCGAACTAAACCGGTTTTTTGATGACAAGAGACATTTAGGTACTATTGTTTGGCTATGTACACACACGGTACTATAGTTTCACATTATACAATGTTTCCAACAATAAACTACAATTATGTTATAGTATTAGTTGTTGCAAACACATATTGCAACAACGAATACTATAACATCAACTAACCTTTGTAGCTCACGTTGCTAGTAATACATCCAGTAAAAAGGCATTGTACAAGGTAACTTCAAAGAAAACAAAAAAATACAGTGTCGTACATCCTACTGACAGATGGATAAATGAGTTGAAGACAATGTAGTCCGAGTCACCGAGATTGAAGACCTACATGAAAAGAGCACCTGTGCCTCAAACAAAATTCTAACAGAGAAAGAAATGAATTCAACCTTTTTTTAAAAAAGCACGATCACGTTGTCTATACAGGGTGTAAGTGGCATGGATTAAGCTTATGATTCTGGGCGCCCCAGAGTTGAAAATTTCGACCGATATTTACAGTATTTTAAAATTGATTTTAGTATGAAATCATAAAAGAAGTACATCTCAACGTGAATAAAATATACATATATAATTACTAATTAAGATCTAAAACTGCAATGTAAATTAAAACTCGGTACGCTTGACCGCGCTCGTCACTCTTGTATTATGATCGCTTGATATACGATACATTGCGCGCTCAAAAATTATAAAATTTGTAATCCAAGACTTTGACTGATGATTGGTATCATTTTATTATAAGCATTAAGCTTACCTTTAACCCAAAGTGTTTGCTACCATACCCTTAAACGCTGCATTGGGTAGAGACACTGTTCCCGCCTATAAAGATATGTAGGCGTAGAGTCATTTGGCGTTTTGGTAACTCAGTTTGACCTCATCCATATAACTTGTTACATACTTATAAAGTTAATGGTAGTTTGCGCATTACATACGTACTTACCAATTCGCGCTTGACCCTCAACTTACGCAAGTTTTTTTATAACATATTCTACTGAATAACGTCATAATGTAACAACATTGTGACGTTGCGGTAGAAGTTTAGTAATTTTCTAAACCTAGTCATATTCTGATAAATAGTTCAAACCTACATACATTTTGCAGACTAATTAAGCAAACTATTTCATCGGGAAAACTGGATTTAATTAAATAGTTATATAATTGCGGTGTTCATTAATATAACAAGTGTTATTACTAATTGGATATTTCCTAGTTATACTTACCTCAAATGAGGTGTACGTTAAAGTTGTTACTTAGGGTCTTTCATTAATAGCTAATAATATAACATCTAAAACTTAGATATTACAATATAAGTAATAAGTAGTATTTCAGCTAGCGGCCAAGCACGGCCTGCTGCGACAAGACGAAATGTGAGATATTTCGATTTTGTCTCATTCTCTCCTATGAATTAAGAAAGGGAGAGAGCGACTCAGTGCGACATAAGTATCGTCTTGGCTGGTGTTTTTACCCCACACACCATACATCTAGGTGTGCTAGGTCTGCTGCATATTATTTAGAACGCTCGTAAATAATGAGCCCAAACGGTTAATGTAATTGACTGAACACAAATGATGATACACATTATGGTTTTATTTGGAATACTATCTAGGTTGGATGTTATATAATAGGATGTAATCCTCTCAACAATAGAATTTAAGATAAATGTTATTGTTTAAGCCATCTCATAACATTGCGATAACAATTATTCAGCAATATATAAGCTAACATTACAATAATACATCTTAATAGATACGAATACATAGTAGCTTTGATAGGTAAGCTTTAGTTGATCATGTCGTTTATGAAGTATCTTAAGTTAGGGACAGATCTGTTACTGATGAGGTAATTATGATAACATATCCTGTACATGCCTGCTCTAGATTCGAGCATTAGTGGGGACAACATGCTGTGAAATAAATTACTAATTTTTATTTTATTAATTTTCAGATTCATAATTAAGTAGTATCAAGAATTTAACAGATGCATCAGTAAGTTACATGGATCACATTGATGTATAACATATTTGCGGAAATAATGTTTTTTTTAAACCAAGCGAACTACAGGCATTTTGCTTTGTACATGATGTCTTTTTTTTATGTCTAATAATTTGACTTATGTCTTTGGGAATGTTATCTTTATAACCTATTATTGAAAAAAGACTTGCTCGGAGTCACTTTATTTAATGCATTGCCTTCTATTCCTCAAGATAATATTATAATATCACCAAACGAACACACCAACTATACGATCCCACACTAAGCAACGCTGGCTGGGGGCGAACACCTATATATATATATTAAACATCCATGACTCGGGTGCAAACATTCGTGCTTATCACACAATGTTTGTCCCTACCAGGATTCGAACCCGGGACCGTCAGCACAGAAAGGACTACCCACTGAGCTAATCAGTGCGTCCAGAAGAGTTAGATACTAAGGCTGATTAATATCCAAGTGGGGATAACAATAGGTATCGTCTGTTATTTAATAATCACAATAGATTTTCTTGTCGCAGATAAATATAATGCTTTGCGTGCTAATTCCAATTCCCAAGTAACAATACTTGCACAACCCACGAATAGCACTTCTGTGTCTAAACTCAATTAAAACTTGTACTTAAACGCATTATTTAAAGATAATAAAGATGAAATTATGTAAGAAGTTTCTTAATTTAAACATGTAAGTATAAGAATAGCGAAATACTTACGCTCTGTTTTGTTTTAAATACTTCACAAACTTTCCCACAATATAAAAAAGCAGTATGGTATTCCAATTTTAAATGTTTATTGTTCGAATGCGTGTGGAACGTTCTCTTTGGTCCGAGAGTCGCGTGCGCAAGCGGAGGCTTTGCAAAACAAACTATCAGGTGTCTGCTAGAATATAGGCCTTGCCACTCTCTTAACCGGTGTTCTGCGGTTGACCAGCATTAGTATAGACCGGTTCGGGGTCCGGTATCTGAATTTACACCGGCAGCGAATACAGGTTGTATTTTAACTGCACTTAAAAAACATAAAGAGGGCTTTAGAACAAGTTTATGTTTTTAAAAGAATGGCCGGAATATATAAAAAAGGTTTTTTTTTATAAAAGTTTGGTAACGGATTTTTTTTTTTTGTAACTAAGCAAACGATGTTAAACTAATATAATTAATAGACTATATGAATTAAACTACAATAAAGGTAAGTTCTTAGCAATTTGACTATTGCTCGGATCAGTATAAACTTGATATTATTTAATGATACACTACTGTGTAAATGTGATTGTATGGAATATTTTGTAATGAATTTGCGTAAATGATTTAATATAGATCTCGAAGCGGAATTTCCTTGTTTCATATTGACAGAAAATTTACATTTAATTCATATTTTCTTAGGATATCTATATCTATACATATAAATGAAATTGGAGGGTCTGTTTGTAATATTAAAATAACAGCTTTTTACTAATTGCATTTGGATGTATACACGTTACCTATACCGAAACCACATTTTTTTACAATTTTTGTCTGTCTGTCTGTCTGTCTGTCTGTCTGTTTGTTCCGGCTAATCTCTGAAATGGCTGGACCGATTTTGACGGGACTTTCACTGGCAGATAGCTGATGTAACAAGGAGTAACTTAGGCTACTTTTATTTAGAAAAAAAAATAGGATCTCACAAAAAAAATTAAAACCAATGTTGCAGCGCAGCGCCTGATTAAGTTTGATAGCAATAACCTGCAATGCGTCCCGCGGGCTCAGAATTGGCGAGCAGGCTGTTGTCAACGGTTGTCTTTGTTAAATACCACGCGGACGAAGTCACGGGCAACAGCTAGTTAAAAATATACAGTCTCGGCAGAACGCGATTGTCTATAATTAGGATTTCAGTATCTATTTAAAAAAAACTCCAAACATAATGCTGAATATGCCATTTAGAATAAAGGAACAAAACAAGTTTCCAACGACGCATTAAACGGTACAATAGCATCGCAACAAAAACGGTAAATAAATGAACACAATAAGAAACCTCTACATCATTAATCTGTATTTGCAAAAAATCTGCCGCAAATTATACGCCCGCACGCACCACCCTCGACCCTAGGGTGGGGACACAAACAGGATCCACCGGATACCAAGGCCATACCTCCGTCCATAGACATACATCTATAAAAGAACTAGAATAACCAACATGAATGTGAAAAAAAATATCTCGCAAAACAGGTAGGCGTTTGGTCATAGCTTGCTTCTAGAATCAATCGATGGTGCCCTATAAGGTCAACAAATGATATCACACGCGTCCCAGGAAGCCGGTGAATGCGAGTACTGGAAGACTACAATGCGTGGAATTCACAAATTTTGCAGAATCGCTCTTTCAGCTGATTAAAAAAATTACGGATTAAACGGATTAAAAAATCTGCAATTTGAGAAAAAACTTGAACATATCTAAAACTTTAAACACTCACTACCGATACCAACAAAGTCGTAGGATACAAACAAATAAGTAAACTATTCATTACTAAATACTTTTTCGTCTCAATATACCTAATTGCCCTGTATTTGTCGATACTCAGAAATCGAGATCGTAAAGAACGTCACTAGCATCTTTCGGCCCCCACCGTATTGTTTGTTAAACTCTTGCTAAGTATAAAATAACAGCGGGAAAATTAGCTACGTGAAGCGTCAATTAATCTTGGCTTCATTTACCCTCTATCCCTATTGGGGATTTTACTATTTTTACTACAAAATTTTACTCGATGAACAAAATAATTAAAATGTAGTCTCTAATATCATGCCACGGGATGCGTTTTATATTTTAATACATACAAATGTTGGATCAATTTGCTATTGTTAGATGAACTACATAACAGTTTCGTACCTAGTTGAATAACAAAACTGGTATTTTGAAAGCTTTTTTCCATTTCAAATTTGGAACCCGGATATTCGTTTTTGAAATTGTTGTCTCAACAATATTCGAATTGATACAGACTGGCTGCAAATAATTCGATTTTGAGTGAATGCAATAAAAAACTTTTTCGAGATAGCATATCTAAGCGGAGAGAGCAAAACAAAACGTAAACTAAACATTTGTTTTGCTTGATTGCTATTCCCGTATACATGTAATCTCATGAATTTGATCTACATTTCAACATTATGATAAATAAATACAAATAAAAATTATATCATATTGAACTATCCATTTATCTGTTTAGATATCCACTTTTGCACATTTCAATCTAACTAGCTGTCCCGGCGAACTTCGTACCGCCTCAGATGTATGAGAAAAACATTTTTCCCATGTTTTAATAGTTTTTCTGCTATTCAGGACTGAGACAAATCCAAAAATTCAATGATTTATAAAGAACGGCCCACCCGTTCTTGAGTTATAAATGGTGTAACTAACACGAATTAGCTTTATATATATAGCTAAGATAGATATTGAATTTGATTTAATATCAAAATAATATGTGTAACCACGAATGTGTCAACAAAATGTTATGTACAAACGTCACAAGTACAAAAAATATATTGACGCGGGTCCGTTCGAGAGGTACTTGTCCTTCCGCACTCGAAGACCGAAAAACCCAAAGCTATTTAAAGATTTAATAATAGGTAGGTATACGTTATTATGAATCAACATACATCAAAGGTTAAGTTTCCATTTGGTGGTCAGAATATGGATAGCTTTGTGCGGAAAATCAGATCAAATTTATAATATAATCTCATACAAAACTAAATACCCAAATACCTGCGAGCTACAGGATATATTAAAAAAAAAAAACTAATGGACGCCGTGTAAACTAATCGTCATATTAACGTGGAAAGCAACTAAGTTCAGCAAGATGGAATCTTACGCGAACTGGCTCTATTGTGAGTGCATAAACTACTTCCACTGATTTCTATCGGTAACTATTCTCACTCGACTAAATTAGATCGTTTATTTGCTGACTCTAATTTATGTAAGTGAGCAATCGTGTCTGAACGATTGTTTGAGGATTAGAAGTTATAATTGGGTGCCGGGTTTGTTTGTGAAGTTTGTTAAAGGAGGTAGTAGTAGGATATGCAACTTTCTATTCAGATCTTTTGTTTCGCTCTCACATACATGACCTTCATTTAACAGTGAGGCTTTCAAATAACTATCAGATTGTAGTCCTTCTATGTGGTATAGACTCTCAAAATATTTTTTTTCTGATTGGGGCCGGCAACTTACAACTTAACATTAGGAAAAGGTATACTCGTATACCAACATACATTGTTTTCAACTAAATGGTACAGCATACATGCAGAATTATACTCATATATTAATCTAATAATCTCTCTAAGCCTCATTGTAATTATTATCATGTTATTATCAATTCCACTCCTAGTAATTAATAAAACATTTTCATTAATATTGTGTGTCCTAAACCGGAATTAATTTGAGGCAACAGTCCACCAAATATATCTATCCCATTCTCATTTGGGTTAACCCCTTGTAATAATCATGTGTTAGCACAGAATATTCATTTTAATTGATATACTCATACTCGTATGTAGTTAGCAGGGATTCACCACGATGATGAACATTATAATTAAGGACAAATTCAAAGGGTTTTCGGGTACTGGAAAACATTATTACTTTTATTACCGGCAGCGTTCTAGTTTTAAACGTCCATGCTAACATGTGTATTATCTCACCTTGCTGGTAAGATTATTATTAAAAACCCTTGGGAGACAATTAAAAACACAAAGAATCAAAAAACAAAAGCAATACATTTTTTCATGTCAATAAAAAGCATAGCCAAAATACAAGTTATAATCTGTTCGCGCCGAAACGACGAACATTGCCGATGACGCCCGAGCCGCTACGAATCACCGGGTGTCGCCCGCAACCAGTCGCAACACAGAGTCGCAGAACGCTTGTCGTTACACTTCCAAACCCAAATAAGATATTACATTTCATACGTTCACTCCAAGAGAAGATTTTTATTTTACTTATGCGTAGACATAAACATACAGTTTATTTTACAACATGAACACGTTTACGTACTTACAGGTATTTTTTATTAGCACTTTACATTGCACAGATAGAATGCAAATATAATTCACACCACACATATGGATCCTTGTGTACCTAAAAGTCACCAGTCATCTTAAATACAGATTACATTTATAAAACCTTTTAACGGCAAGTATAGGTAAATAATCTATTCTGTGATAACTCAGAAATATTTTACTTTACTTTTTTTTATGAATTGCTGCGCTTATTTACAGCATATTATATTATGTTGATTGTGCCTTGAGCACGAATGTTTGTACCCGGCCGTGTCATGATTATTTAATATCAATGTTGTTGTGTTGTGTGTTGTGTCTACTTATATTATAAGTAACTAGCTGTCACGGAGAACTTCGTACTGCTTCAGAATCAAATCTATGAGAAACTTTATTATCTTTGACTTTGGTTCATGTGATTTTTTTCCATGTTATTCTGCTTTTCGGACGGGGACTTATTAAAAAAATCATAAATCATACAAATTGGCTCACTCGTTATTGGGTTATAAATGGTGTAACCAAAATGGCTTTGCTTTTATACAGGGCAAGCAGATTATATACTAAGATTGACTCAGTTGATTGTACAGTACCTATACAACAAGGGTCGCTAAGTTGGGACCGAACAGTAAATGAGTTCATGGTGCGATATTTATTTATTTATGTAACTTTAAAATTAGCTACGGCTTTGTTTAGGCAGACGTTAAATTCGCGAAGACTGTAGTACTTTTACAATCATACTAGCCTTATTGAGTCTATAGCGTTAAGAAACATAATGTGCTAAGGACCGTTCTAGAACAAAGTCCATATTATAGAAAGTCGTAAACATTGGTGGTATTCAGCCCGTTCACACTGTAACACTATTACTAACTGAACGAGGAAAAGCTGACATTTTTATATTTTGTCATTGACATTTATCACAATAACACAAATAAATTAAATATAATTATCTATAGGTACAAAAAAGGCCCCTAGAGAAAAAAAACAAATGTACATCAAATTATATTGTAATAATATTCCATGTAGATATCTTTGTAAATAACTATTTTACATAATCTATAGTAATAAATAATAAAGATATTATTTGATCTACATGATATTATGACAATATTATTAATAAATAGATCGAAATCAAAGATAATTCTTGTCTCGAAAAAAGGTAGGATTCCCCGGAGAAACACAAACTAAACAAAACGCAGCCGCAGCCACAGCTAGTATAGAAAGTAAAGTTAGGATACGAGAGAGAATATCGTGTGTAGATCCATTTGTGAGCAATCGTTATAAACGATTCGTCAAAAACCGTACGCTATGTATGAATGCGCTGTTACAATTTTAAGTATATGTAATAACAAACCTACCAAAATATAACTACATATTTTTGTATGCTGACATTTTGTGCCACGCACAATTAACTGGTTCTACATTTAAAGTAGGTAGAATTCCGGGTTCATTTTTCTCTGATACTCTTTAAGTCTATATTAAGACCGTAAGTAATGTTTTGTTTTATTTTATTGGTATTTTTTGTGCCTCGATTTTAAACCTTATTTTACATGTAAAATGATACCTAGAATTACCTATATTTCGGGAAAGAGGCACGTACTATTCATTTCTTCCGTATTTTAAGCAGACTTTAATTTAATTTTAAATGCGCAATTTCAATATAACCCTCAGGATTCGGTGATGTTAAACTTCTTCACCCTTCTGCACTCAGCGCCCGCCCGCATTGCTAAGATATGAGATTCCATTTTGAAACTACTGCACAGAGCTCAGTATCAGATAAAGGGGCATTACCATGAATAGACGCTCCGGGAGTGTGTGGTGTGGGGGTCGCAGAGGCACGACCTCACTAGCGTGGTCGGAGGAGACCTCTCGTTGCGGAGCATAGTGGAGTGCTCCGCGACAGGGGGGCCTGGGAGGCGATGGTCTCCTTCTGCGAAATAGTCATGTCGCAGAAGGAGGCCGCGGAACGGGTCAGGGAAGAGGATGCCCTGGCCGACCCGATCCGCAGAGCGAGGCGGGGGCGAAGAAGGGGGCGATACGCTCGTCTCCTGCCCCCGCCATAAAGAGGGCTGAACGGCAGCAGTAAGCCGGAATGGGGCCGGGGGGCCCCAAAACAGAGGTATCCGCCGGGGCGTCACGGTAGTGTGCTCGTAGAGCGATCCCGTGGCGCCCCACAAAAGGCACAGAGGGCGGCGCTGGGTTTTAGTGGGTAGTCTGGACTTCTTCCAGGAGCCCCACATAACCGTCCTTGCTCCCCCGGGCTTGGGCGGTATGCGTAAATGCATTTCCCAGCGGAAACAAAAAAAAAAAAAAAAAAAAAGGTGTATATTACGTGACGCACAATCCCATCTGCGCTTGAATAATAAAACATGAATAAGATACAACTTACTTAACTTTTATTATCAGTTAGAAAAATAATGGAAATATACATTCAATATAATTTATATTTAAAAAATCCGCTATAATACGTCTTACACCATCATTGAGCCGAAATATCGCCACCTTCGATGTAAAACAACATAAAATAGACATTATAAATACTCAATGAAACTTCAAAAACCGTGTAGTAGTCAATTCATTTATTTCATTTTATTTTTGTATTAACTCTACAGCTGAATCGGAACGCAACCTCAACTCTGAATGTTCGGCAAGAAAATCGGCGGGCTTGTCTTTTTTATAACTTTTTTTTAAATCGCCACGTACGGTACAACAGTATATACTCGTATTAATTATTTTTTTAGTTGAGAAGTTATGCTTTGTAATTACTGTCCAGTTCACGTGGTAACATGACGCTGGAAATATTTATACTCAGCGGCTATAGCTATAGGCTGTAAGGTAGTTGGATGTAGAAACATTATTCAATACAATAGGGATTCTTGAATGCAAACAATATTTGCTTTATGAATAAACTACAAATCAACTAATCTTTTACAGACTTCACGAATCTGCTTGACCGACAGTGAGTTACGCACTCACAGTCGGTCAAGCAGATTCTTGACCGACAGTGAGTGCGTAAGTGGCCAATGATAGTGCACAAAGTTTAAAAGTGGAATTTTCACGTCGGTAATGTTAAATGTCATACTACACTGCTGCGTGTTTATATGTATGTATGTAAAAAAACGTGTAGGTACTTACATTGCCGAGCCAATAAGTATAGCTACACGTGAGCTCAGCCTTGAACCTGCGCCTCTTTAATATACAAAATAAAATGCTAGTTATTTATGTTCTCAATTACCCGGAGGACTCAAACCGGTTGAGGCAAGGTAGTTATACTTTCTGCATTCTATTTCCACAGGGTGATCCAGTATACTAGCCCTGGAACATGGGCTTCTTTACCGCATTTGTAATCATTATGTGAAGTCAGAATTTGGGCATGCCAATTAAAAAAAAAGTTCACAAAATAATCCAATTGTCATTGTGTTCTGAACAAAATTTATTTTTTAAATCGACATATCGAAATTCTGATTTCAGATAGTGTTTACAAATTTGCTAATAAAGACCAGTTTCCAGGCTTAGTATACCTTTTCTGAATCATCCTGTAGAAGGAGAATGCAGAAAATATAACTACCATGCCTCAACCGGTTTGATTGCTCCGGCTAGAACAAAAATAACTAGGCATTTTATTTAATCAGACATTAATGATTGTTAACAAGTATTTAAAACTACCAGGTATGTAGAGATTACAACAGGTTCTTTATTGCTTGGTTACAGCGTGTGGTACAAGGATAACTATAACACAACACCAGTTAAGTTTGCTTAGTTAGAAAGCCTGGAAAAATCCAGGCCTTTAATATAAGTACCACCTACTAACAGTATTACTTGAGATAATCCTTTATTAAGTGCCTTGATTATAAAGGTCCGATGATGTTGGTAAGTAATAATAGTGTTTAAAACATAAGTTCCTCCCTACCTCCTACCCTACCTACCTACTCATTCTTCGATGATATAAAGCATAATTATTATTCAAATTTATCTAATATATAAAGGTGTAACAAAATTAGTGTAAAATATTTTAACAGGACTAACAGTTGGTTATACATCATGGCATTTTCGAATTAGATTTTGAAGTAGTAATAAGCGAAAATTCTGAACATTTACTCTACATACTTAAATTTTTAAAATATAGACATATACATCGCTAAACAGCGAATGAGATAATATATTCTTTCGCCGATAACTACCTACTTTTCTTTTAGCTACCTCATCAACCACGTTATGTCAGAAGGTCTCGTGATTCAGGTAAGTGCGATAGTTATAGCACTTCATAACCAACTGTGGGGTTGACAGAATAGGGTTGACGTGCGTAAGCGCTGATTGATCGATGAGGGGGATTAATTAAGGTGCTCTATCCAAGTTTATATCCGTTCGAGTGTATCTAAGACCAAGAAATACTGCCTATACGTAATGACGTATACAATTAATCCTTTAAAAGCACATAAAAAAAGTAGACAGGTAGGTAAGTTTTGAGATTTGTATTGCAAGACCTCAAGACACTGTGAGCACTTTCTACGTAGATCGGACCGCGAACAACAACTAAATATGAGGGTACCCCAGTTCAAACTATGACACTAGGACATCAAACACCTCAGTCCTCCCGTGACCATGGTTGCTGTAAAGCAGCCGTTACGTTGGGAACGTAAAAAAACATAAAATAAACGCGATAAAATCCGCAAAATTAGATTTAATTTAATGGAAAATCTTTGTCCAAAAGTCCTTAAGCGCTGTGACTTTCCAGTCCTTGGTCGACGGTTACACAGCTAATTGTCCAAGTGGCATTTACAGCAGCCAGTTGGACATTATACAGCGTTCTAGTGCGTCGGTTGAATGTAGCGGTCACAAAATCCCTGAAAGACTTACACCAAAGAAGGGATTTGCATTTTATCAGTTAGCAGTAAATTGTTTCAAAGTAAGATCTATAATCTTACAGACATCTGTGTAATAATTAGAAATTAAGAATCCCATTAAAAACATACCATATAAAAAAATTACATGCCTTGCAACGCAACGCAATCAATCATAGTTAGTATGGAAGCACCTATTCATCAATGTGGTCATACATTGTTTCCTAATTAGTTGCCTACCAAGATTGTAACTGTATCAATATTAAAAATCTATGCATTCTAGTTCATAAAGATGAGAGAGAGATAATTATCATAGTAGATTGAGTAATTAAAAAAAAAACTTATGTTCGTAATAACTTTGATTTCTTTTCAAAAAAATCGACTAAATGTAATCAACCAACATAAAACAACAAATCATTTAAAATCAAATTATAAATTAGGTGAAAATAAAATAAAATAAAAATTAACTGAAGATAAAATTATAAACCCACTATACAGTGCCGATCTATATATATAAGTAATAGACACAAATCATTTTTTTTATTATATGCATAGTTTATTTATATTATAAACATGGCAACTAAACATATTTAAGATATTTTTATACAATAACAAACAGGAGATTGCGTTACCTTTCAACAAAGCAATACAGAGATTTTTTTTGTAATTTTATTTATTTTTATTCTCGTTTAATAATGCATAGCACCTTAGTAGTTATATAGTCATTTAGACCTTGTGATAATTTAAATAAACATTTTCATGAACAAATAATAACAAAATTACTAAACTTAATTAAACTACACGACTTGATTGTGATTATATTCTACAAATATCATTTAATTTTAATTGTAGAGCATTAACGTAAGAGTATCTTTCAAATCACTACTAAAAGCCTAAATGCGCAAAAAAGGTTTAATAATATTGGCTTTAATTAATTCAATTGGGTTTAATTATAGGTTTCATATGTGTTAATAATAATAATTGAGATTACTTAGCATGATTTTATTGCTGATAGGTTATTAGAACTAAATTAATTATAAATATTAATGGACTCTGATTATAATTTATATTATATTAGTTTGTAACGAAATAATATCGGCAATAATATTTGAAATAACTATGATATTATAAAATTGAACATTATTCCTATAAATAAATGTGTTATTCCAATACAGTCGTCCTTTCAGGTACCAAAATGAATATAACATTGCGGTGTATTTTTCCGCGAAAGAAATAAAACAGTATGACGTACGTTGCGTTCTCGAATGAGAATTTAATAAAACTTTTTTAAAACCAACAATGTCTGTCGCAAAAGGCTTTTTTTTATTCATTTACGTATACTTTTGTGACCAATGGCTTTCGTTACCAACAGATTGTGCACGTCACACATTAACAATAACAAATACATTTGTTTATCCACTAACGAAATTGACGCTTGAACATCATGCGCGTCATAGGTATCCGGAATCAGCCCTGTAACAAAGAAAAATAAAATCAGCAGCCAATCTTAATATAGGTACCTACGACACGTGATACGTTCAAAGTTCAATATTGAACCCTACACACGTGTCGCTGTAAAACCTGTCACGTGTCGCTTTGGAGGCTAATTTAGATGCAAATATTGAACAACACCCTGTGATATATTTTGACGAATTGTATTCTTTTAATGGACCTTCGTACGATCTATTCCGTTCGACGCTAACTGGTAATTATAAAATATAGATTAAGTTGTATAAAAAACAACAACCTACCTATGAATATAGAATTCTTACTAATAAAACAAAAGTTGAAATTTAGTATATTTTTCCCTTTCATATGATACATAGTTTGTTTTCGTATTATTTTTAAGTTTTTTTTTTATTTTTCTGGTTGTAAATAACTAGTGAGATGTAAAACTGAGAAATACTGAATTAAAATTGCTGAAATTCCTTTCAAGTTGGTAATTAATATTAGGTACCTACGTTTTTACAGGCATTATGAATAGAGGAATGAAACTGATTCAGTGGAAAACGTGTCCTTCCACTAGACGGGGCAGATGTAGTAAAATGGCCTCGGCAGTATGGCAGTACGAGGCAACCAGCTTTGCTACACATAATGAACAAGACTGAACCTTATCCATTTTCAATAAAATTGGATTTACATTAACTTTGCATGTACTAAAATGATGACGTTGTTTAGTTTAGGTATCATATATAAAAAGGATGGGATGTACTGTATTATGTCGCCTGAAAAGTGTTTATTGACCAAATAGAAATAAAGATTGTATTTGATATATCTGTTTACCGTTTTTGAAACCGGTTTACGCTACATAAAACTCAGCTCAGCAGCTCTATCTATAGTATCTATAGTAACCTCCATGAATAGGGTACAAATATTAGTATTCTTTACACAAGGTTTACCCCTACCAGGATTCAAACCAGAAACCCTCGCTACTGAAATCAGGGTCACTAGCAACTGTGCCAATCAGATTGACATTTTTTCTGAATGGTTGTTTGTTTTTGGACCGATATTTACATTCTTGTCGACAGAGATATCGTTCAATTACATTAAAAACATAAAAAGCTTTCTTAAAATCCTAAAGGATTATTAGGATGATTAGAAAGTACTTACTATTCAATATTACTAGCGTCTAGCTCAGACTTCGCTTGGTTGAACCACACCAACGAATGCCTACATCAATTAATTTAGATTCGCTGAAAAAAAATGTAACGAATAGGAAAATAATTTTCCAATACTAAAGAGTATTAGAAAAATCAAAAGTATAAATAAATCTAAGTGGGTTCCTGCTAGCAGGACACAACACTTCAACTAGTTGAAGTGTTTACCTAGCAATGTTTGAGTATAAATTATAACGAAAAGTACATAAATAAAACTCTTATTAACATACTTACCTCTGTTGATCGTCTATTCGTATTCTCAAGGATATAGCTGCCTGTAATTGAATAAACAAACATTATGGAATGGTTGGCAAACCAGGGTAATTATAATTGCATCTTATTTCTGTTTGTGAAAAATGTTTAGGTCTTACAAATATTTGTTTAGCTATTAATATTCCAAAGACGTCATTCTGACATCACTAGGATTCTGCTGGTAGGCTATTTCATACTCTAACTCACTAATAGATTTATGAATATCTAAATATGTCCATTTGCGCTAGGTACCTAGCACAAATGGGAACATGTTATGACGTTGGGTCTTTTTTATATGTTACGATTTCCCGCCTAAACAATACAAATCGGAAGGATTATATAAAGTGGTCTTATCTCCCTTGCTGTTATTTTGTTGTATCTGGAATATCATATTAAATAGATATAACATGATAACATAAGAACATGCGTATCGTAGACGATACGACGGTCTATATAAAACTTCCAGCTGAATACTGCATTCAAGCCCGAAGCCGTAAACATTGATTATTACAGCGTCGCTTTGAAGAACACCTGCTCAGCCATCTGTTCAGAATTAACTGACGATAGCTACAATTTAGCCGGCTTATAATTTTCTCATCCAAAATACGGGACTTAAACACGATATTAATTTAGCTCTGCCGACACAGTTAGTGTAGCTATTTGAAATTCAATTCGCTGACTCGAATTGGCTTCGGTGTTGGGACTTGAATGTTAATCAGTATTGTTTTGTTTGGTTATAATAATTAACGTGACGTCTGTATTAAATTATTGAAGTTATTTCGAGAAAATTAGTCGAAAAGTTAGGTACCGAAAATGGGTCTGTAATTTTGAACTCTCCCGATCAGATGTGCTTCCTTGGGAAAGGCTTATGTGTATAAAGCAACGACATGATAAGCTTATGGGCGTAGGTAATAATGAACAATTACTATTCAGAATCAACTTAGTAAGCACATTGGATGATAAAAAAATAATGTACTAAATATGATATCGATCGTCTAATGGATGTCTCTGAACCGAATACGAGTGTTTTAAAAATTCTGTTATGTATATAAAACGGCGACTACGAAAACCTAATAATTAAAATAAAAGGTGTAACAAAATATTGTAAAATTGAGTAGGTTCCGATCACGTTGCTGTATAAAATTAATGTGTAAATTAAGTTTGATTTTTATGAAGATGGCGAACCAGTAGCATTTCACCGGGCACTTTGTGCATGGTTCAATTTTTTTTTATTTTTTTTTATTTTTCTTTGGGCATGTTATCTAATCTATACATATAAATAAAATTGGAGGGTCTGTTTGTAATATTAAAATAACCGCTTTTTACTAAGTGCATTTGGATGTATACACGTTACCTATACCGAAACAACAATTTTTATATTTTTTGTCAGTCTGTCTGTCTGTTTGTTCCGGCTAATCTCTGAAATGGCTGGACCGATTTTGACGGGAAAAAAAAATAGGATCTCACGAAAAAAAATTAAAACCAATGTTGCAGCGCAGCGCCTGATTAAGTTTGATAGCAACAACCTGCAGCAATGCGTCCCGCGGGCTCAGAATGGGCGAGCAGGCTGTTGTCAACGGTTGTCTTTGTTAAATACCACGCGGACGAAGTCGCGGGCAACAGCTAGTTATAATAATATAATATCGCCAGACGAAGACTAAGCAACGCGTGTATTATAACTCGGATACAAACATTTGTGCTCATCACATAAAGCTCGTCCCTACCAGGATTCGACCTCGGGATCCTCAGCGCCGAAGGCAGGGTCACTACCAACTGCGCTAATCAGGTCGTCGGTCTGCATAACCTGCTGATGAACCTGTTAAAGTATTTTACTCCTTGTTTAATAAGAGTACCGTATTATTATACCTAAATTCTAATAACGGATATCGGTTATATTTCAATTACTTTCATCAATAATATCGAACGCCATGTGGGCTAGTTTCCTTAACGATTACGGATTTTGCCTTTTCCTTGTATCAGGAAAAGTCGAGTAAGTATTGCTGAGGTAGGTACTTACCAATTTCGAGAACCATTCATATGGTTGCCTCGTACCTTCGAGTATAAAGCTCAGAAATATTGCGAGCAAAATACAAGTTATTAGAAAGTTGCGTGGTGAAATGCTTACAACTCAAAAAGATAATTTATGTAGATTCGTCTGTATATATTATGTTTCATTAACTGTGTAAACGTGTAGGATGAAACCTATTGAAAAATGAAGTAAAACAAAACAATTTTGGGGGCAAGGGCAATTTTGTTTGGGGGTAATTATTTTGAGATTTTACCTATCTTTCAGAAAACTACGTCAGTCCGTATGCGGAGACGGAGTGGGGGAGGGGTGCCCCAAACATTTATCCGCCCCTATCTCCAATAGCCACCTGTTCCCAATCAGTTTAACATTATTATTCTGAAAGCAAAGAAAAACCAATGAAAACAATAACTGCGGTATCGGCCGCATTTTATAAAAAATGAGCAAAGATGACGGCTCTGCTTATGTGGCGCGATCTGTAGTAACTTTGTGAATTCGTTTCTTGCAAATAGCTTTGACTGCACTTGACAAAAAGCGCAACCATAGATTAGGTTGGCTATTAAAGATGTATTTAAATCAATAGTTTCGTAGTTCATCCATTTGGAATTAATACCTATAAGTAAATTCACTAAATTGATAGGATACCCATATACTAACGATTCTTAATGGTTTGTTCATGACCTGATGATGGTAGATTAGAATGATAAATTGGGATAATAAGCTGACTCATCATTTGAAATACCTACAGTGTATTGTGCTTAGCAATAAAGGGACAAACAACTTTGTAAGTAGAGACGCCTGACGCAACTGTCAGTGCTTATTCACGACTAAATATATTGCTAATTGAACAAAAATGCTCGCTTATTAACACGTTGAGTGCGCTGCCATTTTCAGAGGACTTTCAGCCAGTGCGTTAGAGACCTATTCGACCTCTTAACCGAGCTTCACTCTAGTGCGTATGAGACCTAATCCATCTCGTAAAATAAGGTATTTTAAAAAAACTCATATCTTTATCAAAAAATAAGATACAATCTATGTTCTTTCTGTAAATAATAGAGAATTAACTGTTCTATCTCAAGTTTGCTACGCATGGGGATGTGAAAAGTGGGTTATGAGATATAACGAAAAAAAAATTAGGTATCCATTGAATCTCGCATCGCAACTAAAGATAGATCAGTTTGGGTTGTGACTAGTGATGGGATTAAAATAAAACCCCAGTTATCGATAGCTTAACTTTTTATGAAGTAATCATTTAAACATAGTAATATTGATTTCTTATATTTACGCGAATACTAGACATTTAAATAAAACTAATCTTACGGATTTTATCGTGTTTATTATTTGTTTTTTACGTTCCCGTCGTTTCGGCTGTTTTACAGCAACCATGGTCACGGGAGGACTGACCATGGTGACTGTCCTTCCGTGAATGATGAATTATGATAATCCATAAAATTAGTTTTATTTCAATAAACATAGTGACTAAAAAAATTTTATGAAGCATGGTAACCACATTTGTTGTTCGCATTGCACACACAGTGTATTTATTCGTTTGGTTTTTTTGGATGCATCTGTGCTACTAAATGTGAGCCGTAATTTACTGTAACAGCCTGTGCAACGACTTTTTTTGCTACCACGCTGACAAAATATAAGAGCGTATTTTTTTAAAATGGAGTGCGCAGGTACACATTATCGACATTTGAACAACACTGAGCGCGAGCTAACGGCGCCCGCGCCGCCCGCGCTCCGCTCCTTGCGTCTACGACGCCTGTGTTTTAGGAGGTCCGAAAGATCTCCTCACGCAACAGATGTATATTATTACAACTCAGTGCGTTAGAGACCTCATCCATCTCCTATTTTTTTTATTACATTATTGAATCAAACTCGCAGCGGGAAGTAGGTATGTATATTTGTCTCTGTCAAACACATAGAAATAAAGAAGTTACGACCTCCCGCACAGAGGTGGAGAACACGATTTTCGGCGCCGCACCAGCTGAAAGTCACGTTAGAGATCTTTTAGACCTCTTAACGCAGTCAACGTGTTAAGATGTCAGCTAGAGTTTCTTTTTTGTGATGGAAAATTATGCCATATATTTGGCCATGTTGGCTTCTACACTCCATACAAAATCAAAAAGGTGTGTTTTATTTTTATTGCATTTGTTTTTATTTTAATCAACTACCTATTTGAAGCAAAATTATTCAATCTAATTTATTTAAAATTATATTTTTAATACGATGAAATTTTGAGCGTTTCATACGAATTTATCTCAACGAACATCTTCTTCATATTGTTGTATAATTGAATGTTCGTACAAATACTTTAAAAGAACACAATAACACTGGCAGACGTCGCCGGATGAACTCTCTCTTAATAGTTACAATTGTCTAAAGAAATAACAAATTCAACAACAAGAAATATGGCGACAGTATGGTTCTAAATAGACCTTAAAACGTGTAGTATTAAGTCGAGAATTGTTAGAACAATGCAAGCGCGAACAAAACTCCTGCGTCACAGAACGAATCGTAATCTCATAGAAATGAAGATTAGAGCGTAAATTGAATGACAAAAAGATGTTCCCAAATGAAATTGATAAAATAAAATTACTCTATGTACTTATTTGTACATTCATAGCTTAATATTTGCATAAAACAAATAAGTAAATTTGATATAATTAAATACCATAACTATTATCGTATTTTTTACTTTTTATAATCATTAAAAGAAGTCTGAGAAAATGTTATTTTAGTTATAAAAAGTATGGTTTCCTAATGATTTTCACAATACTTTCTTAACTATACCTACTTGATAGAAATGTTTATTAAGAGCTACGAGTTGTTCAATACAAACAATAACAAAGTTAGGTACTGTTAATTATAATGAAGTTTGAAAGACTCTTGATTTACCTATTTCTCACGTTAATTTCACATTGAGTTCATGTACTGTAATATAATAGGTAGTTTTATATAATATACTACTGTCACACAACACAAGAAGCCCCTAAATTTATACAAAGTTATCGTACGTTTACAATGGTAACACAAGGCGAAGCCGTTGCTAATTATTAAACATAGGTATACAGGGTTTAAGTGGCTTTGTAGCGAAAACTGATACCATCGATTCAACTCACGATTCTGGACCCCCAGAGTTGAAAATTTTCTATCGACCTTTTCATGAATATACGCATTCTTTTGTATTATTAAATTGATTTTATCATAAAATCATAATAGAAATGTATTAACTTAACGTGATAGTAAATAAAAAAAATCATAATTACTAATTAAAACCAAAATCTGCTATGTAAATAAAAACTCGTTACGCTCGAGCGCACTCGTCACTCGCACGCATCGGGTATCGTGCGGAGCGTTGGGTTGTGATCGCGTGTTTACGATACATTGCGCGCTCACAAATTATAATACTTGTAACCCATGACATTCCACAAAAATGGTTTCTATAATTTTATTGTAGGCATTAAGTGTAACCATTGCCCGAAGTTTTCATTACCCCTTACACCCTGTATACATTTAGGGATGAGGTTTTACGATTTGCGATATGAAGAGATGCGTGGATAAGTAGGTACTAAGTCTTACATTTAAATAAAAAATATTATTTAACCCCAAACGATGTACTATTAAGCACTTCAAGCACTTAATTAAGTTTTAAGTAAAAACTTTGAAACGAATAGATTCATTTAGTAGCAACTAAGTTTTACTGGACTTTTAATATACTTTTAATATACTTAATTTCATTTTTATTACGCATTGCAACTCATAATAGTAATTAAAGTCTAATCGTATACTTACTATGAAACTATTGACTGGGTGGGTCCATCTTGCAAAATACTACAGAATCTTTAGTCGTGACAAAATTGTAAAAAAAAATATTTAATTCTTGTTAAATAATTTATTTATTCTAAAAAAAACATGAATTTTGAGAATGCTCGTACATTCGATTGAGTTTTCATTATTTTCAAACTCCTAACATTTAAATTAGTGAGGACAACATTATTTTTTAATAACATAATATAAGTACAAAATGTGAAGTAATTAATTAGACAAACAACACCGTTATTCACAAAAAAATAAGTAACATTTTATTGAAAGAATTTATAAAAAGTATAGCGTACAATCTAAGGCAAATGTATATTATATGAAATAAGCGAACGTCTAGCACTCGGAGAGTAGTGTTTAAAGTTTCATCGAATGTGTACATAACGAAACCCCTATACAAGAACTTCGTACACTTAAACCAAACGAACTTTGCAAAACAACCCGTGAAACTGCAACTTTGTTATACCTAGTGCTTTGAATTAATCCGCTTCTGATTTTCTCTAGGCTTATTAATCGCCCGCTACTAATTATCGGAAAACGGTAGTACATAATAAAACATAGAACAATAATTCAGTAAACAGCGTAATTCAGAAAGGGTATACTAGCTGTTAAGCCTGCGCTTCCTTGGCGCATTTGTAATCATTGTGTGAAATCAAAATTTCGATATCTGCGTCAATTTTACAAAATAAATTATTAAAAACACAATTGTACGTTCCTCACCAAATTACAATTGTGTTTTTGGGATCAAAATTAAAAAAAAACACACATCTAAATTTTATATACGACTCTATATACGAGTATATATAAAATCTGAAAAGAAAAACACAAGTCCAGTAGCGGGACCCATTAAAATCTAGACCGGCTCACATCTTCCCAACACTGGGTGACTGTTAAAGTCACATCTGGACTTGTTTTTTTTCGTTTGAGTTTTTATTTAAAGATCATTTTTTACGCTGTCAGGTTTTTAAATAAATTAACCCTCTTGTACTAAGTAAATCAATGTCAATATAATATCATAGTTCCATTTCATAATAGAGTAATACCTATTCACCCACTGAAATATATCTGTACTTCTAAATCTTTGTATTGAAATCCTGAAAAAGGTTTTGCATTGTGTACTTTGAGATACAAAACGGGGCACTGTCCTAAGCAAACAAATTCATTTATTAAATGTGAAACCCCTCGAATATTTTAAGTAGGAACCTATGTTACATGTATAAATACTTATTGTTAAATTGATATACATAAATAGATTAGGTACGTGAACAAAAAAAAAGTATTATATACCTAATTTGCAAATTAAATAATTTACCGACCTGGTTTCCTAAAATATTTTGTTTGTTGGCTATATTATTACTAATTAATGAAGTTTTCCTAAAATATATTTTAACAATATAACTAATCATAGCATTCTGGATTTACTCAGCGTACAGAAGTTTAGATAAAACTAGCCAGCAGAAGACTAGTCTGGCTAAACCCAGACTTACTTACTTTGTAATTCTGAACTTAGGTCTTTACTTTAGTCAATATCTCACGGGAATTTCAACAATTTGAGACTGAATGTTTTATTTGTAATCTTTGAAATGACATTGTTAACTTTTGAGAATGAGTTCATTTAGTAATTAACATATAGTGGTATACTGGTATGAATAGTCAAAATTTATTTCTACTATAATATGAGTACCTTAACTAAAATTAAAATCCCAACCCCCATATTTATAGCACTTGGAAGTATATTACACAGCAAATGTACATTAAACAGCAATTTGAATGAAAGTGCTTTGTAATGCTATTGTAAATGATCGAAACGAAACGATATAATAAACAACAAAATATGCAGGTACCGCTATATCTACCTACTTATGATAGATCTAATAAAAAAACGAAAATGTCAGGTGTTATATATAAGTACTAGCTGTCCCAGCGAACTTCGTACCGCGTCATGTATGAGAAAATGAATTTATTGGTATTCTATGAAAAATTTAAACAAATCTATCCCACGGGAACCATACATTTTACCGGGATAAAAAGTAGCCTATGTGCTATTCCAGACTATAATCTATGTCTGTGCCAAATTTCATCCAGATCAGTTCAGCCGTTTTGGCGTGAAAGAGTAACAAACATCCATCCATCTATCCATCCATCCAAACTTGCACATTTATAATATTAGTATAGATATATAAGTGCCATCATTGGTTGCGCCGAGTTTAGGAACAATACGCGAACGTATCAATATTTCAATGACATGGTTTGTCTACACTGCCACACATCTCACGCAATGTTATCGTATGATTGAAGTTCAATTTCCGTATCCGTGTATTCCTGACGCAGGCTCCCGCCGCCTGGAATGGGGCGCGAGAAGAACCGCGCTAGGTCCCTATGGAATTGATTAAATGTTTACCTAGGTAAGTACTATTGTAGTGGTTTAGAAGAAAAGTTTTTTATTAGTAAATATAGTTTTTTATAATGTTACTCATGATTATTTAAAAACCTTTTACATTATGTCGTCAAACATTTATTTACTTATTATAAATTAATTAAAACTAAATAAAACGCATTTACATAGACGCACGATTATCTTATTTGCGTATCTATATTGTGTTTGCCCTAGAATCTAGGGCAAACACAATATAGATCTAGGGCCTAGATTATTAGTTTTTTTTTATCGTCTCCCTAGATTGATGGATCCCAGTAATATGTTAAAACATTGAAAGTTTGTACTGTGGGATTCAGATATTTACTCGTAATATCAACATTCCTTTTTAAAATATACTTATGTATTTCTACAATTACATTGATTTTCACAATATGTGCCACTAATCCATATGAAGATGTTATTATTAATACGAGAAACATAAATTTATTTAAATTTAGATACCTACTGTCTATTTTAACAGAAAATATTTGCTTTTATGAAGTTTATCTTCAATTAGTTTAGTTTATGTAAACCAATTGGGTTTCTAATCAATAGTCCCAAAATGTATGAACAAAATCTCCAGGCTAAAATTAAATCGACAGTGTTCGAGTTTTATAGTTGCCAAAGTTTGGAAGCTTAGGGTGCGCCACAAAACTTCGCAAATTCGTTATCACTTTCCAGCAATTTAAATCAATGCTTTATTTTTTCTGCAAAACCAAAGCATAAATAATGATGGCAAAACATATTATTTACAAAGTAGGTAATTTTGTTATACAACAATAAATTGTACAAGTAGGTAACTAAGAGTAAACTAACGTTAGCTAACATTCATAAGGCAACAGTTTATGGACAGCCCTGAAACACTGAAGCCCTACGTTCTGTTCTTAAAGTTACCTAACAAACATTATTAAACCTGAGCAGGTAATTATTATTATATAATTACCTGCTTTAATTATTACTTGAAGTGCTTTACCGACAAATTGAAAACATAACATTTCAAGCGATGTTTTCAAATTATTACCAACACCTCATAATTATCAATATGTATATGTTGCAGTCAAAACTCTCAACCGGTCAAAACTAATTTTAACTGGAAAAATCAAAACTACCTTTAATCGCAAATTTGCAGTCAAATGTTTTTATATGTTAGGTTAGGATAGTTTTTTTATAATTAAAAAAAACAAACTAACCCATCCTAAGCTTAGCTTAGGTTATCGACGTCCTTATCTTTTAAATAGGTTTGACTGATATTACTATTTAAAACTTCTTTTGACATAATCAGTTAGTCAAAACTACTTTTAACCAGCTCCAAACTAGTTTAGACGGTTATTTCAGTCAAAACTAGTTTAACCAACCCGTTCAGTTAAAATTAGTTTTGACTGATTTTGTTAGTTAAAAGTGCTTTTGATCGATTCAGAGTTCTGACTGCAACATATATATAAAGGAAATTGGAATCGGTATTTCATACATAAGTGGTGGCCACATAAATATTTCCGTCAAATTACATAATTTAATAGAATAGTAAGTTTTAATGTTTTAGTAAGGCTTACTTACCTTTTGTTTGACTTGTGCAACTCTTTGTAGATCCAAACGTCTGTTATTCAAAGTGACCATAGGATACACGTTATAAATAACGGTATATATACTTTCCAAAAAATCTTAGTAATAGGCGGTACAGTTGTAAGAAAGAGAAGTCTCAAGTTACCTTTGAAAACAAACATTTTGTAAACGATAAAGAGCTGAGCTATTAAAAGCTTTTCAATATTTTGTGTTTCATGTTTGAAAACGTTTACAGTTTATCTTTTCGAAACTTACGCGATTTGTTATTACTTTTGCGGTGATTATCAAAACACTTGAGAATAGGTTGGTACTTTCAAAGCATAAATCTGTGAAAAGTTCGTGGCAAGCGTTTACTGACAGCCTCTTTGTTTTCTCTTGTTATTTTATTTTTGAATCTGATATGGAGTCCACATTAAAAATACCGAATGCTTACAAATTCGATAAAGAAGCGCAGGTTCAAGGGTTAATATTCCCATTCTTTATCATTATGTATATCTCTTTTACGGAATATATTTGGCCTCTTATCGATTCCCATAAAAGTAATTTAATAATCATTGCAATGTATACAAGCTTATATATAGCGTTGAATGTGACCCTATTCATTCTCAGTGGGGTCATTCCAGTCCACCGAGCTTTATACTTGAACCATAGGCGGCCAGTTTTTCAATCCATCTTTGCGCATAAAGTTTATGAATACGGACGTCACGTTGACGTAAGTAGCCAACTTCTATCAGCGATTTTTATTAATTTTCTTCATTCTTCCAATCTAAATTTGGCTGTCTGGAAAAACCGCTAATCTATTATTGTAATTTCCTAAAGTTTTATAATAAGTACCCAATTAGTTACTACATTTTTATTATAACATAAGACAAGTTCAATTAATTAATGGTTTTTATAATCGAGCCTGAAGCAATTGATTTGCAAGAAATATATTATAATTTGTGAACAAAATTTCATGTCTTTGATACATCAATTTAGCATACACTAATGTTTATTCGTCTTCCTAACTACAGAGGTGTCTCCTTTTATTTTGTTTTCTCTCGGACGCACGCATGCAATTTCAAGCAGAAATAATGCCTCAAATATCGTCATTGAAACTCGTCCGGGAAACCTACATCCATAACTTAACCTATACAATTATTTATTTAATAATTAATTCTTCCGTAGACTTGGGAAAACTTAAAGTTGGTCAGGGATAAAAAATCTTACTGCTTAATAAATCGCGTTCGATCAAATTAGCTGTCAACACTTATGTTTCGATACATTAAAATCTCTTAGGATTAACAACAACGTATCTAGAGCAAATATACACCGCGCTCTATTTCAAATACCTATTTAAGTTTAAAGCTTCGAAAAATAACGATTCCCGTTTCAAAGAAAATGTAGTCGATTGCGTATGAAGCATGCCCTCGGGCGTAAAACATTTTTATCGGTAACCCTCGCCCTGAACATTCTAGCTATAGTGACTATCAATCTTAACATCCAAGCTGCAGAGCTGGTAATCGACTGACAGTAATTATGTAGATCAATTGGAGAGAAGTGTTTTGTATAGGATATTGTGGACCAATACAACTCTTATAAATGTCATATAAGTGCATCTGTATATTACAAATAATTTAGTAATATTTATACGAATATATTAATACAAGTTATGTTGCGACATTATTTCAGAGTATCAACGTTACGCCAATGACATATTTCCTCGCAACATTTATTTTGACTATAGTATGTTTGAAATAAAATCTAAAATGTTTCCCAATACAATTTCGAGAAAACAACAGTTGTACCGAACATAAATATTTTAAAAAGCACTTCATGTTTCAATCGAGCCCTATTCAATCAAAGATCGAGTGTCTTAAACAAAGTGCTTTTGATAAGAATATATACAGAATAAGGAAGTGCATCCATTGCACTTAGAACGTCTCATGTTTTACTCAAAAACGGAATAATTTTAAAATTTCCCAGCTATTCAATATCGATTCTATGTCATCCGAAGTACGGTACCTATTCGATTCCAAATATGTAACCCCATTTAATGTTTATATATTTCCTATGAATTATTGTTAATTTAATAAAAATGATACACATTTTCAGGTAATTGTTTTCAATTTGGAGGAGCACAGGATGCCTCTAAGGGTTGCATCGTCGGTATTGCACAGACACTGTAACCGCTTAGGTAAGTAGGTATATATTATTAGTAGTGTAGTTCTAAAAGTCGATGGTGACTGTTTAATCCAACTGAAAAATAGCTGGAAAGCCTCTATAATATGTATATTTAACATTCTGCTATTATTAAACGGATTTTGCTTCTATTGGCACGTGCCAAAAACACAATGACACACTTGCATGTATAATTCGCAAGTTTAGCAACGCTTTAGATACTTACTTCGTATTTTTTTCCATTCAATGCCCCAGCGCAGTAATGTTTCCTGAACGCAAAGCGTGAACGTGCCATTATTATGTTTTCACGCGAAAGCCATTCTCACAGATTGCCCTAATCTTTCCTTTATTTAATCCAGCATCTCGCCATTTGTGAGATACTTTAAATAACATCAGGAGGATTTTTTTACGTTATCCCTCTCCCATTAAGATTTAGTACATTTTCAGTTTGAAGTTTATTAATTTGAACTTGTAATAACTTGATGATGAAGTATTTTACAGGATCACTAATGATGCATCTATTTTTGGTTTCCATTTCGTAACTGTCAGTTGTTGTAGTCACTTTAGGCCATAAATAAATAATGATTATCAGTATTCAGTATACCTAATGTTTCGCAAAACTTGGAATCCCCAAGATTGTTATCCAAACCAAGATCTCTGTATCAATCATCTATAATAATATCATCAATATCTGTATCAAATTTAACATCCATGACTTGGGTACAAATATTAGTGCTCATCACACAAAGTTTGTCCCTACCAGGATTCGAACCAGGGACGTTCGGCACAGAAAGCAGGGTCACTACCGACTGCGCTAATCAGACTGTCATATCTGTGCTGTCACCGAAGTAAGCATTGTAGATGTAGTAAACACCATGGTTTCTGTTATCTTTCCATTTCCTGTTTCGTTTTCCTCTTGCTCTATGGTTACGTTTGTTTTTGTCTTTGCTCTTTTTATTATGAGGTTCCAAATACAAAAATCCGTCAGGAAACCGGCGGTGGATGCGAGTGGTGGTGGAACGTGATGTGTAAAATTCATTGGATTTCTATCGGCTGATAAAACGATGAACATATACTCGTATAATTATATTATTTTCAAAATTATTAAAAAAAAAATACTCTATTAAAAATAAATAATAATTAGTCTTCTCTTTGAAATAGGTTCTCATTAATGTCTGTACAATGTACTATAGAGCTCACCGTAATTTAAAAACTTTGTGACACTTTATGAAAGTGAAGGAGAATAAATTGAAAAGGCATCGTGCAACGAGTAAATTGAGGAGCATCGTTGATTTAAAGCCAATTTAACTTGGTTGCAGAGTCGCAGTTTTCAATAGAACCACAACCGTTTCCTATCTACTGAAGGTAGATAAGAATCGAGCAATTTCTATCCAAGCTTTAATTTCAGCCGCATTTTCAACCCATAAGTTGAAATCTGAACTTTTCTGTGTTGGTATTAGCGTGGACTTTATTATTTAAGGATATTATTGTATAAATAGCACAAGAACATAGCCGTAGCACTAGAACTAAGTATTGGCATGCAAAAATGAATTTAACGGGGGTAGAGAATAAAACATAAATAGCATCTCTCTTCCATGGCCTTAACTGCTAAGAACACATCTCCTTACTTTCATTTCATTGTCATTAAAGTTTAAAATTGCTTGGTACAGCTTTGCACTAGAGTTGGTGACAATACCAAGATTTTATTTCATTTGTTCTAAGTTATGTTGCTTGGAGGGCAGCCAACCAATAAGCTGTTTGCACAAGTTATGTTTATATATTTAATAGATAAAACTTTTACTATTACAGATACTATTACGGCCTGATTAGCTCAGTTGCTAGTGACCTTGCATTCTCTACCGAGGGTCCCGGGTTCGAATTCTGGTAGGGAAATACTTTGTGTGATAAGCACGAATGTTTGTACCCAAGTCATGGATGTATCATATCATGGATCATATCTATGTAAGTAATTTAAGTAAGCTCCTCATATTTTTTATTTATTGTATAACTTGTCAGGAACTCTCTGACTCTATTGGACTAAAATGTATCAGGATAACATAAATAGAAGAAGATAAATTAGAATAGGAATAGTTTATTACGCAGTAACATTGACTATAAGAAAGTATTGGTGAGCTCCAGACAAGACAATGCCTGTTACTTGTAGCTCCGTACACTAATTAAGGTAAGGAATAATTTTACGTGTTATAGAATTTCTTAAAACAAAACAAAATGAAATCTCGGACACTATAAAATATTATTATACAGGGTCGTATGTGTGTGTAGACGTGTATGTTTGAGTTTGTGTGTGTGCGTGTGTTGGGAGGTGTATATATTTTCATATGTGTGCGTGTGAGTGTTGTGAGGGTAATATTGTTATCTTCGTGGTTAGATTAACTTGAAGACTTTCATGACATTTAAGAAATAGATTTTTCGCTTGTAATGTAACCTTTCCGAGTCTTCTAGATTGAATTCGCCACAATTTTTCAATGAAATCTGTAGCACTTTTATTTACAAAATAAGTCTACCTAATTTCAAATGCACTTTGCATTTATTAACTGGGAACAATGTTCTGCTTATAGACTTGGGACTTGGGACTCGTGTTGTTGCCAACTCCCCAGCCGTACTAAACAGCGTGGTGAATTGTTTGCTACACAAAATTGTATTGGTAACCTAACCGGTAAATATAATATTGTGGATATAGAGACCTTTATAACTTACCTATATCGAGAACCCTATTCTTTATTCGCTACAGCTTTCTTTTAGTTTATGTATAGCTTTGCGGGCTAGAATACTTGTATACAAATAAATAAAATTGAAGTGTCTGTTTGTAATATTAAAATAGCCGCTTTTTACTAAGTGCATTTGGATGTATACACGGTACATATACCAAAAGTCTGTTTGTTCCGGCTAATCTCTGAAATGGCTGGACCGATTTTGAGGGGACTTTCACTGGCAGATAGCTGATGTAACAAGGAGTAACTTAGGTTACTTTTATTTTAGACTAGCTGTTACCCGCGACTTGGTCCGCTTTTTGTTAAATACCACGCGGACGAAGTCGCGGGTAACAGCTAGTTCCATATATAAGTCCTAATTCTAATGGACTAGACACAGAGTAGTCAAACTTAGCTCTTTGAGAGCTGCTTGATTAGCCGTGACTAGACCAACCGCGCAGCTTCGCGAGGCTACCTCGAGCACATGCCATACGCGAGCTGCCAGCCAGGCATATTGCAAATGACATAGCGTGCAAGGGGTTGCCTCGTTTGGTGACGTCATACGTATTTAAATACTACTAAACAAAAACCAAAAAATATTGGTTTTTTTAATATCATTTGGAGTGCTTTCGGCTGTCTCGCGAGGTCGTCCAACCAGTCAGTATGCTGCTAATGATGAGTGAACTTAGTAGGAACTTCTAATGTTATCACTTCATTAGGATTATGTATGACCCAATATGTTACGCTACGTAAAAAAAAATTGGTTGAGTCACAGTTCTCACATCGTGTGAGTAGGTTTACAAATCGAAGCAAATACGGGATAGCAGACGGCAATTGGGCACGTCATCGAAATATGCTGGAAGCGTCCGATGCCTGCAATAAGTCAAGATATATTACCAAACATTATTCCCAACAGGCTTGGTTCGCCCGTTTCAGGGTTCCGCTGGTATTACGAATATTTGTACAATGGAACGCTATTTCGGTAACTGACGATAAACATACCTAGTAATATAGTAAGTAGTTACATAGATACACAAAACCTGTGATACCTACCGGTGAAGGACATACTATACAGTAATAGCTGCGTGAATAAATAGATGTTTTAAGAATATATATATAAGAATATAACTATATTAGAATATAAGATAGCCTGGAGTCCCGTGTCCAGCAGTGGTACATTAAAAGGTATATAGGCTATAATCACCGAGGTGGTCAGGGTTATCTGATACAGGAGAACCCTCTAACACAGATTAGGTAATAGTTGCCTATAATTAGGTGACAGATGGTGACCCTATTATAATTTATTTTATGCGATAAAAATAAGTATTCGAAGCTTACAAGACGTTGAACAATTTGAATTAATATACAATGAGTACCTACGTTTTCACGAAGCGGTGATTCACGAAGACTTAATAAATTTAATTAACATACAAATTTCAAACGCGGAGTTACAAAGAATGTTACGTGACGCGAATGTTCCCTTTATTTATCTAACTTTACTGCGTGTTGTGCCTCTGTTAGGTACATAATTAGTAAACCCATTGAATCGCATGAAGTGCCAACAAAATATCAAATTAGATAAGAAAGCAAAAACAATTATATAGGTAGGTTATAAGGAAAACAGACAACACATTGAGGCCAAATATCAAAGGCTTTATGTGTGTGAACTACAGTGTACCTAACACTGTTCTACCGTTTGGGGAAAAGAGGCGTTTCTTCAGTTAGTATAAAGAAAAACTACCTCAATAATTGTCAATTAAATCTAGGTGTGTAAAAAGATATGGAGAGAGCTTTTACTTTGAACGGATTTTTACGCACTTTTTTTCCGAGTTTACCCATATGTTGTAACAAACAGTTGTCACTCTCTGATGCGTTAGCTCTTCCTCTCTTTTCGAATGTAAAAATACTAGGATAACATAAAATGGAAAAACAATGTGTGTTAGGTATCTGACAAAACATAAAATAATTGCTTATTTTATAAGCGGTCCAAGTCAACAAACATAAATTATAAAGGTATGTAATTACAAGTATATAGACTAAGTACGATCGACGCGTTTTCGTATAAGTATTGCCACATGATAACACGTCTGCAAGAATATAAGTGTGATTGTTATTTGAAACAACAAACAGAAATAAGAGACAGAACCTTATTAAGTTGGTGTCTTATATGGAAACGTTAGTTACCGCAAGATGGGGTAATTATTAGTTTTCAAGTTCGTAGCTAGAAACTAATTATGTTCTCGAAGTCGGCGAAGGTTTTTCAACTGTTAAGAGTGTGTACAATGTAGACAAGAAAAAGAAGGGTCGCATGCGAACTATGTATTACCAGTAACTAAACTTGGTTTGTTACAAGTTGTATATGTTACTAGTAACAAATCGAGATTTGTTATAACACATACAACTTTAAATTCCACCAAAGTTAAGTTAATATTAACAAAATTTAAGTTGTTTTGGTGATAGCCAAAAAGTTCGGCAAATTAATTTTGTCATTAATAAATAAATTTTGTTAGTAATTCACTATAAAACAAGGCTTATAATACATTTTCTTAAATCTTAATTGTTGAAGAATTTTTATTTTCTTCCGTTTTTTTAATAATCAATTAACCTTTTTTTAAATATGAAAAGTCTCTTTAAATTTTCGTTGGCAATCGGCTACCAAATTGAACCACTTCAATCAGGGTTAAGTAAAATGTCTTGCTCACCTTCAGTATTCTGTAGTGTATCTACATAAAGCTTCATTGGATTTACTTTACCGTCACACGACCTACAAGCGTCAATGTAATAGTGTTCATTGGTCTGGTCTGTAGCTTAAAATAGGTAGACTGCTAGCTTCAACAACAAAACTATTTAACTGTGATAGGCAGCAGATCATGCTGTAATAGAGCTTAATAAACCCCACCTCGACAATAAATCGGCTAACGAGGGGCCACCCATAGAGCAATTTATAAACATAATAATCCGTATTTCACATTAGCGCAATTTATTGTCGCATAATTACACCATCCGGGTACCGTTACTGGACCTCGGCAAGTGTACTGAATAGGGCACACAACAAATTCAGTGCTTTATTCTTTAAAAGGTATTTTGTTTTATGCATCTAAATATATCGTTATTAATGATAATACATATACCATACAATGAACTGGGGACAAACCCAGTATCTAAAACTAATAGGTACTAAACATCCATGGCTCGGGTACAAATATTCGTGCTTATCACGCAAAGTTTGTCACTACCAGGATCTGAACCCAGGACCCTCAGCACAGAAAACAGGCTCACTATGCCTATACCGAACTAATCAGGCTGTCATTGTCAATTGTAATCAAGTCGTTATTGGAAAACAACATTTTATGTTTAAAATTCTTCGTGCTTTGGGTAATTTTAACTAGTTTTTTCCTAGCCTAGTTCGTAGAGTCCCTGTTATAGTGGCATGACTCTCAGTCGGACCTTGGATAAGTGACCAAATTCACTTAATCTGCACCATGATTCGGAGGGCACGTTAGGTTGGAAGTATAATTTTCAACAACTTTGAAAATCATTTCGGGCAGTTAGAAGTATGAAATACACTGACATTGTTTTTACCCTAATAAATATTAGCAATGAGAGAAAACAGAGTAAACTATCAAACTAGAAACGGATAACGGGTTCATAAGAAGAAATTTAAAATAATTTCAGTAGTGATGAGTTTCAACTCAGAAATAATCGAACAATAAACAATCATTCATCGATTTGTTTGACACGCGATAAATCGATAAACGTTTATCCTTTCCGCCTCGTTCACATAATATAAACGTCAAATAATGACCCCCGGGACGGATAGCGAATTTTGTTTACCTACTATTTTCCGTAAATAATGATTCTATTATAGTATTTCTTGTAAACACTTATTGGTTATTGCGTTATGGTTATAACAATTTGTTCTCATTAGATACATAATTATTTCAATAAATAATTGTATGTGTATGTATAGGACATCACTACAAATGATAGAAATCATAAATAAAACAAAATCTTATACAGATATGCTACAATAGCAATGCCTCTACGATGGCTGTTATTAGTGATGCGAAATACTTGAAGCACATCTCGAGTAATTCTTAGGCATCATTATGGACAGTGGCCGTGGCCTCTAAATAAGCGTATTTTTATTATTTACTAGATGTTCCGGCAGACGTTGTCCTGTCAAAAAAGAACTTTCAGTTTTGTACGAATTTATCTATTTTCCGGACAAAGTTTAATTTTTTTCTTTCCCTACAACACTAGGACTATTAGGAACATTAAACTGCCACATCAGTTCAGCCGTTCTCAGTGTTGCGTTTACCAACAGATATAATTTCATTTTTATTTTGTAGATTATGTATGTAGCGGTAACTATGCCCGTGGCTTTGTACGCATGGATTTTACTTCTTGTACTTACCCAAAAAACTCCCACATTCTGGGACATAAATAGATCGTATACTTGGACCCCGTTTTTTAAACCCATGCCAAATTTCAATAAAACCCTTCTTATGAATTTTAGATATAGTTTTTCTGCATATCCCGGGGAGCGCCATGCTTTTTCTGGGATAAAATGTATCATATATCACGACCCGGATTATAAGTCATCACATGCCTAAATCCAATGTATCAAAACCTGTCTAGTTGTTTTTCTGTGATGCGCAAACAAACAAAGTATTTAATAGAACAAAAAAAAAGTTATAAAATAACAATTTTAGTGGCCACACGATGGAGAGCCAGATTTCGCGTCGTAAAGATATACAAACAAGTCAAGGATAATTTTATCTACGGTCCGCCAGACTACGGGGACTTTAGTTTGGATTTGCTCAAAATTTTATCCGTTCATCCTGATAAATTGTAGGGTAAACATTTTATTTTGAGCTAGAGTGACTGTAACACTCGAGCAAGCAAATATTTTTTTATAAGAGTCTTATAAAAGTAACTTTTTGTTTTTATCGAGGAGCAATTAAACGCAATTATGCCTCCTGCTACGATTGGCCTTAAGGCATCGTGACGTCACCGTTTAAAATGTCAAAAATAATGTCTGTTGATTCATTTTCAAATGATCACAAAGAAGAAGAAGAAGAAGATTATTGATCCTGAATGGCGTTGAGGAGCGCGCTATAAATACCATATATTGACTAACTTTGCGGTCTCTGACGCAATTAAGGATCAATAATCATTTATAAAAACGAATAAAGAGATATGACTTTTGTCTTTTTAAACGTTTGTTTATGTGTCGGAGGTTTTTACATTTTTATTTTCTCTAAGAAATGACTTCAAATCTCCGCACCTGTAAGTTAGCAACTACAACACAGCCTTGTAATATTAAACTGAAAATTCCGCATGAAAAAAAAAGTTTACATCTACGCCAGCCTAGAGGAATCTTCACACATAAAACCTTCGTGTCCGCATCGACAGTTTTCTATTCGACTTTAAAACTATTGTTATAAGTACCAATTTCTCAAGTTGACAGCAATTATAAACTGTCAAATAGTCACAGCTCAAGCATAATTATAACTCCTTACCTTTGAAAGATACCTTTATTAATATTCAACGAACACCGTTTCATACTTCTCTAATTTATGTCACGTCTCACACCAACTCACTTGACCTTAGCGCTTAAACTATTAAATAATATACTCCGAGAAACGGGTTGATCGCACCCGTTCAATTAGCACAATTATAGTTCCAGAACACGAGTTTTGTATTTAATCAACCCAAACACATCAAATTATCCCAAACTAGGCATAGTCAACATTTACTGTGAGCCATCACAGTACCGTCAACACCAAAATATATAAACAAATATTTCATTCCATCTGTTCGCTTTACGTTATATTAAACAAAAGTATACAGTTTAATATTGGTATCCCCATAATTTTCTAAGTAAGTAGCAATAAACTCTAATCTGAAAATTGAAATGTTAGCTATACTCTATCCATGGAGCGGTTATGGATCTGCCAACTGTAAACAATATAATAATAATAATATATTATCGCCAGAAGAACACACCAACTATACGGTCCCACACTAAGCAACGATTTTATTATGGGTACCGTATAATGGACTGAGTGTATAATACTTATATAGATATTAAACATCTATGACTCTGATACAAACCTTCATGCTCATCACACAAAGCTTGTCCCTACCAGGATTCGAACCCGCGACCGTCCGCGCAGGAAGCAGGTTCACTGCCAACTGCGCTAATCCGGTCGTCTAAAACACCTAAACAGTGAATAAAGTTCCCTTATTGCTGTCATTCAAAAGCCATGTAAAGTTGGCCAGCGAGGTGGAATATGACCCGAACCTCGATCGTATTGAGGGTTAGTGTGCCCAGTATTATGGCAACACCCACATTCCTCTGCCGTTTCCGCATCATGAAGGAAGTACTTCGTTATGGAACTGAGATAGGCAGTACTCTCATGACTCCATATTTTTTTAAGACATGGTAACAAGTATTTTTTTATACTGTCTAGATTTTTTACATGTATGTGTATTTTGTTACTGCCTCAGTAGGTTGATATTAATTATTGATCAACTAGACATTAGATCAATGGTTGATACATTCAGAAATACTCGGCCAATATAGCACAGTGGCACCCAACGTGGGACTTTCGATTTACCTCTATTCATGTCGAATATGTTCCGACAAAAATACGTAAAATTAAAACATAAAAGCTAAGAACCTAAAAGTCTTTTAAGCTTTGAAACATTTTGACTTTACTGGTTTTTTTTCTGAATATACTCGAACTCAACCGGCTTTGTTAACTAAAATGAACTGGCAATAGCTACATGTAAAAGCTTTTAGTGCGTTATCAAAAATGCTCTTGGATAGGATAGGTGCACGGCTTATTTTGCAATAGTATTAAAAAACTATTGTATTTAGGTTCATACCATAATTACATATATTTTCAATATAACTGACATAATTATGGAAGGGCCAGCTCCAAGGGCTGGGCATTTCCTCGCTCAGCGAGCAGCTTTGGCTATTCAGCGAGGAAATGCGGCCAGCATCTTGGGCACGCTACCGCATGGGCCAAATTTTTTACACTTACTTACTTTTACTCTATACTGTTTTAAATTTATATTAGTTTCGTAAAACAATGTAATTTTCTCTGACATAATTTGAATATTTACACTAAAAGCACAATCCAGCGAGGACGATGTCATCCCATAGATGAGCATTCATGCAAGCGCTGCTGACTGCATCATCCAATTATCCTAAGAACTACTCCGAGCAACGTCTGCAGTCGAAAGATGCTAACATCGCGTTTTCAACATCCATCCATTAAGAGTAAAGACCCAATTTCCCAGCAACAGTTAATCTCGGCATAACGAGATCGTTACCCAGACGCGGCGGCCGTTACTGCATAGGAAATACGAAGTGAAATATTATCGTGTTCATCGCCTTACTCTAAAAATATTAGAACTTTAGAAAGGAAAGTTTTGATCCAATCGGTATCACACATATCTACATATAGGTCTTTCAAAAATGTTTGAATACTAAAAAAAAACTTTTTCTTCAATACTTATTCATACAAATGCGAATGAACGTCGTCTTTCTTCTTTTAGATGGCCTCACCCATCCAAAGGTAGGTATATAGTCTATGTCAAGTAAATAACAGCAATAATAAGTCAATTTTGTTAATGAAAACACATTGTAGAACAATTATTCCGTTGCATGTGGAAAAAGTATCCGAATGCTGAAATACATTGTTGAATATTTTCTTCATAACAGTATTTCAAGAAATGCCGGCTACAATTTAAATAATACTGAAAAACTCGGCACGGCTAATTACAATAATCACATGAATGAATTATTTTCGAAACGAAATTGCGTGAGATTCCGTGTTGTAATCAAAATGTGATAAACGTTAATTATTGCTTCCATATTCGTTCCGGAGGGATTGAAAATAATCAACTATACACTCTTTTTTATAAAAACACACAGTATATAATCAATTATGACAAGGATTTTAATTTTCAAATATTATCTTGAATAGCCTTGTAATTAATTTAAAGTTACAATAATTTAGTATGACGTACTCCATTTTAAATTACAATAATACGTACACGTACATAAAAGCGTTGCAAATTTTTCACATAAGTAATAATAATTCCCCATCTCCATTCTATCGTCGGTCGACAAGACGCACGGATAAGTGTCATCCGTACACTGTGGACATTCCTGCGGTACGCACTAAGCGTTTTGCTTCTACTTTCATCGTGCGTACTGCCAAGGAATGGAACACGCTACCGGCGTCTTTGTTCCCCGTTGACTACAATCTGAGTGTTTTCAAGTCGAGAGTGAACAGGTACCTTCTAGGCAAGTATGCTACATCGTAGATCTCATCGTCACTTAACATCAGGTGAGATCGAGATCAAATACTTGCCTATACTGCAATAATACATGCAATATATACTTTTGCATCACTTTCATTTCAACCCGCGATGATAAGGACAGCATTCGTTCTATAACTAATCTCAGCCCCTTATGGACAGTAATTTATATGAGCAACATTTTATAGGCTCGTTTTCGTTGCAGGCGAAATCAGCTTGTTGTCGTGATGTTTCTGCAAGATATGCTCATATCTTATCACGGGGAGGGTATTGGGGTGACGTATGATGTCATTACCGTCGTTCCCTGTATATTGTCGTGCGTGAGGCCAAAGCCTTATAATACATCAATGTACAGACATACCACTTGCAGTAGTAGGTATATAGATACGTATCACTATCAACGTTTTAATAATCACTAAAATTAATTTTCCCTGAATAATATTAACGAACAGTGTATTGTAATGGTGCCTTCGGTCACGAACTAGACGACTGGCTTCCAGCCAACATCAAGAGCTGCGAAACTAGGATACAAAGAGTATAGGAGCGGACGTTTTCCGAATAAATACCTATTGGCTGATTTCGACGAAAATTCTAATGATCTTGAGATTGTGTGCACGATCATAATACGAACGAAATGAGGTGTCTGTTTCATAGTAAAATATTGATAGAATTTGAAGCTGTATTAAATAATAATGCTGCACCTATGCCAATAAAAAAAGTTAAATATCTTTTTTTTGAACATTTCACAGAAGAGACGACTCGCAGTCATACTAGGAATAAAATCTTTGAAAAAAGAACTGCCTCATCCAAGCCTAACTGACTTATATAGAATTATTCAATGGATAGTAGGTACCATTTTGTAGTTAGACAGCGTCTCCGACATTTGCACTTGTCAAGACGTGCAATCGCACAAGTAGTTTACGATTGGAGACGGCTGCGATGCTGGCAAACAGCTGATCTATATTTAGGAGAGAAATGTGGATTGCCTTCGCGTTACTACAGCTGTGATAACTTAGAAAAATATTAAAAAGGATTTATGTAAATTTTGCGCATAAGAGGAGACTGCGGATTATTGCAATAGAAATATATCACTATGAATACAAAATAAAACATTAGGTAACTATTTTAATGGCTTATTAATCATATAAATAAGATATAAAATAATCAACCAAAAAGAAACTTGTGCAATATTGGAACTTGTCTGTATCCTCTGCACTAAGCACAAGCTTGTATCGCAGAAGACAAGTTGTATGGCAAGAACAAAAACAACAAATGCTACTACAAACGTTTGAACATACAAGTAGCTGAATATTCCTTAAAATGTTGATTTAAAATTGCACCCCCGTTGCCTACGGGAACGTATTTATTCCACGAATCATTCGGATCGACGCATTCGATTTGGGAAAAGCTCCCGTGACTCGGTATGTGCTTACATAAAGCTCAACGTGCGTACAATTATAATTTACTGTTGAATAAACAAATGTGATTCCGTTAAACATTCGCCTTATAAATGACATTCGTGTAAGTACAAACATAATTTGAAAGTGTCAATATTTGATTTAATAAATGCAAACATATTAATAATAAAAATGGATACGTAACTCTATTTTATATACATTGTACGTCTGAAACACATCGCTAATTAGATAGGTAGGTTTACCCGGCTGTGTAATTAATTCAGTAAAATAAAAAAAATAAGTTTCATAATTAAAACTATACCCGTGCCGTGTGTTTGTGAAAATTCCAGAGACAAATGGGTTGAGCTCGTTGGTTGTCCACTTTTGTATAATTTATTCCAGTTGCGTAATGACAAATTTGCATCTGCATAGTGTTCCGAATATAGTGAGGTCCATACGGTCCCAGTTATTTCTGGTTAAACTGCACGTAAGTATAGGGATGATAGTAATAACAAAATGTAATACCTCTAATATGTTGATTGCGACTTGCGTGAAGTATTTTTTTTTTATATTTCCTCCTACGTAAGAGACCTACGTCAGTACAGAGTCAAAAGTTATTTGGGTTTACTGTAAATAGACAAAATACAATTCCAAAATATTTCTTCAAGAAACTAAAGAATATATGTAGCACAAAACTCGATTGCTTATCGTATAAATAATAATACATACGTACAAAAACTTGTGTAAAACTTGTGTGTACTTGTGTGTGTAAAAGTTGAGAAACCTCAACTTTTACACAAGATTTCTATGCTCATAAAATACAAGAGAGTAAATCAGTGTTCTGCATCCATTTTGAAAAATAATCCTGTACTGAATATGCTAACGTGTGTTATACACACGTGTGTATATATAATTCAACGCTATTATTTTAATAAAACAGTTGTTATGCGCGATGAGAAAATGTTTAAAAAAAATACATCAAAACTGATATCGCTGACGTTAAAGTAATAAGAAATAAATTCTACACCAAAATCTTTGAGAGGATATTATAGGTTGCAAGAAAATTTGGCCAACTTTTTTAATGAGTATATCGGGGTCCTATAGACCATGAAATCATTTTCACCTGCTAATACTACCCAGTAGCGTTGACCATTCAAACTCAAACCATACAAAATCTTCTTTAGTGGGCCGAGAGTACATAGACCCTAAAAGACAGAAGGGCACAGACTTATAACAATTAACACATCGTCGAAAATTATAATTACAAAAGTACTTACACACAAAGTATTGTGAGTATAACAACGATAATTATTTCCATGAATAATGTAACGAAGTGGAATTTGAAAACTTTTAATGGGTATTAAATTAACATTCTGAGGTGCTTAATTTCATGTTTTACTTGATATATAATGGATTGAAGTACAGTGGGCACATGTAACATATCAAGTGCTTACATAAAAGTAACTAGATATTCAGAATATCACATTCAATGGCCTAAGGTTGATAAGGGCTTTGTGTAATCGTAACTTTAAACAAACCCTAACCAAAATACACAATATATGTTTTTTTTTTCAAATAGGATTAACGCTAAGTTTGAATATCAGAATGATCAAATATTCACCATGACATTTAATTTGTAACTATCCTTCAACATTTTGACTACCTGCCTTTAGAACTATGTTAATTAATAACACAGTTTCAGATCGGGATGTCTCACTTGTCAATTGTTACCAAATGATTAATGAGTTCAGGGCTTCAGCTGATAAGCTTTGTAAGATAAAGTTCAGAAACTAATCTGACGAGAGGTCGGTCCACAATCATACTTCTTAGAAATATATTTTCGTATGGCATTTGTGACTTTGTTATCAAGCACATAATGTTCAGGCCCATAATCCTCTAATATGTCTTCAATATAAAGCTATAAAAATGATGAATAAACCATTCTTTGAATATACATTTAGGTCTCCATTTGGCTTAAACTTAAATCGTACATTTCCCATTCGCCTTTCGCCATTTAGAGATTAGAAAATTCAATTTGCTGAAAAATTCTAATCGCAGTACTCAACGTTACAGTAAGCAAAATCAATACAACCTCAAGAATATAAAATTAACAAATAAACTTTTTAATGTAAAACTATTTCAACACAAGGATATACATAAACATATGTACCTACCTAACAACTCAATGTATGTCTCCAGAGGTTGACAGCAATCAATTAGCCTCACCTGTAATCGTTAAAATAAAAAATAAAAAGTTCCATTCCTCTCATTTAAAAGATAAGATATTACATAACTCCGAGTCCTTAATGTATTTATTATTAAAACGAGAAACTAGCGGCGGTGTTTTATTAACGAATTCACTTGGGATCGGCAACTAAAAGTCCTTTCGTAAATAATCAATGATGTTTACCCTTTGATACCTGTACCGGGATCCAACACCGTTTGCGGTCCCAGATTCAAAATAAATCTTTGATTATGTTTATTTTATAACAACGTTTTCCTGTACCTGTATTTTTATCTACTAGCCGACTACACTTTATAGACAAAGTGTCTCCAAATTAGTGTGCAGCAAGTATTTTCTTTTCATCACACTCTTCACGTATTTTTATGGTAAATGTTCTAAATGAATGAACCTTATAAGACAGATTGCAAATTGAACAATTTACTTACATAATATAATTTAATATCATGGAAATACGACACATTAAATCTACGAATGCGGCTTACCCCATCGTTATTACCAAATCAATTTTCATTTAATTATTATATTGTAATCGGTTATCTGACTATTGAATAATTAATTGAGTTGACATCAACAGACGTACGGGATCAATGCAAAACTACTATTTAACCCTATTACAACTCCACTCAATGACAATGGCATTGCTTTACCCTTTGTTTTGTAATAAATTATCATTACATGATTAACAAATTTTAAATATGAATGATGGACATTGTTTTTAGAACATTGGTCAGTAATAGTTTGCTTCAGGGTGGGGCTAATCAAGGTGACTCAAATTAAACCATTATCTTTTCGGGTTTAAGATAATTTATTTCTCTTAAGAATTTTACATTCACTTATCAGAGAAAACATAAATTTTTCGTCGTCAAAAATCGGACACCAATTGAAAGTCGCTTTTACCTTTGGTACATACCACTGTTCTCATTTGCCAAGATACTATAGAGGTAAGTAATTGACACACAACACTTGACATCAGTAGTGGTATGGTACCTTATATTTTTTACTTGAGACCGTGTGTCAGGGGGGAGGCCCTACCCCATTATGGCTACGCCCATGTGAGTAACTGAATCCCACCCAACCATCGACATATATCAAGTACTACGAGACAATCCGTAGTGTTGAAGTTTTCGCACCCGTATTTACAGAGTAATCGGATTGGTTTGGGTCGTGATGGATTAGTTGTAGTAAAATATACAATAGTGAAGTGCTACCTCAATGTATCAGAGCTCGTGTTTTATACAGATTTGATGTGTTCTAAAGATAAAACATATACCGAGCATTCAAATAAAACTATTTTTAAGGATTCTATCGCGTTTATTTTTTATTTTTACGTTCCCGACGTTTCGGCTGCTTTACAGCAACCATGGTCACGGGAGGACTGAGGTGGTTGACGTCCTAGTGACATAGTTTGACGGGGGTACCCTCATATTTAGTTGTTACTTGCGGTCCGATCTACGCAGAAAGTGAACGGGAAACGTGAGGAACAGGGAACGGGAACGTAAAAATAAAAAATAAACGCGATAGAATCCTTAAAAATAGTTTTATTTCAATGTATAGTATTCGCGTAAATATAAGAAATCAATATATACCGAGCAGTATATTTTTAACGACGTATCATCCGTAATTAAATCAAATCAATTTTATTTTATATGGATCATCTCAGCGACCCGTTTGAATAGATCTTAGTTTCTGCAAGGATTTTTTACTCGTGCCTGTACTGAATATGAAGCTCGGGTACCAGAATCTTGACGCAATAAAGCCAGGATAGAAGGAACCGGAATGTTGAGTCATATTTCCAGACATTTTTCCGCCAAATATCCAACAATACAGACGTAAGCTTATCACACAAATAATTGAAAATTGATCCCTGGGGTATGTCTCAATTACAACGTCCTTTCTTGTTGGGGTTCTGTAGTCAAACTAGGAACCATTCCATCTTTGTGGGTGATAGTAATTTTATTAAGAGACTATCGCTACTAAAATCCTGATATTTAGAATATTTATAGATAATTGTCATTGTGCTACAAAGACTTTGTAGTAACCATATTATAATACTAAGTATTAATAAATATAGCATAGGTGATATATTTTAATAACTAGATTCCTATTACAGGCCAATAAGTTTAGGTATCTTCTTTCCATGTGTTGCCCTTACTTAGCTAAACATAGGGAGATCACATGCTGCCTGTCCTGTAAAAAGTTAAACAGTAGTACGTAAACAAAATATCCGTCAATCTATGTATGTCTTTACATAGAGTTGGACGGATACTGGTTAACATGGGTGAAGAAAAAAAATTGCTACTGATCCACAACTACAAGATACAATACTTATATAACAAGTCAGGTCTATTCGGCTCCATTCACTGTGGGCCCATGCCCCGATATCCCTTCAATACCGCTAAATATCTTCTCCATGTGCCGTTATATTAAATTTTCTCTAATAAAGGCCTATCGCCGAGGGCCCAGAAAGATTATTACGCCCTTTAGGACCACAAGGCGCCTTTGAAGAGCCCAAAAGTGATCTCCGATATTTCCTTATATCTTTTTAAAAGTGTATTGAAAATAGAATTTTGGTATTTATTTCGCGATTTGTTTTTTTTAATCATTAACTACATAGCTTTCTTTGGATCGCCTTATAGCTACGTTTTCAATTGTTAGTTCTGTATTTAGGTAGGCACTTATGAAACAATGTACAATACCTATACAGATTTCCGCATTCTGAAATCCTAAGGTTTGTGTATATGCAGAACTAGTTCGAGCAGAATCACAATTTTAGTTGAATTTTTTTTTCAAGTATTGCTAGAGTCCTTCAATTATATTCGTACATATAGAAGCTTATAAATAAGTAATTAATACAAATGCTATTTACATTTGGCTATAGGAATAGCAAAATATCGTACAAAATTATACTACATGACTAAAGACTCAATAAATATCTAGCGGTCAGTCAATCCCCGTCGATCCTGCTTACGAAGCTATTTGCAGAGGAACTTCTGAAAACTGTTGTGCTCTAGATTTGCGGCTCTTTGTCCCAGTCACGGCCGCGTCCTCGGGGAGCGTTCTCAAAACACGCTTCGAGTACTATATTGTTTGCACCGGAGTGGGGCCTTTATGTATACGCTTTACAAAACTGTTTATGGTTGCACTAGAAAATATATAACATGTTCTATATTATATTATGTATTATTCACTCTACTACGGCAAATAGTATCGTACGATCGTAACCGCAATTCATTTAACGGATTACACAAAAACTTTTGGGGTAAATGGCCATGAGATCGTTGATTTAGGACCTCAACTACAGAACTGTTGGTTGATATAAAAGTAATTAAGCTCTAACAGCTCACACATTTGATTGGCTAGCAACTCATTAATCCTGCCACCATTACTCCTGTAACCCCTGAAGAAGTAAGCACAGCTGCACCTACTATTCGCCAATAGTATTTTGTCCCAATGTTATTGGGGGCGAGCCTATATAGTCATTATACCGGGAAGCTACGCCTCAATATGAGGAGGATTTAGGTGAACCTCACACGACTTTCGACAGGTCTCCTCAAGATGATTGCCTTCATCGTACAGCAAGTGATGATTGTTATTGAATATGAGATTCACATACCAGAAAAATACGCACTCAGTATGTAATTGAGTTTCCCGAATTTTTGTATTTGAGTTCCAGGAGGTAAGACAGTGCTTAAGATCAACGTTGTTTATCTAGATAATAATTGAAGTGGTATCTTACCGCGGCTCGCGTCACATCGCTCGGGATACGTGTGTGATTAACGACTGAACTTCCACCCCTTCGTCAAAACTTTTTGATGGACGAGGACCGCCACCGCACCGCATTTCGAAACTATAGGTAGGTAGTGATTTGCTACATTTCCGTGTTGACTTGATGTTGAGAGATACAACTCAATGTTAAAGAGATAAGTTGACAGGTTTTAGTAATCTTTTTTTATTGATCCAACCGGTTGTAGAGTTAAGAAATAAATCAATAAAATGACATGTAAGTGCCCCCGTAGGCCCACAATTATATGACTTTGATTTTGACATGCACAAAAAGTGTGCGCTGGTCCAATTACAAATAAAAACGCACACATATACATTTGTAGCGCAGTCCGCTATTTAGGTAAAATAAAATTAATGTGAATTTACATATAATTACGTACGAACCGTGCGCAGTGTTTGAATGTGACTATGTGTTAATATATTCAATATTTATGTTTGTTGAACGAATAAAATTTATACGCTTTCACAAGTGCTGTCAACACTATCGTCCATTTTTAAAAAGAAGCATTGAGAAGTTTTTTTATCACATACAATACTGATGACAATAATAAACACATGACGAGTATATGAGTGATCGTGAGTAGGTATTGGTCTCATTATAAGTACCCACACTATAGGTGCTATAAGTGCTACTAATGGGGTTTGCAGGTATATCTATGTAGCTACAAAGTTTGTGAATCTTAGAGTGTTACTAAGTGGTCTTGTAGACGCTATAAAGCTCGTAAGGAAAAACAAAATTTCATGAAACAGCGCCTCTACTTGCAACCCCCATTTGTGAACCTTCAAAACATAGATTTACAATCATTTATTTTATCAATAGGTAATCCGTTTTCTTTTAAATAAATAAGTTGCTACAACATGTTTACTGATTTATTTCTCAACCACGTTAGTCGCGTTATATAATCGACAAATCCTGAGGAAAACGATAAAGGACGCTAAAGTTACCTGTGAGTAAATAAAGCCATGGGGCTCTCCCGAAATCGAACGCGCCGATCTGAGTAATCGGTGGAACAAACAATGTTTACCTAATACTCACATCAAATAGGGCTACATCATTTTAAATCTATAAAAGTGACTCAATCATCACGCAGTTACTTATCACACTAATATTACAAATGTGAAAGTTTGGATGGATGGATGTTTGTTACTCAATCACGCCAGAACGCCTGAACGGATCTGGATGAAATTTGGCACAGAGATAGATTATAGTCTGGAATAGTACATAGGCTACTTTTTATCCCGGTAAAAAGGACATCCTTTTTAATCGCGGGTAAAACCGCGGGGCGCAGCTAGTCTTATTATATAAAAAATGGCGTGTTAGTAATGTAGTGTGTGTGTATGTTACTTCGATTGAGGAGAAATCAAACATTGCTGAATTAATAAGAATGAAATTTTGCTCAGACTTAGGATTTACTACCAAACAAAGTACAGGCAAATTACGGAAAAAAATGTAGCTCATTAGGATTATTAAGAAAGAAAAATATTGTGAACTGCAAATTCAAATTGGTTTATCGTATGTGTTGTGCTGGTTTTTTTTATTTAGAATCAGAATCATAATATTTTTTATTCACGTAGACCATTAAGTACAGTACTTATGAATCGTCAAAAGTTACAAAATACTATACTACTATTTTACCACTGGTTCGGAATGCCGTTCCTATGGAGAAGAACGGGCAAGAAACTCCATGGTTGCTCTTTTTTTAAATATCTTTTACATTTTTGAGCAGTACATTGTTCACAGTACATATTGGAAATATAAGCACCATACATTAGAACCTTCACCATGCTTTAGTCCGCCTTGGTGTTTATACCATTTTACGTGCTCACTAAGTGCTATAATCGCTGGACTATTATTCATTTATTATAAAGCATACGATCGTGCCTGCCTCAACCTCCTTTCACATTTGTTTGAAGCTTGATCTCATTTCCATGGGCCTCTACGTTGGCTTCCTGCCAGTCGTCTAGTCCGTGACCAAAGGCGCATTACAACGCCGTCTGCTCCATACAAATCTGGAGTTTAATTTAAGTGATAAATGGATGAAAAATCTCTCTGATAGCTTGAAATAGTAGAAGACGTGATTTGTAGAACATTCTTCTAAATATTTGTAGATTTTTTGCTCAAGTTTTAGTAAGAGATTTTTTTTAGTATGTTCAGCATATACGGCTACGTGCTCTAGATCTATTTCGACTCTACAACGAGTCTTTCATGTGACTAGCTATGAAATAGCTGAACGTACACATAGATGTACTATCGAATGGCCTTGAAACGAATATCGATAAGTATATAAAAAAATCTTTGATGTCCTTTGACTTGCAAGTGTGCTTACAAAAAAAAATTCGATAGAATAATTTTCCTTATGAAAATGTGTGCGGTTCGATGTATACCAAGGATGAAATAAATTGATGGATTATCGCAGGCACCTACCTATGTAATGCCTAACAACAATATCATTAGTATCGCAACGAACAGATCATACCGATCACGTTTGTGTATAAAATAAACGTGTAAAGAGTATTTCGTTTTCGTTTTACGAATTACAAAGCCAGTACACATTGGCGCTTTGAGGTGCGGGCTTTGGAAACGCGTTTTTTAGGAACTAAGAGGTACTTCATCGGTATACACACGTAAACGCGCGCTTCTAGCCAAGCACAGACCAAACGCGCGTTAACAGATTTTGGTTAGAACGCGCAATACGCGGGCGTTAGCCTTGCGCTTCAAGATACAGGAGTACCCATTTTGTTGTATATTCGTTTGCTCGCTTTCAGGTAGAGTATACAATTCACTTCCACGTCTATTTCCAATCTGAGTTAGAGCGCACGCCCTAACTCTTGTCGAACGCAGAGCTAAACGCACGGTGTGTACGCTGCTAACACGTGCTTAACGCAATGCCTAAAGCCTTATTTGTACTCGCTTTTAGGGCCTGTTTCACAATGTACTGAGTTTAAGTAAACCACATCCCAAACTCATTCGACATTTGAATTGGTATGGGCCATTCATTAATAAGCACATTGATAAACAGGCTCTTTTTGAATAACCTGAGTTATTACAACCTACTGATCTGATACTCGTTTATATTTACATTTAATTATCCTCCATTTTAGTTGGTTTGGATTATCGACTAACCGACATATAACTTAATTTTTTTATGGCCTGACTTTTATTTGTAATTTCCACAAGTTTGATTAAATGTATTTGGCAAACGCTCCTCTAATACTTAGTCGTAACTAGGACAAGATAGAAATCTGAAACTTAACAATGTTCAAAAGCTTTCCTGCAAATAACTCCTTTGTGAACGAGTTCAATAGAGAATATTTATAGTCGACTTTGTAGCCTGACAGCTTAAGACCGACAACGCCTGGATGAAGTAGCGCGGTTGGTCTGGATACAGCTATTATCATATCATTATAAATGGAATTTCCATTAACCACATGCACGGTTTAGGTAAATATGTCTTTTTTGTGGCTATCACACAATTAAAGTGAAATAATTTCTTGCCAATAAATGAAGATCACCAAAATATGACGACTTAGTTTAAAAGAATGCCGTCACTATATCAGAGTACATTATCCAAACGTTTCCTTATAAGGAGAGTACTTAAGGCGCGTAGAACGGTTTAGAATCAATTTGGAAGCGGTAATTTTAGCGCCATTTACACTTCACCCTACCAGCCGCTTTGATGGGCTCGTAAAAATTCGTGGGACGTTTTTGGAATCAAAATTTCTTAGTGTCTCATGCCAAATTGGTAGACACAACAAAATAATTCAGATTTTTATCTTAGAATTGTAATTTTGTTACTAAACGTATTTTTCATTTTAGGAAACCTTCTCGGTAAATTAAAACCTTTCTCTCAAGGCAATCTTTAAGATCAATTAGTGAATTTTTTTTACAATTCATTAATTGAATCAGAATATTTTTTTATTCACGTAGACCATTATTGTACAGTACTTATGAATCGTCAAGTTACAAAAATATTATGCTACTGCTTTACCACCCGTTCGGAACGCCGTTCCTATGGAGAAGAACGGGCAAGAAACTCCATGGTTGCTCTTTTTTAAAAATAGATCTTTTACATTTTTGAGCAATACATTGTTATAGGTATGTGAGAAAAATGTAGGAACGGCTAATGTATTGCAATGTAGATACAACACTAGTCTTAATTCAATTAATCAACCCGAAACTAGCATCGACATGAAAATAAATCGTTCTTGTTCCATTTCAGCACTTCGAGGGTAGCATCGAATCGACTGTAACATAGTTATTAACAGCGTCAGTCTGCACTATAAATCCAGCCAGGAGCAGTTTAGATACTGAGCTAACTTGTATTGGAGTTACGAGAATATCACCATGTTTAATTTTAGAAACTAAATATTTGTTCAGATGAAGTTTGTGTTAGTGTATCAGGCTACCGCCGGTCGTTACGCCGAATTTTGGATACCTACCTCTTTCGTGGCCAAATAAAAGCTTACTATGTTTTAGCTAGGAGTTACGGCTGGTGGACATTAGATCTTTCTCATGTATTGCAAAACTGTTACTATTTCTAACATCATTAAAAGTGGTGCAGCATTTCTACCTGATAGTTAATGCCACAGGTTAATGCAAATCAAGGCCAATTATAGTTGAAACACTAAAATAGGTTCACACCCGCCATTATATCAGATTTGATCAACCACAGATACTCGCAGAAGAACACCGATTCCCACCAAGGATGATACGTGAGGCCATTGAATTTAAAAAAACATCCTAATTTCAATAGGGAAGATGGCTAGGTGCTACCACCGACTTGGGACCCAGTAATTAATATAATTAAATGCAAAAGCAAGCGCACCATTGCAACACCTCAAGACACTGTGAGCACGTTCTGCGTAGATCGGACCGCGAGTAACAACTAAATATGAGGGTACCCCATTTGAAACTATGACACTAGGACGTTAAACACCTCAGCCATCCCTTGACCATAGTTGCTGTAAAGCAGCCGAAACGTCGGGAACGTAAAAAAAAGATAAAATACTTCTTACTTTGCATGAAGAATATCAAGCTAATAAAGTGTTTCCCTCAACGAACGGCCTCGGTTTTTGCTACTACTAGTCAATTTCCTTTCACAGTATTTGATTAGATTTGGCCACACAACCACAAGTATTTTTTTCGTAGAATCTTTATTATTTCTATACATCGGTAAATATTAATATCCTATTAACGCAAATATGAGTTAATAAACGACAATAATATGTAGATATATCTCAATGTATATAGTTACATCAAAAGTGGCTATACATTTTCTGAGGTATTGGCGTATAATTTTAAAAAAGTCATTAAAAGCTCTCAAGTTTAAATTTCAATATTCTGGTACAATATACTATTGCTGAATATTGAACAGCGAACGTAGCGCTGATCAAATATCGCCTATTCGTGTTTATTCAGCCAATGGGAGTATATGAGAAATGTATTCGCACATTATTAATTATACCATGTTTATTACGAAATGATATGTAGGTATATCTGAAAACCATTCCTGCGGTATAGAGTTGGAAAAATCCTGTTCACAGTGTTTGGTGATATGTAGAATATATGTAAAATACAATAAACATTTCGTGTTAGGCTATTGATTTTCAAAAGCCAGTAGATACTTAATTATCTAGGTATAGCCTTACCTTACAGCGTAAACCCAAAGTCTGAGTATATAAGGTTTCGTTACTTTGCTATAAGCTGTCTCAATTTAACTTCTCAGACATCACACTAATTAAATGCTTAAGACTAAGCTATGCTTCAAATTTTCTTAGAATGTTCTATTATGTTAGCCAAGTGGAGGACCATGTTGATCATGTTTAAAGCAACTTATCAGTAGACTTACTTTGTGCCCGTTTTACACGTGTACAGTACGCACGTATAGTAGTAACAAAATTCAAATGTAACAAGCGCGGTCACCGTCACATACAAATTTGCAAGTCAGTTTAGACGACGAAACTCGCTACTTGTTTATTTACATACAGTACATGTGTACACTGGGCCGCATAGCATGCGTAGTCCAAAATCCTAACTCCAATCAGCGAACTTTATAATTAAAAAATTCGTCAGGTTATTTCAGCCATGCGGGCTGTCATTGTGAATGGGGCCTTACCTTAAGTACATAAATAGTTATGATATTTATTCCAACCAAATATCATCAATGCGCAAGTAGTGTAGGTGTAACAAAACGCGCAACGTGGGTACATCAGCACGTCAAGTGCGAGCTAACCATATACTTTATAGTATACCGTATTTGTACATTTTGTATGGAGAATTGAAAAGCGCCTCTAGCGGACGGTAATTAAAACTTTCAATTTTCCATACAAAATGTCAGAATACGGCAGACTATGAAGTATATGGTTAGCTTACGAATAATCTCGCACTTGACGTATAGTTATAACTCTTATATATCAACGCTGAGTCATTGGACTTTAATAGCTAAACATGAATTACTAATACAGTCACCAAGTTTATTACAGTACCTTCTATCCGTCAGTCAACCCAGCCGCGTGGACCACTGCACTGATTCGACACGCTATTAAGTGCTGAGACAACCACTTATGTCAGACGATTTATAGTGGAGGCCTGACGCTTGTACCCGAACTGTATATGTATATCTGCGTCAGACAATATTAACAAACATATCTCAAACTGGATAACAAACTGTAGTGTGTTCTTATGACGCAATTTTAGTACCTTGCATCATAAAGTATACTCATATCAATCTCGGAGTTTGAAATTGATTTATGGATGCGGTCCATAGCGTAAATATCGTTGGGTGACTTTTATCTATGTTTGTTACGATGCCTATTATGATATTAGGAAGGTAGGTCATAATTAGGTAAGGACTTACATAATTATTTAATTATTTAGTTCAACGATTAGTCTAAATTTAATTTTGCATCGTTGCCGAGTAACACTCCCACCAACCTTTGAACCATTCAACAAATCAAATTACCCCAAAAAAGATATTTACAATGGCATTAAAAAGCATATGTCTTCTGAAAAATGCTTTATAATAGGTACTATTGTAAATTCTATAAATTTAAGGGATAGTTTCAAAAACAGATTTATTTATCAACGTGCTTCGAAATATTTAACAGTTTGTGCAATATTTGTAAGTACATACCTGCGTCTTAACCAATTCAACCTTTGTATAATTCTTTTATAAAAATAAGGCAAAAAGAAACGTTAAGTTTTATTATAATTGTATACGGATATTGTAAAGTTCCAGAGGTTTAACGGATTTGTTGGAACAATAAACATTTTTGCAAAAGCAGACACTGAGGTCGAGATAGTAACGAGGGAGCGACCGAGAACGGGCGTAAAAAAAACCCTGAGCTGTGTTGCTAATATTTAGGTATGTATTTTCACTTAAGATAAGCTCCCTCCCTGGACCGTATTTCACAAGATTAAGTCATCCGGCGCGCTCTCCCTTTGTTTTAATCCTTAACGAATCCTGAGATAAATCGGCCATAGGGACCGTCACGTTGAGGACTATAAAATTGTTGAGATAAAGTTTAAATGAATGTGTTAGCAGTAGTGCGTGGTGTTTACTACACTTTGACTAATAATTATAAGTGAAACTGACGGGGCATCAGGGAGGTACAATCCTCCGCTTGAACTTGGATTCTTGTCAACTGGTTTTACTAAAAACGCGAATATGTCACCCATTTAAGTTATAATTGACCATAATTCTAATCAAATCAAAATATCTGCGTAGCAAAGAACAGCGTAGGCATCGTAGCGAAGCGTAGCACTTGGTTTTCACAAGAAGATTATCGCAGTTACAGCGTTTTTGGTAAACTCCCATACCATAGAAAGCAGCTATGGGGTTCAGTATACGCATTAACTATGCACTGTAAATGTCATAGACAATTTTGGACGGTACTCCATGATTTACTAATGCAATATTATGCTGAAACGAATTCGCATCTAAACGGAAACAGGTTGCCTCAAACTTCTAACGCATACCTGTGCAATCAAAATTACAGTTCTGTAGGCTCTGCTTTCTTACTATATTTATGGCTATGCATATTTCGTGAAGTACATTTTCTATGGGGGCATCAAAATTAAATTTAAAAATATTATTTTATTATTATTATATCTTTTCCGTTAATGAAGGTGATAGTTTTTCTGTCCGTTCTTGCTTGCCTCTTTCAATCATCGCATGTCGAACAAGCTCCATTAGTTAAAGTGACCTTGTGTAAATCTATTTTACAAAAATACCGCTAAGATAACCTTGAACCTCTGTCCGCCTGATAGATTATCAAAGTTAATCTCAAGTTTTATAAAGGAGCGCGTCTCAATGAAATCGATTGATCATCGTCAGACGATTTCGATAAATCCTTAATCCAAAGTTGTGTAATTTACATCAAGATTTTACTTATTTTCCGGAGCTCGGAGAATTTAGTTATTAAACATTTCAATGAGAGATACTTGAGACGGGTCTGAAATATGAACGTGGATTAGATTAGTGTCTGATAACTGAAACCTTGGACCAGAAATAGTAACTTTACGCTATAGGTAAAATTTGTTGTGTAAGAAATAAATATAATATCGCAAGACTAATACAGTACTCTACACCATACAATGCGCTGGGGACTATCGGAATATATTTAGTTCAAAGCCAAAAATCATTATTATTATATTATTCATTACAATTCCCTCCCGGGACCGTATTTCGCAAGGTTAAGCCATCCGTCGCGCCCCACCGTTTCTTTTAATCTGCAGCGGATTCTAAGATAAATCGTCCACGACGGCTCCAAATCTAAGCCAACAGTTGTTCGCAATGCCGCGATAAATAATCGTAGCTTACATTGCTTTTGTATTTATAAAATAAAACAAATGATTTAAAATCTCTTTACATTACAGTTGCAAAAAATGTGACTAATTACAGTTCAAGGGTAAAAATGTAACTGTTAAATGCAAAATTGGGTGTACATATTTAAGCGAATACTACACATTGAAATATAAAACTATTAATAAATATGAGGCCCTCATATTTATTAATAGTTTTATATTGAGCGTACCCCATTATGCAACTATGACACTAGGACGTCTAGCACCTTAGTCCTCTCTTGACCATGGTTGCTGTAAAGAAACCGAAACATCGCAAACGTAAAAAAACATAAAATAAACGCGACACAATTCGTAAAATTAGTTTTATTTCAATGTCAAATTAAGTTGTATGTTTATGCTTGCATAAATAGATTTTTATAATTTTTTTACAGATTTTTTTTATTAAATTTTCAAATTTGTGTGCACTGTTTGTTTTAAAAGCTATAATTTGAAATCCTCAATGTATCTTCCAGTCCGACCTGCACTTGGTCAGTTTTTTTTTTTAAGCGACAGACATCAGAAACGAAAAAGAAAAAACTCAGTATGTATATTTTTAAGAAAATGCAACTTTTTTGACAGTAAATATATCTAATCGTCGCCCAGCATAATATTATGAGCGGCTGACGGCCAAATATTAACCATATAAAATGCGTCAACGCTTCATAAGTCACTACCAGAGAGTAGTGCAGGAGATTTTCTTAAAAAAAAAACATTACCCTATTACCGCGGAAAAAACTTAGATTGAAACTCATCATGTGTACGTACATGAGAACGTTTTGGACCTATTTGCATGCGTTGGCCATTCTATAAGTAATATATTTTTATCTGTGATCGTGCACTTTATGCTCATAAATACTAGAACAGAATAATTCCATGAAATTGCAGGTCAAAGGTGTAGTATGGGCGGTTACCGAGGAAGCATTTTGACAGCGGATTTATTGCACTCCGCCTTTGCTTACTAACGTGCTTGAGAATCGTTTCTGCGGATTAATTCTACACGTGCAGGGCACGATCCGAGCGAGGCGATTATACATAGGAATATAAGATGATTTGGTTTAAAATTGCGACTTAAATATGATTGACATATTTATTTATTTATTAGGTACAGTAGTTATCTAACGATAACTACAACAGAATCCAAGATATATATTGAACTGATTAGCGCAGTTGGTAGTGACTCTGCTTTCTGTGCCGAGGGTCCCGGGTTCAAATCCTGGTAGGTACGAACTTTCTGTGATGAGCACGAATTTTTGTACCCGAGTCATGGATGTTTAATATCCATATAGGTAATATATACTGGGTTCACCCCCAGTCCATTGTATGGTCCATACTACAAGCGTTGCTTAGTGTAGGACCGTATAGTTGGTGAGTTAGTCTGGCGATATTTATTTATTTATATATGTAGAGTACATCGGCAGAACTAATGCTAATTGCATTATCAATTACTGGTGAACACAACATGCGTATATTAATAAAGAATAGAGGGACTTCATGCATTGTGATAGGGGCTATTATTAATTATTTTATGTGATATTGCCCGTAGTATTATAATGTAATAATAATGAACGTGTTTTTTTAGTTACTTCCACTATTTACTACGGATTAACCAACTATTTTATCTGGGATCACTTCATAGTCATACCTAAGCGCAAGCCATCTTTTTTTTACGGATAAAATCTACTTTCAATCTTAGTATAGCGAATCTAAGCTCGCACTTTTTTTAATCCCAAGGGTGAGTCTCTCTCACCTGCTCTGCGTTAAATTCTCGGCGCAAATACTTTCACACATAAAAAGTATTCGAACGGTGTCGGGGAAACGTGACTTGGCCTACACTCGTATGTAACCGATGCTTTTTTCCTTGTTTTAAAGGCTTGTTTATGTAACTTTTCGTTGTTCCGTATAAGATTTGTACACTGCAGGGGTATTGAGAAAAAAAATGTTGATTCATGGACGTTTAATATGATTACTACTCATATGAGTTATTTATAGATCGTTGTTCTCTGTCCAAGATACGGGGAATCGTTAGTTTAGACTAGATAAATGGGTATAAACGCGGATATAAAACAAAATCACGCACTTGGCTAATATCTGCAGTAATATTTTCACCCCTAGTCTGGGTATTACTGGGACTGGCCCCACTTAATTATTTTTATGAACTATTTGTTCATTCATTCATGCTCAATACATTTACATAGTTAAATCATGTAGCATTGAATCCTTGACAACAAAGGTAAAATCCCGATTTTAATTTTAATTTTAAAAGTCTTCTTCGCTCTGACTTTATTTTATTTATTTTCGAACACGAATAATAAAAATAAAGTGTGTAAAATAACTGTGAGTAAAATGCTATTAGTTGATTGGTCCCACAGTGCTCTAGTGAATAATATATATAAAAAATGCAAATGTGTGAAACGGTTGCCAGTTAATTCAGTGCCGGACAAAAGTGTCGACATTTTCAATTTGTTGGAACAAATAGGGTCCATTTACGAAATAGTTTTCAGTATACCATCAGGTATAACTAAGTACTATCGCATATTTTATTCCTTAACAACAGTATTCGGATAATAACATAGGTAATACAAATTCAAATCACACAGAATATGAGTAATATTATAAACAGATCCTGCTTTTTATACAAAGTATGACAAAAGTTTTGTAAAATATTTTAAAGGGTTAACCTGTCACGTTTATGTATAAAATATATGTGTATACAGTTTGATTTTTGTGTGAGAAAGCAAGCCAGTACAGTTTCACCGCGCTCTTAGTACGTAGTGTTATTTGGAAAATTTCAAGTAATTGTATCTTTTTTGAGAATGTGACCTTTATAACCTACCAATGGACCCCATAAAATATTTAACACCACTATTGTTAAGGGTTATATAGTGGTAAGTAACCAATCAATCAGTAATCAAGTAATACATTTAAAAATAAACTACAACAAAGACCGAACAATAATCATTCTGTTGTTTCAAAAACAAACCAAGAAAGCTGTAAGAGTTCGGTAAATTGTAAGCATTATGCTGTTTCGCTCGAATGAAACACGCTCCCCTTTTTATCGTTAAACAGTCTGAGTAACGAAACTCGGCCCTTAAAAAAAACATTGAACGGGATTTCTTTCTCAAAACGTAATCCAATTAGAACTAGAAAAGGGATAGCATGATTATAAAGTTCCTTATAATAAGCAGTCATTATCTGCTCGGGGCATTTATTGTGGTTACTTCATAAAATCAATTCAATGTTAAAATTAAATCTGTTTTCCCCGGATATCTATGAATAAGCTTTATAGGATAAATAATGTGAGTAATTACCTAGTAATACCTAGTAGTTGAATTTGATTTAGAACCACAAGAGTTATTTGTTTTCGATCTAATTTTTAAACGTTATTTATTCAATTAATTTATTTAATATAAATGTTTTGAGTAGTCTAGAGTTCACAAGGGATATTTATACTTTTTAATAAGTATCCAATAAGTACGTAAATTGTATATCAAATTAGTATATCTATCTAATAATACTTAAGCAAGATACTTAAATTAAACAAAACCTTGACGTTGACCTTCTTTAAATAATCTATCACTCGTCTGGTTTATAAATAATATCGTATATATAAATTAGTTCTCCGATTGCTGAGAATAATATTTCATATATATACATACATAGTCATATACGGTTTCAATGGGTGACGCATAATGGCGTCTAGACGGCTGAACTGATTCCATGTTATGTAATACTAGCTGTTACCCGCGACTTCGTCCGCGTGGTATTTAACAAAGACATAACCGTTAGCAATAGCCCGCTCGCGCGTTCTGAGCCCGCGCGATCGGCAGCCTTTGTGATATTAAGTCGTTGGCGGAGGTTGGGGGGGAGGGTCTGAAATAAAAGACGCCTTAGTTACTCCTTGTTATATCAGCTATCTGTCAGTGAAAGTCCCGTTAAAATCGGTCCAGCCATTTCAGAGATTAGCCGAAACAAACAGACAGACATACGGACAAAAATTAAAAAAAATATTGTTTTGGTATATGTATGTCCCGTGCATACATCCAAATGCACTTAGTAAAAAGCGGTTATTTTAATATTACAAACAGACACTCCAATTTTATTTATTTGTATAGATTTTATGTACTAACTGTGCGACTCATAACTCGTGGGAACCCTTTTAATTTCCGCCATTCAATGGTTCTTATTTAATCTATGATCTTAGCCAGATATTACTATAGTATGTTTCAGTAAAACCTTTCCAGTGCTTCCCACGCGATGTGAGTAAACACACAAATTCGCGTAAAATGTGATTATGCCATTAAAGAATTAGATTTTGTGACAATTATTTTTAAAGTAAGTTATCAGTGTTATAACTAATGAATATATGTATTGCTATACATAGAACACACCAAGCACCAAGCAAACGTATTATAAGGATCATCGAGCAATTGACATTAAGTAATAATCAATTTGAGATCGTAGGAACCTTTCAAGGAGTCGAGGTCGAGAGGTTATAGGCGAACTAAAATTGTAGTCAATTGATAATACTATGCTAAGGTATGTTATACAAGTAAGTCCCTTAAGAGGTACCTCCTGAATTAAGCTATCATCGCAAAGATCATGGCTCATAAAACTTTTGCTTTGCGTATTAAAGGTGCATAAATGTATATATATTAAACAAAATCATGTTAACAAACATGTAAACAAAGTCGTGTTTGTGACACCATTCACAAATCGAGAACGGGTGGGCCGATTATCATCTTCGATTTTTTGAATTTGTCGCCGCCGCAAATAGCAGAATAACTATTAAAACTTGGGACAAAATTTAGATGATCACATCTGTAGCGGTACGAAGTTCACCGGGACAGCTAAGACACGCAGATTTCAATGTTTTAGCCAATGAGAATTATTGTTGAAAATAAAATTTGTACATATAATTCAAAAACTACTAGACGTTTCAAGCGTTCTATCAATTGACTATCATTGATTTTAAATACACTCGGCGAATAAACCGTAAAGTTGATGAGGTAGGAACAAGAGAATAGCGATATGTCCAATCAAATATCATCAGTCAGAGATGGCGAACGGTTTCAATAATCTATCACGACGAGCGCTCAGGTACGTGTGGAAGGAACTGCCGGTGGGTCATCAATCTTACCTGACAGATAATTCCCGGAAAACTCAGCCGCGGTAACAATTGTTGGTTTCGGTTACCATAGAGTAACTTATAATGTCGGTATGTGACACAATTTTTAGGAGACAATTTATTCAACAAGTACATTTTTTTTCCAGCCAATGATTTTTCAATCAATCTATCTATCAGCCGAAAGACAACCACTGCTGGACATAGGCCTCCACCAATGATTTCCACACATCACGGTCCTCCGCCTCTCGCATCCACCGGCTTCCTGCTGAGCGTGTGATATCATCGGTCCACCTTGTGAGGGCCGTCCTACACTACGTCTACTGGTTAGTGGTCGCCATTCTAAAACCTTTCTGCCCCAACGACCATTGGTTTCCGCGAGCTATTGCTATTGATTTGTCAATATTAGGTTCTAATTACTATCCGACTTCAAAAATAATATTACGGAAATATTATCATAGATGGAGAAGACTGATCATAATTTCTTTATAGATAACCCGCAATAATATAATTATACCGAAATTATGTAGCTTCTATTCAAAATGATTTAAACATTGGCTTAGCAAAATATTTTTTTAATGAAAACAGAACGTGTTTTCTCGTACCATTCAAAGATTAAATAGCTCAAAGACCTTAAGTAAAGATTAATGACACCTTTATATTCGTATTTCACCAGTTCCGTTTGTATTCATACCCAAAGGCTCGACTCAAAACGACAATTCAGAATTAAGACATTACCCATATAAGATGAAATAAGAGGCATTCGCGGGGCAATAAATATGCGTGTCATAAAAAGGAAAACGGGAAAGTAATAAAATCTGTCATCTTAAGTAATGCCGCCGTGTTTTCGGCTTATCTGCTAACGGCGACAGAACTCTTCGGCCCCGTGAAATTCGTAGAACGGTAGACATTTATCGCTTGGCTACTCGACTGAATAGCGTATTCTTATTACTGGATTTAAAGTGCTACCTGTCATTTTTAGTTCTATATCTATATAGGTATGGTCACTATCGTAGTTGGTCATTTGAAAGAATGATATCTTCTTATCTTATTTCTCTCTCAATGTTGCCGACAATCTACCCCTAACTTTCAAACCACGATCTGTTACCTTACAAAATGAAACAGTCAAAGTTACCCGTAACAAACAGCGTAACGTTATATTTTGAACGCACAAGTTAATAATTACACATAATTTACTTAAACAACTTCAGTAAAAGTACATACAAGCATGTACAACTTGGTAACAGTCAGGTGTAACTTACTTTCAAGTTGTAACATACGGCTTGTAAGTTCATAACATTATGACATTATGAGTACATTAAGATCGCACTTTGAGAACTGGAGCGATTAAGCTAAATGCACTGTTTTAATTTAGCTTCTATGCTAGTAGTTACCTACTACAATTAGTGGATGAGTCAGTGAGTTTAACCTCAAACATACATGCTTAATTATTTTTTTATTTATTCATCAACTGAGGTTTATCTAAAATCATTAGGTATAATTCTTAATAATCACTATACAGGAATACTAAATGTTTAATGGTAACCGCACAAATACTGAGATTATTTCAGATAAAAACCTTTGTAAACAAATTACTTTGCGAATACGCACATCCTCAAATCTTCACGCGTCTAAGAGAAGCAAGAATATCAACAATTCCATTTGTTTTTACGTAATAAAGCATCGCTATAAGGGCCCGCTAATCCTAAACAAAGCATCCAAACAGTTTTCAATTTATAAATCTTACGCTGATCGCGGGAACCTTTGAGTGATAGCTAAACATCCCTTACTAAGATTAATTTGAGTTTTTCGAAGTAGATTTATGAGGGAGGATGGGGTACAGCGATCGCACGGACGCGCTCGCCGGCCGTTCTATTCAGCCGATCATTTGTCAGCGTCCCCGCCCCTATGTGAAGCGAAAACCTGAATGAATTTTGGCAACCCCCTGTAATCGTATATTTTGTGTACATTGAAACAAACAATGTGTGGTTTTATTCCGGATATTTCTAATTGAAATAATAATTCAAATTTCATTAGTATTTGAGCACCTACAGGTTTTAGTGTCAATGTTATTGGCTAAATAATTTTGACACCAATGTAAAGGCGAATGTAAGCAAAATACCTGCAAGGGTGACAAAAAGCAATCTCGAAATAATAGCAACCTTTTCTTACATTACGAGATGTAGGACGCCACCCTTTTCAACCCTCTACGTGACGTGTGTTCGTATCACCCAATTTTATCACAATTAATTTAGCTTCGCTGGTGAAATATTTGGCGAAATGTTAATTGTGATGAACATTAGCATGTAGAGGCAATTTCTTTAGCAAAAGTCCAATTTAAAATGTTGCGTTTTACAGAAATGGTTATCCTGTTTTTATGATGTGGAAAAGGAAAGTAGGTCTATGTTATAGGTTATATAGGTAAGGTACAACGACCAGCGTTAAACGTCAACTACGCCTAGTTTAAACTAAAATACAAATATTTATTATCGTCAAAACTACAACATTTGGATAACAGAAAGTGGTCAAATTGAGTAGCGTTTTTCTTCGGCGTTTATTTTTCTAATTCAACGCTATCATAATGATTACGCCCAAACATTTTGTCCGAACATTCGCACATGCTATGGGACCCCCATAAATTTCGATGGCATCACAAAATGCGCAAAGCACTGTAAAGCGTTACTGAAACCGCCGACTCTGCACATTTGTCATCATACAAGTCGGTATTACGGTCGGTAACGGTAGCTGTCTAAGCGTTAGCAAAGACTTCGGGCTTTGATTTCCCGACGGAGCCAATTTCGAAAGCGATTTCAACTTCTGGTTGAGGTGTCAATAGAATTATCCCTAGTTGTAAGCAGATATCTATAGTGGGTAAAATTTGTTAAGACTGGGCTGACTCAGCTTTTTATTAATATTCGCAGCTCACGGGTTGAACGGCATTTCTTCAGCACAAAATTCATGTAGTACCTAAATGGTATCCGTAATAGAGAAACGTACTGAACTTGGAAAATCAGATACCTCTATGGCCGATGGGAACATAAATCTAAGCAAATGCTGCAACTGCACTGTGCACAATCCACATGCTATTCATCGGACGACCATAAATTTCGAGGGTACGACCCCACATTGCATCTCTAAGGATGTGGTTTCACTATGTAACTAGCAATCGTGGAACGACGTGTGCGCTGATAGCTACGTGAGCGTTATGTACTAAACAGATTGCTTGCGAAAGGTTCAAGTTTAAAAAATACTTAGGTATTGTTAAGTCGAGAAATGTTATCGATAACATCGATATTTTTGTTGGATTATTTTGCGAATGTATTTGAGTATAAATACATGATATTGGTTCTTGTTTCGTCAACGTGCTACATCGTGTTTTATACCCCACTGAGTAAAAAGAGACCATGCAGAGGCTAACGCCACGGACGCGCCCATAAATAAAATAATAGATATAAGCGTACTCGACTTGGGTATTCAAACATTCGTGCTCATAACACAAAGATTGCCCCTAACGGGATACAAACCCGGGCACCTTGGCAAAGCAAGAAATCAACTGTACTAATAAACATATCGGATTAAAACGTCTCAAATAACTGGAACTCTTTGTAAATTCTTTGATGCTTTGTAACTTAGAAATGTTCTACGAATAAATTTGATTTAGTTATCAGACCCAGCTTTACAACGACGTGACCTGCATATATTTAAAAGAGATTCAAGTGGAAAAGCCTTTTCTCCACGATCCGAACAAAAAACATGGAAATGGGGTCGTTGCAAGATCAGTAGGTCAGTGTTTCGCCATTTGAAATTTGAACAAGCCAGATAAATTAATTAATTTATACTCTTATGGCCTGATAAATTAAAAATTCAAGATTTTTCCATTGAATACAAGAGTTGTCTATTATGATTATTTGATCTTAGTGCTATTGTCGTAAGTGTTAATATGACTTGTGGTAAAGATATTGATGGAAAATACCACCTAATAACCTATGTAGGTACTTTAGGTTTCCAAATAATAGGTACTTACCTTAGAACTAAAATCCCAAATCCAGTAGTGATAATTAATAATGCCTCCATAGTGTAAGAAATTTTTAAAGTTGTTACCCAGGATTCGTCCCACAGCTAACATTATTTCTCCAACTCTCGACCTAAATAACGGACGTAAGCGTTAGACTTAATACAGTGATTCATAAATTAGACGGGAATAGTCTGTGGGAGCAAATCCTCGTTGTCTACGGTCTCATCTCGGAGGGACGGTAAATCTGAAACGTTACAGAATCAAGACATCATGACGGCGGCGGATCTCCTGAGAAAATGTTACAAATTACTTACTTACGATCTAAATTCATGAAGTGTAACGTTAGTGGGTATAATATGAAACTATAAGGTTTAGGTTTGTTTGGTTTAGAAGATATAATATGGCACGACTATGAACCAATCAGGGCTTTGCATCAACAGGGACAAATGGCGAGACATAATGAGGCAAGTCACGTCTGCTCCAGACAGCTCCACATGAAGACCATGACCGCTCTGTCAAGAGCGACACGACAAAGAAGAAGATGATGAACTAATCAGGGTATTAAAGTCCCTCCCTGGCGATGGTCACGGCCAATTAAACTGAATGTCATATTGGTGGCCTTTTGGAATATAGTTTGGCGTCGGAAAAGTAAAAAAAAATTTTTATCAAAGATCAGATATAAATACCGTACACTACTTATTCAATTACCAATTTCGTACGTGAAAAGCACTTGAGCAGATGGCCGCTGTGCTAGAACGAGCTCGGAATTACAGATTGTATGACGCCACGCGTTCGGCGGGAATTTCGTTTGACGATCAATACTCATATTCTGCCTCAACTGTTAACGAGCTGGGCATGCGAACTGCATTTACAATTACGCAGGGCTGAAATGTGGGTAAAACTTTTAAGGAAGATTGTCTTTGTGGGAATTATATATTGGGTTTTTAAATAAAGCACAGTCTTAATAATTAAATTTTTTTATAATTATTACTAGAATTGATTATGACGTTAATGAGTAATAAATTATAAGACACAAATAATTACTCAATGCTAAAAAAAGTTATTAACATAGGTTTAGGATTTTTCTATGATTCTGCCCCACAAGATAGTCGGTGTACCTATAAGTAACTAGAATAAGATTCATTCCACGAATACAAAAAGTCGTGGTATGTAATAAAATAACTTTAGGTGAGCAAAAAATTCCCAAGCACTTATAAATGCATGAGAAACGTAAAAAACCTCTTATCGTACATTTTGTTTCCGTAATGACGTATAGTCCATCCCGAAAAGGTTTTATTTCCCTCGTAACCTACGTTTTTGTGCGTTTATATCAGCTTATAAACCTCAAACGCGGTGTGTTAGAAGGTGCCCCAATAAAAATAATGCCTTAAAATTTTATTTTCAAGCATATTGTTCTTTTTAGGCTTTCACTCAATTAGTACGTACATACATAAATAAATAACGCTTCAGACTAATCACTTCAAAGAGAAATCACATGAATTTCCTAGAACGTGCCCTATCGCGAATTATTGGGTTTGCGAATTGCCAATAATCTGCAAAATAAGAACTATTTCACCAATCAATTACCAACTGTGGAGCGGCCTTTTCAGGCCACATCAAAATCGGCCTCATTGGTTTTATGGTGGCCAATTTATAACGAGACCAGCCTGAAGCCTCAATGAGTCGATAAATTACTACCACTTACCACTATCCACATTCACTGATGACCAATGCGGGTGCTCTGTTAAATAAGTATCCTATTACCACATATTGATTAAATTGAATTTTACAAATCAGCTAACATTAATAAATAAATATCGCCAGATGAACGCACCAACTATACGGTCCCACACTAAGCAACGCTTGTATTATGGGTACTGTACTATGGACTGAGGGCGAATTCAATATATATTACTTATATAGATAATAAACATGCATGACTCGGGTATAAACATTCGAGCTAATCACACAAAATTTGTTCCTACCAGGATTCGAACCCGGGTCCCGCAGCACAGAAAGCAGGGTCACTACCCACTAAGCTAATCTCTCGTCGATTATTATTTCGTTATTGATAACGTACTAGTAACTTAAATTATTGTTACAGGTTTTACCTACCCATTCCTTTAAACCAAGTCTATTTCGACTTGGATCTCTACTGGACCAATGGTCACTGGGACCATGATCTTAATAGACCTCACTCGTAAACACACAGGTCACAAAAATCTCTGTAAAATGATGATCAAATTGGGTACAGTCATAATGAGAAATAAGTAAGAAATTTTCAAGAAGATTCGTACGAATTCGATGAATGTACCAAAAGTTGCCTTTACGAGGTGCCAAAGACCCCGGGAGAAACGCAATATAGTGTCGAGGTCACAGTCATACGCTCTGATACGGAATTCTGATTTTATGCAAATACCATCTCGTAAAAGTATGCGTGTAAACATCTCATCTACAATTTGGTGTGTAAAAGTCTTTGATCTTTGTGCAAATAAGACATTATTTACTTTACATTACATAAGTAACCCTATTACTAATTTAAAAAAAATGTGTAGCTGTGAGGACTCCGCGTGGAATGTGCTGACAGCGGGATTGCAATCCTTATGACGTGCCTTTGTATGTGGACCGAAAATATTTATTTCTTGTGTTTGGTATATTAAATCATAAGTACGTACTAATACTTCTATTACTGCGAAAGATTTTTCATAATATATTCATTGAATCATTTAAAGTTTAGTGTAAGCACGTAGTGGATTCCTGCTCTATCTATATATCACATATGCGCTGACTTAAAGCGGTAACGTCACTATCACTGTTAAAAATTGGAAAACGTAAATTGTATAATAATGCAATAAAAAAGGCCCACTACCCAATTTATGTTCAGTTAAAAATAAAACAATAAAATTATTTTCCCGGAACATGTTCACGCAATTATGTTGAACAAGTATATTAGCTAGGTACAGCAGGAAAATTCGTATAAATTCCTCGTGTCTGATGTCTGTCCAATAAATCAGCATGAGTGTGTCGCATAAAACCACATTACGCGTCATTTGTACGCGTTCTAGTGCGACTGGTTGCAATTTTGTTGGTCATATTAATTTTATAGGCAATTACTGTAGGTATATTATTATTATATTAACTTATCTATCGAAATATGGCTGAAACTTGTCCGTGTCTAGTACATTGAATATTCTTGAAATAAAAATCATAACAAACTTTTGAAAACGGGGCCAACCGACATTTTTTAAAATTTTTGGTCGATGGCTGTTTTTATAGTTTTTTTATTTGTATTTTTTTGTGGCTAGCTGTTGCGTATCACTGGAATTTGGCATAGTAACTCAGGCCAATATATTCGATACTTTTTAACCCGGGAAATAGACGGTTTCCCGGGAGGTACCCGAAAAAACTACATATATCAATATCTACTGGCGGATTTTAATGAAACTAGGCATGATGATTAACTTGGGATAATCAAAATATTTAAGTCCATGTGTTGCCAATGCTTTAATTTATTCTAATTCTAAAAACCACTGCTGTATTTTAGTAATAAGCACCAAAGTGGACCAATCAGAAATGCTAGTAATGGTAGTATTATAACTCTGAATTGGTAGGTACCTCACATACATATGCCTACCGAAATATTTTCAGATCTTCGTAACCGTCATTTACTAACACTATCAATAGTGACAACTGCGATACCATTGACATTCCATTGCGATTTACGGACATAGTGGAGTCATGCCCAGCAGATAGTGGCTGGTAAAACTCGATGCAGAATGCTGAAGAATGTGTTCAGGGAATGATAGAGTAGCATCTAGCATCAGAGCAATGATGATGATGATACAATAAAAAAATATGATGAATTTAAAAAAAAACATTTAAATCCTCGTTGGTTATAAATTCAATGGTTTATAAGCACGTTCATTTTCAGCGCGGTGAGCGAGTGTATAACTACCGCGTGCGATGAAAAACTTCCCCCTTTTAATTAGAGGCCTGCACTCACCGGGGACTCGCTTTCAACTTGTTCTATTAGTTTCCTTTTGACGTACCGTAACGTTTGATTTCAAATAAAATATGCTAAGATTATACATTTACCATATTTTTCATACTGAATGAATCCTTATTTAATTGAATAAAATTATGCGTTTATTTTATACCTAAATATTTCTTTATTCTAGACATAATTAAATATTTTACACCTATAAAGATAACAGATAACTGGTCCACAGAGCATAACAGAACACCCAATTAAAGTCTCACAATGGGTGGCATCACTGATCTATTATTACTAATGATGATCTCTAGCAGTCAACATTTAGTGTTGAAAAAGATGAAAACTTTCATAAACAACTATTTTTATGGGATAACGTGTGTTGTCCGTCATTTGTTGTCGGTCCATGGCAAACGCTAACAACTTTGCCTGCGTCAAACCAGAAATACAAAGCACGCATTCGCATCGGGGTATTTTGTCACGTTTTGGAAATGTCGCGGCGTGAATAAATGAAATAGGGTTGGACGGCCATCCGGCGGACCTTTCCGACGGTTCCTGGCGTTTCCTGAGTGGTACACTTAAGGGTAAGCTTTGAACCTATTGAAAACAATCTAAATATCAAAAATACTATATATTTCACACAGCTGGCATATTGCTTGATTAGATTGGTTGGGAGTGAGATTACACTTGCCCCATTGTGGAATGACTGAAGTAATGTCCACGATTCAGTCACCTAGTCTTCCTATTAATAAAGTCTAATAGAGCTAGCTATCAGAGCTCGTGGTAGGGCTATTATTTTACTGTATAAATTAAAATATTGCTTTAAAAAGTTGCATATTCGAATTTCCAGAATAAATCCTGAACATTTCAAACAAATCCACTAACGACGGCGCCTTAAGTGGCATGACAATGTTCACACATTGAACTAACCAGCAGTCACAAAGCCCACATTACATGGGTCCACGGGAGACCTCACAAATCCACACTTACGAGAAATTCTTTGACGGTGGCATATTAAGTTGATGCCACCTGACGATGACTGGCCGTCGACGAACCAGCGCTCAGACGTGTGGAGCATTTTAATTGCGACCATGTTTCTCTGCTGAATTAAATAGTGGTACAGTTTGCTCAAAGAAAATGTTGGGTCACGGCAATGTTTTATACCTGGCAACATTTAGAATGCAAAATTCTAGAAGAATAAATGTCAATTGCTACATCTGAAATCGATTCAATATTAATTCTAGAGAGAGAATTACGTCACATGAATATTTATAAAAAATAAAAATGTCGCTTTCTCCATTCGTTCCCAGCTCGATGTTGATGTAACATCGCGACTCAGGATATGGAGTAACATTGTGTAGTCGCGTGCCTCTTGAATTATTTCACTTCTGTATCTCCGACCTTTTCATTTCATTTAATGGTAACAGACAGAATAATTGAAAGTCTTCGCATCCCATCAAATGTTTATGTCCCATATTAAATCGCTTTTATGTAATCGTGTTTGCATGTTTTTGTTTGGTGCCTGATAACAAGTTAAATTTCGTTTGAACATTCAGTGTTTCGATAAAACAAATCCAGCTTACCATTTTTTCATATTTCAATGTCTTTTTTGTTTTACAATTTTTTTTTATAACTTATAATATATACCTGCCTACACAACTACTTAACTGCCCTCAATATGTTTCACTAACTATACCATGTTATTATATCGGGAGATAAAAAATTCGGGACGTTCACTCATAAACAATTTCATCAATAATGTTATTATTGGAATTCCCAAAAGAATAGCTGACATATTATTTTGAAGACAAGCATGTTCCAATACCTAACCTAAGCCAATCTTGAAGACATGACGTAAGTATGGGAGCATATGTTTTTTTCTTCTATCCAACTAATAGTTGTTTTCTGCACAAGTTACTTTATGTTCCAATTACCAAAAGGTACATCCCAAGATAATAGAGGTCGACATTTTATGCCACTCTAATTGCAATAATAATCAAACACAAATACTGATTTTCTGTCCAATCCAAATATTTCGATTTGGTGCAGTTTTTGTGGGCACTAGGGACATAACAGTACAAAGACATTTAAGCTCAGTTTTATAAGCTCTAACGCTATAACTTGCTACAACCCTGTCCCTAGAATGTGTTCAAAGAAAAAAAAATAAAGTAGACAGACAATAATGTAGGAACAAAATCATGCCGGGTAGAGTCTATATAGATGGTGAAGCGAATTGGTCCTTCTGAAAAAAAAAGCAGAAAGAGAACAAACGGGGAGAGAGTAGAAAAAAGATAGCTGACAGTACTTACGTGTTTTTGTATAGCCAGAGCTATACAGATATGATATACAGAAGAAGTACTGTATGTAAATGATTACAGTGGGACAAATTCCACTCTAATCATTTACATTCAAAAACACCAAGTCGCTAGACTTAATAAACAGATTCTCCGTATAATTTACATAACTACCCATTCCAGAAGAGTAAATTACTTTTAAACTGGCATTTAAACTGCCAATAAGTTATTGACTATTTGGCCCGCTGGGAAACAGCCGTGTAATATAGTCGTTATCGACAATTCATAACAACTTTCGCCAACTTTATAAGGCAATCGATAAATTGAACGGACAGCGACGAAGTATCGTTGGAGTTGGGAATCCGATGAAGCATGTTTACTGGAAATTAATTATCTGAGTAATATGATTTGATTAAAATTGGAAATTTCCACTGGACTTATGCCTGGTTTACACAATTTATGTTCGCTAAGTAGATGACTAATAGCATGTCAAATAATCTAGACTCGTTCGTACAGATTGGTAAATTCGCAAGTTGACAAGTAGACCAGGTTACATCTTTAGGATTTCAGGTGATGATGATGATGATGATTATCACGCGTTCTAGTCAAACTTCATAAAAGCTGCTCGTGTTTTGAAAGACATGAAGTTCGCCACCCCGAACTGTGCCACCGGGGTGGACAATTGCCCAAAACTCGCATTGAGGGGAAGTGGGCCCAGGGGATGCTGCACTGTAGTGCACCTCTGCCTACCCCTCCGGAGCTTGCAGGTGTGATGGTGTTTATTTCTTTAATTTAACCTTGCCGCGGTAACAATCTGCATAATCAATAAGTATTCATTGTGGTAAAGACACCAACAATATCCAACAATATCTTTCATATTACTAATGAAATAAAACAAGTATTTTTCGATTTTTTTACTACTACAAAAATATAAATCAAAGGCACAGGTACACCGCTATAAATGGATAGGTAACTACAAGCTTACATAGTGTGTAATGTCAGAAGAAAACAAAGATAGTCAATGCGTATGAAGTAGTCAGTCACACATTACAAAGTCACAACAACCCCTACTACTCTGTAATGTGGTAAATACTATACACCTTCTTGCGAGAACTTGTATCATGTTTCACCGCGTTGTTTAATTTGCTTACTTAACCGAGTAAACTTGCGTCTATGTAACCGAGCTCGAGAAACAGATTATGCCGGGAAGTGGCTGTGTCATGTTGCTGGAATGTTAACTATGTACCAGTCATAGTTACTTACACCAAAAAAAACATGGATCTCTTGTCGATGTTTATAAGAAACAATTATTTTTTTATCGACTACATTTCTTCAATTTCCTGGCAAGACGCGACATCCGTTTTGTTCTCTTTTAATTCAAAGTAGTATTTTGCTTTCAAACAAAAATAAAATTTGCTGATGCGTTTTACAATATAAACATGTCTTTCTGATATATTCGGAACAAATCTTGATTTATGGTATACTTATATTATACTTTTACTTTTTCTATTGGCATACAAAATGTGCATAATGAGACTGTTGCTATGAAATATGTTTATGGTAGGTAGGTAGTATGGTTTATATGGAATATTGAGTAGTACAACAAAGCTCATATGTCAGCTTCAATTGAAATGATTATAATAGGCACAGTTAATCGTTTTAAGCTAGATTTATAAAACATTTTTTCCAAAGGTGGGAAAATATAATATTTACGATAGTAACACTTATCTTCAACTTGTACATGTTTGACACAACACTTCAATAACGCCGCAATTAAACGACGTCTTTTTTTGATAATAAAGTCGAAAAAGTTTGAAAATGGAACACAAGAAGGAAATTCGGACCTTAAATAGGACAAAGAACATGCATTGACTGCCAGTATCACATTTTTAAATTGAGAAGAATTGAGTAGATCAATTCTAAATTTAAAATACAATTTTGGTAACAAAAAGGTTATTAAAAACCGTCTGCGACTAGTCGCGGTTAGATTAGTTTGACGCCTCGAGCTCGCTGTAATTATAGCTACTTTAGTTATGAACTTCCGAGGAAGTCGTTGCTCGCCGAATTTTAGAGTTATTTTTCCTGAGCTTTAAGTCTTTCTGTTAATTTAGGTCTAGGCGGTCTTTGATCGCTTATTCTAGGCAAAAACGATCTAGGTGGGTACTCTTTCAGGTTTTGGCAACCGCGACTTTTCTTTTTTGATCAACATAAAAAAAAATTGCCACCAAAGGGGATAAGAATAACAATTTTACTATTTAGGTACCTACAAGCAATTCTCACTTTTCCAAATGTAGAGAAAAGAGCTAAGAAACGCAATGGTCGCTTTACTATTGTGTGTAGCACCTACACATAACAGTAATGTGACCATTGAGTTTCTAGAAGTAATAGTAGCAGTTGGTTATAGCCGTAGTTGTAGGTTATATTCATAGGTGAAAGTTTATGTCATTAAAATAAGAAATGAGGCGCGGATAACGGCTGGGAACTAGGTAGTGATGTACCAAATGTCTGTTTTTCAACATCAACTAATGCGAACATTGAATTTGTTTCCTAACGCGTGATTTCTTGGCTTACATTTTTCGTGCATTTTTCCAGAATTGTCTCTATTAACACGTACAAACTGTAATAATGATGCGAAAAATATTCGCTAGATATTCGCGTATAGGTACGAATGTTCGTTACTTGATGGTTGTATTACTTAAGTAATGAAACTATTAAATTTACTTGGATCCAGTTTACGTATGTGTAGGACGATTCGTTTCTTAGGAAGGTTGACTCAAACCAAACAGATCCAATCTTAATATCTCAACACGGATGAAATATTTTTAAACTGTCTCCTACACCTGATACTATCAACCGTTCAGTAATTGAATTCTTCAACTGGCATAAATTGGTAAAATTCAAATTGAAAACAGGTGTTGAGCTTCACGTCAAAATTTCGTCGAGAGAGTGACGCTGATGAGCTGATTTACCTTTGCAATTTAATGTTTTAAATAGTTTTTTTTCTATAAAAATATCTTGGATCGATGTAGGTAATAAATAGGCTTTATTTATTAGTTAATTATGGGGTATTCATATAAAATGTAGGATTGCTTAAGTTGATTTAGCTATTTAGCTGTTGCATAAGGTTCCATACAATGGCACCATCGGCCGTCGAATTAATCGCTCTATCTGTTTTTTTGCACGTTTGTTATTATTTTTAATTCATTTCTTCTAATGTCTTCTATAGATAAAAGTTGTCGATGATTTTGCTATCGATTGAATTTGAATTATCACTCTGGCTGTTTAAAAGATTAGGATCCCGAACTACAATTGATGCTGATAATGAAAGGATAGGTACATCTACTGGTTAATTTTACTCCTAGTCTATAACTTCTCATAGGTATCTTCTGCATATTACTAGATAAACGGATACCACTCCCTTGTCACAAACACTCATAATTTAATTGGATATGATCGGATTTGGGACAGTTTAGAAGTGATAATTGGAAATGGGTATATCTCTTAATTTACATGCGAAGGAAGTGCGAGCAATTAACATAAATCCGCCATGATGTATGATGCAAATACGGGCGACAGGTCACGGTCCCATTAATTATTTATCAACACGGCTGTCGTACAAATTTGAGGGACTTCTGAGCAAATAATTATCAGAAAATCATGAAAAAAATATCTCATTAGAATCGTACCGATATTGGATCAACGAATATTGGAAATGGATTTACTACCAATGGATTCAGTACCAACCTACCTAATTATGTTTATATTATATTACTGTAGTTACAACAAAATGGATAAATTAAAATAAGAACGCCAAATAATTTAAAATAGGAATATAAAAAAAAATATTACCTTACCAGCTGCGAATAAATAGGTAATATTATAACCAGCACACGGTAAGGTGAATTCGAAATACAAATTTGTTTGTTATTCCCAAATACTACGAAGGACTGGCCACAACCCACTGACCTCTATGGTATACATCGCTGGACTAATCATAAGCCCGGTTATCGTGTGCCTATTTGATTTTCGCCATTTTGGCGCTGATAGCGGCAGTGAGGGGGAATGGAACTAATAATAGAGATGGGACAGTGATATGATACATCGATAAAAATGTTTATGCTTAAACCTACCCATGCAGTAAAATGAAAATAATTATGATCCATTCCTTTAACAATGGCTAATGTCCAAAATAGTCGAGTGGTTAATACTAAGATGAAGCAAATAATGATAATGATTAGCCGAATCGCTCATGGGTAGGGTAGGTAATCTTAGGATAAGCCGAAACCGGACTAAAGGGTGGTGTGTGACTAGCTAGATCCTACTTAAATAAGGATCGTTTTTTAATTAGAAATGAGGTAATGTAATGTTGTTTGGGAAGCAATGGAGTAGGTAAGGTATTAATAGAAAATAAAAATCATCAAAGTAGTACATGAGTTATGTTTAATAAAACAGTCATCAGAGAAGTGTTTTGAACAGATGTAATCATATTTTTTCGGACGCCAACTAGTTTTCAATGTTTTTGAGCCATAATTCTAGTCTTCTATTGTCAGTCGGAAACCTGTGAATTAGTAAACATTGTTTTAAAATAATATGTATTTGATAATACAAATCTGTCTTCGGCGATTTTTACGTTCTTGAACGTTCTATCTATTTAAGATATTGATAGAAAAAATATCGATAAATTTTATCGACAAGGAACTTTTACAGCACTATTGAATTTTATTGTTTATAATAAACCGATAATACAAAGACAAATGCGTTGTAATCACGTATAAATAAGAATAGTAACATATTTTTAAGTGCCTATAATATCAATAGAAGTTTAAATTTCTTGAATATTAGCCGTAAATTCACTTACTTGTGGAATGTAACCCCACTTCCCTTCTGGTAAAGAGTTTTGCATAACACGCACTCTTTCATGGTTTACCTATTAACTAACACCACTTATTTATGTATTAACTATATTAATACGACACAACAAACAAGTTTAATCGCGTTAAACCTTCAAAATCACTTTATAAACACGGAGACAATGTAAACAAAACAACGGCCATTTGCATTTTACGTCAGATTTAGTTCCTTTCCCCCTCGCTGGGGGCGCTTCAAATAGGCACAATAGATAGCTGTCATTTTAAAGGATATCATTAGTCTAGCGTACTTGTATCATGGACGTCAGTGCCACAACCGTATAAAGTATACCATGATAGCCATTAGCTGGGGTAAGACAAAAAAACTGAATTATTTTTATATTATGACTAGGTATTTATGATCCACAGACTTAAAACTTTACGACATTTATGTTCTAACCTCAAAATTGTTAGCTGACATTTATCCATATTTGAAACTTTTGAGACGTTGAGCTCTATGGTGCAATATGACCTTACAATTTTATCTTGAAATATTTTAATTTTACCTTATTTTTTTATGGATTAACTCCGTCTTTTTATTCTTACTAGCATATACATAATTAAGGCTTTTATAAAATATAGGTATTGCTAGTGCATATTGTAAACTACCCACCGTATTGAACAAGACGTTCTCAAAAGCTTAGCTATTTCTTGAAACTGTACGTCGCTAGTCGTGTCTCCAAGGTTCTAACAAATGTTTACTCATTCCGGAGCAATAGTTTTCAAGTCGGGCTTTATACTCTGTGTGGAGTTACAAACTCGTATAGCAAAGAGGTAGTTCATATTATAAAACTAGAAATAAAGAATTAAATAGACACAGGAGGCCGATAAAATCTAAGGTCTGATAGAAATACAATTAAATTAGTTAGTTATTACCTAACACTCGTGAGATTGGTTCAAAAATTATACATTTGCATTATCATAAAGCTCTGTTTACACGAGAACACTACACAAGACACAAGTAAACAAATAGTCAAGTAGGAATTGCATGGAAATCTACTTCGGACTTTGACTTACTTGTCAACTTGCCGAGCTGTTAACAATATGACACTTAATTCTTGTATACCTGCGTGGGTATGTTGTACTACTGAGCAAGAGAAAAAAAATACATAGTAATTTGACACTGACGCTACTGGAACACTAGTTAAGTTGAGTAAGTATACCTACTACTTTGTCCAATTTTACAATATTGCATACTAACGACCCACTGCCAGTAAATAGGTATAAATGGCGTCCAATCGAAACGTCATATAGAGGGAAAATACTTTAATATAATAGGAAAAAAATATTTTAAAGAGACGACCTTTTTAAAAAAATGAGTACTTCTGAATTCAAATATTTTTTCTTTAATCGCCAATTCTTTACAGATTTGAGCCGGCCAATGGTGAAAATGTATTTATAATACTAAAACTTGGTCGTGTCGATACCTAAATTGAAAAATTAAAAAAAAAATAACCACTGAGAATTCGAGTACGTGTGTACAAATTGAAGTCATGCATTAATAATTTGTATATATTAATTTTAATCCCCCAAACTATTAGGAGAATACAATAAGGCTCCTATATAAAGCACTGATACTCGTTTATTATATCGATGGAATAGCTAAAATAATAATCTACAGACGATATTTTCCCAAACACTTTTATGTCAAGACAGCTCAGTTCGACCTCATATTCTTATATCATATCGAGAGACGCCAGTAGCAACACTGAGGTTGACTTCTGAACTTATATTACGACCTATCCCTCCCCAGGAGAATATTTTTCGTGTATTTGCAAATTTTCGTAGGTATCAATAAATAACATTCCGTTTATACTGAATCGTGTGGAGCAATTCCTCTTGATGTAAGTAGTAGGACCAACATTGAATGTTATTTTTAGTAATGTCTGAAGATTTATTTTGTTCAAAGTAAAATAAAATTAATGATAAACCAAAAGGTCTATCATTCATTTATTCATTTTATAATTTTACATATCTTACTCTTACATATTATCTTACTTACTCTTGTATCTCAAGGTACTTATACTCAAGGTACGTATATTAATATGTCTAGCTATATAAAGTGTAAAAAAATAGTGTAAACTATTTTAACGAAATCAGTCATCAAAAGTGTGTCAGTGATCAAAAAAATGAATCAGTTATATAGATTATACGTTGATATATAAAATATTTGTGTAAATAATGTTTGATTTTTTTAAACAAGGCGATCCAGTAAAAAATACACTGTACATGCTACAGTGTATTTTTTTCTAATAATTTGATCTATTTCTTTGGTAATGTTATGTTTATAGCCTACTGTTGGCCCCGTTAAAATATTTTACACTATTATTGCTAAACGTTATATACTTATTTATCATGGAAAATAAATTAAAAGTTACAGTCCATTAATAATAGCTTTACAAATCATTTGTTATAAGATTGTTCAAATACCATTATATATAGATTTAATAAATATTTATGACAGTTTATCGTTTACCTAATATTTAATTAACGGTCATCATTTATCTGCTCTATGCAGTATCGTAAAATTGTGTCATCAACTGGTTTGAATAAATTATTATAACTAGTACATATGGTTTAAATATATAGATCTATATATTTAAACCAAATTTTAAATTTCGGAAATTATTTGTAAGTATGTATATAACTAATTATCATACCACCATAAGCGAAAACAGCCAAAATAAATAAAGGCAGCAAATGTTTAGTTAGCTCTGGACAAATTCGTTAAAATCTCCTCTACATATTTGTTTCACGAACCTAGTATTATATTATTATTCATACTAATATTTTCGCGTGGACCCATTAAATTGGTCCACCAATGCCCATTATGGATGAAAGTTCCCTTGTAAAATTATTTCTCATGCCAATGACTCGCATGCTTATCTCTTTTAGTTTTCCTGATCAGGCATTTTAAACGTAAGTCGTATTCTGCATTTTTTTATTTATTTCTAAAAATAATTCGTTGCTAGTAATCGTAATACTAAAATTACTTGTATCATTATGCTATAAAAAATAATAGTCGAATGCAATGTCTCGCAGAATACTTACATAAAATGACGAAAATGAAAGGTATAAGAAAAAATATTTGTTCAAGTGAGAACTAGGCAGCAGATATTCAATAAAGCTAAGTATTTCTAAGATCCAATAAAATGTATCCCTTTAAAGGTTTTCACCCTTTTAGTGTCGAGAATAAAACATTTCGACATGTGACCAAGCGGAGGACCTAACGGGGTTCTGCGCTCCGATTTATAGACCATAAAACGTTTCAGCAAGCTGCGAGGGTTCAGTTCCCGTGACATTTAATAGTTAGTCACCCCTTTGGGAGCTACTACATGCTATCTTCGACATTTCTAGTTCGGATCGTGACCAAAATGAGGCGAGAATCCTTACTACTATATAAATATAAATCTTTATATTTAAAACAAAGCCGTGTTAGTTACAACACTCAAGAACTGGTGCGACGATTCTTATGATCTTAGATTTTTTTAATTTGTATTCGCCCGAAAACATAGGAAAAATTTCACTACAAACATACTGATAAAGATAATGAATTTTCTCATAAATTTGATTCTGAGGCGGCACGAAGATCGTCGGGACAGCTAGTAATAGATAAAATCTAATATTAATAATAGTCCCCCCAACCGAATTTCGGTCACGGCGGCTCATCAATGGAGACTGGCCATCTGCGCAGGAAATGTCATAGTGCCCAAGTTGAAAAAAGATTCACTGGCGTTTGAACCCGCGGCTCTTATCACCAAGGTGAGCGTTCTACCAACTTGGCTATCACTGCTTGAATATAAAACCTCCTATTGAACGTGCTATGTTGAGATTGAGAATAATAGGAGCCATCCCACGTTATAGTGTATCGCCCTAACATTGCAAAAGAAGTCGACAGTTGACACACATAACAATGGTAAAGTTAATTTTATATTCTCCTCGAGAACTAAAACACACAAAAATCACCGAAACCACTTTTTTACGGACATCATGGTATAATGATGCCCGGGATCCATAATAAAATTATGAAGTATGGATACTCTGTATTTCAGTCTGTTTGCTACCTTTTCTCGACTAAGTGGCTGAACTGATCTTAATGAAATGGAATTGAACAAGGAAATACAAGGTGTACATCATTAGCGGAGAATATTGTAACATGTACATCAGTAGGTTATAGCGATAGCATTCCCTAAAAAATAAATCTTCTTTTTTTTAATAGTGCCACATACTAAGTGCGCGGTGAAATGTTACTGGTACGCTTTCTTTAAAAAAATCAAACCTCATTTACACATTCATTTTATACAGCAACGTGATCTATATGACGTACTCATTCAACCCTTAAAATATTTTCCACTATTTTTGTGAACGTGAACGTTCATATTTCATGGTGTCTTCTGTGACCGGAACGGGCTAATCAAATGGCCATGTGCCGCGTGTGTTTTCAAGTGAGAATAATATATCACCACGGGCGGGGCGCGGTGCGCTTTCGCTTCCCTTTTTGGATGTATTTTTTACGTATTCCTGCTTAGAGGAGACCAGGTCATCTTCTTCTTGGAAGAGTATTTATATAAGCTTTATTTTATTAGGTGAAATGAAAATAGTAAGTAGCTAATATACCTACCTAAATTGCTTTAAAATTTAGCACTCTCAAATTCAGTTTAGATTGAGTATTCAGCGGCAAGTGTAATATTAGTTACATGATGTTATCTACGGTGCAGTATTTCTTAAATAAAACATAATCATTAATTTTAACTATCTACACGAAAAGCTTGTCTTTATAGCTCCTTGCAAATCTGTAGAAACACAGAACGTGAAACAATTCTAAATATTAAGACGAGCAGCATTACAAAGCGGGGCCCACATTACACCCAGTTTATTAGACAACAAAAGGGGCCGTTCAAACATCACGAAATGCCCAACTACACAATGGCCATTCGGCTTTAAGGCTCTGGCCAAAACAAGCCGTGCATTAACAAATTAAGATTATAATCGCTAGGACCCACTGGCTTCTTTAATCTAATTAAGACATCAACCAGCAACAGAACACGGACAAATTGTATTAAAATTTAAATTAGGCACTTTAACACATTTAGTCGTACAATTATCGTATTAGTGTTAAATAAAATGTTAACTCATGTCTGTCATGTCGTTATCGTCAATTAAGATTTGTTACCCTATTCCTGAATATTTGTTCCGAAATAAATCAAACAATCTAGTGTCTAGTTGTCATTAAGAATAAATGGCAATGATAGCCAAGTTGGTAGAACGCTTGCCTCGGTAACGAGGATCGCAGGGTCAAACCCCGGCTCACACCTCTGGGATTTCTGGATTTCATGTACGAATCTCATGTTGAATCATGATTATCACTTGCTAAACGGTGAAGGAAAACATCGTGAGGAAACCTGCATGTCTGAGAGAACACCTCGAAAGACGTGTGAAGTCCGCCAACCCGCACTGGGCCAGCGTGGTGGACTATGGCCTATTCCCCCTCGCATTGAGATGAGGCCCGTGCCCAGCAGTGGGACATTAAAAAGGGCTGGTATTATTATTTATTATTACGATACCCCACTTTCGATCAACTTATTTTCAAAGATTAAAAAATATTCTTAAGCTCAATATACTTACATACGCCGCTACAAGGCATGTGCTTCGATTCCTTCTGTACTTCGGTACACGTACCATAATGACCGTTTTCAAAGCGCCGCAATCAAAATTATTTCCGCGACGGGACTAAATTTGATAGTTTTCTGAAAACAACAGGAAACTGCGGCTACCGGTCGTGCGACGGTCGTTTGCACATACATATATCACGTGCAGTGTCGATTTCCGGACCTATTTTCTAAGCTTGCCAAGAACGATGGAATACATCTTTTAGCGGAAACAGCAGTTGTAGTAGTACGGTACTTTACGATGTTACGAATAAGACGATGGATGAACTGTGGCAACACTATCGGAAGTGACCCAAGTGGCGGATTCTCGATGATGGCACGTTGACCGCAGTCATCTGATCATACATTGCCACTGGGTCTTCGGCCTGTTAAAGGAGGTGCAGTACATTAATGTAAAGTGTACAAACTCTATGATCTAATGTCTCCTAGCAACTGAAAAAATAACTTGTGTCAAAGTTGTGAATATTATATCGTAAACTAATAAATGGTGATTTCGTTACAAAATGACTTTGTCAAGTGTATGAACTATCTCAGAGCTTTATGTCGGCTTATTCCACATCTCTCATGCGTAAACTACATTACGGACATCCTCAATCAACATGACCCATTCTTCTTCGATGTGTTATTGTTTATTAATTTGACTTGTTAATATCACCATTGGTTACTTGACCTTTTAAAATACGTACCTTTGGGTGGGAGAATAAAGATGATGTTCTTTGATTCTTTGTAAATTCAGCGAAACTTTAATTGGATATGATTACGATATTTTGATGTAATCAGGACGTTAACTTGTCGGGAAATAATGTAATTAGAGTCGCAGAGGAAGCGTCCAATAAAAACTTTCAAGGTCATGGAAACAAGACAATACAAACTTCCTGACACTATTATTAACACTCATATTGTTCTTTGCAACTAATAATAATAACATCGCCAGAGATACGCCACTAACTATACGGTCCCAAACTAAGCAACAATTGTGTTATGGGTACCGCACAATTGATTGGGGGCTATCCCAAAAATAAAGTTGGTAATTGGCTAATTTAACACCCTAAAGGTAACATTACATACTAATAATGAAAGATTTGTCGATTGAAATACCTTCATAATGTAAATACTAAATAGTGTCATTCATTCGCGGTCCTATGACGGATTTCGCTAAGCACTAATCGCAGGAAATCCAACAATTACTCACCACTTGATATATTGTTAGTGGAAAAAAAGTAAATCAGACGAGCTGGGCGAAAGAGGCTTTTAATTCATCGCAATAAAGTTCTTACCGGATGCAAATTAAAATTTGGTTGTTCAAATTAAACGGACTTCCATAAATCGCGAATTTTGACCGTCAGAGAGCATCATTAAACAACTTGGGCGAGGTGATTTTGTGATAGTTTGACGAAAAGACTTGTGGATTCGACTTATTCCGGCGCATTTATACGATCGCGGATGTGTCGCGACGTGAATGCGGAATTGCCGCGATTAAACACTGCAGTAGGGTGTAAGCAGGACCTCCTAATGTAATCGTTACGTCATCAAGAAAACATGCTGTCACTGTCAATCTTATTGATAAAATTTGTGGTGTGAAAGAGATGAAAAACGCTTACGTACCGAAATGGTACGTTAAAAGGATTGTACTTGCGGTATAGTTGGCAGAGTTAGGTTGGAAAAAGGAAATATACAGTGAAGTAAAGACTTGGCCCCATTGTTTTGTAACTAAGAAACATTGATATACGTGAAGATCGATAGGAACTATATTTTATTACATCTTCAAAATCGGAACAGATGTTTTTATTCAAATTCGATATCAAGCATTTAATTATTTCATGCTTTTTATTTGTTTTCCCAATTAATACGTGATACACTTTGCATGGATGTTCTTCGCGCTTCACCAAGACCATGAGCTGAAAGAATAACACAACTAATGTAAAAGTCTCGTTTTTCTACTTTTTAAGTATACCACCTCACCCTTGGTCTCCGAGGTGAACTTTGGGCTGACTCCCCTTCGCTTTGACGAAGCCGATATAAAAGCAAAGACTCGTCCACTACACTACATTGGAACTATATACTCTCGGCAAAATGTGGGCGCGCTGCAATAAACTCCTGCCTACCCATTTAGGGAATACAATCATGATGATTATTGTACTAACTCATTTTGCCTGAGGGTGTCTCCGGTACGCTGACGGGCGCAGGACGAGGGGCGACGCATAATTCCAATCGGAAGCTCTTCAACTCCATAGACGTGGGCATTTCACTGCGACACGGCGTTACGACCAGTTTGCTACCAATAAGCCGACCTATCTTCAGTACTGCCTGGAGATCCAAATCAATATCATATATCTAGCTATTCTGTAAATAAATATCGTGAGACAAAACTGCAACTGTAAGGCAACGTCCATCAAGTTTGGGTGACCGTACAATGGTCTGGGAGCGAACCCAATATACAGAGTGTAAGTGGCCTCGTAACGAAAACTGATACCATAGATTCAACTCATGGTTCTATACCCCCAGGAATAGAATTTTCCGTCGATCTTTTCATGAATTTTACGGATTTTTTTTGAGTATTTTTAAATTAATGTTAAGCATGAGATCATAATAAAAATCCATCTCTAATTTATTTTAAATAAAAAAAGGAACAATTACTAATTTAGACCTAAAACTGCAATGTAAATTAAAACTCGATACGCTCGTGCGTGCTCGTCACTCGCACGAGTCTGATATCACGTGGAACGTGGTGTGGTGATTGCATAGAACCCACGACCTTCCATATAAATAATTTGTAACATTTTATTATCGGCCTTAAGTGTCCTTTATGCAAAGTTTGCGTTATCATGCCACTGTATAATTACTTAAATATACATATCAAACATCCATGACTCAGATACTCATCATACAAAGTTTGCCCTTACTGAGCGTCGAACCCAGAACCCGCGGTACAGATAGCTGTGTCACTGACAACTGTGCCAATCAGGTCGTGAGATGATTGTAATAATAATATATTTTCTCATGACAATGATAGGAACTTACAGAACGAGTAGGTAGCGGTAACGCAGGCCGAGCGTACACTGGTGGGCAAGCCAGCAACACCGACAGCGGCACAAACATCTTTAATATGTTAAACGGCTTCGCAGCCAAAAGCAACTCTGGACAATACATAATAAATATTATAATTAAATTGTTGTAGTATTTTAATTAACTTTATTATTACGGATTCACATTGAACCAAAATATATCTTCTCGTCTCATATATTTTGGGAATACGTACTTACTGAGAAATATTTGAAATAGGTATGGTAGGATTAAATATTAACATAGGTTGTGCATTCAAACTCAAGAATACAGCCTTAAGGTTTTTGTTTACTATCGTTGGAAGATTATAACCGCCTAGGTCTCTTATCTGCCTTGTATCATAAAGTAAACGGAGTGCAATCCGTCCAACAGCCTCGGAAATTATATGCCTATTGTCTTAGGGTTGTCAGTTATGACTATTATTTAGTGTGAATAATAATATTTATGCTTGGGTTACGTATGGTTAGATAGATTGATTTGCTCAATCGATAATTCGTTGCGTCATTAATTATCAGTGATAACTATATTATTTTATTCAATCAGTCTAGATAGATACTTACGATGTCGACTCATTTTAAAATGTTCCCTCCGATAATCCCCACATGATCCCCTTATCCCTAAATATCCCTCTAATTGTAAAAAAACTATGTTTGGAAGGAGTTCTCCCATCTAGCAACAGGCACTGGTGCGGTTTAACTCATATCATTCCATATAATGACTACTAAATTCAACATAAGAGAATACAAACCACTTACCTGGATACAATCGCGTACAAAACTTAGCCGATGTAGAAAAAACAGGCTTCACTTGTGTATAATAGTTTTCAGTCATATCCCACACACGTAATATCTGTCCATCTCTCGGTCCTTCAATATACAGCAGTACCACATCACCGGTATCTAACGCGAATCCTGTCAGCAAGTCATCTTTCTGACTAGTCTGATCTACTTCCAATTCGTTAATCAAAGTGATTTCTCGTAGGATCGCCATAATAGCTTGCGAATCACTAACGAGACAGAACAATCTTGAATAACACAGTGCCATTTTTCTAGGCTTACATCCGACAAGCCCTATGGACACTTCTAAAGTCATTTGGGCCTCTAGAACAATCCCAGGTTGAACCACTAAATTAGGTTTTACAAGCGCCCTAACTGCGTTTATATCATTCGTACAAATTCTTTCGCGTTCCAATCCAACTACTGTTACTCGAGGTGGATACAAAGGGTACTCTCCGTTCATAAACGTGTTCACACCTTTGCATAGTGATCTGGTATCTATTTTAGTTACAGCTATGAGTATGTCTGTCTCTTGATCCGGTGTCTTGGTTGGCACAGCCGATCCGAAATCCCGATCACTCTTATCGTAACCAAATAACATAGGACTGGCATCTATAGACGGAGGCGACCTTATTCCACGAAGCTAAACGAAGGTTTGGTAAATTATTAGGTATTTAACGTAATATGTTGGCCCTATTTGTAGACATTTCGTAAAATAGGTACCTCGATTTGATAAGGGTCATCTAAAAACGTAGCAATCATTTGAGTCGCTGCATCAAGAGCCAAAGGTATAGCATGATGATCGTTGAATTTCATTTCAGGTTTATTCCTTACGATTTGTGGTGTAGAACTGTGAACTTCTTCGCCGAATTCCCATTTAGTATATAGCTGTGATATCCTACAAGAGCGTAATAATAGAGATATATTTAGCAAAACCTTAAATATAGAAAGGAAAGCATTTTTCAAATACGTAAACTCACTTGACATTCTTTAAATAATCAGTTGGAATCTCAGTTAATCTATCGATATTTATAAATAAAATTGGAAAGTCATCTTGCGCAGGTAAATTGTTGGTACTGATTAGGACAATAGTTTCCCCAAGATCTGCAGGTTTATCACCTAACACTTCAAAAGGAATTACTCTTCCTGTTCCTGAAATAAAATAATTCTCAAAGCCTTTTATTAATTTATTATAATTTATTAAAATACCTACATGCATTTATGATTTGTAATTTATTTCCATAAAAAACATTCATTTAGTAATATTTTCTGAACTGATAACCTTATTATCCACTCATAAGAGTTATTATTATCACGAGTTCTGTACAGGCGAACGTAATAAGGGACCTACCCTCTCGAACGCTAATTTACCGGTCCTATACATAATTCATCTGTTACCCAAGTTATCCAATTACTAATAATAATAGTTTATTCAAAAATATTACTTTTTATGCAGAAAATCGATTCAGTTTCCTACTACTTATTCTTACTAAAAAATTACTGTGGCTTCATCCTGTACCTGCTGTATCTTAATATTAAAATAACAGGATTAACTAACAGATACCTTGACAAGATATTATAACATATATTCAAATGTAGGTCTCTGTAGATCTTTTACACTAACCTGATAAAATTGTATCTCCGGGTATACTGATTTCAAATTTAACTTTAACAGTTTCTACCTTTTTCTTTTCTTTCTCTTTAACCACTTTGGATTCGCGTCTATCTACTTTTGGCTTCGTTTCTTCAACCTCTGGCGGCTCATCAATTTCTTCAGGCTCTATACTTCTTAAAATTGTTTCTCGCACAAAATACAGGGCTGCGTCTTGATGCCTTACATCTATAAATATAGTTTATTCAGTTATTACGTTTTAAAGTACTATAGCTTTAAAACAATTGCTCTAAAATATGCGATATCGCCCTGACGATTGGGATGACCTACAATTTATTTTCTATACGGAGCAAACGTAAATTCCAACTCGGGACTTTTCAAGACAATATGATTGCAATAGACGTTCTCTACTATTTCTGTTTGCCATTCTACTTATAAACGATAGATAAGGCAACAGACCTGTTACAGTATAGGGTATATCAAACAATCCATCCAAAGGTGACGGAGGTATGTATTCCTCAACCGCTTTCCACACGAGCTTCGCAATGAATTGCTCGAGGCTCTCCTCCGCTTCCATGATTGAAGCGAAGTACCTTCGTTCGCCGAATGCCAATAGTGGCAAGTATACTTCAACATTTTTATCATTCTTGGCACTGTCAATGGAGAATACTTTAAAACAACTCTATATTCATGATGGAAACAGGAGTGACGTAGATATGGATAGTTTTTTGGGTGTTTGCCGGTTCACGGCAGTAACCCCAATTGGAATGAGTTCTTACATCTATTTCCATTCCATTTAGCCTGTACCATCTAAGGAAGATAAATCAAACACAAATGGTACCCTTCGTATGAATTTTGAACATATTGAAACACGAACGAGTGCTAGAATGTCCTTAACTTTACTAGTGAAGCTGCACGTTTCCTCGATCTGCATTTGATCCTATCAAAATTTGTAGTGATACCTAAGTGGGTAAGAATGTAGAATCAGCAGTAGAGCCGCGGGTAAAAGCTAATTCAAAATAAAATTATTATGAACAGTAGAACACAAAATTATACTCAAGCCAGTTTCACTGTACGGTAACTGATAGTTCAACTGTTAGAATAAACATTGTTTTCATGAGATTATTATACTTAGCACTTAAAGCCGCCAATCCAACTGTGGGCGTGATGGTAGCCAAATGGTTCCGCAGATCGGTCACTCTAACAGGAAAGGCGTGGCGGATAGAGAAAGTCAACCACCTCCTTTCAAGAAACTGCCAAGTTCGCACCCAGCCGTACTGAGTTCCACTCCATACCTGGGTAATATTTAGGCAGATGTACCCATAAGCTCACAGATATGATCAACTCCCGGAGGATGTTAAATTTAACATGTCACTTCATTTTGCGTAGTTAATGACAAAATGATATAAGAAATTATCAAACCAGGGATTTGATCAGTATAAGGAAGCAAGAACTCCTCCTCTTCATGAAATAATGTGATCGTGACATCATTGAGAAAGCATGCTGTCACCGTCATACTTATTTCTGAAATCTGTGGTGTGAACAGGTCGTGCTTGAGCCACTGGTCTCTAGAGTTTTGATCCAATACCTAGGGATTTATCAAATCCCACAAGAATCTATTAATTTGAAAGTCACTCAGAAGTTACTTAATTTAAATTATTTCGGGACTTTATTAGATTTTTATAATCGTAGTTTACAAAGCCGGTTTAAAAAAATGTACCAAATACCTAATGAATACCTCCATAAATGTCTTACCTTAGCAACGTGGGGCCATATCAGAATATCTAAATCAAAGGCCTGTCCAGGATACAGTTGGTACTGTATCTTCATCCCTTGCACACAGGGGCCGAGGTCCAGCCACCCTTCGTTGCAGTCATGCCACACATCTATACCCAGGATTTCAACTGCGAAAGTCAACGTGAAAGTACTTTTACAAAACTTCGATGAGTCCGGAGAAGCGGCCTTGTTTGGTGTCTTACTCATTGTGGTAAAATAAAATAGTGAAATTTTAAGTCGTTTACATTTATTGGTTTTCAAAATAATATTTATGAAAATACAAAGCTATAATGATAATGATATAGACTATAGCAAACTACGTGAATATTAACTGACTTTACTTCCCTTTTTAAGAAAATCAATGACCTCACCGATCCTCAGTGATTTTGCCAGTATCAAGGTGAAAATAAAAAAAACGCCCTCGCTTTGACATGTAATCTGTTTTAAAATATCATTGCACGTTAATCATACATCATTAATATGTGAGAACCCTAGAGGTTAAATATTTTCATAGACAGGTCAAAGATTTATATAATTTTATCTTGAAACGAAAATAGAATTTGGTGATTTTATCAACATTTAAATAAAATTATATTGTACGCTTAACCTTGCTGGGCCCTATAGGCAAGTCTGATTTAAACTAATTTATATACCTACTCAATATAATATTTAACCTTTTAATGCTCCACCATGGCTTCACCACACAAAGCAATAACAATACATACCTAAAACACAATTAATTAATATGTATGAATGGACTCACCCACAATAGTGGGCAAATCGCGTCAAAGCCTGGACGCCCGGGCGCCCGAAGTAAGAATGCTGCCTTTGAGCGTAAAACATGGTCACAACAGGCCTAAGTCAGAACCAATTATCGACGAACTATCACGTAACAATAAAATTTAGCTAATATCATCAGTCATATAAGTATGTAACCATAATGCGTGGATCGGGCTGCTCAGCGGCACGCGCGAGCGAGCGAAGCGAGCTCGAAAATTCGGCGGTTTAGCTTTAAAGGGTATTTGCCGGTTGATTTCCGGGGCCTAAATTCGTTCGCTACACTCAATTACAAATCCCTGTCATGTTAAGTTTCTGGTGACCAAACAGAACCTACACTGAGAAAAATGACTTTCATGATTACGAATAATTTATAAGGTATTCTGCAACTTTACTATATTTTATTATAACTTTATTATATTTATATTTTATGAAGTACGGGAGTCATTTTTCTCAGTGTAGAAATAGGAACCCGACCTAGGCATTTCACTAGATTGGTTTAGGGTTATACAGAATTATTCAGAAAGGTCTGCTTACCTTTGAATAATTTTAATTTTGTTCGGAATAGTATCAATTTGATAAAATCTAGGTAAGTCTTTGTATAAAATTAATATATCGAAATACTGACTTCATATAATTATAGTCTACCTACGTCATGGAACTATAATAAACTTCCTGGTCTACTGTTCACTTTGATGGAGAATTAAATATTTAATTCCGTGACGATTAATTCGCGCTTCAAAATGACAAATACCTACTTACTTATACTTTATGCGGTAGGTGGCTACCGTTGGTACCTACCTACCAATACCTTTCATTACGAAAAAAAACGCACTCAAACCTTTGACTCAACAACGCTTGAAGCACCGTCCGGTAAATAAAATAGCGACACTACTTAACTAAAATTGTAAAGTATAAGGTAATTAATTGTTTTATATATTATATAGTTAATAACTAAATATTATACAGTTTTTATATATTTCACTTATAAAAAAATGTGTTGGGGATATTGTTTTACTATCATTGGCTGGGAGTATTTTATTTATTTAAATTACGATGACCTAACTAGCGCAGTTGGTAATGACCCTGTTTTCTGTGCTGATGGTCCCGGGTTCGAATCCTGGTAGGGACAAAAATTGTGTGACAAGTACGAATGTTTGTACCCGAGTCATGGATAAGTATTTAATGTCTACAAATACTATTAAATTACAGAAAATTTTCCGGACATCTTGGGAGAACTTAAAAAGTTTAGCTGTACTATTTCATTTTAATTTCCTTCACTTGTGCACATATATCAACACAATGGTTAATATCCCTCTAATATTACACATTATTTATCAAAGAAATACATTTTTGGAAAATTAACAAAATTGACACTTCACTGTTCAACTTCCCGCCTAAAAGCCTAATTTTCCCTTATAAATGGGTTTCCTGGGTTTTGCATAGAAATTTTAAAAAACGACCTTGTCTATGAAAGACATAGATGTGTGTTATATGGGAACCCTTACGAACGGGTTTTTTAGTTTTACCAGAGGTAAGCAAATTGAATGGGAATTATAAGTCAAACCTTACAGCAGCTAAATCGTTCAAAAACCCAAGCAAAACCCGTTCATAGGCTTACCGGGTTCCGGGCACTCGCCCGTATAGTTTTTATGTTCATTTGGCGATATTATTATTAATATGTTTCATTGGATAAGCATTGACATAATATTAATTCGACTAAATAATAAACTAAATCAAAATAAAACGCAATACCATCACTAGTGTGTGAATTAAATTGTCATTGGTTTGTAAATAAATGTCAATAAATTTGGTTAAAAATTTGGAGAAAAATCCATGGTATCCATGTTATTCCATGGGAAAATCGTAAAGATTAAATCTAGTTTTTAATAAATAGGTATTTATCTTCACATTAATCAAAATGTGGTGTCGAAGAGTCACTAAAACTATTGTAGAAAAGAGTGTGTGAGTTATTTATTCATATTTCTGATAATCATATGCATTGATTTATTATTTTTACCCTATTTCCGACGTGTACAGTAACAAATATCGCATATTTTGCAGAACTGCAGTATCAAACCTGCCAAAATCCTTGGCATCTACAATTCCATTACAAAAAAACGAACGGCAGTCACAATCTACTGTCGATGCGGCAGAAGTCGATTCATTTTCAAAACAGACTAAAGATTGGTGGAATCTGAATGGACCCTTTAAAATGCTACATAAGATGAATTTAATAAGGTAGGTAACAATGAGATACCTTACCTTTAATACATCTATACACTCTTGACATTATTGATATTACATTTTTTTGCAAAAAAACCCATTGAGTTGACAGGTGTGTTTTTCAGGGTTCCATTGGTAAGAGATGGCCTGGTACAATGCTCAAATGAAGAAAGAACATGTCTTCCACTCAAAGACAAAACAATTCTAGATGTTGGCTGTGGAGGCGGTATACTCTCTGAAGTGAGAATATTTATATTTAATACAATGATGTGATTAACTCAGTCAGTAGTGACATTGCTTTCTGTGCTAAAGGTCCTCAGTTTGAAACCTAGTAGGGGCAAATTTTGTGTGAATGTTTGTACCTGAGTCATGGATGTTCAATATCATATAAGCCTTATATGGGATTGCCCCCAGCCCATTGTATGGTAAACTAAATACAAGTGTTGCTTAATGTGTGGAACCATTCAATTGATGTGTTCATCTGGTGATATTAAATTATTATTATATTACTAAGTAGGTACTTTAAAAATATATATTCTCTTTGTTATCTTGCTAGGCTATTTATTCTTATCAAGAGCAATTCAGTTTTTACCTGTGTCATGAAACCCCTTCCATTCGGGAAAATATAAGTAAAGTGAAGGAAAAACCAGACTTGAACTAGCCTTTAGGGGATGCATTGTGTATTAAAGTTGTTTAGACAAGACAGACAGGCATCCTAACTGAATTCATTCCTTCTTAGGGGACAAACATAATATATCTTAGCATCAACTAAATTACAAAAAGATTATTACCAAATTTGACTAAGGCAAGAATTATTGAACTGGCCATTATCCTATATTAATAATTTGTTGAACAACCTATGTCCAAATCATGAGACCATATAGGGTCTATGCTTAATTATATTAATTAACACTATTTCTAAGCCCATTTATGTTGGTATTTACTAACCATGTGTATTTACATTGCCAGGGACTTGCAAGACTTGGCGCACAAGTGACTGGCATTGATGCCAGTAGGGCATTGATTGAAGTGGCCCAAGAACATTGTAAAATAGACCCCAAGTTAGCCAATAACAGACCAACATATCACACCACTACTGTAGAGGTAAGTACATAACCACAAGATGATCTTTGATTTCTGGATTGAACATGACTATGGATTCTGAACTGGAGCACTCTCATGTCTAAGATTTGAGCATACTGAGCTCAGTCTTAACAGAGCCCCAAGTCGGCTTAAACAATGGGTACATAATCAAATGATAGTTGGATTGCTGTTATTACATTTAACTGATTATCTATACAAAAACTGTCAACAATGAGTGAGAATGGGGGAAATTATATGTTATGGGGAAGTTACATATACCAAGTTTTTGGTAGAGACTGGGTCGTTTAATCAGCCTAGTCTGGAGGTGAATTATGGGAACTATAGGCGTAATATTTCATTTTTCAGGAGCACATTAAATCTTTTAAAAACCATTACGACGGTGTTGTCGCATCGGAAGTAATAGAACATGTTAATAATCAAGAGTTATTTGTTACATCTTGTTTGCAAGCCTTGAAACCTGGTGGAAGGGTTTTCTTTACCACGCCGAACAGAACACGAATGGCACAGTTCGTAGTTATATTTATGTGCGAGAATATATTCAACTTTGTACCCCGTGGTACACATCAGTATGAGAAGTTCATTACACCCAATGAGCTCACGTTTATATTGGAGAGAAGTGAGTATATTATTTATCATTATAAACATAGGAAACCCGTAACACAAGATGGATGATCTATCACGCGTAGCGCGACTCCTTTGAATACAAGTGGCGAAGGACCTATTAAGTTAAACATTCTTTGGGGAGGCCCTTAATATCCAGCTGTGGATAATTTTAGGCTGATGTATGGATTAAGAGTAAACACTACATAATTTAAGAAAACAATTTTTTTTATCAGGTAGACTTATACCATTTTCAGTAAACTCATATAAAAAGTAAAGAGATATGTACAAATCTCTAGATAAATAATGGGATTATGAATTACGTCTATAATGTAGTATGCGGTATATAATACTATAGTATATAATGTAGTATGGGTACAGTACATCGATCCTGTACTACACACGCAGATAACAGTGTGTACTGTAGTATGCTGACATTACAGACTCAATCCCGCAATTTATGCAGACAGGTATTACTAACTAATGTTTTGTTTTTCCAGATAACTGTCATGTGGAATTAACTTACGGATACACATACAACATAGTTACGGAACGCTGGAGTTTTACACGTTTTCAACATTTAGGATATGTGTTACAAGCTTTGAAATTAAAATAAGTTTTAATGTTGTATTAAGAAAATACAAATCAGTTTGATGTACGTACTGGTGATAAATATAGCTCCGGCCATGGCATACCTAAGTTAGTGGGCTGTATGATAGACCGATAAAACTGCAATATTAACACATTACAACCAACGCATCTGTAGATCGTTGAGCCATTTTTAACAAATGTTGTTAGGTACAGTGTTTTGTAGTAGATGGTGTAGGTACCTACTTCAGGTATACAATAAAGGTGATCTTGACATGTATTTTTTGGTGTTTATTTTGGTTCATTCACATTTAACCTACCCTTTAAAATCTCACGCGAGTAACAGGCAGATTTTTATAAAATCGGCGGGAGTGGCTCTATTCTGTAAGCGATTGCCACCACAATAAAAGAGGAATTTAGATTTCAAAGCAAGAAGGTTTTCATCATTTTTATTTTGGCCAGTTAATTTTGCTCTGTGATTTTGGCTAGTGAATATTTTCTCTGTGATTTTGGCATCAAGATCATTACGTAAACGAAATGGTACGAAATCAAAATTTAATGCTATGATACTGCGCGATAACAGTTATTTAGTGTGTTGTTGCGATCCGGCGATGTGCGAATAATGTCCCTAGCAAAGCTCTTGAAAGCGCCACTAAAATTGTTCAAGAAAGAGATAATTGCTTTTCTTATCGTTCGCCGATATGACTTGGGCTGTAAGTACTGCACTACACTTATTTTCTAATTAGCCTTTATTGCAGAATCGCAAAAAATTGTTCATTTTCTTACCTACAATATTTTACTTATTATTAAGGTGAATATCATTTGCACATTGTAGAATCACAAGGCCTATTTTAGTTATTTGTAATTTATTTCGACTCAGAACGTATCAAATATAAACCTTAGTAGATTGTTTTTAGGAGTTCTTGTCCAAACTGGTAAACGACTTTCATGGCCGTCCTTTGCTAAGCTCTGTCTCTGGTGGTTGGTTGAAACAAAAACCGTCAAATAAGACTAAAATTTTTGAGTAGGTATTGGGCCTATCTATTCTTGTAGGTGTCGATGATAACCTGCGCTACATAGCTATAAAACCGACGGCCTCAATTTCGGCGCTGCGACAGAAAGTATGGCACCTACTCGACTTGCCAGATTTCTGCGACGAGCTTATTGTGCTGAAGTCCGACGTCGACACGGAAATACCGCTGATAGAACTGAGGAAGGGTAACGATCCGCAACATCCATACATAATGGAAGTGTGGCTGCCAGAAAAACGAATTCAATGTGAGTGAACATGATAGGTCATATTTTTTTATTATTAGTAATGAAACAATCTTCCAAGAAACTGCGACGCCTAAAAGTATTCGGTCACGGAAAACGTTAACAGTAGGTACAGAGCTACATACTTATGACGTCACGCGGCACGCCCTGAGTGCGTGTGCGACTGAGAAAGAGTGCAACCCCATTGTCTCCCCAGTCCCACATCCAACATTAGAGATGAATGTTTCATAAATTAACAAAGAACTTATTATGTACTTAATAAATCCGCAATAACGGTCGAATACCCTTTTCGGGCGACAACTCTTACACTATCCTATACTGACTGAAAGAAAGAGACGAACCTATAAGAAATTACAACTACTACTAACTACCTAACTAGTACATATCAATTGAAAATAAGATTAGGGCGTAAGTATGCCTGCCTATCCATCGTGAATCCCATGAATTAAGATAGGATCTAACATGATTACTATCGTAGACACCAAGATGTTACCCTCGGCAGATCTCGGGTAAAAGCTAAATTGTCTCGGAACACGCAGTTATTACATAAAAATATTCTTCTATCAACTTCTACAATAATATCTCCGTAGTCCAAGATTCACAGTGGAATCTATTGAATCGATTTGCAGCCTTAAGTTGTGACACTATAAACTCTATAATCCCGTAAATATAACTGTTGTTGTCATAGCGGGTACAATGCTCCACATGTTGTCGATCGGCGACAGAGACGAGGTCGTACCGCCTAGCACCGGAGCAACCACCGAAACAGTTTATGAAGGGAACCAAAAGGAATGCACCGAGAAATGTGGGTGTAATTGCCGCTGTGAGTTTTTATTCCTTTGTATATTATAAGGATAATAATATCGCAAGTCGAACACAAACTAGGTACTACGAATCCGCTGTTTTTGGATTGATTGTCTGTCTGTTTTAAAGCCTGTTTTATATGATTATAACACCTGGACGTCATTTTGGGATACTTGGAATGGTGATTTCATATAACAAGATCAACGTCTATGATATTTTTGGTCCAGGAAATGTAATGGCTACCCTCAAAATAAAAATCCCACGCCTACTACGAAGCGCGGGCACGTCTAGTCACGTCGAACTTTAATATTGTCTATTCACGAACCTGGCGCTAGCGTCGCTATCATGCGTTCTGAGTGGGTTAAGATTAAGGTGGAAGCTCAGGGTCAGGGCGCGAAATTCAAAATGTCAATGGTTTTTATTTTTTTACGAAAAATTTGGATATCTTTACGATGTAATTTAGTGTTTTGCGATATTAACATTCTGCATGGTGTTGTATCGCTTTAGGTACTTTTTTAAGCAAACCTAATACATCGAGACATCCAATGCAGAAATTGACATTTTGAATTTCGCGCCCTGACCCTGAGCTTCCACCTTAACCCTAGCAAATAGACCATTCATGATTCTGCGTTGTTTGAAATGTATGGGCTGGTGACGCTATGAAGCCCATACAAAATAATTAAAGAACGCAGATCTTGCTCTTTACAGCCAACCAACACATAAGAGAGCATTCCACGAGGTTACAAAATATTATAAAATTAATTTTATTATATACCCACTATGCTATATGTCTAGCAGCAGTTATTTATCATAACGTGCTCAAATCATTAGCACATAGGTATCCAGTTACAAACGATAATTATTTTGACTAATAAACGTTTATGTAATGCGTGGCTTACACGAGGTCAGTAGGCACGTAAGTAAACAGTTCCGCGAGTTCGTAAGTGGAGAAGTGATTGCCGTTATTTGCCTCTTGCTACTTGGCTACTGAACTCGATCAATAACTGTCCAAGCGTAAACCGCGCATTATATAAAAGCAAAACTAAATGTACACTAAAGCCGTCAAACAATTTGTTTACTTCGATTTTGATGAAGTATTGGTACAACAAACTATCTTTTATTTTTTGCAGCCCAGTCCACCATATCAAACGATATAATGGCATTGAATAGACTGCGCGTACCGGATAACAAAAGGCTTGCGAACAGCTTGTTGCAAATGGACTTCAAGAAATCTGATATCTCATGTCGCATCTCCAACTGTTCAATGTTCAAACTGCACAGCCGAAAGAGTCGGGACAACTTCACAAACATACTGTTGAAAATGCAAAGTGATCTTTCCACGTTGAGCAATAAACTATCCACTTTGGAAAACAAAATACCAAATTGAATGAAATATAAAATAAATCATTTTGCGATTCCGTAAGCGTTTTAATTAAAACAAGTCTTCAATAAATAGCATTTGTATTCAAAATTCAACAACATTTACATCCTCATAATTGGTATATTACAAAAATAATTCTTATATACAAACCTCAGTAGTTTATTTACACAATACCTACTCTTATGTACCAGTCTGGAAGTATTTTGCAACTAGTGATATACATACTATTGTGAAAATATTTGCATAGACTACAACAGTCACCTAAAAGCCTCTTTTTAACACATCGTAAAAAGTTATCAATTTTGTAAAAGTGTTTTTAATTATATAGGCACTTAGCCCTTATGTCTCACCCATTGTTGGGTACGGGCCTCCTCCAAGAGCGGGTTGGCGGATTTCACACGTCGTCCGGGATATGGTAAGATTCTCACAGACGTGCAGGTTGCTCGCCATTATTTACTTACTATGATTAATAAATTATATATGTATGATAAGTAATTATAAAGAATGATGATAAATAAATAATAAATAAGCAAATTACCTATGTTTATGGGTATCTAAATAAAGTTTTAAGCTAAAAGTACTGAGGTAGGCTGTTGACAAGAATGTTGTTCTTTTTTTTAAATTTAGACTTCGTTTTGCGTGTTCCTGTTCAAGCATTGTGCGTTTTAGGACTAGTATGATAAATTGCGCATTCCCTTTATTTATTTCCATACATTTTGTCCATGACCACTATAACTTTAGATAATTTTAGATCTATGTCATAGAAATTAGATAATGTTATGTCCCCCTATAATAGTATTATTTCATTTTATACAATATAAAAGTAAAAAAATATGAACCTACTATAATGTAACGCTATATTAGTCATTATAGTAGGTACATAACATCAACAATTGTGTTACACACACAGATATATGAGAGGGGATATGTTATGAAAGCGGTGGGCTTGCGCACACAAGTGGCCAAAATTAGGCTAACATAGACTTTTCGCCGTCAGTCGACTGCAACTGCACGTCGGTATTGGAGCTCTAGGTTTTTTAAAATGCCGTGTTATTATGTGGTTGTGTGCAAAAATACTAGCAGCAAAGTGAACTACGCGAAAGATGGAATCTCATTTCACCAGCCAGCATTTAAGTATTTTATTTATTCGTCTTTAAAATCATTAAAAACAACACATCAAAAAATATTTGATGCCTTTATTATGTTATTTTAGTTTTTATGTAGCACAACGACTTTTTATTTTTTATACAAAATACATGGCTCTGTACAAAGTACTACCTATGTTCGCTACTGAGTGAATGTACGAGGCAATGGACAGATCGTCTAACGATATTTTGAATAAACTGGTGCGTCGCGTGGTACGGCCGCTGTATACGGCGACGACGCAGCACGCACCGAAGAGACTTCGAATTGGTTGGTTTTATGGAATTGCATGTGTTTTGCGGCGAGTGGTGGTGAACAAAACGGAGACAGCGAGTTCCCATACATTTTGAACCGCACGGCATATCTATCATGATCTGTGGTTACACACGTTCGTAACACAATTGTTGGTAATCCAGGGGAGGGAGAGGATGATAGGTTGCGGGGGGGACGTAACGTATCTCTAATACCATAAGATTGAAAAGGGAGTGCCAGATAATTTTATAACATGCTTAGGTCCCAGTGGCGTATTATACGATTTATAAGATTTTGCACCCTGGGCCCATGAGGTTTGCCGCCCCATAAAATAACGAAATATAGGTAATGAATATGAAAGGTGTCTAGAATATACCTTCGCTATCAATCTGGTTAAGGTCTACCAAAAACTGTGTACAATAATTTAGAGGTTAACGAGTAGGTCATACAGATCGCGTATATTAAAAAACAATTGTATACTTCGCGTTGGCTTGTTTAAGAGGAGACCAGTACTAGTCATCGGGCACTTAGGGTGTAGTTTTATAGTTTTTTTTGGGAATGTGACCTATATAATCTAGAAATGAACCTCTTAAAATAGTGTATACATACACTAATATACACCTATGTATTTAGTCCATCATAATCTTACTCAAATAATGTAGTCGTACCCCTTATAGCGTAATTTAAATAAAAACTGTATACATATAATAGAAGAATCCTCCAACCAAACTGCAGGTTTAGATATTGTTTTCTAAAAAATGACGGTTCATTCTGTAAAAAAAAAATAACAAAAATTTAGTATAAACTTATTTGAAAAAAAAATCCGTCAAAGCAAGTATTATCTACTAAATCAATGGCTCTATAATCATGCATTACGTTGGATTAAGTCATCATATTGAAAGAGTCTAGTGAAATGACAAACTCTATCACAATGTTCGAGTGCAGTCTTTTTATCTACTCTCAGATGAAGACCTTAGACCGCACATCGCGCCGCTTCAACCCGCCCAGCCAGTGCGATTTTATATCGTTATACCAATTGCAACCATATGTCGCGGTGTATAAAGATTACTCACAATAAAATATGTAATTAATGTGTATTATTCCACTAGACCGATTTTAGTAGCATGTCAAAATAGGTCGATAACAAACGATAATCATGTTTCGTTTGGATAGCTATCTCAGTGAAAAGGGACTATAAGGATGTAAGGGGTAACAAAAACTTTGGGTAAAAATTACACTTATGCCTATAATAAAATTATAGAAATTATTTTTGTCGAACGTTTTGGGTTACAAATGTTGTAATTTTTGAGCGCGCAATGTATAGTAAACACGCGATCACAACACTAACACTACGCGCGTTTCCCGACGCGGGCGAGTGCGCTCAAGCATATCGAGTTTTTATTTACATTGCAGTTTTAGGTTTAAATTAGTAATGTTATTTACATCACGTTAAGTCTATCTACTGTTATGATTTTATACTTAAATCAATTTAAAATACTGAAAAAATGTCTATATTCATGAAAAGAGTGCCGGAAAATTTCATCTCTGAGGGGCCAGAGTCATGAGCTGAATCCATGGTATCAGTTTTCGGTACGAAGCCACTTACATCCTGTATATATGGACGTATATATGAAGTAAATGGTTAGCTTTTAAATAAACTCGCACTCGAAGCTCAAATATAAGCACCTACCTACTACGGCAATAGGTATGTAGTTACTAACCTACCTACTTTTTCTAATTATTTTTATTTATAATAAAACTACCGGCAATTGTTGTTTTAGTTATAGACATGAATAGATCGCAGCACTAATTCCTCAGAGCTGCATTCAACCCGCGTGCGTACCGTTTCGGTCCTAAAAACTTTTTAGTTTACATATCAAATAGGTACTCACTTTGTATTCAAGGCTGTATACCTTCTGTATACAACAATGGCTCATCGTGATATAGCCACACATTTTCTGGTTCGTGCCGAGCGCGTATTCTAAGCTACGAATCAAATCGTTCGATTTTAACACCAGCAGCGCTTGTCTGTCGACTTGCTCTAGTAATTGTGAAATTAACGGCAGAATATTTGGTAACTCCTTTTGGAATGATATTTTCTGAAAACATTTGTTGAGTATTTAGCCATTACCTTACATAAAATGTCATGCTTTTAAAATGAATAAATGTTGATTGGTAAACAACATTATTTTAATAAAACACATTACCACATACTTTCTAATAATTTTTCGTAAATGCAATTTGAGTAGAGCACTCTAGTCTGTACAATACGCTAGTCACCAGTCTAATCTAAAACCATGTACACACAACCTGTTATGTCGTCTCATTAAGGTGTGTCTGTAATGAGGGCACCAGAGTATCTCAGTTTTCGTGAACAACTCTAAAGGTCAGAGGCAGACATTTAAAATTACACGATAACATCTCATAAGGCCGTGTGCAGTTTTAACACAGGCAAAAATAAGTTTCTATTAGCCTCTTTCCACTTGAGCCCAAAAAGGGGTGTTTAATACATGTCTGGTACTGTAGCGAACATTTTCGCTACGTAATTCAGCCTTTATCAAGACCCTGTTCAGGATTAAAAATAGCTGTTCCGTGACTTTATTTTACTTTTAGTAAATATTATATTATTGCAATTTACATACCTCATCAGCTGTCTTTTTGGTAGTACTTATGCCACTTGTAATTGCGTCCCACGTCCTGCCTGTCACTACACACGAGAACAATCCATACAACTCTTCAGAAACGCCTAGTTGCTCTGAATAGTATTTCATATCCTTGCGATTTCGATCTATGATAGAAAGCCACAGTTTCGAATAGTTATATTGAAAATCATCTGTTAATTGCTGAAAATTGTAATCATCATTATTATGGGACAGAAACTAATATAAAGGATAATACATAATCAGTTGTCTCTGCCTTATGGGATGCAGACATATAGTGTAACTTACAGAATACAAACCGTGGTCCAGCAAGTAGAGAGTGACATCTTTATCACCAGGATCCTTCTTCAAGAGTAAGTTGCCAGGGTGTGGATCGCTGTGCACAAACCCAGTGGTGAAAATCATATGGGAGTACAAGTCACCAATCTTTTGACACACATTAAAACAATCAATATTGTGATCCTGTAAAATAAATACTAAATTAAACTTATGGTGTAGTATTTAACTTTTAGTGTCATACTGCCTCAGAACATTCGGAATGGCTACTGGCATTGCGAGATTCTGTATTGAATTTACTCTACCAATTTTGGAAGGAGGGTTGAAATTACTCTGCCAATACTCAAAGAAGGCAATGTTAACATGACAGCACATCTGTTTCTATAAAGGCATACAATACGAACACAATTGCAAAACTTTCACAGTAACATTGTAGAAAAACTAATTTTCAGCACCAGAACTTAGAACATTTAGACCGATTGCAATGTGTATATCATGCAACAAAAATGTAAACAAGCACTTACTGCAATAAACTTTCTGTCATTAACCATTCCTCCCTCCACATATTCCATAACTAAGACTCTATCAGTACTGTAGTCCCAGAATATTTTAGGTATTTTCAACCACTCAAAATGACCAAACAAAAAGGCAGCTTTCTCTGCATTACGACCTTCTTGCAAAAAATCCAATTCTAGAGCCATGTTCTTCTTTGTTTCATCAATCAGCCACTGCATTTGAAACTCGGGAAATATCTTTGACATTGTAGTGATGATGAATTCCATCCATTTTAAGTCCAAATAGATATTCTTTCTGACGAAACTATGTTGAACTTTAACTGCTACATTGGTACCATCTTTTAACTTTGCTCTGTGCACTTGTGCCAGTGATGCTGTGCCAAGAGGTTCTCGTTCAAAGTCACTAAATAACTCATTAGGCTAAAAAAAATAAAAAAATTATGCTTCTTAGTTGTAACATATAATTATATTACTTTTGTTACAATATTTCAAAATCAACTCAAATCAAATGTATTAAATAACTTTATTTAATATTTATTATGTTTAAATATATATAATGTTTATTTGAAATTGATCCTACACTAGTGATCAATTGGCTTGTGGCTGCACTGCCTCATAAACAGCAAGTTCTTTTTATGATTACCACATTAGGTAGGTAGCCAGAACTACTACGCCAAAAGGGCACATAACTAAGAGTGACTCACATCTACATTCAAGTCTTCTCTTATCACTTCATATAGTTCCTCAACGGTATTCTTTGGCGCATCCTTATGTAATATACGCATTGTTGTCACATATTCATTGGGTAACAAGTAGTCAAGTGCGCCGACATGCTGCCCAACTTTTATGTACACGCCTTTATTAGCTTTACACAACTCAAGAAGTTTCGATGCCCCAATTTGATGTGCTCGACTTCTGGTCTCGATATACTCTTCTGATGTTCTGTCCCAATCCTTACTGTATAACATAGTCTGGTAGACTCGACCAATATGCATAGCACAGTATGCTGTCCTCGTTATTCTAACAATCGCCATGGAATCAAAGTCTCCATCAGGTGTTAATTTTAAACCAGCCACAGAACCGCCTATAACTACACTTCCGTACAACCCGTATCTCACTAGGCGTGGTATTCTTCTAGAAAACATCTTGGCTTAGGTATATTTTATAACTACAACTATAACAATCACATATTCCTGTTAGAATATGCAGGTAATTTAAATTTTAGACACAAAATTATTCAGCGCACGCAATCTAAAATCTTTTCGCAGACTAATAAGAGAACAAGTTAATCTTTGAGTGTCTTTGACTGACAGAAAGAGTAGGGTGGTGCTGAGCATAGCGTTATTTCCTCTATAGGGCACAGTGCACACAACCTGCACAAAATACCCTATGGTGGGTGGTCGTTGGGTGGTACAATATGAAAAAAAGGAAAAAGAAAAACAAATCTATCTAGGTGAAGAGCTCTATAGCACGCTCCACACATTGTGACCCTATCCTAATTATGTTATGATATCGGAAATCACTAATGATTGACCCCATCGATTGAAGCCATATAAGTATAGAGTGTTATGTTTTCGGAAAGCGAAAAACTAATTTCGGAAACCTGAAATATTTATATTTAAAAGAAAAGAGGATTTTTCATTGATTGAATTTGCCATCTCCAGTATTTAGAATACTTTCCCTTTGGACCATATGAAATATTATACTCATTGATATAAAACGGTTTGATTCATTGGGGTTTTGAACGACTTAACTGATGGTAGATTTTACTCATAGTTACCCATATAAAAATTACCATATATCAAAACCCAGAACACCTTACATTTTAGGGAATCTCGAATGGTGTGCCCCTTGTACGACTGTACAGGAGTTTATTGAACAAATTTTCGGCGCCTGATGAAAATATTAAAAATACTACTGATTGGCTCAAAAAAGTCACAGTCAGGTCCGTAAAACTGACAAATACTTTAAAAAAAGTACGCCATCTTTCTTTCACGACTGTGTTCCGTTTCCGTTGACAGTTCTTTCTGGTTAGAAACCTCCGAAAATGAAGGCTAAAGGAGAGGTAAGATATGTGAATTTTACGAAAATACAGTGCAAATTAATGTTGGAAGACATTTATTTTAAAGGAGAAATTGATGTTATTGTGCGGAGTGTTATAAACTGTGATTGAAAAGTACCAAGTTGGAAGATTGAGCGTACACGTTGTCGGTGCATCTCGTGTAGCATTTGGTTTTTTTTCTATTTCCTTTCCCTGTTATACTATTCCAAATGACATAAATTCGCATATACAACGGGACCTGCTATGCGCAGTTCACATACATGTTTACAAAAACAAAGTGTAAAGATTTTTAGGTTATGTCATGTTGTGAAGCCGTCCAACATGCAACACAAGTTGGAATCATTCAATACTTTGAGTCAATCGATATGTCTCTTTGCAGTTGAAGGAATATGAGGTCATCGGCCGCAAGCTGCCGTCGGAGAACGAGCCAAAGCCTCCTCTATACAAAATGAGGATCTTCTCGCCGGATCCCATTGTTGCCAAGTCCCGTTTCTGGTACTTTTTGCGACAACTGAAGAAGTTCAAGAAGACTACTGGTGAAATCGTCTCTATCAGGGTAAGCACCCTCAATTCTTAAATGCATCATGGTAATTTGTATAAGTGTTTGTAAAATGTAAAATACTAATAATTACATTGACCTTAATCATGTAAAAACGGATGCACCCATGGATAGTTTGAGCTGTGCCCACACAACTCTATCTGACCATTTTGGGGTAATGAATGTAGCAGGTAAAGTTTATATATAGCTATGAATCTGCTTACCCCAAAAGTGGAGATGATGCGACTTATTTCATGACGAAAATGCAGTTATTGATCCTTCGCCGATAAGTTTAAATTATCCTAGTGGTATCCATATTTATTGAAAATGTTATCAAAGATTATCAATTTTACTGAAGTTTCAGTCTGAAATAGCAATTTTAAGAAGAAAACAGATCAACCATATAACTTAAATTCTTATGTTATACCCCTGATTCATTGAAACAGTTGAATAATGAAATACCATAATCAAAACTGCATTGTCTTAATAATAGGAAATCCCAGAAAAGAGTCCCATCAAGATCAAGAACTTTGGCATCTGGCTGCGTTATGAGTCCCGTTCGGGCGTGCACAACATGTACCGTGAATACCGTGACCTGAGCGTGGGCGGCGCCGTCACACAGTGCTACAGGGACATGGGAGCCAGGCACAGAGCACGCGCCCACTCCATACAGGTACCTATAGCTATCTTTTACTACTCGGAGCAACTAGAGGTTCTTGCCATTCCTCAGCATAGAACAAATTTAAAAATAGATAAATTTTATTAACAAATGAGCTATGAGTCCAATAAGGATTCCTTATACTGTTATGTTCCTGATAATAATATTGCGAATGTACATAGCATGATTCTGAATGGGTATATACCTACTACCCTTTGAACCTGCGTTTCCTTTAGCACCTTAGTAATAAATAACAAATCACAATTGTAACTCAATTGCGATAAAATGTAATTTATTAAATTGACATCGAAATTCTGATTTCATGAATCTCTGGAGTGATTTCAAAGGTGCTAAAGGCGCACAGTTTCATATTATAGTTTACCCTTTCTGAATCACGCCGTATATAGTTATGATCAGTTTTTGCAAATTGTCATGTATTACCATAAAATTTAACAAAAAAAATGAATTTCAGAAAAAAAATATTTGGTTAAGTTAAATTCAGTATGTAAAGAAATTTGAATTTGAAGAATTATTAGTGTAAGCCTCAATATTTATTGTCAGTTGTTGCCCTCCTAGCCTTGCCTAGTTGTCTTCTACATACATTCTACAGAAAAATATTTGTAGTTTGAAGTCATTTTCATTTTGAATTGATTGTTATGGAAATTTATTTTTTCAGATCATCAAGGTGGAGGTGATCAAGGCGGCGGCGTGTCGCCGGCCGCAGGTGAAGCAGTTCCACAACAGCAGCATCAGGTTCCCGCTGCCGAAGCGCGTCCACCACCACAAACGCCTCAACACCTTCGCATACAAGAGGCCCAGCACATATTTCCTCTAATTTTATTGTATGCAATTCTAATTATAATAAAATTCACAGTCTGATGTGAAAACAAATTCGATACTTTTAATTAAAAACTTCACCCACTACTCATAAACCTGTTGGGGAAAAAGAATAGTACTCATTGCTGTCTATTATGGTATAATTGTCATATATAGAATAGCCTTTTATTTTGTTCTTTAAAAAATCCTTTATGGATCCCCACCCGTCTTGGGGGAGTCGTGGCTAGAAGAGAGATATACCTATGATCCACTAAAATCTCTCGGTGGGTACCATTTCCGCCCAACCTAACTTGTGTAAGAACAAGTTGCGTGTGTAGAAAGTATTAGGTGAATTCTGGCTATATTTCCGATTGGATGCATAATAATACTTTAGCCAACGATAACCGTGCAAAGTTGGGGTAAGATGTTAGATTGTATTCAACAAATAAAAGTCATAAATATAAAATGTAATTTATTCAATAACAGATAAACATCATTTAATAGATCTATGTAAGTAAACACAAATGATTACACATAGAATTCATTGTGGATTTAACATAGTACAAGGAATTACCTGAACATTGCCATCCCTAACAAACATCATCTACCACGGCCCCAATCCTGCTAACACCTACCGCAATCGACTCAATGACTAACAATGGCATTATAATTTGTCACTAAACTTGTGACATTTACAATCTTGCACAACCGCTGGATCATTTTCAGGAGGATGCGATACATCTGCATTTATACCAATAAATATCTATAGGAAAGCAGTAAATTAATTGCCATGGAGTTGAACAATTTTGGACAAAAAACTAGACGCCACAAAATTTTATTCAGTGGCCAAATATTTTATTTTTATTAATAGGTAATAATAAAAATAATATTTTCTTTGCATTCTCTGTCATGACATTGAGATGTAAGTTCACCTTCTTGCAGCCTCCTCTCGGCCTTTGTAAATTTCTATAAATCTCGAATGTAATATTTTGTCGGAAAACTCCAGCTACAGGCATATAAAAACGTAACGTCTATCTAAGTTTCCATAATAAAGCCCTTATTTGACGAAGCCGTGTACCTAGTTAGGTAAAACAAACAGCAATAGCATAATTATATCTATACTACACCCTGAATACATCCATCCATTCCTGAATACCCATTACGACTTCGGGACGGTTCGATAACATAATGCTTCACTTGATTTACATAAGGACAGCGCACATTAAGACAGTTCGAAATGTATGGAAATCTATTCGGAACAAACTTCCTACTTGGCGATGTATTTTTACGAGGTCAATTTTGCGTACTGTCTTTATGTAAGCCGAGCATTAGGCACTGCGCCCTGCGTAAGAGACATCCGAGTAAGGGCGAGTGCACCTTGGATAAGTTTTTATCAAAAAAATTCCTCGTACCATTACGCACATAACTTCTCGACTCTAGAAGTAGTATCGCAGAGTACCTACCTACGATAGCTCGCAGCATGGACACGAATTGATTATTTCGTACCAAGGGTCGGGAAGTTTCGATTGTAATAGTACGTAGACGACTTAGTTCCGTACGAAAACGTATCCAAAGTGCGCCCTTTTTCTTTTTGATTCCCGCCTTCACCGCCTTTGAGCGGGGCGCCACAGGATCGCACTTGGCATACTACTGTGGCGCCCCGGCGGCCGGCCCGGGTTAGTCCCCAGGCCGCAGACTATCCAAAGTGCGCCCGGCTTAACTTCTTTCTATCATTTAATTCCACGCGGGCGACCGCAAAGAAAATTAATATCAGTCTCTTGTGCTAAATATGTTTTTGAATATTTCGATAATATATCCTAGCTTTCGTACTAATATTATATATAAAGAAAAAAATAAAAATTTGTTATAAAATACCTTAATCGTAATTACGAGAAATATAATTATTACAGTTTTGACTTGAATTTAATTACGATAGTTTTGAAAATGATAAACAAACTTGACATAATTTATTTTTAATAATAAAACAATTGAAATAATACCTACTATAACATTTAAATTTACTCCTCCATAGTTCCTTCAATGTTATTATGCCTTCGAACACAATAATAACCAGGTAGAGGCAAACAATAGAGTGATGATGTAAACTTCGTACTGCTATAAGAATCAAATATATGAAAAAATGAATTATCTTTATTTATTTATTTTTGAGCATTTTGCATGTTTACTTATACTGCTATTCGGGGCGAAGACAAATTAAAAAAATCAAAGATCATAAAAATCGGCCCACCCGTTCTTGAGTTATAAATGGTGTAACTAACACGACATTATGGTACCTATAAAGAAAGCGTTGCTTCTTTTAGGACTGTACAGTTAGTGTTATCGTCTGGCGATAATCTTTAATGAACCAACACAATCCAGTTTTGTATTGTATTTTTGGGGTCGAGTCACCTTCGTCCGTAGGAGAATTAAGTACCTACACGTGACCCTGGGTGGTGCCAACCAGGTGACAACTCTACTGGTGGTAGGTTTCGGCCGTGGATAGTCACCACCCACTGAACAAAGCCATGTCGCCAAGCGGCCTAGCCGTGTTCCGGCATGATGTTCGGTGTTGCCATTCATGGATGGCGGGTCAGATCAGTTACGCTGCATGTGCCTAGTGAATGTAGCGTCTCTATCTACTGCCGCCTTCCTACCTAGGCAAGTATGCTCCATCGTAGATCTCATGGTCACTTACCATCAGGTGAGATCGAGATCAAATACTTGCCTATAATGTAATAAAAAAAAATAAAAAAAAGTATATAAGGTGAAACAAAAATAGTGTAAAATATTTTAAGGGTTGAACGAGTAGGTCATACTGATCACGATGCTGTATAAAATAAATTTGTAAATAAAGTTTGTTTTTTTTTATAGAAAGGCGCACCAGGAGCGTTTTACCGCGCACATGTGGGTATTTTAAAATTTCTTATATTTTTTTTCATTTCTTTAGGAATGGTATCTTTATAACCTCCTAATGAATTTATTATTATTATTTTTATCTATTCAAGTTACAGCTTATATACTGAGCTTGAGCGTTTCAAAGGCTTAAAAGTTTAAGCGCCATCTTCGCTGCCGCCCGCTTCGCCTGTGCTTTATTTTTTCCTGCACCATATACAGTGTGTTGCCTTCCGCTTTTCGTGATGGTTACCGGTACCAACATCCTTGGCAAGTCCGGATCAATTACTTTGACTTTCCTGAAATATTGATTTGAGTTAGCCAACCGTCCTGATCTGACACACTTGCTCTAGTGGCCTGAGTTTGCTGATCGGCTCTTTGCACCGGGTATAGGCACACGAGTAAATAATCCTTGTAGAGACCAAGCAACATAGAGGCGGCCTGCTGTGAGGCCACTGACATATAGTACGGCGATTTGCGCGTGCGCTTTCACTGACAGATTCACGGCTGCACCGTCTCGCCGCCGTCTTGCCTCGCCGATACAGGCTTGCGTCGGCTCAGTTGCGGTATGATCTACAAATCGCCTCACAGCGGGCCGTTTGTTTGTTCCTATTTGGATTATTTACTCTTAAGGATTTAAACGGGATCGCCCGCAGTCTATAGTACGGTACCCATACAAGAGTTGCTTCATTTGGGACAATACAGTTAGTTTCGCCTGAATATATTTTTTGAATCTCATTCATAGTCACCGTAAACTTATACGTACAAAATATGTGTATGTACACATACCAGATTTCTACAGAATGAAAAGGCGTTTTGAAGCTTGAATGGATGCAGAATTACAAACAGCTGACACCTCTTAACATATATGACTGTCGTTTAGAGTAGAGCAGTCAAGTGCCAGAAATAATAACCTCACCATATATATATATATAGGGTGTCCTATTTATGTGACAACGTATTTAGCCATATAATTCTATATGATCATCGATCCAAAAAAATTATATCCCATAAGCCCCGAAAGTCCCACTAGCTATGACAAGCTGGCTGTCCTCGTGAACGTCGGTAACCAGCCTAATAGCTGCCCGCGACTTCGTCCGCGTAGAAAAGTAAAACATTAAAATAATCAGTTGTTAAACGTTGTTCCTGGCAACAATGTGTTACTAAAGTGCATTTCAAGATCGAACGAACGACCCCATGTGTATAGAAGTCTTTTGAAAGGGTTCAAACTTACCCGAACATGGGGCAGGCGTGTATTTTTTCGTATAGCACTTTGACGGGCTGCTGCGGGATGCGGGCGGAGAATGTGTGTATTTCGTTGCACATGATTCGGTACACCACAGACCACACAGTCTGCAGGTCGCCGCCGGTGTCCAAGTATATCGCGCCGACCAACGCTTCGAATATGTCGCTGAGTACCTAAGAAAATGGTACTGAACTTAGTAGTATATTCACCATTTGTTGTGTGCGCAAATAATTGGTGAATTTACTACTAAATTGTAGAAATACCTGTTGGTTGTTGTTGTGTCTTGATGATTGAGAAGAATATTGTTAAGTGCCTATTTGCGAATTGTAAATAGGCGAAAAAACACAAAGTACTTTTCTTCGGGGCATGTCTGTATAATAGCAATAGGGTAGCTCCCCATTACATTGGGACGAAATACGACTGGCGAAATGTAGGTGCACTGCAGCACACCTTTGCCTACGCCTTCGGAGATTAAAGAAGTGATGGTGCATAATGCCATTATAAATAAAACTTCTATAAATTTTGGGTTAAAAGATTGTTAAGGAATATGATTTCCTAACGAATTACACAAAACCTTACCTAAACGTCACCCCTGTTTCGTGTACGGAATACCAGTCAAATTTGCTCCTTATTAGTAATAGTGTAGGGCTCTTAATAAACTAACCTTGGGAACTTCAACGTATTCGGCAATCTGGCATTCCTCCTCATCTATCAGATACAGCACGTCTTCAATTATCTCGTGGTCTCTCTGTCGCTGATGCTCTTCAAACATGATTATGGCTTTGTCTAGGTTTGGGTTAAGTTCAGAACAGAGGAATCTGCAAATATTTGTAGTAATTAAACAAAAGTAAGGTAGTGAAGTGAAAATATAATGTAATAAACCGAATAATGTACTCTAGGCAAGCTTTATGTGCAAGCTCAAGTTCATTTAATAACTTGACAATCAAAACGCGATATAATCACTATTGAAAATAGTAACTGATTTAACGTTTTTGATTTTGTGTTTTTTTAATCAAAAATACCCTCTGCCTCCTTTATTCTTATCATACAAACGCCTTCGGAAAGTTTTATATAAATTAAACCATTTTTATTATTTAAAATCGTTGGCTGCCCCAACATTATTAGTTTTTAGTATGGTAACATTAATAACACACAAAACTGCGGCGAAAATCTACAGAGTTAATACGAAAACGACCCGCGCTGAAATAAGCGATTACTATTTGTTTTACGATCTATATCGATGTTACTTCTATAAAATCCCACTAATATTATAAATGTGAAAGTTTGGATGGATGGATGGATGGATGTTTGTTACTCAATCACGCCAGAACGGCTGAACGTATCTGGATGAAATTGGGCACAGAGATAGATTATAATCTTTTTATCCCGGTAAAATGTATAGTTCCCGTGGGATAGATTAATATGGTAGCATACATACTTTTTAATCGCGGGTAACACCGCGGGGCACATTTAGTGTAGAATAAAATATTTATAAAACTTACTTGTGAAGCCCCAACTTGACAACGTAGGAGGCGAAGGTGACGTTATTGACGAGCGCCGACCTCAGGTCGGTGATATCGCCCGGCTTCAGATCGTGGCAGTTCTCAAATATGTGCGCCGTTATTAGGAAGTCCAATATGGCGTCGCCGAGGAACTCCAGCCGCTCGTAGGAACGCGTGAGCCGGTTGCGAATGTAAGACGAATGGGAAAACGCCTGAAATAATATTTCTTAGTATAAAGAAATACTATTAATGTGCGATAAACGACGACCTGCGCGGTCCCCTGCTTCCTGCTTCCTGTGCCAAGGGTCTCGGGTTTGAACCTTGGTAGGAATAAACTTTGTGGGATAAGCATAAATGTTTGTGCCGGAGTCAATATATAAGTATTATATACTGAGTTTTCCCCCAGTATATTGTACGGGACCCAAAATACAGACGTCGCTTGGAGTGGGGCGGTATAGTTGGTGTATTCGTTTGGCGATATTATTATTAGTCTTTTTCACCCTTAGTCCCTCCAACTAAGCTACAACTTGGGCTAGGAGTGGGCTCTCGTCAATACTTTAATGGCCAGGGTGGAAATCGAAGCGGAATCTCTGAGAGATATAGATACAGATCTTTAACCACTTACCTACTTCGCCGTTGATACCACCTAATGTAAAAGGGGCTATAGTTGATCGATTCAGATCATAATCTGTATTGTCTGTATATTGAATACATTTGGCACGAAATGCTCATAGGGGGACATTATTATCGATTCAGAGGCCAAATCCGCCAATTTATTAGTCTATTTATTCACGCATCATGGAAACACTCCTAGACGGATTTTAATGAACTTAACACAGTGATCGTTTATAATCCCAGTCCCGCTGGATAGCTAAACAATGTATTTCAAAATCCACTAGCCAGATTTTAACGAACTTGGCATAGTGATGGCTTACACATCTACTACGAATTAACGCTATGAATGCGAAACTTTTTATGAAAAAAAAGAATACATTATTAAAACACTATCCTACCTCTAGTAGTAAGGAAGGATCTTTGAATTTGTATGATATAATCTTCTCTACATCTGTTCTACCGTGGTTCAGCAGGAAATCGATATCAGCCATTGTAGTTTTCTTGTCTGATAAGACAGTTGGGACTCGCTTGTGTAGTAGTTGTGCCAAGTTATCCTGTAAAATAAAATAAAATACTAAGGAGCTAAATTGGGAAATACTTTTGCGTTTGTCTCGTCCTCTCTTTCCATGGCAATTTGATTTAATATTATTTAAACAGGTATCAGAATGCAAATCCCCACCACCATCGGCCGGCAGGGTAACCAAAACGCTGGCAGCATTGCCACGTTGAATAGCAATGCTGATGTGTTGGCCAAAATAAGTGCCAGCGTTCTGGTCACCAGATGTCTCCATCAGACGTTTTGAAAGCTCTTTGAAAATCCGATGGGCACCCGGTCTCCACGGACCCAATGTCTCTCTATATTATTTAATAATAGTCTGCTACCCAACCTGCTAACATTGCTCCCTCAAGAATAACTTAGACCTACCTGTGCAGGGAACACCCTCATCCATTCAAGCAGTTTAATAGCAGCCAGGACTCCGCCACTCAATAAGTAAGTGCCGACGAGCGCTTCGACGCAGTCTGCCACTGACTGCAAAAAATATAGAAAAAAAAAATAAAGCCTATTCCATATCTCACAGCTGCTCAAATGCCTTCCCTTCTTTTTCGACAGGATACTGTTTAAGGGTGGTTGTGGACACGTATATCCCGCAAAGGTCACCGAATCATCGCCCTATCTTCTCTACGGTATTCGACAACGTTGACGACCGTCTTTGGGCGTTCAGGTTGACGCGATTTGCGTCTCCATTCGTGCAACGAGGTCGACCCAATGCCACTCCAGTGTGTCTAGCAGGAACTCCTACGGTCTTATTACAAAAAAATGATTTGGGCATGGTTTAAACCTGAACTAAAAGATCCATGGTTTAAAGTTGAAAGCAGAGAAAAACCATGCCTTATTACAAATCGAAGACCAATCGAGGATCAGATAAGTCAAACTTCGTCCACGGTCTAAATAATATCTACAGATTATAAACGAAAAATGGTAAACATTCGTTCGTTCATACGTTCCGTTTCTCGACATGTTTATATTATATTCACATTTCAAGTACTTAAATAATTATTTATTAATATAAACATATATCATAAATTGTTGTTTGTTTAAGATTTAATATATTGAACAACCAGAACTAATAATTTGACGCGCTTTTTTTAATCAATTTATTTTATTTCTTTGCCAGCTTTAGCGTGAAACGGAGAAATGCGCGTGCCGTGAAATTTGTCATTTGTTGTGTTTATGTCACCTCTTTAATAATAATAAATTGTTCTGGTTTGTTGTTTTATACGGAAAATTGGGAATAAAAATAGAACAACAAAAGAAAAGAATGGCGAAAATTTGAGTTCAGAAGAAAAAGTTGGTGAAACATGCAGATTATTTATTACAATATGATAACAGTGCAGTGTATTGTATCATACTTATTTGGGTAATTGTATAAATGCTAATGTGATTGATTTTCGGTTCAAGTCACACTCCAGGTATATTTTTTCAGTGTCTTTTCACTTTTAGTACTTTTATTACTCTTATACAAACTTTTTACATATTCGAAATATAATAACCTTGGTACATTATTCTATTTGGTTTTACAGAAGTGAAGAAATGCACCGGTCAATCGTGGATAGCAATACATATTTAATAAAAGACAGCTTGAAATTATGGAAGTGGAGCACAAATACAACATTAAAATTGCAAAAACAAAAATAAAGAAACTGGAATTAGAAAAAGCATTGTCAGAAAGTCAAAAGACAAGTAATGAAGGATAAAATGTTTTCAGATATTTTATTCAATAAACACATCTTTCATTGTTATAAAACATATAATTTCACTTCTCATGCCTATTATTTTATTACATTAACTTTAAATAATTGCCTTTCTGTTGTCTATATAGCCAAATAAACATTAAAAACCAGAAAGGGGTGAGCATTACAAACAAAAAATCATAATATACACTTATGATTAGGCAGTATGAGGTCTCCGACCTGAGCCTAATGTTTCATGTAGAAGGATAAAAAAATGCAGTTGCGAAGCCTAGATTTTTAAGTCTAATTCTCTGAATATTCTGAAGTCATGTACACTGCCTCGCCAGCTGGTAACCAACCGTCACCAACGTCACCACCGTCACCAACCACCTGAAAAGTTTATAAAAATTTAACATTAACCCGGTATGTGTTGTAATGCAATACCACAATAATTGCAATACCACAGAAACCAACTACAAACAGAGAAACAGTAATTTTTATATGATATAGATTGAGCCAAACAAACTAACCAATATTTGGGATTGCAACTAGCATTTTGGGATGAGACTTACATAAAAAGTAATTAGGTACTCACCTACTAACATATTAGACAACTTAAAATTAAAATATTACTGTAAAAATTACCTGTAGATTGATCAAGGAAATCCTTTTCTATTCATAAATAACTGACCCCCATCAGCATTTACTCTTCTAACTCTTATATGAGTACAGTCAATTGTGGAATTTTCTCATACTGTCCTCCTGTTAGTTTAAATTAGTAGGCATTTTTAGGAATCTTTGGGACATCCGTGACCAAGTTTCTGCTACTTTTTTACATGTTTTTCTCATAACCGGTTGAGACACACCATATAAATCAGCTGTATTGTCTTGAATCTATGAATAAAACATGTACCTGTATTAGTATATTGTTTGATTTTTCTGCATTGACTAAGGTTATAGTTGTAAATAACACTTACTTCACGGCGAGCCCAGTTGCGTAATGCGCAAACCACTTGAAGCTCCGGACTCAATAGGCATCCTCGAGGGTCATGTTCCAAATCGTCACGTAGCACATCCACAATCTTTTTTCCGAATCATTTTGTGAACCTATATTTGTATCGGAAATCCTCGTCACTCAAATCAAAAGGATTCACACGATGACGATGTATATTTGATTGCCGGCGCGTCTCCAGCGTGCCCAAATCTTCCAAATCCATTAAATCAATCAAGTCAATTCATATTTATTAGATTACTAGGTATTTGACACACGAAATGAACTTCAACCTAACCTCAAATAATTTGGTACCGAAGATAAACTAGGGGTCTCGGCGGTTTTTCTTTAGTACCAAAGATAAACCATGGTTTGGTGATAAACTTCGTTTTATAATAACGTTTTCTTTAGTTCATGGTTTAAACCTTGTACCAATCCCAGTACTTTATTTAGATCCTGTTTTGGAATAAGACGGCTAATGTTATCGTTACTGTTATTTTTATTTATGAATGCTGCGGTGTGAGTGAAGGCATACGCTTACGTGATCGTAAACCGTACGTTAGAAGATTGGTCTTGAACCACTATTTTGCAGTTTTCTCAATCACGTCATTAATTCGAGTATAGAGCGCATGGTGGTGTATTTGACGCGCTGCGTACATTACAAATTGTTACCTAAATGTGAAGAATAATATTCTCTGTGAAGCCAATGCTCGGAATCGGTTATGGTGCTTATTTATTTCTAGGGGCAGGCTGATTTTATCGACTCGAGCTGGTAAAACCTTCAATCCAGCACATCTTGTTATCTATGATTAGATGGCCGAATATTGACCACTGCATATTTATTTCATGAAAAGCACCTTTCGTAGGAATATTTTCAAGCTATATTTGTTTTTGTGGACAAAAAATATCAATGACCTTTCAAAAAGGCTTGGCACGTGGAAAAAGTTTAAGTACCTATTTGAATTGAATGATAATAAAATTAATATTATTACCCGGTAAAAAATAAACAAGTGGCACGTGTAAGCGTCCACGCGTAGTTTTTTTTTTTTAAAAAGACTGGCTTGGTTTTTATTATGTAATTTACATAAGAGATAATATAATTCATTATAATGCCTAGTCTGATCGAATAGCAAATATGAGATGCATTAGATTTTTATAAAAGAAAAATTGATTCTATAAAAACCTAACAGGAGAACTTTATTGCTTAAGCTGGGTGTCCTGAGCATGTCAAACATTCAACAAAATCACATACATAAAACATTTTATTTCCATACAACAGATAGTTGTACCCAAACCGCTGCGCAAAATGTTGACATGTTTTTTTTATAATGTGTAGAAGCTTCATACCAACACTAGAAAAGAACATGCGATTAAAAATCAAACATCTATAGATTTACAAAAAAAGCAGTGTCGACGTACCTTATCGGAAATCGCTTGGCTGTGTACGTAGCACTGCATAGCGTTCTGAGCGCGACCGTTCGGCTCAGGTTCGGCCGAGCCGTCCAACTCCTTGAATATATCATGCACGGATCTCCTACTCTCTTCCGTCAGCTTCCCATCGAGCGCTTCCGACGGCGAAAACTGTATACGTATGAGGATCGTCGGACGAACCTGCAAAAAAAAAACAATATTAGCTAGGTGTTAGTATACAACGAGCTCAAATATTTATTCGTAGTTAATATATAGATTTTAGACCGTATTTTATTTTTCATTAGTATACGTAGTTGTACATATTAACCGCCTCCTTCAAGTTTAAGCAGAAATAAATTGTACAGAATCTTAACAACTCCATTGTTAGATACGCAACTCAATTTAAATGTTACATAAATATCATTCTCTTTCCTATATAACGGTAAAGTTCAAGCATAATGGTGCATAGATTGATATTAAGTTGTAACTTGTGATATACGTAAGTTTCTTTGACGGTATGTTTTTCGAAAATATAAAAGTAAATTAAAATCAAACACAAATGCCTGTGTTCTGATTTCAATGTTATCTCCAATTTTAATTTACCAGGCAGTCCAGGCTCTGAGGGTGGCTTATTTCTTAAGAACATAGAAACTGAACCTCATGAATGTTTGACCACTAAACTAGCGGGATAGTCAATCAAAAATTAAAATATGTTTTTTCATTACACTCTTTTTTTAGATGTACACATGGATTGGCAGTAGCACTCGAACCGTTTTTTCTGACTACCCACAAATATGAATACATTTTTATTTATCTATAATGGTACTTCCAGACAGAAAATAACTATCGTATTATAATTCGCTTTACAAATATGGTAATTGTGAATATGTGAAATAAACAGATATCGAATACTTTTCAGTAATGAAAATACTTGGGTATCTATAAGATGTATGTTATACGATCGAAGTTGCACTTGAAAACTTATCACGACTTACTTTAATTGCTATTGGTAGGTATTAATCTATAAGATGATATTCAAACTGAACGCAATTAGTTTTTTTTTTTTTTTTTTTTTTTACATTATAGGCAAGTATTTGATCTCGATCTCACCTGATGGTAAGTGACGATGAGATCTACGATGGAGCATACTTGCCTAGGTAGGATGGCGGCAGTAGATCGGGTAGCTGATCTGACCCGCCATCCATGAATGGCAACACCGAACATCATGCCGGAACACGGCTAGGCCGCTTGGCGACATGGCTTTGTTCAGTGGGTGGTGACTAACCACGGCCGAAGCCTACCACCAGTAGAGTTGTCACCTGGTTGGCACCACCCAGGGTCACGTGTAGGGTATCTCGAGGGTACTTAATTCTCCTACGGACGAAGGTGACTCGACCCCAAAACGCGCAAACGCAAACGCAATTAGTAATTTGAATTATTCGTGCTGTGGGTTTTTAAATATCGATCAAGTGATAAATATTCTGTGTTCTCTCAAGCGTAATGAAAGAACAACTGGCGGGCGCGAGATGGGTCGGTTCACGCTCTTCACGACCCAATCTGTAGGATCGATTTTTAGAGTTGGGACTCGGGCCAACCCAACCGCCAAAAAATCGACACGACTTGCGTATTGACCATGCCTAATTGTTAGGTACCGATCGTGAGTCAATTCGTGCCGTTTGTAGTGACCTTTATAATTCAATATTAAATTTAGTAATCTTATCTACCTAAACCTAGATATTTTTTATCCGTAAGCCGCACAATTTTCAACTGATTATGCACTTATGTTAACTTAACTGATAAGATATAAAGGGTAATTCTTAGGTACCTTTTCGTATCATGAAATAATTTGTACCTATCGTATGTAGGTGGTTTGTCATCGTATGAAAGGGCCTTAAGGAGGTCGTAGCCGGAAGAATGTAGGCTTTCTTTATCATTTCGTTAGTGTACGCCGGCGCTTACGCACGTATCTGCGAGTGACTGCTAAGTGAAAAATTAAGAGCATTAAAATAAGTTCAACGTAGCGTATTTATATATATATATATATATATCCGCAGTGATCAGATAATCATTTTAGTGATAGTAAGGTTATTCTTTAACACGCAAGGTATTTTTCTAAACCAGAAATTATTTATTTATATTTTAATATAACAATTATACAACTGTTACTGAGATGTGTGTCATAGAAGATATTTCTGAAACATCTGCTCTGATTGGACGTCTTTAATTCGAAATCAAGTGCTTGTGGAATGTTTTGAATTGTCGGAATTTTATTATAGTGTCTGTTCGTTCGAGCACCTCCCAAAAAAGACTGAGCCGATTTCGATGAAGTTTTGCAAACTTTTGAAGATCCCAGGGGAAGACTTAAGCCGAACCAATATAATCACTGGGGGATCTAGCAGTAGAGCAAAATCCCCGGTTGGCGGCTGAAACCGCGGGCAAAAGATAAGCGTGTTGGTGAATAGGTAATCGCTGTTTTTTTTCATAAGTAAGTGTATTTTATTGTGAGAAAAAAAGCAGACGTTGCAATATCAGCGATGACCAACATTTTTGGCAACTCTCAACCCACCCACATAAGAATTAATAACGAAACCAAAAGGCGTTTAAAGTTAGAGATACTTATCGTGTTTTATGAATACGTAAACGGTATTCATATACCTAATAAACCTTTATTTTTATTTACTGAAGGGTTTTATGCCAAACCACCAACCTTGCACTAAAATTACAAAAAAGTGATTAACTTACCGCTAAGTTAAATTAATATATAAATTCAATAGTACCCTACTGTATGGCAAATACTAAGTACTAGATTCGTTGAGGAGAGGCAGTAACTAAACTATAGGTACATAGCTGAGCCAGTTGCATGACAGTCCAGAATAAGGATCGAACTGAGCGCACTGCACAATACGCACGTCAAAGGCATTTATTGAACTAATTTGCCATCATGCGCTAAATTAGCTTAGCCTTATTATTAATTGGCCGACCGAAGGTCTTGGCCCGGATTTCAATGTCTTGAGAAAAGACAATGGTCTCAATAAAAAAGTAATTATTAAATAAGTGGGCATATTTTTGGAAAAAAAAATATATTGTAATAAACGCCAATTTGATATTTCATTTATAATTTTTTTATCATAATATTAAGTCCGCATTCCAGATGTTCAAAATATCGGCAGTTGTGCTCGTCATTGCGATAGGTCTTGGATCACTCTTCGTGTATACGCAACGCCAAGCGGTCCCAGCAGAGCTGGATTATCAAAAGTGGTGGGGAACGGGGGAAAGACCAATTAAAGAAGACCATACTATAAGACCTTTTCAAATTAATATCAACGATGAGGTGAGTGACATTGAAATACTCAAATTGGTATTTCAATTTTTCTCGTTTTCATTCAATGAAATTGAAATAGGAATAACTTGTGTATATAAACAAAATACAAATTAACACATATATTTAATGTTCATAATTCTAGTTGGGCCTAACGCATTAGAATCGGGTATATCAAATTATTACGCTAGCTTGTAAATGGTGTTAAGAATCGGTGTTTGTGTTGGCAACATAATTTTAAAAAATCTTGTGTCTATTCCAGCTGATCAACGACTTAAAACAAAGGCTGAAAATCAGAAGACCATTTAGACAACCATTGGAAGGTATAAATTCTGAATATGGAATGAACACAGTTTACTTGGAAAATATTTTAAGCTACTGGCAAGAGAAATATGACTTTAAGAAAAGGATGGAGATGTTGAATACGTTCCCCCATTACAAGACGAGAATACAAGGACTGGATATACATTATATAAGAGTGAAACCAGACGTCGGAGATGATGTGGATGTGTTGCCAATCCTTATACTGCACGGGTGGCCGAGTTCATCAAAAGAGTTTGACAAAATCCTGCCAATACTAACGAGAAAGAAGAATGGCTACCATTTCGTCTTTGAGGTCATCGCTCCTGATTTGCCTGGCTTTGGATTCTCCGAGGTCAGTATTATTATATAATTTATCCAATCGGGTGACAACAGACCTTTTAACATAAGTGCTCCTCGTGCGCGGATCGAACTCACCGCTTATGGGCGGTAATCTACACAAATATTATTAAGAAATTTCTAATTTAGAAATCAGATTTATTTTTCCGTGTTAGAAAGCTATACTCCGTGTGTCGAAGGCTATATTTTATTGAGATATAAAACAGTTTTAAATACCAAATAGCAATATTTGTAAATCAAGTCTGAGACAATGTGATTTTTCGGCATTCGTAACGATTTCATATAGGTAAATAATTTACTGAAAAAATATTGGTCTACAGTAGTTACATAAAAAAAAACATCTGCAACCCCAATATCTAATGTAAGTATACATATACATAAGCAAATGATTATGTTAAAGAACAAATTATAGAGTGAAGTTTAGATTTATCTAATAGGTAAGTACATATTGGCAACCCTAACGAAAAAAAACATTGAAGAAACTTCGCATAAATTAAAAATTCATGACTTGTTGCCTAGTTAGGGCGCGATATATAGGTGCGTTACGGGGATTGGGTAAGGCAGCGTATTGGATAGACGAGCGTAAACATCTACAAGACAGATTTTTGTACCAGAAACTCCAAAGGGCTCTCCTCGAGACAGAAAAAAAAACAAAGTTTGTGTATACGAAATCGCGGGCATTGGCTGTTCAGGAATAATTACGCCCAAGGGCAGACTATAGGTACATGAGATTGATCAGTCAGCGCCTGCCTTAAATAAAGATACGGCTAAAAACCTTGAATTCTATTTATGAAGTCAATGCACCACTACACGTGCTCGTTTGAGTCGCAATTTTATACACTATTATTGCCACTTTTTGGTCAGCGTAGGGATAGCAACACAATTGATCATAAAATAAAACAAATATTTAAAACATACCTTATGGTGTTTGAATTCATTGATATTAACATCGCTTTTGAAACAAGATTATATATTATATTCCATTAAACTATTTAGATAAGTAGGTACTTAAATCACTTCCTGGTAGCTACCGGCGCCTTGCCAGGGAAGAGTACCCAAAAATATTTGCTCTTTGGATTCTGCCGGCCCTTTGGTCATCTGAGGCTTTGTTTAGAGTGAAGTTTATTTCACTAAACCAAGCGCCTCATTAGTACCCATGTGGCCATGGTCTCTAAAGAAAGGTCAACCATGTATCCCCTACATATAATGTAACTTTCAACATAGAGTGGATTTAATGATGTTACCTTTTCTATTTCAGGGTACAAACAAGCCAGGCCTGAATCCGGTTCAGATCGGTATCGTGATGCGTAACTTGATGTTACGACTGGGCTTCGCAAAATTCTATGTTCAAGCTGGGGACTGGGGCTCGCAGTGCGCAACGCATATGGCAACACTGTTCCCTGATAACGTTTTGGGGTAACTATATTTTTATTATACACTAGCTGATCTGATGTCGTCCTGTCCAAATCCTTGAAAAAAGGACGAAGTTTTTCCAATTTTCCACACCACATTTTTTTAATGTTTCTTTGCCGTAAACCCTTATTCTGAGTATTGCAAACAACTAAAAAAGCAAATCGATCCAGCCGTTCTGTAGTGATGCGCTTCCTACAAGGTTTTATACGTGTTTTATAAGGATGGCAATCGAATTTACGATCATGTTTCCGACACGAGAATCCAAATTAGTTTAATCGATATTTGCAGGCTCCACACTAACATGCCGCTTTCGTCAAGACCAATAAGCACGTTTAAACTACTATTTGGATCATTGTTCCCAAGTATCGTGGACTACACACACGGGCAAAGGATTTATCCACTAAAAAACTTCTTCTCTTACATTCTGAGGGAAAGTGGATATTTTCACCTACAAGCTACAAAACCAGATACAATAGGTAAGAGGATATAAATTAGATCTATGTATTGTTTTGTCTGCCGCTGTTTTATCACGCATCCTTCATCCAAAGATAGTTACAATTTCTAGGACTTTGTGGGTATAAATTTGATTACCGCCCTAAGCTTCGATTTGTGCTACGGCGCAAAATGAGCACGAACTTGTATTAAAAATAATTAAGCATTACGCAAAAATAATTAATTGTAGGCACCATGGCATTAATATAAGAAATTTATTCTAGGTGTGGCCCTAACCGAATCCCCCGCAGGCCTGGCCGCGTACCTAATGGAGAAAATAGCTATCTGCAGCAACCGGGACCAGCTGGACACGCCGCACGGTGGCTTGGACAACTTGGACATAGATGATGTTTTGGACACTGTCACCATAAACTGGATGAACAATTGTATCGTAACTTCTATGCGCATCTACGCAGAGGCATTCCGTTGGCCCGAAGTGAACGTCGTGCATGAGTGAGTATACAAGTTATAGTCTCTACGAAAGCCGACCTAGCGCCAACAGAGACATATTAGAGGTATACAAAGATAGAATCATCAGCTGCCTGGGCCCCAAGTCTGCTAACATAATCGATTCATAATCCAACAGCAGCCGCATAGTAACTGCCACTTTTGACAGATATTGTATGGGATATCTGTCAAAAGTGACAGTTACTATGCGGTTGCTGTTGGATTTATGAATCGATTGTGTTAGCAGACTTGGGGCCCTGTTTAGACGCTAGGTGTGAGTAGGATAAGTATTATGCTAGTGCACTAGAAATTTGCCAATCTGAATAAAATCTCAACTGAATATAGTCCCGAAATAGACTTAAAATTTATTTTTAGTAGTACTCACTTTTTATCACAACTCGATCTATAACCGATATACAGTAGTCAATTTAAAATCTCAACTATTTCCGATGATTTCCTTAAAACATTCGTTTGTTGATAAAACTTATTATTAAAAAAAAACGAATAATTAATTTCAGTATACCAACTGAAGTGCCGACCGCTGCAATTAAATTTAAATACGAAGTGGTCTATCAACCTGACTGGATATTAAGAGACAAATTCCCTAACTTGGTGAGGTCAACCACGTTGGACTTCGGCGGCCACTTCGCCGCCTTACAAACGCCTGAAGTCTTAGCCGACGATATTTTTGCGTCGGTCGCTGCTTTTCTCAGGTACTACGCCATAAAGAATAAAGTATTTGGCTCATACGGTATCTAACAATGTCTGGTGAATTGTCAGCTTTGTGGGACAGTTGTTTAAGTGCTAAAACATATCAATGCGGCGTGGCGTTTCATCACAGCAATAATGACTATAATTGGAAAGCGCAGGAACACGCTACGCACGAATACCCGTGATCAGTGTTATCGTATCAATGGCTAGATGTGCGTACCTTCATGGTGTTAGCTGGAGGCAGGACGGGAGGGGCAGCCCTGCTGTGCTACAGCTATACGTAGCCGTGGGTCAGTAATCGTGCTATAGTAGAAACATAAACTAAAGCAGCCTGACAACAGAGCCGCGCAACTAAAACGCCGCATATTCGCGAACAGCGCCCTTACCTTACCACCACTGAATGCCTGTTTAGTAAAATCGCACACTGGCCCATCTTCTACTTTGTTAAGCTTTATATAGGTTTAGGCATATAACTTTTGGTGCAGCTATTGCACCAGTCATGTCACGCCACATGGATATTTTTACAGCTGGATATTGTATATTAAGTTAATTCACTTGTCCGCAAAACCAGTGTCATGTATTTTATGTAGGACCAACTTTTACTTTTAAAACCGTAAGGTAAACAAGTCACCGACGTTATCTCGATCTCAAAATATAATAGCGGTTACCGCAACTAAGTATAAGAATGTAATGTGTAGAAACAACACCTTTGTACCGTACCCTTTGTACCCACAACTTAGTGTTTTAGTGGATACCTAGGAAACAATCTATTTTTTAAGTTTTGCTCAAGAATTGAATATTGGCCGAATTGTTATTGTATTAATTACTCAACTTATTTTCTTACCTTGTGTCTAAGTAGTTTAATAAAAAAAAATCCAATAGATACATAGCATGACATGTCTGGTCTGGGTTCATTGTCTTTGTACGGAACCCACAATCAAAGCATTGCAGTTTAGTGTGTTTGTTTGTCGATGTTACATACCAACTATGCCAATCTGTCAATCGTTTTGAACGGAATCAAATACCGAATGATTTTATACATTTACCACATTATTAGTTAGGTAAGTACCATTTCAATGTGTAATACAATATTGTTAAGATCGTGTGGTACACATTTATAGTATTTATTAATCATGTTGACTGAATATTTTACTAATTTATTAAATTTTCAACAAATTACTTGACATGATTAATATATTATTAAAATGTGATAGTACAAAATATTTTTTTATATTATTCTTTTAAAAGAAAATTGCTTTTTAATTTGTAAATGGATCTTAACTTTCTATTAATTTGAGAGTTACATAGGTTAAGGAATCATGTTGTGAAAAGTAACAAATTATTAGATGACTTAACGTTTTTAGAATTTTTATTAAAATGATCTTAGTATTTTTTTTATTGTATTATTCCCAATTCCCACTTACGAGATTAAGTCAAACGTTCTTAGCTTTTGAGATGAGCAATTGCCAGTTTTATGACGACTGCATTTTATGCCACCTTCGGTATATTTGTACTAAGTAATACTTGAAATAATAAACAAATACCTGCTTTGCGGTGATAAGTTTTTCTACTTCGGGCGGCGCAAAGAATCCCGGCACTAAAAAGTCCTTTCTCGGACTAAATTGTTCCACTTTCATGCGGCCACCCAAGTTGAATCGTTCGGCGGCGTAGTACAGGTTTCTAAAGCAATATTATGTATGATAAAAATCTTGTACGAAATCAAAGAATTTATACAAAACATTTTGACAAAATACAATTTAAATTGTGTTGTCACAACAAAATGATATAATTTCTTATTCCTGTATGGAACACGTACTACAAATTGTCTTCATAGAAAAAAACTCAAAACTGCTTAAGCATTCTATGCAGCTTATTAAAACAAAATATAGTTACCTGTTGCTTACAAGCCGCCCTTTGATATTGGTCAACTGTCCCTCATTGCACTTGGGGAACTTATGGTACAGGAACAAGCTGGCCGTAAACTTGAGGAACGAGTCCCCGAGTGTCTCCGTTCGCTCCAAGTTGAAAGTGTCGTGAGACTTGATTGTAGTTAGAGCGCCCACGATGTCACGCAACTCGGGACCCTTGGTTGTCGGCTTCGTATTTAGTAAAAGAATCTTGTCCACGTATCTGTTAATGAAATAAATTAAACGGTCGGTATCAAGATGTAAATGGAGTTGAAAGATGCTGCAGAGATAAGTGGAGTGGGCTTCATCACCTACATTGACCAGGGTCTTAATTGTTTAATTTGAAAAAAAAAATACAACCGAATTGAGAACCTCCTCCTTTTTGAAGATGGTTAAAAAGAAGGAGAATCAATGAGAAATATAACGTTTTAGGTATAAATGTAAAATTAAAGGGTTTTAGTACGAACGTTATTGTTTAAGAGCCTGTTAACCAATGTGCTGTGATGGGGTTAAAATAACATAACAAATGGGTACAATGTTTTACATAAAAATGTTCAATGTTTTGTATGAGAATGATGTAATGTTACTTCATGGGCGGTGCGGATAGGGCGGGCGGCGAGTGCGCGGCGCGCGGCGGCGAGCACAGCGGCTGGCCCGGCGCCGCGCTATTCAGCGGCGCCGACAGGAACTCGTCGTAGCACTCCAGGTCCATCAGCGTCACCGTCGACAGATTCCTCTCAATGTCTATGGGCTCCATTTTCACCTGTAACGTAGGTACCAAGTTATAGGCCCATCGTAACGTTGGTTCCTGTCCGATCCGGCATAAAACGCAAAGGATCCTCTTGCTTAACCGACTTCAAAAAGGAGGTTCTCTATTCGGTTGTATTTTTTTTGTTCGTTTTCGTTACCTAAGATCTCCGTCATAAATGAAAAAGGTTGGTATACATTCTTCCATTAACAATAGGATATTATAGAGGAACAGAAGATTATAGAAAAATGATTGATTTAATTTTATTTGTGAGTATAAATAAATATGTGATGTTTATTTTTAAGATAAAATGAACGAATATTTACATCCCAGGGGTACTCCTTGTTGATTTTCTTCTGTTGTAATTGATAAACGCTCTCTTTCATCGAAACGATATTCAACCGTGTTTCACCAACCACTTGACTGTTTATTCTGAAATATTTCGTGACAGTGTAATCTTCTATACTAATATTAGCAAGTGATAAAGATTGTGAGTTTGAATGTAGGGAATAATCTCCGAAAGTACTGATCCAATTCTGAAATTCATTCACACTTATAGAAAGCTACTTAATCCCCGAGTGCTATAGGCTACGTATCATCGAGGTAACGCGGGCGGAGCCGAGGGAAACAGCTAATAATCAAATATAACTGTTCACTTTCATTTACGTCCTAGTAATAATTGGGTTGCAGAAGGCACTGGCAGTACCACCGTGGAAGATTTTTATGAAACTTGAAATGGAGATAGCTTAAAACCCAGATCTACATATATATAGACAAAATGGATGTTTACCCCGGGTTAGCTAAAAAAGTAGCTAGTTCGGAATAATTCAGATACAGGCCAATAAATATATACGGCCTTTAAAGTCTCTCAGGATAATATTATACCTGTCAATCGTGTTAATGGGCGTTGGTTCCTCAACTTGTGCTAGAAGCGACTTTACGGCTATATGATGGTTGGCCTGTATAGGCTCCCATTGTTCCGCTAAAAGAAAAAAACACAACTCCGGTCGTCTTAAGATTCTTAAACACATGACCAAAGGGTTTGACTAGAATCTATAGATTTCAATGACTTTTACATCGAGAAATAGATGATTTTCAACGGGATAGAATAATTTGATGAGCGCGCGGAGTAGACCCATCGAGTTTTGGTCCATTCTGTTACTCACATCTTGAAGAAGGTCCGTATTTTGTGTCTTTTGCAATCAACATCAACAACTCCTCAGCTACTAACAGCATATGTAACCTGAAAATAAACTTGGCTGTACTGCATTGAGCTGGTTCAATAGAAGGTCCAATCAGTTCGTTTCTCGTTTCATGTTTCACAAAATATAATGGAGGATATTCAGGACAAAATTGTCTCGTACATCAAGATCAAAATAATGTAGACATTATGGAAATCTCTACGCAAAAGGATTTCAATAAGCTACAATGTTGATAAATTCGCTCTGCTCTTTCTTAGTTTTATCGTAGTCTTAATGAGCTGAGTGTTGTAAGTAGTGTTGCCCAAAGCCTTGGAGTCCATGACCAAAACGCAAGAGTGCCAGTTTTAAAGGTCCTGCGAAAGTGCAAGAACAAGACCAAGACCTTTGGCAAGACTAGATTAAGTTGTGACAGTCATGAAATATGCACGATTGAATTAAATGTTATTTTTATACTGTTTGTATAAAAAATACTTTCAAGGAAAACACTGCAGTATATAACACAGCTAATAAATAAGTACCACAGGCTACAGGGCTCCATTAAAATGTATGATTTTAAGGAATCTAAACAATATTATATTCTATTTTTCTTTCGAGGTGTGATTCCTTAAAAAGCCTTACCTATGCAAAATGCTGGGTAGTAATATGGCCTTGAACCACAACACGCCTGGGAACTCGTACTTGATACAGAACTCGGCTACGAATATCTCGGAGAAGCCTCGGCTTGTCTTATCATCGCCTTGCGAGAGTGATATCAACTTCTTTTGCTTGTCCGTGAATGATTTTATCGTGGCCGCTCTAGGTAAAAGGCAGTTCATTCTGGAGCTAATGTTACGAACCTGTATGAAAGTTATGTACAGAATGAATTTTTCAAATGATAATCGCACATATGGTGCCCCATTGTACTTATTTCTTACATTTCGTTTTCGTCGCAGTAGCTTGTGCATAATCACATTTATATAACATATTTGATTCCGTTTTTCATCTATGAGTGGCCAAATTCCTCGAAATGGTCTACCCAAGCGAGGGGCGGAACTGTCCCTCATGTTAAATAGTCAAAATTATAATAAATTGAGTCTACACTCACTTCCAACAAAGGTTGATTTTTGTCACCTATCATTTCCAATTTGTATTTCTCTGAATAGTAGTCTGCGAACGTAGCCGTCATGCCTGGATCGAAGTGTGATCGTGACGTCATATATTCCAGAACATTGGAGACGATATACCTGGAGAATGAGATCGTGTACTGACAGGCTCCATGTACTTTATACAGAGTTATCCAGAAAGGATATACTAACCTCTGAACCTGTCCATCGCGCATTTATAATATAATTTTAAGTAAAAATTTCGGAATGTCAGTTTTAAATATGCAGTGAATAACAAAATTAGTATACCCTTTATTGTAAGTAAATAAAACGCACAAATTTAGGTGCAACAACAGACATGATAGTCGAGATAGTTTGCCTGACGCTGCCTTAGGCAGTACTCTTAATTTAAATACTTTGCAGTAGTCTTTGTTTAAGGGCACTTACCGGTCAGGAAGTAAGGTTTCCCGGTACCAAGGTGTAACCACACAATGTTTATAGCTTTCCTGTGTCACGTTTAGGGATTTTCTTTCCTGAACAAAAACGTATCAGAATCAGAATATTTTTATGGCTGCATATTAGTCAATAATTATAACGCAATTAGCCGCGGAGATAAAGCACCAATGGGCAAAAAAAGTAAGTGATCTTTTATTTGTGTTTTACCTCGTATGTTGCTGGTACAACCGGTTGGATATCTTGATGTGTTGTCATAAGGTTCCAATCGATATTGCAACCATTCAATTCATTTTTGATTGGCACGACATACAGACAATTGACTTTACCTTCGAAGACAACAAACTTCTTTGCAACAGCGAGAACTTGGTCGAATATGAAATAGTGGAATCTGAAAAAAACACATGTCAGTACCAAATATATACTATCGAATTCGAATAGTTGAAACCTCAAAAATTCATAGCAGTTAAAAAACAGAATCTGATAGGCCGGGGGCCATAGTCATCGTATTTTTTTAATAAAATAATCGTAGGGGACCTTAATTTCAGTACTGTCAGTTCACGAATTATGAAATTGATACTTATAGCTTTTAGCCCGGCACGTAATAATAAGATCACTTATCTTATCTGTGAAAATAGTTTATCATCTGACACACTAAAAGCTGCAGGGATATGAGTTGTGATGTCACCGCCCTAACAAAAAGAGCAGGTCCCCACCCTCTCCTCCCCACTACTTTCTTTTACCGAACTAACAGCAATTATATTTTTAATTATGTAAAAAATGTATTAAAAAGTTATTAAGAGTACTTTATAATATACTAAATACTACCTTATTTGGCGTAAGGCTAGGACAAAGATTAACGAACTTACTCTTTAACTATGTTTAATAGTTTCGGGCTGAGTTTTATTACAGCCGCATTGACTTCGATCGATGTCATCACTTCGCCAACAGTCATGAACATGGGAAAATCGCATATATTTGGTAGCGGCTTTTGTGTGAGAAATCCGAAGCCCTCGTCCAACTGCAATAGGTCGTACAGCGCTTTCTCGCGGGGCTCCTTGGGTTGGTCGAATGCCGTCGTTAAATTAATCACGTGGAGATAATACACGTTCATGTTTTCAACGTAATCGAGACAAGAGGGGAACTGTAACAAAGTATTAAAGAGGGGGGTTATATAACTATTGATGCGATATTGATTTCTTATATTTACGCGAATATTGCACATTGAAATAAAACATTTTTGTTCTGATTTTTTCGCGGTTATTTTTACGTAAAAACACAATTATGTTGCGTAAAAAACATAAAACAAACGCGATATAATCCGAAAAATAAGTTTTATTTCAATATTGATGTGATGTTTGATGTATTTTCAGTAGGTATACAGAATATATGGACATTCCTTCGGTACGCACTAAGCGGTTTGCTTCTACTTTCATCGTGCGAACTGCCAAGGAATGGAACACGCTACCGGCGTCTTTGTTCCCCGTCGACTATAATCTGGGTGTTTTCAAGTCGAGAGTGAACAGGTACCTTCTAGGCAAGTATGCTACATCGTAGATCTCATCGTCACTTACCATCAGGTGAGATCGAGATCAAATACTTGCCTATATCGTAATAAAAAAAAAAAAAAAAAAATATAATCCAACCAACTATATGTAGCGTGTGTGAGGTTTTAAGGCAACACGATGGAGCTATATAAAATACTTGTAACATATACATGTTAAATTGATGATTAAAACAATTGTAAAAATAATAAAACCAGTCCGCTGTCTTGCCGGATATATTGTTGAAGATGCGTTCCGATCCGGTTGTAAAATTAAGAAAAAATATATTTTAGGCTTATGCAAAATAAAACGATTTGACTTTTATTGAATTTAAAAGGAGTCACATTTGTATGCGATACGGATCGGGCCAAATGGTCCGACCCGTTTCAAGTTCAGGTTCACGAACACTGCAAAATCACATTGTCAATGTTACAGCTTTTACGTACTGCGTACATCAATGAGCCCACCTGTATCTTATGCTTTCGCATGCGCTTCTTAGTACCGGGCTTTGGGACCTCATCGTCGCTATCGTCCTCCGCTTCCCACGGCCAGTTCGGGAAGCATCCCCTCACGTCAACGTCTTCGAAGTCCACACACCTATAACGGGAAATTTAATGTTTTATCTCTTAACACGTACATTTTGGAGTCAAACCGTTTTGATCGTTAAGCGCACAGAATTGTAAAAAAATCACGTGGTAGACAACGCACTATTATTTTAATCCATAGACATCATATTACTACTAGACTTGATTTACAGTACAAAATGTGTCTCCGTACCAAATTTTTGAAATTTTATGCAAATGGCTGCACTTATTAATCTGTGCCGTTTAGTAAAAAAAACACTTACAGAATGTATTTTTATTAAAAGACATAATATATAATATATATATATATTATTGATAATGATGTAAAGCTATCTATTTCATTGATATTTTGTCGACATAGATCATGAAATGAGTTGCGTGGACACTCTCTACCTGCCACCTATCTGCGCCAAAATCAATTAGGCATACAACGACAATGTCTATCGTCAGTCCTATAGTAGTACAGGTCAATGTTTCAATCAACACCAAATGGTTTGATCAAACACATATTGTTTTATCCAAGCATTTGACCGTGTCCGGCCCCCAGATTACGTATCTTTTCAAGCTTAGCCAAAGAAAAGCGACAGCAATAATCTCGCAATAATTGCTTTCAAATCGCAGATTTGTATGAAGTCGCAGCGCTACGTAATACGAATTAGCAATTTAAAAGCAAATATTGCGCGATTACTGCTATCGCTAGGCTATTGCAAGTTACGTAATCAGGGGGCGGGTTCCTTAACAAAGGCGACGTATACGCACGTGTAACGTGTGGGAAGCAATGTCTCTGAATCCAATTCGCCTTCTTCATACAACCGGATGCACGCGTTCAATGCAGCGGACCGCTTCGCCGATTTCAAATTGTCTTGAGGTATGCCCTACAAAACGGCGAACAAATATGCACCCTGTCTGTGAAATCGCGTAGTATGCGTTTACGATATTGAAATAACAATTTCTTAGCCTATCGATATTTTGCTAATAATACCATGCGATGCAGAACGCCCCAGTGTGTATGGAAGGATAGACTATGGCTTGAAGGAAGCATCCCGCGGAGTGCACCGATGTGAATCGCAACAACAATGGGGCTTTAGAATGCTTTAGATGCATATAAAAAAGGCCGATAATACAATAAACGTAGACTGGAACTTCTTCTATTTTATAGTACCAGGATACTATAAAAAAGAAGATAGTATACGCAAGTCAATCAATTCAATAACAAGTCAATCTCTTACTGCGGATACAGTCATAAAAATTAAGATATTTTCTTCTTCAGTGAGCTTTGTTATCAATAAAGCTAGTTATTTTTATTGCATACCTTACCTACCTTACCATACCTTTACCTTCTATTGCATAATATTATCCAAGAACTGATTCAAGCTGTATCTCACTGCCTATCAATGCTTTTATTAGATAACTCATGAGAGTTATCTAATTCACACAGGCATACGCACCAAACTATAAAGTGGATATGGATCCACTAATTATTTGGCGCGATCTAAATGGATGCGCTCGCAGGTATGCTCCTCTCAAGAGGGTTATCCCCGCATTCAGGGGGCCACAGGACAAACACCGCGCTGGGCACCGGGCTAATAATTACCATACCATACCTTTATTTCTTCTTTGATCGGGCATGAGATGGGCATTATAATAATGACTTGACGAAGGTCAGCCTTTTTCTCCATGTCATAGACGGCTTGTTGTATCCACATGGGGGTTATAACCGTGAACTGATCATGGGGTAACATCGAGCAGTAGCGGTTTAGAAGGCTTATAGCGGATACTGACGTTAGACGACCTGAGAATATAGATATCTAGATGGATTACTCTTTATTATTTCACCACATAACTGGGTGAGCCACTGAGATGACTCAGAATGGAGAGTTCTGAAACTTTCTATATAAATTACAAGTGAAATAATGTTTGTTGGTTACCGCATCACTTAAGAACGCATGGACCGACTGGCAACTTTTTTTTGTTTGTAGGTTAAAAAAGTATAGAACAAGTTGTCCGGATAAATGGAAAATTCGGGCGAAACTGAGTGCTTTTTTTCTGTGGGATTTGGATGGGACTACATCTTGTTTTAAACAAATTAATTTCTTTTATGTAAAATAGACAAAATGCTATTTTGGAATTACGAAAAATTGGCAAATCGACATGTTATTTGCATAAACGTGTTTGACAAATATTTGAACAAAACAAGACACCATTGTTTTAACTTAATTCAATAATGTCATCGATCCCATTACCTCCTTTTGGTGTTATAAATGGGGGCACATCGTCGTCATCGTAAAGATCCTTTTTGATGTCGTCCATGTCGGGCAGATCGCGCGAGTCCGTATTACCAATCAATATCTGAAAAAGTTAAGGAACCATGTGGGTAGAATCAGGAAAGGAAACCTTATGCGTACTAGAGTCACCGGTATAGCTGTATATAGCCGAAAGGCTCTGTTGAGAAGGTTGTTTGTAGGATGGCGCCTCACGAGGTGGATTGGTGATATCACACGCGTCACAAGAAGTTAGACCGTGTAGAAGGCAGTGGAGGCTGGTGGTGTAGGACCGTGATGTGTAATAGGGGAGGCTATGGCCATGAAGCATTCTGGCTGGTGGATGATCTACTCTTTACAAACAGATTTGCTGTTGATTTATGATAAAGATGTAATTATTTGTAAACACAATAATAGTGCAAGTTGTTGTCACAGTAACTGTGCGAGTGAGAGTGAGCTAGAGGTTTGTTATATCGACGAGAAATCTAGTATAGATAGAAGCTACTTAGTTTAATCGCCCTATTCTGTAACTGCGAAATGATAAAGTCGACGATGGGTCAGTGATTTGGAAGCATCGGCAAAATTCGGAAAGCCGATTGCGTCCGAAGAACCAAACAATACCAATAGTGACTTTTGCGCGTCATGGCCCTTTCTAGAGTAGCGCTATACTAAGAGTTGCAGCCTGATAGCCTTGTTTGGTGTTAAGTGTGTGGTGCAAAGACGATTTTCCCGCAGCCGGAATTGTCCACGCGTACCATCCGCAGTCAATCCACTATATTGAAACCCATCTCAATTTATACGTACCCGTTGTATAATGTGTTCTGTACTTTGAAATTCTCGGTACATCTTTGAAAAGCTCGTTTTATCTTCTTCAGCGATTAACATCACATAGTTGGATTCGGAACTCCTTGCACGTCCTTTAAGAAACATGTTGCTTTATTATACATACATACATACACACACACACACAAAACGTGTGAATTTTCTGAATAAATAAATAATAAATTTATCACGAATAAGACATACAGGTCGTTAACGAAAAAACGTTGTTGACATCTGCAAAGTTATCAAACTGTGTCGCAGTGTCAGAAAATCATATCATATCATTAATTATTTTTTATTTATTTCATTTAATAAGACACTCGCCACACACACCATTCTACCTGATAAGGAATCAGTTGCCCTTAGATATATGCACCCAAAGTTTTGTCAAGGTTGAATTGTTATAACACAATAATTCACAGCGTTTGATATCACTTGATAAACACAATACAATGTACAAGAAGTAGTAAGTACACCCGAAAGAGCTCACCTTTACTTTGAATATACGATCTATATTCCTTGGGCGCATCATACCGCAACACCAGCAAACACTGGCGTATGTCTACGCCTTCTTCAATGACACTCGTCGATATTAAGCAGTTGAGATTACTGAAAAGAATGATATTTTTTTTAATGTTATGGTCGGGCACATGGCTACTAACAACGCGCCACTTATCAAATATTTCCACTCGAATATATTCCTTACCCGTTGTTCAAAAGACATTCGTATTTCCACGAAGGCGATTTTGTACGTTTTTTTTTCTCATTTGTACTCAAGCGTCCGCAAAACAAACATTTTCGTCGATTATTAATGGCGTATTGCTGTAGGCTTACCTGTTTTTGAATTCTAACAGCGCTTTCTGGCTCGCCTTCTTGTGAAAGTGGTCTTCTCTGGTGTTTTTGGTAGGATTCACATTGAATCCCACGATGAAATCATGTTTAAGGAAACCAAATTCTCTGGGGTTGGCCTCTTTCACGTCCTTCAGAAGATTGAAAATAACCTTCGCAGTAAACCGTTGCTTTGTAAATATTATTGCAGATAAAGGTTTTCCTGTACGATTTACCCTCAACAACACTGCAAACCAATAAGAAATCAAAAAGTATTTAGAACAGCATTTTTTATTAAATATATCAAAATATAGACAAAAATTTTGCCCCCAAATTTATAGACGACTTTATTTAACGTCATATAGTACGTGCACACGAGTTTTGCTTAGAGTAGTATTCCATGACGTTAGGCATTTGTAACTTAATTTTAGCTTTTATGACGGTTGATGCTTTTTATTGTAAATTGACTGTTATGTTCTCTTAAAATATAATCAAACAATATAACGTAGGTACCTCCATCTCCTTCTTGATCCTCCAGAACAGCTGGACTATACTCTTTCAAAACATTCAATAGAAGCAAAACTTTTTCGGACGAATTTTTAACTATTTTGTTGTATCCTTTCTGGTTCTCCATCGATTTTAAAAGAATTGCTCGTGCACTGAAAGAAGCATTTATATAATAATAAAACTATAATGTTACCGTCTTCCATTTACTCAAGGTCGGCGCAGTATGTCCTTTTTATTAAATTATCCCGCTATTGTGTGTTCTCGCTCTGTATCCATCCACATTCATATTCATGACTCTATTAGACACCTGCTTACATTACCGGGGAAGCTGAAGTAACTGTCACACTCCCTCTTACATAAATATATGTCAAGTTATCTATTCGCTTCAGTCCACAGATCCAACCTAACATCTCAGCACAATGGAGTCGCTTCTATTACTACAACAATGTTCGTATCAGTCGTGCTTACATTAATGATACTTACTGTGTACAATGTGTGATAGCAGTGTTATAAAGCTTCTCCTCTTCTTTTGTAGAAGCTTTTCTTTTTAAACGTTCTAAAAGTATCAAGTAAGCGAGTATTCCAATAGATCCGCCGTAGATGCCAAGCTCGTTTATAAACGTTATCATTGTCGTTATCATGTTGGTCACCACTTTCACGATCTATTACATAGAAAAAAAACACAATCAGGTAACTAGGTGTATCCAAACTAATTATGCACTTCGGCAACCTTCGTCTATTTTCGGGAAAATGAATGTTAGTGACCGGAGCACGTAACTTAAGTCGCCACCGTATGGATAGTAACGGGTAAGGGATTACTTCCGCGCTCAAGAAACGGCTACGGACAGTGCTTGCGCGCCTAAGTAAGTAATTGTTATTTATAAGAAAACTATGATCTTATCAATACAAAAGTGTGTATACCATAATAGAGGATTCATAATTACCTAACAATTAAATAAAAAATCACCACAATAAACAAATAAACTAGTACCTTTTTAGGGTCCGACGATATGTCTTGCTGCCATTTTTCCAATGGGATGGTGAATTTACCCGACACTTGCGGCAGTTTCACTGGTTTAATTAATCCTTGAAGTTTCATCAATTTCATGATGACTTGTTGTGCAACATCTGTTTGTGTTGAGGTTTTATAATATAACACCATCTCGTTCGGGTTTGTTGAATATCTGAAATTATATAATTATTGGTGTAAAGACATATTCCTTGCAATACGTATCTTTGCGTCGGTCAAATTGGCTTCAGTTCTCTCCCGCAACACATTTCAAAGCCCTCTGACACTAAGATAATATGCTACGTAGCATCTCGAACGAATTTTACAAGCGCGATTTAATTTTGCGAGCGTTTTAGAAGGGTTGTTAAATGGATAGGCCGTTTAGGAAGATTCAGATCGTAATTAGTTTTTGGCGGGAGTCGTCGTTCGTCGGGCAAATTTTACCATTACATTTACTGAAAGTATTAGGATGATATCGGGATTAATTCAGTTGCGAAAGTAAAACACGCGCAGACATTAGCGGTTATTCCAGTTTTGCAATATTTGTCGTTGTCAGTGTACAAATAATTGGAAGTAAAAAATTGTGGCATTAAATTTGATTGTAGCGGATTATTTGATTTATTTATAATTTGTGTAAGGTGTAACGTTATTTACAATAATAAGGGTTGGCCAGCTATTTGATAGGAAGCACACAGCAATAACAAAGTTACATCTGCCATGTGTGAGGCAATAATTTAATTCAATGGGCATGACTGGGACACAATTCTTTATCAGCCATTTTTGTGTAGGCTGCCTTCAGCATCCACCACTAATATCTGTCTTGAGAGATATTGATCCAGTTCGATCCAGCTGATTTAGTGACGTCAGCTTTCTAGTGACTTAGGTGTCTCCCTTTCAGTGTTTCTTCCTCTAATGGTCGCTGAAGTGATTTGTACCGAAAACTAATTTTGGACAACATAACCAGCCCTTTCCACTTGAGACAGGCTACGCTTTTGGTGATTTCAGCTACTTTGGTTTGGCCTCTAAGCTCAGAGCCACATGTACAATGCAGGCAATTTAGTTGCAAGTATTCTGAGCCCACTATGCACGTACTGTAATCCCAACAATAGAATTGTTTTGTAAATTATGACTCCTATGTCTAAAACAATGTTGCCTTACTGGGGCACACTTCTTGCGTTATTGCTCTTAAGATATTTCAAACTTCAATGTAAGTATAGAAAACCGATAAGATTGTTTCTACATTATCTGTCACTGGCACTTATTTCGGACGTGCCTAAAATATTTGTTTGTACATTGTTTGTTTTCCAAGATCAAGTAACAGTGATACTATTATACTCACTTCAATACCTTTCCAAGTTCGTTAACAGTAGCGATAGATGCATGAAACGTTTTCTCCAGATCACGTAATGTTATCTCGACTTTATACGGTGACACATTTGCATTGAGCAATGTAGCAGTCAAACCTAGATATGCAAAAATAAAATATTAAATGGATATCGCGAATTCACGCACATTCGTTTCTGAATGTGTTCAATCGTTTTTGAATCCTTCTAATTAGATAGTAGGTATAGGCACTCACCTAATACTCTGGGCTGTTTGTGAACGGGACAATCTTCGAAATGCTTCATGACAACGCGCATCGGATGGTCCTCGACGGCGTGATGGCACTCGTCGAATATCAACAGGTTTATATCCTCGATGTTTATGTACTTATGGGTGAGCATGTCGCTTAGAATCTGACACGTCATTACTATTACCTGTAATTTTTATATAAGTCTTCATGTACAATCAGCTGTGCGTACGCGAGGTGTTCTATCCCGGTAGAACGCTGTCGCTATGCGGGATGAAGAGTATCATAAACAATAACCCAGCGTATAAGCTATGCCGTGTTTCACGATATCCGACCAGTAGTAGTATTACCGTGATGCGCGAACTGACAGACAAATTATAAAAAAGACGTGATTTCGGCTGCTTTGCCGAAGATTCTGCGATATTCTCTGTGATAACCTTTTTACATTCAATATACATACATACACGTCTTATCATATGTATATAATATATAGATAAATCAAATTCGATCAATTTCCATTTTATAATAATTTCCCTGAAATAGTAAGGTACAGTTGAAATTGTTACATACTTACATTATTCGTCGATATTATAAAATACATAAAACAACTTACCTTACTACAAGCAAATCGTGTTAGTTTTCATCTTGTCACCATAGACGGCAGTTATGATTTTGACCTATATAGTTACGTAAAATTAATCGTTTCAGAACACAAAGCTTATAGTGTAACAGTAAGGTGACTAACCTCAACAGTGCCATTATTATCGCTACAAATACGTAAGTATGTACCAAAACAGCATTCCTTTATGTTTTGTCTATAGGTATTTTTGAACGCGATTCACGTGAAAACTACAGGGTGGATTTTGATGAAACTTGTAGTAAAAACATCACCATATGATAATGATAACTGATTTATAATCAATCGACTAATTTTATTATACAATAATAGCACTTTAACTTGATCGGTATACCATTTTTTGGAATATATGTAGTAATATTTGTGGACATTCTTTACGATACAGTGGCCGAATCTGCCATTCTATGAATGATGTTCGACTGCTTGCTGCTCGCGCATCGCGGAAAAACAACTGGATCACATGATGATAACTTATAACCAACATATACAATAATTTCTAACCGGAGAAATTGAATTGTACCCCGTGATACCCAAAAAACGAAAATCCACGCCAACGAAGTCATTGGTCAATGAATACAATATTTTTATACGAATCGTCCGATGAAGAAAGCATCCTCACAGTATCTATGTATATAAAATGATTTTTTGTTTATTGGTTAGCGAACCACTTAAAAACGGCTGGACCGATTTGGCACTATTATTGTATGTTCTAAATAGTCCGAACAAGGCTTTAAGGGAACGAAAAAGAAAAAAAAATTCGGGCTAAACTTAAAAAAGGACAGGAAAACTTACGTCGGGTCAGCTATTAAGCAATAAACAAAAAATCCACACAAATAAAGATGAAGGCACAATAAGATTCTTATAAAAGGCTGTCTCCGTGTCATCCACCCATCCGCCAGCTAATTTTCACTGCTGGAGATAGGCCTCCCCCAATTACTGCCACACATTACGGTCCTCCGTAACTCGCATCCACCGGCTGCCTGGGATACGTGTGAAGCTTTTGGTCCACCTTGTGGGGCCGTCCTACACTAGGTCTTCCGGCTCGTGGTCACCATTGTAGAACCTTTGATGTAGTCATTTTCAATACCGGTTACCCTTATGAGAACGTGTTTAATGGCATTCTACAATCCTTACCTCATTATTTTCAAGTTCCGCATCCCATTTGGCCTTATCCCAGTAATCGACGCCATCTTCGCCACTGTAACCGTTCGCAGTGACGTAACAGAGGCCCATAATGACCTCTTTCTAAAACCAAAAAGATTTCATTAAGTAGTAGTAATAACATTTAAAGCAGCAAATAATAGTGTTACGACGCCGCGTCAAAGACACATCGATAACTTGTAAAATAGTCCTCGAAGCTTCTTGAAACCATAACGCATTGTCGGGTCCATGGTCCCCTATCGATCTATGAAGACATATCTAGAATCGTCAACAATGTGTCAACAGGCTTTCGGAATGTGCCACGTATTATTTTTGTAATTTGTAAACAATAGGTAAAGCGCAATGGACTGCTCTAAATTCCCGGAATTGTACCGAATCGAAGAATGCAGCTTCGTACACCAGAACATTCTAGCCCCTCCATATTACTGTTTAGAGCCAACTATGAGAATCGCAGTTAAACAATAATTTTAAACATAGCAGCCTAAGTTGCGAGTGATATCACATTTCATAACAAGCGCTCATTCTGTTCACTGTATGATATAACTACCTAATGTACTCGATATATACCCGAATTAATTTAATTTACTTGTATGAATGTACACTAATATGATGTAATTTTTACAAGTAGGATTTTAAAATTATAATATTTTATCGTATTATCTGTAGCTAAGCTGTAGTGACATTTTTATAGCCGCGAGCATGGTATAAAATGATATGCTACACCTGGTATTCTGACCGGACGATGTATCAAGACTGCGTCACGATCAGTGTTGCAATTAATTGATATCTTCAATGGAATGAACAGCTCTCATTAGTAGAAGATGGTCGATACAGAAATCTTGAGTCAATCACGTGACCGCGCTGTCACGCAAGAGAATACCAGGGCGGAGCATATTCTTATACCATGTCCGCAAGTTTAGTAAAGCTACTTACCTGTTGGTTAACGAGCGGTATGTTGTTGACAAGGAAGAAAGTACGTTTGCCTCCTTGCCCCCAAGGTTTGCGCAATGCTTCTCTAAATCTTTTAATAAGCCTCGCGGCGATAAACGTTTTACCAGATCCTGTGAACAATTTGTAAAAGGCTATCTATATGCGTATTATTTAATTTTTGTATTAGTTCTTTCAAGACATACATACTTGTTACTTAGATAATTTTAATCATTATTCGCTACCCAATAAAGATTGGTAAAAGCCGAGTAATGGGGAGAGAGTAAGGTTATGTTCTGTCTCACTCAAGCTCAATTATGAAAATGATGTCACTTGACAGTGCAATGTGTTTGGAAACTTTTAATAGCCGTATTTTTATTATTTCGAGTAATTTCGAAAAACATCACCGTTAGGTAATCATAACTTATAAATAATTAATATTAACTCATATTTAAGAAAATTTACTTCTCTTCCAAATTAAATCTTAATCCATTTACAAAGGCACATCAAAGCAATTTTCGTCTCTATGAATTGAAGATTGAATTGAGGATTAATGATATTTTTTTTTAGTGGATGATTTTCATTTATGAAATTAGGCAAGCACCTTTAGTATAAACATAATGTAGTATATAAATATACATCACATCTTAAGTGCAGGTTAGCAGCTTAATTAGTAAACATATCAGTACTATGATTACATTAAACAAAGTGTCTAACTATACATACTAACCTGTAGGTAAATAAATGATAGTATTATTTTTAACAGCAATTTCCTCCAGCTGAGTCTGATATGGCCGTGGTTCCTGCAGTTTCACGCCATTTGATGACTCCCCTGTCTCCATCTTGGCACCTTCATAAACAACACTTTTAATTCTTACATGGAAATGCACAGAAGCTTCGGTCCATCTACAATGGTGATACAAATCATTTTTATTCAAAAAATGCTTTGTGGTATCATTGTAAATGTAAGTATATACACTTTCTATGAAGAAGATGATAAATACATGCAATATACAAGTATAGGCACTAAACAAACAGCTTTAGGCATTCACTGTCTTCTATAATGAATTTTATTTCCATTTCAGAAATTGACCTATAGGTGTAGTTGCCGTTCCAAACTAGGTGCAAGCCTGTATCTTGGAAACCTGAATGAAATATGCATTTTAATTAAGCACATTGTTATATAAAAAAAATAAAATGAAGGTATTAAATAAAGAAAAAAATTAAGACAAAAATTAAATTGAAATAAAACATTTAAATTTAACTTGGCATGGTGGTAGAATATCCTAAGTCCAATTCAAGATTATTTTATCAGAGAAAATGAAACAATTCCCACAGGATAATCCACCAAATTTCTATTTAGATTTAAATGGTAAGTACCTACTTCAGTATAAAATTATATGAATTGCATCATATTCCCCAAAAACTACTATTTACTATTTTCATTATACATTACTAATAATTCATTTTAAGATACCATATATACCTTCGACGGCAGGTCTAAGAGATATAATTAATATTTATTGATTGGCGGCACCTATGGTAATTGATACAATAAAGGTACCTACCTCATAGGTCGTCGATATTGTATTTGCCTATGTGCTTTTATATGTACCCTTTTCAGTAATAAACAGTCCGACAATTTTAACTCGTATGTAATGGTACTTACCGGTATCGTTTCACTGTCAGTAATGTATGGATGCTGGCAATTATCTTTCTAGCTTCTAGAATGAGAAAGCACTGGCTGATCAGAATGCACTTGCATGTTCAAACTTGTTCACAAAGTACAATTCAATCCACACATACAGGTTGTCAGTGCACACAATATAGAACAATGTTGAATGCACAATAAAAAAACATAAATGAATTTATACCATTCCTGGATGGACTCGGGTTGCCCACCATAAATTTGTATTTTACCTATTTTATTTACCTCTGACGTGTTTTAAGTCTTGTAATGTCTGTCTATTTGTGTGTGGCATCATAGCAACAAATCGCGTGGATAGATTTCAACACAGTTTTTTATTCGAATGCTGTTTTAATCGGGATTGTTCTTAGCTAGGCTTAGTGAAAATCTGTTCAACCGGTTCAAGATCATCAGCTCTTTTCCAAGTCAATATAGAGATCTCTCATACAATGGGTTGATTTATTCTACTTTTACTCACCTAATCGACTGAAATTTGATAAATTTATTAATTAATATTGTATTAATATTTAAACCTTGACCGGATGCTTCAATCAGAACAGTCTGGAAACTACCGATCTCCTCAAAACTTACAGCAGATGTGTTGTTTTTGGGTTTATTGGATTGATCTTGAATATCATTCAGAATCTTAAATAAAACGCCACTAAAATGACAAAAAGGTACAAGGTCTTATACCTAAGTAGTTAATGTATTTACTAGACTATATTTAGCTACTAAAAAACACAGAGTGCGTTTGTAATAAGAAAAAATATTAGTAACGCTAAAAGATGGACCATTTTATTATAGCACGAGTGGTATCAGCCAACAACTTATGGGTATAGGAGGAAGTATTTACTTTGTTTTTCTTTTTTTGCCTTCATTACACGTAACGAGTAAAATGGCGATACAGCAAATGTCACTAGATGGCGTGATCGATGTAGGCGAGTGAGTTTTATACTATTTCAATGAATTACAGAGACTAGCCACACCCTAGCGGGTCCATTTTTTTGTTTTTGTATTATTTTATAATCCCTAGACTGGAAGTTACACACATTTCATTTATTTCCCATAAAAAGGGTTTGTTATCTTATGGAAGGCAACATTTGATTATGACGTTCTTATTCCATTCTACGTACATTTATAAAAATATTTTTGACTAAATGATTCCACCTGAATTGCAATAAAATATGTCTTTTTGATAGTTATTTTCATTCAAAATTGCGATGCTCAACATATAAATTACAATTAAGGACATGATGAGAGCGTGCATTAAAAGCCTGCGTTATTCATATTATTTGATTTTAGAACATATAAATCTATGTGCAATGGAACGTCTTTTTGTTTATTTATAAGAAGTTTGTGGGAAGAACCTTCCATAGAGAAAGGCTAAATGGGCGTGAATCGTAAGTGCATGACCTACGCCAACAATTATGAAATATAACATATCATTGCCTCTATAGCTCAATGGCCAATAGCCTACACATACGTGGCGCTCTGACCGCTGAGCAATAAGGAATCGTGGCGGTAATAGAATCTCGATGGATTATTTTAATTGTAAAGAATGAAGAATAATTACCAACTAGCCTTTTTGCATTAATTTATTTTGTAATTAAGAGCATGCGATTGACACAGCAATAGTTTATGATATTTTAGATTGATGTTGGAATTTTTAGCCCTTTCAACGAATGGGAGAAACCTGTACATTAAAACCGTTAGGAGTACAATCTCTGGTAAAACGAACGGAACACCATGATTAATAGATAGCAAGTCACTCGTGAAGTGTATAATACACAGATCATGGAAACAGTGCGATTTCCGTGTGTTCAAGCGTTCTTAGTCCCCGACCAAAACGTGTCGCCACAGATGTTTTAAAATGAAATGAAAATGCGGTCTTTGGTTTCGTAGTCAAAATTGCAAAAGGTACGAATGCGAATAGCAAAACTCCCGGAAATTCTATCGCATTACGCATGCCAATCTTCGCAGTAATTAAGAATCCAGATATTTCGGAGTCTTAGTTTATGCGGAAAGCTGCAGCGATATTTTAGAAGTGCGTGTGAAGTTTTGATATGAAATCCGTATTGTGACAGCCGCATGACAGGAGTTTGTTTGTGGCTTGTTGCCGATGGAACTGATTCCAAGGAAAGTATCACATACGTAGAATGAGATAAAAGAAACACATTTATTTATTTTTATACATTGGTATATTGCTTACTCTTACACTTATATGATGTAGGTGTCCTTCTCTTCTTCTTCTTCTTTTGTTATGAAATGAAATGGGATGAAATAAAATGGATATGAAAATGGCCTCACCCGCAACTTAGTCCTTCTCTCATATTTTTTAAAATTTTAGTGTCTTTTCTATTCTCTGGCTACGACTTGTGCACAACAAACGTAGTTATTACTTACTCTGTGGTGCACAGAATCTATGGTACAATAATCTATGATCTATGCGTATCCTTTTAGTAGTCTGTGAGCGAGCTATGTCATTCTCTTTGGTCCAATTTGATTCTGTAGCTGACACGCCATTTTCATTTCATCATGTCACATCCATTATTGTATTTATAATATGTATTTATTGAATGTTTAATTGCTATTAATTACTTGACACTGGCAAAATACCCGCTAAGTTGCGGGTGAGGCCATATTCATATCCATTTTATTTCATCGCATCTCATTTCGTAAAGAAAGAAGAAGAAGATTCTGTAGCTGAGAAAATCAGACGAATTGAAAATTTATCAAAAAATATACCTATACATAAATAGAAATTGAATTTTGTTTGTAATGTGACTTACTATTATGACAGCCTATAATTTCAGATTACGATTAACACCATTGTTTTCAAGTTTATTACTATTACACATTTTGTTCGTGGGCACGGTCACACCGGGCGGTAATCATACATTTTCATAAATATCTGGATACTTAATTATCTAAATTATTGGTTCCCGATTGAAGTTACTTAATCTATTAATTTTTTTTTGTTTTACAGCAAATGACTTACATTTTTACGATGGTGCAACAACTGCAGATATTATATCAGGGGATGTGTTTTTCGAAGTACTTGATCCACCCGAGTTGAGGTACACTTATAAAATTAGGCCGGCCAAAGACTTCGGCACTCCATTTGTAAGTATTTAATTATTAGTCAAGCAAGATTGCTGGTTTCTATAAAACTCAATAACAGCTGTTTAAAATTACAGAGCACTAGATTAAGCTGTAGTACATCCACACATGAAATTACCAGCACATACAAATTTAGTGCTTTAACACCCTTAGTCCTCAGTTATTTGCATAGTCTCAAGGGTGCTTGAATTTCAATTGTGGACTAAAACTATGCCATTCCCCCATTTTAAATACAAAAAAAGTTACTGCCACATATTTTTAGAAGTATGTTTAAATTTGATCCACCAATCCTTGTGGTCAGATTTTGGCACCTTTCATACCATACTCATTGCCTATTTTTTAATTAATTTAGCAGGCAGCAAATCTTACAGACCCAGAGTGTTAAATGTTATATGACGACACTGGATGAAACCTGTACTGTAAGCTTAAAGTTAACAAACCTAATTTTTCGAAATATATTTTGATTTCAGAATGAAAGTCTGCAGTTTGCAAAAGCTCGTCTGGTACCTACCATACCACTACATAGCTGCTCAGATATTGTCAATCAAGATGAAATTGTGGGGCACATTGCTTTATCAGAAAGAGGGTGAGTAGTTATAGGAATATGGAGTTACTACTAGCTGTTGCCCGCGACCCCTTCCCCCTTTTAGCCCCTCAGGGGTGGAATTTCCATAAATCCTGTCTAAGTGAGCATTGAGGGACCCTGAGGAACCTGTATGCCAAATTTCAAATTCCTAGATTTCATGGTTTCGGAGATTTCGTGCTAAGTTAGTGAGCCAGTCAGTCAGTGAGTTTCGCTTTAATATAAATAGATGAAGATATTACATATCCATGACTTTGGTACCAACATTTGTGCTTGTCACTCACAGTTATCCCTACCATTCAAACCCGGCACCCTCTGTACAGAAAGCAGGATCACTACCAACTGTGCTTTTCAGATCATCATAATAACCTATGATTAGAAGTATAACAATTGATGGCGGTAATCAAACCCAATATCTTTAGACACCAATCCCTCAGTCATTGATAAAGTTTGTAGCTTTCGAGTGTAATATTTTTCTCTGTTGTACAAAATGTATTGATTACGCCTAATACATACCTATTAATAATTTCAGTGAATGTTCATTTGTATTTAAGACAACAAAAGCTCAGCAGGCTGGTGCAAGGGCGATAATCATCACAGAATCCATAGACAAGTGGGATGAATCGCTTGATCATTTCATTGAGATGGTAGATGACAGGTATGTTGATTACTGTAAATTGGAAATTTCTGGTAAACGTTTAAATCTATTACTGTACATGTATAAGTCACCATGCGCCTAGGCACCACGCGGTGTTACCCGCGATTGAATAGTATGTCTTTTTCCTCTATGTCTTTTTGCAAATGCACGGTTCATGTATGTTATCCCATAGGAACCATGCCTTTTTCCGGGATAAAAATTAGCCTTTGTCATTTTCTGACCCTAAACTACCACTACCTATGCGAAAAATCGTGTCGATCCTTTGCTCTATGAAAAATGAAAACAAATGTATCCCACATTTTACCAGGATAAAAAGTAGCCTATGTGCTATTCCAGACTATAATCTATCTCTGTGCCAAATTTCATCCAGATCCATTCAGCCGTTCTGGCGTGAAAGAGTAACAAACATCCATCCATCCAAACTTTCACATTTATAATATTAGTATAGATTAGTGGGATATCCTTTAGTATTCTGTTATTTTTCCAGAATGGATGTGGATGTGAATATACCGGCGGGATTCCTGCTAGGCCGGAGTGGTGCTACAATACTTCGCACATTACGAAAGTTAAAGAGAAAGTATGCAATAGTAAATCTTCCTATTAATATGACGCACGTGCCAATTAGCAAGATGAATCAACCGCCCTGGGTTGCATGGTAACTAGGACGACATTAATAATTTTATTTGTCAAGTCAAATAAATTTAAATACATAAATATTAAACAACACTGCTTCAACCTTTTACATACTTGACATTTAAATTATTTTAGGAACAAAATGTAATGAATAAAAAAATAATTCAAATACACAATATTGTTTCTTTTAAATTGGTGATGATTGATCATTATACATTGTACTTATAATACTCTGTATTTTGTGTAGAACTCAGTTTGTCTTTAGTAATTGCCAATGTTATATTCTTCAGATAATTGATTTATTTGCATTAATTAATCTTAACTTTAATGAACAGCTCAAAAGCAGCTGTTTAGAAAACCTGTTGGTTCACACATATAGGTTGTAGCATTGTTTAGTTTAACACAAAAAACATTTAAATATATTATTATATTGTAACAAATTTAAATAATTATGTAGCTATGTCATGTAAAGGTTTTTTTATTGTGAGTGTGTATATGTATATAATGTTTTTGTTTGTTGAACTTTTTTGTAAATACATGGTAATCTGGCACTTATTGCAGTTTGCGTAATACCAAAAAAAAGTACAAAATGTTATTTACTTGTCGCATATTATAATGGATCTCACAATCTAGAATTGTATGTTTCCTAGTAAGGAATTATTCCTCCTGTTATATTTAGGTAGAACAAGAGGTTTTTAGATTTTAAGAACAGCTGATTGAAGTGAATTTTATAATGTATTAGCCAAAAAAAAAACCAGACCCATTTCTAGAGGATTCGTGTTTGTTATTATGTTGATACAATAATTGAGGAATCCAAGAGACTGGGGGTGTATTGAGAACTCTTATTTTCGGGAATAATACGAATACGTATGAGTAACTTGTTAGCCCTTTAACATATTTTACTCAATCTTAGTTAACTTATATGGAATGGGCATTAGTGGTATATATATATATATTGTAAGTTATTCCATCTTTTGGCTTTGTAATTGTAGGTATATTGATTTTAATCTGTACTCAATACAATACTAAGTTGATGCTCCTAGAGGTATGATATGAAAAAGACACAAAACTATCTATAATTAAGTTTATGGGGATATATATCATATATTTTTGGTGCAGATCTAGGATCATTATGTGATAATTAACAAATTTTAGAAAAAAAATGTAACTAAGAATCATAGTTAAGTCTAAATAACATTATGATATAACAAGAACTTTCTAGATCTATGTCATAGATATATGATAAAGTAATATCCTCCTATGCGTATGAAGTGTACATTTTTCTGATGACATCTTGTTCAAGTGGTCTGAGCGTAGGACATTCGGCCCACTGCGCCGGATAATTGCGGGTTTGATTCTCGCCAGGGAATATTTCAGAAAATTACATTATGTGATTTGTCCTGGTGTAAGGTGACCTTAAAGTGCGCTATATAACACGCCGTTATACATAGTCATTAATGTACCTTTGTAATCTTCTATTTCGTTTCATGTAAATAATATTTTTTGTAGATATGTATATGTTTCGTAACACGCATTAAAAAAAAAAACTTGCAGCTACAGCTATTATGATGAGTTTTATTTTAAATAAACCACAACCAAAAAATAGTTACAGGCAAAATTGTTTAGAAATTTAACTAAAACAGACGGGCTAAGTCGCTCCATAAGGGTTCTGTTTTTAAATTGTTGGTTCGGAACCCTAATGAAGGATAAAGGCGATTTTTTATCAAATTAAAAAAGTTATAATATCAAAACCAGCCTTGTCTCAGTGTAAGGGGTCGTCATACACAGTAGAAAAACATCCTTTATTATGAAAGGACCTTTTCGATCCTTTATTTTGGAAGGCTTGCCTTGGATAGTAGGTACCTAACTGCTAAATGAAATGCTGTGTAATGTAATTTCAAATGGATTAAATTTTTCTATGAAGGAGGGGTTTGTGTATACATCGCACACTGGTCCTGCTCTCCTATTATTGCCCTTTCCTCACGCCCTCTTTTCTTTTAGGATCTCTCGCCTAAATATAGATATGCGCCTTAAAGAATACGGTATGTTGAAACAATAAACATGTTTTACTTATTTTTGTTCGACTTCCAAAAGGAGGGGGCTATTCAGCGCGTATATTTTTGCTCTGTAATTAGCGAGTTTTATTATAAAATGAATCATGAATCATTGGAGAGGGATGTCGCGTCAGAATGTGTGGAACGTCGATAGCTTTGAATGTTTGATACGGTCGGCTGGCAGAGTAAGGGGTGAGGAGCGACGACTACCTGAATTCAGAGTAATTATTAATATTTATCTAACCTATACTCTAAATTAGAAGGCAGTAGACGTCAGCCCTGTCGGAAATCTTGCGTGTTCTAAGTTATAAAAAAGTAAAACGAGCAAGTGAAAAGTATTGTTAGCGGTCTTATCAAACTAGAACAAATGTTAGCAGACTTGTTCAGCCATTGTGAGTGCAGTGACCTATAGGGTTGTTTAAACTATACTTACAGTCAGTATTTTCGGTCCCTAGTCCCAGTCCAAGGAAGGAGGAATGAGTGCAATTGCCCTCCCTCATTTACGACTTAAGTACTTTATTGTGACCAATTTCAATATTTTTTTGTGAAAGATAGGATAAATTCTGGATCTGCCCTTGGGATAGATAGAAAAGGTCACCAGGAAACAAAAAAAATGCCTTTTTAACGTTCCTTATGTTTAGATAATGGCAAAAACGTCCCTATACTTTGCATATTATAATAATATTACAATGTTAGTAGTACCTCTTAATACCTACTTATTTAATTAGGTAGAGTATGGAAGAACTCTCACTTTAAGACGGCTTTACATCAAAGCCCACGCATAAGGTAAAGGGCATATGTAGGTATTACAGCTACCTAACATTCGCAAGCATCTTAGTTTATCATTATTTAGTTTATTAGTAGTTGGTTCACCTAGGTACTATTTCATAAACTAAGATGCTTGAGAAAAATAACTTTTTTGTTCAGATACGTACGTAAGGTACCTATGTACTATTTGTACCTATCATAGATTTGTATACCTATATCGACATCTCAAATTAAACATCTATAACTACTTAAGCCTAAATCATTATCCACTATCTAGGTATCTACTTATGAGTAAATATGGATCTAAGTACTTAGTATATGCACATGTAGGTAGGACGGTTCGATAAATGGGTCGGTATCCATCAGTAAGTTTCAGTGGGAACGGCCCCACCTGGCCACGTCTAGGCTGTGTGTTAAGTATCCAAGGCTACAATTATAGCTCGCTAATAACCGATAAATACCATTAAATTATGGTTCTACAGAATGCATAATTGTTTATCTTATTAAAGTAGTTGTAAGTATTTTAAGAATGTGCTTAAGTACCTAAATAAGTTATACTAGTAAATAACATGTTGATAGGTAGATAAGAAATTCATATTATAATACAGATAGAAGTAAGGAACAGTATGCTAAACTAGATAAACTAAATATGAGGGTACCCGAGTTTAAACTGTGACACTAGGACGTCAATCACCTTAGTCCTCTCGTGACCGGGTTGCGATAAAGTAGCCGAAACGCAAAAACATTATATACACGCGATAAAATCTGTAAAATTAGTTTTATTTCAATGTGTAGTATTCGCGTAAATATAAGAAATCAACAGTAAGCTAGTCTACCTACCTCGATACTTAAATAATTAGGGAAACATGGCTATAAATAGAAACATAAACTATGCATACTAAAATACAATTTAAACTTTGGCCCTAAATAATGTGAGCTTTATGTAAGTACCTGCTCACCTACATAGTACTGCATTATAATACCATAACAATCCTACTTATGTATAATGTAAGTCAGACAAATACTCGGATATTTCTTTCGCGTGTGGGTGGGTTAGGTAGTGGGCATTAATTATAAAAAATATAATTACGTAAGCTATGAGAAGGTACCTGAGTACTAGTTGTCCACAACTCATTTACAATAATTATATATTACTGTTACTTAGTGGTGTTTTTATACATACGTACATTGAATAGTAAGGTACCTACTTATTTTAAAACACAGCAGTCGAAGCCTATTTTTGTCCAAATATATTATAAAAATGGCGGATTCACATTAAGTTTATTACATATTATTACAATAAATTTAACCGACATTTGTTATGGATTATCTTTTTTTTTTGTTTGTTCGCACATAAAAGGAATACTGGGTAGTAGGTAGGTACACGGATTTGTTTGAGAAAGCTTGGTTAATCTAGCCAGGGTCCACATGGGAAATGGTTGGCGCGGGATAGAAAAAAACTTTAACTCGAAGTTTACCTCCGGGCTGTGGATATTATTGAAACTTAGGCTGACTTATAAAGCATGGTGACTCAAAAAATCAATCGACATATTGCCTGTAACATTTATTAACAGTAAGTACACTTGATAGTTAATATCGTAGAGCTTTTGCAGAAGATTTTACAAGGTTTAGCCATGCTTAGCCATTTTATCAGGACAGCACGCATAGATAGGTAGGTAGGTATATTTGGATCTATCACATCTACTCTCTTATCCAACCTGCAGTCATAGACTGATATGTACCAACCTATTTAATAGTCCCAGCTGTAGTACCGAGTCCTAGCCGAGTATCTAGTTATCAACACCTGGTGACCCAGCATGTCAGCCAATACAAGACTTCTGACGCACTGAGTCGCTCTATTCCTCTCTTAATTATTACGAGAGAATGAGACAAAATCTAAATATCTCACATATTTTCTTGTCACAGCAGGCCGTGTTAAGTTCGCAGCTGCAAAAATATGAGTATTCGCTTGTAGACGCGAGGTAGAGCCGAGTTTCTACATCATGGTAATGACAATATCGATAATGACTCGTTGCACGAAACATGCGGGCTCATTGCTTATGCGCATTGGTATCTTGTAATTTGAATAGATGCGCTTGAACAGGCGGGAACAAAGGATAATCAACCGGAAGCGATAAACAAACGGGTCTCCAGTTAAACAGAGTAGGTATAGCTGGAAATGTGACTTTATTGATATCACGTTATTGTAGTTACTTACTCAGGTAGGTATTCCGTTACGTCATAATTATTTGAAAACCTGTACGTACATTATACAATTCCAAGAGGAGTCTTTGATAGAGCTGGTGAGAGAATACGTACGTACCTACATAGAGCTCTTGCTCTATCATTGACATTGTGGACTAAACGTTTGCTTGCAGGAGTTATAAATAAAGTCATTGCACCTACCCATTAAGATTAATAAACTATAAAGAGACTTTTCGCTTTTTAAATAGACTTGTTTTGCAGGAATACTAATGATGTTGGTAAAGCTTGGGTTATCGCGACGTGACGCTATATTATTGAAAGAGAGTTGATACATTACTCACTGACATTCATTAAGTTATACGGACGGACACTATATGAATTTTGTAAGTAGGTATATTTATACACTATTTTACCGTATCACGCTCTAATATTCTCCGCGTTTAACTGGCATACAACAATGGCTGCAGTCACGCCGGTCGATTTCTCTGCGAACAATGTTTATGTAGAAAAAAAACTGTTCGCGGTCCACCGGCCAAGCGTGTCGGACATGGCGTGTGCGCCCGCGCCGCGCCGTGCTCTATGCGCGCCATCTTGAATGCGCGGGTTGGGTTGCCCGCGCGCATTGCTGGAACGCTTGGAGTTTCATTGACTTCTATGTCAGGAGTACCTACAGAGAAGCCTGTAGGTCCATGAAAAGACACTCACTTCTGCTGTCAGTGATCGACTCTATGCTGTGTGCAAATTGGTTATGTATTCCCAGCAATGGATTGGAAGATAATTGCTTTTTTGTGGTTTTTCGTCCATACAGTAACCCAGATTAAAATTGGACGAGGCTGGTTGTGTTTTTCGAATTAATATTAATATTTCTAGATAAAGACACAACTGTACGGTCCTACATTAAATAATAATTGTATTATGGGTAGGACTGTACAATGGACTGGGGGTAAACTCAGTACTCAGGTACAAACATTCGTGCTGATCACGCAAAGTTTGTTCCAACCAGGATTCGAGCCCGGTACCCGCGGCACAGTATGCAGAGTCAATACTAAGTACCAACAGCGCTAATTTGGTCGTCAATTGTCTTCTGTTTACAAGAATACTTTTTTTTCTATGAAATCCATTACAAATGGATTGTATCCATCTTTCAATGAATTTAATGGCGCGTGTTTTGGTATTATTGATCAAGGTGTAAATACAGGTGCTCTAGGGCGTAACCGTAATTAACTGTTCATGTCAGCAATGATACAATAATTGATTCATTACTATTCATATTATTCCTACGTCACTATAATCAAGTGTTCGTGGCATCCATTCTAATCGTCAAGAATCATATTATGTGTGTGGCTTGTAGGTATATAAGGTATAACAAAAATAGTGTAAAATATTTCAACCAATGATTCAGTAATTTATATGGATCACGTTGTACTAAAAATATTTGTGTAAATGAAGTTTTTTTTTTTTTCTAAACAAGTCTACCCAGCGTTTGGCCATGCGCTCAGTAAGGAGTGTCATTTTTTAAATGTCAAAATATTTTGGAATGTTATCTTTCACTACATTTTTTTTAGTTAGATTATATTAGTTTATACTTCATATAGAAGTAGATAATTGTAGGCACCCACGTACTACTTTTAAGTAAGTACAGGGTGTCTGGTGGCAGATTTACGTTTTTAAATACGATTATTTCAAAAAGTAATAAACGGTGCGGGGGGAGGGTGGTGTCATTAGAATCACCGATCGTGCGGGTTTCTCAGTCACGATGTCGCAGTGGTCAGGTGAGCATCGCGCGTTCGCCATCGAGGCATTTTTCAAGAGTAACGATTCATACGTAATCGCTCGTCGACAGTTTTGTTCACACTTCAATATTCGACGAATAAGTGATGGACCAAGTGTAAATTTAATTCGTTCCTGGGTGCAGAGGGTCCGCCAAACTGGTTCGGCTTTGAACACCCCACGGCCAGGGCCTATTCGATCTTCAAGGACCCCCGAAAACATTGAACTGGTGGAACGGAGTTTACGTGAAAATGCACGACTTTCGGTAAGGAAAAGGGCAGCCTCACTGGGACTTCCAAGAGCGGTTATCCATGAAATTTTAAAAAAGGATCTGAAGTTCCATCCTTTTAAAATTCAAATCGTTCAAGAACTGCAAGAAAATGACTTTGTTTCGCGCATTTTTTTTGTGAAATGATGTTGGAGCGTTTTCGCAATGTGAATTCTGTTTTTTGGAGCGACGAGGCTCATTTCCATTTAAACGGGCACGTCAACAAACAAAACTGCCGTTACTGGTCTCCAAGAACCCGTAACCCTCGCCTGAAACACCAAAAACCATTACATTGCCCCAGGGTAACTGTTTGGTGCGCTTTGTCCACTAATGGAATAATTGGACCTTTTTTTTTCGAAAATTCCCGGGGCCAGGCGACGAATGTCAATGGTGAGAATTATCGACGCATGATTACGGATTTCTTTTTGCCGAACCTGCGAGCTCATCCATCGTTCTCATCACACACGTGGTTCCAACAGGATGGTGCGACCGCACACACAGCCAGGGATTCGATGATTTTGCTTCGGGAAGCTTTCCCTCAAAAACTGATTAGTCGCTTTGGGGACATCCCGTGGCCACCGAGGTCGCCCGACTTAACCCCGATGGATTTCTTTTTATGGGGCTACCTCAAACAGAGAGTGTACAGTAACAATCCGCGAACTGTTCTGCAGCTTAAAGAAAACATTCGTCAGGAAATCACCGCAATTGAACCGAGTTTACTGCAGCGTGTGGCGCGGAATGCGAGGCTCCGTTTTGAACAGTGTGTGCAACTCGATGGAAAACATTTAGATGACGTTATCTTCAAAAAATGAAATCCGCATTTGTACTCTTTCTTCCAACATTTTCATTAAAACTATATGTCACATAGTAATATTTTTATTTAATTTTGAAAATAGAAATCTGCCACCAGACACCCTGTACCTTATTGAAAATTAAAAAAACACTTAAATGACAAAAACATACCGTTGTTTGTGAGTACAGGTACTCAATGTTTTTTTTTCCCCAAACATCATGATCTCTTGGAACGATCTTTATCTCTTTTATTACCAGTAAATAAATATATGAGTGTAAATTATGTTAAAAATCGTTTCGAGAGGTTTGGTTCGTTACTGCCCGCGGTATGACCGAGTTTATGCAAGTTTAACGAGCAAACGATAATCCCGCTAATTGCCTCCCGGCCTGCGCCTGCGGCCGAGATCTCTGCAGTTCTAATTGTTTTAGGTAGCACGCAGTGGCGATTGAGTCAGATTTCTAATTGTTTCTCTTAGCGGCCTCTTGCTCTCAAGGCTGCGATAATTTAACAATAAACAATAGATAATAACATCACATCCATAACTATAGACTATACTTATGTTAAAATTTATAGAGATATCAGGTTATTTGTTGTGCAAGGCTGCAAAGATGTTATTTAGAGCGAGTGCTTGTATTGAATACCGAGTAAGCGTAAAACAGAATCATGAGCACTGCGAGCACAACTTCAAACACCACTTTGTACCGAGCGTACGATTTCAAAGGATTCTATAGAGGTCTATATATAGCTCGTAAATAACTCGCAGAACCGATGGCCGTTGGGGCAGAAAGGTTTTAGAATGGCGACTACGAACCGGAAGACGTAGTGTAGGAAGCCCCCCCAAAAGGTGGACCGATGATATCACCGGTGGATGCGAGTGGCGGAGGACCGTGATGTGTGGAAATCATTAGGGGAGGCCTATGTCTAGCAGTGGGCGTCTTTCGGTTAATAGATTGGTCTATTACTCTTCGCTCCGATTATATCCGCTTAGGTGGAAGCGAAGTATACGTTCTTACGTTCGTACATACGGCTTAGGTTCTAATTTCGTATAAATTTTCCACGCTAGCGGATAAAATATACTTTATAATAATATATAAATAGCGCGCGAATTTCAAACAAGTAGCCTTTCCGAACTAATGAGATAAAAATATAGTTCTATAGTCCGATGTTTCAATGATCCGTGCAAAATTTGCGAAATTCATACACGTGTAGGTTATTACACTCTATCCAAACATCAAATAGTCGACTATCTGTACACGCTTTATATTTTATTATTGAAATGGGAGTATATCTAATTCCCAACCAAATAGCCGGAGGTCGGATGGTATTCGTATTATTTCGACCATTACCAGGATGGTTATTCTTAAATATTTATATAAAATGTAAATTGTTCAGGGGCTCTGAGTCGTGACTGTATTATAGGTATAACGTAGTCTTGTTTTTTCGTATGAAAAAACAAACAGCGCACTCCGTCGAGAGTACTTAGTTCTGTTGGCGTTCAAGTTTATCAATTTTTTCCAACATCCATAACATCTAAAATTGGATTTCTACCTTTTAATTATTAGTCTTCAGCAAATTTATTTGCAAATTTCTAAAAGTTTACAGAACATTACAAATGGACGAAATCTTTCTATTAAAAAAACAACCGAATTGAGAAAACCTTTTTGAAGTCAGTTAAAAATGGGTGTCATCATCATTATTTATCCATTTACACACTGATACTCCATGTCACCGGATTATTAACGATTATGTAATATTTGAAACGATAAAACAAAAAAAAATACTGAATTCAATCCTTCATTATAAAGCGCTATATTCTATCAACACTCATATCGTATTTGTTTGATAGCCATTCGCATATTCAATATATCGTTAACATCAATAGCTTAACCCAATTCATAGTTACAAAGTTACGTGGATCATTATCACAGCAGTAACAAAGCCCAGTGAGTTCCGATCCATTGGTCGGCTACAAAGAACAATAAACCATTAATTTGAAGACAGTTTATTGCGTTCACTGGAACAATGCATCGACTACCGTGCGTAGTACAATAAATACCCCTAATGTTATTGTTCTGTTGCGTGTATTGTAAGTATTGTTTCACTTATGAGATGTTATGCAATAGCTGTTTGTATGGGTTGATGGGAGTTTTTAGTGGGTGTACCATCAGTGCCACTTTAGCCATACAGCAAGAGTTAGCAAATGCAAGGGGCTCCGCGTCTTGGGGGGCCTCGCGTCTGTGCGCAAAAACCTATCAAGGCAGATAGGTATGGTATACTATTTACCGTCTAATTAAAAGACGTACTTAGAAGTATTATAGACCCCGCGCTGGCTTAATTCGGCACTGGGTACCATACCATTCGTTTGTTTTTTTTAGCGTAATAGCTTGACGTACTTATACTGTTACCAAGAAGTCACCGTAATAGTGTATATAGTGGTCTTTATAATCATTCCATGAGCGCCTCCAGTAGTTTGAACATTCGGAACACTGAACACACGTTCGAGTGGTTGCATACTACCTAGTCAGTGTCCCGGGGCGTCTTTGGGCGAATTTCATAATTTGCTTTGGTTCCTGTTGTTAGCTCGCCGAGTCTATTGTATGGTGCCCCTAATACTCGTACAAGCATTGTTTATAGTTTGGTACCATACTATTATAGTTTTTGTATATTTTATACAGGGTGCAAGTGACGTCGTCACGAAAACTGATACAATGGATTCAGTTTATGATACTGGACCCCCAGGTTTGAATTTTCCGTCGATCTGTTCATGAATATACGCATTATTTTTCAGTACTTTTAAATTGTTTTTATCATGAAATCATAATAAAGTCTAAATAAACGTGATTTTAAATAATAAAGCCATAATTACTAATTAAGACCTAAAACTGCAATGTAAATTAAAATTCGATACGCTCAAGCGTTCCCGTCACTCGAACGAGGCGGGTATCCCGCGAAGCGTTGTGTTGTGATCGCGCGGTTTACGATACATTCCGCTCTCAAAAATTACAATATTTTAATACGTATAAGGTTTACCACGATGTTGCTTGCATCTTGTGCACATTTAACTAATTCTCATTTGTTTATCGATTACCTTTGTATATAAGTACCGCTTAAATATACCTACAACAAACCTGTGTATCTAAGTCTACCATTGCGTGATCCAACTGCTCTTTATGTAAAGTACACCTTGATAGCTGTAGTACCTAGTCTGAAAATGTCACCGTGACCGCTCGGCCTTGGGGTTTGTCGCAGTTTTATTGTCCTTTTCAATGGTACGAACGAATCAGCGTTTAGTAACAGCACAGGGGAGTTTTTATGGATCATAAGAATCTACCAAGAAATATGATACCTAACTGAAGTGAACCTTTGTTAAATATCACGGTATTGAGGGAGATATTTCAAATATATGGAGAGAGGTTTTTCAGCGTACTACCTACTGGATTCATACAGCAGCGCCGCACGTTTTTATTCGAATACGGCCAAAATAAACTCATATTGATGAAACGTACGCTATATTTCCGTGTGCATTAGGCCTATCATTTTAAATGGACCGGTGTCGCAACATAAAGAATAGTAGGAACTTTCTTTACACTGCCTGGCATCGTTTAAAGAAAGTTTATTTACTTTTAGTAAGTATTCTTGTTGTGGACTTATTGTTAGAAATACGCAGATAATATAATATATAAAAAGTCATGTTTGTTATGAAAAAGTCTTGTTTGTGTTTGGTTATTTCTGTTAATAGGTAAGTACTAGTTTCTTTTTACAGTATTATTAATTTAATATTTATTTAAAATCTTGCAATTCGATGCGGGATGGCATCATCAATAATTTAATCGTTTAAGCTATTACCACATCGATAATGAACGAAGAACTATAATTTTGTGTTGTCTTGAGTGACGAACTTGTTTGGTTTCCGTTGGTATACGGTACAAAGACTATAGAAAAATTATATCTCAGATTTAGAAGCAACGATACAGAGCGCTAACTATGGCGAATGGCCTTTGTCGTTCGAGGGCTGATGAAGGTTAATCGAATTTAGCTTAAAATGTTGGCAAACTTAAATGATTTTATTAATTAAGTAATGAATAATAAACAACTCTATCCCATTTATGACTTTTTCATTTGAAATTATGTAAAATAATAATATTTAAAAAATGCCCATTATCAACAAAACAAAATCAAATAAAGAGGGTTCTAAGCCCTCGGCTGATGCAGAGATTATGAAAACAATTAATTGTATGGTTTATTATAACTGTGTTAGGAAATTAAGATTATAAAAATACTGCTTACTTGCGTAGTTTTAATAATCACGCAATGTGAGGTCGTTTGCTTGTGGAAACTGAACATTTTATTTTTATTTTTTTTATTTCTCGCTGTTTTTTTTACAAAGAAAGTGTAATGAAATGTTGTGGATTGTCACGCTATGCATACAGAAATAACGACTCGAACGAGTGGTCAGGCAATGCTTTCATATCGATCATTATTATTTATGATCATTATCATCAAAGGTTACTTGGTTTTTTCTACACAATTATTAGTCTGAATGGAAAAATGTGTGATTAGCGACATAATATGAAGCTAACTTATTTCATTTATCCTGAATTTTATTTCAATTTTAGTGACAGTTCACTAAACTTAGGGAATATATTTATTATAGATATGTTTAAATGATAATAATACACACACCAAATATACAGCCCCACACTAAGCAAGACTTGTATTGACAAAGTTTGTCCCTACCAGGATTCGAACCCACATAACGGAGGGTCGACCCAATGTGCTAATCAGATCGTGAACGTTTGAAATAATTTTAAATTCAGTTTAAATTTTAACATATTGACAACTGAATCTTCTTGGGTGTTTCCAGAAATTATAAAACATTCTTGGGTGGCGTCGGAACGGAAATAATTTCGTTCACAGGGACTAACACATTTTCTCCATAATATTTTCTTCAATAGCTTTAGGGGTACCCAAGCCAGCGATCTGCTTTATCGACGCTACACTTCTCGCGACTGCCAAATCTCATCAAATGCGCATGTGCAATACCTTTGACAACTCTGACATTCTCAAACACCCTTAAAAATCATTGCTAGGTTATAACACCCAAAAACTAAGCAAAATTTACTGCACTATAGTTTAAATATACAGTAAGTGCATCTTACAAATCGCTGAAGCGTTTCCGAAGCATCCAACTCACGTTTCAGTGCCTATTTATAGGCGGTTTTCTAATGTAACCAACCCAAGAAACGAGTCGGCATAATCTGGACAAACAGGAATTACTAAGTGATTTAAAAACCAGCAATGGACAGTTCTCCATGAAGATGATAATCAAAGTGAACTATAGACTCAAATATATCATCGAACACATTTGAAAGATTCCCAGAGAGTGATGTGGCGAATAGACATGACCGCGAAGAATGCAAAATAATTTATACTATATTATAAACAAAACATACAAACATTTTTGTGACGATTTGATGACTTAGCATATAAATTCAAAACAATCAAAAATACATATCATATCTGTGCCTGTAGATTAAAATATCCCTTATATTTACCATGAATTTATGAATATTTCATTGTAAGAGCATTTTATAACACATATTTCGAAGATTTTAAATACTAAATAATTATACAGAAATACGTTCAAGTAAATTGAAAATTGAACATTCTACGAACTACCTCTATTTGGGAGACGAAATTATTTGGTAAGTACCTACTTACATTCTATTATATTATATAGCCGAGTGGATCAAGATAGACCGTAGAGGATTCAGAACGTGGTTGCCGAACGTGTTTACCTATAGAAACAAACATAGTATGGGGCTGTACGTAATTCCTAGCCTCCCCAATATCTGGCAGAATCAATTCAGCATAGCAAGTACCGTTTCCTCCCGTTCTAAATGCTCTAAGCCGAGACAAATAAATTGCTCACTCATCTTAGTACGCACTACATCTGCTACGGAGACGCGACTTACAACGCTATGCAAGTCGCGCTCTGCTCTACGCTCGGTGCGGCGTAGCGGGTGGCGTAGTACGCGTAAACATTGATATACGAAAAATACGTACACCTACCTAGGTATTGTTGTGCTCTGGAATTAACTGATTATATTAATTTCATTTGTATATTTTGTAAGTTTGACGCCGCTAAACGGAATAACATTGGGAATTATATAAATCATCGACCGCAAGACGAACAAACACTAAAAATAGTTTAATATAAAAAGGAAAAGGGAGCGTTAATACATGCAAAGTATATATTGTTTTATTCCAACTATCGTTGTGGGTTGTTAAAAAACATATTTTTCAATTAGAAAAAAAAAAATACCTAGGTCGTATTTTTTATCGTAATAATATTTCTAGTACTCATTGATTTTATGTATAGATCAAATGTTTTACAAAGGGAAAATTAGGTAAAATTGTTAACATTTTTTAAATATTTAAAACATAGACAAAATTACGCCAACGACAACACTAATACGCTTGTATTCTTCAATTCTAGGGAGATGGGGTTCACTATTGTTTAATTTGGACAAAAATACACATAATTATATTTACGTTCTAAATTAATATCCATTTATATTCATGGCTTGATGTTACATCACGTAACATCGCTCCTACATAATGTATGTTTACCGAACCGCCCAATGTTGTCAAAATTCAGGGTAGCGACGTGACGCCAGACAAAGGTGCGGTAAGACAGCTTAAGTAAATTCAAATACGCGTTTCCTTGAAATATTTAGTTTCAGTGGTAACCGGTATTTATTTTATTATATTATATTCGATTCAGCTCTATCGACGATATTGCCATATTTTTGTTGAAAAATAACGGTACATGCACTTTTTTTTTTATTATTATTATTTTATATAGGTAGACAATCAGTTTTATTTCTACCGGTAGTACATACTACCTTTTTCCAACAAAATTGCGTAAGTAAGATCTTTTTTTTGTACTATATGAGTGTTTTAATTGTACTGATATTAGTTAGCAGGGATAAAATAATAATACGTCATATCTAACAGGAACATTGTAAAATATTTTAACCACTTAAACTATTTTACAATGTATACATATAAGGTGTAACAGTAATAGTGTAAAATATACAGCCTGTATAATATATACCTATGCTACGCTATCAACAACAATATTGTCAATTCATAAGACATGTTATCAACACAAGATTGCTAGCACATACGAGTACGAGAATTATATTTTTATCACTCTCGCTTCATTAGCTGCAGAGCAATTAACTTTTATTGGTTTAATTTACAGGTTATATTGAAATAAGTAGCTCATTTATTCCTTTATTTCTGCCGATAAGAATTATTTTATAATTAACCTTACCACTATATAAATGTGAAAGTCTGTTTGTCATGTTTGTTTTTTGGAGGATCACACAAAGACAGGGAAATATATAGATATTGGTTATAATCTAGAATAACATATAGGATATCCAATTATCCGAATGTGTGCCCCGAATGGGGTAAAAATAATTATTGGATGATTACATGACAAATAATGTCAAATATATTTTTCTGTTTGGCGCTTGATTCGTGAATTAAGTCAACATCAAGCATGTAATTACAACTATATTACATAAAAGATAAGCCTGTTCATAGGGCCGAGCAGTCACTTTGTATCCGTATATATATACATAGCTTTACCCGTACGCGTTGCCTTTGAGGTCTAAAGGCAGCCTTTATGTTATTAAAGAGTTTCTACTGATACCATGTACGTAAAAAAATACCCAAACCGATTTAGACGTTATTGCGTGATTGTAGTCAAACGTTTTATTCGTTATCAATACACATAAATCAAATATATCCAAAACTTTACAAAATATCTGTAAAAAACCCGTAATAAAGCTATATATATAGCTATATTATTAAAGCGTAGTCAGCATCTGTGCGAATGACTTTTTAATTATCAAGTGTGTAGCGGTAAGTACTCATCTAATCGGTGTAAAGAATAACAACTACATTACACAAACAATAACCCTGTTCATCGGGTCGAGCAGTGAACTTGTGACGGAACAATGATAATCTAGGCGATTTAAGCGGTCGTCTTGCGATGGAACTTTCAGTGTGTTGTCGCTCATCACTTTACATAGTTGCTGGATGGAAATGAGGTCTGTGGTGTTATTAGCGGTTACCGCGTTGTGTGCGGTGCTAGGCCAAACGCCAGCACCGGGTCCACCGTTGAATCTGAATTGCCTACACGAGTACGGTATCGACAACCGCCCCGAGTCGCAGCGAGCTCTCAACATAAGGGAGCAACGAGATGACTACGAGTACGTGCGTTTATCGCGCCACCACATTGTGCCGTACGCCACGATGCGCGATTTTCACAACCAACTATTGCTGCGTGGCAACTTGGCTGGCTACAACCGTCTGTTCAACGAGGTGATATACGTAGCGGCTAACAACGTGGGCATGCTTCTCACCATAGGACGCATCACCTACGACCTGCTCAATCTACCAGAGCTGCCGCAGGTGGCGTTGCAGCGTATGCGCGGCGACCCGAACCGCGATCCTGTTCAGCTCATTCACGAGGTGTACGCTTGGCTGCCGTTCAACATCTACGTGGGACCCAGGCCAACGGACCGAGTGGACGACGATCGGGGCAACGTTTTCGATCAATCGGCTAGGTACTTGGTGGGTTCTTTGCGCGCCGAACAACTGCGGCGTCTCCATAGCGAGATGGTGCGTTTCCTGAACGACATTAACGCCAACAACGCCGATGCCGCTATAGATATAATGGCGGATCTTGTGCACATAGCTCAGAGGCCTCACGACTTTAATCCCTCCCAGTGGCTCGTGGTGCAGGGCGTCGACGAGTACCACTTCACTGTCCAGGGAAATCCGCCCGGACGACTATTGTACAGGCAACTCCGCCCGGACGACTATTGTAACACCAACGGTGAGGAAGCTTACAGAAGGTACATGGAACATCGCGATCGGCGCTCTGCGTTACGACACCAGTGTATCGACAGGAGTTCCACTACCGGCGTGGACACATTCTGTATGAACACTTTAGATTTTGTTCGGGCAAACATGAACCGCGGCAGCAAACCGGACGTGCCGCATCAACACTCGGTGGACCTAACAGCCGCCGGTTGGATTCTACATATTCTCACTTTAGGTTTATGGCCTTAGGCCGTATCATGTGTGTGTGTGTGTGTCTTTGTACACTATCAGTGTAATAAATGTTATTCTCACATTTTTTTCATTTACTTTTACTTTCAACATCGCAACTCCTAGTCGTCCCTGTTACATCTGGTCTGTTGATGAAATGATGCGTCAAGGCGCGAGTTCGCGTCTATAAGATCGTGCAGAGCGTCATCGACGAGATATACGAAGAACTGAAACCCTCCGAGCCTATACGCAACTACGAGTATCACAATGTTTCGGAGCACATCTCGCAGGACCAAATAATACAGTGTATCAATACGCACGTGATAGCCAAGTTGGTAGAACGCGGTAACAAGTACAAGCGGTAACTTATCAAACTAAATAAAGTTGAATGTCATGTTAAGATGCTGCCTAGTGCGTAATTCAGCAGGTAATGACGCTGAAATGATAATATGTATCAAATTAATTAATACGCTCAAAATACGTGGATAAACTGTAGTATAACTTGGGGGCAATGCCTGACAACCTTAAAGTAATTTTCGAGTATTAAAGTGTGTAATGAACTTTTAAAACTCTATTTTTTGGTACGTATAAAAAAACACTTCGACGTTAATTTAATAGCGACATTCACGCAACGCTGCCAAGTTGTAAAGGTACAATGGCTCTGTCAATAGCTGAAAATATTAATATTTTCTTTTACAAAACGATGGCTGGTGTGGACTAGGGCGGGCGGGGCGCGGCTCGCGTGACCGACGGCGCCTGCCTTACCCTCGCATGTAGCTTCAACTTCTACCTACATTTTTCCACATTTTAGTACTCGGCTAAGCAATTATGGATATTGGCGTTCGTGCTTTCCTATATTTAGGTCTCCGAAGTAGCGCCGCAATTCTATGTGGTTGTATACGTAACCTAATTATTGTGGTCTTACAACCATTACGCGAGATTGCTGCCAGCAATCATACTGTATGCCTTTGTTTGATGGCGATGTAAAGTAATAATATGTTTAGTCAAAAACATTTGAAAGTGCTTGGTACTTTACAATGTTATTACTGTTTTAATTCTGTGTACTAAGTAAATAGCGTGCAAAGATAATTAGTGCATTGGCGTGTGTATTATTAGATCAAGCTTTACCTTCATTGTGTTTCCAGCCAATGTCTAACTAATTTAGCCTTTATGCCCAACTAGCTTTTGTTTTCGGCTCCGTATAACCATAGTCTATACAATAATACAAAGGTTTTAACAGGTTTATTAATCTATGATCCTTGAACAAACATAAACAGGCACATAGAATAGAACAGCTGTTTTGGATTCAGAAACGTTGGTAAATGCGTATAGACTGATAGTTTTCACTGGAGCAAAAAATAATTAAGCATATATGCACTTGTTATATACATGACGATTCAAAAATAAAACTGTAACAAAAAAACAAACGCTCTGAGTTTCTTGCCGAATCTTCTCGGTTGAGGTCGCGTTCCGATCCGGGTATAGATTTAAGAAAACAAACATGTAACATGACAATTTGTAAGTGCCAAGACTGTCGCGAAAGAGAAGTTTTTTCAAGAGTTTTATAGCAAGAATCTTGCGATACTCTTGCGTCGTGGTCTAGGTCTTGCGAAAATGCAAGACCCTGGGCAACACTAAATAGGTTAGGTAGTTGTAGGCAACACGATAGGTTTACCAAATTGCCAACAATCTATACTTGTTGTAGGTAGATCACGGTTGAAATGCTTATTGTAACCCTAAGTGCTGTAAACCGGGGCTGAGCGCAAACGTCAATTCGTAACGCATCAAAGATCATTCTAATTGACCGGTTGCGATTTCGAATCCGGCGCAGGCGCAGTACCGTGACCGCACCGGTCGCTCTATCAATTTGTGAATGCAATCATTTCACTGACTGATTTCGTTTTCTCTTCTTTCCTGAAACGTAATATTGTTTTTACAACAACCAGGTAATGAATTTTAAAAGTGAAAACTGTCTTCTTGATTGCGTTAGGTAACTTTCTTAGAGCAAAAAAATCGGATACTACAGTGGCACAGGTGGTGGTACAGGTTAAGTAAGTGGCATTTCGTGGAAATTATATTGAAATGAGCTCAGATTAATGATAAATGATAGATAGAGCTCTAGGTACACACCGTTTCGAACTAAGTTAACGACTTGCTGTGAACACATATACTAATACCAAGCGTGTGCGTGGTATTAGTATATGCTTTAGCTTTGAAAGCAAGCTTGTGCCGTGCCGTGCACCATTGAGACCTATTTAGTTTCAGAGTTGATTCATAAGAACGTATAATTATAGGATAAACTCAAGTAAAACATGGTAAATGATAATTGTACGAATGTGTCATTCAAGAATGCAAATTTAATCAGAACCTGTTGTGTATATAATTAAGAATTGTTAAGTTATTAGTCACAACATAAATGATGCTATATATTATATATACCTACGTCTACTGTTGTGGTACCGATTTAACACAACTAGTGTTGCCCATAATCAGTCTTGGTCACATTGGGTGGCATTTTTCAAGACTATAATCCCTAATTACCTGGAACTAATTATAGACAACAATATACAGACTCTCACACGGATCGGTTCTATTGGACATTATTAAAAATCTGCTTAAGTTTTATGTGGATGGTTTAAATGGGATAAACAGGATTGTGGATAGACTAATCGGGATTGAGCGAGACACGTTTGTCAGATGAGCCCGGAGTGATGGGCAAGAGTCGTCACCCAATCGTTGCCTGAAGATGGGCGCCCTCACCGAGTCAAGTCCAGGAAATGTTTTTTTTTTTTTATCCGAATATTTTTTATTAACGTAGACCATTATTGTACAGTACTTATGAATCGTCAAGTTAACGTGCGTGTTGTTGACGTGCTGACCTCTAGAAATCTATGCACTTGAAAATAATTGGTCAGTGATAACCGATGACAGAGAAGCTAAAGAGTTATGGGGAAGACCTTTGCCAAGCAATGGATTTAAAAAAGTATTAGTCGCATAAATTTCAAATCTAAACAGAATACTGTAAATGGTGTCCAAGCAACGATTGCTCGCAACATATTTTCACAAGAAGATCGCTCGACTATAGTGTTCAAATGAAATGTATAAAAATATTTAAAAGGACAGAGCAAAATATACTATTATTCGAGTTCACAGGAACAATAAAGTACGCCTGCGCATCGCACAATAGTCCAATGAGCATGTCGGACGCGATTTCATTTCCTGTCGATGCGCGCGCGCCGACCCGTGGGCCAATTTCCGGTGACACTCTGCAACAAAACGATTGATGTTGTTATTGAATTGAGGCCGTATTGTGAATTAATATGCGATTTCACTTTGTATTTCAAAAGGTATTTACCGACGTTTAAAGGACGATTAGGCCCGGCAAGGTTTTTATTATGGGTGTGGCTCTTTGTTTAACTACAAATACTCTACTATATTGTCTAATAGATTATTTCAGTATCAAGTACCTAGTTTACTTCTTTCCATGGTGTCTACATTTTTGAATATCAAGTGCGTATTAATAATCAGAAAAATATACTTTAGTGCTTATGACGTGATAGCTACGTTGTATACTACCGTGGCTAATCTTGCAACTCACAGTAACAAAACCTAGATTTCAATCACATAGTTTTCTGTTTGATAATATATGACAAGTGACGGCAATTTTCGTTATCACAAAATCACCACTGAAAAGTGACACGACGTGAAAAGTTCAACGATAAGTTGAGTTAAGTTTATCATGTTTAGTCGAGATGTTTGTGTTTCGAGTCATTCTACCTCATCGTCTAATACCGCCTAGCAGAAATGGGGGGGGGGGGGGGGGGTATTGGTAAATGTATGAAAATATTCCATCACTTGATCCGTATACATATATATATATATATATACGATACGTTCAATCACAAAAATATCTTCAATTCCGTTACGAGCCATACATTCTTAGACCACTCTGAGAATGAAAATACATTCTGTAGCTCGAGGGTCGAGCTACAGAATGTATTTTCAAATGCGATTACAAGGAATAAACGGTTAATTTTCATAAACGAAATTGCTTATTATATTCGTTGCGTGTTCAGACGAAATGACAGATTTTTGAGATCGCGCGTGCAGCACGCAGAGCCGCGTTGGACGTCGTACGTTGACATACGATAAAGTAATGTTTGAAATCTGACGTGCACAATAAGCTGTAATGTGCGGGAGGTATAACAAACAATCGTAAACACGTACAGTATACAGAGTGATTCAGAAAGAGTATACTAAGCCTTGTACTTGCGCTTCTTTAGCACATTTGTAATCACCATATGAAGTCAGAATATGGATAGGTCAATATATAAAAAGTTTGTTCGCAAAAATAATATTTTGTTGGGAACAAAATGTTTTTTTTAAATTCGACATTTCCAAATTGTTTCTTCACATAGTATTTAAAAATGCGCTCAAGAAGCCCAGGTTCCAAGCTGAGTATACACTTTCTGAATCACCTTGTATACCGATCCGTATTTTATGTCACGTGAAAGAGCAATGCGTTTCGCTTTTATTCAATATCTAGTGTGATATGAACAGTGTACACGGGGAGTGATGGAATAAAAAAATACAGTAAATTTACCGTTCATTGAATTATTTTATTATTGAATAATTTCAATGATATGAAAATTCTATGCTCAGTTGAATTCCTATAGTGGAAAAGTACAAAACTAGGTAACGGAGATTTATTTTTTTATTTACAAGAATCTATGTTTCTTACTTTAGTGAAACAATTTAGTATGTCGATATTAAAACTACTAAACAGTACAAATGAGGGTAGTTTCAAAAAGGTCACGTTCTCGACGAATTTTCAGTTCAACTATCAAAGTCGTTGAGAAGGAATTCTTATTAAGAAATACTTGCAATGGAGGTCCAAACATTTCTGATATCGTGAAAATTTAATACCTACTTAGATCGATCCTAAATGTACAAGCCCTGAAATTCTCAATACAAAATAATTACAGTAACAATGTTAGGATAATGAAGCAAGAAACGATAGTTATTTTCTTTCTAGTTTATTTATCAAAGTTTTGGTCAATTTAATGTGGCATTACAAAGTATTTTTGAGAAGTAAACATTTCGCTCAATTTGGGGTTTATGTAAGGCTGTTACCATTTTCACCTTAGCAAATAAAGTTTCCATTAATGCAAACGGTAATCGATTAACATCACCGACGATTCGCAGAAAAACTTCAATAAATATTGTTAAGTTATTTTACACTCTTGTTTTGTCATCAGCCAGTGATAGTCCACCGTAAGTAGGTAGGTACACAGTGAGTAGAGCGTAGCGGAGCGTGTGGAGCGATAAAAACTCTGAACCTCTTTTGTATCGAAGTAGACTTTGGGCATTTTTTGAACAAAATCTGTTTCATACATGCAGCCAAAACATGTATAATCGGCTTTATACAAGTTTTGACTGCATCAAATACTAATTGAGAGATCAATGTTTTTCATACGTTTATATGCAGCATTGCTAGTAAATTGTGTATACGAGTATGTCGACACTTTAGATACCTCAATCAGTATTTGAATACGTTCAAAACTAATACTAAGGGTCCCGTTATTAAAGCCTATATTTAAGTCCGTTTAATTATGTTATTAGCCTTATTTTATACTAAAAATATTCTAATAGGTACAGTTTGTCTTTGAAATGATTTTATTTATTCATCCAATATTTAGGCTTAAAATTTGTTCTGTTCTACAATATGGGCGGGCCTTTAGACGATTCACTTCGCTACTAAATCAGCACCCTAAGTCGTGCTCCAATGGAGTTGCTTGTGAAACCCGTACTTTTTGTCAATTGGTGTCAATGACATTTGTCAGACTTGTGAAACTGAATGAAACTACAGTTATTTAAAACTCGATGAGATGTTCACATTGTGTTTTTATAAAATTATTTAATTTTTAGTCGGAAAGCTATAAAGAGAAACCTAGCCTTATGGATTTCGTGAACGGCTAACCCCAAACGGGTTAGCGGTTATGTAATATGGATTCCAGAGATCTCTGAGGCACCGTGTTCTTATACCCTTATTTTTGATATCTTTCTTCGGATTCAAGAATATAATATTATGCACTATTTTAAAATAGAGGTCAAATCTAAAACCATTATTAGAACTATTGATTGCTCTCGTCATTTAGGACATCAAAAGGTCCAAGCATGTTTTATTAATATAAAATAACTTAATGACCGTAAATAAATTTCTTAAAATTTAAAGCAGGGGGTTTGTTATGTTTACTTACTGTAATATAGGTATGACCAAAAATATAATCCTATTAATAATTACCACAATAAACAAGCACGATAGGTATAAAGAATTCAGTTTCGCTGTCCTTGTATTAGCTTAATGCGCGTGTTGCCTACACACAAAAATATAATAGCATTTGTTATAATAACGAGCGGCCAGGGTGAAACAGCCTTTTATAGCATCAATTACTAACATAACGCTTCTGTAATAACACCGAATGCGTACTTCTAAGGAGTTAGGACGGTACACAGATATATTAGAGGAGATATGTTATGAATGCGGTGGGCTTGCGCTCACGTTTAGCCAAAATTAGGCTAACATAGAGTTTTCGCCGTCAGTCGACTGCAACTGCACGTCGGTATCGGAGCTCTAACTTTTTTTTTAAATGCCGTGTTATTCCGTGGTTGTGTGCAAAAATACTAGCAGCAAAGTGAACTACGCGAAAGATGGAATCTCATTTCACCAGCCAGTATTAAGTATTTTATTTATTCGTCTTTAAAATCATTAAAAACAACAAATCAAAAAATATTTAATGCCTTTATTATGTTATTTTAGTTTTCATGTAGCACAACGACTTTTTTATTTTTGTACAAAATACATGGCTCTTTAAGTACCACCTATGTTCGCTACTGAGTGAATGTACGAGGCAATGGATAGATCGTCTAACGATACTTTGAATAAACTGATGCGTCGCGTGGTACGGCCGCTGTATGCGGTGACGACGCAGCACGCACCGAATTATTGGCACGCGTGTGTGTGTGAGACTTCGTATTGGTTGGTTTTATGTAATTTCATGTGTTTTGTGGCGAGTGGTGGGGAACAAAACGGAGACAGCGAGTTCCCATACATTTTGAACCGCACGGCATATCTCTCGTGATCTGTGGGACGGTAGGATGGGAGGTTCTCGGGGATAATTGTGTACGCTATCAACTGCTGTAATTACGTCACTCGTCGTTATTGATAGTTTTGGATTTATTTTCGAGGCTACATGTTGTGGCCACAGGGCATTTTTTTGACTGAAAATTGTAAGTTTGTATTTTTGTCGGCGATAGAGATATTTCTAGGATTGTTGTCTTTTAGTAATGTCAAGCATACATCATACAAACAAACATACATACATGAGAAAAAATCAAAATCTTTCTATGCAATCGAAATTTAGGTTCTAATAAATTATTTAATAATATTTGGAAGTATAAAAAATCTACACAGGTGCGCACAGAAGTTTGACGTGAAAATGTGTGCCTTACTACCCTTTAGTTTTAATTTGTGTCACTCAATTGTTTGTATTTACGTATTCAAGCTGTAAATACTCCGTAATTTACTAAGCAGCCTACCGTTACCCCCCAACATAGATATGAGTCTTCATTCTTTAAATATTAAAGCGCGCTCTATTTCCCTCGCATGTTTATTCCTACTACGCTAACGTTCTTGTATGTATGCCGTTGCAATCCACGTTACAACCAACAAACACATAAAACATACATAATAAGGTACGTTTGTGTGGCGGTTGGCGCCGCCGCGGCGTGTTGTGGGGCGCGGTTGCTATGGCAACGTCTGCACCCCTTCCTCACACCACCACTGGGTGTCAGCTGACCCGTCGACCTCTAGTGACGTGTAACACTGGCAGTTTTATAGGGATGGTCGAATGTTATGGTATACATGATAACGGTTAACGGTTACATTATCGTTATGTTTTTTGCGTATTAGCCAAAATGACACTTATATAGGTAGCGTAGCAATGGTGTAAATGGGAATTACGAATCGCGGACTACGTTGGTTATCATTGTTAAATCTTATTTCAAATATGCTTGTAGAATATTGTTCACTGGCTATTTCACTGGCAATGAAAAATATTTTATTGAAAATGAAATAATAATTGGTTATCTTAATTTAAAATTTTCTAATCGTAAATACCTGTATCGAAATTAAGAACAAGAATATAGTTTTTTGTATTGATTGCAATGCTCACAAAATGTATGATACCATTTAAAAAACATTTGGAAATCATTTCGTGTAACAATAACGACAACAAAAAATTGTTACGCAAAATAACTAGATATATCGTTGCGGAAAATAACCACATTAGCTATTCTCGATCCAGTACGTAACATCACTAAATCACGGAGTCTAGTCTAGTTCTCAACGTCCTCAGCTTTATGAATACTTGAAAGCTTCAGGTGCTTGCATACCGTACACTCCGGGCCAATAAAACGTAATGCGTCAAAAATTCACGGCTCAACGTCTTAGAAGGTACCACGGAAATTCTACTTCTGTAGTTGAAATACATTTTGAAATATCCCTTTTTTTCTTGCTAACTAAATCCAGAAGTTACTTTCGTATATTTTTTTTATTTCATATTACATAATTACTGATTATGAAGTAACTTTTCCACCCGGTTGGACCCGGCAAACATACTTTATTATTTTGAGCAAAGTTCAGGAACTCGGGTAGCGTAGAGTAAATAATGCGAGGGCTAAATTGGTCGACGAGTGTACCGCTTTTCCTACTTTCCACTACACGGCAAATGAATGAGTAACATGTCAAAGATCAAAGGGATAATTACAGAGAGAGATATTAGTTTTCATGAAAATTCACGTGTTCATTCATGTGGATTTATTTTAGCTCTTATAAGACAGGTAACTATTTTATAGGGCCACTAATAAAAATAAATAAATACAAAGAAAAAACGACAATAGCTGTTGTTTTCCTCAATACAGTCTACTCCGACGCAAGCGTTGCGTTGCGTTCTAGATAAATAAAAATATTGCTGCCTTTTCAAAGGACCTTTCATATACAAAAGGATAATTTTGCTTTAGTTCGCATTATGTGCCGTGGCCATTGTTATCCGATGCCGTGGTTTAAACACGCCAATTTGTAAATGCGTCGCTTTTAATATTACCTAATTGACCGTTTTATGTTGGCTTGCTGGAGGTCCCGTGAATGGCGCGCTTTTATTAGTAGTGGTGTCACCCTGCGATGGAAGGGTTCGACCGCAGGGGGTTGGATCTACACCATTATATAATAATCCAACAGTAATTCGTAGAATTCAAAAAAAGTTCAAAATACCCGATGTCTTAGTTATAAAAAGTAAAAAAAACTGCCTTGTAAGTCAGTTTTTATATGTCAGGTTGTAGTGACACTTCACTTAGAATTATTCATAGGAAAAAAATCGTCTGTAATGATTGCCAGTACTTAAATTTCAAAATAAATACGTCATGCAAATGCATATAACAAGGGTTATTGGGCAAATGAAAAAAATGTTCTGTGTGCATGCATAAATATACAGTGTTTGTATTGACAAATATGCCACTGGGAATACTTTGGTTGGATAATTGTGGGAAGACCTCAATCCGCCTGTTCAGAGGATTCATTTAAAAATTTATGTGCAACCTTTTGCGAGGACATACACGCACGCGGTCGCTTGGTCAAATATAAAACATTACAAACTTTAACGGTAATTTTAATGTAATTTGTGACGTCATTAATATTCTGTAGCGTAGTTGCGGTGGCAAAGTGTAGCCTTTAACCCTGCAATGCGGCTTGTTTTTTTGACATTTATCATATCGTGCACCAGAGTACGGGCCGGCCTGTAGCCTTAATAGCCTTTTTGGAACGTTACCAGGTTTCTGTTGTTTATGGTAGGGTGAAGCTACACTTAAATGTATCTCCTGGCCGCTGTTAATCAGCAGATCCTTATGAAGGCCCTGCAAAAACATCAGTATCATGTATTACCGTTGTATAGTATTATAGACCTTAAAATCATCAAATATCTGCTAGCGAAGCTTTGGACACAAATTATTTATTATTAATTTAATTAATTTTACTATTATTTATTAATGCAAAATTGTTTTAGAATCTAAAGTTTTTGAAAAAAAACCTATCGTAGGGTTCATTTGTTTTTGATACAGAGGCTCTAAGTCTATTCACGGAAAATCAACCAGCCTTTTTTATTCATAGAACTAGGCATGGTGAAAGCTTTAATCCAGTCTAATATATAGTTTTTTTTTATCCGGGAAATGAGTAAGTAACAGTCAGATAGGCAAACTGTGTCCCAACATTGTCATGTAGAAAGAAAACTCGGAAAATGGATAGCCTAAAAAGCAGACTACTCGTACCTTTACAAAGCCGTGGGTACCAGTACCAGTTGATTTCGAATCTATTTCCATAAAGCTTTATACTGCTAATCTGAGACAGTTTCATAGCTTATCTTACAGTTCTTTGATAGAATAACGCAAAGGAGAAAACTCACTAATAATTTAAACAAGCTATTTTTTAAGCCACGATTCTAATAGGCTGTTGTGAATTAATTAGTTTCAAATTGTAGAAGGTAAGCTTTACCGTTGGCGGTTGTCGACATTTGATATTTCATAGTGGCCGGTCTTTTTGACCGACTTCAAAAAGGAGGAGGTTCTCAATTCGGTTGTATTTTTTTTATGTTTGTTACGTCAGATCTCCGTCATTTATGAACCGATTTGGAAAATTATTTTTTTGTTATCTCGGTTTTATTTTTACTTGATCCATGTTCCTACGCGCTGGAAAGTATGCTTCTCATGTATTGTTAAGATTTATATCTACTTACCTGAATTTTAGATGTTTCTATAAAAAAAAATATCGAAGTGAATATGTCTTTTACAAAAGATTTATTTTTTATTTTTATGCCAATGCGGGCTACGACATCTGCTGCTAAAGAAGCTAGATCTGGCTTATCGTTGCTTAGCACTGCGTGGTTATTATATGCTGACCGTATAACTGCTAAATAAGTAGGAATCATAACTTAAGAAAACTGTGTATGTATGTATGTACGGAATAAGGTTGAATTTTTTTTTTTTTTTTTTTATTACATTATAGGCAAGTATTTGATCTCAATCTCACCTGATGGTAAGTGACGATGAGATCTATGATGGAGCATACTTGCCTAGGTAGGAAGGCGGCAGTAGATCGAGACGCAACTGATCTGACCCGCCATCCATGAATGGCAACACCGAACATCATGCCGGAACACGGCTAGGCCGCTTGGCGACATGGCTTTGTTCAGTGGGTGGTGACTAGCCACGGCCGAATCCTACCACCAGTAGAGTTGTCACCTGGTTGGCACCACCCAGGGTCACGTGTAGGGTATCTCGAGGGTACTTAATTCTCCTACGGACGAAGGTGACTCGACCCCAAAAATGAATAAGATGAAATACGTATATTGCATGCAAACACTCGCTTTTTCATTGCTATTCGATTATTAATATTTTTATGTTGCTCAGTACATATTTCTTAGGAATCTACACACTATATACATAAATACTTACATAATATAACTATTACACACACACGTAGACACTTTCACTCATATGTAATTTAATTTTAATCTCTTTTGTATTTTTTTTTTAAATTCTATACTAGGACTAGAACGTTCACTCACTTTTCCTTGTTTTCATAAACTTATTATTATTCGAGCTATTATTCAAGTCATTTACAAAGAAAAGTGGCTTATTATAACGGAAACATTTCCCAACTATTTTCGTTTCGTTTCGTGCAGAAACGAAACGAAAATAGTTCGGTCTCGGCTTTTCTTTCATTTCCAGGACACCGTATATTGTTTCATTGTTATTTTTTAAATCAGCTTTTATGCTCGAGGCTACCCGCTCTCCTTGGTGTCGTGGCATGATGATATATTACTGAAGTCTTAACCATGGTTCAACTCGATAAACATTATACTAGTGGGTACGTAACAGTAGCGGAGGATGAATATTGGCAAGGGAAGCCGAATAAAATACCTTATACCTGTGAGTGCATAAATAATTTAAAAACTCTAAAAATACTCAATGCGGCCTTAATCCCTTATTAAAAATATATTTTTTAATCTGCAGAAAACGACAAAGATTCTAGCCGGTTAAAACAAAACAAAAAAAGTCTTCAAGCAAGTAGATTGGTATCCAATTTTATTTTATTTTGAATATATTGTTTATTTTGTTTGTATTATATACTGGGTTTGCCCCCAGTTCATTGTACGCTATTACGGAACTCATACCTTATATTATACAAACGTTGCTTAGTGTGGGCCGTATAGTTGATGTGTTCGTCTGGCCATAGAATAGATCACAACAAATATATCATGTGCTGGGTAATGGGGATTTCGCGGCTTGATGGCCAAGTTCGTTTAATGTTCACGAACAAAACAAGAATTATCTATTTAAAGCAAGCCGAGCCTTATAATGGGTGTTAAAATAATGTTTTTCCCAAGAAACAGTGTAGCCAACATTAATAAAATTCCTCAGTGAAGAAACTTTTTCTGCTCTTGGCTTTCGCGCAGCGAGTCGGAGCATTTTTTCCCCCCAAGTTAATAAACGTAAGGAAGAATTTAATAAAAGCGTCATATTTTGAGTATCGCGTTTTTATTTTTCACCAAAGAAAGAATATTGTGTGGAAAGTTAGACCTGTGGTACGCATTAAAAAAAATAATGTTTCGGTACCTGTTTTTTATATAAGTTTGAAAATAGAATAGGGTGCGCACTTGATTGTGTCCTAAGTAATTTGTATGCGAGTATAAACGTTGAGGTAAAATATGAGTGGCAATATTTATTTGAATTTACAAACAGGCATGCCATATCCCGGGGTGATGGAGCATTCGAGAAACTTTTAAAAGCCAGTAAGCCTCGGTTCGCTATGAACAAAATCACGGCCTGCTAAAGTATATTTCACCCTTTTGACGACACATTATGTACGTTTGCAGCGCGTAACGACACAGGCTCGGCTCACAATTTCCATTAAGGCGCGCCGTTGTATGAATAGCCTAAATTTAAATGTATACTGACGAATTTCGACTCTAAATCAAAGCACAATGAGTTCTAATCGACTTCAAAGGAAAATATATTTGTAACTTAAACACATGGGTCTGGAGCCGCGCCCCGTGTAACATATATCGAATTAGCCAAAGGACGGTATCTTACTGCAATTAGCTCCACTTTCTGGGAGTTGTTGTGTTTAGCTTTAGACCATTTTCTTTCTAGTGAAGGTGCGTACGTACGAAAGGCATATTTTATGCCGTTTTTGAAGAAAAGTATTCAGTACTTGTGTTAAGTTTTTTTTAATGAGCGAGTTAATTAAATAATAATGCAAATTAAATAAAAAACGAAATAAGAAATGTACCGTTGTTACGAAATACTTCAGCCAATTGGTAACTTACTAATTGAGCTAAAAATAAGCCATAGTTTGTATATTTCAGCTTGATACGGATCTAGTTAATTACAAGTGAATTAGGACCGACGCCTATAGCGAATGATGGAGGCGTCGAAAATGTAAAACGACGCGTACCTAAGTGGATATGCGAGTAACGAATTAAGCTCGTATCTGTTTATCCGGCCGAGGTACCAGAGAGGATAATTATTTATTAAAATTGTTGCCGTACGCCACCAGTGACGTCGGCGAAGCAGACGAACTGGAAAACGCCAAAGTTACATGGTTTAACTGAGTTGAATCACAGTGGTAGACAGGAAAAAATAATTTCCGTCTAAATTAAAAAGTCTAATTCAATTCTTACCTATTATATGTTTTGGATTCTGGTGGGTATTAAATTGTTCAAGGTTATTACCAAACTTATTAAGAGAAGGTATAACAAAATATTAAGCACTAGTTATTATTGCCGGCTTCACTCCTGATTAGTAACTCGTCGTCCAGTGAGTCAATGGTAATTTCTCAAATGGGTATACAGAGGTACTTTTGTACACGCCTAAAGACGAGATAGATAGTGAAAGTCACACTATTGTCTTGTTTGTGTGTGTATCAATTAGTTCTCGATTCATGAAGTTTTTAGTACCGAAACCTTTTCTCTATTACACTATTCGTTTCCAACTGGCAGTGAGCCAGCGTGGTAGACTATGGCCTAACCAGGATGGGAGGCTAGTGCCTAACAGTGGGACATTAAAAAAGGCTGGTATTATTATATTATTATTATAGGAATATTGATTGGTCTAGCTAGATCAATCAATGTTTCCCACTTAATCTTTTAAACTTGTTCGTTTGTTTTTACATTCTTACAGCGCAGAATCTTTTTTGGTGCCTAAGCTGTGCTTCTTATTTACTATGGTTTCTTTGAAATTCGCGCGACTAAATGTAGGCCTACCAACAATCGCATTTTGTCGAATGAACATTTTATTTGTTTCCGGACTGAATAATGCATCAGGTTTATTTAGTGCTATGTCAGAAACGGTACGTACTCACAGCGGAAAGCAACATATATAAAATGTATGAGTCGACGTACAGAGCAAAGTCGTTTTTTGTCGATGTTGTTTCTCAGTGCCTTATCATTTGGCACCCTTGTAATAAATGTATGCTTAGAGCATTACCGCAATATATATTTTGATTAATTCATGTGTATTATTAAATCAATACTCTATTTAAATAGGTTACATAAGCATCTTTTCATTAGTAAACTTCATGAAATCAACAATTTACCTACCGAGTTACTTGATTTCCTTTCGAAAGCTAAAACCTTAGATTGCGAAGTATTATCAACATTGCTTTGCAAATCAACAAAACTCTACGATAGCCACATTCAATCAATAAACATATAATTAAAAGTCAAAACCATTGGGTTATATAACCTACAAACAACATTGTAATTTTGATAGGAGTATTGTTAATTATGATAGCCTTTCAAATTAAATCCTATATCTATGCTCTAGATTGCGCGTTGATTGAAGTTAATGATCTCTGTTGGAAACAGATATTGATTAGTCGCAGATCGTATTCATAGCCACAAACTCTGATTGATTCAAAATCACAGATATATATTTATTATAGCGACCCTATCAATCTCTTAGTGGCGCACAGCATATAAACGCAAGGAATAGTGAAAGCCCTTAAATCAGCAAATGAAAAACGAGCAAGTAACTCAAACGATAAGAGTTTTAATCTCTTTAAGTGTAGCTTTCAGAATATAACATACGCGTACCTACATATGTATGAATACATGCACGAACAAACCGTAATGTTTGCTGTTATGTAGTATAATCATGTTATTTACCGGTTCGTCTCAAAGAACCGTAATTGTTCCGATAAAAATGTTGCTAAAATGTTCACTTTAATAGCCAGTACGAGTAATTTGTTGATTCTATTTGATAAAACGACCCGACGTTACTTCTGATGAGCGCTAACGCATCAGCTGATATGATTACAAAACTAGCGTTCTTTGCCCGCATGATGTAAAAGGTACGATCCAAATCAAAAATTCAATTATGAAATTTGCTGAACCACCCCGGTAGCACATTGCAAAATTCACTGAATGCCAACAATTTGGCTACGTAACCTAGGTGCATTACATTAATTTCTAGCTGAAAGCCGGGGCATTAATTTGCGCCTGGCTCCACAGGGAAACCGCAAAATACTAGTTCCGTTGCTATTCATAATAAAACCGGTGCGAGCCGCTAAGTGCTTCAACATCTGGGCGCAACGAAATACTATTATGATGACAAAAGCCCGTGAAGTACTATTGCTGTTAACTTAGTCTTAGTGATAAATGCTTTGTATTGCTCGTTGTTTCGGAGTACGTTTTCATTGATTGGCGATATTATTTACGCCTTAATTAATTCTATCATCTTATTGGTCTATTGTAAATACAGCGTCTTCTTGGTCACCGCTGTGGATTCTGCCTTTCAGGATTTACAGTGGTGGATGAGTGTGGAGGGCCCCAAAAGTAAAAAATAAGTCTTCTAATTTTCGTCAAGTTATCTTCGAACGAGAAGAAAATAATAATGTTACTTAATTGATTCAAATTAATTGGTGGCTATATAATTATTCTAATGGATGCTCAACACGGAGTTGCCTGTACTCCAGTACATTATTCGCTCGACCTAAAAGGTCATTTCGCGTTCGCTTCTATAAACGGCGCCGCTCAACGAAACGGGTCTTGTAATTCATACAAAGTATAATTTATTACGTTTACAGCTACACAACCTACGGATGTCGTGAAAAAAAAACTTCTTCACGCGATTAAGTAATGCTATTTGATAAACTAATGGAAACGCTGGGAAACTTTTATACGGCACGAGATAGGCGATTTACTTACCAGTGGTGATTTTTTTTCCGACTGTTGTATCTATTAAAATAGGTACCTATAGTGGGACTTATCTGGCAATAATTGTTACTAGTGGCGGCTATTTTTCGAAAGGGAAGCTGGAAAGAATCGGGTTGTATGGAGGCTCCGCTACTGGTAACAGCTTGAGTATTTTTTTTTATATTGTGAACACTTTGATTCATTACGTCACCCGACTGTAAAGACTGAGTATTTTAAAAAAAGGTAACGTTATGTTTATGCATAAAACAAGAATACAGTACTTACTTATTATAAATCCAAAAGTGTATTTATTACTATAGTGGAAAAGGTATAATTATCGTTGGGAACCAAGTCAATTGTACCTAGGTTTAATTTATATGAGAAATTTCCCTTTTTATCTACGTAAGTAATGTAGGTAAGTATATCAATGGGTAGTTTACAAACAGAATCAGAGCCCATCGCCCCAAAAATTTGAATGCTGAGCTCTATGCTCACTTGCATTGGAATTTTTAACATGTGTACGGGATGTGATTGGCTAAAGTCTCGAGCTAATGGGTCCCTGGCGAAGGGATTACTTACCGATTCTATTTTGTGCATATTTTTTTCTACTTATTTACTTTCTAACGACAGTCTTAGTTCTTCTCTTCGTTTTTCTTTACGTAACGAATTGCGATGTAATTATGGAATATGTTTTTGACACTTCATTGAGATACGTCCATCGCTTTAAAAACGGCTTTGAAGTACCTATGTAATTCTGGATCCATAATGTCGAGTTTTGATTCTGTGACAAGAACATAGATATTTTCTTTTATGAGTACAGCTGAGGTTGTTTGGAATTTTATAAAAGACGCCGTTCGGTTAAAGCGTGCTCGATAACGTTTTAAGGTAAGTGTGGTTCAAGTAATAGTGCGCGCCATAAACTATGGCCGAAAGTTGTCGGCGTTAGGATCAATACGAAGGTTTACTCATCGACAGACGCACGGGCCGGACACATCGCATGCCTTTACACAAAAATATAGATTTTTCCACAAAGCCGCGTCACCGCAATCAATATACCTTTCCGCCCCGCGCCTAATTACGCCCGCCTACATCAATCAAACATCCGTAAAAAGCTCCGTAATCACTCCCGTCGTATGTCGAGCGATGATATCCACCCTGAAAAATAGCGCACACTGAATCATTGAAAGCGCACAGGAAAGCGCTCCATTGTAAACGTTTTATTTAATTTTCCCTCCATTTACTTTTTATAATTTCTGCCGGGCATAAAAAACGATCCGCCGCCCGCAGGAAGCGCGCATACACGCGGAGGCGCTATATCTGGACGCACACAGGGATATAAACACCTGTCTCGGGAACGAAAGGTGGGCTCGAGCGTGTGCGACCGAGATATCTCTATATGGGATTTGCGGGTACGAAAGAGAGGCGCTATGCGCGCGCAGAATGTTGGAACGCCCGCCGCGCGTCCCGCTCGCTCATAAGTCCACCAGAGAACCGTCAGTCTATCGCATGCAGAGGCAGCGTTTATACGTGCCGCCCTTTGCTCTGACGCGAACGACGCAGTGTCCGTAACCGGTGTTCGGAAAATTGTGCATGTGCGTTTTCCGCCGAATGCAGTGTGTGTGCTTGTGAGATGTGCTATTGTTTTCTAGGTAACGGAGATTCTTGTTGAAATAATAAGGCAGCGGGTTGCAACGTATTAAATTGATGCTCTTGTTGGCGCGTTTCATAATTTCACTTTTACAACATTTCCCACGATAGCATTATAAGAAAAGCTGCAAGCTTAACAGTAACTTGGCTGCGGTTTCTCAAAAACTAAATTTGCGCGTAGAGCGCATGTTATCAACGTCGAAAGCGTACAACTTTTATTAGTCACGATATGAATTTACGATCCGTTAATTGTTTGCGCCGCTTTAGATAAGCCCAGCAAATTGTTCTGCATGAACAAAAAATATGTGGTAAAATAAAAAAACTTACAGGACTCTTACAGGAATTAGTTACTGCGTTTTAGACATTTGGAAATAAAGAATGTGAAAAAACAACACATCTTAATGATGATTAAATTTAATTCGGAATTCTTATTAAGGTAGTAAAGGAAGTGATAGGAAGACAAAATTTGTGACGAAAGTAAGAGTCAGAACGAGAATAATGTAAGACAAAGTCATGTCATTCAAATGACATACAAAATTCACAAAAGCGAGACACGCAACAATAGCGACGTAGAAATTACTACCAAGTATCGACAACGCGGAGCACTTTTTGAAACCATCGCGCATTGTACTGAAGCCAAACAATGAGAAAATACATATGTAACTGTTATTTATCAGAGCACACACTCGCAAATCAAAAGATAAATGAACAGAAATATTCAGAACAGAATAATAGAATATGTTCTATTTTGTTTGGTCTGGCATAGAAATCAAGTTGTCACCATCAAATTAATCTAATCATGTCGTCAAGTAAGCTATAATTAGTAGAAACTAATAATGGAAATGAAGCCAATTATAAAAGATAATATGTACCTTATTCGACGAGTTATTAGACATACTTTTAAAAAAATCACTTTATTTTTATTATATTTAAAATGTATTTTATTTGGTTTTGTTTCATCGTTTGTTTCTGTCTATTTAAGTGTTCGCATTGATACAAACCTGAAATCGCCTTTTTTCTTTCCTATCTCCCTTTTCTTCACCTTCACTGAGCTATTGAGCTATCATTAACAGAGATCACAAGAAATTTAGATGCAATTATAATGTATTAGTCAAAATAATAAAGAAGGATTGCAAAGGGTAAAGAATGCAATAAAGAAAATTTGACAACAGAAAGCGATTGATTAATATAGACTGAGTAATTAAATTATAAAATCTGATGCGATCTGAGTGTGTGATCAAGAAGCTAGAGCTAAGCTATATGATACATTATTTGAAAGTGATTGTTAAATACTAACAATTATTTTTTCTAAGAATGTGCTAATACGAAACAGATTGTGTTAAGTATAAATATTTAAGACATTTCAAATGTATAACAAATACCTATCACTGATTATGACTATTTACGCTCATAAACACTAACAAAATCAATCATATCGAAATTCACACCGTGAGATCGTTCGGATTGTTTCATTGTAAAATTGGATATAAGACTATATCGAAGGAAATATTTTCGTAAGACGATTTCCAGTAACCACAAATATGGCGATCTCATTACAATGGTTCATATGACGCGGCTGCAAAGACGGATAGAGTTTGAAGAATGATTTGCATTCAAATGGTCTGGCTCTTATACGCCAAAGCTGGTGTAAATAGATGACTTTTTTCACGGTAGATGATTGCTCAAATGCAAGACAAGCCAGACGCGCAACCTCGCCGGGCTAAGGACGAATACTTATCAATATAATTATATCGATACTTAAATTACAAGTCAACAATTTTAAACCTTTAAAACATCGAAATTTGAATTTAATACAAAATAAAAATTAAATTAAACATGGATTTACTAAAAATAATGTAACAGTAGCTTTGAAACATAAATTAAAACCTGCATTAAGGTAATAAGGAGACGTCGGTTGTAACTAATTGATCCCAATAAAAGAAGACGACCTCTATAATAGCGGCGTGACCATAAGGATCCCTATCGTAAGAAATTAGAGGTTAATTGAATTAATGGAGGAATTCTCTACAGTTGATTGAGATCAAGTTATCCTTAGAATAAGCATTAAAATTGGGATGAGTAAATCATCGACATAACTTTCATAGCACTCCTTTAGTATTAGATTGAAATTGACTGCATTGTACCTGAAGATCACTACTTTTTGATTTTTCAAGATCATTCTTTAAGTAGTAGTTTCAGTGTAAGGCATGATTTTTGAAAGAAGTTTGTAATATTTGTGTAAATTCTATACTTATTTCATTCTTGAATATACCTACTGCATTCTTCATTGTTTCTTCTTTAACTGTCATAAACGGGGAGGATGCTGCAGTTTTGCGTTTAAAAGTTCTGCGTGAAGATAGGATAACTTTCCCTAGCCGAGTTAATGTTTCTTTTGTATCATTTTCAAGTTATTCTGCTAATCAAGATTTGGGTCTTTTAAAATTTTTATAATTTGTTTTTTTGGTAATCCATTCTCCGTTTTTGTAAGTACTATGGCGAGACCATTTCAAATAATCACCTGTGCCAAGGTCTGTCATTATTCTAGTTCAGTTGTTAGATACCTATTATGACACGGTTTAGTTTCGTGATCACGACAAATAGTTTATCATTGAAGGTAGATGGTCACGTTGCAATATTATTCATTTCTATATTTCTCTTTCCAAATACATACAAAATGAATAATTAACTTAAGAAGTTAATATAATTTGGTAGCTAAATGCTACACTGATTTTTACAGAAATTTGTAATAACATTGTAGTTTATATTTTCATTATATTTTCTATATCAATTAGAAAACAGAATGTTTTCAAAGTAGCCTATTTCAAGAAAATAATTCAACCTCAATGTTAGTATTTTTAACCGACTTCAATAAGGAGGAGGTTCTCAATTCGGTTGTTTTTTTTCTTTTTTTCTTACTTACACCGCGTCAAGTGCGAGGTTATTCGTAAGTTAATAGTACACTTTATAGACTACATATTTAGACATTTTGTATGGAGGATTGAAAGTTTGAAATACTGTCCGCTGGAGGCGTTGTTCAATTCTCCATAAGAAGTGTCTAAATACGTAGACTCTAATACTTGCTAATTAAAAAGTAACTACTTACATACAGGATGTAGCCGGGGGAAAGAGCCTTTAGTGCTACATGTGAGTTGTTTAGATTTTTTTATTCTGACGTGAACGTGTAATGAATGACAAGTTGTAAACAATAAATTCTTGATAAAAGAATTCAAACACGTGTCACATTGCGTAGCACACAGATAGCATTGACTGGATTCTCACCGACTAGCAATTTGTTTTGTGTGTCCGGGAAAACGATCGGATAGCATTGATTTGCAATAAAAAAAATTGCTCTGTCACGCTTTTCGCGGTGCCGCTTTTTTTTACAACTGCCTGCATCGGGCCGCTGAATAATGACGGGGGAAATTTAAAAAATAAAAAAGTTATTTGATATTTATGAGCTTCTTAATTTGAACATCAGCACAAACGTTAATATATCAGATGTGAATATTACAATGATCACAGTCACTCTATTACTTAACATATGTGTGGACCTGAAAAGAAAAATGGATGATTGTTGGTACAACAAGTGTTGTAGATAGTGGAAAAAGTGTAAATTCAAATATTTTATTTGATGAGTTTATATTTTTTTCAACATTTTCTTGTAAACTATAAAAAATATAAAGAGGAAGAGCAGCGGCACTCGCATAAATAAACCCGGAGCGCTGGTCGGGTGCTGCCACATCACTTTATAGTACATGTAAATATATGCGGTAATAAAATCTATTTGGGTTATTAATTTAACATAACGCGTCGTGTATCTTGGTACAGTTGCGGAATGAAAAGGTACGTCGGTTTTCAATTTCTTACGTTCTATCAGTTGCGTTGATTCCTTTAACGTTTGCGAGAATGTTACCTTTTCAAACTATGACACCGAACGGATTGTTTCATAGAAAATGATGTTTAACTGTTCGACACCAAAGTTCAAATTTACTAATCACGTCATCGTGTCACCATTGCATTTTTATTATTTCCTTCATATTGTTTTAGTTTGGCAATGGGCTACAAATAGAGTCAATTCTGCCAGTGTATTTTTTTTAATATTTTATAATTGTCAGGATGGAGTTAGCGAAAAAAAACCGCTATTCCATAGATTCAATAGTAAACACGTCAAAACTATGTCATCAAAACTCGCAGCATTTAATGAAATGTTGGCAGTAGTGTTTCTTGCACTGGAATGTTGGCATTGCAGTTCTTGAACTCTTGCAAGTAAAAGTCGTCTTTAAGGTGACAAACTTTTTCTGTAGTCATATCGCAAGCATCTAAGTCGGACAAGAATACTTAAAAAAACATTTTAAACACCGTATTTGGTGGGTTATTCTGTTTAGATAGGGCTGACCTGTTTAATTAGTTCATTTTACCCTGGCCGAAAAATAAAAGAAAAAATACACTGCAAAATTTTTGTTATACCAAAAATTATTTCTATAAATTTTTAATATTAAAAAAATAAAATTAAAGCCTAGTCTTAGTGCCTTTTTAATTAAGTAACTTATGAAATCTAGTCTGGAGATCTCATTAAAACTTTATGAGCCCATTATATTTTTGTATTGAGAACTTTATTTTCCCTTTCAAAATTAACTACAATAATTGATTTTGACCGAAATAACTGGTAATTCATGAATATTTTGTCATACTTCAATTGTATGAAGTGAATTGAATTGTATTTAGCATCCAGATTTTGTGCTGTAAAGACAGATAGCGCTAATAAAGTTGATCATTTGTTCAAGAGCTGATGTCACTGTCTCGTGGAAATTCATTCCATAAGCAGGTGGTATGTGGGTGTTCAGTATTTCTGATCCTAAGTGGGTAAATAGGCGTAATTCAGGCCACCGCTCCACCACGGCCGTCGGTCTGATTCAACACTTCGTTGTGGCAATTAGATTCAATTGCGGGACGCTCCGCTCGCTATGAACATGGGCTCGTGTAACAAAGGTTCATTATCTCTCGAAATTAGACTGAATTCGTAACGCACATATGCTAATTACTCAGGACATGTAACTAACTATTTGCATTCTTAGAGAAAGTTCTTTCCACGAATGTTTCGCTAAAAATCATTATTTTTGAAGATGATGGTTTACGGGTAGTTGCTTAACCATATACCTCCAAATATGGTATATTAATAACAATATCAAATGCAATTCAATGTCGGTATACGCTAGGATTTGCCTAGCAAAGTAAAAAAAACTATAGCAGTATTATATGTCTTGTGTTTGTCAGTTTTGCAAACTCTCCAGCCCAGCCCAACCTCGGCATCCTTAAAATACCCCTTCGTAACTCGCCCAACTATTTCTTTGTGCCCGACCTTATAGTTTTCAAATTAAATTAAGGGAGTTAGGGCAATATGGATACTATTGACCGCAAGATCCTGGCTTAAAGTTTCAGGGGAGCCTCTATAGGCAATTATTTTGCCGAGACCATGATAGAGTATATGTAAGATATAGATCGTTCTATGAGGTGTATGATGGATGTAAGATGACAATTTCAGAGTACACTCCAGTGCAGGAGGATCGAGTGTGAAATTGGCATTATTCAAAGTGAAGTACGAATAAGGATAGACGAAAAAAAGAAAGAACGAAGGTATGAGTGAAGGATTAGAAGTAAATGAATCGTTGCCGCCGCAAGCGCCTAACTATTTGATACAATTTTTATAGTAGGTATATTCGAAGATGAAGAATAAACGAAGAATACAACGCAAGCTATTTTATGCGCCACTAGACCACATTCTACATCTTTGGGCGTAACACTTAATCTAATAAGTACGCACGTAATTGGCAACAAGTATGTATGGTTTAGTAAGCGCCGTAATCACGTTATTCTCGAAATTTCAATGGCTTCCGCTGTTTCTAAATATAGCTAGAGATTTGTGTTTGTATTATTAGTTTCGCGAAACACGGTAAGTTGTAATGGTGCATGTTTATTTGATCAGTAGGTACCTGCTTCCAGAGCCGAATTAAACGGTGCTCTCAGTTTGCTCGGGGCGTTTATTAAATTTGCTCTGTTATCAACAATGACGTTACTAGCTGATCGTATGATTTATTGACCATAGGTGTGTCAATGTTGGTAAATAAATCCTTGACAAATTACACGTATTTAATTATTTTACACGTGGGTATCTATACATTTTGGTTGATACGATCTTTTACAATTACCCTGATCTTGTGCCGATGTATTAATGTGTTGTATTCGCGGCTCACTACATAAATTCTCTCGGTGTGTCTAATTAAACAAGTTAGCATATTTGAGGATTAACACACGTGCTAAATTGATATTTCATGTAACCCATAAACTTTCACGCGTTGTTTTATCGTGATATCTTTTTTGCGTCTGTAACTTTATGTAAAAACCTTAGTTCAAATGAGTAGTCCACGAAATTGGCTAATTAAAACTTTGATCAGCACTTTAGCGAACTTAATTGCACTGTATCAGATCTGATTCCGAGTAGCTGCTTGAAAAGTTTTCTATAGCTTGCCTAATTCAATCTATATAGTATTTATACTTGAATATCATTCACAACTTTTATCCCATAGGTATAGTCTCTGCCAAGTCGCGGGATCTCTACGGGACTTAGTTGTTATAATAAATGATAGAGTTGGCTGGGACTTATTTGCCAACATCAGTGCAGCGTAAATACATGACCGGATTAAAGTATTCAGTGAAGAGGGAAATAATGCGCGGTCGTACTCTTCTGCATATGTGGCGTTGGTAGATAGTTCTAATTTTAAACACTGTTTGTGTGCATTTTTAACTATATTTGGATTTAACTGTTCTCAATCCTAAGGATATACTTATCATAGTTCTATGATAGATACTTTCTAACTCTAGTAGGTTATAACATTTATTGAAAAATAAGTTTATTTACGTCGGTTCGAGGTACCTAACCTACCCAAGGTCTATGCTATAGAGGTTACGTTCTATTTCACAAAATCATTACAAAAAAAACATTGCATGTTCGCTGTGTGTTAATAAACGGCATTGTTGTTTTAAAATCTATAAGTACTTAACTACGTTTAATTCTGAATCATTAAAGCTCGATTAGACTAAACTGCGCAGAAACCTATTCGATTAAAATCAGTTTGCTTAGACAAAAGCAAATCATCCAAGTTGTAAGTAAATATTCATTGACCTGTAATTGGCGACTCACGAAGTGTTAGCGTGCCGTCTTCTTCGACAGCTGGTCGTAATTTTTGTTCGAGTTTCCTTTGATCGACCTTCAGTTTAATAAAATCTAATTGGATGAGGTTATTTCAATGTATACTTGTATTTGCTTACCTAACAATTTAAGCAATTATAATGCTAGTAAAATCAAGACGACATCTTATGAAGTTACCATAGTTACCCTATAAATAATAGTGTAAATTATTTTAAGAGGTTCTCCCATAATAAATTCCTAAAAAAATATCGACGGGTACAGAAATCACTATGAAATTCTTAATACTTACTTTTCTAGTTATCAGCTTTACACCCGCAATAAGATAATATCTTATAAAGAATAGAGCTAGCATTATATGTATATTGTTCACAGAATAAGTTTCAACAATTATGTTATTTCGCTACATGTACAAGGTCATTGTTGGTATCAAATAGTCAAAAGGTTGTAGCTTAAGGTCACCTCTAGGTTATACGTAGGTGATAGTTATTTTGTTAACATTGTGACGTGATTTAGTAACAAACATCTGACTAATTAATGAGTCAATATTATTGTGCTAGGCTTGGAGCCCACTTTTTATTAGGAAGTTATATCGCTAAAATGTGGGTGTACCTATCACAATATACATTTGCCTACCATATTTATCTACGAATACATTAATTTATATATACCTACTTTGTTTTTTTGTTTCATTAGTGCCAATTGCATTATTTGGATAATAAAGCAGCCGGACTGATCGCTCAAATATCAATATTTATAGTGTTAAAGTGTAGCATGTGTGCGCCTCGCATGGCAACGCACTGGAGCTTACTTTTCTATATTTTTTGTAAAAATAATGGATTAAAAAAAAACAAGCCCGCTGTGTTTCTCGCCGGATCTTCTCAGTTGAGGTCGCGTTCCGATCCGGTTGTAAAGTTAAGAAAAAAAATTGTAATGACAATTTGTAAGTGCCCCCGTAGGCCTATACGAAATAAACGATTTGACTTTGATTTTGACTAATTAAATGCAGGAATTAAGTTAACTATTCATATTTCGTATTTCGAATGATTGTTTATTGTATTTCGTTTGTTACAAGCGTATTCTTTTTGTTTATGCGGTGTTTTTACACGGCACCGTGTCTTAGTCACGCCGTCTACGAGCAAAAAGCGTAGCCTTGGTACACCTAATGGTCTCAGGTACATGTGATTGTTACACATTAAGAGCTGTGATCGCGTCCGGTTTTATCATTCTGTATCTCAAGGACAACCTCCGATGATTACCTATCATTATTATTATTTTTCTAGTCGCAATTGTCTGAGCTACAGTGGGTGTATCGTGTAGTAGATCTGAGTTATGCGAGTACTTTGTAAATGATTACGTAGGATTCGTGCTAGTGCGTTGTGTACCACAGAGTGGTAATCTTGCCCACAGTCTGCTAAGTCTGTATCGCAAAGTGATATAATGGCAACTTAATGGATACAATTGAATGTTTTAATATTACAACATATTTAGTTAATTGATTTGTATCGCTTAAGGACTATAATGACAAAATATGTAAGTAGTATTTTTTTGGTTTAAGTTAATATTTTTTTTGTTTGTGAGTTATTAACTACAGAAAGTTTAGGTCCCATCAGCAACTTATAAGTAGGTAGGTTAGCGCTCTATAACAAGATTTCAATAATAATTTACTTATATCAAAATAAGAAATTTATATCATATCAAGAAATTAAAAAACACCTCTGAAGTGATGCGGCGCGGTCAATTAAATTGAAGTATCTACTAGATAGTATCATCAGTCTGGTGTTAAATTTAGATGATTCTACACATTTATTTCTATGACTCACCTTTTAAACGGTGGACTGCTGCCCACATGATTGCAATTGCCTCTGTTTGACACATAAAAATAACTATATATCTGTTGTGTTAGCACTGTCTGTTACGTCGAGTTGGGTGCTACAATATCATTGTTTTACCGAAATGCATTTAGAAAATAATTCAGTTCTTGTTTTAACAAGTCTAAGTGGAATAAGCTATAGTCAACTTTCCTATTAGCTAAATTATGCCTTAATGCTTCAACAGCTAATTAACTATTGAATGAACCATAATATTGCGGGGGTGTAATAGTGGTTCATTAAAGTATCGCGCGTCTAAAACGATCTTGAGTTTATCTTTGCTACTACTTTATTTTAAAATATATCTAGAGAGAAAGTAGATACATTGTAGATTCAATTTCCCCATGGACGCACTTGCTCCGGTTGACGATAAGTGAAATATAACATTATGAAATATATACAGAAATAAAAACAAAATAAATTGCACAAGGTATCAAAACTACAAAAGTACGAAGGATATTTTATATACTGAACTATGTCCATAAATTAATTGAAAAAAAAATTTACACAAGGTACAGACAAGCAGAAAATTTAGGAACAAAATAGAGTAAATGTTGACATTGGTGTGAACAGCGCTGAAAGGCGTTTGGCTCAGCATTAGCTGAAGCGAAACAGCGCTACCCCATCGCTGATTTTCAGATAGAGCTTACTTCTTCATAATCACTTGTTAGGTAATAGGTAAAAATAAACCCCCGAATTTATAGACGTTTTATAACTTCATCAAACAAACGTCAAAGTACTGTGCAAAGCAAAACTCTCGTGCGCAGTACTATATGACGTTCGATAAAGTTATAAATCGTCTATAATTTCGGAAGTTAGTACATAGGTGTTACGAAAAATAAATTCGTGCATCTTTGTTAAGATCGTTAACATGAGCTATAAGTGGCCAATTACCTTCGTACCTGCAACTTAATAACTTACAGCAGCAGCGATCAAAGTTGTTGTTAGTTATGACGTTAACTATGATGGGCTCGTCATATTGATAGTTACAAACACAGATTCAAACGTATTTGCGTATTTTAGTGAGTTCTGCAGCAGATAATATAAATATTTATTTAACCTATCCATTTGTTTTGCAAGATTCCCAATTTGTACACCCTTGGTGAAAATAATGCCTCGATACTCGTAAATTTTCAAGATCGGCACGTTGTGTTGCGAGAATCTTCTCCCTAATTGGAGCGAAAGAAACGCGAAATGATTTGCTATCACCAAAGATATAAACATCAAATAAAAATATCTCGTGTATTCGTTACGTTGAGTCGCTGCCTTTGAATATATTTTTTTATTTCTTTATTGATGGTTTTAAGAGTGCTGCAAAATTAATATTGTTTTTTCCCTTGCAGGAGTGGTTTACAAGCAGAGGATCAACTTATTCGAATGAAAACAAAAGTGCTGAAGCGCTAAAGATTAACATTTCCTGTAGGCGCGTAAAGCCATTTGAAACACTCGAATTGATCAGTCGATTATAATCTGGAAGGCCAGCGAGCGTAGAGCTGCGCAGTTGTCGACACGTCGACATCGATTCCGCGTCGCGCCGCGCGCGGTCCCTAGCCTGTCGCTGCCATAGTTGGTGCTCGCCAGAGTCACGCGACTCGGCCGGCACGCCAAGACACAGCCGTGGATAACCTCGGCCAGAGCCCCCTCCCGGTGAAGAGGCTGCACGAAGCGCTGCAGAGTGCGCAAGTGAAGCGCCAGCGGCTCTCCCCCCCGTATCCCGCGCCCTCGCAACTGCATCCCATCCACCAGCTCGCGGTGCACCAGCACATCAAAGTGCAACAGAGCATAGTGCAGCAGAGCATTGTGCAGCAGCATCAGTTGAACCTGGCCCACCAGTCGCTGCAGAACCTGCAGGCGCAAAGCCTCCAGGCAGCGCAGAGCTTGCAAGCGGCGCAGAGCCTACAGGCGGGGCAGGGCTCCGTGGCGACGGGGGGCGCAGGCGCGCAGCAGGCGGCAGGAGCGACCCAAGGCGCGCTGGTGCCGCCGCAGCAGCCTTCGCCGCGGCCCGCTTCACCGCAGCACAAGAACATGGAGCTCGCACTTTGCCAGAGCATGGACTCCGTCAACACAGTCACTACTGAGGAAGAGGTCAGTCACCGACATCATTTTCTTTCTTTGAACAATAACAGTTTTATACCTATCGCATATACTTTACTGAGTTAGTAATAAACTATGAAGCGATCTTAAACATTTTATGATATAGGCAGGTGGTATCCCTACCTTAAAAATATTTTATTTGGCAGCAGGACTTTTGCAATCGTTGTAAAACTTAATCAGTTTATTGGAGGAGGATCATCTACAGTCTACACCAACCGATCCGAATAATCTAAATCAACAGCTCTGGGGGTTTTAATCTGTTGCGTAATAGGATTAGCGATAACAATTAATTATTACCGATCGCAGCGGCTATTAACCCATAATCCGGGTCCTTTCTACCTTTCATTTTCACTGTTCTCGTAAATTAACAATGGGAACTAGAATGCGACCCCTTCGAAGAGGAGTTAATGTATCGTTTCGCGTTAGCTATTTGTCATTATACAATTGTAAAGCAATACCGAGAAGGCGCGGCGCCGTAGCTGTTACAATGGGGAAAACGTTCGAATATACAATAAGCATTCGCTAACACAATAAAAGGAAATTTTCCTCGCGACAGAGGTGCTTCCGAATCGAAACGTTATAAGTATTGCTTTCACCGATCGTTATATTTCAGTTCTTAGTTCTATGTATCAAGGTCTTATTTTGGATATAGTCATTAACTTATGTCAATTTCAGAACCAAAAATCGTGCACTATCACTACGAGGCATACCTAATTTAAATTTTTAACAATATCTCATTGAATTTCTAACAAAATATTTCAAGTATTTTAATCGGCGAAATCCTCATAGTTGCACAAAACGATACTTCGATAATTGCATTATTCTTAGTTCATAGATACACGTAATTGCGTTTTTCGTTCCCGCGTCGTCGAGCGCGCCCGAATGTTTTAACCACAACACCGAAGAAAAACACAAAGTAACAATCACAAATGTATAGAAAAAGCGATAAAATCCTTAACGCAAACTAAGAGGAGGCGCTACGAGCGAAGTGGGCAGCGGTTGTGTTAGCCGAGACAAATAGAGTAGATGTCGCTTCACCGCTTTCAGCCGCTCTCCTGAAACGACAGCTTTATAAATAGCTTGTTTTATTGTTACATTATCCTGTCTTTTAGCGATGCCTATAAACTACAGGAACAATACTAATGATACGTCAGAGATACCAGATTATGTCTCGTACATTTTTAACTCTAATGTGGTGTACTGGTAATTCAATTATGTACTTAGAAAATTATATTGAATTGAGCTTATAAAGTACTTGGTGCTGGAGAGCAATGCGATAAACTGTCACGGCGATGTGACTCTGATCTAGATACATCGACGTTTATATTTCCGTTAGGTATATAATTTGGTGCATGACAAAAATAACAAACCGAACGGAATTTTTAGCTGCCAACTCTAAATGAATATGCTATCAATGCAAATATTTAACGTGATATATTTTAGACTCATTTGCATTTTTTCCAGAAATATTTAGATCCAGAATGTTTATATTTTCATTGAAGTGAATCATGCTCCTACCTACTAGAGTACAAATGACTGTAAGCAGTTGACTTAACCGCCCGCTATAATAGTCATTAGGCACGTTAATTTTGCTCTGTTGCTCAATCCTCAATGGTTATAACATAATGATACTAATGTAATACGAACCATAAACTATCTAGTAATAAAAACCCCGTTGAAATCGGACCGGTAGTTGTTCATTGATGCTTGGATAAGCAGACACAGACAAGAACTCTAAAAATACTTGTATAGGATTCAGAGACGTCCAAAATAGCCTATAGGACCAATATTTTTTAAAATAGGTACCTTGAATTTATTTTTACGAAAGGGTAACAGTCAAAGGAGACAATATTCGCTAGAACTATGCATTTTTGATCTTTTAAAGACCATTTTACCCAAACTATAAACTTGAGTACCAAATTACCCTATTCTTGTATCGCATGTCGACTACTTAACTTAATTATTAGATAGACTGAAGTGTTCTTAACAGTGTCCAAACTTCAGTATTGTTTGGCAAGTTAGCGTTGATTTTCTATCTCTTTGATGTGTTACCAGCCGTCAGGCGATAAGGGATGGTTCGTAGACGGGTCCTTTGCTCACATAGCGTGGCTGCACCTACTCAGGTGGCTAACTAGTGGCAGGCAGTGGAGTAGCAATTCGCCGCCACCGTGGTGTGCGTCATCCTGTCAAATGAGTTCGTCCTGTTTTTATAGCACATTGTAATACTAGACGTTCTAATGAGAATAATTGTTTGTATACACTCGAATGTGCATACATTTAAACTTACGTCACCGCAAATATTTTTAGTGGGTAACAAAACAAATTTCAGACTGGCATAATGTGCATTATGTAATCACCGTTCACACGATGGTGTGAGAGAGATCGATTTTGTTTTATTTAAGTAACTTATATACCTACAAATACTGTACTAGTCCCTTAAGTTCTCATCACCCCATTTTGAAAGGTTTCACCTTTAGTCTCTAAAGTATCCTGAATTTCATTATGATATGCAAATTCAGCCTTTATAAAAGGTAGGTGCATAAACACAACTCTTTTCACCCAATACTCTACTCTCCTATTAAATTGTACTCGAATTTTCTGTCGTTTCGCGTGTAATGTCATGGGGCTGCACGGGGGTGCGTGCGTCTAGGTCTTGGCAGACGTTGGCGACAGATAGCAACGGTGTCGCCGGATGGAAGTGCGTCTAGTCTTGGTAGCGCAGACGGCGTCAGTAGCGGTGGCGGCGGCGTCTCGAGGCGCCGGTCAGGCGCCGTCGGGTCTGGGGAAATACAGGCTATTTTTGTACAACAATCGCGAGAAGCATTAGTTTGTTTAGAAAACTTTTAATACTAATTGCGAAAGCTTTGTCGAGTACTGTTAAGTAATTATTAAGTTTATTTTACTAAGTTGTTAATCTAGGTACACAGGTAGATTTATTTTGTATATGTTTGTGCTTCTCAATGATATATTGTTATGCCTCAGCTCGTCTAGCTCACGAGATTAGGCCCAATTAGTTTAATAGCATTCGTTGTTCTTAGTTTCTGTGGAATTCAGCCTTAAACAGTATTTTTCATATTCCATTTTCCCAATGGAGGGAAGTGGACAATTCTAAGTCTTCCTATTTTCCTTTAAATTAATTTTGTTGCGGGCTCCAAGACAATATGCTTTTCTTTGCGACTCGTCGATGGTTAACTCCTCTCTGTCTTTGTTGGTCACCGCTGTAGATTCTGGCTTATAGGAGTAATAGTGGTAGGAGAGTGTGTGGTGTGCCTAGACCCATATAAAGTCTATTAATTATCTATGTCGGTACTTTTATAATTTTAGTTTTTAATTTTATTTGTCTCGAGTTTGGATCACTTACTTAAGACTTTAAGTAATACTATTCAGGTTGACTGTAGAGGTGAATTAAGTTTGTTTTTCTATTTTCAACACCACTTAGAAATAATACATTTTTCTGTGAGCTGAACTCTTAAAATATGTTTATCTTCAGGCCCAGAAACAATGAAACAAAGTCTTTTGGTGGTGACCTATGTAGTAATTTATTTGCCTGAATTTAGGCACTTTAGAAATTGTAGTGTTCCGAAGGTAAAAAAAGGATACGAGGGTTTCGGCTTCGGTGTTATGTTTAAGAACATGTAGTATAATTTATTCTGCCCGATGCTTGCTGACGTCATTGTAAAAGGACAAAAATGTTCTATAAATATGGGATTTATCTATCTTTACTATTATAAAAATATTATGTACTGGGGTGTATCTGAACATTGAAAATATTGAAAAAATAAAAAAATAAGCTCTTCTCGCCCTGTGTTCAAAAACAAGTGATTTTTAATGTTTCAGTATCACGCTTAAACTACCAGACCGATTTCCACGATTGCTAAGCAAAATCGATGATTGTGCGAGCGGAGCCGAGGGCAAAAGCTACTTTTTTATATAATACATTATTCGCATTTCAATTGTTATTATATCACTAATAGCGCATTCTGTGCATCGCATGTTTGTAAAAAAGCAATAGATTACAACGAAAAAACATTTATTGAGTTGGGTTTCATAAGCTTGATAAATGTATCAATCGATCGTTTTCCCCCATATCCGGAGCGATTGCGTGACAAGTCACGTGATCAGGGCTGGCACATTGCAATAAATAGTGTATAACTTTGTCGAATTTGTAAAACATATTTGCACAAACAATATTTAAGGCTCTATGTGGTTAGGACCACAGAAGTGCCGTGGTCCTACTCGGTACTAGTTATATAAATGTCTTAACCTTTCGTTAATTATTGCATATTACTCCTTCAAAATCACCTTGCTATTTACTTGCTTAATCTTTTTATATCTCGCGGAATATTTTTCTTTAAATATAAAAAATACTGCTTGGTGGAAAAAGTCATCAGCACAGACATTATTATTTTATAACAATTTTAAATAAAATTAAAATGCAACTGACAACAACGAAACCAGTATATCGGAAAAGTGTCTCGCGGCAACCCTGCGCTTGATACGTACCGGTAGTCGGCTATCGGCCCTCGCAGACAACACCGCTACGGCTTCCTGAAACCTGTAACTACTTTTTGTTTAGCAGTTCGTTCACATTTTGTCTGTGAAACTTCGAGATATGACCGTGTTTTCAACTCCACGTGAATTCAACTTGCCAAATATTTTGTGAATGATATTATTATGCAAGTTTTTTAAACAGTGTGGGATACATATGTTTATCAATATTTATTTGTTGTTGCAATCTGCTTATATAAAAACTGTTGTTTGCATCTTTAAATAAATATTGCAAAAAAATAGATTTTTAGATTTTTTGGGCCTATAGTTCTGCTTGCTATTTGCCTAAATGATGCCAGATTGGTTGACTCTAGTTATGTAAATCGGTAGAACAAAATGTACGGCCAATCGACAAAATACAAGTATACCATCTAATCTGTACACATATGTTAATACATTGTCATTAGAGAATAATAGATATCATTAATCTCACAATTAATTTGAATGATTTATGCTTGGTATTTTATCTCTCCGCCAGCGACACTGATCTGCGCAAGTGCCAACTCTATTACAATTTAATTCTAATGAAAGGACACTCATAAGCATTGTTGTGAGAGACACTTTGTAGTCCCCGACGTCCGTAATCAAATAAAACGAAGCGGAGATTATTTTATTATTCTTGGAGTATATTTTTCTACAGTGGTCAAAGGACGAGCGTTCTTTTCAGTGGACGGGTAATTTCGATTCTGAAGCGTCAATAGGGACATCCAATTTAAAACTTCGAACAAACGGATCATCATCGTCGTTTTAAAAATATCTTATGTTTGGTCATAACATATTGGTTTCACAATTTATCTTTTATTTCTTTGTTTAGCTATGCAGTTTGAGAGATGACAGAGCTTTTAGGAAATATTTTAAGGTACAGCGTCCATAATTTACAACCTTTTGCACGCTTTGCTTTGCCTTATAAGTGGGTCATCATCTCAGCTCATACAGTATTTACTATTGGCTTTATCACAGAAACGGATATTCACGAACGAATTGCAATTCCACATCAAACCGCCCGTGGATCAATGTTTTAGTAATCTGAATCCCTAATGGCTCCAATTTCTTCGGAAGCGTATAACTTACATAAATTTACATAGAGGTCGATTACTACACTGTCTCGATGCTGTTCCATTTTACGTTTTGTTTATTATAAAATTTGACACTAGGTAAAATGAGAGAGAGACTAAATTCTCCTATATAGGCCCATTGTACTTTCGGAAAACCTACATTATTTACTTGGGCAAATAAATTAATACAGCTAATTCTTTGTTTGTAGACTTAAAGATAAATTATTTATTTAATCAACTCATGTGTCATTTATTTAAACCCAGAAACCTATTATTAGTTGCCTGTTTTATTCTTGCTAGCTTCGTAGTACCTAGTGCTAGAAATAGAAGTAAGAAAATCAATTTAAAACATAAATAGTATTGAGTGAAGGCTGAAAATAAGGGCTCCCAACTTGAGAAACGAAATGAAAGCAAATTCACATAGATAATATCGCTTCCGCTCTTGAAAATCCTTTAAGTATCTGCCAATAATACGCAAATCGAAGGAACATCTCCATGGGAACTGAAGAGAAATTTATTACCTCGCTCGAGTTCAATAGCGGAGACATTCTCTCTGGAATGATTTTGAGAGAAGAATTTCCGCAGAGTGGAATATAGACACCTCGACCGTTCCAACAGTTTGTCCACCTAATTTGTTCGTCGGCGCTCAACTGTAAAAACAAATAGCTGCTCCCGCATTTCCCCTTACAGAACGATAAAGACAGATATATTCTTACTTAATGGGGAAAGAGGAGGGATAGTTTTCCGAGCTGCTTCGCATTTATGGGTCGCTTCAATGAGCGATTGGTGTTTACGCTCAAGCTTTTGTCTGGTTCAGTTTGAATCTTGTTTGTCGGCCGCTGCGAAGAGGTTCCTTTGTCCATTAACAGAGTAATAATTAATCGAGCTTTATCTAATGTTCGTCGGTTTGAGTTACTGGTGGAAAACTTTTAATTGAATTTGTCGGTCGATTTTGGCTTTTTGACGGGAGCATGTTACAACTTAAATACATTTTTAGGTAGCGCTTTAGGAATGTTGCGTTTATAAATTTACCTGCTTGTGTAACTTTAGATTCATGTGAAAGATTCTTTAGATTCTAGGGTGAAGGTTGAAGGTTTAAAATTTTATAGTGTTACCTATTAGTAGAAAACTTTCCGTCTTGTTATCTTTTATTATTTACAAATCATCTAAAACCCATGCTTGCCTGCGATAAAGCCACTTCACTCTACGGTAGAGCTTCATAAATCAACACTATAACAAGGTCAGATGTGGTCGAGCGAACGCATCGCACTGAGCACGCAAACAGAGACGTTGCGCTCCCAGTAACTGTTTTCCAATGCAATGAACACAGCCCCTGCACCTCGAATTACCGATCCGCCAGACCAAACAGAACAAAAAGTTCCAGTTGAACGTTTTATCCCTAAAAGAAACTTAAAACGTGAGGTTAAATATCCATGCAGTTCCCTGAGATTTTGTTATGGATAAGGACTATTCTTAAATGTTTTCAAAGCCTTTTTTTGTGAAAACAATTGGCACAGTTGGTAGCAAACCCTGCTTTCTGCACCGAGGGTCACGGTTCGAATTCTGTTAGAGGCACGAATATTTGTAACCAAGTCATGGATGTTTAATATCTATATAACTAATTATATACTGGAATCGCCCCATCTTAAGGTACCCATACATAGTTTGGGACCCTAAAATAAATTTATTCGTCTTCCAAGCGACCTAATTTGCGACTATTCGGGCAATATGGTAATTTTTTATTCGTTGGAAATTAATTTTCGGTAGTACGACCAACAGTGTTTGTATCGATAGGCCCGTAGATTCCCATTGGTGGGCAAAGCTAGTCCATTCTTCCATTTATCTCGTCCTGTCAGAGTTGATATAAGTCCTTTCCAAAGGAGTCCAGCCAGTCACGTCATTTTCTTTGGTGTCTGCAGTATTAGCGTATCACTGGGTTCCAAGGTCATAACAAAAACAAAACACATCGCAAATAATCAAATTTATGAAAGTGGTTATTTTCCACGAGCCATTTCAGGTCCACCTCCATTGCTGCTGCATACGTGCGACTTAATGCGAGTGAAGTAATTAAGAGTACGCTGTAGTACGTATTTATTGTGTATTGTGCAACAACTTTGGCGGCGCGCCAAAATGGACGTGCCCTAAAGCTTTATAAATCCTAGCGATGCAGTTCACCGGTAATATAGTTTTGAGCCTGACAAATGACGTCATCAAAGGACATGCACTCGTAGGAAAACTATAGCCGGTAACAATATCGTCGCAAAGCGAATGGACCGCGGAAGTATGATCCGGCATGCGAGACGAAAATCTACGCCCGCATTGTGAGCGGAAAATCGAACTCGAATATCGCAAGACGAAAGGATCTTTGTGCGCAATCAATGGCCCCTCGATTGCTGATAACTTTCTTTTAACCCTGGAGTTTCAGTTTGAAACTGCTGGTCGGGCATTTAACTTGATTCACTGCATTCTATGCTTATTTAAACAATCCAATAAAGTAGCAACACAATTTGTACAATAAATATTTACTGTTGTACTAAAAGAAATTATCAATTGTATCCGAAATGTAAGTCACGTTTGTAAACTTCGTTTTGCGTCGTGAACGTAAAATGTAAATAATTTTAACCAATCATTAAGGTAATTCTTATCCTAAATAATTAAGAAGACGCTTCTTCATAGCTATTTTAGAAGTTTTTGGTTAGTGTTTTCAACGAAACTCTGTCAAAAATTCAATATAGACTTTATGTTTCTTCATTTCAAATTATTCATTTCTTATTATGAGTGCGAAAATCTGGTGGTTTTCTTCTATACTTTAATGTATAATTCTCATCTGATCATTACAACTAGTAACTAATCACAGAGATAATTTGAAAAATATAGCTTTGCCTCAAGAAATGGCCGTCGGAGTAGCGTCGTGACGAGCACAACGAAGTGGATCACACCGCTGACATCCGATCCCGTGTTCAAAGACGTGGTATTAGCGCAGCCAATAATTCACAATCTCCTTGTTACTGCACAAATTAAGTTCTTGCCTCGTTGCGGTCACGTACCAAGTCGCCTTGTTTGAAATACGAAGGAGCTCATTGGTCGAGCTCGTTAAGCGTCGGAGCGTGCTTTTATTACACCGAAGCGTGCGGCGCGGACGCGCGACTCTTGAATATTAAACAGAACCCGGCAGTGGGTCATGCATATTGTCCCTACCGATGATAACAGCGGAACCCGACGCACTATTCGATTTCCATCCATAACCATGTCTCCCTGGAAGCCATGTAGTTGAACCCGGGAGGGTTTAATTTGATAAGACCGATATGTCCATCCTTACCTATATCTGTGGAAATTTCCATCGCAATCGTGAGGTATGCGCACCAAGATTCTATTTATTAGTCCCTAGGAATGATTTCTAAACCTTTCTTGCATTGGGATTATCTCACCACTACAACCAAAGTACTTATATCAGAAAGGTATCACTTAACTCAAGCTACATCATCGAATTGCTCTACTTCTTTAAACGGCATTTTTATAAATAACAAAAGTTACAATGTTAAATAGACAATTATGGCATCTTATGGATGCATGTTTAAAATTTAATTGAAGTGTAACATTGTTTATGAGTATATAATGAAATACATTTTAATAATACTAGCAAAATGCATTATAAATGATTGATGTAATTACTGGTAATAAAATTGATAACTGTCTAACTTTATCTTGTTTGCGCTCTGTGCTAACCGAATTACATGCAAACCAAGTAAATAATCAAATTATTCAGGTTCAATAAAAATACTAGTAGAGTTGTATCAACGTTCAACCAATTTCGGAAATGAAGGCGAAAAGATAAAATTGATTCCACAATTACATTGCACTCTACCTAATAAATTAATGCTGGGAACTATACACATATAAACCCCCAAAATGGAAGTTTTAATTACTTCACGAATGACAAAAAAATATAAATTTGACGGATAGTTATCGCATTGTAAAACAGTATTTCAACTAAATAAAGGCCATAAAATAAAGCTCCCACCTAACCTAATATATCATTTGAATAACATAATGAAATCAGTGTTAAACAAATCATAATTATTCGCCCGTAGTTAGACGGACATTCGTTCATATCAATATTCACAGCGAAAATTATTACAACATATTTATTATACCGTCTGTTCTTATGCAATGATTATAGGTTTATATTGGCAAGGGTTGACAAAATTATGACATAAAAATACAATAAAGACAAGGATGAGGAAAAAGAGTAATCTCTATGTGCGAACCAAAATCGCTTACAGAAAACACAGAATAAAAACGTAGTTTGCTTTTAATTTTAAATAAGCTTTAAATCATACGTTTACCTACGGGTTTACCTAGGAAAATACCGAATTAAAGGAAACCCAAATACTGATTCACTAAATCACTGATCACGAAACGTTCGGACTATACAGCCACATAACTCGAAGTTTGGACCGTATATTCCTCTTAGTTTCCAGCTAAGCTTGTTCTAAGGATTTCTCAAAACTTTAATTGTAATATTAATCTGCTCAAACGACATCGCTGCCAACAGCTAGTTATAGGTTTTTAGAGAATACTCATATACATTGTTCCATAAAATTCGGTTGGCATCCCTGATCATTTAATTAATTCATGATAAATAACGATGGTACAACAAATGGCTCGAACGTAATTTAAGTGACGTAACAGCCCGCAATTATAATGCACAGTGTGTCAGATTCGATCAACTTGCGATGATTGGAATGAGGTCATACTTCGCATTGTCTTTATTTATTGTTTAGATAGATCACATTATTATAATAGGTGATACAATTTCACAACAACCTGTTGTCTTGCTTATCTAAAATATGTTTAACATTTCTGCCTATTTTATTGATCCTATTTATTATAATGTTTTTATTTACATCGTTGAAAAGTTCCCCCTGTTCTATTTATAAAAAGACATTATAAGGTTTTATTTACCTCAATACAATAGCCTCTAAAGAAATATTATTTATAGTGTTTTCGAACGAAAAATGCCTGTGACGGATGAATGAATAGAGTCGCCGTGATTGTAATATTATAGAAACATAAATTCAAAGGACTTTTAGAAATAATAGATTTACAAGGTGAGGCATTCTCACAAAATATTTGAAAATAATCCAATTGAACGGCACCGCCGTGAATCGATTGTAATATTATTAATTCGAGTCTATTGTAATGTAACGAGGCATCGATATGGGATCCTCTGTGCTGCGCTCACCTCACGTACTGATTACTTGTTATGTAGCTAGAATATCAAACTAGCGCACGGAATATAAGCTTACTATTCCGTAGAACCGCAGTAAAAAGTAATGTGTAAAGGGCTAGGTTCCAATATTTGGTGTTTATGTTCTGAAAATTGCACCACGTGTAAAGCTCTGTATTTCTGTTTGAAGTTTGAAAAATTGCAATATCCTGTTCATCTGTGCGAAGCAAATATTGCAACGCATCTCTTTGTAATCTTCAATAAGAAATTGTTTTATGCTAGTCAAAATATATCAGTAAAAATGCACATCTATTAGCTACCTAAAAGGTCGGTATTTTATGGAGCTAGGGGATAAAAGCTGCCCTTTTTAAATGAAGATGTAAAGAGCTTAAATTAGCAAATTGCTGAGCCGGTTGGACTTTAAATATTGTTGAATAAGATAAGCACATCAATTTTCACTCACAAAATAACATATAATTTATGTGGACGTGACAGTAATACATGGTTCACGGATTTTGCCACAAAGGTGGCAGACTGATTTGGTACCAATTCGTAGCTAGGCAGTCCTACCAGGCCATGGACGGCCGGAAAAGGCAGCGTGATTTCAATGGGGAACCTTATATAGTACGGACTCAGCACCTATGGGGCCCATTAGCATTCGCGTTGCGTGTCTGCTAGTGCGTAGCTGTCTTACATTGGATCGGGTTAAGTATATAAATATAGATAGTTATATTATAGAACATTCATCAGGTACCTTGTTAAAAATTATATCGAAAATCTCACAACTAGCTACACAGAGAACGTTAAAAAAATCCTTTTATTCGAAAATCTTTCTCTTTCTGAGTTTTTCTTATTTGCCTTCTTTTTCAAGCGTCAAATTAAAACATTTTTTTTTATTTGATTTCTCAATAAGATTGTAGTTTAGATGACATTTAGTTGAGCCATTGAATTAGATTAAATTGGACGTAATAGCGCTTCTATTACAAAACATTCACCCACAAATAACTAAAAATCGTGGCAAAAGTAGTGGCAATAGTTTTTTTATTCATAGACACTACCCAAACTTGCGTGAATATTTTAAACATCAAAGTAACCATTGTTGAATTGATCGCTAGTTAAACGTATGAGAGGTATATCATAAATAACGTTGAATGATCCATTTTAAAATTTATCGGACAAACGAATAGTTTTTATAATAAGATCTGAGAGATAATTTATTTATAACTATACAATTCAGTGTCAAAATATGTCTAGTATTTTTTTGCCTGTAGTGAGTTATATGTTGATAACCTGTAGTTGATTTCAGTAATTAAAGCTAGTATTGCTACCTTAAAGCAAGGGCTGAAGCGAACCAGAAACATGTTACACTCATCTGTACACGGTGCTTATAGCTAAGTACCTCTAGTTTCTGAACCTTTATATCTACTTATGTAAGACTGTAACTTAGTCGTATATGTAAATCGAATATGGTTAGAAGCAGGTATATACGTAGCGTACGTTATACGTAGCGGACATTATTTTAGATAAAAAGCCAAGCTCGCTATTTTTGAAATTTCTTTTTAACAGACTCCTGGACTTATTTTTGAAACTTATAACCCGGGTTAACGTCTAGGATGTTTGACCCGAAAAATGCAAGGGTTCCCGCGGTACTCAACGCACTAAGACCACGCATACAAAGTCCCGGGCATTGTTATTGTTACATCGTTATATAAAAAGAAGCCAGTCTGCTCGAGTCCTTATTGAAGTAGTCGCAGATCGTCGCGACATTCGGCAACGCGCGACAGTTGGCTCCCGACCAACGTCATGTCGTTGACTGCCCGCCCACTGACCATTTGCTTTTATTTTACACTCTCATCAGAACCTTTATCGGGTAAATTACTGGCCGTCGGGGCTAGCACCCAATTCGCCTCAACGATTTGTACGGCATACTTAATGACTTTATTAGAACCTAGCTTAATGTTATACATTATAAAGCACTTATGATTCCCTCGTTATAATTTGCGATACTCGTAACAATTTTATTATTTTAAGTGGGAGGAGTTTTTAAAGTCAAAAGTTATTTCGATATTTATACGGTAGTTCTTTTTCGATATTTATACGGTAGTTCTTTTTATTTGCTGTTAAAGTCAAATAGATTTCTGGGGATGCTAAGGTATTTCGCTATTTATATACTTTTAAATTTAATTCATAAATTGCGGTTTACGACCATAGATACTAGCATTTGAAATTATATAGACAATACTTATTCTTAATTTACGTAGTATAAAAGAGCTTAAAAACGTTGTAATTTCGTAACAAAAGGCATGGTTAGTTTTATATTATGCACGAATATTTTAATATACCACTAGTGTGGCACACAACGTTTTATTATTTAATAATTGCATATCATGACGCCAAATCGATGCAACTAAATTGCGCAAACAAGATTATCTATCATATGACCAAACACCGCGATAAATATTTACCACATTTTCATTCCCCCTGCCATAATTCGCGGGAGGATTGAGTGAGGTGAAATAATAACGAAAATCTGAATACATTTGGCATGTTGCGTTCGCTTATTATGCAAATGGTACCCCGCATGTATTTTGTTGATAAAATTGCAGGCGCCTTACGGACTACAAGTTCCAAATAGGGAATAGTAGGTAAGCTATATAGCAGTATTATAGCCGGACTGACCGGACGCCGCGGTCGGGCTATGAATGTTTTCTGTACACGCGGGCATTTGCAGATTAGATTGGGTTTAGTCTATGTGGTTGCGATCCATACAGGTTCGGTATCTACATGCGTTAACGAAGGTTGGATTATATCTTTGATACAAGAATAGGCACATTCGCAAGGTTTCATTTTGCGTAAATTTGGAGGGTTTATCTTCATTGTTTTTATTTATATATTGATGAGTAGGTATTAATATTAGTCTTCATTAAGTTATATCGATGACTACCTTTGGCGAATTATTGTTTACTGTTTACTGTCCCGGTATGTCACCCCCTTAGGGTTTAGTTATTGCTTGACCATAACTCCTTTAATTTTCAAATCTCTATGTCCACTGGATTAGTCTGTGCGTTGTTTGTCAGTCAGACAAGTTATATTTTTTATTAAATAGATCTTCCTCAGTCGCATCTCCTTCGACCTACGACCCTCCTGTTGTATATAACCTGCTCCAGTTTTCATACAAAATTTCCGGATTACGAATAGATTCGGTGTCATCGACCTGCCATCCGTCACCCCACGCCACGTGGTCGACTGACCCGTACCCAATGGTGCACCTAAAATTGCCCACGCCGCGTAATCGAACCTCAATATGAGCGCATAATTGCTTATTTGCCTCATTTCGGATTCATTCGCGGCACGCGTGTGGTATTACTGAATATTGATCGACACGGGCATTGTTTTCTTTACAGAATAATATGCAAAATTCGTTTCAATGCTAGGCGAACTATAATCTTCTTTTCGTTCCATTTGTATCGCAGGAATTATCATGGCTATTTCGTCTTTAGTCGCCACTGCACGAAACGGTGGCATGGTATTCTGGCTGAACGTCTAGGAAGGTGTTTTTAACCAATATGGTCTGCTTCCAGTATAGTGCTTTCTCTCGATTTTGCCATCACCTATAGGAACATGAGCTGATGTTTTCCTCCATCAAAAGAATATCAGCTTTATGTAAAACGACACTTGGCTTATCTTTGAGGATAGACCAAATTAATTTGTGGTGTGTTTTAGGAACGATGTCATCAACCCATTTATAATTCCATTGCGTTTATTGTTACAGGTAAGAGTCATGTCATATTTTATGGAGCTTCGCCTTTGGTGAGTTTTAACAACTTATATGACTCAAATGGCGTACATAGTTTTTTAAATGATTAGATTTTTTTTTGTAAAAGCTGTGTTCTGATAGTTATAACTATAAGCCCGAATATGCATTTTACAAATTCAGCCTTTACTTAGTTTGTGCAATTAAAAAAGCCGTAGACCTTCTGTTAAACTACTCTACACGGAGAGACATAACGCAAGCCAAAGAACTGTCTTAGTTTTTTATCTTGTCTCTCTTTTTCATTTTGGTGGTTAATCCAACTCTATTATTCAATTTTTGTTTATATTTTCAAAATAAAAGATTTTTTGTCCATTCAATATAGGCGGGCTATAATTGTGCACTGGATTAAGCATCAGTGCCAACTTTATAATCTACAGCATTAAAGCTTATTTACTTTGAAACGGAGATTTTTAGGAGTAAAAATTTCTAGATAGATTCAAATTTCTCATTAGTTCCAGTATTTACGACCGATCGCTTTCAAACAACTCTAGATGTTATCTTAAAAAATACGTTTATTACCGTTTGAAAATACACTCGTTTTCAAGAAGCGTCGGATATAATTTCCAGTATTTTTTTTCTGTTTTGCAAAATACTTAGAATATCTATACATTTTGATAAATCAGATGAGATTACGTAGGTATTCTGCATGCGGTCAGTGTATATTATTTTATGAATCAGAAAATGGTATCAGTTGGCAGAAGTATTCCAACAATCTGCCGATCAATGGCCACCCAGGTATTTCACCCGTGAGTAATAGCTACTACAAGTCGTCTTGAGAACTAACGCTTTGTAAATAAATAGATCATTAAGTTAAAACAACTTGTTGATTGCTTGCTAAATTGATTGCGAATCCCGTTCGACGTTAGTCGTGTACTGACTGACCGGGTAGACTCGCGAGACTGCCTCGGGTTCCCCAGACAGGATCTGACTTACACGAGGTAAGAGGTCGCGCGGCCTCGCCTGAGCGTTGTCATTTGCCTCACGGTAAGCCACCTCGCGTGAAACTGCGTGGCCTGAGCATGCCCGAAGCATAAACACGAGTCTACACGGTTAGATAGCACCGCCCAAATACGCACAAAAGATCTTTGATTTATAGATGTATTGTGCGTATTAGACGATGAAATACTGTCTTACTTATATAAAAATGTAGGTACATTGTGTCTAACACTTACTTCGAGGTGAACTGTTGGTAAAGCTGATGTTATCGTAAGGCTTCACAGAAGGTGAGATTGTTAACTCTAATGAATAAGATTAGTGAAAGGAGCGTAGGCTAGTTATTAGCATTAATTATGTTTATTTTATTTGTGTGACCATAGTCACTTTTGAGGATTCGGAACTATATAGGTACCTCTCTTTTAATCCGAGTATAAATCAATACGAGCTACAAGCTGTGCTTGCGACTTCATCTGCGTATACTTTAGTTTTTGACTTTTACTTAGAAGTTCTTCCATTTCATGGGACAAATTGTATCGTGTACATTGATCCAATAAAAACTATTATCGTGCTATGTATCAGTAACATTCGCGCAGTGGCTATTGATTTTTATAATGTATAGACACGACCAAGCTAGTGTTGTTACCTATATATGCATGTGTAGATAGTATTTTTCTCATAAATGAGATCCTGAGGTTTGTATGCAAGAGGTATAGGCTGAAATATTGGGACATCGACGACCCAAACACTGTCAGTTGCATACTAATGTAATTTAGTACACGGACGCTCCGACAAAGCGTCGGGGATTTTCTTTTAGTATTGATTAACTGTTCACGGCCCGCCGTTCATACGAGGTGTCAGATAACTTATGATATAAATGAAGGTGTGTACGTGATTCTCGTTTTTTTTTTTACTTATTTCTTGGCGTGTACTCTTCTTTCAATGTCAGTATAAGAATATTGTGTATTAATAAATCTATTCTATTACAAAACTGTAACATTGAAGACAAAATAGTCTGTTCGATATTTGCGAAAAAACGTCTAAACTCATGATAGGTAAGATATAATATACGCCATCATTGGCCGCCAAATAAAATCAAAACACAGCAAAAAAAATCGGATTGTCACGCGGGCGATGGCTCCGGCTAAATCTAGTGACCTGTGAAGATTAACAAACTATTGGGCCAGCGTAGTGGATGGAGCTTCTCTCCACATCGAGGGAGAGTATGCAAGGTATAATGACAATAGGCTTATCCCGTATTAGGACTACGAGCAGTAAAAAGTGGGTTCACTGCAGAGTACCTCCGCCTACCACTTAGGGGATTACGGGCGGTATGACGGTGTTTAAGAGCAATTACGGCCCGTTTACGAATTCCAACGCATATGACAATGCAAACCGACAAACAACCGATGCACGGTCAAGCGGACGTGCCTACACAAATGTTTCGCAATCGTTGCGAATTCAGCAATATTGTGCAAGACAACAACATTGTGCTTGTAACAATGCTCTGGGAATCTCAACTAACGCCCGTGACATATTATCAACCCGTTCGCCGAGCCGAGCAGCAAGTGGCTTGAAAATTGTACGGCACATTTTAATGCATTGTTGCTCGAGTCTATGTAGGTGAGATAATGCAAGAAGTTACGTCGAGGTGGACACGTTGGAAAGCAAAGCAGCAAGTAATCGTAGAATAGCGGTAGAGTTCTCAACTAATTGTATTGCAATTTTTACATGGTAGCTCTATGTTTGGGGTACTGATAGAATATATTATATGAAATAACGGACTTTTTTTAACTATAATTAAATAAATGATAATATGCAATATTAAATCAGAAGCTAGAACCTGAACAGGAATAGTTGGTAAACTTTAATTTCCTTGTTATGGCTCAGTATTATAACCTTAGCGTGTCATTCGTCAAGGCCGTGTGTAACCTGTAAATGGCCATAGCACATAGTGAATGAATTGGCACAATAGTGAGAAAAAAATCTATATAATTTAGATTTCCATCTGCAGCGGCCTTAATGCGTTATTTGTGATATAAGTAGCGCTATTTGTAAAACAATGTTGTTTTGACAAGATATAATTTTTATGTTCCAGTCGGCGCGTGAGACGTTTTGTCTACACTGTTTTTATGTGATTTATGTAACTTTTTTCACATCAATTAAAACAAGAATACAAAACTAAATTGCTCTATTAATGTCTAGGTATATAAAAGGAATTGTCGAAATACAACGTTTGATTAAATAATGTAATATGAAATTTTGTTAATAATAAATAAATATATTAGGGTGTTACTATAGAGTGACTATCAGGGTTATGTTAATATAAAGGCGTGGTCACACCGCGGCGAACTGGCAAACGTATGGCAATAAGGCGCGCCCGCACGCGAACACACCATTAGCCCCACCAACAATATATCATACGCGCTCATAAAATATATAAGTGACGTGTCCACATTTGTGACACTTTGTCGGGTGACATAGAAAAAAAATACCATTGCCTGATAGAATTATTCATTGTGAAGCGTTACCTAAAGTAAAAAAAGTTTCGATTTTTTGCTTTAGTTTGGTGAAAATTGACTGTCCCTGTTATTTGGCCCGAGCATATATTTATACTTTTTTTATGACGTTCTAAAATTAAATTTCAAAGACACTGTAAAGTAAACAGTTAAAGATTGTCCGTGTTCGATGTCAGTGTTCTGACGTTAATGTTCTGTGAAAGTAATGTTATAATAAGTAGTAAATGAAATATTTAAATGGCACATTAACCTTCTCACTTTGACATTATATTCTAGTTCATGATTAACAAGTATTCTTACTTTAGGTATTTATCAGTTATAACAGTCACATAATCAGCTATTGCTGATTAATATATTTTCGGCAGAATAGTTACAGATATTTTATACCAAGTAAATCAATTGTTTTATTTTGTTAGATAGCACCACGGGCTCGTCTTTGCTTACTTACCGGGCATACGAGATAATTATTATAATACCCTTGGACATTATCCTTGTGCTTGAGGGTCCAATTAATTGATGACATCGTTAATAACATTGCGAAAACATTATGATCACAAATTAATTGCTAATTTGTGCTTCGAGTGTTCGATATATCTTTGAATTTCAAGTATGTACCAAATACACTTACAAAACTAAAGCATATATTATTTTTTATTCAATCAAATTAAGTCGTTATGTCTTTTAGTAAGGTTTATTTTCGTCATAATTTTCGAGCAATGGATTTTAGACTATTGAGGACAGCTATAATATAATCGTCTACATGTGTTCAAAATTTTATGTTATCTACATTATATGAACTGGTTGACACTCGTGTATGTCGGGCCTACATTATATGTAAGTATGACAGTGATAGATAATTTCCCATGGAGTGCATTACTTGTTTCAAGGTATTGCAGTAATATCCACGCTTTGTATACGGGCACTTGCAACCTTGTGTATTTGCAAAATTTTGCCATCGTTTATGAACTGGCATCTGGGGGTCTACTCTCATTAAGAGCTCGCCTATGCTCAGTTCAATGATGATTATTATAATAGAAGATCTAGTTGTCTAAGTGAGCTGAGAATTTTATGTTTGTACCCATGAAACTTTTAATAGATTAACGAAACGATTAATAAAAAAAACTACATAAAATACAACATTTTAGTTGTTGACCTTTTTTTGTTGATATTTTCTTATCATTTCAATAATTCACGCTTTCATTTTTATAATCGCTTGTTCTGCGATGCACAATTGGGGGTCTCAACTTTAAAAGCATCAAATCGATTCAATCAAATAGGTAAGATTTTTGATACTTCTATCCGAGATGGAATAAGCGGTCGTTCAAGTAAAATAGACCTCCGATTATTAGGTATTGTAACTGCTGCCCACGAAAGGAAATCCATAAAAGATGTTAGTAACAAAGAATAAAACGATACAGTAAAATGAAAGTCGGTAGCTGGATAACCAGAATTCGGCCCCAAAATGTGGCTTAAGTGTGCCTTAACGTTACATAAACGTGAAATATGTTTAAGTTATTTATCATTGTGCTAACACATAACAGTGTAGGTAGCTCTCTTATCCTGTTTTACAACAATCGCTTTACATTATTTCAACACCAGAATCCATTATTTGCGTTTAGAGTAGGTACATTACATTGTTTTAACTGTATGAATTGTGACTTAACAGAAGTTACTATACGGCTAGTACATTACCACCCGTGTATTGATCCGTCGATAGCTTATCGCTTACATTTATCTGTGGCCCGATAGCTATTGTATTGTTACACTGAAATGTGCTTTTAGCATAAAGGTATATATTGCTATCGATTTATATTAACTGATAATAATATGGAATAATCAGTTAATATTTATTTACCATTAGCTCTCCCGGCGAACTTCGTACCGCCTCAGACTCGAATGTATAAGAAAATGAATTACCTTTTTTATTTAATTTTTTGGGATTTTTTCCCATGTAGTTAAAGATATTCTGCTATTTACTGGCTACCACGGTGTGATGTCATCGCTCCACCTTTCGGGGGTCAGTCCCACACTGAGTCTTCCGACTCATCGTTACGCCAGTCTAGAACTTTTGAACCCCAAGTCCATATCGGTCGGCGAGTTTCATGAGTAGATAAGAATAAAGAGGAGAAATTCGTAGGTCAAAGTGGTACGACGGCCAAGCCCAAATTTAATTAACATAAAAAGTTTTATGTTAGCGTGTCTAGTTACCATACAAATTCCTATCGAGCGCGCGGAAACTGACTCGAAACTGGAACGAACCATAATGACAATGGCGCCGAACTAGCGAACTCGAGAGCCAATTTTTTTTAAATGCATGACTCCAATGTATGGAAGGTCATAACGTCGTTGTGTATCAACCCGATGCGTATCTAACCCCCTTTAAAAAAGCTGATACGAAAACGAACCATAAATGTCAACGTGCGAACAGTGTAAATATAGAGGGTGTGCGTGGGTGTGAGAGGGACGACCCAGCTATTGTTCTACACCTGCCAGCCGTCACCTGGCGCGGGGTCTCGTCTATATTTGATTAGGTTTTTTCGGGGTTGTAGTCCTAACTATGAATGCGAGGGCAAATTAAATTGCTTGGGGTTAGCGAACGCGATATTTTTCATAACACATCCACATAACTGAATTGTGTAAAATGACACTTATGTTTGTTGTTTACAGTACTGTAATTGTAAATTTGTAAATAAATATGTTGACGGAATGCGTTCCTCACTCGGCGGGAAGGATACCTAAGCAATTGCTTCGAATATTACCTTCAATTTATCCGAGTTCTATTAGATAAATAACGAATAAAATAGTTTTTATTTGAATGTCCATTAAACAATATAAAAGTGCACGTCAGACAAAATATCCCAGAAGCTAAGCGGATAGCGAAGAATACATCGTCACGTCTACTTACTTGCGTGATACAGCATACATACAGCTTTAGTATATTAATAATACATCATATTATGCTATGCGAGGCCACAGCACAAGTTTAGTTACTCCATTAATTGAAGATCCGAGCCTGTCGAAGTCGTGCAATGGTTTTCGTTTTAATAACCCATATTTGACTTAAGTGTACCCACTACAGCGTTATAGTTTAGTTCGATTAATATCTGAATTTTAGCAGTAAATGGTTTGGCATTGGTCTGTTCATTCTCTGCTCAGTATTAGCATAACAATTTTAGCGTGTTATGTTAGAAACACAGCATACAGGGTGCGGGTCTGTGTTCGAGGATTTATCATAATTAAATTAAACAAGGAAGTATGTCCGAATATAACCTTGCCCTACAGGTACTAATGTGCGCTTGTATTAGACACATATCTGCCTGTTTATTGTTATCCATGGTATACCGTTCACCTATAAAGATCGCAAAGCTATGTTGTATTCGCAATCAGTTAACAAGGATTTAATATAACAATGAATTAATGTAACGTTTTAGATTATTTTGGCGCTGATTTGATCATTCTTATTTGGCTAAATATAGCCAAATAAGAATCATCAAATCAGAGTTTCACTTAAATTGAAACTATATCGTCGAATACGTCATAATAGTACATTATGATACAAGTGAGCTAAGTTGGTCATTGCAGTCGAGCCCGGATTGCAGCCCGAGCCGAAGGCGAGGTCGCAATGAAGCCGAGTCTGTAATTACCAAGTGCTCACTAGTGTCATGCGACGATTTTCAACACACTTGGGAGGAAAAAATACTAAAATTTCATACGAACACACTATCAATAGACACATATTTGTGAAACATGGCTACAGAACAAAAAAATGAGCGTTCCTTACTCTGCAGTAGCTGCATTTGGTGCTTACATATAAAAGTAGGTGTTGTTACGGCAACATAAAATGAACGATCGTCCATTTTGTCCTAAATCCAAGCCAACTTATGGTTGTGAGCGGACCGCAAGCTCCGGCAAACTTTGCCATGACCACAAACGCCCCGAGAAATTGTTGGTTTAAAGAGCTTAGGTTAATTTGCTTAAATATCTTAGTTTTTACAACAGCCGCCAAAATGTAACCGCTGTATGTCCTATTTAAGGTCACCGCATTTACGTGAATGATATGCTCAAAATACGGGTAAGATTGAATTGCTTCACAATGTATTATTCTCTCTACAAGTAGGTACATTTTATCGTGGGTAGGTAATTTTCTCGATTGTAGTCAGCCTCATAGCGCCAATCGTAAGTTTAGGTGAAGAATGACAGTAAACAGGGCAGAGAAGAAAAAAAAATGCAATTTATTAGGGCGGCGGCAGCGAATCTGTTGCGAGACGCTTACCCCCAAATTTATAGATTTGTTATAACTTTATCAAACGTCATATAGCACTGCGCACAATCATTTTCCTTTGCGCAGTACTATATGACGTATGATAAAGTTACAAAACGTCTATAAATTCGGCGGTTAGTTGCCAAACGTTTACCCTGAAATTTATTGAATGTTTTATTTAATTTACAATGGCATTACCAAGCAATTTTCTACTGAAAAACGCTTTGTAATAACATTGTAAAGTGTAACCATGTTTTAAATAAATCATCCAATTTTATAATCTCTTAAAAATGACATGTCACTCTTTACATAAATTTCGGAATTCGATGGTTAATGAATGACGCCTCAACACGTAAAAAAGTTCTACTTCAAGTCTCACGAAGTTTCATTACCGTTTTTTTACGTTTTAATGTCACTGAACCTAAACCTTTTGTACTTTTTTTCTCTTCCCGCTCTTGAATAGCCTTCTCTTTAGTGGAAGACAAATTTATTTTTAAAGACTGTTTAATGGTGCACATAATTGTATCAAAGAATTACTTCAATATTTTGTTGACACGTGTAAAGTTAGATATTTTAAACTTTGGATATTATTGTATTAGAAAATTTTGATTTTATAATATTCCTCATAATACTGACCCAGTATGAGTAGAGTATTGAACGCCTATATACAGACAATTAAAAGAGAGAGTACCTATTAGACGCCCAAAAGCTTAACGTTACTTATTTAAGATATATTTTAACTTATGTAACTTAAGATATTGACTTAACCACAAGTAGGTATCAGAATATATTTTTTTGTTTATGTTAACCATAACAATACTCATGAAATGTTCAAAAAAATACACAGATTCTACTGCCTGATCAGAATACCGTTTCTATGGAGAAACGGGGCAAGCATTTCCATGGTTTCTCTTTTTATAAGGATTTTATACATTGCTATGGGTACGTGAGAACAATAAAGGAACATCTAAGCAGGCATAGGTAGTTAAATAAGCCCACAGCGAAAAATGCACCGAATCTTGATCGTCTTATGAGTGAATTTATAAACTGCTGCTGTAACGCCAACGAGCGCAAGAAAGTTCGCTAAATAGCCCTTATCGCATCACCGAGGTTTATTTCAACAAGCCTTGGTATCGTAGTACCTACATAAGTATTCCGTTTGGCGAACTTCTCCTCATAATTTTATCAGGGCTGCTTTGGAACCCTGACCCAAACAGGGCTCCAAAGTATTATTTATAAGTTACAGTTTTAATAATGATGTCATTGACGTCAACGTAAGTTATGTTTTATTTTTGGGACATGATCTTTATGGTTTATATAACTTTACTGTACATTTAAATCTAAGTCAGGGATGCAATTATTTTTGGTACAGTTCCACATGAAGGTCGAAATTTACATGGAGAATATCTAGTAAGGATTTCTAGGTATAAATGTTCTGCTATAATATTATATGTACCTACCTATGTATATTATTATTCGTTGGGTCGTTGGGCTATTATCGTAAACTCGGCGGAGTTTCGTTGACCGGAAGTGCTTGCGGGTGGAAGCGCGGGATTTGACCGGAAGTTGGGCAACCCTGGTTGATGTGTTAAGCTTCAGTACTGGGGCTTAACTGAGTTATTAATTAAAGACCACGAGGATCAGGGTCCTATCAAATGTGCAAACTTTTTATTTAATGTTAGTCATATTTTTTGTACACAATAGGAGCTATACATAAGAATACAACAGTAACTGTTATGAATTCGACTACTTCAGGCTTCATTTTTTTTGCAACTCAGAATAACGGCAGTAACTATGTGATAGAGACATAACTTCAAGATTTCCTATTCTTTGTACACACTTTTAAATTTTCCTAACGAAGGTAAAGTTTTCTTCGACATTTTTCATGCAGTTATGTAGACCCTTCTTTACCCTTCCTTTTATATAGATATAGTTTCTTTATTGTATAGGATAGATATACGGTAATACTCATGAGTATATTGTGAATAGAAGTTTATATTGACCACGTGTCATTTTAATATAGTAAGGAACGTCCGTATCCACGATAACTCTATTTAATATGATCAGCTGTTGCCGTACCAATACTGCCACTATGTTTATGTAAAACTGAGGTCGTTGGCATTCAGGGGAGGCATATGCGAAGTCACCTGCTCGCTCCCCTCGGATAGAGGCCACCCTCACGGGGAAATATTAAATGTTACACGTTCAGTTAGTTATGTGGGTTCACTAAACCTTTACTATGCCTATAATTTGTTTTATTTTTGATACAGATACACAGACCATCACGCCTATAATATCCGAAGGGGTAGGCAGAGTTGTATTCCAGCACACTCACATTTCGCCGATGGTATTTGTCGTCAATGTAACACTCTAAATTCTAGCCTATTGCCATTATACTGGAAAACCTGCCCTTAATGCGAAGGCGGTTCAGGCCGTCGTCCACCGCGCTGGCTCAGTGCGGGATGGCGAAAATCACTCGGCTTTTATAAGACCTGTATGCTTTCATAAGATGTTTGGCTTCTTTGTTTAGATAGCCAGTGATAATTATTATTATTGAAAATGAGACTGATAGAAATACCTTGTATATTAATCGTATCGTCAATCTATAATACTGCATCTGCTTTGAAGGTAACTTTAGTAATAGTGTTTGTATTCGCTAATACACCTGCGTATAGTAGTCCCACGCGCTAAAAATTCCGACATCCCACATTAAATAGACGGAGCATCTACTCTATGGCGCATCATAATACCTTCAATTGAGTAATTATTGCGAAATTGAAAAGGTAAAATTAATGGTCTTATTGTTAGCAAATACTTTGAGACAATCTTTTGAAGAAACTATTAATTCCAAAAAATGTCCCATCTTTACTGTTTATCAGCATGAAAGGCGTGGTTATGGACCGTTTTTAATACTTATGTATGTTTACGTGTATTGCTTGTTAACGTATGTTAACATTATTTCTTTAAATGATCATATAGTAGCATGTCTTGATGGTCGCAGAAACGCCGCGCCGCGTCGCGTCGGTCGTCGACATTTAATACTTATCCGTTATAAGACATTGTCTTTTGTTACAGCTAATACGTGTTGCACTGTTGCAAAGCACGCGATGCATAGCAAATAATAATAGGATAAATTACACCATCACGCCTGTAATCCCCAAAAGGGTAGGCAGAGGTGTACGGCAGTGCACCAACCATTCGGCGATAGTATTTGGTCCCAATGTAATAGGGGACGAGCCTATTGCCATTATACTGGGCACGCACCTCGTCAATATGACGAGGATTTAGGCTATAGTCCACCACACTAGCCCAGTTCGACTTGGTGAACTTCACTCGACTTTTCGATAGACGTGCTGGTTTCCTCACGATGTTTGCTTCACCGCACAGCAAGTGAGAATAATTCTAGAGCGGTAGACTGAAATTCAATAAAAGTGGTGACATCATCCGCAAAACACAAGTGTGTTGAACTAACAAGATAACGACGTTAGTATGAGGTAAATTTATTAGTACCGAGTCTGGAGAGTCGTTAGGATATCGTGTTACTCCTCGGATACGAGCGAAGTTTGCCAATAGTTCATGGGATAACAAACATTAATCTTATGATTAAAAAAAGTTGTGTAGAACCTTAGCCTGGTGGATAGAGTGGGTGGAACCTTATCCTAGTGATTAGAGGGGTTGGCCTCATAAATGAGATTCCGAGTACGATCTGATTCGTTCCGGGTTCGAACGAATCAACTAAAATCCAGAATTACCTTGATATGTCAGTCTAGATTCTCTATATTACTGATATCGATGGAAATCTTTGTAGTAACTTGGAAGTTAAGATTTATTTGAGCTGTCATTCATATGGTTTGGACAACATAAATATATAACTGGTTTTGAGATGATAATCTATAAGAGCACGTTCTAATTCATCTATATTTACAGATTTGGCACCAAATTAGTTAACAATATTGATGAGTTTGTTATATTTTAACGCACATACACGATATCTCATTCGACAGAGTCATCTTACACAGCTTTTGCATTTTTTTTTCGTGATTTAAAATAAACATTTAAATTCTACTATCAATGTAATTCCTGTAAAACAGGATGATTAGCTATGTCCGTCTATGTTCTACTTTAGTATGTAATAGTAAGTGTACTAGGATGTAGAGTCGGCCATGAAAGTGGCGTATCAGTTTTAACAAAAAGTCCTAGTTAATAAAAAATCTACTATGGTTCATATTTGATACGTTCTAAGTTCAAATAAATAACAAATTTCAAAAATAGGCCTTGCGACTCTACTATGTACAAATGATATTCAACCGGAGTTTCTTGGTAGCCTTTACAGGTTATTATTCGTGTACCTACTGCTCACTAAACAATAAATTTAAGTGAAGCGAATTAGCTCCCGCCGCTTCGGTTCCATAATGCTATGTAATATTCCCATGGCGAGACTTTAACAATATAACAGTGTAATTCGTCGACGTATGGGCAATTACGTTGGAAACAAATAATACTTGAACCTCTCATATATCTGTGACATGAACACATTACTACTTACATCCACGGTATGGAAGCGGTAACTAATGAGTCATTGTAAGATAAAAATGTGTCAGAAAAGTAGCAAATTAATGCCAATATATACTTACGTTTTGTTACTTACCGTTCTTTTTTGACATAATAAACTCATTTCTAATATCAACATTGCTAAAATTTGCTTGAAAAGAATTAGAAAATAAACTTCTGTTAAATATATTTTCGGCTGCTCTAAGTCTGAACTAATTAATATTGGTACATTGTTTATGAATGGTCTTAGCGGCGTGTTGTCACTATGCAACGTAACATTTAGCGCACAATGTTATGGGAACCACCTAAGCGGTCTCACGAACAATTTGCACACAGTAATATGTTTTACGTACTTATCTACAGAGCAGGTTCGGTCCAAGGTCGACCACTACGTACCTATGTATAGCCTGTGGCTACTTCATGTATTCAGTTAAAGTTAACCACGCTGGTTGAACTACAAATCATTATTAAACTAGTCTTCGTAAATATAATAATATAAAATGGTTTTGTTGGTATGGATGTAATATTTACTTATCAGATTGGTATATTTTATTTCTCTATTCGGATGCTACATTATCACTGAGTGCGATAGTGTATGTTTCATTGAAGTACCGCAGGCGTAACCGCGGGCAAAATCTATTTTTATATAAATGCAATTATCACGCGATAAGTAATAATATCCTCAACTAGTTCAATGTTAAAATTAAGTGGAATCATGATGTTTACGAGTACCATACACAAAACACCAAATAAATATGATATATCAGGACCATACATTCATGTGGTTGATAAATTCAAATAATACCTATATACTAAAATACCTATGTACTCGGTTTTGGTCAGCCTGATGACTCCTGCAATTAAATTGATGAATCCACGTAAAACAATATTTGCATCATCATTTTGTTAGTGGTAATCTGCTCCGCATGCAATAATTATAGCTTGATTTGTTAATAAATTATTATTATATATTTGCAATAAGTGAGGCTGTTTGTTCGTTTATAATTGGGAGACCGAAATGTTTGTATTTGAGAATCCTTGAGCCACAGTGCATTTTATCTGCTGGATAAATATCTCAATTCATTAGCAGTGAAATTGTATCTCCACATTACGTATAAAAATGACGTAGAGTTGCAATTAATAGATGCGCTATGTTACAAAATAACTATTACAACACAGCACAGCAAACTGGTTCTTTATGAGATGAACAGATAAAAATGTACCGAGTTAATTAAAGTAATAGTGTGAAAAGTGTCCGCTATTGTTGTTACAGCAGCTAATCATAATATTTACATGTACACGTTATGAGTTGATGAGAGCGATGCTCTTGTTCGCGATTCTCGTGTGTGTGGATAACAGGACGTTCTGTGAAATGATCCAGAACTATATCTCGGAATTAATGACTGACAGATTGTCATCAACGAACAATAACAAATCAGATCCTGCCCTGTGATGAAATAAATAAGTATTCCTGGAATAATCTTCAGACACGAAGCCGTGAAATTGAATTTTGTTTTGTTTCAATAATTTTGTCAAGTCCGCTGTAATGCTATCGATATTATGAATTTTGAATATAAATAAGGCAAGGAGAAAGCTCGCTCTCAGTAATTGATGAAAGACGATTTTATTTTTCGCTCTCTCGAACCCTCGAGGAGGAGCTGTCTAGTATTGTGATTTATCGACATAAAGTTATGAGGCGTGAGCTACATTCTCACGGACACAAATAATTTTAATATAAAATATTTTTTATTCGCTGCCTTTTCGGATATTGCAAATGTTCGCTTTGAGAGTTTCCACGGAGAAGAGTCCTTGACTTGTGATATAAAGTTGCTTATCCCAATGTTATGTTACAGTAACTAGCTAAGTTAAAACTCTCATGTAAGATATAAAGTTCAGAGGACTTTAACTTGCATCTACATGTTGTTTCGTTGTTGTCAAAGAAAATCTTCGTGAAGGGGTTTTTCACGAACTCTGTGAGAGGTCTTGACTTGATTGTATCGATCTATTTTTTTCTGGTTTTTAGTTTAGTTTGTTATTCGGGATGTAGCTGTAGAAAGAATAGATTGCCTTTTGACGTCATCGCATTATTTTTGGAGCATTTTAATTGTGAGTTTGTCGTTTAGACCATCAATGACGTCAATTAAGACTGTTTTTCTTACTGCAACACAATGATATCTTCTATGAATAACGTATTTTATTATATTTAGCTCGAAGTTTCATAAGCCACGCGGGTGCTGGACTCTGCGCATGCGCCACTGTTTGTTTGCTCACTCGTGTTTGTTTGTTTTAGTAAAAATTTATAGCGCTTCGTGGAGATTCGCCACGCTCGGGACGATCCTCTCCTTTGAACTGCTTTACGTGTTTGCGCCGTGTATGCATCTCTTTACTTTGTACTATTTCATCTCGTATACTTGTTCCCAGGTTATTTCTAGTAATCTTACTTGTACTGAGAGTATTTCACTGAAATATAATTTTGAGAGTAGTAATAATTACAGTAGTTCTATCAGCGGCAATACTTTGTTTGCAAATCGAGTTTGTTAACTCACTTCCTCCAAATACATTGAACATACAAAGATAAAGGAGATAAAGAACGGACGTATAATATGGTCACGGTCACGGTTGAACGCTGTGTAATATTTGGAAATGAGTTTATATTAATAATGGAAATTAGTTATAGGTATCATAATACTTTTTGGTTTAAAATTTATCATTGACGTTGCTCCCTCCTTAGTTCTCCTTGCGGCTTTGTATATTTTTATCAGTCGTTGCAAGTATCTAACATTATGTACAGCTCCATCTCTCGCAATATTCCGCCTCCTACATACCATAACTCTACTTAAGTGAGCAGGCTACTGATCGATGGTAATCTACTAAGTATTTCAGCGTCGTAAACCACGTCAACCGAATAATTGTATTATAAATTACGCACACGTCTAAGCGAATCATCATTAATTGCCAGATTATTGCCCGAAAACAATCAAACGGACTTTGATAGTTAAAATATTTTCATTAGACCGCCCATTTAAACCGGTGGAATCGCGATTGATTCCGATTTATGCACTGTTATATTTATAGCCCCTTTTGTAAGTTCATTGTTGCCGCTTTTGTTTCGCGTTATGGTTATTTACTCAATTAAAAAAATGTTAATTAACAATTAGTTTGAATTCGATTTATGAGTGTGTGAGGATTGTGCCAAGATATTTTATAATAAAATCGCTGGATTTAACATTGTAACGCGTTTCTATTTAAAACAGTTATAAGATTGGAGTAATATTGTGGATGATACCTCACTATAAAAGACATGAATTCCAGCTGCCTAATGCTTTTAAATGGCCATTACATAAAGTTACGAGTGTCACGTAAAATTATTCATGTAAAATAATAATAACCCACCCAGTAATCCTCGCATTCGGTACAAATGTGAATTTGCATAAACATGTGGTCGAAATACCTCAATTAGGTGGTATAATACTCGAGATAAAGAGAGTATGTTATTATAAAGAGCATCACCGGCCAAATGGACTCGATAACGCGAGGCTATGATGTCCACTGTAATTCGCAACGGCCGCCCGAAATTGGTTTAGTCGCTAGGAACACTCCCCTGAACTGTTAATTGAGGCAATTAGCAGTTTTTTTTACCCAAAGACTAAAAGGCACGGCATATTCTGAAAAAAATACACAGCACCGCTAGAATGTTTTATCGTTATCGAGTTGAGTTAAATACAATTTGCAATTTCGCGTCGTACGACGCGCCACATCCTCTCTCGATAAACGTCTACGCCACCACCGCCGCGATATTTGACAGGAGAATAACATCCAATATGAGCTTTATGCCACCAGTATAATATCCATTTTCCTACATCACACACGTATATTTCATCAGACTACACAGGTAACAGGTTGTCGTGACACAATATTTGTCGTATTAGATAATGTGTGGAAGAAACAATTTATATTTCTTATTTCAATGGGGAAACAAATTCTAAAAGGAGATAGAAATGTCAATTGGAACGACATCTGTCTTCCTTGATAGTAACTTTATCCTATAATACAATGATGGAACAAATTTATGCTTAAAGAAACCTCACATAAAACGTTCCTATTGAACAGATTTTGTTCCTATCTCTTACGATGTGTAGCCAGCGCGAGTCGCTAGTAGTAAATATACCTCAACGATGACTAATGCCTTATTTTTATTAGAGTAATGTTAGGTTTACCTATCTACAATTCAAATAGGGAATGATATAAAATCTTAAACTTGTCTAAAACAGGCTGAAAACAGCTTGATTAATTAAGCGAAAACAGATATTATACAATTTTATCTGTGTTTATTTTTTGTTCGACTTCCACATGCGTACTGGCGCGTTGTTTATTTCAATTCCGCGGGCCCCGGTAGTCATTTTCATTTGGTACATGACAACGTTGAGTGCTTTTGATGTTTACTTATACCCAAATTCCGCAAAAAGACTGCACACGATTCTTGACAGTTATACGGGCAAAAATCCTTTACATAGCAATGAATACGTAACATTCCGCCCCCCCCCCCCTCCCCTCCTCCCTGCTCATTCTCATCAATTGTTTCGCGTGTTTGTTTGTGTTTGTTCTGGGTTGCTTGTTTTCATAACACACTGTCTGTCTTTGATGGCGGCGTGTTTGCTCAGCGGTTGGATTGCTCCGGGAACTTGTGCTCGAGACGCCGAATTTTCTGAATGTAGCCTGGAGGTTGAGAAACGATACGTCTGTTTCTTTTTATTCGTATCTCCATTCACTTTGTTTGCAATATTTCTTATGAAATTCGTGAAGTGGTCAATGTCGATTCTCGCATTTATTCTCTGAAACGCTTAAGCGGATTTTTATTAACATTTTATTTCTTACCGTGGTTTCAATTCTCTTGTTCGTATTCTATAATTTGATCAAGGTGTTCGGGCTGTTATATCTTCTGAATGGGACATAATTAATCTCAGGTTTCATACGAGTTATTAGTATATATGATACCTTATATTACACACACTTATATTTCATACCCAGTGTCATTACTATGCAAACATATGCTGTCATTTGTCACACGGGAGCGCGTAGACAGTAGCACAACGCTTTGTTAAACGACACTGTAGTTAATCTAGCTCATCTTAAATAACGCATTATGTCTCATTATCGTAGCTCATCTACGTCTGCTTACCAAATTGTTAATTCGGGTGGGAATTATTCGGCCGGCTGCTGCTCGTTGGCCGCCGTCCACCGCATGAATTTTGCCGAGTCGTGTTCTTCGTATTGTTAATCCATTGTTATTTATAGTCGGACTAGTACTGTCTTTGCTTCGGTCCGTATACACCACAGGATCTAATTGGTCAACGTTTCTAATTTGGTATATTTGCCGTTTTGTCGCATAAGGGATGTAAATTTGAGCCTATTGTCAAAGGAGTTTCTCATAAAAGAAATCAATGTTTCTGTATAAATCATATTAGTTGTAATGTTTATAACTTAAACTTTATATTACGTTCTTCATCTAGATTTTAGTTTTGGTACAGACAAGAATATAACGCCTACAGAATTGAGACAGACACTGAACGGTTATAATTTGTAACGGCCAAAGATGAACACGCCTAATTATATACGCCTAATTATAATCTCCGGTAATGTTAATGTTAGTTAATTGTAGAGGGCGGTGCAGTGGGTAGTGTTCGCTGCACACGAGCGCTGCTCACTGGGTCCGAAGCGGAACGTCTGGCTGGTGTGCATTAGTCCTGCACGGTCACCGCTTGCTCGCGCGAACATTGTGAAGCGACGTTTTTGTTATAATCACAATGGATAGTAATACTTATGAGGTATAAAAGAGTGATGAGTTCGGTTTGATATACCAATTCTTTTTATATAAAAAAAAATAAAAAAACTCTTCTAAGCTACCAGATGCTTTGTTAGAGCTATAAATAGTTAAAAACTAAATTTAATTGTTTTTCCTCGCAAATTTTCATGTAATTATTCAGCTAAGGTAATAGTTTATAAGAACGTACACATTTTAAAAATACAAATACCTTTGCCCTTGATATAATCGTATATTTGTCAAATAATTACTCATTGGCTAACAGCTTTTGTTCTTAATTTAAAAATTGGTATTATATCAAGTGGTTTTTTTTAAATGTATGTGTTAGTAGATTACTTAAATGAACTTTTGTAAACTCGTAAAAACTAAACTGAAATGTTGGTTCCTTGCTCTAAAATAAAAATAATTATACTTGCTGGATTTTTTATAGGCTGAGTGATAGGTGTTTGACGTGACAAAAAAAAGAGTAACATCGATTTGTCTCGGTTGACGAGCACTGGAGCAGTTGCGGTAGGTACTCGTTGTGATTGGCAGCCTGGGCGGTCGATGACATGGCGGGAAACATTCTCATTGGTCAGATGTTCTCATTGTTATGACAGAAATTTCAAAATGCCACGCGTAGTTGTTCTGTAAATTATTTAAAAAAAACATAGAATGTGAACTATCGTACAATTCCGATGAGTATCTATTTTCTTGTAAGTTCTACTTAATGCAGATTTAATTGGTATGTAATATTAATAATAACATCGACTCCAATTTTAATAATTACTCAATTCGTTATGTTTACAAATTAGGTAATGATCCACATTGGTTATTTTTTTTTCATGTGAGCGTAAAAAACACTGAAAAATAATAAAAAACACCCTTGGATTCTGCCTGGGTAGGCACTTTTATATAAGTTTGCACGGCAAATCCTCGAAAGATAAGTTTTATATTTTATTCCTTGGCGGGTGTACTTTTACTCCTTTTCCCCCAGCGTCTGCGGGGTAGAATCCATCAAAGGATTAAGGGGGGTGTCTCGGTCCTGATCGGTCCGTCGTTATTTCCTCGGATGTGGAATAAATTATCCGCCACTTAGCAATGGCCCGCATATTTCACACATCTTTAAACGATTTTAAAATGAGTTCGATTCTATGCGAAAACCAGACGATCTCATAGAGTAGCTCTATTATTTATTTTTCTCATAATGTTTACTTACTAATTTTAACTACACATAATTGTGTTACATCTAAAGATTATTGTCATAATTTTATAACTTATGCGTGAGTCAGATTTACTGGGTCCATGTAAAATTTATAGGGTTCCTCCGGGATAGTCAAAACCCTGGTACAGCTGTTAAGTATTAAAGTTTCATAACATACGTATATACCTACCAACTCCAGACTCACACTCGTGAAGTGAAACGCTCGGCAAGCATCCACGTTTCTTTTCAATCAGGACAGATTGAGGCCCACCGCCGCACAGTGGCACGAGCGGGAGGGATTATAGACTGCATGACGCGGCAACATCAGAGTCTCCGACGTACCCACCCGTCATTTCATACAGATGGAAATTGGATGTGGCTTTAATGCGAACGAACCCAGAGACGTTTTTGTAAGTAATTGGCAGCCCGCTAGGGTGTCAATTGCATTTGAATTTCACGGATTTAATTGGTTTCTATATTTGGTGTAGCGTCTCGGAATGAAATCATTGTGTTGGAGATGTTGTTGATTGAATCCAATTGTGGACTGTCTATATTGCTATTGCGTAGCTATTGTCAAAACAAATAAGGCGAGTGGTTGCCAAGGCGGGCACTGTTTTTGGCGTCAGATGGATGACATGCCAAAAACGTTCCAAACGTTCCAATTGATAAAACCAGACCATAAAATAAAATTGTACACTGGAATAATTCCAAAATAGACTGATTTTTTATTACTCAACTCTATAATATATTCAACGGTTACTTAAGCTGATCGAGCTTTCATCGAAATGTAGAGTCACAGAGGTAGCAACTACATTACTATAACTAATTCCATCGAATAACTTAGGTAAATCCTTTTAAGTAAGTAGAATATTGTATGTGCCGTTTCGTCTAGCGTCTTGAGAAAGCCAACTCGGCACTTCGCATGATCTAATTTCCAAATTACCAACTCCGTGTTAGCGCAAGATCCTTTACAGATTTCGTGGTAATGCATACTGGTGCATTAAGGAGATACTTAGACGTCTCCAACTAGTTTCTTGGACGGGATTCTCTGAGACGATGCACATAGTTTCTGGTCGTAGACGCTTTGGGGACTTAGTTTAATTTCTTTACGGTGCCATTTATTTGTATTATTGTTCAAAATTTAGTCGGTGCACCGGGCTTAAAGTTAATTCTAATCTAGTTCGCAGAGAATGCCACGATAGTTGTTCTAACAGTTAGAACTTCGTTCAAAGATCCTTGTGTTGTCGCATGAATGCGATCTATGGTATTCTAATCTTCTCAATGCTTCAAACTGTTCGTCTTCTCAAAAGGCAAGCGATCACTCGACACGAAAAGGTTCTGTAAGTTCGTTTCTCTCAAAACACAGATGGGAAAAATGCTTTAGCATAACGGATATGTTTCGCACGGATGCACGAATTTTAAACAAAATATGACTCGCGCATTCTTGGCGTCTACATATTATATTATTCTTATTGTATAATATGCTGCTGAAGACACCTTTACTTATGTGATCAGTATAAGTCAAGAGGAAAGACTTAAGACAAACTAATACAGTGAGACCCAAGCAAATTATCGATTAATGTGACTGATATTCCATAGTGCAAGCACAACGCTACGACGCCGTCACAATCGGTCATTGATTACGACCTTCCTCCATCCGCGATTGTACTCCAATCAAAGTGATTCCGATCACAAAGGGTTGTAAAACGGCGCCGTCACCAGCCCAGGGGTTGGTTTCACCGTTCTGATTAATTGTACCCGGGCGTCGATAGGTTAGTGATACGATTGTGTCTAAATATACGCTTGTACGGCTGATCGAATGGAACAATAGATGGTTTGATATTGATATGCATTTATGTATTGTTTCAAAAACTATGTAAGTATAAAACACTTCATATCTCTCTCGTGCGTTGCCATATTAATCATAGAAAATAGACGTGCGTTTTGAAAGCACATTCTATCGTTTTGTTGGCCACCTGACTTTTCGCTGTCACATACGGATAGGGGACCGTTTAGCAACGGTGCATAGCTCGCGCTCGCTTCGCGTAATTAAGTCAATGCTGCGCCGGCGCAGGAAAGTGAGTGGCTAGTTTCGATATGGTACATGGAACGCAACTGCTATTTATCAGGAGTAGAGGAGTAGGGTTGTCAGTCAGAAACGTTAATTATAACAATTATCCCTGACAGGTGCCTTAGATCACAATAACTACTCTGAAAGGGTCTTAAGTGTGACCATCATGAGGGTGACCATGTACCCATGCAACCCTTACAATGGTCCGAGTATAGCTAAGATGTTCGGTAAAATAATTCTCACAACCTCTTAATTATTATTTTTTAAATATAATGAATATAAAATGTATATAAATGTATCAGCTAGGTAAGAACAATTAATACCTAGTACTTTCTTGAATTAAATAAATCGAATTGCTTCTGATTACAGATAAAGTAATGTATTTAATCCATGCGGCCCATCAAATTTAAACAATTGGTTCCAATTAACCAATTTATTAAATAAGACGGTAGCCCATAAAGTTTTAGCTTTAGAAATTGAATTAGTAAACAATAGTTGGTCCGTATTATTACAGTCAAGGTTTTACTCATAGTTGAATAGTTTTGATTAAGTGTTAATTTTAATAATACATTTTAGTCTGGATTGTTTGAGACGGGAATTATTGTTGTGGCTAATAAGAGACAATTATTGTCGATACAGAGACATATTTATAAATGCAGAAATTGAGGCAGACTGAGGTGATATGGCAAGAAAACATAATTGAAGATAAAAGTTTGCTGTACAAAGAACAACCAAAGGGACATTTATGGAACTTTTAAAATACTTTTTACTAAAGATTTATAACAGTTGTCAGCCCTGATAATCAGGCATGCAGACCACGTCGCACGCGCATTCTCTTTTTAGAAGTCTGCTTCCAATGATGCATTAAGAATGCATCCATTACGCGTCTGTGTGTATAAATCGCAATGATTCAATGTTGTTTGTGCGCAAAAAGGATTGATAGGTATCAAAGACATAAACAGTGAAATGAAAAACTCGGTCAGTATGTTGCGGACAATTTTTTTAAAATACAGCGAGGCTAAAGTGGGAGTGGGCTGGCCGTTTACCACGCATGGACCCGCAATGGTGGAGGTCGCTGACGTAGAGGCGTACCAAGAAAGATATCGGTAGATGATTTAAGCAGATCTGTAGGAATAAAGTGAAATAGTAAAGGGGAGGCCGTTACCGAGAAGTGGGACTTCCAATTGGCTTTAAAAAAATAAGCAGTACACTGTTTTAAATCATAATGGTGTAACTCAAGAGACTAACGTTTCAACGTATTGAATGATCGATTCTTGTCCATTAACCGCATTTATCTCCTCTTCGTCAGACGGCAAATATTACCTTCTTTTCAAGTTGCTATACTTAACTTTTTTATCGTTACTGTTCATGTGAGGTTATCCCATTTATTACTAGTAGTATCGATACCTCCTCCAAGCTAAAATGGTTGTGTTTGCAGACGGCTTTATAGCTATTTGTGACCAACGAAAAAGGAGGAGGTTCGCCGACACGTTTTTTTTTCAGTTCCTTATTCACTTCATTTTATTTTCAACAAATAAACACACACATACCAAATACAAACATAACATATTTTTAGTCGAAATATCGAATACACATCTATCTTATATATTAAACTATTCATCAGTGATCCACCCGTGTGTCTTAAATTGAGGAACATGAAACAAATAACTTAGTTTCACAACGATTCTACCTACGCTGAAAATTTGTGACGAGTTGATGGCAACTCATGTAAGTGCCGTTAACGAAACATATTAGAAATTAGTTGCGTTACTCACCGTAATCGACGTGAGACCAACTTTGAGTATCGGGTTGATGGGCCTCGCACCAACTTGGGCCCATATGCGTGTTTGTCTTAACTCACATAGTTTGGAGACAAATGATGTTGTACGGTTATTTGCTTCGTAATGTTGCGGCTTGATGCTTCATAGTGGATTACGTTGATTAGTTCGAGTGGTTTTGATTATACTTAAAACTTGAAATTGATCTAAAATTGTACATCGCTACGTGACACCTGTCTTAAATTTGTGTTGGTGAACATGATTTTATTGTCAATGAGCTTTGAAGTATGAATCAGGTAAACTTATTTTGTGGGCGATATACACGTTAAATTATACCATGTCTTGTCTACAAGCAATATAAAGGAACTTTCTTTGCCGTCTTATGTTTTCTGTACAGCGTTTGTGACTTCGTACTAGGCTATAAAAGAAAATGGTCTCGGTTTTAACTCTGATCCGATAGTTGCCATTGCTTGTTGCAATATCAATCAAAAATAAAAGCCACGTTTGATGTTAGATGTTTCTTTTTCACATACCTACGTGGCACTACATCTGATATAGTTTTTGCTCAGTTTTTATCTTATTCGTAATAATACAACTAAATGTTTCCACTCTCTCTTTTGTTCCACTATAAGTCATTTATTTTAATGTCGTGTTAGTTACACGATTTATAACTCAAGCCCGATTCAGTCGATTTTTTATCTTTGACTTTGTCCACGCCCCGAATAGCAGATACCATTAAAACATGGACAAATCACATTTGATTTCTGTACGAAGCTCGCGAAACAGCTAGTATTACAATATAACTTGTGTATCAGCGAATCACCAACACACTTGAATTCGGGTACATCTCATGTATTATTACCAGCAATTAAGTGAAAATTCGCGTTTAGCTTAGCCAAATAAACTGCTCGATTTGTAGTCGCACGGGCGTCGCGAAGGATTTCAATTTGAGCACGTCATTGAAACTACACCTATGTTAGTTTGGCAGTTTGCACAGGCGTCACTCCGGTGGTGTACGAGTTAAATTGAATTGAACTCGTTGTTTACGTGTAACGCGATATAGATGAAAGCGGTGCGCGGGTGGGGTGCGTCGGTTGATTAAAACAATATTCCTAACAAACCAAATGGCTCTTGCTTTTATTATCAGTCAATATTGTTGATGCAAATTTTGATAATGAAATGAAATGAAATGAAATGTTGAATTTTACACAGGTTGGTAATTTGTATTTTTGTAGTAGGGTATCTACACCAGTTGCAAGCTGTGTATAAAAGTATCCATTTCTCTTTGATAAAAAACGGGGAAGAATGCATAAAAACCGTCAACTTCAGGCTTGAAAGGCTATTACAAATAGAGGTGAAGTAATGGCGATGGCGAAAGATTGCGTGTGTCTCTTGCACGCCATTTTGTTCGGTAATCCAATAGTGAGGAAAAGATAAAAGCGAAAAAGATAAAAGGGGTGGTTTAATGGAATTAAACAACGGCGGGTGGGGGTGCCACCGGCGGCGGGCGGGGGACGTCGGTCGACGGGAACGCCGCCGCGCCGCCGCCCGCGCCGTAAGCCGGACTTGTGGAATGTCTTTGTTGGGATTGCTTTATTATAATTTTGGCTCACAACTTAATTTTTTCTTTGTTTTCCCGTGACGATTACAGCCAGCTTTCTTATTATAACATTTCGTATTAACTCGCGAGCGTTTCGCCTGCGGCTTCGTTTAGGCTTTACATTGTTTAAGACACATACTCATAAAAAATAGCTACACCGTGGAGCAATCTTAGTAAGATAAAAGGAAATGTAGTAATCTTTGCGGAGGTAGGTATCACCGTAGATTAAGGTCAAGAACTGTATACACTTATAAATATGATTACCTACACTAACTACTTTGTACTACAAAGATCGAAAGCTTTGATCGTTTAAAATGTTTTTTTTTAAAACGTGCAGCATATGTGATCTAAATCTAACACTGCACTTGCTACATGCTGCAGTGGACACGCGCAGTCGTGTGCGCATTGAATCACCAATTATAATGTGCGTAAGCTGTTATTTATCTCCAGCGGATGGCGGGTTAACTGCGCGGCCGCCGCCGATTTGTAGGTCGATTAGCACGCGGCCAAGAAGCCACCACGCTGTCGATACTTGATTATTCGCTCAGGGGTGCGCAACACTTTGTTTTCATAACTGCTTTGGAGAAACCTACCCAAATAAGACCGGAATACATCCCGTAAAAAATAAAAATATTAGCTGTGTAGATTGATTTGACTTCTAATTCATTCATGGAATAGGTTTCAAATACACTGAAAAATCGTCTAACTAAAGAGAGAACTCAAACATTTCATAGCAAATATAGTTCATGTTTTTTTTCGTATTTCAAATGTTATCGTTTCTATCTGAAAATTGATTTGATATAAATCTTTGAAATTAAGATAAGCGTTACCATATCTATTTGATTACAGAGTTAACAGTCGCTATCTCCATTATTGCGTGGATGGCTCATTAATCGAAGAGCAGTTGTGTCGAGCCAGTAACGCATCATTTGCGGAAATTGCTGGGAAACTATAGCGATTAGTACTAATTGCTTGGTTTGCCAAATCGTTGGATCTATGGACCTTTAAGTGGATTGAACGCGGCAGAGTCGGCCCCTGATAAATGACCGATAAAACTGTTTGAAACCAATATTAATTACTTGCGAACGAAATTAAATCGTTAAGGTGCCAAAATATTTCGTATGTTTGAAGCGCAAACTAATAAATGTTTTAACAAAGAGATAAGTTTCATTGATTCGCGTGTTCTGTTAATTAAACTGTGTTAGCCGAACATTTATAGTATCATTTATATTGTTATAAAATAGTTGGTAAAGTATAAATAATCAAGCATGTATCATGTAACTAAACGCATTCTGCATTGCGGGTCTCTCGGTCCAATATAATAATTTAATTATAATACTTATTTGAATGGTTGCGTGGCAACCCTACGATGCACCTGTTTAGATCGCTCAGCGCGAATGCGCCGACATCTGCCGAGGGCATGCACTTTTTACTTTTTTGTTTGTTGCTTTTTTTACTTCTAGTTTTTTATGTCGTTCCTAATTGCATAGCAACCAAACTGGAAGAGATATGGTGTTATATTATGATGTAATTTGACATAATTTAATGATGTTTAAAGTTTTATTTATAACAACAGACTGCTGCAACATGTTCACTAAATAGTATTTATTACGTCACGTAAGTGGATATATTTTACGCATGTCTATTTTTTGTACAGGAAGTATCTACACAAACAATTACGTAATGTGTTATTATCTAAATAATTTTAATAATACTAATTTGTGTAAATATGGAATAGGATAATGGAATTATTGTTAAGTGTAGCAATTTCCGTAATTTAATTTTGTTTTTCTTTATTTTCCAGGTAAGTCTTCCGTCTACTTATACGCCATCTATGAAATAAACTGTGAGTACTAGGTAGAACAAGTGTTTCAACACTTCCGCGACACAAATTAAAAATGTGTACCCATGAAAGAAACTGAAATGAATAAATAATATACCTACTGGTAACATATCGCAATTAATTCCCATTTATGAATATAGTTCAGAAGTAAAATAACATTGTCATAAGTGCACTAATACAAAACTACTGTACTTACTACTATTAGTTTAGATTATATTACTATCCCCTCTCTTCACACGATGTATAAATATAGAATACATTGCCTATTCATATTATTATTTTCATAATATATAATTGGATTGACAATAAATAAAGACTTAAATATCGCCAGGAAAACACACTACTGTATAATACCCAGACCAGAGCAAATTAACAGAAGATCAATATCCCAAAATACCCCAGGAGCCCACAGCAATTGGACCAAGCCATTAAAACTTAATATATAACAAATACATTAGCATCAACAATAATATTACCTTATATCCAACATCAACAATCTCTAGTCGTCACCGACTGTCTGTGGACGAATATCAGCGCAATAATTTTAGTACGTTATTTTTCAAATTACATTTATCAGACCCGCCCGCATCGCGGTTATTTAGTCAAAATTTCTTCCGAACAAAAGTCACAATATTGCGAAATGTTCTTGCTTTTTACTGATGACGCAAATTTAATATTCGGCCGGGGCGGCTGTTGTGACGGGGAGGGGGAGGGGGCTGCAGAGGAAAATTGTATATTTCTCTCACGGCCCTGTGTATCAATCATTGTCTTTTTGTATTTTATCCGTATCATCTACGTCTCATTTTATTATAGGTATTTTACACCTGCTTAACAAACATATAGGTATAATGTTATGCCTATTTTCGGTGTTCGCAAAGCCGGCTCAATTTACCACTTCTAAACAAACAGCTTTTCAACTTAAATTTTCGATAAATACTTAGAATATTTTGTCTTCCGGAACGGTGTTTTTGCTATCACAAAACAATGAAAATAAATATGAGGCGGGACACTTCAGAGATATGAAAACAATGATGAGATTATAAAAATATCATTTCCTTTTCCGGTATACACAAGCGTGATGTTCACTTTGTCGTACGCATTTTTCGCATTTCCTATATAAATCCTTCCTAATAGGTCCTGTTTTTTCTCACCGCCCATCCCTGCTCCTTGGTGTACCCCCGGTGGGTAGTGATTATTTTCCTTAATTGCGTAATTCACGATAATCCCGGTGAGGAATTTAATTTAGGCCGGTGAATTTTGGTACCTATCTTCCTGGTTTTGTTAATTTATGAATATTAGCTGTTTAACAAACACCACTAATTAAATCCAGGCTGTTTGTATTGTATCAGATTATACGTTAAATTGCATTTAATTAAAATGGAAATTATAATATAAAAAAATCAACTTGAAATTCGAACGCGGAGCCGATATCGGAAATTGAATAAAGAACAAAGTGACGACGTTCGGAAATTAGCTCGAAGAGCAGTTAGTTGAATTCGGTTCGGGCAACTCGAGATCCATGACCGGAATTGCGTCAGTCGGCTGGAGTTTCTTAGAAGCTTATGTAAACTGAACGCAAGGCTACCGGTATTTAGGTTTAACACACCGTCCAGGTAATAAGCGTACTTATCTATATATATATATATATATATATATATATATATATAAAACCTTACCTACTCCATTTATAACTCAAGAACGGGCGGACCGATTTTATGATCTATGATTTTTTGAATTTGTCTCCTTCCCGATTAGCAAAATAGCTATTAACACATGGGAAAAAATAACATTTGATTCTGAGGAATTACGAAGTTTATCACGAAAAGTGAAATTAAGTTCTCAGAACATGTCCGCTGTTAAAAGAGGAAGTTAAAAAACTCAGAGAATCGGCATAAATATAATAAAACAGTAATGATATATGTTTCCTTCGCATGTATCGAATATTTCAATTACCGCGTTAGTATCACACGCTGTTCACATCGTGGTCGGCCTCTATTGCCTACATCTGATCTATTTCTAATATTACAGAGGCGCGAGTGTCACCGGCCAAGTTTCGTCGCGGGATCGTTGAATCGATACGTACGTGCCCACCCGATCGTTTTGTACATGCGAGCGGGATTACCCTCCATAACGTCTTGATGTCTGACATCTGCCGCGCGCCCGGACGGTTCGGGGGCAGATGTTTTCATCCTCAGTTTTTTAGCTTCGATCCCGAATTGACGGATTCGATCCGACAGTTTTATTTTCGACCAGAACAGTAGGTATTTCGGGGTTGGCGAAATTCACTTTTTATGGCCCCGCCTGACGACAATTTTTATTATTAGTCGACTCGTTATAAATAGATGATTAAGAAATATTTTTACTGGTCCACGAGTAAGTATGTCAAAAAAAATTGAACACATAAAATTCCGTAATACGTGGCTATTACGAAGTCTATGTACGTAATAGCTGTTAGGCACCTGTCCGCGCTAATGGCAGGTCGACATGTTGGTCTGTCATTTCCATTGCTCTCAAAAGAAAGAGTGAAAAATGAATAACAATTGTTTGTTTTTTTGTACCGGAGCTATGACACAAAAGTAGATACTGAGTGCCTATAATATCATAAGCTAGCCTCCTATTACCTCAAGACCAAATCTATCAGCGAAATTTGGGTGCGCTGCAGTGCACCTCCACCTACAAATGTGATTATGTATATGAGCACTTACTCATCGCTATTGTCACATAAATATGCAATAACGATAACAAACTTAAGCTTTTTTTTGAGCTATACGACGTGCTATGAAAACAATTAGCATTTACAAGATATATCAAAAGTGTTCACAATCGTTCTATTTGAAGTCAAAAGTTGATGCAGTCGATGCCTCTGAGACAAAACTTTGTTGAATGAATATCACTGATACTTGTTTCTTGTTGTTGTTTTCACATTGCGGTTCAAAGCTTTTCAAGTTAATATTTCCGCACATCGACGAAAATAAAACCAAAAATCTGAGCAATCAATGGACTATATAAAGTATATGAATACCAATAATACGTAAAGCATTCATTGAGTATACCGTATACAGCCTAATTCAGAAAGGGTATACTACCATTGGAACCGGCGCTTTTTTATCATTATATGGAGCCAGAAATTCGATGTCATTTAAAAAACAACTTGCACATAACAAAAAAAAATAGAATTTTTGAAAGCAAATTAAGAAAATTACATTTTAAAATTCTGACCATACTTACGATTTCTGAATCACACTATTATTATTTTATGCTAGTCATATTACCTTCTATAATCAAAAACAACTGTTCTATTATCGTTACGACTTAAATATGAATTGACAGTAACGATAATTTGTAACATTTCATCACTTCCATAAAATTGCGTACCGGTGTCAGAGACACTTAAAAAAATCTCTTTATGTCTATTTCATATAAAAATCGCATCTTTGTTCTAAAATAAGCCGGTAAAATGGCGGGGGACACGCCGCATCGCTGGATCATAATACCGCCGACCGGTCGTTAACGCAATTACTTCGAATGATATACGATTGAGCGACTAGCACGGAATCGGTGCAGTTTGAATTCCGCATACACGTAACACGTGACGTTGTCGCAACGTTTATTATAAGTGTGGAAATGGGCCCGGTTCTGTGGACCGTTTGTTACAATTACTTTTTATTTCTCGTTTTTGCCGTAAGAGGTACCTCGGACCCACATAAAATATTATTTTTATTGCTCGGAACTGTGTTTTACTGATGGGTGGCCAGTTATGCTACCAGCACAGTCGTCGCCTTAAGAGGACTGACTCGCGTTTTGAATGTGGAATATTTCTTCATTATTTAATTCTGCTGTTTTTACAATGTTATTCGTAACGTATATTATCTCAAATGGCGGCCCTAGTATGCTCACGTATTTAGTTTTGCTATGTCGTGGGTAAGGAGCAAGTATATCATTATAAGTAGGTGCTAGTTTCTTATGTAACTGATATCTAGGGCGGTGCAAAGATATAATTATTGTAACGAAATGTTTATAAGACGTGGTTATTTTAGTAGCAGGCTCTCGGATATGATGCGGACGTGTGCACGATAAAACTCATAGACTAGATCATTTGAAAATATTTTCTCTGCACTTTTAATGTCATCGCAGACATTGACATACGCAGAGATACATCTTATTATATATTTTTGTAAATCAATATTGTTTTACATATTTAAATATATTGACGTATTTTTAAAGGGCACACAAAATAATAATTTTGTTTAAATCCAACCATAAAAATTTTAGTTTGGTATTAAATTACTAATCTAAACTAATTACTTAGCTACTTATCTAAACGAACATTTTATCGAAGGTGAATTCCAAACACAATACCCTGTTTCAGCAGATTTAATATTAAAACAAGAAATCATGCCGCCCCACAAACGCTATAATAATATACAATTCAGTTTCTGACCACAGCAAAATTTATTATTATTCAGCATACAATACTGGCTATCTTGATATATCATAGAACAGAAATATCAAATGCAGCATTGGTCAGCAAAATGTAGCGCACAGTTGAAATTATATGTTCCGATTTTGGAAACCTTCCAACTGTGTTCAGGTGCGAGGGAAAACATTTTAATGATATTTATTACACCTTTTAAAACAATTCTGTGAGATATTTAGGATAATTTATGACATTTTTAGGTAAGCAACGCATATATATAACCGATTCCGACCAAGGATGATACGCGAGGCCATTGAAATTAAAAAACATCCTAATTTCAATAGGGAAGATGGCTGGGTGCTACCACCAGCTTGGGACCCTGTAGTAAACATCATAAAATCCAGAACCAAGCGTACCATTGCAAGACCTCAAGACACAGTGAGCTCTTTCTGCGTAGATCGGACCGCAAGTAACAACTAAATATGAGGGTACCCCCGTCAAACTATGACACCAGGACGTCAAACACCTCAGTCCTCCCGTGACCATGGTTGCTGCAAAGCAGCCGAAACGTCGGGAACGTAAAATAAAAAATAAACCGCGATAAAATCCTTAAGATTAGTTTTATTTCAACGCATATATTATGTTTTTCATGATAACACCTCAATGTTTTCAGTAGTGATTGGCATATTCCCTGTGAAACTGTTATGCTGCATACTTATCTACCCACATTTCAATTAGCGGGTATTCATTTAAAAATCGTTCAGGTAATGTGAGCTTGTGTAATCTTGCTCTCGTAAACGTGTCACTATTGTTTTTTTAATAAATCTCAAAATTACTTGAAACAAATGATAAAGTGGTATCAACCTTTTTGTGATGATGTATTTTGATCACCCCGGTACTTATTCATTTTAATATGACAATTTAATTACGGGTTTAAATTGGCTGCAGCTTGTACTCATGTGTACATTAGAATTAGAAATAATGTCGGGAATTGCCAAGATGAAGTTACATTTGTGAAATCCTGATAATTATAGCGGATTGTTGCTAAATGTTGTAGTTGCTGCTAGATATAATGACAATGTATAATCTTACCGATCACCTTGAATGGTACGATTATTATTGAAAAACCCTTGGGTTAAAATTAAAAGCCCACGTCAAAGCATCCAAAAAAAACAAAAGCAATATATTTTTCATTGTCAATAAAATCGTAAATACAAAGGTACTACTTACTACAGTTTATTATACAGACATAATAGGATTAAACAACTCTTAAACTACTGAAAACTCATACTGAGAATTGCTATAATAAACGCTTAGTATCAAAATTAATATGTATACATACTTGCCTACCATTTTGTAAAATATATGTCATATATGCCAAATATGTGTACACTATTTTGAAAATATTCCAATTTTAATTTATAAAAATAATCCTAGTAATTTATGTAATACATTGTTTTAAATTTTACGCAAGTAATTCTTCATTTATTAAATTTCAATTTCAAACGTCGGTCAGAGAAACAGTGGGCTTATAGCGCTTAGAAGGAAATACAAATTATTTTGGAGATGAATTGATTTATATAAAATTTGTGTCATTTAAACATAAATACTATATAAAGGGAAGGGACTATAGGTGAGTACTAACATTTATAATGAAAAAGATTACCTATTTATATATCTGCATCTCGTGTAAAACTGGAACAGAGTGAATTCAGGCGACCGAGGGCTATAAAAAGTTACGATTTAAGTTAAACAAGATGAAATTTTCCTTGTAATGTCACTTTTCAAGCTAATATAACTAGAGCCCGTCCCGGCAACTTGTTTTAAAAAAGACAGATTTTTAGATAACGTTGGCAACTTTTAATGGCCACTGAAAGTTATTTTTCGCTTCTTGTATTATTTTATATTCTACCTTTAATAATGATGTTAAGAGAAATTACTCTACATTTTATTCTGTAAAGCGATACCCGTTATCAAAGAAACGTAAAAGTTCATTACTTTGTTTTTCTAAATGCAACTGACAAGTTTTATACGCTGCGGTACGCATAGCCGAGTTCTGGGTGAGTTAGATTAAACTTTGTAATCGATGCGATGAAAGAAGTACTGAAGTAATAAATACTATTTTGTTCGGTTGTTATAGAACTCATATAATAATAATAATATCGCCAGACCAACACACCATCTATACGGTCCCACACTAAGCAGTGCTTGTATTGTCCATTGTACGGTACCCGTACAATGGACAATACTGACTGAATATAACCAAGTCGTGTTAGTTACACCATTTCTATCTCAAGAACGGATGAGTCGATTTTACTATTAAAACATGGCAAATAACACTATAAAATATTAGTTTTCTCATACATTTGATTTTGAGGGGTACGAAGTTCGTCGGAAAATCTTCCTCTTATATAGATATTAAACTTCTATGCCTGGGGTACAAACATTCATGCTCATCACACAAAGTATGTCCCTACCAGGATTCGAACCCGGGACCCTCAGCACAGAAAGCAGGGTTACTAACCCGCTAAGCTAATCAATCGTCGTTCCAATCTAATATACGCTAATCTGCAATATCCACTAAAACAAAGTTTTGGCTATTGTTCACTCGCAACTCATCATTTGTTTAGAATAGTACTAAAGTCGTTATTAGAGTTATGAATTAATATTCCATCCACTTGACCTTCATTTGTTTAAGTCGGAGAAAAAAACAAAATTACAAAAATATGTTGGTACACTTGCCTCTTTATAATTTGTTTAGATTATAATAAACGTGTTTTTTACGGCGGAGTGTCTGGCAAATAAAATATTCACTCATAATTTTGTAATTGTTATTCTCTATTTACGTGGTGTAGTTTAGACTTTGAGCTAAGATGTGTCTTCAACTAGTTTAGTATCGTTAGTTTAGACTTTAATAAAGAAATAAATAATAGCTATGGATTTATAATAGGATCATAGTGTTCATAAAAACGATGTTTTCACTTACACCGAAACAGAGAGCCGTATTCGGCGCTCGTATCGTACCTTCGTTCGGAGCCACCGTTGTTTGTAAGCGTTGCGCTGCGTACTTGCTAGTGATTGCTCGTTATCGGCTTTCCCAGTAAACAATATCGATATTTTAATACGGGATACCTTTTAAGTAACCTTTTTTTGACTAGGTATTATTGATTTTGTATATAGGTAACATTAAAAAATGTAGAGGATACTGATGAAAAATAAGTCTTAGAAAACTTTTGAATCTTTATTTATTTAGTTAATTTTCACTTACTGAATAGTTTACCCACGATGATGCTACATAGAGGCAACAGCGATTGACTTCTTGGTTTTTGACATAAAATATTTGGGTACAGTGATATTTTTGTTCGAAATTAGTGTACATAGTCGTTACCACGTAGGATAGTTCTAAAAGTTATTTTATGAATTAAAAAAAATGCCGTTCTACTTTAGCACTAGCACAAATTTGTTTATTATAATGTCTTGTCATAATAAAAATTATGTTTCCAGTAATCGTAAATCAACTAGTCACAACATTTCGTGTCTGTTTTATATTTCTGAAATAAAATGACTTTCATGAAACTTCGACAACCGTGGTCAAGAAAAGCGGCTAATGGGTCACCAAACCTAACCTATATATGTTTTTACTTGTGCATAATTAAATATTAACCAAAGTTGTCAAACGTCCTTCATAATTTAACTTTTAGTTTTGTATATTTTCCCTTAAAATCCGGACCGAACACTTTTTATATATTAATTTTAATCTTTGAATTACCGTCTGTCACCAGTATTGTATGGGTACATCACTAGTCGCCCGCTGCTTCCCACGGCTCAGTTCTAATGAGCCGTGTTGTGTTGAGTAACAGCGGTGAAGTGGGGGGTTGAGCAGGAGGCTTTTTGAATAACTATAACTATTCGCCATAGTATAATAGAAAATTAGGCTGGATTCTTTTCTCAAGCTATACAGAGCGACTTACTTACTAATAATACGAATGTGTTTACAAGGCATGCACCGATTTTCTTTTATTTTCTTTATATATTGCTGATTTGATTAATAACAGTGACTCGTATATACTACTTGAGTACCTATACTAATTCTTAAATAGTTAAACATGCATTTTATTACTCAAAGTATTGGTCTTGTATTTTCGCAAAATCGAGACCAAAACGCAAAGGTCTCGCATTGCATTGTTCGATTTTGGGCAACACCAGTAGGATTAACACTGTCATCAAAATAATTTGCTGCTCAATTTGTTGCTGCTATTGTACATTTATACGTTCCGATTTCAACTGTCATCAAAAATATCAATTTAAAGCAGTATTGCATGTTTATTCGTGCTGTCCACAGAGAGTAATCACCTCGTAAATATGGATATCCAACATGGCAAGCAAGAGAATCCGCGCGCCCGTTACAAGCTACATTGTCCGCAGTAGGTAAATGCCTCAAAATGTCAACCGGGAAAGCAACCATACAAGCGCCACATTGCGAAAGAAAGCAAAACAAGTGCGTCCTTTGTTTGGCCGGCGATGTTGACTGTTCCTTATCCACTATCGCCTGAACTAGAACTCTTCGGTGCAACGACCCGCGCTCCTACCATTGAAACTCGCGTTACCAGCTATTCCTACGACGCCGCCCGCGCCGCCCCGTACACCAATAGTAAATGATGAACGTGCAATATTTTATGCTTGAATATGAATATTACTACTTAAAATGTTATGAATCTTCTTGAAATATTAATTAAAAACTGCATTCACTTTTATAATTTCAAAACGAGTAAGTATATCCAACTGTGAGGATTTTTATAGCTCGCTATCGCAGGTGCTGTTTTCAAAATTAGTTTTAAGGCATATTAAGTTTCCTTTGCTCTCAGTTGCTGAGGACACTTCTTTTTACCTTCTGTATTTGTAGGTAGAGGTTGCTTGATCAAAAATTAAAACGTACTACTAAACATTTTCTTATGACTAATTCCTTCCCAAGATCGGCTACTGACCAGCGTCTAAGCAAGTCTACTAATAATTTGAAATCAGAAGATTTACTGCATCGAGTGTTAAAGCACAATATCTCCGGTGGTAATGGTCCACGTAACTCTGTCGGCCATTGTTCGGTTTGCCCGAGCGATGTCGTTGAAGTGATTACGCGCATCTTTTTCTTGCTTTTCCTTAACTCTACTTGATGCATTTAGAATTGAAAAGAACAACAGATTTCCATTGCTAAGTTATTTACTTTTCTAAGTCTATGTTCGTTACAAATTGTATGCAGGTAATGGACAGTTACGTTGATACTGCTTTACTGAACTAGGGATGTAGTTATAATAATAATGGACAATGATCATATTGTCTATGATTTATCAAAATTTATCAAAAACTAACAATAGTGTGTAGCTCGTATTTAACTTAAGATATCTAACAATAACTCGTTGGTTTAACTAGAACGTGATAAATTTGATAATGTAGAGAAGCCAGGAGCAAGTCTATTCAATAGTTAATATTTTGAAAAAAAAAACATTGTTATTGACAGATCTATTTACTATTTAAAATGTATGATTTATCATTGAAATCTCTACAAGGTAGGGACAGCTCTATTATATAAACATAAGAAACGTCCCCGCACGAACAACACTCACACGCATGCAGCGCACACCATTTGGCAGTTTATCACATAATATAATACATAATGACTTGACAAATAAGTTACAAACATTATAGATGTAAAGTCCCTGATGAACGATAAAACCTACACAATAGGTACATCCAAAACTGTTTCAAGACGTCTATATAGACGAATCAAATAACAATAAACAGTTTAGAAAGTGCTCTAATGATTGATGTGGTAGTTTTTTTATGATGGCACGATGTTGAAACTAGTTTAGCTGCTTCACTTTGTGTCGGAGTCGACTCGTGCGCCGCGGGCCGTGACGATTAGAGGTGGCTATTATGCCATACCTTGGCATTGCTCGCTATACGGCGAGGTATGGTGGTACTAAGCCAGCGTAATTGTGGTATGGAGGATGTGACTTTGTGGTGTGGTTATGTTTTATTTTTAGAAGACGCGCTCTACGAGTATCTATGAATGCTAGTGATGATATGGAATCGATTTTAAAACTCGTCTTGATTCTGACTGAAGTACTTATATTTAAATGGTTAAGGTATTTTCTTACTACACTCAAATCCTTTCTCAATATTCTGAAAGAAAATAATTCACTAGCGTATCTTGTTGTGGGTACATTCTATCAAACACGTTATTCATTTTATCTAAACATGGAACTACCTCTTTTAAGTGTGTCTTTAGTAAAAGTCGTTATTCTTATAAGTCTAAACCGCGTAGATATATCGTAACATTACGCAGATTCTGGTCCGGCGTCAGCATCGTTACTCCGCAGACTCCATACTACACTCATTTTACTCTAATGGTCTCGGCTGACGCGTGTAACGCATGGGAAAAGGCACAAATTGACATTGACAACTTCAGGACAATCTGTTCTCAACCTTATACAAAAGCAATAAGAAATACTCTTAGTAGGTATAGGAAAATATCATCATTATACTCATGTGGTTGAACTTACGTGCAGTTACGCCAATTGCGTGAACCTGAGGCTTGCAGCGCACGGTTTAAGTCATTCAGATTTTGATCAATAGATGATATAGGGAACTTCAATTACAGCAGTCTGAGAAACAAATATAAACGGAAGAGATATTTAAAAGAGAATACTATATATCTAAGACAACGAACTTTAATAATATCAATGACAAGTTTAATTGTAAATAATTGGTATTGCTTGCTGATTTGCTGCTAAATATCCAAATTACGTATTTTACGGAACACACAATGGTTACCTACAACTTCGATTATATGGATTAGTTACCCTTATTTATGTAACCATAGGTACACCTAATTGTGAACGTAACATCTCTACCGTCAATTTAAAAATTATTAAACTAACCTTGTAGGAACTATATATGTACTATACAATGGGTTGTTGACGATCGCAAAATATTTTATTTTTGGCTTGGAAATTTACTATAAATGATTATGAATCTTGATGGCAGCGCATAGTGACTTACATCATCAATGTCTTTGTGCTTAAAGTATGGATTTATAAATTTATCAGGATTTGTTACCCCACGAACGGTATATTCCAAATCTCAACGGTACAGTTTAAGATCATATTACTCGTATTCCATCCTATATCAGTATTGAGCAAGAGAGGATTACAATTCTGATATCATTTCTCTTGTTCCGTATCTTGGTGAAATCATATATCTACGACGTTTCCTGGACTATATAATATTCGTCATATTATTTCAAACCAAAATTGGCTTAAGTCCTTTTAGGAAGTAACTAGATATGGTGTTTGATGAAATATATTATAAAATTTCATTAAATCTGTTTTGTTCTTTTTGCGGTTCCGTCTTTAAAATTGTCAAACAAACACACTTTCACGTTTATATAGTATTCATAAGGATTAAATTCCTCCTTTTCATAAAGATAAAAGTTCAATGCAAGTGGGATTAAGGCCATATAGTCCAACACCCTGGCCCAGTGCGAGTCGGCGGTCTTCCTTCACACGTCTTTCGAGGGGTTCTCCCGGACATTCTGGTTCCCTCATGATGTTTTCCTTCAGCTACCCAAACATAGTATTAAGCCCCAGTTATTGTATGCTAGCTTTTACCCGCGGCTCCGACTGTGCAGCCATCAATTTTGCTTTACAACTTATAGCTTTCTTTTAATGTACAAACATATGAACAAATGTACATCTCTACATCTTTATTTCAACTCGTATATCTACTAAAGATAGGTAATAGAAAAGTTAAAAACTAACTTCGCGGTTTATGGTCAAGGACGTTGAGCCCATTACACAGATTCAACATTCACTTAGCGGCTAATTTATTTAAATATGTATCTAATTACATGCCTGTGGGGCACCCGACTCGTGACTCTTCAGATTTACCAACATTCCGTCGAACCTTAAACAAGTATTCGTGGTGGTTTGTGCCCTCCGGATTCCCTTATTGTAAGGTGAATTCGGTTAACGACCATGAGTCGTCGTTTTATTGTTCTTTCTCCTGATAATGACTGATGGTTCTCTCGCGGTGTCTTTGTTTGAGCCTGACAGTGACGCGAAAATGTAATCACGGCCCGACATTGTGCCAAAAACCGCTGCGGATCTAAACAATGAAAAATATATTGAAGTTTACAAGACGTGACAATTGATTTTGCGACATTTATTGATTGCGTCTGGAATAAAATGTAATCCCCCAAATTCATAGAAAGTTAAAAGCCATTTACACGAATTGTAATTACTTAGATTAAAACTTCAATGAAATGAGGGTTTTGATGTAACTTTATCTATATTTATGTAGAGCTCTGCGAAAGTCTCTCCCAACCGGTAAGGAAGATAATATTTTAAACATTAACAAGGTAAACTTATTTAGGTACACTTCGGTGCTAAAAGCTTTGCTCGCTGATGTCAGTGTGACGTACAAAACTATAATCTAAGCGCTATTTAAAGTAATTATGCACTCACTCAAAAATGCAAAGTTTTCATCCATAAAAACAAATACTACGTTGACTTAGTTTAGATTTCTCCACTGCTTTCGTGTTAGGATTTGTGACATGAAAAATAGGGGAAATTAATCACCGTTAGTGTGATACGTGCGCGTGCGCATTTAGTGCTTAAGCGCGTAACCGTTACGCTGCGCGTCGTCGGTTTGTTTGCGCTCCGCAGCCTGGCAAGCGCAGATGTTCAGATAATGTTAGGGTTAGCATCCTATCCTGTTTATCCACGATATCCATCATGTGTAGGCAACAACAATTTTTTTAAAAGCGCTCCTGCTATTTAATTGTTGCCTTTTTTTTAAATTAGCACTCATTTTATTTTTCACTTTACTACTTGCCGGTATCACCGTTTCATTGTTAAATTTTCTAAAACATGTAAACAATTACAAAATATTTTGAATTAATTTGTGTATCGCAAACGTTTCCTTGTCAAGATTACCTTACTTATCCCTTAACAGAAGCACCCAGCTAGGGTGTATTTTGTAGGTTATTCGAATTCGATTTTAATACAGGTGTATTTGGAGTTTGGCCAATCGGTGTCAAATATAAGCATTATAAAGATACAGATAAATTTGTTTTACCCAACATATGTTGGTTGGCTTAATAAACTTCACATTTACACGGCACTTTAATATAATGCGTTAAGTGACCACTTTGAAGATACCCTCTGAAATTTGTGGAGGTACCGGCTTATGATTTATTCAACATCTCTAGGAAGGAACCAAAATATTGAAGGAACATTCAATTTCGATGACTACGCTACGCAGTTAACATAATCCTTTTTAACCGACTTCAAAAAAAAGGAGGAGGTTCTCAATTCGGTTGTATTTTTTTTTTTTTTTTTTTTTTTTTATGTTTGTTACCTCAGATCTCCGTCATTTATGAACCGATTTGGAAAATTATTTTTTTATATGAAAGGATATGCTTACAGATTGGTCCCATTTTTTTCAAAAAATTGTTCTGATCATGGGATCCATGAGGAATTGAGAGGACTCCTCAAATTTTATAAGCAAACCTATAGCAATTTTGGTATTTTCATCAAGAAGTCAAGCATTTGCATTCAGAAAGTATCATTTGCTGAAGTGAAAGTGATGAAGAAGACCACAAATGGCCACCGGAACTTGTCAGTGATACGTATTTCACGGGTTGCGCCAAGATAATCTCGATTATGATCGTTAAGCGACAATGAAAAAGCAAATTTAATGAAATGGTTCTGATAAATATGGTACCATCGAACTGATCTGGTGATAAACCCAGGAGGAACCGGAACATTGTAATAAAACAATGTATCCAAGCCGTGTTTGGGCTTATTGAAATTGTTATGGGATGCACTTTGGCTATAAATAAATATTTTTCGTGGATGTTCCGATTTGGATTATTCTTTTTTACAGAATAAGATATACCCTTTTAAAATTCAGCGAGATTGATTCAGTGGTTTTTGTTTTATCTTGATTTCTTTGAATCTATGTTTTTCTCGCGATGATGTTATAATTGGTATACCTATTATCCAGTAAAAAAGATTGATATTACATTCTTTTTAGTGACAAATAATAGTAAATATATCCACTAAAAAGTGTAAAATAAAAAACTTTTTAACAAAATAAAAACCGTCTTCAAAAAACTAAAAAGCCAAAAATAATCTAATCTTGAAATCTACCTTGTCTAACTAAATCAAATATTTAACTAATCTGAAGTCGGTGCCAAATAAACTAACGATGAAGAATAACAAAAGTATACTCAGTAACGAGATGCGCGGACCAATTTGTAGGTATAGTCTTTGGCGCAGACCGGCAATATTCGACTCAGCTGTTTGTTTGGCACCGACTTCAGATTAGTTAAATATTTGATTTAGTTAGACAAGGTAGATTTCAAGATTAGATTATTTTTGGCTTTTTAGTTTTTTGAAGACGGTTTTTATTTTGTTAAAAAGTTTTTTATTGAATATTTGTTTATGAACAATTTATTATTGAGGTAAGGAGTTTTTATTTGAGGATTTATTTTATATGTATAATAAGATAACTAGTGGAAGTGGTGACAAACTAAACATGCTAAAGTAGATTTATTAATTTATAAACCAGTACCCGTGACGACCTGATTAGCTCAGTTGGTAGTGACCCTGCCTTCGGAAATGAGGGTCCCGGGTTCGAATCCTGGTAGGGTCAAACTTTGTGTGAAGAACATAAATGTTTGTGCCCGAGTGATGGATGTTTAATATCTACACACGTATTATACACTGGGTTCGCCTCCAGTACATTGTACGGTACCCACAATACAGGCGTTGCTTAATGAGGGACCGTATAGTCGGTTTCTTCGTCTAGCGATATTATTATATTTTATAAGTTAACAAAGAAGGTATCAAATACTGCTTTTTAAAAGTGTAAAATAACAAACGCAATCTCCATTAACTAAACCTACAACGAATCACGAATTAATTAATGGCATGTCGAAATTTCAACGGAACAGATAGTGAGCTTTTTTTTGCAAAAGTTTCAATTTCGCAGTTATTTACACCGTATAAAAGTTGGAAAAGACGTCTCTATAGAGAATAGTCAAAGTAGGTAGTAACGGGACGGTGCAATGACAAATACAGTACCAATTAACTTTTTTCTTTCCCAACTTCAGACAAGTATTTCCAATCGCTGGGAGCATTCCGCCCGAGAGAACGTCTTTAGTCGTGCGATTTGCTCTCGATAGGATAGAGATCGATTCGTTTTGCTCGTTTTATTCCGATTTAAATTGTATCGATGCTAGGGGCGATTAAGGCTTCTGTGCTCGTGCCGTGGATGCAGTGAGAAAGGAAGATTAGTTGTTGAAAAAATTACATTGCATTAGAAATTTTTGCTTTCGCCTTTGCTCGACGCTCTACAATTAAAGTATATACCCACATAAACGTTTAATTTTTTTTTAACTGAAATATCAGTGTATTGGAAACATGTCAATATGAAGTTGGACGCATAGAAATGAATTCGGTGAATGTTTGCAGGCGGCAGATGAAAAATTTACAGCCGTTTATTTTGTGGTATTGGGGTGATTTTATTCCATGTACATTTTATACAGAAGCCGGTGAAATTGGATTCTGAAACGTATTAATAAATTGAATATTCGTATTAATTGTGGGTACGTTTACGCATGTGAAACATATTAAACCAAAAATGTCCAATATTATTACAACAAATCTCCAGTACAAAGTCTACCAAATAAACGCCACCCCATACAAATCTCAGATGATTACAGCGTCTTTAAAATGCCAAGCATGTCCTGACAGTGTACTCATCGCAAGGGCACGACCGCGTCTGGGCTGTTAAGCGGATCACCTAGTATAAAATAAAGAAAACTACACAAATAAACCACCAAGTTGCTCGTATAGACAAAGCGCTGAAGATTCCTTGCCATGAGTAGAAATACGCATCCCTTAAATGATTGTTTATCACACAGAAGTGGTTTGTTAAGAAAGGTTTTACAATCTAGTTTTACTATCTACTGAAAGCCGCGTCTCCTGTAAAATGTCGAAACATTCAACGAAAACATATACACATGTTCCCCGCGCGGATAAAGAGGCAGAGTACAATTAGGTATCTGTTGTATCAAAATAAAATATGTAGTGTGTATGTGTTTTTGAGTAGTTTGTACGGCAACAACGCGCTGGTAATGCGACTTTATAGACTGCTGACTCTATACACTGCTTGCTGAATTATGTTTCAAGAAATATGTAGCTAGGCAATCCAGGTCGTTTCTAAACTATGAATAAATAAGGTAATTTATTTACATATGCAAATACTGATGAATTCGGCTGAATAAAACTCTGACCGTTGTTTTTTCTATCATAAACGGTAACAATCTATCCTACTTAACCTGGTAAAGAACATAAAGTATTCAATATATGAGCTCTTATTTTTATTTTATTAGTAGGTACTATTCATGTCAATGGATGAATTTATCGAGATTCATTATCATATTAAATAGACAACATTATTTTTTAAAATAACATTATATTGTAGATACGGAACTCTCGATACGCGTGTGCCACTCGTACCCATATTTCCCACACGTACCACCTAAGATAACGCCAAACACTTCCTGTATAAGTTAAAACAATATGTCAATCTTCACGTACACGCCTGTCTTCAGAACTACCTATTAAGAAGATTTAAAATGACGCTACTGTTTTATACCTTCTCACGGCTGATATGTTTATCTTCTTCCTATATGATGGTAGAAGGTGGTTTAAAAAAAAAACAAATATATAGTGATATCTCCAAAACAGGTCTATTCTGTAACCTTCATATATTTTTCCATTCATCTATTTGAATTGTTACAATTAGAGTTCCAAGTTCCAATAAGTATTAAAGCGTCATTTTAGCGTCGTAACCGCAAACAATGTAGTTTACAGTTCACGACGCAGATGTTTAAAAAGAATCAACAGTTAACAACATCGTAAAAAAGTCCGACATAAACAGCTACCGTTGAAATTTTACAGTCACTCGTTTCCCGTATTTTTTTCCCCTTTCCTATCCTCACTTAAGGGAATTACAAAATGAATGATTTGGATTTTATTTAAACGCAGATACATATATTTAATTACTTATAGAACGTTTTATTAATTGGCGAAATTACTTGTAGTTACCGACTTACGTCACATCATGAATTTATTAAACATTATAATGTTTTAATCAAATAGAAATTATTATTGTGAATTAGCAGAACGCAAATCTCTACGAAATTTCCATTGAAAACTGTTCGTCCGAGTATCTATTTTACTTCTTATCTAATTAAGAGCAACCCGCATCGCCTCTTAAACTTTACCTGTAATTCTATCTTTACATCTTATCACATAATATTTATCAAATCAAGTGTTCAATAATATTAATTTGTTAAATGGAGTGCGCAGCTATCGTCAAAGGTGATGCTCAAAATACCTGTATAATCAATGGGTTCACAATAAAACGAGCCATCTCACTCCTGCCCACACGTGGCAAATAAATCTGTCACCGTCCGCGCGAGGTGTGCGTAATTTGTTTGTTTTATGCAGAGCCACTCCACCGATTTAATCCCGATTGGTTCTTATCAAACACGTTTTATATTAACACATTGTATCAGTCTCATTACTGAATGCATCCAAAACAAACACGCGACAAGGTTGCGGCGGACGCGGTTCATTAAAGCCAAGATGATACGTTCAATTTTATATAAACAAAGCTGTCTCGGTTTTTTTTTTTTTTTTTTTTTTTTATTACATTATAGGCAAGTATTTGATCTCGATATCACCTGATGGTAAGTGACGATGAGATCTACGATGGAGCATACTTGCCTAGGTAGGAAGGCGGCAGTAGATAAGAGACGCTACATTCACTAGGCTCATGCAGCGCAACTGATCTGACCCGCCATCCATGAATGGCAACACCGAACATCATGCCGGAACACGGCTAGGCCGCTTGGCGACATGGCTTTGTTCAGTGGGTGGTGACTAGCCACGGCCGAAGCCTACCACCAGTAGAGTTGTCACCTGGTTGGCACCACCCAGGGTCACGTGTAGGGTATCTCGAGGGTACTTAATTCTCCTACGGACGAAGGTGACTCGACCCCAACGGTGAAGTTCGTACCGCTTCAGAATCAAATGTATGAGGTGAATTATCTTTATTGTATTTATTGTGATCTTTTCCCATATTTTAATAGTTATTCTGAGGCGGAGACGAATTCAAAAAATCAAAGATCATAAGAATTGGCCCACCCGTTCTCGAGTTATAAATGCTGTAACAAACACGACTTTGTTTTTATATATATATATAGATAAATAGCCAGTATTAAATAATAAGTTGTATTTAATATTAAACCAGTTTGCGCAATCATAAGAAACATAAAATATAACTACGAGTAGATCGACTTTACCCTCCCTACTGGCGCTTACATTACCTACCTACCATCTACTAATTGGATTTATCTCTAGCACTTTACATCCCTACCTGTTATAATAGTCTCTTTGTGAAGCTAGAAGTACGTAGCAAGTGAGAGTGAGAGAGAGCGTTGGATTTAGAGTATGTGACGCACGCAATAAGAAAATTCATGAGTGGCAAAACTAGAAATTTATGACTTAACTTTAACGTAATTAGCCCAGTACTGAGTGACCGAGCAGGCTCGCAAGGTTGCCTCTGCTCATTCAGACGACATAGGTATGCTACGCCCGATAAAAATGCAAACACCCGAGCGGTGTCATTTGTTATTTGCCTCGCAGTCAACCCCAGTGTATAATTAGGTATACCTACTGCGCATGACGTGATAGCTCAAATTGCCACTGAGGTAGTCGCGTACGATAAAAGGTGCACCAGGTATACCCGAAGCTGCACAGTCAATCAGTAGAAATCGGAAAATATTACGGCTTCAGTTTAGTCGCCCGTTCAATGTCAAACTATTATTTGGAATGGGACCTTGCTTATGAATTATGTTGCAGGAAATCTTTTGTAAAATGATAGATTTCAATCTAAAATAAAAACTATGTTGCATATTGTTATTATTATTTTTTTGTTGCAGGTAATATAATATGTTTATCGACCTTGATCGCTATAACAGACATCGAATGGTGAGTATTCGCCTGTAGAGCGCTACCAACTATAACACCATATATAGTTCTGTGCCAACAATTTAGTGATTTATAATAACATTCATTTATTTTTGTATCACATTTCTAATTAATAGTAGGTAGGTAATTTAATGGCCGCGCCCGAGCTTGCCTCGCGGGGCTGCGTGACGGTCTGTGCGCGGCTAATGGCGCTCACATAAATATTAGACAAGAAATATCCCCAAGGCAACGACAAGGGATACTCTGTTTCCGAGGCCGGCTGGGCCAGTGGCGGAGGTTTATTTGTTTTTAATTTGGCTAGCTACATGGTGGGGAGTTCCTCGACCTTGTTTTGACATTTCTATCCTATTGATTTTGGTGTTGCTACAAAGCTGCAGGCGTTATAGGTATCATTTTTATTGCTCCCTGGAGCAGCGAAGTCGCGCGACGTTCCGTCCGGTCGCCCCGGGCGGCGCCTAGGTTAGTATTTTTTTTAAATGGTTTCGTATATCTGTGGCGATATTAATCACTTTTTGTTGAATCTTCCCTCTCATATGCTATGAATATTATTGTACCTACGTGCTAGATACACACGCTATAGAAAAACGTATTACGTTAAAATAAAACAAAAATACGTGTCGATTTGAAAACCTCCTCCTTTTTGTTTCGCCAGTTAAAAAGAAAATAGCCCCATTACAATACTTGGAAAATATTAAAATTCACGTATATATAATTGTAGATTTACCTCAAAACATGACTAAAATCGATGATATTTTCGTATAGATTAATTAAGGAAGTAAGTAATTGAGGAAATATTTTATGAGTCGATTATATTCCGAAGACCAATTTTAATGTCGACTACGTACCTACATTTTCGAAAGTACTTTCTGTTGGATGTAACACTAAATTGGATTATATTTGAAATATAATTGAAGCTTTTGAAGCGTTGAATTAACGCATCGAACCTATTAAAATGGTTGTATTACATTTTATTTATTGCGCGGTAGATGCGAGTGGCGGAGGACCGTGATGTGTGGAAATCATTGAGGTAGGCCTATGTCCAGCTGTGGATGTCTTTCGGCTGATAGAATAGAACATTAATAATAATACCAGCCCTTTTAATGTCCCACTGTTGGGCACGGGCCTCCCCTCAATGCGAGGGGGATTAGGCCATAGTCCACCACGCTGGCCCAGTGCTGGTTGGCGAACTTCACACGTCTTTCAAGGGGTTCTCTCAGACATGCAGGTTTCCTCGCGATGTTTCCTTCACCGTTTAGCAATGTGATAACCATGGTTGAATATGAGATTCGCACACGCAGAAATCCAGAAATCCCAGAGGTGCAAGCCAGGGTTTGGACCTGCGATCTCCGTTACCAAGGCAAGCGTTCTACCAACTTGGCTGTCACTGCTTTAGCTATAGAACATTTAATTAATTAATAAATTAAATGTGACATAACAGTGTATCGGGTGGACGCGACCGACCGCAGGCCGTTCCCTATCCGGCAGTCATCGGATATCTGACAACATTATGTGGACGGAAGTTGCATAGTGTACGGTTTCACTTACTAGTGCAACCGGGCCGGCTCGGTTTCACCGCCGAGTGGATTGGACCGTGTCCGTTTTGTGAGCGCGTTGATTGAGTTTCAGATTAAACTCATGAACAAGAGTTGTGTAACTCTTTTGATCTTAATACAGATAGCGGAATAGCAGCCCAGTTGGTTTATCGGATTTAGGCTTGCATTCAATTTGAATGGTTCAAGAACACCTGGTGAGCATTTTATTTCATAATATACCTACACATAAAATAAATTTAGTGCTTCAGCTATACTGTATACGGCTATAAATAAGGCATAAATGACGGTGGCAGGCCTTTAATGTTTTCATTAATATTTTAACTTTTATCAATAATTCAGTCGCCCATTCCGCTGGCTTCTATATCCATAAAGGTTCCCTGTCGAAATACGTTACTAATCATAACTTATTCATTAATTTTCTTCAAAATTTACAGCATTCAGGTTTTACCTATATTAAAGTCTATAATATTTTAATATCGATCGTCTCAGAATAATTTCAGTATCCAATATTTTAAAACTCATATTATTACGAAGTACTACGACTAACTACTAATAATATAATTCTTCCATAGTTGTCTGAAAATATATACTGTCCTGTCTGAGTCATAGTCGCTTAGTCTGTATATATTATTACACAAGCGTACACGCAGAATTGAACAAGCGTGTTGATTCCATGACGTCAGCGATTTAATATTCTTTCCACGACATGAATTGGCTACTAAAAGTCAAGAGGGTTTATGTATATGAGGGACAAGGAGATTACTGAGCTATTTCTCACTATTTACGAGTATGTTTAGTTTTACCTATAATCACAATATTGTCATGTTTTAATTTTAAAATATTTTTTCAGAGGAATCAAACTTCTAAAATTACGGAGATACATTATCTACAAAACAAAGTGTCAAATGCTTCCGAATAAAAAGTTTAAGCACTATATAGTTATACCAATGGCAGTCCGAAAAAATAATATAATACCAATTTTCAAATTGCGACGAAAACGAATTGTACGTATTCTCAGTACTTATTCGCTGAGATTTATCTAAAAAAAGAATTAGCCAAAACACACCGTTATCTCAGATCGTGTCTTACCGCCGCCGGATCCAAATGATTGTAGTTAAGATTAACCCGAGATTAATCTGTGAACTAGTTCAGTGGCTGTTACCTTCCGCGGCTCCTTGCACAACGGCGGTTCCCACGACATTGGACCGAATTACTCTTATTTACCGTGTTTACTGCGTACCCCGCTCCGTTCCCACCGATAATGCGTGATCATAACAATATACGAGTACCTTAAGTTTACGAATACACTCGGCAACTGCTTAGGTAACGACTGGAATTGCTAGTATACTTATCTGGTTAAAAATGACTGCTAATAGAGATGATTACTATTATTTTAATCGCATAATTATTCCGATAAAGAAAAAAAGAAACGCGTTTATTTTATTTTTTTTACGTTCCCGACGTCTCTGCTGCTGTACAGCAACTAAGGTCACGGGAGGACTGAGGTGGTTGACGTCCTAGTGTCATAGTTTGAACTAAATAAGAGGGTACCCCCTCTTATTTAGTTGTTGTTTGCGGTGCGGTATTTCTGTGAACTTTTAAAACATAACATACTAACGTAGGTAGTGCGGTTCAGACGAAGATTGTAATGACGACCTTATAAAATTGGTCCGAAGAATTTTAGTATTTAACTATGAAGTACACTCCAAATCACGTCCCGTACACTTAAACCAAATATCCTAATTCTCTTTGTGAATAAGTCCAGCAAGCTTCTTAACTCATTGGCCAGTCAGCTTCGTCAGTCAACCTCGGCTATGTAACGCCAGTGACGAGCAACAACGGCCGTGTTATGTCTTAATAGTGACAAGGACAAACAAGCCAGTCATCTACATAGACATCTGAGCGGCATTGTGGCCGGTGGCCGAGAGTTCTGATTACGCCTCACCCAAGGCCGACCATTGTTCTAAGCTGGATTCTTGCACGTAATCCTATGTCGTTGCTGGTGCCTAGTTTTTGCAACTGTTTCATTAGAGCGGGTCAGTGTTTGTGTTATGTAAATGTATTGTTGGTTGTGTGTGGGAGAAAGTGTGATTAGTGTGGAGCATTGAATAAATGAGATCCTGTTTAAATCTCCCCAATACTAACAAACTTGTCCTTCTTAAATGTTTATAATTAAAAAGTTATTCGATTCAATATTGTTCGATTCAATATTGAATCAGTATTCTGTTTTGTATATAAATTTGAGTCAATATTAAATTTATTTTATTGAAGTTCTCAGCCCTCGTCTTAGAATTACAGATTTCATCTTGTTGACGATATTAAAACTTTTTGGAATACACGAAAAGGTTATTACAAAATGGCCCTTTGTAAATTTCAAGGTGGCATTCCTGAAACAGAATCGAAATTTTAATTGAAATTTTAGTCCCTTCTTGTTTGAGGTAAATGTTATTTATGTTTATATAACCGCAGGTATTATGAAAAGGGAAACATTACATACTCTAAGATCCATTCATGACATTATTTCCAATAATGACACGCCGCACGGAGTTTGTAGCCACGAGTGATAACCACATAATCTGCGAAACATTAACTTTTACAATGTCGGACAATTCCATCTTTCTTCATTCATTTTGTCCATAAAGTAATAAAAAAACAACTAAAGGCAGACGCACACTTATCAGCCCGGCCACTCCACGCTAATTAGGATCATCACGACATTGCATCCCTTGCTGATTAGTGTGTATTGCAGTATGGAGTTTCATACAAAGAGTTCTGAACAGCCTGAGTAGAGACGATGTTGATCTGTTACCAGGTTGACAGGTGTGCGTCAACCTTACGTGGAAAATTCACTAAAGCACATCCCAGTACCGTTACGTCACGCCGCTATAAGCATCCAGCACATTAAGTCGTAAGTGTTCCATAGAATACAATAAACCGGACAAGCACCCGTGCGGGGAAATAATCTAGAATAAAAATTCATTGCGCCACCGAGCAACGGGACCTCAGCATTACTGGTCAGGAAGTGTAGTGACTCGAACACCTAGTGACGGCTTATCCACCACGAATAATTTATAGGAGCATCCTTGTCTTATGTTCGTTTGACGATGCACGCATACGCAAACGTATATTAAGCCTTATGAGGCGGTAATGCTCGCCGAAATGGCTGTTGCTATAAAAACAAATGATTGTGGGTATGAATGAATGAGAGATGATAATTATTGTTTATGCAATTATGTTTTTTATTTCAAGTAATTAGGATCTAGTATTCCACTTCTTACAAACTATTGTGACCAGCTTTTGAGTCTGTGCTTATTCTAATGTATACTCCACATGATCTGTGGTATACTCCACAGGTATACTCCATGGAATACATTCGACTAAGCACACACATTATCTACGGTCCTGACTTTACGTATCCATTGCTTTTTGTTTGTAGTAATCGTAAGTAAAAGCAACTCTTCCCGCTTTGCCCACTCCATTGCGGTACGCACGAAACGCCACCCTGCAACATAAATCAATAACTAATCAATGCAAGCAAAACAACTGTATTCCAACTAAATCACGTAGCTATCCACATTAATAACATAGGTTATTATACTAAATCAACAATAATAATCTATAGATACCCGAGAAAGTACCCTGCCTAGTTCAATCTAGAGTCACAGACAACACGTAGGCCGGCAATCCGCTGGCTAAGCCGTTTAACCGCCACATCCCTGCACGCAGCGGACCTGACTGATAAAGCTGGGATAACACTGAATAAGAGCAATACAACCTCAATCCTTGCGAACACCATGCCGAGAAATTGCTGTTTGGAACATCAACGCGTGTAGATATTTCAATTCTCTAGATCGGTATAGCAATGGTCTTTAGGTTATTGTACTAGAAGCTTCCTTCGTGAATTGAAATACGATTTCAGCATGTAAACACATTATTATTACGTTCTTCTATTCATTCAGTGCTCGACATATTTAACACAAACAAGTGGAAAATGTTAACGGCACAACTTCTTCGTGATTCGGTCCGCACCTACACGTTCCAACAAAAGGCAATAATGTATTACAATGGGTGTCCATTCTTTTCGTACTTTCGTCACCTGTCTGGCCGGACGGTGTGTCGATTTGCATTCAGCGGCGCGCGACCACCGGAAGTAGGGCGTGCCCCCAAACTGCTCGCTTCCGGCGCTATGGGCCTCGGCCTAACGTCATCAGGTTTGAGACCTTATGTGTGTTCAAATAAGTTTTTTTACGATATACTTTGACGCATGTCGCTACAGTTGTCTACTAAGTAATTGTGTGTGACGCCTGTCTTCTCAATGTCATATTCTTCAAAAGTTAGTTACATTATAATACCTACGAGACGATCCCATGGTTTATAAATTTTAGTTATACCAATAAAATTCTAAAATACCCATGTGAATAATACAAAAGAATACGGCACCAAAGGCATTAATTTCTACACGTAATAACGGTGAACCCAGAACTGAAAATAAAAATCACGTTTAAGGCCTTGTTCTCATGAATAAATATTATTTACAATTTTTTTTTTACAAACACAAGGCACATTTCGTAAAAAAATATGTGATTTAGTCCGGCCGTGATGGTGACGTTCCTGTATACTCGTGTAACGACTGTAATTTGCCAGGAGTGTAATTTGCTTCGAAAAAATGTACGTACAGTGTGCTTAGGTTGATGACAGTGGTTACGGCACGGTCTCAAAGTGGGGCATTAGCTGGAGTTAAGCCGCGCACACACTCGCCGCGGCCGCCTGTTGCGCAAGATGACATCCGAGCCGCAGATTAGCATAGCGATAGTGCTGCGGTGAATATTTATCGACTAGACAAATACATACAAAGTTTCTGTTCGATAAATTTAACCGCTGTCAATAAATTTACATACCATAGTAGGTTGCGCTAATGTTTATAATAATTTGATAGGGCTTAAGTTAGCAGACTGTATGAAAACAATATTCGTGTAGGTAGTTATAAATGCTGAACGGAAACATACCTTTATAAATTCAAATATTACATTTAATTCAAAATCTCTATTTTGATAGATAATAGATCCTGCAGATAACCTTGACATTACTTTGTTTAGATCGGAGTCTCGTAGGATATTAGCTGGAGTTAGGGTACTCACACACTCTCCCGGTTACCTGTTGCGCAAAATGACATCCGTGTCGTACATTACCATAAAGATAGTGTTGTTCCGTGTTGAGCATGTTGATTAAATTTCTACATAGTTGTATTTTCAAATGTCGCCGTCATATACTTTTTATGTTTGTTTATTTTAACTTATGTATGACACCCATCGATTTTATATTGCAGTTTGAAGCCCGAAGTTCGAAGTAATGAAACTCAGGCCATATGACATTCAGGGATAGTGTACCTTGCCATAAGCATAAAACAATCCAAATCTATAATATTAGTACCTATAGAACTATCTGGATCGTTACAAACAACGTCAAACAGTGTTGCCGTTGTGTTAATAGTTAAACACTCTCTAAATTTTACATCACCATACCGTGCTCTGCAAACAAATTGACTAAAGGAAGTCATGCAATTGCAGCAATGTATTTAATAGCGTAACACAACACGAAACGTTTTAATATATACTGGGAATGCAATTTATCGACTTGCAGTAGGTAATTCCCGAATACATTCTGGTGTACATTTCCCTACTAAATTAGGAGTTTACACCATATTATAGTGTTTTATTTGCAAATATATGCTTGTTTTCGTTATTTTTTCAGTTAATTTCGTTATTTATGTCGTTAGAGTAGAAATGTTCTGGTCTAATTCCCTTTACAGCTACGTAACTTTCTCTGTATCAGAAAGAACGTTACACAACCCTGGACGGGTTAGTTAAAGGTGAAGAAAATAATTATTTGTTTCTGTATTAAATTACGTTACTTGAAATATAACAATATATTTTACATTATAAACAAATTCATAATTTAGGTACCGTTATGTAAAAAACGATTGTGATTTTAGAATATTATCGATATCGATAAATAAATAAAACAGCGAATGAGTCGCACTATTGTGTTAATATTCGAGGTCGTAATAAGTGACATGACGGAGTGCGTATGATTCACCGGGCGCGCGTCTCCGCGCGTGCGCTCTACCTACTATAATATAAATATGGTTCAGCACATGCGATCAGGTTTCTAGTCCTGACGGCATCTAATATCCAACTTATTGTAAATTTAGAATCACCTTTGATTAAATGCTACGTGTTCAATGTTTCGATAAGTTTCTAATGGCTCAGGGAGAATGGACGGTTCAATGGAATCTATTGAATTTAAAAGATTAATATTTGATGTAGAATGTAAACTATCAAATATTATTTTTTAAAATAAAATTGAATAGATTCCACAACAATGCAGCAGAAAGAAAGTCAATTCACGAGAAAAGTGTGAAATAAACTTTTTAAAAATTTAATTTTAATGTTCAACCATCCGAGACACAAGTAATCGTCGGCGATATTTTTACATTTTATTTTGGACAGTATTTTGATGTTTTTCGGCACAAATTTGCTTGCGACAAGGCGACACGGGAAGTCGTAAAATGCTCTTCTACATGTGTAGTTCAGTATCTAAAGTACGGTCTCGCTGATTCTAATATTCCTTTTCATTAAATTCCTCAGCATCGCTAACTGAATTCGATGAGGCGAATTCACAAGATATTTTTCTGATGAAAATATTTGTTCAATAATAATACAAGTAACATTTTGTGTGCATTTTGTATGCTAAAAACCAGCAATCGCAATCTTATAGCGTAATTTATAATGAAATATTTCAGGTTTGCACAACAGGTAAGTTTCATCCTTGCCAAAATTATTCTATTTACCCTATTTCAATAGTACGTGTTCGGGGTAGAAACTCGGCTTTAGGAACTTTTGCTACTAATTATTTTACAGAAAGTTGAACCGTGTTGATTTTGGGGCGTAAATAAAGTTGAGGAGTCGCCTGTTGATAGACAAAATAATCTGTGTTTTTCGTTGCAAATTGACAGATCAACTTGCTGGAAATGGTTTTAAATACCCTATCATCTAAGATAGCAAGCGCTTAATTCGCTCAACCCTCTGCCTTATAGTTAGACGTACTTAAAAGGAGATAGACGTCCTCTTATATTCTTTTTTTTTATTCTGTGGTTCGAGGGATGCCAAGCTTACAACAAGTGAGATGCAAACCTCGACACGGTCAAACGCGAACATATTTTATAACACCTCTGATTGGCGGTGACAAAGAGAAATACACAACGTTGCTGAGACACTTAATTTAATGTCGGTATATATATACAAAATGGTAATGGGTAAGCCGTATGTTATAAAGGGTACACTGCTGTTGATTGGATGGATATAACTAAACTTTTTTTTATTATTTTTTGAGCGGATACATTCCGACGGCAATGTGGATTGTGAGGGCGTGGCACTCGCGTCTAATTGTGTCCCCGATGAGAGAATTACGTCGATGGTCATAATATAGATATTACGTTATATCTATCCGGTTATTTTTAGGGATTTTATGTTTATATATATGATATTCTAGCAGCTCTACACGATCTCTACGCATAATGGTGTGATTTGAAATTATTGACAGTACTTTATTTGTGAATATACCATTCGGGTCAGATGGATAAGATCATAATATTATTACAGTAGTTCTATTGTAAAATTGCATTAAAGTAATTTAAAATGACAGATTGCAAATGTAGATAAAAAAAAATCTTTGCGAATTTGTTCAAACCTACGTAATATTTTATGCTAAAGTCTAACATAACAATATAAAACATTCTGCGTTCATTCTATCGCAACAAGCGCCTTGGGTGTGGTTTTTCTTTGTGAGAGCTAAATTAGGGATTTTTTAATTTCAAAAAATAAATTGGAGGTATATAAAACACACAGGTATATTTAGATTCGCCTTTTGCGAATTACTTGAAGAATTAAATATGCCAGGTTGCGAATATCGGCTACTTCCTGTAAATATACATAGCAGTTAATACACGGTGTGTGTGCAATTAATTATAACGGCACTTTCTAAGGAACACGTAGGTGCCCCAATTAATTTGGCATCGAGTGCTCATTATCGAGTGTCCAGACAGATATATTATCAATAAAACATTTATCGGCTAATATCATACCGGACCGTTGAACATCCTGCAGATATTTTTGAAACGATTCCAATGATTTATGTACCGTTTGATGTCGCTTCCATATATAATCTAATTATATAAAGCAGTGATGTAATAAGCATTCGCGAATTCGATTGTTTTCATGTTTTTTTTTTTCAATATTCACATTGTATAGTGTACAGTGTAGGTTGCGGTATTATTGAGCATCAATAGAGTCAATACTTGGTTAATTGGAAGGCGAATAAATGCGTTTATTTTTTAAATACTTCATTGTAAAACATGATTGAGTGTATTGAATGATAATCAAACTCATACGTGCGTAAGTACTTACATATTAACGTTTTAATAAAAGTGCGGACCTACCAACATCGTGTTTTGTTTATCATCCGGCATTTTTTCTAAATTCGTTTTACCGGGTAATGATGTCAGTGATTTTATATTCTCAATTTTATGTTAACGACGTAGATACCGATATTTTTAAAATAATCGGTTCATCGAGCGCCAATATTGATCGGTGCGAAAACTGGGTCGGAAAGTAATTAGTTTTCTAATTATTGGGGCATATGTGTAGAGTTTTTAAAGAAATGGTACCGTCAGAGATATGTGAAGATATAGAATCGATCCGAAGGTACGTACTTTATCTTTCCTTCTCCAATTTTTGTATTTAAAAAAAAATGTCGTCTTCGAATATTAATCCACTGGAAATCACTGGGCGTCATCACTATCAGCTGTTTACAGCGATGTATAGCCAGTCCAGCGAGTTGCATACTCATTTGCCACGCCACAGTCTTAAACTAGTTTAAAGTCCATGCGATTACAATGATAGCATTATGTCGTGGCAATGGTGATGACGTAATCAATTGTGTGATGGAATTGCAGCCCGCGTAACATACCGGCCTATTGTTTCACCGTCAACAACCCATACCTGATACACAGTTGTTCGTGTTTATTTTATGCCATTCCCATCTTAGTACATCTAAAATCAATATTGGTCATTACCTTCGCTATGTTTCAATTTATATAGTATATAGTTCCGGTCTGATTCACTAAGGGATTACGTGGGAAATGGTACCAGACTGTATGTATAATGACAGATCTATTACGTCATAATTGTTTCAATAGTGATCTCATCAATTCTATTTAGAAGCTTGTAATTGATTTACAAAATTAGATTTATATTGGAATACAAAATAGTAACAATAACACTTCCAAGAAATATTTCCAAAATTTTAATAATGTTAAAAATTAAGGTTATCAGCTGCAATCTTATATTGCCTGGGACCAAACGATACTCAACATGAAAAACAATGACGATACGCCATAAGACAAAACGACTACTATTTTAATGAGTTAATTTTCTCCAACGAATTCCCAAAAAGACTAGAAAATATATTCAGCTTTCACTGTTTCATGAGTTGGAACGTATGACCAACATGGCTATCGATTTGCATTAGCTACAACAGATACAGCAAAAGGGTTGAACAGCAACGGTATGTTAGATGAAAGCTACGTGTGCACCGGACCGGGGCGCGGCGGCGCTCGGCCGGTCACAGGGCCAACCGATGTGAGCCGCGAACCAAACGCGCCCTGCCAGTGTAATCTAAACGTAGATATCCTTTTACAGCCCCACGAGCTATAAATCTAAAGCATTTTCAAGCATTTCTTAATAGATAATGTCTGAATAAGATTATTTTTATTTTTTGTTATTCCATGGTTGAATATTAGTTGTTCGTATTGGAGTTTTTTCCCAGCAGTTTGATATTCATGAATGTCAATAGAGCTGTTATCAGATCGAAATGTTGTTAACTTATTTTCTATTGCAGAATTATTTAATTTCTGTTTGTCGATTACTAGCACCAGAATACCTTTTCCAAATACTTACTATTAATTGCTTTAAAAAACACAGACATTCAATGTTTTCACCGTGACGTCACGGCTATAATCAGCGCGTATGCGACATAGAAAGTTCCCACTCTATTCCATTTTTTTTTTCAAAATATTATAATTCATATTTACCTTCTCCTATTTATCCGCGAGCATATTTCGTAGGCGGTGTTAAAATAACGGCACGTCTCGTGTCAACGCGCGACATGTTGTCGGTGGACGCGACCGTGTTGCAGTTGTGCGCTGCGCAGGCGCACTGATTTATTTGCACCCGCATACCGGTCACCACCGCCGCATACACTAGTCTAATTTAAATATTTTATTTCAATACCTAGGAACCATCGATTCGCGCCGACTGAACTTGCAGTTCAAACGTTTGCGATCTTTTTGTTTGGTTTAATCGTTGCTTTGTCAGTGATCGATGGGATACTAATGGTAAACGATTAGTGGTGATACATGACGTCATTTAATTGAATAATTTTATCCGATCTATTGGGTAGAAATAAACTATTATATTGTCAGTGAATTATTAATTAATTAATACTTAATTCATTATACTTACCTAATTTGATACACGTTTGTATATCAGGGTTCAGAGTCACAACATACGTCAGAATCACTTCAAAACACATCCGTTTGGCGGCACAGCGACAGCCCTAGATTGATTATATCATCCCCTTTCCCACTTCGGTCCCCTTTCACCCCTTTTTGCGTATCACCGTTAAAGTAAAAAGGGCTCGGTCTGAATGGTACCGCGTAACGGAACATTTATCATGGCTGTAATGAATTATCGGGAATTTTCCAATAAGCCTCTCAGCGAACACACCGTCAATAAGTAGAGACCGTTCCAACAAATCTAAGAGAATTTCAACATTACAAATCTGATTTGTGTGAATATTACCTCAATATGTAATATTATTTCACATACGAATCAGGTTATCGTTATGTTCCCTGATATTATTCAATAAAGCTTTACTTTTGTCGTATCATTATAATATTTGATATCGCAGTTGAGAAGGATAGTTATTAAAAAAATATTTAAAAACCCTACACTAAAAAAGTACATTTATGTATCTCAACGCGCCTAAACGCTGTCAGCAGTTTTGTTGAACGTACACCGCCTAGCCGTTTTGTAAAAAAGCGGATTCAACAATCCAGCTGCGACATATACATGTCAATACGGTCGTTTATCCGTAACCTTTGAAAATTTATGATGGGAAATAAAATCATTCACAGTTTTATAGTAAGGGTGCCGGTGAATATTTTTTATTTCCTGGTAATGTTGCACGAAAATGACGTCATAAAAATGCTCCCTAAAAGTATATGCCTGTCGGTTGTGATGTGTCTTGCTTTTATATGAATAAACCTCATTAGCACACGCGTAATTACGCGCCTACGTTCTCGAAAGACTGTACGCAAGCCTAGTGTGAACGGACTCGGATACAGAATTTCGTGTGGGGGGAGACGTGTGTGAATTTACGTGTCTTTGACAGTATCCTATATAAAAAAAATATTGGACAAAAAAGTACTTCAGTGTTGAGTCAAGGCAATAATACCCATTGCCCCCCCCCCCCATTTTGCCCTTGCTTGTAATGGATTTGATAAAGAATAATGATTAATTTCATTGGATATGACCAGGTTTTGATTATATTCTAAATAGGGCAGTAGTTTTAGTGTGAACGCAAATTCGTAGAAAGTGATGTTCACACCAAAAAATTTAACGTACATCCTAAATCAGAAATAATAAATAACACGTTATAAAACTATGCGAAATACACCGACTAAATTGCTAACAGGCTTTCAGGAATCTTTTCTTGAGCTACTTCTGAAAAAAGTAACAAGATGCCTATAAATGTAATAAAAATCCTCTGAAATTGTGAGAACAATCCAATTTCATATTCGAAGATGGGTACCCACTCTTTGATGACATCGTCTCAGTCTGATACTGTACAATAGTCAGGTACTTAATTACACGATTTCAAACCAAATCAAACATAATATCAAATCTTGTTACCGATCGGTTATCACGCAAAATGTATTCGCGGCGCGTCTCCTCTGTCTTGTAGAATTCTTTTTTTTTGCCACCAAATATTATATATCGTGCCCACAAACGTGACGGGGCTCGGGAGTGGTATGGCTGGCGGGGAAATCTGCGTTTATTGCGTGACTGAAATGCACACAACGTTAGACCTTCGGCCGAAGTCTACCAACATGTGAAAGGAAATGTGGAGTGAAAATGACATTGTAATTGACACTTTTGAGCAGCTTTAGAATGGGTACCAATCTATAAAAAATTACAATACGGTGTCATTGCCATATATTTTATTAGTAGATCTGCGGCTCTGAAGGTAATATCTATGGTCATTTCGCACAAAATAACCCTTCATACCCAGACTAATTTACTAGTGCCTTGATATGTCTCGAATTTACGAGCGTGTTGTGGACAAAATAGTCTAAGCGAGGATGGGATAATTATTATGTTCATCTGCAAATCCCTGTGCTTCGTTCACATTTAATGACATATCATCAAAGGGCAAAGGATTTCTACTTTATGAAATGGTTGACATCGGCTATTCTAGAATGGGAGACCGGAGAATAAAATTAATCCTGTTAGCTTCGTTCAGTTACGAATGGGCAAGAAGCTTGTTTTAGTACTGACTGCTATTTATACATTTAATTAATCGGCGCGACCTGTCAAGAAGGATATATCTATTTTTGTTAATTACTTACCTAAGTATATTTTTACGAAGACAATTCCTCCACATCAAAACCCATGTACTGAAATAAATAAAACCTCACTAGATTTGAACTTTACACCCACTCAAAAACATCATACCTATAAAAAAAAATGAAGTTGCCGGATATTGTCGCTTGAGCCCATTCATAAGGACTGCATAGAGGGGTATAGAGGGGTGAAGGTAACGTGACGTCACGTGGACCAAGATGACACCGTACTTTGGCCTTTGCTGCTTTACAGTAACGCAAAAATAAAACACCGCGGTCGGCAAAATGACTTCTTGCGCAATCTCGCAAGATAGCGAGAAAAACATGAAACTTCAGTCATTTTCCTTTGGAAATTTATTCCGCAAGTACGTCTATAGTCCGTGGAAAGATACCGTACAAATTATATAAAATCCCTTTTTGCAATTGCAATATTTAAAACTTTGCTTGTACACAACATTAATATAATTTAGGAACACCGTGTGACGGATTAATGGACGAGAGAGCATTTTTGTAAAAAATATCTTCCAGCTCACCCGGTAATAACCTACATGAATACCTATTTCGAAAATGATTATACTCGTTGGTCACATTGCAGTATCAATAACAATAATGAATGCATGTATTGTTGTCGCGGTTTTCTTATAGCGTAACGTGATAAAACCAATGTAACTTACCATTGTGTGGAATAATATTGGTACCTTACTGCTATTTGACTCTATGGTTAGTTCTTGTAAGTAGAAATGTTTGACGTTAGATTTAGCAAAGGGGGTATTACATTATCATATAGGTAACTATGACATAGTTAAACTATGACATAGTTAAATTAGAATCGTATATCTGAACTACTTTTGAATGATAGTCTAGAACTAAGGCCCAGACGATGTCATACCCCCCCCCCCCCATATAAAGAAAACACTAAAATATAAATGGCACAACAGAAAAGAAAGCGTTTGTGTATAGTCCATTAAGACTCATAAGGCTAACGATACCTAGTACCTACGTACCATGTAAACTTACCTTAATTTTACCCATAAATTTTGCCCTATTTAAGTATAGCTACAGGGTCCTCTCCTCAAGTCGACAGGCGTAGACTACCGGCGGTTATGCCGCGCATGTATGTCGAGATGTCATCTCATCTGTGCCCGCGGCGACAAAGCATCAAGCGGGTCAAAGGGCGAGGGCGGCATTGTTAACTTGCGAGTCACGATGAAGGGCTTCAGATGACGACACTTGCTCCGGTGCACGTGACGTACAACACGGAAAAAATGTATTTCGACAGGACTTTTTTTTGTTATAAAAAGGTCTCAGTTGCGAACGGTGTAAGGTATACGTATTGTATAGGTATGATATAAGTAGGTATAAGTTTTTCAGATATGATTATATTTCACCGCTAATCACCACTATTTGCGCGGGAGACATATTTTTCGATTTGTGATTTTATTTACCCTAATAGAACTTCGCACTATAGAGCCTTTTTTATCCATGTCGGAAAAATAATGGATGAAGTTAATATAATTTAGATTTTTTCTGACTGATTTTTTTTCAAAATGTGTAAATATCGATAGTAATAATTCAAAATGCGAGGAATATTCTCCTATAGGTATATGTATATTATATATTCGCGTGGCTAGCCCTTACTGACCCGTCTCAATTTTTCACCCTGTGTTCCATATCAATCTCTGTGCAATGTCTGGCATACTTCTGGCATGTCTATCTAGATATATAGATAGACATGCCAGATGTAAATGTTATGGTACATTATGTTGGTAGGTGAGTTTCTCTTTGTGTAGCTACTTCTATCTACACATACCCATCCATCACAAAGACCCTACATGCCCTTAGCTACGCCTTTAAAGGATGAACCAGGTTACATTCTGAAGGTGCTATTTTTCACTTTATCAAAGGAAGACGCCCTTCCTTCCTGTCCTCAATGAAAAGGTCGAAAAGGGAGCTTGCCATAAAACACTTTTTTTTTCTGTGCCTACAGCCTGTACCGAACCGATGCTGATTCGATGAAATATGACGATTTTTTTCATATTATTCACAAAATTTCTCAACGTAATAAGTAACATTATGAGATTTTTGCCTCTCTTTGTTATGTAATAGCTTTAGCAGAATCCTCCGTTTTAAGCATTTTGTTTGACTTTTGAGTAGAACAAGCATTTCAGTGTTAATTTATATTTACTTCTATTTTATTTATATACCTATTCTTAAAACGATGGTTTGCAGATAACATTCGGAAAAGCGATTACCATTGTAGTATCAAAGGCCGATAACAAGATGTTTTGTCACGAGGTCAATATATAAAGTACAATTTGTACACACAATAGTTCAAGCAGAAGCTAAATAGTATTTTTTTTAACAGAATTAGAACGCCTTTAACCTAAAACTCATGTTCTCTGTCTCTAACAACGACGTTCCGTAAACGTTGTAAAATATTGAACAGAAACAGCATTCGCCCACAGAGCTCTCATCAAACTGTATGCCATCTAGACTAGTTTCAATTGGAACTTAGTCAGAGTGTCGACTAAAGTAGTATTCTTGCGAAGCGAAGTCCTGAGAGCGGGCGCGGTAGACGGGGCTCGACTCGGCGAAATTAATCCATCTTCGCTCTCAATGGCGACGGGGGAATGTACCTATTAATGCCGCGGAATAAGCCGGCATCCTACTTCACTGCATAGTTCATTTGGATAAATTCAATGCTATTAGTTATAACTCGGTACTTAAATAATACTACCTGGGCATGTGCAAATATCAGGGTGATTTTAAATTAATTGTTTTGCGGTAAGACTGTATTCGCATTTAGGTAGTGAAACTTGATTGATAAAAGTCTTAATATTTTATGGAAAATTATACAAATATCGAATTATCCAACAATCACGTTTATCAAGAAAATGGTTTATTGGTAGACAATTGAATTACGTAGGAACCTATTGAGATAAATACGTATAATTTTCAAATTATTTGAATCTCTATCTTCCGTAAATCATCTTGGTAGAAAATTCGAAATAACGCCAGACTTCCTTACAAGTCTTTGGAATAAAACTATTCCTACATTTCAGTAAATTTCAATCTCGAAACTTCAACATTGATGTCATCACGAAAACCTTTCAAAATTATTGAGGCAACTCTCTCAAAATTGAAATTCGTGGATACTAAGCTTTTAGCTTTCAATATAAATAAGTAGAATTTTGTACCGAATACCTGTCATGTTGTACCTGTTATTTATATTCATATAAATTTGTTGCTACTTTCGTTTAATATCTAAATTAAAATAGACATCAGTCATTTTACAAGCAGGCAGTTTTTTAAAAAACAAAGTTAGAATCTATGACAATTAAAACAGGAAAGCAATAAGAGCAGATGTACTTTTAATAAGAGCGCCAAGTCCCAAAACATACGCATACCGTATCTAGTCCAGTCCAGCATGAAGCTAGGCAAAATACATTCACATGCACGCCCCTGTAGCTTTAGCAACTGCACCCAAACACAAACAAGTTGCTCAATAAACTTGAGCAGGCGTTTAGACCGCGTCTTGTTCCGAACTGTACAGCAAAATGGCAGTTTTAAATAAAAGGTTTTAGTAACGTCGCCTATAAAACGCTTTAGTACAACATGTGTTTACTCTTAGGTCGTTAATCCAAACTATGTACGTAGTTTTATGGCGTGGAAAGTAAATATTGACGGCGCGGCCTCATCTGTCATCAAGTGTTTAAGTAATTTTCCGCCTTTCCCCCTGTTCTAATCAGCTAGTGCTTCGAGGCCGGGTGCTTTCCCTAATTTTCGCGACACCCTATTAAGCAGGCGCAAGTTATTGCTTACTCCCGAGGGATCGGCGCCGTCGCTTAGCAACGTGCGCTTGTGTGCGTTAACACGCAGTTTTCTGTTTACGTGTCGGCGTGAAACTTGTAGTCTGCGGTTTCTAGAACTTGTGGATTCTTATCTATCGGTTTTTCGTATACGACGCCTGATGTTGTTTGATAGTGAGGCCGGAGATTAAGCTACCCAGCTCGTATGTAAGTGAGGCATCGAAAGTGGGGGTCGCGGGTGCCTCTAAACGACTTTTTCGAGTTACGAGCCAGTATAGCCTTTTATTTATGACGTTGTTATTTTTAGTGTATAGATAGAATGTTGTGATACCTTCCTGCATACCCTCATAATAGTAAATTCGTTGGATTAGCACAGTGAAAATAAAGTTTCAGCATACATAGTGTGAGCGGCATTATATCTGAGCAATGCCTTGAAGTGTTTATTTTGAACTGGTACACAAATCTACTAACTCTTAAGGCCCTCAAGCACCTACAAAGCCTCCTATATTCATAACCCTTCCATTATCGGATAAAGAAACAAGGAGTCGCTATCACGCGGGATCAAGACGATTCCTGGGTGGCGCGCGGTAGGCAATATAACGCAATGGGGCGGGCTCCGGGGATTGGGGATGTATCGTAAGTGTTGATACGAGCAGTTTTGTGTCCTCGTGTGTTCGGATAATACGTGCGCTGACGCTGGGCGGGCGCCGCCTTCGACCATATTTTTTCCCACTATTTTATTTAGCGACGAATAAACATGTTTGTTTAGAACTTAATGCTGAAACGACGAAATACGGTTGAGTATATTATGTGAATTTAAGGCGCAGTTTGTAATGTAATGTTCTAGAACATTACATTGGCACTACACCTACCTTTGATTGTGTTTTCGTAACGTTTGTAATATACGCGGTTTTTATAAAGCTTTAAATAGGTTGCCGCTTGCCATACATAATAACGTAGATAATAAAAAAAATAGTAGGCAATAATTAATCCTCGGCGTAATTAAGAACATAACTTTTATTTATAGAACTCAGTTAGAGCAGACTCTTTGACTCATTATCACGATCGTTGTGAAAATTAGTCTGAAAGGCAATTTTAATGCCCGAGATATTTGCTGAAAACATTTTGAACTTTTGGTCCTCATATAAAACGGAGTACTCACGTAAAATGGTATTAGAAATCACTTACTTAGTTTACTTATGCAATACTGTAGCATAAAACATAATTTATCCTCAATACTTTTTTTAGATTTTTAATAATTAGTAACAGTTCTCGTGTCATCCCACGAGTGGAATTTAACTTTTTAAATACTTAAGTATTACCAGTATAATGCGATTTGTGCAATAAAGCAATAGTTTTTTAGTTTATCCCAGGAGAACCCCAACATTATCCGTGAAAAAGAAAAAACAAGATATCGTTGTTATTAAAAGCTACCATCATGACAAGTTTTATTAAAATATCAATTCAGCAACAATACCAATAATTAAAAAATATTTATATTTAAAGACTACGAAGTTACAGTATTATGTATAGAAAGTTCCTCTATGTTCCGCTCCGCACCAATATAATGCGACGGATCATCGACCGCGCAAACAAACCCCTATAAAACTGGTACTGGTACTGATTGGCTTGGATTTAACAATTAACGGGCGTGAACCTCCGCGGCCATTCTCAATGTCCATTAAAACAGCAGTCCTAAGCAAACAGTTGCCGTGTGTGGCCAAGCAGATAAGTGTTGGTGCGCCAGCCAGTATTTGTAATTACGCGACCCGTGTGAGCATGTGTGGGTATGCGAGAGGCGACGCCCGACGCCACTACGTGCTATGTCATAAATATTGATGGACTATCATTTTATCGACTAATTTTGGAGAAAAATAATAGTAATCTTGCCAGAACAGTCGTTGTCATTGTTTTGAAATTGTATTCTTGACAATTCGACCCCTTACATGCCTACGTTATTGCCTTTACGATAACAATAAAAAGTTGTTATTCAATTCTAATTCTTATTACAATGCTAGATTGCTATCATATAAGCATGTAAAAAATATAAATAACTTGAAAAGTGTCGCCAAAGGAATAGGAATATTTTCTCGCGATAGCAACACGCAGATTATATTTATCATGACATAATACATATATATACTTACATAATTCCAATAAATATTATATCGAAACCTCATTTTGTATTCTAACAATGTACATAGATACATACTTACCCGAATTAAAAAGCACGTGTACGTATAGAAAGTATATCATATAATACGATCTGAATAGTGAATAAAATATGGCAACTTGTATTATTGAAATAGGTCTGTTCGAGGAAAACGTTAAAACATAGTCGTACTGAGTAAACATAGTTGTAACCCAATCGTGTGTAAGGATTGGTATATAATTTAGGCAAAATTGTCTGTTCGAGATGATATTATAGATATTGAATTTTATTTGTGGACCAACTCTCCTGTAGTATCTGTTTAATTTAATATCGTAGAAACTTCGTCAAATACATACGGGTGCAAGGGGCATGGTAACAAAAACTTTGGTTAAAGGTTACACTGAATGGCTATTTAATAAAATTATATTACAGGCATTTTTCAGTAAATATATAACATAAAAGAAGTATGAATAAAGCATTTGTTATAAGTAGACTATTATTATTGCCCCCCTCTCGCTGCGGGGACCGGCTCGTACCCAGCAGTGTGATGTGATTTTTTTGTAATTAATTAAAAACCACGGAAAGAAAAATATTATCTCGCATGTAAATTCAGTCTTAGTAGATAAACAACACGGTCTGTGTTCGAGATTTAGTCAGTAACAATGTTTGTATGGCGAATAATTTAACTTACGCCGGTCGAAACTAAGTAAATCGCCGAATTTCCATATTCAACACGGTGGCGGTTATTCTGGGACGCTGCTGTATCAAAACGTCCTATATGCTAATTAGACCATTGAAGAGATACGAACATTTATAGACTAGGTACATTGCAATGAAAAAAATATCCACACGCCTATATATCGGCATATTTTCATGCGTCTAGTATATAGTTTTAAACTTTATCGAGTTTTATTCGGCTTTTATAAATGAACATATAAAAGAGCCTTCAAGTCTAAAACGATGAATATGTATATAAAATGCTTTGCGTAAATAAATAATAACATCTTCTCGTGTGAGAACAGAATTAGATGTCTCCAAAGAGTCATATTACAAACGACAAGGTAATAAATGGCAGCGAATATCACAAAACGGGAACAATAAAATAAAGTCTTTAAAGGCCCTCATATTTCAGTGACGGATCGGGTGGAGGGAGGCCGCCACCACCTCGCCACGTTTCCAATAAAATTTCGCAACGCATGAAATTCGCTGAAATCGTTTATGAAGTAAGCTTCGTTACTTCCACGAGAGACGTCTATTTTTGAATATTCCTCGGTAAAAATGTGGCGCCTCGCTGGGCGGCAAGGCGCATGCTGCGACCTTTCATATGGGAGTTCTAAAGCGCCGCCCCCCGCGCCCGCCCGCCCCGCGCTCACCCATTATTACGTCATTCTATGGGACATAGCTGCGGTGTTTGCGATCACTATCATTAGTGTCCTGAAATATTAACATTTTAACGCAAATTGGGGACAGTAACGGTCGAAACAATTAGTGAGGCAAATTAAATACTTAGCTATCGAATTGTATTATTGCCAGATCGTGTCGATATAATCGCGTTTGATTTAATTTTATAGGTAATTAATATAAACTCTCCGATAGTAGCGGCTGTGATTGAATCATACCTATAACATCTGTGCTAATAATAACTTTTCCTGCTATGAATAAATTTCCGATGCTCCACAAACGATGAATACAAGCCTACATTATAGTAGGGATAGTATGTTAAGCATGGATTTTAATATGTTTAATTAATTGTCAGGCAACAAAGCTTGCTATTAGAAAAGCGTTGTTGGTGCAGTATCCGTAAACATTGGTTTCAGTACTTTTTGTCTGCCAATATTTATCTATATCCAAACCTTTAGGCGTAACACAGACGTCTGCGTCATGCCGAAATATTATGTGATACGATACATATATCAATGTTGTCTCATTCACTCCTTTGAATTAAGATATAAAGAATGCGATAGGTCATTATCCGTGGCACAAGTGCTGTCTTGGCGCGCGCGCCGGCCGCGCTAGTTACCCCAGCAACATTGGCGTCTTAGCAACACTTCACAAAGCACCCGCCTCGCCGTTGGCTCCGCAAATATTCCATAAAGGGAGGCGCCGGAACGGCCGGGTGATGTATGGCTGTCCCGGTATTGCCGTTCCGTAAAATGATTCGTGATTTACGCGGCGACGCTTTGATACATGAGAGAGATTTGTGTCGCGACACAGGTGACGGGGGGCCTTGATGTTACCTTCTATGTGAAATTGAATTGTTACATTCACGTTGAACGGAGCTGGTGGGTATTGTTCACCCGAAAATAAAGACAAGCAGAATGTACTGAATAGCTAATAGAAGTGTCAGTCAATGTTACAACCGTCAAAATGATGTAAATTATTATGTACAGCTTCCACTTTGTTTTGCAAACAAGAATTTGTAACGAAACAAACCAAGCTTCAAACTTTGACAGAATTAGTAATAGGGTTGTAGACTTTAAACGAAACAATTACAGATTATTGTTGTTTCGATAGCTTAGAACATAAAAAATCTTAATAACATAAATTTATATTGAAAATATAACTAATTAAATTAAATCGAATATAACTTATCTAATACTTTACGTGGCGTAACGTCGTCCATCCCGCTCACACCACAGATTTCATAATTAAGATGACTGTGACAGCATGTTTTCTCGATGGACGTTACGATTATATTGGAAGTTGCCGCTTACCCTTTACAGCTTCACGTGACTGCCGCGCTATTTTGACGTTTAATATTCTTTATTTTGTGTGTTTTAATCTAAAAGATGACGTCATTATATTAACGCCTTACCAATGTAGGACGTCTGAGCGGATTCCTTTAAGACTAAATGATCTTTAAAAAAAAAAAACTTCAGAGGTGTCAAGGGACACCCGGATGGAACGAAGTTCCTTTATTATTTTTTATTATATATAATGTACAAAAAAACAATAATTTTGGGAAACAAAAATATATCGCCCCTGGGTGGGCTCGAACCACCAACATTTCGGTTGACAGCCGAACGCGCTAGCCAATTGCGCCACGGATGCACTTGTGCAATGTCTCGAAAATACTGACCATTATGTGCATACGACGACGCATATGCAAACGACAAAGATTACAATTATTTTTGTCAGCGATAGATGTCGCTAGCATGTTTTTGAACGAGGTATCGTTATGTTCATGGGTTTTATATAGTAAACTATACTTTCGTTTATTTGTGTTTATTTTTGTCAGCGATAGATGTCGCTAGCATGTTTTTGAACGAGGTATCGTTATGTTTATGGGTTTTATATAGTAAACTATACTTTCGTTTATAAAATGCTTACAATTGGTCGTTACAACTTTTCTGCTTAATTTTTCGTATGATTTTTTTCCGTCTAGCCCCCTTTCGTAACGCGCGATAAGGAACTTCGTTCCAAAAAGTAATAATTGTCTACATAATACTTATTTGTATAATATATTAAAAGTATCTCCGAAATTGTATGTACCACCCAATGGACGTTATGTTTTTGTTTCTTGTAACAGACAATATAGTTCTTCATACGGCATTAATAACGTTCGTATTGAATCAACAAATGGGCAAATAGCCGCCTACGCAGGTATTTTCCCAAATAATATGTTGAAATCTAGGTATTCCACGATATGTATCCAAGCTATCATCACAAATATAAATATGTACCTACCTACACTGTATAATGTGTATGATTTCGAATCTCTAAGAAAATTATCAGCGAAGTGGGTCAATAGACGTGATAAATTGTCTCTCTAATAATATTTGTCGCGGAATTGGTATAGTGAAGGCTGGGGTCGCCAGATTTGTTGTAACAAAAACCGGACATTACCTAACACATGAGAAATGATGGCCGACATAAAATAGTGTGACGATGCTTGTTTAAATCATGACAAAACCAGACAGTTCAACACGATGGTTCTAAAATTGAAAATGTATGTAAGAGTTATAGAATATAATTATTTAGCTAATGGCCGATTACATCTACTGGTTGTCTTGTTGGTACCATTATGATAGAAGTCGATAAGCAAGTATCAAGGTTAATCAGTGTTGGTAAGAAAATTGTACCCCCGTCTTTTGGTGTCTGTCCATTTTACGTAATTATTAGTACCACGTTACTGATCCTCAAGCTTCACAGGCAGACTTGCAAAAGCTGAAAATTGCATATTAGGATTCCAAAAACTCATGACTGACAGACTTTCGATATAGACTACAGAGCATTCGGTTTTGAGAGCCTCTTCTATTGTTGATCTACTTATTTGGTTTATAACTTGAGATGTTGGCAAACCAACGGTGAGAGGTGATAAATACTTTTACAATGAATTTCCCCCACGTAACGCCTGTTTTCATTAATAACAAAAAACCAGAATATCCTACTAAACGACGAATACCTATTGACTGTAGTAGAAGGGTGGGTGAGCCAGTGGTCGGAATCAATCCACTCGCGTCAGGCCCGTTGTCCAATCAAGTGACACACTGTTCACTGGGGATCAAGGGCCGAGTTCGCCCGAGGATCTACTAACACCACGAAGGCTCTATTTTTCACACGTCCGAATCGACGAGACGACGGTGATAAATGTCGACGGGTAATTAAGTGTTGACGTTTTACCTATACTACGTACTAACGGACACTTTTTTATTTAAAAAAAAAGCGTGTGATAGGCATTTTTTATCGATAATCATGTGGCCACCATTTTGATACTCCGTTATTCAGTAATTATATCGTTCTCATTTACTATAGTTAACGCGGGTGGTATGAAACTCCGTTAACTTTGTTGTTCAATATTTAGATAATGGTATACCTTTCGTTTTGTGGTCAGTGTTGCTAAATTTGTTTTCCTTTATTTTCAGGTAAGCTACCATGGTTTACAGTGCATATTCAGCGCTTAAGCTTCGGTCAGCAACAAGTTAAGTGCGTCTCCTAATTAATTATATAGTGGAAAAATTACTGAGGTGACTTTATTTTTCAAAACGGTACATAGGATTAATATGAGCTAAGACAATTTTTCTTTACCAGCACAAATACATTTTCATTTGTATTTGTATGAATATATTATGACGAACGTGTAGCGACACTAATAGAAAATATTCTATACTAGATGCGCCCGGCGGTGTTACCCGCGATAAAAAGTATGAAAAATTAAAACATCTATCCCACGGGAACCATACATTTTACCGGGATAAAAAGTAGCCTATGTGTTATTCCAGACTATAATCTATCTGTGTGCCAAATTTCATCCAGATCCGTTCAGCCGTTCGGGCGTGAAAGGGTAACAAACATCCATCCATCCATCCATCCAAACTTTCACATTTATAATATTAGTATAGATATATAAAATAAAGTCGTATTAGTTCCATCAATTTATAACATAAGAAGGGGTGGGCCGATATTTATCATCTTTGATTTTATCAATTTGTCTCCGCCCCGAATAGAGAATAACAATTAAAACATGGGAAAAAATACAAAAAAAATAATAATAAAGATAATTCATTGTATGTGAAGCGGTACAAAGTTCGCCGGGACAGCTAGTAATAAATAACTTTCACTTTTTTTCAGGTCACATTACCCATTATCTTACTCTATAATTTACTTAATGACCACATAAACGTAATCCAAGAGTTTATCTGACCTATGCATTGCATAAATTGCAATTGATAAAGAAGAATAAACTTTATCAATGCATTTCATATCACATATCTCATATTTTATATCCTTGTTCAATCTGTTTAGCTGGTGGGTTTATCCCGGGGGCTGGGACCCGGGGAGGCTGTCTCATATGGCGAGGCGCGCCCTCTGACGGCGAGTGAGTGTAGCTGTCCGACACGCGACACATGCGACTCTACAAACAATTAACTAGCCCCGACCAACATACGAGCACATACCGGGCTTATATAGATTTATTTTAAACTAGCTGTTGCCCGCGACTTCGTCCGCGTGGTATTTAACAAAGACAACCGTTGACAACAGCCTGCTCGCGTGTTCTGAGCCCGCGGGACGCATTGCAGGTTGTTGCTATCAAACTTAATCAGGCGCTGTGCTGCAACATTGGTTTTAATTTTTTTTCGTGAGATCCTATTTTTTTTCTAAAATAAAAGTAGCCTAAGTTACTCCTTGTTACATCAGCTATCTGCCAGTGAAAGTCCCGTCAAAATCGGTCCAGCCATTTCAGAGATTAGCCGGAACAAACAGACAGACAGACAGACAGACGGACAGACAGACAGACAAAATTTTTGAAAAATGTTGTTTCGGTATAGGTAACGTGTATACATCCAAATGCACTTAGTAAAAAGCGGTTACTTTAATATTACAAACAGACACTCCAATTTTATTTATATGTATAGATATAAATGAAATAGTGCAGGGATTAGCTAACGAGTCGAGTCCACGTCTGATCATCGAACGCATCACTAGTATAACATCGTTAAACATTGCAGGCCAATATTCCAAGATAGTGGGAATGCTGGCAATCTATACAACGATAGAGATTATAAGGAACTTGAAAACTGTTTACAATTTGTATTCATTCATAACCACTGTTCGATATTCCGAACACCTGTTAATCCCTTAACCCGTTTTCAATCTCTCATTATGTCAGATCAAAACAGATGATTTTAAATCCTAACAAATTTTGTTTTATTACAATATTTTAAGCACCTATACTTAGCAACATTTCCAAATCCCTTTTCTATTTTCCACTTCATTCAAACGCAGCCAATATTTCGTTATCAATATGGCGCCGCAACATCAAAGTATATTCAAGTACTGTTTGTACACAATAAGGAGGGTAAACAAGCTATGTCGTCGCCCCCTTACACAATTCTGTCAGTTACCCGGATGACAGGTCATATCCGGGGGCGGGCGGTCAACCGCCGGCTCTATCGATTCTATTACGGTGTACGCGACAGATTGAGGCGGCCGCTACGCGTTAATTGACGTCTATTTGTCTGCTTAACACTAACGCTATTTGTCTGCTTAGCACGAGTTCAGCAGACAAATAGCATTAGAACGCTCAAGAGGTTTATCTTAAGAGATGGAAGAATGTAGAATAGCTTTAATATGTATGGATAACAACCGATCTTCTCGAGCACAGATCACAATGCTTTATGTGTGTATTCCTGTGCCCTTCGTTTGAGCTTTGAACGTATTTAATACGTAATATTTTTGCGGCACACCTTCAGTCTGGGATTAAAATTTAGAATTTCTTACCTCACCTAAATAACAGTGTATGACTGGCAAACGGAACCTATATTAAACACACAAAGACCCAAATTCACGACAATGAAAACATCAAATTTAAGGTTACTTTATGAAACTTATTATCATTTTCTGTTAGAGCCATGACTGGCACGAGATATAAATTACCTAACTTTATACGAATTATATTGAAAAGCTAAATTCTAAGCTAATTAATCATCACATGCAATTTATACTAGATGAATTAAGGAATGAATCTATGTCAAAGTAAAGTTTAATTTGTTTATTTTGTATGAGTAGCAAAAGGAATAAAAGGATCGACCAACAGAATTTTATAAATCAAACGTAGCTTAAGAGATTTCTCGCGCTACAGCCGCGCGGCGCGGCGGCGGCGTGCTGCGACTTACTTCCTCACGACAGATATTGTATTCTTAAAATGCCGTGCGTGTTTACCGCGCTTTACCCGTGAAATCTACTTACAGCATCATAATTACAACACCTCCTTGCCCATGCGTCAGTAGCTGAAATTGAATACTTGTACCGTATTTCAACTCTACACCTGAAATTGCAGAAACCAAGACGATGCCATCTGACTTTTACAAGTGCAATACATTCACGACTTAACAAGGTGGTAGCGATAAATTTGCCAGGAGTACTGTACAACCGCCCGCGTGGATACTGTGGAGATAAGAAAAATAACTCTTTTGTAATGTAACACCTTTGTGCTGAAACTATACCATTAAGTTTTACAGTTTTAGTAAATAATGTAGGGAGCGACTCGCCGCTCACCCTTAGCTTACCAACTTCCACGATTATGTATCAAGCAGGTTGATCGACAGTAGAAAAGGTCAACGAAATTTACCTTCCTTTGTCTTGTTTAGTAGGTAGTTTCGTCTTTGATTTTCGAGCTTAGTGATCCTTGGCTAGACGAACAAAACTGAGATAATTTAAAAACTTTTCATCCTGTTAAACAAATTATTTTTATTATCAGCAAACTAGAGACAACATAATCTCTGAATATGAAATCTTGACGTTAAAAAGTATCGCCAAAATTTATAATGCCATTAAAATCCTTTTTTTAGAAAAGACTAAGAAGGATGAGCTTCCTATAACTTTGCGCTTATAGGATTGTAACTGCACAATACGGCGTCTGCAAAATAGAAACAAAAACTGAAGGAAAATTACACCGTAAAATAGGAACCTACTTAATTCTAGCGAGTCCGCCGTTAACGTTGTTTCAGTTTATGTCCTTAAACCCTTAAAGGAACAATAAAAACATGTGAAATAAGGCGGTGGGGCGGGCGGAATGGATATAATAAAGGAATAGCTGGGATGGTACATGTTGTACTTGAATTATTCTGCGGGTTCGACGCCGGTGGGTGTACTGCGGGGCAGCGACGTTCGAACGCATACCTCTCTACTTGAATGCGTATTACATGGGATTTAAGCATTTTTTTTCAGACTTTAAATAATATGTAGCGCTGAGTGAATGTGTGGGTTTTTATTTGAATCTATTCCACAAACTGCGATCCCTAAATTACATTTATAAATGATGCCCAGTTAAGTAATTATAGAACAATGAAGTATTTTTATTTCAGATTTTTAATAATTTTCTTTAAAATTTGAAAGAATAATCATATTTCTGTGTACACAATAATAAATGATTAGCCTATCAGAACAGACAGTTGAGGCCCTTTTTGAGAATATTAATGTTATGTTAGCCACCTGCTGGGGTCAACTGCTGAATATGGCAGCATAAACAGCGAATTGACCTCAGCAGGCGGAGGAACTATTGCAGGTATATGCAAAGATAATTGGGCCTATCCATTGAGGTTTGGATGGACTATTAGATAAGACTATTATTATTATTATTAATTTATTTATTCAAATAATTTGTAATTCTAAGAAGCATCTTCAACTACTTACCCCCAAATTTACCAATATGTATATTTTAGGCATTATATAGCCCGCCAGCACTTGAACCCTTCTCTGGAACGTATATTGAAAGCACCACTTGCTCAGCGTGCATTAATACCCTTCAATAATATTTGGTTGATTAACTGGAATGCGCTGTCAATCTGCGACTAATTAGTACGAGGCTAGCATGGCTGCGGCCCTGAGCAAATTTGCCAATAAATTCATATATTGACAGATTTGGTACAAGTACTGTTATTTAATTAAACATTGATTATATTAAATGATTATGTATTTATTCTCGTAAATGTAAATTGAAATATTTTTTTGAAATATATTATACTAAGTAGGTACATAATATCCAGATATGTTAATGCCGGCCACAACACGAGTTGTTCAAAAAATGTTTCAGTTCGTCTCAAATAGTTCTGAAATTACTTTAGTATTGCCCCTACCTTGCTCTCATTTTATGTTTCGCATACATCTAATATTGTCCTTTTAAAGATACACTGCATTTAACACCTTTTGCCCTTATAAAAAAGCATAGATTTATACATTTCTTATCAAGAAATAAAGTAGACACCGTAATTTATTTTCGTTCTTTATTCGTAAAGCTTAGCATTACGTACGCTCCGCTGCCCTTTCACAATTACAGATGTTGTTTTCACGAATCCTGAAATAAAAATATTCGGCCAAAGATCTCGTCGTGATGAATACGGGGGTCTCAACAATAAATAATGGCTGTCGTTTAATAACGCCGGCGTAATTGCGTTATCTAGGCTCCCGGGGGGCGGGGGACCTCTGCTATCCATAACTGAGGAGCCTCATAATTGTCACCCGCAGAGAACGGCCACCGCGAATTATGGCCGACGTGACAATACGTCAGATTATAATGGGTTAAAATTAATAATTCAATTAATCGCAGCTATTGATGCTAAAGCATTAATAAATGGCAAAAACACGAATTCTTTGCCTTTTGGGAAGGCTTTCGTAATATACACCTTAACACCGCGTCGAAAGAGCGCATACTTAGTTTTCTTACAAAATAAAGGAGACGTGCGTTAAGAAGTGCCGAAGAACGCAATTGATCACGCTAATTCCCGAAGCTTTGCGGGAAAAAATGTCGTCAATTTGTCACGTTATAACGAGCAGTGGATTTTTAGCGTAATGTGTTCTTTGAGGGGCCGGTTGCGATTTTCCTTTTTTATATTTGTTTACTAAGGTTCTCTACGTATGAAAATCTTGGCCTTTAAATCACAATTTTACTCGCATATATTTTAGATAATGCACCATCAATTGTTTATCATTGTGTAAACAATTTCACGACTTGTATACGAATTTAATATTAACGTGTCTGCTCGTAAATGTGGTAAGTTAATCGTAGCGGTGCTTTTACAGTCCGTTTATCCGACACTTGTTTTCAAACAATATGCACTTCTAGCAAATAAACCCGTTTAGGTACCTACACGGAATTATCAGCTCTATGCCATCGCAGCACTCTGAAGTCTGAGCCGAATTTCCTAAAAGCAAATTTTGCTATGTGCAGTGACAGAACATTGTATTAGTCAGTCTGAGATACTGTGCAATTCAAATTCGCCTCTATCAAGTTAAATGAAGGATGAATTTAATGCAGCAACGTGCAGCAACACACGGACGAACTCGGTGCGTTTGGTAACCTAGTAGGTGAATGAAATATGAAGGCACAAAGGAAGATTCTCATTCCGTTCGTGCCTGAAGCGTTACTCTAGACGCGGGAATGATGTTGGATATTGAATGAGTGAATGCATTGTACGAGTAGAAACTAAAATGAAATGTAGGTATATTGAGTATACTGAACTTGAGTATAATATTTGAAAAACAATTTATCATTTACGTTTAAAATAAAGTTTGTGCAAAAGGGCTTAAGTGCGATTCGTCTTTTAAGATCATAATACCTGTTGATGCTGGGCTCGATTACATTTCCATACCTATATTTTTTTAATAGCAGTAAATAACTGTTAATAATTAGTATTCCTCAGCATTATAATAATTTCACCTTTTGCTAAATATATAACGCACATCAAATATACAATATCAGGTTTTCACAATAAAAATAAAAATAAAAAAATTACTGGTATCGTAAACGGAAAATTCAGGTACTCCATTTTAAACCTCTTCCCTATTAACGCATTGTGATTCAATTTGTCATCCATGATACCCAGGTATCAAGCAAAAAAAACCTTGTAAGTCAGTAACATTTACGATCGCGAGCCAATAAAGAAACAACAGAGAGTAGAAGTGAATCGTAAGATAACACTAATCTCGATATGTCCCGAAAAAATCCTGTGCAGAAAGTGCCTAACCGGCGTAATACCCAAAATATCGTCTGTGTTTTGATTTATGTCCCTTAAAAGCGGCCCTGCTCTGCGCCTCCAGTTATTGTTTTTCCCCCTTATGAAAATGGCGTATTTTTCCCACCCGCGGTCGCGGTCCACTGTTGAGAGAAGTTTCCCCGTGATTTATTCACCATTAAAGTTCGTGAAGCGAAAAGCTGAAATATTTTACTTTTGATGTTATTATTAATATTTGATGCTGTGGTTTTTAATTTTTGCAAACATAGACTTATTTGTGTTAGACAATATCTATACGAAGCGTTTTAATAGTCAGAAATAATGTAAGTTTTAAAATAATTATAATAAAACGCCTGTTACGTCCAAAGGGCAAGCAGATGTGATTTATTGGCACCGACTAAAACACAAGTGATTCTATTAAGATCTAATCGTATAAGCTGGACCTATTGGAACTTACCGGCCACATATTTGAAGCTACTTCTTAAAAAAATCTCACAAAATCCAAATAAATAAGACTGCGGTCGCAATATAGGCAAATGATAAAATAAAATTTTATTGCTTTTGATATTGCTCGGAATATTGGGTATAGGCCTCATACGCCAACTTGCAGTAGCCCCAGATGTTAAAAACAATCTTCATATTAAATGTTTATTTTTGATCTCACAGTTTTGCACATATATAAGTTTTATATCAACCGAAACCAACTTCGATAGTTTAAGCGCACATATTGCCGCTATTAAATCACGCGCCATATTGGACAAGTTTTGTGATAGTTAATCGATTGAAAAATATTTAATCGGTGCTCGTAAAAACTTTAATATGGTATGTTGGTGAATTAATCTCAATTTGCACCTATTTGCAAAACGGAGAATTTCATGGCCTAGTATTATTTTCTCTTATAGAATAATCTTGAATATTTCCACCAATCCTTATTCTTATATTTCTCCGCGGGAATCCGAAAACTGCTAAAATCAACACGCGCCCGTCAATCTATGTCTTTTAGTAATCTAAGGTGAACAACATTGTCTGTTATCATTAAATCCCTCTTATAAATGTTCTACCTACATGAATAATAAATTGAGTTTGAAAAAAAAACAGTAGGTAGTATTATTCCCCTTGGATTTATTTCAATCTGAGCTATTTTAAGAAAACTTTAACAATATTATGTACCAACTTTGCTGCCAACTTAACTTGACTTCTTGCTTAGTATTTGCACTATTGTCGGTTATAAAATCAAGCTTAAATCAACTCTTATGTCTGCCTTCGTTGATAATCCTTTGGTGCTAGAAGATAATACCTCCTTATAAGTATACATTGCACTCTATGAACGGTAATTAATGCCGCCAGTAGAGTAGGTACATGCATTCGAAAAAAGAACGCCCGGCTCAACAACTTGGTTTTGGTCCAACCCTTTTTTGGCTTCACACAGCAGAATAATTGGGTCTTTTGTGGTTTCCGCCGACGTGTGTGCCGTAATGGGCCTGGCTTTTTGCGCCTTTGAGCCGCACCAGTGTCTATTGGGCTCTTTACAGCTAACTTTTCTTTTTACAAAATATTTGCGAACTCACGAGCCACGGCGTCTTCGATGTTCGCGTTTCTGGATTTAATTTTTCGTGAAAATTGTTTGGCGTACGGGCATTCGAGGTAGTGAATTTTCTGAAATACGTCATGCTGGGTCAAAATGGATAGAATATTCTCTATCCATTTTGACCCAGCATGACGTAGACCATCTCATAAGTACATATTACCTACGTTTGGCATCAAAACATGACCGCACTATGTTCTACTCATCTTCCGAAATCCTGAAAAATAATGAGAGTAAATTTAGTAGTTCTGTTCGACTCCAACGATGACTGTAAAAAAGCTGGGAAAAAAAGTTTAACTTATGACCTTTACCGTCCATTAGCCATAACTTTCATAATGTCCACCATGCAACACCGTCGATCATTTCCTTGGACACTAATGACCGCACTTCCCAGGGACAATAAAAAATCCATCAAAATTACGCCGTAAAAGAAACAATTCGCAGAAAGTTTAGGAAAGTTCATTTATATCATAAACATTCGGTCTTTCCCCCCATCGTCGTGGCGTTGTTATATTAGGTTTCGTGCAGATAAAGGCTCGATGGCTTCCCGCCGCCCGAGGCACCCGTCCCATTCGCTCTTATTTATGATAAATGGTTTCTAAAAATTGACGTATCTTAACAGATCGCTTTTCATTCATCTTAATTAATTAGTTGGCTTTTGTTTGCTACGTAGGAGGAGAAATAAGTTCGATTTGAACATTTGTATATTTTACGGATCCAGCTCATTTCGATCCAACACAGATATTTCGGTGTATAAAAATCCTGAGTTGGACGTATGTAAAAATATTTAAGCGTTCAATTAAAAAATACTATGCGATGGATCCTGTCCCATAAATATTAGAACGGCAAAAAATAAAAAAATTAAGCAGTATCGTCTAGAACGTTATGTTTGCTACACAAACCATGTAGTGTAACTACCCCTGTTTTCTGGATCGCGAGTGTACGCGAGATTGCGTGTAAATGCGACCACTACATATGTGTGCAAACCCAAACGTTGCTGAGTAAACTTTTTCTCGACTGTGCCACAGTATGATAGAGTAGGATCATAAGACTGTGAAAGTTACATAAAGACGTTTTTAAGATTTGTCGGGAGTCTTAAAATTTAAACTCTCTGGTTCCTATTTTGTAACTCTACCAGTCTCGGTTCTAACGTGAATCATCGTCGAGGCCGCCTCGGGAGGCACGAGACATCGCGTGACGCTCGCCCCGCACCGTAATTACGTTACATCAGCCAAACAACAGGGAGCAATAACTGTAACCCATTACTCGTGTTGTAGTAGAAACGCATGAATTTCTGTAATGTCGCTAATGCCCCTTTATAGCTGGCTTTTGTAAGACTTTTTGGTTGGTATCTATGACAAATACCTACACGATTATTTTTCAAATGGTAGATGTAATTTGAGTAATAATTTATATTTGTTATATAATTTCTGACGACCTGATTAGCTCAGTGGGTAATGACCCTGCCTTCTGCGCTGCGGGTCCCGGGTGCGAATCTTGGTACAGACAAACTTTGTGTGAGGAGCACGAGCATAAGTATTATACACTGGGTTCGCCTCTAATCCATTATACGGTACCCATAATACGATACGAACACCATTGGAGATAAATTATTTGTATGTGTAAATGGTGTAATTTATTTTTAGTTGCAGAAAAATATAAAAATATATGATTACAACACTCATTAGGTAAGTATTTTTTTTGTAAATGGAATGATCTTTTATGTATGATACCTAGAACATTTTTGTTGGACTATATTCTTAGTTACGAAGCTATTGAAACCGTATACCGTGCATACCTATGCGTGCGTACCGATAACCCGACGAACATTATATTGTTTTACCATATAAATCAATAGATTGGCGCAATGACCAAGTTACTTGCAACCTTCTAATACATACTTAATGGATTCTTAATCTTATAAATTACTACAAGAAATGTATTTCCACTGCCATTACCGTAATAACCACTTAGTAGACGGTACAGAAACTAAACAGTAACTTGAAAGGTACAATTTGGGCGGGCGGCAATTCTGTTTGTGCCCCGTCGCTAGGTGACACACCGTCAGGTGTTTTATGTCCCATGCTTGGTACAGGCCGTATCGATTCAGTGAAATGGAACAACTATTTATAGGATATCAGAACGTTTGATTGTTTCATAACTTTGGATACGATGTTAAGAATCAGTTGTCAAGCTGTAATCATACCTAGCCGAGTTTGTACAACATATATCTCGCCAAGAGCAATATAATGATTCTTTGATGATACAGTAGTAAATTCATTATAAAACAAATTCTTCTTATAAAACTGTAAAATGAACAAGGCAACCATCTGGTATCCCTTTTTTTAGTTCCACAGATAAAAACAATAGTAACAGTTCATTCGGCACGACAAGAACATCACTTCCGTGAAATACACAGCGGGACAAAACAATTGGTACAATATAATTATCTGCAAAGTATAGCATTTGAATCGAGCGTTACATATTTTACTTATTTCAAGATTCATTAATTTAGTACCTACTGGATAATGATGTATGAAGTATGTCTTTTAAAATAATTTCCTCGAGAATAAAAAGTAAACTACTTATACGATTATGAAGCCAAATTAAATGTTAAATATGCGTATATTTTTATACGAAATGTTAATTAATTAAACTTTACACGAAACCTTGTTGCGTGTATACTTTTTTTGGGCTTCTATTGTTGATACAGGTTCTCGTGTGGGGGTGCGGCATCGATCTTCCAAAGTCTCACTAAGCCCGGCCCCTCAAGGGTCAAGTGAAATAACCTACAAATATTTCGTTCCGTGCGTTAAAATAAGCTTCTACCATTTTTATACTCGTGAGTATTGGAACAAAATAAAATAGAGTTATGGGCTACTGTTTTTGTTTACTGCTTTAATACTCGATCAGGTTTTTTATTCGAAAATATATATATGTACTCATAAATGCGAGTAGTAGGTACCTAGTGTAAAACGATGCTTAAAAATATGCAAATGTTATTTATGTATCGACCTTGTTTGTAGTTACAACTTTACACTTCTCGACATCGTGTTTCACAAAATCCAATGCAATCCCTACAATTTCACAATCATCGATCGCGCAAATCCGACGTAAGCTGGCTCTTGTGGCTTTTGGGGCGAGAGGACGAGGGGCGAGAATAACAAGACTACTCTAAGTAACAAAGGCAGTTTCAAGAATATAAATACAGTTAATCACACACGCGTTGGAATGTAATGACACCCTTAAGGCGTTCCAGTAAGAAATTTAAGCATTCCCGGAGCGCACCGATTTGAATCGCACCGAAATTATTCTAATTAGCGCACCAGGGGTCTTTAGATAACTGAGTTAGCGATATTTAATTAAAATATTCATAATACAATCACCTTAGTTTGAAAAAAAACTAGTATTAAATGGCGAAGATAATGACCGCACTTACTGCGGATGTGGTCATAAAATTAATGAGAGCGCAATACTGTACATACACATTAACTCAATCTCAAGTATTTATATATTAAGAACAATTATCTTTTATCTCTGTATCGATATTTTATCGTATGTAGTGTGATATAAATTAGTACGTTTCAAAAAGATGGGTTCCGAGGAATTCCAAAACAATATCCAAAATTGCTAATGACACCGAGTTTATAGAGAGTCGTCTGCGACAGAATCATCAAAGTACCTCCGGCCACAAACTTATCACAATTACAACAACTTACTTGAGCAGTCATATACAGTTATACCCTGGCATTTCTCAAGGAATCTTAAGTTGCTCAGTTGTGTGTGTATCGCTAAACACAAATATAACCCTGCTAAATGAAACACTACGCTCCAGAAGCACTCGGGGCCCCCTTAATGCTATTAAAATTAAACTTGATGCTCTTTTAATAGCGGCTGCTTTATACAAAACTAATCTTAAATGATGACAGCACTCAAGTTTCCAGCGTACACTTGCAAGCAATTAAACAATGCTACACCAAATTAATCTGGTTTTTATTCTCTACATATTCTACTATATAGGGTAATAAGAATAATAAATTAAGTAATTAGATAAGTATTTAGAAATGAGAGATAGTAAATCAGTAGCATGGCTGTGACTGTTATGTATTAATAAGAAAATATCATGATCAGGTATAATTTAACTAGATTACAACTAATAATATGGTCCGCTACTTGAGCTTCATAAATTATAGATAGGTATCTAAGTAAATTTAAGTATAACTTGTTACCGAATATAAAACCATTAAATATACTAACCTAAAACACATTCATAAAAAATCATTTCATCTGATCTGGAATTACCAGTAAAAATTACGTGATCAATATAATGTCCATTAATCTGAACGCCAGTGTAATAAGTATTCCGTAGAGCCTCTTTTGTTTGGCGGAGTATTGTTGCTCCCTCCGATCTGTTGTATGAAAAGTTTGGGCCAAGTCGGCCGATTGAGGCGAGTTCGTTGGAATCAGACAAGTTACATCTTACTCATGGCGGCTTTTCACTTGCAAGTTGGCTGTTGCGTGACGCTTATGCGACCCAAGTTTGTTCTTTATCCATTGCTAACTTTAAAGGTGGGTTGTAATTGGAGTAGCTTTTGCGCGGTACCTATACTAAAAGGGGTTTCTTCATCTATCCATAAAATCATGGTAAATTTATAAAGATCCTTTTTAGTCATATATAGCTTAAATACCAAAGAAAATTATATTCAAATAAGTATTAGATCTCAAAGGAATAGGCTTATATGAAAGATATTCAAAAAATATTTAAAAGAAAACTAAGGAAAATTTCCTTTGACATTTGTTGTAAGTTCGAACTTTTCATACTTATCACCTTTGAACTTTCGTGTAGTTTTTATTTTCCGATAATAATAATTATAGAGATAATGTAATGTTTTTAACGTAGAATTTCGTAATTTGATACGAGTATTACCTATTTAGGTCATGGGAGAAAGGATATAATTAAAATAATATTGAGTTTAATTATCGAAGCTATGTTACAATAGCTAAAATTAATATTGTTGCAATGACATTACTGAAGCTATGTTTACAAATTCTGCCTGTCTGTTGCCATAGCGGCCCCTTCATTATCATAACCTATGAAACTACTAAATTGTCATGTAAAATATAAGTAATAAGTATATTACAAGCATACCCGCGACTTGTACGCATTGACTTGATCGTTTTGGCTATACCTTGGGAACTCATTCATTTTCCGTTTCATCTTGTTATAAGCTATCACCATACAAAGTTTCATCAAAATCTGTCCAGTAAATTTCTCGTGATGCGCTAACAGGCAGATTTAAAATTACACCAGTAATGGCGTATTCGGACTCAATATAAAAAAAACTTTTCATAAAGCTGTCTCTCTCCGTTCAGCGGTGAAACCGATCGTATGAAAGGGATTTATATCTCGAAAGATTAACGTCAATGTTAACATCTTATTAGTCGTGCACGTAGGCAATTGTCCCGGTCGTCAATTGTTTGATTACAATTGTCGTCGTCGAATGCGAAATCAATAGGCTGTAACTGCAGGAATACCATTACCGTCCTATAAACACTAAATCGTATAGCAAACGTTAACCATGACGCCTGACGATAAATAAACAACGCCGCCAACTGAATTATTTTAGCCCATTAACGCGACAGGCCCGACACAAATTAATCACCAGAAATGACAGTAAGCCGTAAGGCGTTTAACACTTTCCTGGGCGCTAAGCAGCCCAGAAAAGGTTGTCGTTGCCAGAATTATAGTACCTATACATCAGGGATTCCCAAAGTGGTCGATGTCGACTCCTTGGGGTCGATATCGGTTTCCCAGGGGTCGAAATTAACGAAAACTGATTTTGGGGTGCGACGAGGTCTAAAAATCGACCCCTATTTGATTATTATTGATTAACACAAATTCTTATTTGAAACTTTCATGATACTGTATAAGTTGTGTTACGTGTACCAACTTGTTATAAGAATGACTAATATTTTAGTAGGAAGTATCAAAGTCGATAAGCGTGCACAAGTTCGTACAAGATGAAATTATTATTTTGTATTAATAGGAAAAAAACTCGAGATACGATTCTTAAAGTAATTTGACTATGGGGGTCTGAGATATCAGTTCATTTTGGGAAAGGTGTCTCTTTCCAAAAATAGTTTGAGAATCCCTGCTATACATGATACCTCTTGAGGCAAAACAACGTCGCAAAAGGTATTTTTTCGTCTTGAAAATAGCTCACTCGTACACCCTAACAAACACATGCTATATGTAAAATTCCTTCGCATTTCCTTTGCTCTGTTTATTTTTAGCTATCTTTAACAAGAACAACGAGTTTATTTATTTATATTGCGTAGGTGTATTGAAACTCATATGAATGCGTCGAAGCGATAATAATGTAGAAAAATAATATTCTTTAAATAGAATCGGCTCAACATTTAGCAATGAAATGCCTCATAGTATCGATCCAAATGTATTCAGGCTGTATGTATGTAGTTAAAGACAAATCGCGTGATAGCCTAGTAAAGTTGTGTCATCCGTCACTATAGCAACTTTCAAACTCTACTAAATCGATACGACTCTCGAGCGAACTAATATCGAAGTTGAGTCGTCAGGCCGTGGGAATGGGCCGATTGGTCGGCCGACTTATAATATACGGCGAACATAATCATGTAGACTAGTGCAGGTTGTTGGAACGAAGTTCCTTATCGCGCGTTACGAAAGGGGGCTAGACGGAAAAAAATAAGACGAAAAGTTGTAACGACACTTTTTGCTATCTTTGTCGTTTGCATTTACATAATGGTCAGTATTTTCGAGACATTGCACAAGTGCATCCGTGGCGCTAATGGCTAGCGCGTTCGGCTGTTAACCGAAAGGTTGGTGGTTCGAGCCCACCCGGGGGCGATATATTTTTGTTTCCCAAAATTATTGATTTTTTGTACATAATAAATAATAAAAAATAGTAAAGGAACTTCGTTCCATCCGGGTGTCCCTTGACACCTCTCAAGTTTTTTTTTAACTACGCTTTGCGTGCTACCTACTTAAATCAATAAATTATATTAAGGTTGTAACTTGGTCAGATCTAGAGAAATAAATCGTAGACTCTAATCGTAATTTTTTCGACGCAAAGGCTTCATGGTCGTCGTAATTTTTGGAATTTTTGTCATTCTGTTTATCGGTCTTTTCGTGAATCACGGGAATACTGGGCGGATTTTGATGATATTTGTTACGATATCAACAACTAGAATGAGCAATTGTTGTCCCGGAAAAAACTACTTCTATACAATTTACTGAATCTTGGCTGCACAATGGGAATGGGTTCTGCCGGAATGCACTGCAGTAAGAAATGAAATGCTCGATTTCCGTTCGTCCCCAATTTTTAGGCAAAGAACGTTCCTATTCTGTTATAGTGTGATGCGCCGTGGCAACAACATGAAACATTCATGCATAGACTTTGAAAATGCGCTGGAACTATGAAAACAACTCTCTTTACGTAAAGTTGAAGACAAATCACCGGCTCGATATGGCGGCATGCATCATCTGTCAGCATCGCAACCGTCAAACTGGCTGCTAAATCGATCACTGGCCAACTAATATCGAAGTTGTGTCGACAGCTTGCGGGGTATTTGGGCGTCTGGTGGGCCAATTGTTGGTGTCAGCACACTTTTTGTTTGTCATAACTAACTTGCCATGAATCTCACGTGAAAACGAGACCATCTGGGAAGACTATGACCTCAAACATGATCATATTAGAATAAAATATTTCATCATTCACTCTGAAACTAATGCCTTAATTAATTATTTAGATCAAGTTATGCCTTTGTCCCGTCAACGTTTGCCTTCGTTGCATAGAAAAATCACAGAGAAGGAATCAAATTAACTTTCTACGAGTTTTAGGTGGCTTCACAGTCGACTCGGATTTGGGTAACATGGGATATTAAAATAATAAAATTCCAAACCGAGGGATGTAATAAGATTGTAGCGTTCTCCTATCTGTGTGTCTGTCTGAGCTAACGTAGCTCCCAACACTAGATTTTAAATAAAAGAAGCGCATTGATTTCGGTCCATGTGCTTTTATGCATCCGCTATAGATTGTTAAGAATCAGAATCAGAATATTTTTTATTCACGTAGACCATTAAGTACATTACTTATGAATCTTTAAAAGTTACAAAATACTATGCTACTACTTTACCACCCGTTCGGAATGCCGTTCCTATGGAGAAGAACGGGCAAGAAACTCCATAGTTGCTCTTTTTTTTAAAAGATCTTTTACATTTTTGAGCAGTACATTGTTATGTGAGAACAATGTAGGAACGGCGTAAGTCTCATGATAGCCTGATTCAACATTATATGTTATCGCATTTATGTCGACAAGGCATTGGAATGGGCGACTAGTGGCCCGACTTTTTGCTCGATTCGTCGTCTTTAGGGACACTTACGTGCATCGGCGCGGCTTGGCGTGGTAGCATCGCGCACTTCGTTTTATTTGATGTTTCCGTGCAAAGTTGGTTCTGTCGTCTTTTTACACCCCTCAAGGAATCGACGTGATCTTCGTTAAGTGTTTTGGGATTGTCAATATTGTATGATCATAGTAGGTATGTATGTCTGTTATACTTAGGTTTATGTTTTTATTATTCTATCACGTGTTAGGTTCTGCGATACAACATCGATTTTAATGGTTACACTTTTTTCAAGATCTTTGCTAATAGGCAAAAGAACATATATTTAAGCTGTAATAAAAAAATATTATTCCATTGTCACTCTAAAATCTCATACCTAATTGAAAATGTTGTAACATACTTTGAAACAATTTGATTTAAACCTGCCCTGTAATGGAATAAAGCTTAACGAAATCCGCAAATAATGAAAACATCCCCCATTCCAACATTAAACCAATCAGCGGAAACAAAAGACGACTGTAGTACAATATCGTCACAACAGCTATGCGAGATTATCCCGCAATGAAACAATAAATAATCTCAACGTCCAATATAGCATGTAGCGCGAATATGGTTCGAGGGCATATATTTTTATACCCTCGGCCGACGCAACAAAGTACTTGTAAAGGTCTAGTGAATCTCGGGGTTCGTCGATGTTTGCCAAAGGATATCCCGGGACAAACGAGGCCGGCCCGCCGATCCCGGGATCATGGCCGCGTTTAGGGACAACAATGGCGATGGAGGCGCCCTGATACCGCGATATATATTATCTTTGTTGACGCCGCATCATGTAGGTCGTTTTTTGTCGTCAATTTTCTCATTGTTGTTGTAAAATAACTTTGGTCGCGGATAACGGTGTTACTTTGTGTAAAGCAAAAAGGATTTAGATGCGGGCGAAAACACGATGACCCTTCAATCTCGGGAATGAAATGTCCACTCGCAGAAAGAAACATCAATTCGGTTCAATTTTTGCACTTTGACCTTTGACGTTGCGCTCGAATAGGTGTGAATACGGGAATACTTTTATACTTCTCAATAAAACCAACGCGGCGTAAAATCTATGTTCGTAGGTACCTCGTGTTATTTTTTCCAGGGTTGTTTTTTTCTTATAACCTAAACCACAAATTTGTAGTTTTCCAATCTAGGTATCAAAAGCAATTCCAAATAACTAACTCACAAACATATTCCATATACACCTTTAAAGACCTAATTTCCCTGATGTACGTATAAACTGTCTAATACGCTGTTAGTCGGCTATTCGCTGCAGTACCGTGAGCCGTGACACTCGACCGCAGACAATTAAAGCACTTGACCCGCACGTACGAGGAGGTCCGATATGACGGCGTCAATGAAGCGCCAGGGGTCTCAAGGTTTCAACTCCATTAGTCATGCGCGTGACAGTTCGTTATTAATTGCCTCCTCGTAAATGAATTATTATTAGAATAATTATGCCTGATCTGGGCCCCAAGTCTGCTAACACAATCGATTCATAATCGAACAGCAACCGCATAGTAACTTTTGACAGATATTGTATGGGATATCTGTCAAAAGTGACAGTTACTATGCGGTTGCTGTCCGATTATAAATCGATTGTGTTAGCAGACTTGAGGCCCTGTATGTGTACTTAAAATCAGTTCGCAATTTGATAATGTTTATAAGAACTAAATATTGTGGACCTAAGCTAAAAACCCTAATTTCTGTTTCAGGTAATATTCATTGTTATTAAGAGCGAAACGCATGGGTAAGTTACAAAGCATATTTCACGGGTTGCTTCGGTGGCCCTCGGAGCGCCGAGTCGCCGCGCCTCTAAAACTCATTCATAAAAGATTTTCGTATTACTCAGCGTCGTATTCACAAAGTTATGGGCGAAAAAGAAATAAAGTGGAATATTCAATGTTTGTACTGAAAAAATGTGTATTTTGCGAGTTGTAGATCAAAACAGCGGTCCTCTCCCAGGAGCAGGGGGAAAATATTAAAATATATGTCTTTGGGGGATGTAAACACACGATGTATAAGAAAAGATGAGGCGGACTCAATTTTGTCGATCCGACGTCCCCGATCCGTTTGCTGAATTGTTAATGGCGGGCTGGGGTCGGCCTCGTATTGTAATCGCACCACTTCTGTATTTAATCCGCGTCTTGTCACGGCCTCGACTAGATACCTATGCATCTTGTATGACAAGAATTTAATCGATCCACGGTCTTTCATTTAAATAATTGAACGAAGTCCTTGGTGATTAGAAATATTTGTATCCTTCTTCCTCCTGAATTTCAGGTAAGTATTACAGGTGTGATGGTGAAAGATTTCCATATGTTCATTTTAATTTATAAATATTAGTTCTATCTATGTGTTGGATGTCTCTAGACATTTATAAAATGATGGTTCTATGACAGCTTCTCTGTATATAATTATGGTTACCGATTTTCTCCACGGTATCCCACTTATATCGGTTGTATGGATCTCCTTTTGGGAAAGCCGCAGTCAATATTGTCATTAATCATTTCTTTTGCGTTCTCATGGGATTATGTAGGTAATATTTATAGGACGACATATTGAATATCGCTCAATCAATATTATTACTCACTGAATGATAAATATAATACCAGCGAACTCATAACGATTCTGAAAATATTCAAATCCCTGAATTACATATTTATGATAATTATATGAATTGAAATAAAAGTGGTTTGAATGTGTAAACCTTTAGTTAATAAACAATGTTTATGATAACCGATATGGGAAGTAACTATTTGAAATTTTACATTTGGGTATTATTTTAGGTTAGAGAATCTCACGGAATCAATGTTTAGAAGTCAAATAATAGTTTCGTGAGTATCGTTAAAATCACAAATCAAAATCAATTCCATTTTATTCATGGAAGCCAAATGATCATTTATGAATGGTCAGAATCTACCATTGATTCGGAACGTTGTTTCTATTGAGTAGAGCTCTAAGAAGAGAAAAGCGAAAACAACTCTTGATTTGTGTAGATATAGATATATCTACATGTAAATGCATATATCATTCAGTCAAAACGGGATAGACTGGAATCGGGTCTCATTACAGAATTGGCAAATAGACCGAAAAAATTACATTATAGTTACCTTCAGTAACTGTTTAGCAAACAAATGGGAAAATCGTTTCACGTGCATATTACCACACCAATTAAATTAACCACTTGCGGGCATCATTTAACGTGTTCCCGTTTATAATATATATTCCATATTTGGTACCACGAAGAATACAAGAGGAGTGGGACTATTCACCGCGATATATTGCCTCTGTTCGTGAATATCTATATATGTGTACTGGTTCGTATATAAGCAACTAAATGGAGACTTTGCGTGATTGCAGATACACAATAGTCGAACGCGGAAGCTGTGATTTGGGGCAAAAAAAAGATAAATCTATGCTGTGTGTGGACTCATCATCCTATATAATAATCCCAAGTTCGAGAACTCTTGTTTATTAGATAATTGAAGTATCTAAAAAGTCACGGACCAAGCTCGGTCCTTAAGAGGCTTTTCATGAGATGATGGGTCTAACGCACAGAACTTCTATGACTTACAATTAACATATCACATAGCTAACGTTGTCAGTATGATGAACTAAACTATGTAGACACTTCTAGTAATATATATTTTAGAGGCTATCAATCTTCGGTGGACTGTTAAAACCTAAAGAGTCGAGTCCATAAAGAGAGTTGAGTCCATAAAATTAAACACGCAAAGGATGAAAATCCACCAGTAAGTAATAAAGGCAGAGGTTGAGTCTGTAAGCGGGCAACGAAACGACTCTCGTAGCGGCTCCACTACGCCTAATTGGTCTTACGATTACTACCCCCGGGACCTTTACAGAAAAATATATTTAAAGGTGTACAGTTTAAGGTCTGAATTGCAAAAAAAGGTGGAAATAAAAGCCACCGTGAAAAGGCCGTGGGCCCTTTTTCCACGTGCTCGTTGTCAGTGTAATTGATCGTCGCCGCCTCCGTGAGATAATTCCGGTGTGACGTGATCCGCATTGCTGTGACCGTTTTATTACCGCCCTCGCTTCCCAGATGCAGGGGAAATGCAAAACAAGCAGACGTTAATTGGACGAGATATGACTTAATGTGCTTACCTTGAAATGTTTTTTTTTTATTTATATGCTTGTATACTGTTTTACGGGAAGTTTTCACGCTTTAGATCTTTCCTATGTTAGGTGTGGAAACCTCATTTGCATGGGTTCATGTCCATGCCGATATTACTTGTAAAGAGGATGAAGAAAGATATGGTATTCGTTTCGGAAGATTTTATTACAAACACGATTCCTTCTAAGGCATACAACATTGAAATGTTATATTGTTTTAATATTGAAATTACAAAGTATTTTTTTAAATATCAATCTAATCTATCAGCCGATAGACGTCCACTGCTGGACATAGGCCTCCCCCAAATTGTGTTTATCATTGGGGGGGGGGGGGGGGGTTGCCATAGTCACGCGCCTGGCAAGCACGAATTGGTGACCGCAGTGTGTTGTTGATTATACACGAGGGGGACGCTGCTTCCCGTCCCCTGGTCTGTTCCTTAGTCGCCTCTTACGACATCCATGGGAAGAGATGGAGTGGTGCTATTCTAAGCCGGCACTACATGGCAAGTTTTTAAATATACGTACGTTTTAAATATACGTACATACAAAGTGTGATTGCGGTTTAATCACAGAAATTGAAATGAATAATAATTCATTACCTTAACAAATAGCTTAGCTGTTACAATCGAGCGTGACCATCAATCATCCGGGATCGCTGGCTCAACCCCCCGAAGCTTCCTTTATTTCGGTAACACGAACGGAAACAATTGTCTTTGAGGTTGAATCGAATACAAAGTTGGCGATTGAATTAATTCAATTGCTCTGTTTCGCCATCTTACACGTGCCGCGCCAACGTGTGACGCACTTTGTTTCCATTTATTACTTTGTACAAGTTTATGACGGGTTTCTTATTGTGTTAATGATGAGAATAATGGAACCTTTATTATTAAAGCCATTTATATAAGTCACGACACAAAGAAAATGTGATTTCGATTTAATATAACTTTTGTTTAATAAAGTCAAACACACAACGGTATTCACAAATTCGTATTTATTATTTTCTCTATTTAACTTTTTTTATATGGCTGGCAGTACACAGCCTGTTGAGGTCGATGGCGGACGGTTCCAATGAATTATTACATGGGAGGGTTTATTCGAGATAAAATTAAATTCGCCTAACACTCGACGGCCGGAATTGCACGTCGCTAAATTATCGGCCATTGTGGCCACGGCTCGTTGCTGTCCGGATTATCGCGCTGCTGACGATTGGACGTCCAATATTGATATTGATTTCCTCTTCAATTTATCCTCAGTTAGCTTTTTTCATTTAGATTCATAACAACACAACAACCAAACATAAACAAACACACATTGATAAAAAAACATTTGTAATGTAGTTTAATAATAGTATAATATAAAATATTAATAATATAATTTAAACATTATACCAGAATTGTAGCAATTCATACAAATAATAGTATTCAGCATTAATCGCACGTGAATACCTTCGCCCTTTTCTATTTTTAAACGGCAGAGCACATGTTTTTTTTTTAAATTTGATGGCCATTATTTTTAATTTGCATGCGTTCTTAACAGAGATAGTATGTACAGTGTACAAAAAGGAGAGTGTAAAAAAACTAAATTGAAATTAAAATCTGTTAAACAAGTCCTGTAACAAATTACATTAAAAGGAAAAGTGAATGCTTCCATAACGCTGAACTTTAAGTCATTTCAAGTTAAAAGAACAATCCTTAATATAATTTGTATTTGAGTCAGTTCACCTCAGTTCACATCGGTGTGTCGGTTTTAGACTGCTTCCCAACTTTGTAACAGTGTAGCAATTATAATAATGGGTTACACATAAAGTAAATTGGGTGGAAGTTGATTCGATTGTTAGTATGAATGTGCTCTACGTCGGTACAGTATGCGACCCACATAATTGCTTTAGGACCACTCACTGGAGATTGTATAAGTTTTTTACTACGTGACCGGGAATTGGTTTAGTGAATAGACGACATACGAAATCATTTAGTACCTAGTTTTGTTGAACCCAAATTTAATGGCGGGTGTAAGAAAGAAGTAATTTTATGTTCCACAAAAATAGAGTCTAGTCATAAATCAGTCTTATGAAAGGCGAATATTCGTTTTACGTTTTATCCAGGATTTTATATTCTCAGTTTACTTTTTCAGATTGAAAAATCTAGGCGTTGTCGTTAAAAAGTACTTAAACCGCCTCCTTTAACCAGTGCGACATTATAATTTCCAAATTTCCAAAGGAGCTCGGCAGCGCCGTATGCACGGGGGAATTATTATTTATTACTACAACACCTGCGACAGGACGTGGAAAGTTTCCTTTAAAAGTCTCACTCGGGTGGCCTCGGGTAATGGAGGGAATAAGTCTACGTTCCTCGCGCCTAATTTGGCAACCCGACGCGCGGAATTTATAGGGGTGGGGCCTCTACAGCTTGAAATATTCGAAGGCTCCACTCGACCGTGAGTTATGAATGAATCCCGTTAAAGAACCCGGAAAATTTCTAACGGCGCGCGTAACGGTTTTGACATGGTACGGGATAACTCGACGTCCTTATTGAATTGTCTATATTTTAACCTATTCCAGGAAAATATAAGGTTACGCGCCTACGTATAATAACAACGTTCCCCCTCTTTGCATGTTCAAGGTAATTGAACTCATGAATGTTTAATTTGGGCGAATGTTTATGTGAGTGTTGGGCGTGTTGCAAAATTAACGAAACGAACGTAACATACGGTGCCATGGTTCGCTGAGTTCATAACGAAGTAAGAAATGTAACTAAAAGCAAACAGTCTTCTCTAGGAAATTAAATATAAAAGTAAAAGGGTGAGCTATAATGGGCGTTACATCGGTAAGAGGCGCGATGCGGCGGTCCGCATTCAAATCTGTTTGATTTATGCAAGCTAATCGCTTCGACGACTTCGGCTTCGAAAATGGTTTTATATATTATTTATGAGAACTATACAGACTACGCCAATATACTAACGACCTTAGATACAATGGCATATATTGTATAGCATTTATTAAAGTTACATAGATTACTGTTGAACGCAGCAAATGACGAAATACAGCCGTTTTATGATCCGATACTTTGATGATCCCTAAAATAAAACTATGATAATAAAAAAATATGATTTTTTTGTGCTTAGCTACGAGTATGCCCTTTTCAAGGAAACCAGGCAAATACCACCTTACTTGAAATAAAAAAAATCTGTAGTGTCCTTGTACATATGGGCGCCCCATTTTGTAGATAAAAACTACTTTTTTTGTTCTTGTGCGCAAAGATTTATATATAAAATGTAAATTTAATTTGCTATCTCATTTCATTTAGACGCCTTTGACAGTAAACGGACGGATAAATATCGTTGGCACAGCAAGTAGGGCCTAGTTTGGACCCTTTGGGTACGGATTCCTTTAATGTACTGGAACTGGCCTATGCAAATCTATAGGAGAATAAAAGCACGAAAATGAAAAGTAGTGGCTATAAAGCTGTTTCATTCCGCAAATTTCTTTATGAAATGTACTAAAACTTGTTAAGTTCCAAGACAAAACTTGATGAACGAGCAACTTGGACGCAGTTAGTGTCAGGTTAATAACGAAGTTGACTAAAAATATGTCCGCCGGGGCAGGCCGGTTATTATAATAGAACACTGAACTACCTTAATACTTTCACGGTGAAAACTTCAAATTGAATTTCTGTTGTGTGAATATTTCAAGCCCCCATGCTGTTGACTTTAAAACATGGCTCCGTCAGCCCACACGTAACGTTTACAATGTAAACAAGTGGTTTCACTTTTACACAAAGTTTCGAACAAATTCATTAAAATGTTTTAAAACCTCCAATTGTTATTTGAACAGTGACTTTAATTTGGAATTTACATTATAAGCTTCTCTTACCTACAAAGGTCTAGGTACAAACTTTACGGTACGTGTTAGTGGGGTGCGTTTCGTTTTATTTCTGAAACGTCTTTGCAAAGACTATTCGTAGGAAATCAAGTCACGTATCACGTTTGATAGCGTGAAGGTGCTTTTTCGCGATTGGGTGCAGATCCATCGAGGAGATATGTGTGGGGTATCAAAACATTGAGAAGAAAAATTGAAATAGAGTATATTTCGTAGCGTTTGAAAAGAAACGTGACAGAAAATAACAGAATCGCTGATACTAATTAAGCTCGTTATTTCAAAAATACGTGCTTTAGATGGTATGAACATAATTCATTCATTAACTAACTTTATCAAAATCGTAATTTATAATAGTGGTGCATTATAAGAAGTAACCGATTAAGCTATCAAGATTGAAAAACTTCGTTTAACTTCTCTGGATCAGTTAGGTAGGTTCAATATACTTACGAGTAGCTAATAGGTAATATTAAAAGTTAACTTTATGAACTAAGTTTTGTTAGTGATTTTTTCCCATGTTTTAAAAGTCATTCTGCTGTGCCGGTCGGAGAGGAATAAAAAAAAAATTATCATAAAAATGGGCTCACCCGTTCTTGAGTTATAAATAGTGTAACTAACACGAATTTGTTATATATATATATATAAAGATGTATCGAAATATATTATCTATGCAGAAATTACGTACCTAAGTATCTATATAAAAATAAGTGTCACATAAATTCCAAAATTAAACTACTAACCGTTAAACGATGTATAGCGACTGAACTATTTAATTGTATATCGGCTACATATTAAAAACGGTCGAGGTGAAATATTGCATTAATAACTCAATCACAGTCAGATAGGGGTGTCTACGAACAACGTCGAGCTACACCATCAATAAAACAAGCGCCATAAAGCGCAGGTCACTCGCTCACCAACTAATTTCCATACCTAACGAACGGGTGCATTATTAAAATATACTCTGACGTGTCAACCCTCGACCTCGGCGAGCATTCAAACTTGACTCCGCAACAGAGCTGTTAAGTATTTAAGGTGTTTGCTTCAGTGGGGTACTGGTTTATAGCGGCGCTGCACCGGCATCCGAGGCGCCATAATGTCGCACAAAATTGTATATTATGCAGTGTTCATAACAACTCTTCATTTATTTAAAAGCTCGTTTACACAATGTTAATGCGATAACTACTCTACTATAGCGTAGTTGACAGTGTATGCTAGTAGCATCGCCCTTTGAAGAAAAATCACGAATGATCCATTTGTAGCAAACTTTTGATTGTACTTTAGCAAAGTCTTACCCTCTCTTGACAAGTAGAGCCCTTGCATCTGCTTTATAAACTATTCTAAATATGTTGTGCATGTTCTGCTTCTCTAACGATACTTGAGAACAACAATTTAACACTTACTTAAAAAGCTTTCCCAGTCAGTCTGGCGCGCGGAAGAAACAATACATTTTCTTCAACATGCAACTTTGAAACAACTGCCTTTACTCTTGACATGTTTGTGCCATCCATCTACCGTATTTTCATGCTCGCAGAGGGAGCAGGTGTCAAAACTAAGGGACATTAGGCTAATGTATGCAGATTGCATCTTTCGCAACTCGTGGGTGCGCGCGGCTCTGCACTTGCCCGGAGTATGTATTACCGCATTAGCTCTACTTTATTTAATGGTCTATTGCAGTTAGCTGGCTATATAATATGTTTGTATGCGTGATCAGACTGTTTTAAGGATAGCGCACGGAAAATATGTTTCTAACATTTTGTGACTAATGAATAGATCAAAGGAGCATTCGTTTGGGAATGTTTTGTCTAAGCAACAGAATTTAGGAGTTGTAGTTTGCTTGAAAGCGATAAGAAATATGTAACAATAAACTCAACGACTTTGTTTAAATGCAAGCAACACAAATTGCACTTGTAGGTACGTTGCGGCCTTACGCCCGCCTTTATTTCACCGTGTACAGTCAGGCGCAAACGATTACAATACTGGCGTAGAACAAACACTTGAACGTTAAAGGCATACAGATTGGAAACTTGCGAACACCGTTGTGATTATTACACACATCGAGTACACATTCTGTAAGCATACGAGTCGACGCTAGATATCGCGGCTCTCACAACAATGTTACAAAATTTAATTAATTGTATAATTAACCATTTAACATACGTGTACTTGTATAAGCGTTGTCTCAAAGCCTTCAAAACAAATTGGATTTGAAATTTGTGTCGCAACTCGGCGATGTTAATGTTAAGAGGGGTGGTATTTTTAAACGCGAATACAATACTTGAGAACCATAATATATTTATTCTATAATATAGCTCATGAAAACAAAGCAAACTAATATTTTGACATTAATCTATTAATCTGTTTGTGTTAGTTACACCATTTATAAGTTAAGAACTGGTCTACCGATTTTATTGATCTTTGATTTTGTTAACTTATACTCTCCGTCCCGTATAGAATTCCCGAAGCAGAATAACTAATCAGTAAAATTAGTTTTATTTCAATGTGTAGTATTCGCGTAAATCTAAGAAATCAATACAGCAGAATAATAATTTTAAACATGAGGAAAATAAACAACAAAAATATATAAAAAAGATAATTCATTTTGTCATACATTTGATCCTGAGGCGGTACGAAGTTCGCCGGGACAGATAGTTTTCAATATTTCCTAAACTCAAACAGGTGGAATGCAAACATAATTTGCATTGACACCGTCAGCATTAATCACAGCGGCTGATTTTAATTGACTGAACATTCAATTAAATTAACTTTATCATGTTCGATTTATTGAATCAACTTTCCCGCACGGCATTATTTTTGTTACATTAAGGCATCAATAGACAGGACTCACTCCTTACTTTTTTAAAATATAGGTAGGTATTTCAATAGATAAAAAATAATCTTATTATAGTACTAGAGGTTATGAAATAACTATGTAGGTATAGAGCTTAGTTTTTGGAGTTACTATCCGAACTACCTACAACTTATGATGTGATAGATTGATAACAGCACGCTCATATAGGTAGATCATAACCAAATATATTTCAAGGCCATCTAAACCAATACCATAAACTGTGTTAGTTTGTGAGTTTAGATGTAGGCGGTAATCTCCGGATTTACTGACCGGATCCGGATTTACTATCCGGATAAATCTTTCAAGATTAGGAAGCTACATTATCACTAAATGGTCATGGTTATGCGTCATCGAGGTACCCTGGAGCAGCCTCAAGAAGCTTGTCAAAAATATTTATGAAATGTGTGCAAAATAAAATTTACAACCCAAGCCTCATGCTGGATCTAGTGTATTTTTTTGCTTCATGCATGTAATATATAGTTGACTGAACGTCTAAATTACTCTACACGACTTTTTCATCGTCAAAACATATGCTAGAAAGCAATTTTATCTTAATTGGAGTATTCCTACGAGTACAATTCAATATTTATAAAAACGTGAAGGCACTTTTGAGACACTTTCGAGATAAATACGGTGCCATGCATATTTAAAATTAAAGGAGCGAGGGTTGGAGGGGGTGGAGGAGTAGCAGTACAGCAGGGATACGGTTTCAATGCTGCATGGAAATCTATATCCCTAACACGTTGGAATTTTACTGACAGTTGAATTTCAATTGCATAGGTAGTTATTTTTTGTTTGTTTGTGGCTCTGTCCTTTTGAACAATTCTGCCAATGTCAAGTGAGGTTTATACACGATGCATGGTTACAAACTACACTGTAATATCTTAGAAATCTTGTCAAATATGTCATAAATGCATGTTCTGATGAAATTTTGCCAGAAGCCATCAACAAACTTGATTCCCAACAGACTTAAATCGAATCGTTATCCGCTTGACATGCAAGGTCTACACGATACTATAAAACAGAGCTGGTAGCAATTTATCTCAAGATGAATCCGACCACGCGTAAGACACCTGTCAGATGTCGGTACGGGTAGCGTCTTGTCTCGTCTCACCGAACAGGCAGGGTATTAGCTCCCGGGGTGAATTAGAATATTTCCAACATAAATAAAACGATAATTAACGTTTAAACAAACCATGTTGAAGGGATAAATTTTGTCAACTTGTTGTCTTGCGACTTTATACCTTGTTTGCTGACAGCGATTGAGGTTTTGATCTTATAATGGAAACAGATTAATCAGCTGTAATTGGTTTTCTACGGCTTAGTTTCAAAGCTGTATGTTCTTATAATGATAGAGTACCTACCTATTTAAGTCATCATTACATTGTTGTGATTGTCCAACCCACTAAGATTGTGAAGAAGTTTCGTTTTGTTAGAAATTTTATCATTATCACGCTCTGAATTATTAAGGGTGCACGCATTGCTTACATATATACTATATAATTAGTGACATGCTCACTGTCTCGGATTCAATTTGCTAAATGTAAGTCGAGCAAACATTATTAATTTCGTTGTAGCGTTTTCGGCGTTGTTACGTGTCTCATTTGCACAAAGGATAGCGTCGGGCCTCCGCGCCGACTCGGCGTTACAATTTGTTCCGAGATAAATCCAGCCGCAAACAGATGTCGTGTGTAGTCTAGTTATTCAAACTCTCGGTTTTTATAAGATATTGTGTTCATTAGGTTGTCTGAGAGCGTCGAATACCTACCTATTTGTCTTACCAATTGCAGCATAGTTTTCTAAAGTATTTTTGGCTTGTAGTTTTGAATGTGAATTTTATCCTTTACTGTTTTCATTAATTGAGGTAATGATTAGAAGACATTTATAAGAAATATCTATGTAATAATTGGCCACAATTACCTCTTGTTCAAGGAACGAAAATTAATGTTATATCTGCGTACCTATTAATATTAGCCTGCGAGTAAATTATTTTGTGGACATTTCAGCTTTCAAATGTTAACAGTGCCACTTTGATTGACAGCGGTTTTGCGGGCTGCTATTGAAACATTCATCTCAACACAAACACCGCCAGCGATCGTCGTGTTGGCTTCCGAAATAGCTTTACGGCCATTTTCTAACACTTCAAAGGGGGTCATTAAATGTCGTTGGACGCTCATATAAATTTCGCGTTCCGAGGCGTGCACCGTTTGCAAACGCCACCTGGTAACTGTCAACATGAACTGCCAACTCGAATTTGGAGCCGTCTAATTGGCCGGCGGCGGCTCGTTCCAAATATAAATATTAAAAGTCGAAAACGGAAATCCGCGTAACGAGGTGGACTGGGATGACGGGAAAGCGGTGAGCGGAAAAGGATCGTATCGGGCGGTGCGTGGTTAGTGAGCGCTATGACAATTTTAACACTGAATAATAATACTAGCCCCTTTTTGTATGCCTCACTGTTAGGCTCGGGCCTCTCTTCAGCGCGAGGGGGATAAATAATAGGTATATTTTTTAACTAATAAAAGATTTTTTAAATATTTTTTTTACCTTTTGTCGACGTAAGAATAACATGTCATGGCTATAATAAAAATAATAGCAGATGCTAACATTGTCTTCATGTTACCATTGGTTACTTTGTAAGAAGAAGAGCAAAAGAAAATATGACCAGGAGCGTTGCTAGTAGGAGTATGGAAACATGTGGATTTTTTTTTAATAGTGCTACAGCCGCAAAAGCTAATAAAATTCCTTCTAATATTTGCCAGGCGACTTCTGTGGATCTCTCAGAAATAACATAGAACGTGGTGTCGTGATATTACACATAGGTCGGCTTCCGTATAGGTAACCTTTCCGATTCACTGCGACCACCGCTCGTAAAATAAGGAAGGGGGTGGTATTCTCAAAGTCATGAATACGTTAGTTCGGTGGGGTGGGCTGGTTTAATAGTTAAATAGGCCAGCAACATAGAAAGGGGTACGTAGTAACGTACGCCTAGTCGGTCTCCGTAGCCACAAACGAAAATGATTGTCTTTGTATTTTATTAGGTCGCTAATATTTAAGGTTTAAGGTTCGATCCCTTGCAGGGTGGGACTATGAATAGGGAAAGAAATCGCCAGGTTGTTATAAAACTTCCTTACAAATGACTCTCTCATGAATAAACCGCTTTGAATTCATTATGAGCTACATAAATGCAGTTATATGTTTAACATTAAATCTCATCCAAAACTAAATTTACTGGTTTATTTTATGTGTTCAGCTCCTAATCAAAGTTTATAAATGCCGATAACAGCTAGGTGCTAGTAAACACTCGTGAGCAAAGGATCAAATGCGAGAGTGGCATATACAAATAAACCCTTTCGGGACCGATTGGGTATAGAAATTCTATTTGCTAAGGGTAGGTTGGGTACACACTCGTACACTATGAAGATTTTCATGTCTCGTTCAAATATTGTATGCTGACGCAGCAATTCGGATGCCACAAATACCACGGACGCAGATCTCCGAGTAGATGGTATGGACATCTTGGGAAAACCTTACCGTTCGTACGGATTAAGTTTAATACAAGGTTGGCGGATTTCGGCGGCGCGACCGTCGCCGATCCCGACGTTAATACTAAACGAGATTGCTTGAATTGAGTTTACTATTCCCGCTGTTTTCAATTACATTTTACGTTAAACAGTTACCGAGCCAATACATACATCACATCAAATAAAATGTCCAACAAAACTAAAATAACTCTAATAAACAGTAAACAATATTGAGGCATTCTCCATTATCAAGAAACGATATAACACAACGAGTCCATTCTTAATAGTAAAGTACAAATGAGCAAGTCGAAATGATAATCCCGACTGTGCCTAGCCGGCTCATAAGGGACTGAAGTGTTCCAGGGACGTCGAGTGGCCGCCAGAGTGCGCTACACGCGTTCGCCGCTTGTCGACCCACGCTTCTATGTACAAAAGTGGGTAGTGAGTTGTTATGATCCCCTAGTACGGTAATGAACTTTTGTCTGTTTTTGTCGCTAATACTCTTTACTTTTGTCACCTAATGATATTAAATGGATCATTACAGTCACGGGCATTATACCAATACAATTAGCTGTAAATTAATTAATATGAGACGTAGAGGTAAAACAGGTAAAGTGCGGATACTCATAAGAAAACCGACGCTATAAAGTACTAAACACTCTTTCGGAATGGCGGCCTTTATCGTTCGAAATCTGCTCACAAAAGTCAATTTCATCCCCATGTATTGAAAAGGTTTTCGAATTTGGAAAGTGACGAACTAATGAATAAGAACCTATCTTTTAATTAACCGACTTCAAAAAGGAGGAGGTTCTCAATTCGGTTGTATTTTTTTTTTATTTTTTTTTTATGTTTGTTACCTCAGATCTCCGTCATTTATGAACCGATTTGGAAAATTATTTTTTTATATGAAAGGATATGCTTACAGATTGGTCCCATTTTTTTCAAAAAAATATTCTGATCATGGGATCCATGAGGAATTGAGAGGACTCCTCAAATTTTATAGGCATACCTATAGCAATTTTGGTATTTTCATCAAGAAGTTAAGCATTTGCATTCAGAAAGTATCATTTGCTGAAGTGGAAGTGATGAAGAAGACCACAAATGGCCACCGGAACATCTCGATGATACGTATTTCACGGGTGGCGCCCATGTAATCTCGATTATAATCGTTAAGCGACTATGACGAAGCAAATTTATAGAAATGGTTCTGATGAATATGGTACCATGGAACTGATCTGATGATAAATTCAGGAGGAACCGGAACTCTGTAATAAAACAATGTATCCAAGCCGTGTTTGGGTTTATTTGAATTGTTATGGGATGCACTTTGGCTATAAATAAAACTTTTTCGTGGATGTTCTGATTTGGATTATTCTTTTTTTTACAGAATATGGTATTACCCTTTTAAAATTCAGCGTGATTGATTCAGTACTTTTTGTTTTATCTTGATTGCTTTGAATCTATGTTTATCTCGCGATGATGTTATAATTGGTATACCTATTATCCAGTAAAAAGATCGATATAAAATCTTTTTAGTGACAAAGAATAGTAAATATACCACTAAAAAGTGTAAAATAAAAAACTTTTTAACAAAATAAAAACCGTCTTCAAAAAACTAAAAAGCAAAAAATAATCTAATCTTGAAATCTACCTTGTCTAACTAAATCAAATATTTAACGAATGTGAAGTCGGTGCCAAACCACCGACGAAGAATAATAAAAGTATACTCAGTAACGAGATGCGCGGACCATTTTGTAGGTATAGTCTTTGGCGCGGACCGGCAATACTCGACTCAGCTGTTTGTTTGGCACCGACTTCACATTCGTTAAAAATTTGATTTAGTTAGACAAGGTAGATTTCAAGATTAGATTATTTTTTGCTTTTTAGTTTTTTGAAGACGGTTTTTATTTTGTTAAAAAGTTTTTTATTTGTGGTACCGGTTGTATTATTTTCTTTCAATTAAAAATCCATAATGAAACGTTCAGAAACGTGGTTCGGTGGAAAGTTGAATTGTTAGTTAATCTAATATTGCACAAGCGAACGCATAATATACGGTTTTCATTAAAGTTTTAAAGACTTGTCCTGTGTGTGGGAGACGCAATAGACGCATGTCCCATACACACACAGAGAGATTTTAATTTAAGAGTTTTATTGCGCTTTGACTGCATGCACCGGTTTATATTTTCCACAGTATTCGTACTGGGTTAAAATAAAAACATTGGTCTAATTGAGACGAGGTTTTGGCGGTGTTGATTCCAATTTATAAATTGGTTCAATGGTTAGAAATACATTGATATTTGAATTTAGAATAGGTTGGAGTTTGTGTTTCGTTCTAGATTCCTAATAATTGCTTTTAATCACTGTTTATTCTGATTCTTATTCAAGAAATGTAGATACGTACGTACAATTAACTCCAAAAAATATTGTTGTTTATTTTTAAAATAATTTGATTTAAACATGAATTATAAGTTAAACAGTACACAGTATCTAGGAACGACACACAATTTAAACATTTAAATATATGTTAGTACGTACAACTGGTGTTAATTGCCAGTAAGATTTAGGGCTCTCGTCGAGGTTATGTATCTCGAGTTATCTGCTAACTGCCAAGCAGAATAGCTGTAAGGATACCAATGTGGTCGCATTGGATGATACATTTAGTTTATTATAGTTACATTTGAGAATTAGAGACAGCAGAAGAAAGTGAAGCAAATATAAAAAAAAATGTGGTGTGTGCATTGAGAATTTAGCAAAGTGAGTAATTATGACACGCACATCTGGAGTACTCAAAATGCGAAGCATGCAAAATGGGAGCGGTTTAGTAAACCTTTGGTTACCTATAAACGCATTAATATATTCTCAATTGCATTGCAATGAAGTTTAATGGACTATTTGATATTGTCAACTGCTGGAAGAACAAGACTAATAGTAATACTAATCAGCTTCATATCATTATCGTATTAAGCAAACAACGCTGTAAAGTGATAAAGCTATCTTACATTGTCATTTACGCAGCGCAGAATTGCTAAACTTGTAGCGTAATTAAATCGAAAATACACAGGCGTTACCTGGAAACCCACTTAAAAACAAATATACAGTTTCCTTTAATGTGTGTAGGACACAAGAATCCCGCAAGGTGGGGCCCATCTCGTGTGAATGATGCCGAGTGCTCGGCGTAGCGTTGTTAAAACTCAAGTCGTGTAGAGTCGCGCTCGCTAATTGTGCTCTAGGTGGGGCACTCCTCCCCCTGCACCCCTGGTGTCCCCCTACTGACTCTACCTAGTGCTCTACACTTCTTGTTTCGGAGGCTCATTGTACAGAGAGAAAAACTTTTACAAATGTTGACATTGAGCTCATGCTCGGGGTGTAGCTGTAAGGGGAATTTCTTTTTAATTGGGCGTTACAGAGTGCAGTTTGTAATTATTTGCATACAGATTCCAAATTCTATTTCACGTTTTCGAGACGTTGTATATACTCGTATTACCTGTTGTTCTCTATATACAATGTACTTACAACGATATATAAGCTCGTTGCGTACAACAGAATCGTAAGATAAACTTCAGGTTTTTTCTCAACGAGTTTTATTTTATTCTTTTTCGTTAAACCCCACCTGTTATTCTATATTTGAAACGTCTATGTTGCCCCTTGATAAACATATTGTATAATATAAAGTCCCTAACTATGGTTTGAAATTAAAAAAAATATATTCTGGCGAACATTTTATACACTGCCCTGGTCGATATTACTCGTAATAAACTTAAACACGTTGCGAGCAGCGCCAATAAATGCCGGACCAGTACCTACTGCTAGTTTAATCGCAGCTGCACAAAACGCGGGCGGCAAAACCAACCTCGGATCCGAACCACAACAACCGTGCCGAAGTTTAATTCAATCGGTGTGCCCCACTGAGTGTTGTGAGGGTGGCAGGGGTGAGGGGGCGGATGTGGGAGGGGAGGGGAGACTCGCGAGGCGGTGTTAATTACTACTCATGTGGCAAGCCACATATCGCGAACTTTGGCGCCCAACGTGGGACTCCCGCCACTGTATTTATCTTTTACTGTCAACTGCCAATGGGAGGGACGGGGGGGGGGCGTGTTTAATCTTGTTTGTTAATAATTGAGATTGTAGAAAAGTTAAATGTTATATATTATGCATACTTTCTAGGGCGCTGTGATTATTTATTTAAATATTGAAAATACTCGTAGAACTAAGTACTTTAAAATGCACGCTATCCACCGGATACGATCTTCTTCAAGTCATAACTAAGCAAATTTTCTAGTGTTACGATGTTAATACAAAGTAGTTCCATGATCATATACCCACTTCATTTTGAATTGCAGTAAAGATAATATAAAATCGACCAAAAAAAACGAATACAATACTATATTATCCGCGTCCACGGTTTCAATCAAATATTCCAGTCATACACCGCGTGCCTGCGCCGGATACCTCAAACATTCCCTTCCCTTGTTAGAAGACGACGAATCTCTGGGAACGCGGCCCTCTTCCCGCGTCGCTTTCTCATGTAAATTTTCGAGATTTCCTTCCCAAACTCGATATATAAGTTAAACGGTACCAGCGGGTTTACTAGCTCCTTATAACACGTCAATACCAACAGCTGACTTATTTGGTAATGTATGTGCGTTATAATAACTAGTTTCATTGGTGTAGGGTTCGATTAAGCCTACTATAGTTCAGTTAATATTATAAGATGTCTTAATAAGTAGGTTATCGAGAAATGAAAACTAAGATGGCAAAAAACATTAATCATTTCTGTAATACTTGTCTTTGACACTTCTTGACTGGTGATTGACTTTAATTCAACTTTTTTGATGAAATAAAAGTCTATATAAATAACCGCAGTTAATATATCCCTATAATATTACCTCCGAAGGTGTTATAAAACATTATATATCATGGTTAACATTAAATTGCCGGTTGAAAATTGAAACTTTTATAGGCTTCGGGGATCGATACCGGCGGCGGGGAGCCGCGGGTCCGTCGACATAAATTCGTATTAGTGCCACCTCAGGTCGACTTTACGACGCCTCAGCCGCATTTATTGCCCAGTCTAGATATTTACCCAGCACGTTAAATATTTAATACACATAAAAATAACCTTCTTTAATGTTTACCTATTACGTTATTGAACATATCGCATAAAGTATTATTGTGTCAACTGTCTTACGAATTTCGTGACGATTTTAACGTAATTAATATGATAAGACTTTAAACTTCTTTTCATTTAAGTGTTAGAGCTCTGAAGTCGGCTTCACCCCAAAAGATTAACTATTACGTGAAAATGACATAGTTAAAGGTGTTGTCAAGTTTACATTAAGAATTAAGCTGACGTGGACTTGTAGTTGGTAATGGAATATTTTAAGAAAAAGTTCTTTGAAGAGTTGCTGAGACTTGAAGTAAAACTTACTTTAAGTTTATGAAAAAAAAAAGGTGTAAATCGTTTTTTGGACCTAAACCTTGGTTTGTGTTCCTTGCTACCTTCCATTGATTTATTTGTCGGTTCACGTAAATAACTATGTAGTCCAAAGACTAAAAGTATTATAAATGTATTTTTACTTAATAAGTAGACTGATACATAGACTACATTACAATGTGTCCATAGACCCATTTATTATTGTCTCTATTTATAAAGCTAATAAAAATATACCTATCGTCTGCGATTTTAAGCTATATAGTTATTATCGTTTTCCTGAAAACAAAGATACCCATGCAACACAATATTCCCATCGGCCGCATGTAGGAAATAAACGCGTGACAAATTTTTAAAACATGTTTTCGAAGTTTGATGCTATCACTAGACTTTTTGAACTTCTTTAATTTTCTTCTCACTGTTGGCTGTCCACGACTGTTGGTCTTCAACAACAAATATGGACAAAACATCGGTCGGTGCGAAATTAAGTGAGTTTGTTGAGTGTAAACAGGGATAATCCTTGGCTTGACTATGATTAGCATATCGCGGCAGTCGGCGTTCGTTCCCGGCGGCCATCTGCAATTTAAATCAGGGACTTGCCGGGACGGGCCGCTCCTTAGCCTGCGTACTCGGAATTTGAGATTTACTACGATTGGATGATTTGAGGTTCGATTTTCTGCTTGTTTGGACTGATTGAATTCGCTCTTTAAATTGACTCGTACCGATGTGACTCTGATTCTATTGGTGGATTTGACTGTGTGACTTATTTTATTTTAATGCCTTCATAATGAACAAATCTTGATTTAGCTACGATTTTCTATAATTATTGTAGGTATGTGTAAGTGTGCCGCAGATAATTGACCGTCAGTATATTAGAGGCAAATATTATCGGTACAAAAATTCAATAGGTAAGATTAAATTTTCACCTTTTTCATTCTGGATAAGTACCTATACATACAACTTAACCCTATATTCTTAATATATATAGGTATGAAATATAAAACAAATTCACCTGTAATTCCATTTATAAACACAGAATACATAGGTACTCCACGAGTAAAATACCACAGTGGGCTGTGATATATCGGTATACATTAACTTAAATATTGTACCGGAGCGTACAAAGCGGCATCCACAGATAGAGGGAGTTGAAATATTGCCATGGATGTAGACGTCGAGTGGAAGAATTTGCTCTCTCTTTACCCAACTAGAGAATAAAGAATTTAATCGCGGCTCTCGTGATAACGATGCTTGCATTTCCTCTATTGCAAGCTTTGTATTATAAATATTAGATACCTCCATAAAATGTATTTTAAAATAATACCTATTTTGAGTATTTATTTGATATTAAAGATTCCATAATAAAGTACAAAATAGAGGACAAATCCACCAACAAGTGGAACTATGATTAAAAAAGTAGATACACCAGATATGTTAAAGCCAACGTAGAGTCGCTGTGCCCATAAAACCAAGGAAAGCAATAGCATCGAATGCATAGGATAGGCTGATCAATACAACCACATAACATGGAAGGGCCATTAAAAGCCAAAGGTCATCTCATTAGATGTCTACAGAGCATATAGAAGGAACGATAAACCGTGACGTAAGCACACTATTATCCGTAGTTACACGAATACATAGATATCCATTACTGCTTGATGATAGAGCATATTTATAGGGCTAGAGTTTGAAACGGCAATGTATTTAACGACGCAATCGAAGCTCAAAATATGGTGATTTTTCAGAAGTGCTTTATTTTGCGCTAAGACTATTGGTTGAAACTCTCGTTGTCACTCAAATGTCACGAAGATGCAGGGTAGGTACCATAACATAAGGCACTTTATCAACAAGATACACGGTCCAAGTTCCGACGCCAGATTCAATTTCGAACTGGTTAATCTAAACCGTAGAGGAAGTTGGACCCAATCGCCTCCTCACCTGCAAAACCATTTGAAATTCAAATGGGTAGAGAGACAAACACGGTTTCCTTGTAACCCTGTATGTTTATCGTTGCCAATAGTTTTCGTTGCCGACCTGACGGGCTTCACTTGTTTGGCCTCAACCTTTCGAAGGATTACGTTTGATTTACCTCGTTTATGAATGGATATGTGTAGGTTGGGGTATAAAGGGCGGGTTCTATTTTATGTTCTATTTACGTGCTCCACGGTTGGAATCTTGTAAAATTCTTAAAACGGCCTTTATAAGACGATGGCCCAGTTCATTTGAATTTACATCCTTATTGCTCTGACATCGGAATAGATACTAGAGGGCAAAAAGAGTTCAAAATCTATATAAACGAACGTCTCACGCAGGAAAATCGTAATTTATTTCGAGCTGCTCGCCAACGTTCAAAAGAAACCGGGTATAAATACTGTTGGATTAAAAATGGCTCAGTTCATGTTCGCAAGCAGGAAGGATACCCTGCCATTCCGATCAAGAATTTGGAAGAACTACACTACAAAACTCACATGCCCTCTGCAGAATAATACAACTAGACTGTCTTACATAATTCCTTCATTTTTGTTTATATACATTCTCACGTGTTGCATTATAGTATGTGTACCTAATTTTCAAATAGTTATTTGTACTTTTATATATGTTAATCATTACGTATTAACAAGGTATAATAGTATACATAATGAATTTACACTTAATGCACAACTCAAAAACACACGATACACAAACACACAATATACCAACTCACAATACACAAACACACATAACACTTACATATACAAAGAGCTTATTATTATGCGCTATAAATCAATCTACTTTTACAGGACTAAACATATTTTATTGAGGTACTTATTTGCACTATTTTATTTGTTTTTAAGAATGACGTCGTGGTACATACGAAAATATTTTTCTTTTTTCTTGCCTTATCAATATGACATTATTTAATGTTGAAAAAGAAATAGACGAAACTGTTGTCATTGACTGTCATTCTTATCAAAGTATAGAAGAGTGCAAAAGTTTCTTTAAAATTAACCAAAATGACTTTACAATTTTATCACTTAATATCAGAAGCATTCAGCGCAACTTTGATCAACTTGTAGTAGCTTTAAACGACATTAAGAGTCAACTTGATGTTATTGTTTTAACCGAGTGTTGGCTGACAGATGATCAAATAATTGATCATATTCCTGGCTATCACAATTATCGCTCAGATAAACAAACTAATAAATGTGGTGGTGTTGTTATGTACGTTAAGGATATTTACGACACGAAAATTCAAAAATCAACTCTAGACGATGCTGACTGCTTATTGGTAAGTATCAATAATAACATTGCGATTTTAGGTATATATCGGTCTCCATCTGTGTCAACAATTGAGCCTTTTCTTACATCATTAGATGCAATGTTAAGCACTTTAAATAACAAACCAATTGCTGTAACTGCTGGGGATTTGAACATCGACCTCTGCAAACCTGCTCACAATCAACTGTCAGACTACCTCTGTATTATGGCTTCCCACAGCTTTCTTCCTTGTATCACGAAAGCTACGAGAGGAGATGCATGCCTCGATCACATTTTTATAAAGACAAATGCGAAGCCTATTGGTGCAGTATGTTCCTCCTCAATCACTGACCACGATGTTGTTCTAGCTGGAATACCTTTAAAAAATAATTATAAAAGTACTCTATCTCGATTGCGGACCAAAATTAATACTGAAGCTGTGGTAACCGACCTTAACCTGGTCGACTGGACACAAGTAACAAACGATCCGGATGTTAATAGTGCCTCTTCCTTGTTCAACGAAATTCTAACTAATACTATCCAAAACAATTCAGTTGCAATTAAAATCAGTCGTAAATACCTTAATTTGAAGCCCTGGATTACTTCTGGCTTAATTCGGTGTATGTACCACCGCGATAAATTACATAATGACTCCAAAACACATCCAAATGATGAAATCCGTCGTAAAATCTACACCAGGTACAGAAACTTCTTCTGTACGCTTCTCCGCAAACTTAAACTTCAACATAATAGTAGTCTGATTGAACAAAATAAAAGTAACCCCAAAACATTATGGAAAACAATTAAAAACATAAGCCAAACATCCAATTGTAATACTACATCATTAGAATTATTGAAAGCAAAAAATGATATCGATAGCTCCCTTAATTTCTGCAACTCACATTTTACTACAATAGGTAAATCTCTGGCTAACAATATTCTAAATAATCTTCATGAAACTCAAGAATCATTAATAAAAGCATATAGACCAGTAGACAGCTCGGCACATTCACTTTTTCTTCGTCCCACAGACCCGATAGAAATCCGTAAAGTCATATTAAGTATACAAAATAACAGTTCACCTGGTCTTGATAAACTAACAGTTCCTTTAGTTAAAAGAGCCCTTCCCTGTCTACTCAATCTCCTTTAAATCATATCTTCAACATAAGTCTGGAAAAGGGAGTTTTTCCAAACTGTTGGAAAGTGGCCGCTGTATCCCCAATATACAAAAGTGGCCTTAAAAATTGCCCTGACAACTACCGTCCTATTGCTCTACTCAGTATACTCGCTAAAGCACTGGAAAAAATTGTAAATTGCCGCTTAGTGTCATTTATAGAGATGAACCATCTGGTTTCAGACAAACAATTCGGTTTCAGACGGGGTAAGTCGACTGAAGACGCAGTATCCCTCCTAACTAACCTCGTCGCCTCACACATTGAAAATGGTAAACGCTGTATCGGTGTCTTTCTGGATTTGGCTAAGGCATTTGATACTATCTCAGTCGGCTTACTCCTTCGGAAACTAGAGTATCTTGGCATCAGAGGCATTTCATTAGACTGGTTCAAAAGTTACCTAACTAACCGAAGACAGTGCATAAAGATTGATAACCACTTTAGCTCTGAACTTCCAATTGAATTTGGGGTGCCCCAGGGTAGTGTACTCGGTCCTACACTATTTATTCTATATTTAAACGATATTCTCCAACTCTCTCTTGAAAGCTCGGATATCATCGCTTATGCGGATGATACAGTAGTTTTATTTCACGGCAAAGACTGGAAACAGGCTAAATCTTATGCTGAGGCTGGTCTATCAGTAATCGGAGATGCTTTTTACCAAAATCTACTGACTCTAAACGTAAAAAAATCAAAATTCATAACTTTCACGAAGACTGCCTCGTCTAATCCACTACCTGACATAAATATTAAATTCCACTCTTGTTCACTAGGACCTAATAGCCCTTTATTATGCAACTGCAGTGAAATTGAACGTACTCACACAATAAAGTACTTAGGTGTTACAATTGATGGAAACTTGAGCTTTAAAGAACATATCATTGATTTGTCTGCTAGAGTGAGGAAACTGATTTATATTATGAAAAAACTTCGTGATTGTACTCCTATTAACATTTTAAGGCTAGTATACATTTCCCTGTGTCAGTCTATAATACAATATTGTATCACAGTATGGGGTAGAGCAGGGAAAAGTCATTTTCTGCAGATAGAAAGGGCACAGCGTGCTCTAATAAAAGTCACGTTAAGAAAACCCTTCCGATTTCCCACCGACGAACTGTACCAGGAGTTCAAGGTTCTACGTGTTCGCCAGCTCTTTGTTCTTTATGCAACGGTTAAATCACATAGGATGGTAAAACTGCGGTCAGATTATGAACATCTTATCGCCAAGAGAACTTATAGTATACCAATTCCTATAACTATATCTGAATTAGCTCGCAGAAGTCCAAATTTCTCTTTACCACATACCTATAATAATGTATGCAAATTATTATCAATAAAAATGTGTAACATTTTCAATTGCACAAAAATGGTTAAAACCCGGCTTTATGAGCTTTCATACAATGATACAGAAAATTTGATTTAGTTTTAAGTCACTTTTGCGCTCTGATTAATTAATTCATATAAGTACCTATCTGCGCAGAAACTCTCTCTCGTACAGAACACACACACATACACACACACACTCACACATCCACATACAAACACACACACACATCCACACAAAATTTGATTTTCATCTTGTTTAATCACAATTTTTAATTTTTTTAATATTACACTTATTTTATTTTGATTTTATTTTTATTTCATTTTAAGATGTTTTTATTTCATGAAGATTTTATTTCATTTAAATGTCGCATTGTCCACTTCATTCAACTTAATTTTATTTTCATTTCTAGATTTAAGTTTCAATTTATAAATTACCTAAAACCTCTGTAAGTTTCTTATATAATGTCATAACCAGGTTCCCAAGATACAAGCTTACGCTTAGTTTGGGACCGCAACACAAATACTTTGTAACTATGCTTATGGAAATAAAATATTATAAAAATATTATTATTATATATTATGTATTTATTTCTCTGCCACGGACTTGTCGATATAGAAATACGGCTATATTTACACAAGTGAAAGGTAAGTGAAGTACCAACTCGACGTACTTTGCTCTGCTCGTTAATTTGATAAAATGGGAAATTTTAATTGCGACCGACCCTCTTAGGGCTTCCATTAAAATAATACCATCAAGTGCAAATATATGTTTTCCTTGATGATAAAATCGGAATAAAATCAAAAAGGTTTATTTTCCGGATCATCATTTTAGGCCGCCGCGCTGTGACCACAAAGTTATTGCTTTCTAATTTTGGGGTAGTGATCTATCTATTTTTTTTTTGAAATTGGTGACCTTCCAAGTTGAAATTCTACTAAATAAGAACTAAGATTAAATCGACTTCGCCAAATTAAAAAAAGTAAAGATTTTTTTAACAAAAACATGTACAATATTGGAACTTGTCTGTGCCCTCTACACTAAGCACAAGCTTAAGAGTATATCGCAGATACCAAATGAGTTACATAGATAGGTAAAATACTTTTATAGGAACTAAACGTTTTATACTCAGAGTATCTGTTTTATAAAGACTAAACAGAAAAATAGAAAAATAATAACTCTGCATCTGTTACAATGGTTGCTTTTCGTATTGTTAATTCAATTGCCCCATTGAATTGAAGCACAACTCACAATTTATGTTTTTTTTTTTCATTACTTTTATTAATATATTATATATCAATCATTATGTTTAAAGACAATATTAATAGGATTTGGATTTTCCGAAGTATTTTTAGCAGTCAAAGGGCAAACACAAACAAACACTGTCCCTTCAATCGCAGATAAATGAAAGGTCAGATGGGGCGAAAAAATATCACATCATTAGTCGTGAAATGTCATTAAAAATATCATAGCTGTATTATAGCTTTATAATGATCTCGATACCGCCATTGTTATCAATGTGAACAGGGACGATTAATTATCCATTGAACATTATTTGGGCGGACCGGGCGGCCAGCCTGTAACCGACCGGCAGGTCTCATTTGAATTGATGTCGCTTGTAGGTACTCTATTTATTAAATACAGGTCGATGCCCATGGGTTTGCGACTACCAGCAATTAGGCGTTAGCCTTTTATTGTAAAATAAGCCCTATTAGTAACCAAATCCTCTTCGAGTCAATTATGATGTTTATGATAGTTAGGTTCATAATGGCGTTCCAAAAAATTTTTAACATTCGATGTGAAAGCGATAACAACAAATTGTGTTTTCATCTGTTGTAACCTGTTTTTTTTTTGTTTACAACTTGAATTATCGTACACTGCTCATTTTAAATTAGCACATTCTTCACAGATTCTTAGCTATCAAAGGAAATAATAAATTGTTTGCCACCCACCTCCCAACAAGTTTTGTCTGTTTTCAAGACTAAAGGCATCTTTATCGCTGCGAAACTTTTTCTTCCTTGTGTAGAGACGGAGAACCCCTTTTAATGAAACTTAAACCGGCCGTCTGCAATTTAGATAAGTATCCTACTCGCTCTTTAATTAAATATAGTCGTTCTTTAACTATGATTGCGCACATTGGACAAAACTCTCGAGTGTAGGTATATATATCTAGGAGGAAGGTAAACTAATCTCATATCCTTCACAGAGTACAGATACGGATTATTAAGTTATTCTGTTTTTTTTTACTTGTACAGTACTGTTAATTTACACGAATACCTAATCATGAGTCTTGTTTGCATATCGATAATATAGATAATCTCGAAGGCATTTTATTAAGAATAATGATAGCTATGAATTTATAAAATTGTATTTGAATACTTATTCATTAATTGCCTTTGCAGTTCATTCAACTATCTACTTCTTTACTTACGCAACGAAATAATAAGAAAATAAACTTAACTGCTTTCTTGTATTTACTTGATGGTTCTTCTTTGAGGTGTTTTCCAAGATATTTATAATCAGCGACTATGCCCAACTTAGTGTCGCCGACGAAATATCCTTTTAATGGCTGCCGGAGTGTTGGGTCGTCTGCAATTTAGATTAGTCCTTTAATTAAATTAACATTATGATCCCTATCTCAGTGGAGCAGGTGGTTGCCAGCATTGCTCCACTGGAATTCTTTTTTCGCCTTTTGATTTTAATTATACTCTTCAACTCTCCGTTCTTTTCTAATTGCCTTTTTGAAAATGGTTCACCAGTAAAATGGTTTATAGTGATGCAGACGAACTTCCATGAAGATTTATATTTGACTTCGTCAGTCTTAGAAAGTGAAATACTTTTTCAATCTACCTACTAATAAGTATTTTCCTTACCAAAAATCTTTATTGTAAATTTTCTGAACTTAGAGCAAAACGAAAAGTTTTATTTGAATGTTCCACAGGGTTCCATAATTCGTGGAATAAATTCTGCTGGTAATATCCAAATGCCAAGGCCATACTACTTACATTCAAGGCACCTATACAAGTATAATGCCCAGAATATTTCGCAAGTAATGCTCGCGAAGAGGTCCGAGTTATTAATGATAGTGGTTAAATAGACGTTTTTGCACCCCCGGGAGGGATTTCATAGAAAAAAATATTTTTACCAAAGACAATGGTTTGATCAAAGTAATTAATTTTCTTATGTAAGCGTATATCGTTTCGGATGCCTAGTTAACAAGTAAAAAGCAACACTTTTTACATAACAGTTTTTATAAAATACATTCAAAAGTACAAAGTTGGGAGATCCAATCAGAAGTTGCGGATAAAGGAAGGTTGGCTAAGTTAAATATTTGAAGCGGATTCAATGATTTCAATTAGCCGGTACACTCGGTTGTTCGCCGGGCAGCGGGAACATTTTTTTCCGGTCTGTTTGCGTTTGTTTTATCTATTTTGCTGGCGCTACATTCTCGCGGCTCATGTCGACCGAAAAATTAGAAATATCTCAATCCGAGTTGATCGTTCACTTTTAACCAAGCGTTGCAATTCGAAAATTCAATATTGTTATTTCTTTCACAGAAAATAAAATATCTCACTTATAATCACAACTATCAATATATTGTTATGTGACGAACTTAAATGAGTTTTTAACAGATATAAATGACTCTAAATCTTTGGGTCTCTACTAATATGAAAAGTCTAAAACCGTTTGTCCGATTGAACATATACTTCTCTTACATCCATATACATCCCTCGCCATATATTAGGAGTTCCACTCGTCAATCCCAGCACTCCTCGGTATCTGTGCGCCCCCTATAAAACTTGTGAGATATTGCCTCTGACATTGACGGGCCGAAGAAAAATTACCCCAGCTACGCCAACTTACACCACTTCATTTTCCAAACTTACTTTCAAAACAGTTTGTTAACGCGCCAAGTTGTGAGGTTTTTTGTTTGCATTTTTAAATTGCTTTATGAATTGTGGTAAAGCAAATAATATGTTGTAAGTACCTTAATATCTTAGTAAGTACATCAGTAATTAAGTAATAATATAAAAATAAGACAATCACATTTCGCGATAGACCATTTGATAATATAATACAAAAATAATACCAACCCTTTATAATGTCCCACTGATGGGCACGGGCCTCCCGTCAATGCGAGTGGAGTCCACCACGTTGGCCCAGTGCGGGTTGGCGGACTTCACACATCTTTCGAGGGCTTCTCTCAGACATGCAAGTTTCCTCACGATGTTTTCCTTCACCGTTTAGCAAGTGATAAACGTGGTTGAAAATTGAAATTCGCTCATGAATTCCAGAAATCCCAGAGGTGTGAGCCGGGGTTGTACCTGCGACCCTCGTTACAGACGCAAGCGTTCTACCAACTTGGCTATCACTGCTTATTTGATAAATTATTATTAAAACACCGGGAAGACATACTACTTAAATAAATTAAAAAGTCAATTCAAAAGTATAACGTTACGAATAACACTAGGGTAGAAAGCGATGCGTCAGCGTAGATCCACTTGTTCATTGGGCGAAACGGAAAAGAAGAAAACAAACGAATCGCAAAGGTTCTCGTTCCAGTGGATGAAACAAAAGTTAACCACCGATTTTCTATTCAGCGCACCCCTGTTTCAATCAAGAACGTGAATAGAAATAGAAATAACACCACTTTCAGTAACTGACGTTAGGCATAACCAGGATTCATTCGTTCAACTTTGAAATTCATACTAAAATAAGATTCGAGTTCGAAGGAAATCAAATAAATTAAGTTTCATGGCCAAGATGGGGATCGTGCCCATAAGGGCTACGCGTATAAGCCAAACGAATTACCAGTAATATTATATTCACCCATGGTACTTACTAATCGACAGCCACAGCTGTACACTATTGATACAAGGAAAATTACCTTTGCTGTAATTGAAAGCTCAATTTAAAGGAATGGATATTCCTTTAAATTGAGCGAGAACAAGTAGCTAAGTTTTAACGTATAACCTTGCGGGTTCTACATCCGAGCAATGCAAACAGGGCGATCATAAAGAACAACATGGAATGGCTAACCGAACGTGCACCCATGCCCAGCAGTCAGGTACAATAATAAATGCTTGATTTTTTCATCGGCGTCAGACGGCTGACATTTAATTTCAATTCCTCGTTGTAGCGATATTTCGTTTGGAACGTGGAAGCATTTCATTCATGGTTTCCCTTTTTGCGCTATGCTTGTTGAAATGATACGTTCCCGGGCACATGACAGGATCAATTTCATTACTTTGCTACCTATAATCTATTCGGAAATGTTTTTTTTATTTACATTTTTAATATTAAAGTTTGTGTGATCTAACCCCTTAGTCTTACCTTTTCTGCGAACAATGGTCGGTCGGTATCTTCAAAATATGTTTTTGTTATCCTAATCGATCGTAGGTATATTCAGTTACAGACGTCTCTTGTACATAGTTATAGGGTCTTGTATCTAAATTTAGATCGTGAACTTAATAAATGTAATTAGTTATTTTACGATTGATGAAAATGTTGCTTTTCGATTATCAGTGCGGTGTTTCGAGTGGAATAGTTCTGAACCTTTGATGTAAAAGTTAGATTTTCACTTGGCGATGTTTAATCACACTTTGTAAACAAGTATTCCGTAATACTAGGTCGGATGTTAGGTATGTAGGCACTAGCGTATGATAAATTTGTGTGCAGTGCTCCGGGCCTTTCCGCTCCAATCGCTTCGCGTGCACTCCCGTGCGATCGATCGTGTGAATACACCTTTATCCTTGTTTATTTTCGTTTTCATTTTATTTTTAGGCGTAGTTTATTGAATTTGTATGTGGCCTACATTATGTATAACCATTAAGTTATATTTATAGCCAATTTGAATTTAATAATAACAAATACCAACACGAATAACTGAATCAAATCACTATTCTGGATGTTGGCAGTATCATTTTCATTATACGCATTCGTTTTAAATATTTGATTCAAACACAACGGTATTTTTAACCCTAATAATTTGAAGGTTGTATGGTAGTGTTAGTAGATTAATAATTCTGCCGATGACTGAATCCCGATTCATATCTGCTACCTAGTTGGGTAACGTACAAGGGCCAATACGGCCTGGTAATCTTTGCGCTGCAATTGTACTTACTTCTTGCGCTAAGGCTTTCTATGACCCCGTAGCTATACCATTCATACGATTTTTTCTTAAGAGGGCAGGGAGGAAAGTTTCTGGTAGTAGAGAGAGAGTGGGTAGAGTTTGTGTTGTGTCTCTGCCATTTCAATAATTGGTCAGAATAATAATGGAAACTTGCAAGCTGAAAAAAGTTTGGATGGAATGATTTTTGAATTTTGAGAAACATATTATGTACAAGAAACTTATTATAAACATATTATGTAGAAGAAGAAATTGATAGTGATAATGTTTATATATTCCTGTAACCTGATTGTGTTTAGATGTATTTCGTCTCGCTGTATCGCTCAATCCAGCTGATTAACCACCGGCTCAATTGCAAGCATGCATTGTTCAGAGCCCTGAAAGGCTCAACATTCGCTTTGATTACTCATTCATGACGCGACATACGATAATAGCATAGCATATTATATGTAGAACTTCACACGAACCTCATTGTATTTTATCTTGAAATATTATTTTTCCTGGGCGTCGCATTAACGTCGGCTCGTAGATTGCTATCGCCCTCTCTGGACAGATCAAATGTTTGATACGCTTTCGCAGTTGTGAAGCCGTAAAATTGAGATAAGCTCAAAAAAAAATACATCGCGTCTTCTGTTTCACTGATCAAAAGAAGTCCGCAAGAAGAACAGAAATGTATTAAGAGCTGTAGGTAAAAAGTTGTCTTTGGGTTGTTGTATAGTTTGTTGTCACCTTATATGTATTTGCGACATAAGAACATTATTAGTACCCTTCCTAACGCCAGCGTGGCCTTTGGAAGAAGTTTCTGAAGACAGGGGTTTAACTTACACATGACCTACGAGTTTGGCCTTTAAGAGATGTTCATTTTCTGTAGGGCACGTGTCAGGATCAACTGCTGAAATTATTCTAAATATTATTACTAATTTTCTCAATACTTATATCTATTTTTTACAATAAAGAACGTAGGTGCTTTAATTTAACCACACAAGGTTTTCTCAATCTGCGTGTTATTCAGTGAAATTCGCTATCTCTTATCCCAGGTTGAATATGAAACATAACTCAATACTGGAGCGTAGGGATTCGGGCGCAACCAAGTGTGTAATGGTCGACATGGAAGTAGCGGCATTTTCAAGCTGACCGGCCGCGGGCGCGCGCTGCCGCTTGAAATATGTTAGGTGCGCCCATGTTCGACGTCCCTATATCTACATGTCGGCTACATACATTTTTATTATTTTGTCTTTGATATATCCGAAAATAAATGAATAGAATCGTAGGTACCTACGCTAAATAATATTATATAGCGAAAGAAGAAAAGACTTTTAGATGATTTTGAAACTCTATAAACTTTTAAATGGAACATGTTCCTTTTGGATAACATCTGAATGATCAAAAGCTTTTTGGTGAGGCGACCTTTTTGGTGATTAAATAAGTGAATTGACTAACCGCGCATCTTTACTACGTTGGCGGGTTGTTTTCAATCAGTTTAGGTGCTCAAAGTTGTTATAAACAGTCAGGCAGATAACATAATATGGCAAATTAAAGATTACAGTGTTCGGATGACTCAACGTTTTGTACAGGTAAAGCTGCTTGACTAGTCAGTACATACACGGCTATTCGGAGAGCATCTTTTATTAAATCTTTCTGTTGGGTACGATCATCATTCTTAGTTGGAAATCTTAAATGACTGAGTGCCACAAGAACAGATATATTCATTATTCCCCCGGAGTACAAACTCGGTGCTCCAGGGGCGCCATCACGGCGTGATACTGAACTTACTTAATCTATTCAGATATATGTTGTATTTCAACTAACGCTACCTTGTTTACGAAGATGCATGTTTATTTTGAACTCATGCTATAAACTCGCTCGGATCATGTTTTGAAAACGTTCTGGTCAAACTTAGTCAGCTGCAGATGTTCTGGAGCTAACTAAGTTTGCTAGATATGTACTGATTTAAAAGTAAAACCTACATCTAACTAGAAATATAATTCCTAAAATATGAATTTATCTCTACAAGCAACGCCAGAAGAGTACGTGATTTTCATTTAAATTTATAAAATACACGATAGTTAGATATTCGTGCGATATTTAAAAAAAAATGACGTAGTAAAAATATAGCGTATCGTCGAAATAGGGAATTCCCGTGCATTCGACCGGAAAATAGCCGACATAAAGGTCTGACATTCTGCCACTGACCGGGGCACGGACGCCGATAAAATATATACGAGGGCCAGCCCTCGCCGCAAGTGTCCTAATGTTGATAACACTCGATATATCAAGCATCGCCATCGAGGGCGCACTCGAGCAATCGTGTTCACATTCGCCACAAACTATATTTTAAATCATTTACGGTCCCCAAAATTTATAGAAATTTTAATTCCCTTGCAATAACTTTGCAAAGCAGTTTCTAGAATAATTTTAAAGACATCGATTGTAATTTACTATACATTGTACTGTTAAACTACATCAAATATGTCATCGTCTGAATTGTAGACTCGAGTTGTGACGTCAGATGTGGACAAGGCAATTAACGATTCGAGTTCCACTAGATTTTTGAGTGACAATCAAATGGAAGATCAGCATAAATACACGCAAAACGAAAAATATATAATTTGATATTTCTTTAATACCGACATTGGAATGTGAAACTTGGACACATAAATAAACCCCATAACAAGACGGTGTCAGAGCAGCGTCGGCGGCGGTCGGTGTTGCCAGAAATTAATCTCCATTTCCCGCACGCGCCAAATAGCACCGCCATTACTGGCCCTGTTTTATTCCATTAAATGGACCCGTCGAATTAATGCGTTGCACCGTTCACAAACCCAATGAAAGAATCGGAAAAGAGCGATATTGAAAGATTTCAATGCCCCTTTTGTGTCGGTTCGAAAGTGACCGGTATTTTCTTTGTTTGTTGGGGAGAAAATAGCCTGTTTACGTTCAAAGCAATCTTTATTGACATTTTATTCTATTGTATTAAACTAGTATACATATAAATTAACGAGCTTATTATTAATGTATGGATACAATACCAGCCCTTATAATGTCCCACTGTTGAGCACGGGCCTCCCCTCAATGCGAGGGGGATTAGGCCATAGTCTACCACGCTGGCCCAGTGCGGGTTGGCGGAAGTCCGCCAACCGCATCTTTGGAGGGGTTCTCTCAGACATGCAGGTTTCCTCACAATGTTTTCCTTCACCGTTGTCATCATATAAATGTATAGATAACTATTGTTTTATATATACGCCTGATAAGCACTATCCACAACTTACTTGACAAAAAAAATGGGTCCTCTATGAAATAAGTGGCCTTAGTTAATAAGTCGAAACATTGTAGGTATTTATTGAGTTAACAATGCCTTATAGATATTTTAATACATTAAAAAAGGTTCCAAAATATCTTCTTCTTGCCATGTATAACTTTAGTTCTGAATAAACTGCACGTTATAATATTTAACTAATATATTTATTGTTTGTCTGCAGGTGCGGACTTTGTTCGTGAGCGGGCTGCCTATGGACGCCAAGCCGAGGGAGCTCTACCTACTGTTCCGAGCATACGAGGTGATACCATCAATACAATATTACACTATTGGCAGTTTGCTATTCGAGGCATACAAACTCAGACAATATTCAAGATTAGTCACATTACCGCTTGGACATACTACAATTTAGTCGTTTTGCTGCGTAGTCAAAAAATCCCAAATTTATAGAAGTTTACAATTTCAAAGTATTTTTTCATAAGAAAAAATATTTGTAATGTATAATTTTTTTGAGTCCATTAAAAAGGTTTTCTTCGTGCTGGTTTTATATGCCTCTTCAGAGGGATAATTATTGATATTGCTAAAGAGCAAATTAAATTATTCATTTGCAATAAGTAATTTTTCCTTATTTTTAAAATATCTATAATTTCGGTTCTATTTAACTATAGGACCATAAAGTGATAACGGGAATCGGGCGTAGAGGGAACATATCGATAATGCTAATTACATTTTAATTCATCGGTGTTTATTGCAACGGAACCGCTCAATGCTATGATAACGGCATGATAAAAAAGGTATTGTAAAACAAGTTTTACGATAGAAACGAACGTAAACCGTACAAATATTTACGTACCAGGAGAAAATAAAAAATGGGAGCGCCATCGGCTTCGTCACGCGACTAGATCCCGATCCGATACGGATTACCGTGCCGTAAATATCAAATGTCATGCCCCGATTTGTAATATTCGGATTGAATCGATTCTGTTTACCGATAAGGGGGATTACACTCGATCCTCGGCTGGTACGGATAGCGCCACAATCATAAAGGTGCCTACAGTTATATGGGGGGATAGTTTTATCGCGTGACTTCCACCGCGCCCGGCACCGGCGGGTACCATTCTTTTTTCAGCTTTTTATTCGTTTGAATATAAATTTACCACGACATCAAAGGCACCGTCAATTTAAGTAATTTCATAATGTAGGCCTCATATTATGGTTTTGGTAAACATTGATAACAGAGTTTATATAATCTTTGTATTTTTATTTGTGCAGGGCTACGAGGGCTCCCTGCTAAAGGTTACCAGCAAAAATGGAAAAACAGCTTCGGTGAGTGTACGCAAACTTTTTTTCTTGTTTCCGTGTTCAGTGCCGAGATCTATTTACCACGCAGATCTACTTATGTAATTAAATGCATTTAACTAAAATTAATGGGATTCCAATTTTAAATTTTTATACTTTCATAAATAATATCAAGCCTGTTACATATTATGCATAATAAAATAATTTTATAAACTGCCAACTTGACAAATATAAAAGTATTTGTCAATTTTGCAAATACTAATGAAAATTATATACTTGCTTAACCAACCTTATAATCAGGTGTGCGTTTTATAATTTTCAAAGAAAATTACAATGTTCTTTTTTTGCAGCCCGTGGGCTTCGTCACGTTCCACACTAGAGCCGGGGCGGAGGCAGCTAAACAAGACCTTCAGGTTGGTGTTATCACAATTACTATAATAGATCTAGTTAATAAAAACTCGCTAACTTTGAATTTGTCTCAATATTCAAATCAGTCCATGTCACCGAATATTGAGTCAGAATTCTTATACCTATGTGGCTGTAAGAAGATCCTAGTAATCGAAAATGTACCGTATTCATACTTTCTAAAAAGCGGAATAATCACACACAATCAATAAAAAGTGAACCACAACCACAGTAATGCCTTTACAGTTTGTATGGCTTGCAAACACAGTATGATAGGTATCTAACACGAGGGCCTCAGTATCTCAATAAAAGACCGAGATATGTGCTAGGTATACCTACACGGAAGTGAACGCTGTCTTGTATATACTAAAACATAACGCACGGTGTTACTAAAACTATCTTCTCATCACATGCCTTAACACAGCCAAATGCGCACTATAGTTATACAGTAGACTTGAAATGACATTTTCCTGACTCGAGTAACCGCATCGTAAGTTATACTAAATCCATGCACATACAGAATATACGCGCCACGGCTCATCGCGTCGGGCTTCGTGCCGCGGGCCGACCCAAGTCTGATCGATTGTGTTCCGGTGTAAATACGCAATGCATGTCACTGTTTGACAGGTTTTGATGTCACACCCCGAGCACTGTGTTCCGTCACCAAAGCAGGCGCAGGCGCAGACCTGAGTACTATCGAATACAAATAAACAAAATTCTTAATTGATCGATTTCTTTACACAAACCATCCCCCGCTTAGGGTGTTTTATTGGATATTGAACAGAATACTATAGCTAGTTAGTTTCAAATTCCGACGCCCTCCCGACCACGCGATATACACCGCCGACCCCAGTGGTCAACACGTATCTGCTGGGAGCACGCGGCCAATTAGCCTTCCATCGTCATTATATCGGAGCGCCGCACCGCTCGCGGCTGTTCACAGCAGGGCGTCCGGTTCGACCCCGACATGCCGCAAACGATTCGGCTGGAGTTCGCTAAAAGCAACACGAAGGTCAGCAAGCCGAAGCCGGCAGTTGCCACAGCCGCGCCGGCTGCACACCCCGCATTGATGCACCCACTCACTGGACGTAAGTACCGCCGAACGCACACACCGCCCGGCGCTCGCTCGACCGATCCTACACGCCCCTCAACACGACTAATAACATACGCACGACCTCTGTCTGTGCTCATCCTTTGCTAGCAGCACATCCTCGTTAAATCTCCCTGGACATTTTGTAGAAACTCGAGCTGAATCAAATGCTCAATATCGCTCGCAGTCATTACTAGTCGCCTCTACTTAATTAGACTATTACCCCAATGCTTATGTTAAGTCATAAGCAATTGTTGTTGTTCTGTTAAATTGGCACAGCTCGTCAAGTTGTGACCAGGTCGTCGAGCAATCGCCATGGGCAAGTATCTGTGACCGCTTACACGTACCACGCAAGGCCTAGCTCCGTGAAGCTGTCGATTGATCTGTCGGGTTCTTACTCACTACTGTTGACAAGTTTTTACATGTTTTCATGATAACACACAGAGTTTGCATTGTCATTATCATCTAAACCAGTAGGACGCAATTTAGCTATTTACTAAAAGATTTTGTGAACATCAGCAACTGTGAAAACATGTCATGAGCACACTGTAAATAATACAATTTTCTATAGCAGTATTCTAATATCTTAGATGACTATATTTTTGAATACTTTATAACAGTGACAAGCTGACGCAACGCTTGCATACGACTAGTTTGGTGTGTGTTGTGTTGTGTGGGTGTTTGACGTGGTATTGTTATGGCAGACCTAGCGAGTCCGTTCTTCCCGGGAGGGGGAGCTGAGCTGTGGCACCACCCGCTGGCGTACGGCGGCGAGCTGCCGACGCTGTCGCACGGGCTGGTGCACCCCGCCATCCACCCGCAGATGGCGCCAGTGCGCTCCTACCTCTGACTAGCTGCCGCCGATAGGCCACACCACGTAAGTAACTGTGACTAGTTAACACAAGCATTTACTTGGAGCTAAGGTCTTTTCTCAATCTCTCTCCGTCTTTCTATCGTTCCCTTTCTCTCTCTCCCTCTCTTAGGATGTAGCTAAATCGAATTGTAAATTCTTGACTTTGAGCCTTTGGCAATAAGTTAAGGTGACAATTTAAAATCACGCCCAAACTCTCCTTTAAGAATTCTTTCTTACTTTGCGTACAAACCTTTAAACCAAATATTACGCTGCTTCCGCGACTTCCGTCGACCTTGTTCGAAAGACTTTGTTACTTCTTTGACATAGTCGAGCACCGGGATCTTATCGTCGGCTGTCATAATGCCTTGAGCCATTTTTAGAATAAACTTTGAATAACAAAGTTACTATTAGATGGTGATACTATCTTAAGTACTACTCTACTTACTGATTACGCTGAAGACACAAATAATATGGTCATAAAGATTCTTAGTATAAACAAGCTATCGAAGAATAAACGCCGTAGCTCTACGAAATAGGATAAAGCTGTTTGAAGGAGTAAAATAATACTCCTATATCTCTAAGTTTGGGCACAAAGCCTTTTAGGAGGCGAATATGTTTTCGGTGGGATATAAAGTTCACGCGAGCATTATCCGGCGTAACGATTACTGGGCACTTATTTTACTTTTCCCGGTCCATGATGTAGGTGCCGTACAATATTATAAACCAGCCATGAGGTGTAAACGTTATTTATATGTGTAGCACAGGTATCCTAATTTAAGTGACAGTGATAATCTACAAGGTCTAAATGTTGGTATACTCTTAACTGTATTGGGAGGTCAATATGAGGGCTGTAAAAAGAACTGTTACAAAAAAGAATCTCGTAAATACAAAGTTAAAATATTCGATATTTTTCAGTAAGTGTCACCAGTTAGGTGAGATTCGTAGTTTTTTTTAAAACATTCATTATGTGTACTTGCATTAAATTTATAAATGAAAGTGATCGGTACGACCTACCCGACAACCGTTCCAAATATATTTCACTATACCTAGTGAAGCTCACCGATGAGCTCAGGGCCAGCGCGATGAACAATGGCCTAAATCCCCCTTGTTTTGAGGGGAGTGTGCCTAGCCCGGCTTGCCTACGTCTAATCGGGATGGTACATAATAAATTCCATATTGCCAACCTGGTCATACTCTAATCAATTAATGTACCTATTAAACTTACCTGTATAAGACGTATGGATTTGTTATTTTTCGAACAATAATGATGCAAGTAATATACATTAGCTCTATTTTTTTGTATCTACACACAAAGATTACTTTATGGTTGTTCGTAATTTAGACCCCACTGACGCTGGGCGCGTGCGTGCTGCCTGCGCCCGCGCTGGGATCGCCGGGCGCGGCGGTGCCGACGCACGCCACCGGGCCCTCGGGGCACCCCGCGCACCCCGCGCCTCCCTGCTCTACGCTCTTCGTAGCCAACCTCGGCCAGTTTGTCTCTGAGCACGAGCTTAAAGAAATATTCAGCAGGTACGTTACCATATCTGTCTGATACATGTTCTAAAAGCATTGTTTTTTTCAACTGGAAATATGACTTCAGTGTATGCTCATTCAGCATTTTGATACTATAGCACAAGTGAAATTTGATATTAATATATTACGCAAGTTACTTAAAATATATGAAGCAGCATTTTCTTTGAATAAAATTAATTTCACTTTTATTTCCATAAAAGTGAAATTAATTTTCAATTTGTCCTAAATATTTCCAGTTGAATAAAAACTAAATAAACACATGTATGTGCATGATCACGCAATACATAAATGCAATAAAACACGCGAAAAATAATACAAATAAATAATATATTTACGTAAGTTTTTAAAAATGTAACATTTCCACAGTGCATGTTGCACCGAAATCACAATGTCGTCCACGTAAAATATTGTTGGGTTAATATTTTTATATGTTTTGATTTTGTTATGTTTCATCTCACATAAACTATTCGTCTTAAAGTAATTATGATATGGTTTGTGTGAGATGTGTAAGCCTGCACCCGTACCACCCTAAGCATGACGATCGTCACCATATATCTTTACACTTGTCACAACTAGCCGTTCGTTAGCACTATTAGCTAGGCTTGCCATCCGTCCGGGATGACTGGACAATTTTTTATAACTTAAAAAAAATGGTTTTCTCTAAACAGGTCCAATTTCAACACAGTTCCGATAAGTTATTAAACTTGATATTCATTTCATGAAAAAGGTTATTAACTTGTGCCTGTCTAAATTCGTTCACGAAATCATCTCTAACTAGAGTTAAAGATGGCAAGCCTATAACACCACACACTACGAGGGCCGTAAATTTAAGTTTTTCTGCCGGACGTGTACCGCCGCAACCCCCACACCGACCGCTATTTATAGCCACACCATTAAAGTGGATAAACAGTAAATGTCACACAGCTATTTATGTTTTGGATGTCCGAAGCTAATAAAACACGGATTTATCTACATTTATTAACGGGATTGACGTAAGCGGTACAATAGTATAGTTCATGTACACACAAGTGAAGGGGGGTACGAGTGTAGGCCGTAATGTGGTGGTGCAGCTGCCCGGGGTTTTCGCGTCTGCGGCTCCTGAGTGGCGGCGGCGGCGGGAGCTCCGGCCCGGTGGCCTTCGTCGACTTCGCTAGCGCAACCGACGCGGCGTCGGCCATGGCCCGTCTGCAGGGCGCCCTGCTTCTCAGCTCTGAAGGCGCCATCCACCTCGAATACGCGAGGCATAAGATGGCACACAACGGCTGGATTCTCGCACATGAAGTATGCACGCGCACTATAGTATAACCAAAACATATAGTTGAGGTGCTCTCTAAGATCGTAACATCGATTTACTGCTACACTGCTACTATAATTTTGTATCTTGTCACTGCCGCTCTTAGACCTTCACATAACAACAGCATCTGTCAAAATAATTATAAATGATATTATTTATTATCATACTTAATTAGAAACCAACGATACTTGAATGAATTAAAGATAATGACAGATTTCATGATCAAGTTTACTATGCTATTAATAAAGTATGTGCTGTGTTATGTTGGCGGTATTTTGGGTCTCATCAACAAATGGGTTCCAAGATCGTCAAATCTATGTACTAATTTCACCATGCACCTCGCACTTTAAATACCTACTAAGTAGTAGTTCTAAATGCCTGCCTAACATTTAATATTCTAGAGTCCTCAATATTTTTACCTACTTAAATTATTTATTGAAATTACCAGGGAGCCAAAGGCGGAGAAGAGGTCGAACAACATTAGCTCGTTCATGACTCTCGGCACTTGACAACCAGCTAACTGAGGGACGCGCAGTCTCGATCCTCTGCGTCGCGTCGGAGCTGCGCCAGGAGACGGGGCCCACGACACCGGCTACTTGCCATGCTACCACTGCGGATAGGACCTACTTGCTGATATCCTAGTTCGCCCATTCCAACGGTCCGTCTACCATTTTGTTGCGTTCAGTTTCCCGGCGTCAGAGGTGTGGTGTTATTTCGTTTATACCAAATTTAGCAAGTGTTAATTGTATTATTATTAACATTCCAGGTTTATTGTTTACCGTTCATTATAAAAAAAATATAATATTATTATTGAAATCTAATCATTTCCTATAAATAAATGTAGCCTGTTTATTTAATATTCATTTTATCGTGTACCATAAGGTTTATTTACAACTAACTTATTGTATGGTAAAGTTTGTATATTTGTTTTGCCAGGCCGGTGTATACAGCTGAGAGGATTTGTTATGAATATATTGTATTACCACAAATTAAACATTTTAGGATATATCTCATTCGAATAAGCTAAAAACCAAAGGTGCCCTTCATAGAAAGATTACGTTTTGTTGAATAAATATTTCAAGTTGAATGATTTAAATGAAGTTGTATGTAATAATTACGATACTTTTGTTTTAGCCTCGATAATGTATAGCGTATTTAAATGAATTTCATGACTATTTCAAATTATATTTACCTAATACTTTCTTAGTCATCTTTATATTGTTCAATCACTCGTTAAAGCGCTGGCACTCTAGTGTTGGTCTTATGATCCTTTCTATCTGTAAATGGAGTTATTGCAATAATTATAAAATAATAATTTACTGTGACTCGATGCGATAAGACGGCGCCCCCTCAGCGCCCGGTGCCGCTTGCTGGCGGCTGCAATCAGTCCCTGAACAATTCCCGCGGTATCGCATCCACTAAAAACATATTCCATTTCTACTATATAACTTCAGTTCGTGTCTTGTTCAATCTAGGTGTTACACCAAAATGTCTTGTGCCTTGCGAAGTTTTTTCCTAAAATCGTATTTCGTTACTACTTAATCACTTCAAACTTTGTAATAATAATTTATTAGTTCGAGTATTCACGTTAGTACGTTGGCAATACAACAACGTTCCCACAATGTTCGCGGTCAGTTTGCGATGCGACACCATCGAATACGGTTCAGTCTTGTTGCGAGAATTTAGCCTTGGCCTTATGAGAGTTAAATAATTAAATGTAATCATTATATTAATTAATATATATATAGTAATAAATTGTAATGTAAGCCAGCGACGTGCGCCGACGCTGAATAGTGAAACTTATTCTATCTGCATGCTTTGACGAGCTTTTTGGTAATAATCTAATTTAGTATTTAGTAGTTACTTTTATTGTGTAATCGTTAGGTGAATACTATAATACTAGATAAGGGTATTTATTGTAGGCAATCAGCATAGTTACATTACTATTTAATGAAAGTTATTCATTCATAATAATGAAACGATGTAATGAAATTTAAACTTACTGAAATGTTAGGATTAATCAAATGGAAGATTAATATATTTTTTATTTTTAGCTAGTTGACTACCGCATACAGGATGAATACTTAGTTACCTTCGTGCGAGCGACACGCGGTGACGTAATAAGTACATAACAGTGCGAGATAGCAATAAACCAAAAATGAAATAAGTAATGTTATTATAGGTATCTAGTGACCTATCTAGTGTAATGTGCTGAGGTAAACATGTAAAATTTACAAAAAAAAAATGCAAAAAAAAAATCCCTGCTTAGGCTATAAATAATAAGGTTTCGGAAATTTGGGTTTAACGTTGACTCGACAGAAATCTATTGAGGAACTCACGCGACGGTCCACGGTCGGTGGCCGGAGGTACCGCATGTGAATTCTTATGAAAATCTCTTAGTCAATATTTAATAGAAATTTCGTCAATTTTTGACTTAGCAAAATTTTATACATTGTTTATAGTAACCGTAACTTCCACAATGTACCGAACGTCGTGGCGTAAAGACCAAAGATGAAGGATTATACATAACTTTAACACTAACCTCAGACGGTACCAAACTTGTATGTTTAGGCCTGTTACTGGCAGTTGTTTGTTTACACAACTATTTAATTTTTTAAACAAGTTCAAGATTCTGTGAAAATAGATATCGGAGATGGTTACAAACCCAAATTGAGGCTGATGCCAATCATGGTGATTACACCTACGTTAGGCATCTAATTAAACTTATATTGTTGTTGTTATCTACATTTGCTTCTTAGACAACCAAAATAATAAAACAAATATATTAAATATTATTATTTATCCAGAATACCTATCAATATGTATAAAATTTAAAAATCAATTAAATTTATTGTGTCAGATGATGACTCCTGAAAATTTGAATTATCCATGTATTCGTAATTATTCATTGTCGGTTATAATAATTAAGCTAAGTCAATGTTTACTTATTTAATTCGATATATAATGCTAATTCGTATGTAAGTAATTGTGTAATGATGTAGTAGTGATCTCCCATACCTTCGGCGGGCGGCGTCCTCGATCGCATACTAAAAATACAACGAAAAGTTATTTTTTCAGTTGTTACTCAGAATTTACCGATGGCTTTACCGTGTCACTAACGATCAATGTTAAGCTCTCTCCGACAACGTGTGTCACTTCTATGAAATTACTATATTAGATTTAATTATAACATTAAAGCCATCGTCGAATTTAACGTTTTGGGTTTGAGGACAGACTTTGTTGGCCATTTTGTCCGTGGCGCTGCGTCAGTGGCGCTCGCGCAACATGGCGCGCGAAGCGTCCGACGTGCGTGAGGGACGCCCCCGTCGCCATGATTCCGTCCAACAACCATAGATAGCGAGTAAGAGACGTCCAGTGGCTGCGGACACGGCTACGTCACCTTCTGCGGGACTACTCGATACATATCATCATGTAATATTTAATGTGTAATTAGAAGTAAAGAGCGGTTTCATAGAGACGTTTATTATGTATCTATTCTCGTCTACTACTTGTAATACGATCGGCTATATGTCACGCTAAGCCCACTTTACGTTTCCGACATAATTATATTCGCTTGGCTATTGTGGAGTCCTTTCTCACAAAATATCTCTGCTTATAATTTATTTATAAGCGAAATAAAGACAAAAAGAAATGGAACTTGTAGAGCATAAAAGCCATATTTTCTTAACGTTTACTGTGAAATCGAGTAGATGGTGTTCGGATCGTGGTGGTGTAGAGAGCCGCGTGACATGGCCCGCATGTGATAGGGTAGAGTAGGGGTGTAGCGTCGCCTTGCAAGTTAGGTTAAGTGAAGCGGTATCACACAAACGCCGTACATCGGAAACATATCAATTCTGTGCCCCTTAATAAATTTAGTTAAAGTATGTACTATTCTAAGAAATACAATATGAATAGAATAAAAAGAAGACAAAATAATTGGAGTATCAAATACCTGTTAAGTGTTGTTTTCGAAATATCGATTTAGATTGTGTTTTAATCGTGAAGCATACGCATAGTCGAGTAGTGTCGCGCAAGTTTCGATTTATTGTTTATCGCTATAGAGTTTGTACTTTATTTTATTTTTATTTTATAGTCGTCATAAACTTAACACGGCTTAATTACCAAATTACTTTAACAGTTCGCTTCGTATTCAGTATTAATGACATTTTATTTTTAATATCGGTGACAAGAGCTAGTGCGTTGCCGGTAACTTATTTGTATATCGAGCAAAATAAACAAACTATATAGTTAGTAATTAATTGTTAGATTTGTGTGACTTGAATTATTTAAATGCTTATAGAGCAGAGGTATAGTGTTATTGTGGTTTAAGAAAAAAACATGATGACATTGTAAAAATAGTGATAAAATTTAGCTTAATTATCATTATTACAACTTTTATAGATGTTCATTAATTTTCTTTTCTTACTACATGGAGTATTGTGGCATGGAGACGTCATTGTTAATTCAAATAAATTTGAGCTGATCCTCAATCGAAGTTTTTATTCTTGTGACAACCCTATACTCGGCAATTAGGGTCCGACCAGCCGCGCAGACTCCAAACTCCTCACTCGAGAATATTCCAACTATATATTCACACGTTTATCTATATTCCTAGTACTAAATTTTAATGATCATTTTTATTAAACACAACTTACTGAACATTGTTTTTAAAACGACTTTGTGTTATTATCTATCACTGTCTTATTAGAATTAAAATAGTACTTTTATAGGTGTCTAGATTAGGATAACAGACATTAGATATAAAATTTACAGTTGAGCTTTTAAACTTTGCTTTGTAGAATTTTCTGCTTTCACCCTCCTTTGTAAGACTGGTTTAAGACAAAGTGATGTGGCTTTCAAATACCCTTGAACTTGTATTACGGAGGGGACGTGAACTTACGATATAAAATTTCTTTATTTGAATAATAATTATGGCAGTGTTGTATTTATGTTATTATTAGTTTTAAAGCATTATAGGGTCCAAAGATTGGGAATAAATATTATGTGACAATTAATGTTCTTGTTTTTTTTTGCATTCAAGTGAGCAAGCACCCCTGTGGAACAAAAGTTTCATATTGCTTAGGTATAATATGTAGGTTGTGGAATAATTTTTAATTACACTCAAAAATGAGGACATAAAAAGTAGTTTTTACGACTAATTTGTGTAATACGGTAACAAAGTAGTAGTTACGCGGGCGCGGCCGGGGAGTTAGTAATTATTTAGACAGTCAAAACTTGGCGTGACCTCGTTTTGAGGCCTCCAGAAATTTTGTATGAATATCATTAATAATACATTAGCAACGACTAACGCTGTACGCATGCGAGCTGAAATTACGTTACCAGTTAATTTCAGGATGTATTTGCACCGTATTTTCTTTTTTAGTAAAAACACTTCGTAGGAATGTAGTTAAAATTAACAGTTCAATGAAGTGTGAGTTCCGAAATGTTTAGTATTTTAAAGGGTTATAGTCACATGTATTCTATCTGGAATGATAACGAACAGTAAAGGTACTTACTTAAAAGTAAAGTTGAGTAAATAAATAGTTATAAAATTATCGGGCAGATGCTACGGCGTAGCACTCCGTAGCGTCTTTATATTGGTAACGTAGTATGTCATACAATACACATTGTATAACATGATGTATAGCTATCTACAAGCAGCCGTTTCGTATTGATAAAGAAGAAATTCACATGGGGCAGAAGATCTCACCACAGGGAATGTGCCGGCAGTGGCTTAAGATACGTATGTATTTAATTATTACTAAGGTAAGTAAATCAAGACGATATTTTTACAAAAAATATTCGAGAAACGTTTGTTTAGCATGATTTTACTAACTTCGTTGACATAGGACATTACGTGTTCGTTCATTTTAATTCATTCAAAATGAATATAAAAGAAAATTGAATTACAAACATAAATGAGAGAAGAATAGAAAGAAGAATAAAAACTTTACTATCTACCAAAGAAAAAAGTAAGAAATAACATTTATTAAAATATATTTAACGAAAAAAGTTAATATAGCCTACAGTATGTAATATCAAAGGACGTATATCTATCACCTAAACTTTCACATATATAGGATATATCTAGTGACCCTCGAGTATACTGTCCTCAATAGTGCCTCGTGTTTGCCCTGCCCTCGCCGTTATGTGCCTCCTGAGATTCAACTTTAAAAGGACTTGGTGCTCTGCAAATTGGCTAGTTCCCATCTGCAACACTCGTTAAAACTGTTTCACTAAGTTTCATCTACTTAAATTGAGTTTAGTACATGGATTATATATTACTTACTGTGTAGCTCTAAATAAATATTTGTTTATGAATTAAGAATCTGCAGTCATTGTGACCCAAGTTTTGCTAAATGATAGCTGATGTTTCTGAAAATAATTAGTTTCTTCAGAAACATCACCGATTACTTACTCTATAGATAATATTAAAATCACTTAGTAAGTTTGAAGATCATAATAACATAATATACAGTGCATTTGGTAACGTGCCAGCGATAATCTAGGCTTCAGGAACTATACCTACAAATGCAAATTTCATCGACAAAATACAAAAATATCGAAACAGAATTATTATAAAAAAAAATTATGTCCATTCCTTCCTTGCTAGGTCAGTTTAGGTACCGCAATTTGAATATATCAAAATAAAGATACAATAAAAAAAATACAATCGAATTGAGCACACCCTCCTTTTTGAAGTCGGCTAAGAAAGTCACCTTTACAATCTTATTTGCTCAACATATATCAATTTTAAAACCAACTAAATGGCTTTAAGAAACACAAGCTACATTATTTTGTAACGAACAGTCCTCATAGTAATCTCATAAAGAAGTATCCGGTTACATATTATCATGTCACAACCTGTAGCGGAATTACAATGGAAGCAACATAGCACCATGAACCACGAGTACAAAATTAACTACCAATCTACATTTAACTACAATCCTTAACAGAATATGGAAACAAATAATATACATTGTAGTAGATTTTAACACTGTTAAGATTGAATTACACAAGCATGGCAAATTTAGTGACTCATGTTTTAGGAATTACATCTCTGTGTGCAAACGACGTTTTTATGGACTCGTAGTGGGAGAAGTATGCTCGGGGCCTGAAATGAGGAGATCCGTAGACAAACTCGAATAACCGACATCTGAAAGAATTTAGAAGTTTTAGTGGCAGTGGGCGTTATGCATAGCTCGAAGAACCTATATTATATTACCTATATTATATATTAAATCATATAAAAATATGTCTTTTCCACCTCTCTCTATGGTTGGACTTTCCTATTGTGGTATGGTCTGTCTATGGTTGGAATTTCCTATGTGGTATGGCCTGTCTATGGTTAGAATTTCCAATTGTGGTATGACTAATTGTTTAAGGATCGAAGCACATCACGAAATAAACGACAAGCTTGTCAAGGTGTATGTTTTAGAGTGATATATCTAATTGAATGAAATACCTAATTCTGTCTCTAGAATTTTAAGATACATTTTTATACTGGGAAGTCAGTCTTATTAACGTTAATCAGGTTGAGGCGACTTCGCAGTTTGTTTGGAGTAATTTTTTTTGGAACAAACATAATTATGCTAGATTTCGTTAGTTCTTTTCAATATTAAAGCTACTGAAAGCTATTATGGTTTTATTAGCGAAATGTGTGGTGTGAACTATATCACGTGTTACCTCTTAAAGTAAGGCTTACCGAGGTATAAGTGCGAGATTATACGTAAGCTAACTGTTAACTTTATAGTCTACCGTATTTAGAGATTGTCGGCTACATTCATTTTCGTAGGTATGTACCTCCACTCATTCATCTTCGTGAGTTCGTCTATCTCGCCGAGACGGTGGGCAATATAAGCTTTATAATTTCTAGCGTCGTTGTTTATCCAGTGCAATACGGTAGTAGAATCGCACCACACATAGCGTTTGTGTGGTTTTATTCTGTGCTCATCGTTTACAGTGTCAATCGATTCCTTCGTGGCCTCGCCTACTGCAATCAACTTGTAAGATGTTGAACTTTATGGAAAGATGTAAAGAATGTACCTGCGATTCTGACCTGAAATACTCGCTAGTCGGGGACATTACGACGGTCAGCAGCACGCGTCGCATTCATACCAATGGGGATTGAGTGCTGTTCCAGCACTGGGGAGGGGAATGTTGGCAACGCATAATCTTTTTTGTCTCTTTTTGTATGTCATTGTGTTTAAATAAAGATTGTTGTCAAAGCTGTGTCATTTGACCGACTTTTGATAAGATCGGTCGCATTTTTATTTCCCAATTTTGATCCCAATTTCTTCGACACATCCGCCGCCAACAGAGATGATGCATGGTGAATTGAACAGCGCGTGTAGAGAACGGTATTCAAAACATTCAACTCTCCATAGAAAAAGATCTAATTACGTAGACTAAATACGTAGACTATAAAGTATCCGGTAAGCTTACAAATAATTCCACACTTGACGTACACTGCTTACTTTATAAATTATATAACTTTATGGTTTCTGGAGAAGGATGGCAGCTTTATTAACCGACTTCAAAGAGGAGGAGGTTCTCAATTCGGTTGTATTTTTTTTTATTTAGACACTCATGTTACTGAAATAATTATAAGCATTCCTTTTTAAATAAATACTTACACAACTAACACACGTTCTCGTTAATTTATCAGGGAGTAAAGAACTATATTAAAGTAGGTACGTTCGGAATGTTTCAAGAGATCAACTGTAAAGAGCACGTTGATCCGATAAATCGTATTATTTCGGTCTCATCGACATGTGAAAGACATATCCCAGATGTTTCTCGATATGTTGCCACATGAAAGGAGTGCCCTCTTTTACTTTGGCACATTTCTCGGAAAATTTTAATTTTATTAATATCTACGTGAGCGTTGCTTCGTATTCAATCTCATTTCTTACATTTCGTCGGTCGGCGGTGGTGAAGGCGACATATTGTAATAGTTAATAACTTTTAAAATCAAAATAGTGAGAATAAAATCATTGTATGAGCTCACACAAAATAACATGGGATCACACAATACAAATCGAACGTTTTACGATGGCATTAAATAGGCGTATAGGTACGCTACCGTAATATGTTATTTGACAAAAAAAATGTTTAAAACGTGTTTCTTCAGTGACTTAAAACCATACATCATTTGACGGCTTGATTAGCGCAGTTGGTAGTGACCCTGCCTTCTGTGCCGAAGGTCCCGGGTTCGAATCCTGGTAGGAACAAACTTTGTGTGATGAGCACGAATGTTTTTACCCAAGTCATGAATGTTTAATATCGATATAAGTAATATATACTAGGTTCGCCCCCAGTCCATTGTACGGTACCCATAATACAAGCGTTGCTTACTGTGGGACCGTATAGTTTGTGTGTTCGTCTGGCAATATTTATGTATTTATATGAAAGGAAAATTTCACCGGATTAATTTGTCAATGTTTAAACATAAAAGTTTGAAAGCAAGCATGTTTATCGCTTGCCTTCAAGCCCGAAATTAATAAGAGTTGTATATAAGTCACGAAGAACTGTAGTCATATAACCGAAAAACATCAAATTGTTTATGCAAAAGAAATATCCGTAGAAATAGTCGGTGTCGTCCGAAAGGTCAGGGTGATACTGAAAAACGGAATCGAGAGCGTGTTGAATTTTTTATCGCTACTTGTATCTTGTAAAGCGAGTGTTATAGGGTTGTCTTGCCTCTTTACATAACGAATCGTACGCGAGGGAGATTGCTGCTACTAAATTTAAGGGCATTTAACTTGTTTCGGTTGCAGCTCCAACTTCGTAAATCTTTATTTGCGTGTTGTGATAAAGAAATTGGAGCGTTTAAAATAAGTATCTCAAATATAGTTTAGTTCTCTATCAAATTATACAGTTTTCGGAAAAGTGTAATCAAGCTGTAAAGCTTGATTATACTATAGGTATTTTTGATTCCAAATTTCTCGTAGTTTCCGTTCCTCAATAATAAAGTCACAATTGACTCGCGCTCCGGCAAATGCCACAAAATTTCCTTACGCGAAATCACTTCAGTTTTATAGTGATTTATTCGCTAACCTAAATAGCTTTGGGTGTTTAAATAGCGGTTAAGCTCGTAATCCGGCGGTAATGAGCGATAAATCATCGCAGTTATACATCAAAAGGAGACTTTGAAAGAGTATGCGAACACGTTCTGGGCCAAAGCATACAAGCGGGAAAGTTAATTACACACTAATTAAAACTTACTAGGTAATTAAACCTGCGAAAATTTTCATATCAACCTATGAGAAGTGTTTTGAAATGGTTTTCACTATTTTTGTTACACCTTATATGTATATACATCACTAGATTTACTCAGGTTCCGATAAACGTATTTTAGTTAAGACTAGCTGTTGCCCGCGACTTCGTCCGCGTGGTATTTAACAAAGACAACCGTTGACAACAGCCTGCTCGCCCATTCTGAGCCCGCGGGACGCATTGCAGGTTGTTGCTATCAAACTTAATCAGGCGCTGCGCTGCAACATTGGTTTTAATTTTTTTTCGTGAGATACTATTTTTTTTTCTAAAATAAAAGTAGCCTAAGTTACTCATTGTTACATCAGCTATCTGCCAGTGAAAGTACCGTCAAAATCGGTCCAGCCATTTCAGAGATTAGCCGGAACAAACAGACAGACAGACAGACAGACAGACAGACAGACGGACAGACAGACAAAAATTGTAAAAAATGTTGTTTCGGTATAGGTAACGTGTATACATCCAAATGCACTCAGTAAAAAGCGGTTATTTTAATATTACAAACAGACACTCCAATTTTATTTATATGTATAGATTTATTAGTAGGTATCTAATAATAGCACTAGACATAAATCCTAACCTAACATAGCTGTAGATCAACTTACTAAAACATACACCATAGGTTCATATTACAATATTATCAAGAAAATGATTCCACTGATAGCGTGTACGCACTTACCTCCTACCTTGAATCGACACATATTTTCTCCAGAACTCCAGTGAAGAGCGGAAGGCACCAGATAGAGTAAGGATATATGGCTTTTCATTTTAAATTCTGAGTACATTCACAGCAACAGCTACACAAATCAAGTTGAAACTAAAAAAAAGGCACAAACGCGAGGATACGATGCGGTCGGCAAAATCGGGGTTAACTGGGAACTCTTTGTTTACATGTTCGGCTGGTTTTAAAACTAGAACCGCCGCGGACCGCTGCATCCAGTTGTTTTAATTACTGATGTTTGCTTAAACCTCTACCATTCATTTACCTTATAACAATGTTTTATTATTTGTCTTTATTCTGTTTTTCATTAAGGCTTATTACTAATAGGTATTATTTGTGTCGATAGACTAAACAACAGCTAAGTACAACAAATTGGATGTGTAAATAGACAGACAAATAAAAGCTAATTATAGGTTTTCACGAGTGGCAATACAGTTGAGACAGAAGCTTAAAAGAAAACACGTAATACCTTGAACTTAGTACCTACAACTTAATAATACACACGTAGTTATGAACTAAAATTAAGTTAAAACTAATACGTGTAGCTGTATAACAGCAATATTCAAGTAAGCAGTTCAATCTCCAATGTTAGCACTACGCTTTACATTTAAAGTTACAAGACATACTCTTACGACTACCATTACTAAGATTAAAGATTAATATCATTTAAAATTCCACAGCACCGCCCGGGTTATGTTGCTTGGAAAGAAAAGTGGTTGAAATAACAAAGTTCAGGATCCTGGGAGCAGCCGGTGCCGGGGTGAAATGTGGTGGGGAGCGTGCACGAATATCAAGTAGCTGGCATTACCAGCCGTACTTCCGGCGCACGTGTAATGGCGGCCGTGACGTCACGTCCGTACACGGCACAACGCCGCTTCAGTTTGTACCATGAATTACATTACCCAAGCTACATATGCAAAACGTTGCCCCGCGTTTCTTGAAAAAAGCGTTCAACGCTCAGTATCTTATCATCGTGGAGTTAGGATTCGGGGTCTCAGGAGGGATACAGCATTTCACACATACTCCGAACGCAACACAAATAGGTGACTTCGCCTGGGATACAGGTCCAGAACGGGTGAACCTATTTCAACGCGTTTTTTTAGTTTAATACTTGGTTCAGGACGAACTTTTAAGAAATAGCTTTATACGAGGATGTAGGTACCAGCGCTTCTTACTAGACGTCTTAAATGTGGCGATGGTGGACTATAATGGCCCAGCTATGATGACTTAATGGATGGGATAGATAAATATTGGGACCAAATACTATCGGCCATATCTGGGTGCACGACATTCCTCTCCTCGTCATCCTCCCACCATCATTATCATCATCATCATCATCTTCCTCGTCATTTCGACCTTACCTCTTTTGGGATTACATGCATGATAGTTCAAAAATACTAATAAAATCGGCCCACCTGTTCTTGAGTTATAAATCGTGTAACTAACAGGACTTTTTTTATATATACATCTCATTCATTGAATATATCTGAAGACGTTGTATGAGTTCCTGTTTGTGTGAAACCAAACGTATCACGAAAAACATTGGACCAAATTCAACGGCTCTTTCACTAAGGGGTTTTTACATTAGTTTTCACTACAACCTAGGGCTCAAAAGATGTCATGTCATCACCCGGCATACCCAAGGGAGTCGAGCTGCAGAATAAAAAAGATGATTTCGCGGGCGGAGCCGCGGGCAATAGTTAGTATATAAATAAGAATAAAACATACACTGACCTCCCACGTGTTGGCTATATTTCAGAGAAAGTGTTTCGTACGTGGTACGCATTGTACGTAAAAAATCCCTCCTCTTTATCTCGTTATTAGTTAAAGCAACAAACAATTCATCTCGACCGGCTGTTTGTTCGCCACGCACCCGTAAATTGCGTTGCGAATAATTGTGAAAAGGAATAAATACACTGCCGATTGGTGGCTCTCGAATAACAAAAGTGTGTATTTTTAGTTTTGTTAAAATTGCATCGTCCGCGTTTGCATCGACTATTTATTGACGGTAATAAAAACGTTACCTATTTTAAATTGCTATAGGTAAGCTATTCTTTTCCGTCACATATTGCTGCAATAAGTGTCTTGAGTGCATTATATTATGACCGTGCGGGACTATTCGACCTGGCATCATCGAATCATGCGGGCTTATCATGGATAATCTTGAATAAGAATTCACATTGTGCAAGCAAACAATTCCTGTGTATTGAAAATCGATATTTTATTATAATTACTACATTAATTTGAAGTGGATGAAAATCGCGTTGCAAGATTTTCTTACAGACTAACATCAGACCATGTTTTAAGAAGCAACCAAATAAGTTTTTTTTTAAATCTAATAGGAATTTATCGTATAGTATATTCTCATTAGAACCGATAATCGACGTACTATGAAATAAATAAATGGCTCGCTGGAACATAACAATGTTCCATTAAACTTCTACGTTTCTGATATTGGACCGATATCGATTGTGTCTGTTACCCCAATAAATACCTTCTATGTCAATGATAAGGCAGAATTTCCAATGCGGATGCAGTTCACACCCCGATACAACGAGCTCTTGCTAATTCCTATTCGCATGTAGTGATGAAGGCAACTTTTTTTGGTACTTTTCCGTTGGAAAAGCAGAACTATGAATGCCGAGAGCTGGCGTGGCTAATTAGGTAAATATTGATTTAGTTACAACTGAACTTGAAAATAAGGTTCGGTTTTGGGACCATCATTAAGTATTAAATAGACACTTCAAATTTTCATTAGGTTATAAAATTCCTAAATATATCTAATGTGTTGGCTCAAATACGTGTATTGTACATATCGATAAAGCAAAATATCATCCATTATCATTAAGTCGAATTTCCATCCACATTCATTTCTAAACTTTCCTATGCGTATCGCGTGGTCCCGGCAGACGGCGTTATGCGCAATCGGCCCTCCCTAATTACCGCCAGTAAAAACTAATTGCGAACGACTGAGTGCCGCGCCGCCGCCAAGCTACTCACACACACACATACTAGCCAAATCATGATGCAAGAAATGTGAGACCGTAATAAGATAATTTCGTTTTTCATCTGGACCCTTTGAGTATCTAACATGGAATTGTTAAGAGCTAGTATCTGTACAGATTTTTTCAGCCAATTCTTGAGGGAGAGGTGGTAAACACATACAGCACACAACTACGTATGCGTGCACACTCGTGCGAAATAAACGTACATCTATACACACAGACTAAGAAAGAACCTGCACACAATCACTAGTTATATATAACGCTTATGGCCAATGCCTATAAGGCTTTGGCAGAGGAAAGTCTTGGGGAGCTATGTGCAGGCTACTTGTTCTGAGTGTGAACCACGAAGACGCCAAAAGTTGTCGCGCCTACCTTTCCTAGTTAAAACGAATCTGAGCGAGACTGAATAAATTTTATAATTAAATAGAGACTGCTGGAGTACATAGGGATACCTACTCCACGCTACACCACTGTCGCCTTCCAATGACAATGATGTTACCATCTTACACATCGTTGCTGCTGTGGTTACATTGTTTATATCAGGGGCTTTCAAACTGAGGGCGCGCCTTCAATGGGGGCGCAAAGACCTGCAAAGGGAACTTAAGGACGTTATTAATAGATTATAAGAGAAAACAATATCTTATCTTTTACAACGATGAGTTCAACCCCCACTCATGTTATGATAAAGATTTCTTTTTTTTCCTTACCTGATATTATTTACAAATATTAAATTTATTTTTTTATAACAGTACTTGATCATTATGTTTCTTCCCGGCTCTTCTGTGTGGAACCAACGTTCCGAATCAATGGTAGAGCCCAATTATTCATAAGCGCTTTGTTGGCCTTCCTGAATATGCCAATACGCTGATTTACTAAAATAACTGGATTTTCATATTGTTCTGATTGCAGGGTAACGGATGTTAGTTTAAAGTATAAACGTTTGAAATGCCAAAAATACATTTTAATCTGAATTCAGGTGTAGAGTGTTTTTAGTAGGTATCCAATGAGATCATCTTTAATGAAACACGTGTGATTTTTTGGTTACTACCTTTATGGACTTACACGATCCTACCGATTTTATTTTTACCCCTGTAAAAGCAGTAGAAAATTCGTAACCTCACATTCGCGAACAGTTTTCGGATCCAAATTACAAGGTTAAACTACTTATAAGTATAGTCTTATAAGTCGTTTTACCTTGTTAACATGTATAAACATCAATAAAGTCCACTAAATAGATATCTATTATAGATAAGTTCCGCACCTAAGGTTTTCGATTTATGCGAGTAAAATCCCACGCAAAATGAATGCTTTGAGAATTAACATCAAAGAACGTTACCAGATAAATACAGATTTTCTCAAATGAATACTCACTTTTTAAATGTTTATATAAAGAAGCTTACGACGTTTACTTTTTTGAGATACAAAATCTTGAATAAGATAGATTTGCTCGATTTATGGTGTAATAAACGGAGAAATAGAGTGGATGTGACGGTGTTGTTAAAGAGTGAAAACATGCAGCTGGGAATTCTAGCCGTCGTATGTAGCTGAGATGAAAATAGAGAAGGTTATGTTGTAGCTGTTGTATCTAAGAGCCTAAACACACAGGAGAGCGCCCAGCAATCTGCCTATCACGTGTTCCGCGATTAGCGCCCGCATTCTTTTCACTAGCGCCCGTGTAAACAGTAGACCTGGCACATCTCATACAATATACATCTGATCGCTCTCCGTCCGTTTGGGTCTAAGAAAGCGATAATTTCCAATGACATAAAAATAATACCACTTACGCGATTAGTTTATAAGAAAAGTGATACTGTTATTAAAAAAGACAAAAAAAATCTCACATGTCCAAAAAAAATGGGACTTTTCACATTATTTTAGTATGATTTCTTATTCATTCATTCATTTTCATCATTCATTTAAAGCTCTCATTTCATTTCATTCATTCATTTAAAGCTTTATCAACATAGCAATATTTTTTTCTTAAATTTACTCCGAGAACGGAGCCACACTGTAAAGAAGTTCTCGTAGAAAAATAAAGAGTGGTCACGCTCCGATTTTTGCTTTTCTCTGAATTGATGGTTTGAACCTGTAACCAACCACAGCAACGACAGCAGCATTGCGACAAGGGACAATATGATCCATGAGTAGTTCCGCTCTAATACACTTACGAATCCTCTGGGGGTTCCCATTCATTTTTATTGAATATTGCTTAAGAACTCCTGGCAAATCCGTCGTATTAAACAACTGCATTCTTATCAAATAATTCGCATTCAAATTCAAAAAACAAAACACAACACAAGCCTTTAAAATTAAAAAAATAATATATATAATATAAATAATAAATGAGGCAACAGCAAATTGTGGAGTGCTACGATAGGTATTTAGGTAAATTTTACAATATACAGTTACACTTTACATCTTTACTTAGCAGTAACTAACTGGTAATTAGTATAGTTAACCATGCCACGCACTAATACTCGCCGGGAGGCTCTCAACTCCATGTACCAACAAGGCAAACATGCTTTAGTTCACAAACTTGCTAATTTAAATATTTAACTTTACAGGTCGGTCGTCTAGGTTATACGGGAGACTATTACATAGTACCTACGAGTATATTATGTAACTAAGATATAACCTACCTATCAAGTTTTCTTTATATGTCTACCTACGTAACGTACGGTACATACCTCATTTACCATATACCGGTCCGAGGTCCACTAGGTATCGGTTGTGAGCGTGACAAAAGTTCGTCTCCAATCCAAACCTTTATGAACAATCTTAATCGTAATACAAGCACCAAAATATTATATCATCTCTCACGTAAGAAAAATAAGGACGGCCGCAAATAAAACTGACGTGTCATGAGAGTCCGTTAAATAAAATATGCCAGGCGATTCTTAAAGCATATTGTGAAGACGTAAATCCATCTACCTGGTGTGACCTTGTTATGAGTAACGGCGCGGCTTGCCCGCATTTTACACTGTTCCCGGGAATTAAGTTATCCGCTGTCCCGGGCAATAAGCTCGCTGCCTAGCGGCCATTCCGCACATAAGTAGGTATCTCGTGGCATCAAATTAATCATGAATTTACTTTCTTATAGAAGATCAGAAGATCTCGCTTACTAATTTGGAAATTGCGACATCGATCAACGTTGGTGTACATGTTTTTCGAAAGCAAGTCTGAAAAGGGAGAACCCCGTGGTGTTTCAACTCCTGTCCCCGGTCCCTTTTGTCAATATCAAGTTTCCTAATATTGTCAAAAACAGCAATTTCGATGCCATTGTTATTCCATTACGAGTAAATTTTTTAGCAGACTTAAATAGCAGAGGTATCGGCAAATCGAAAACTCCGTAATAATTCCTAGTAAGTAGTTTACTGGAGTGACAGTGTTCGTGACTAAAAAATAATTACTGGTTTATTTTAGGATAATTATCTAGGGAAGTAAGAAGCCGAGTTGACTCTGCATTGAGATAAAAAACGCAAGTAGACAGCACCATAACAGCTCTTCGCATGAAATATGAGTGTTCTTGTGGATATTTTTTTAAACGGACGCAAGACTATTTTACGGATCGTTGCCTTCAGCCATCCCAAGTTACTTTTTCCTTTCTGTGATATTCATCCCTGCTCTTTTTAGGGGGAGGCTTTTATTGTTACGCATCCCAACGGCGAGGTAAGAATGGACGCTGCCATGAAATATGAATGCTCATTATAATATGTTCTGATGTCTTGTGTGAACTGAGATTATGAATGAGGGTTATACATAACCTATTTTGTCAATATCAAGTCATTAATTATGTCATTTATTATGTTAAACGTGACACAACTAGCTAGATTATTTTCCGCACGTCTATTGTAGAAACATTTTTCAGTGCGATAAATATATACATTCTATACGGGCGGTTTTTCTATTATATTTTAGGTATATTTTTAAATTCATTCCTCAAATTAGCCACTAATTTATACAAAGCTACAGCTGTTTTTTTTTATTATTAGCTATCATCTAAAATTTAATGTATCTATTTAATCTCAATATCGGATCATTCAATCTACATTTTCTCTACTCAACTAAGAAATAAAGTTCCAATTACAGTGACTACTTTAAACGGAGTCTTCAACGTCTCATAAGCGATCGTGAACTAGTTAATTAGGCAAGAATTCCGCTAGAAATACTGAGGGAATTAGGTGTGCACAAGAGCCATCTAGCGGGAATGTGCACTCATTGAACGGAACTAGACAGCTATCTTTACTTTTCATTAGCCGCCGTTTAGTTGGCCATTTGATTGTTTTTTTCTACTTCGTTTTTTAAATATCTGTGCAGTATTAAAATATGCCAGAGTGTGCCAGTGTCAGTCTTATCACGAAAACTTTTTTTGGAATTGCACGTTGACGGCGACAAAATAATGATATCATGTACGATTAATAAGTACTGTGGAATGGTCTACATTAATAATATATATTGAGATGGGCTCGCAGTCCTATTCATTTTGGAAACCCTAATAATGTGATGATAAAGTGATGTCTATAATCTTTCTTTAAAATTTGCAATGCGATGAAATAAAATGAATATGAATATGGCCTCACCCACAACTTTGTGGGTATTTTGCCAATGTCGAGTAAAGCAATAACACGTTAATAAATACACATTATATTAAATAATGGATGTGACATGAAGATATGAAAATTGCGTGTCTATTTTTCTGTTTGGAATGGATGTCTTTAATCTGTAACTGTTTGTAATGACTCCAGCCACGACTGCCATATGTGCCAGCATCGTTTAGTCATTCCTGATATTTTTTGGAATATTCTTAGTGTAAACCTACCTTGTAGTGATTTATAATCTCAGCCTACCTCGATTTGATATTTCTCCACACTGGATGGGCATTACCGAGGAGGCTTCCCGAACGCTTATAGTTTAATAAGAGCGGTAAATTTTAACCGTTGATCGCATCTTGTCGCTTAAATCTTAGGCGCAATTTTAATTAAAATTAAACGCGATGCTTCGGCGGTTGTGAATTTTAACATAATCTAAGTTAGGTACAGATTACCTATATCCTCAAATTCGATTATGATTTCATACTAATTTCAACGTTATCTGAGATAATATAGTGTAGTGTGCAGTAATATACTGGGTGATTCAGAAAGAGTATACGAAGCCTGGTACCTCGGCTTCTTTGTCCGCGCTGAAACCAAAATAGGGTGACTAACTTAGCTGTCCCCAACGACATTAAGGACCATTTAAAAACAAGGTAATAAACAGATATTATTTTTGACTTACATACGTATTATATTTAAACAGCATGTACACAATCAAAAAAATGTTGTTCATATAAATAATTTCTTTATTCAATGGGCATATACCACGTGGTATTGTTAAATAAACATGTCTGTTGCCATGGGTGGCGGTCACTCGACCGGTGCCGGCGAGCTGGCCCGCATTCAACTCTCTCGCGCGCATCAATGCACAGCGATCAATCAACTGCGCTCGGAATATTTACACATTTCAATATACCTATGCCCTGTGAAACATACCTACAGGCGAACAGCTTCTATTGGATTTCTATAGACCGGTATGACGTCATCATCGCGTATCTAACGTCTAAAATTAATCATCATGCCAGATGAACACACCAACTCTTTGGTCCCCAACTAGGTAATGTTTGTATTAGAGGTACCGTACAATAGAGTGGCCACAATCCAATTTTACGAAAATATCATTCCTGAAATTTGCGCAAATGGGAATCGAACCCGCTATCACCCGGTACAGTGAAACCACTAGGCCTATCAAAATGTTAAAGATAGGTACTGGTCAAAGCGAAAGTCATCAGTATTCGATGCAGGAAGACACAATCGAAGCCAGAATATTCTGAATGTTATAATTTCCATGCTGAAAATAGAATATTCTCAGAAAACACTTCAATGGACTCCGACAAGTGCCTCATTTCTAAGTATCTTTTAACGCGAACGTGATCTGATAACTAGAGATAAACCTTATCTGTTTATCGGTTTATTGATATCGAAGGTGAGAGCTTGATCTATCTGCCATTGAAAGGACTAAGAATAAGCACTCAAACAATATTAGCTAGGTAGTCTAAATAAAATATTTATCAACTACAAACGAATAATTTACAACGAAAAACAAAACTAGATATAAAAAATTCTCCCGGCTACCACCGGAGCCTTCAAAAGGGTACCCAGACGACTGGCAGCAGGACTTTGGATAACCAAGTCGCCTGGCATTATCGTATCGAATTATTGTATCGAAAGCGCGGTCACAAAATAAATATTTCACGCTTAAACCTCACGGAGGTACAAAATGATTGAAATAGATTTTTGCACTTTACCCGCAGGAAAGTCGTTTACTTAACGCAATGTGAACCTTGGGCTTTAGGCCGGATTCTCTGGAGGTCTCTGGAGGCTCTACATCTAAGTTAAGCCTAAGTTAGAGCAGGATCTGTCGCGTTATATGTGTCTCTTGTGGCACATGTGGCTAGCATTTTTTGGCTACTGCAACCGCAACCCAGTATTTACCCTTTTCAGTATAATAATCAAAATTAAATTAAGATAAAATAATTTCTTATGACCAAATATTGTCCAAATGTAACTAAATATTGCTGCAATTTGTGATCGGTGGTGAAATTGAGATATATTAGAATATTTTAAGCTATCCTATGGAATATATAGTAGGTACACTGCATTGGCGGGAATTGAGTACATCTTATAGGCTACCAGCTAGGCAATACTGGTTTCCCTCCCCCCCATGTTTGCTACATTGACTTAAATACTATACAACCATGAGTTATAAACAAACGGAGTAATCTGCTAAGAATAAAACATCGGTAACCTTTTAAACCAAGTATATTCCAACAAAAATATATTCAATTGGGACTTTACAATGTCAAGTTGGAAATATTTTATGAAAAGGATACAGCAGTCCCGTATCACGTACATTCTCGCTTGGAAATGCACCGAATAAAACATCAGACAAAGCAAGTTGGACGGATCGTAAACTTGCCTTTTGCCAAGGTATGTGCTCATGTTTTAAATTTAGTTCATTTATGTTCCGAGTAAAGAGATTACCAGTAGTTACTGAGTACGCCTACACTATCATTGTTTAAAAAAATACTTCACACAACGACGGTATATTAGCGCCAGATTATAACAATCGGCATTGCAGACTAGTCCGCATCTTTAAAGTCAATTGTATTCCTTATTTATAGCGAAATTATATTCCTATGGTAAGTACTTAAAATTTGAAGAACGTATTATGCACGAATAGAAGGAAAGACGCTTTCCCATTATCTGCAACACGTCAATTAGCTTAATTAATTAGCGTAGCACTGAAATATTTGCAATGAATATTTGATTCAGCGGTGTGAGTGCAGAGCGGTGTCACAGGTAGCTGTCAGGAGTTGCATTCGACTGTTTGTGTTCTGTACACACGAGCGTAAGAAAAGAACGAGACAGCAGACTATAAAACACGGCCAACAGATAAGGACGTAGCGCCGAAACGTATATCTAGCTTATGTCTTCTATGTTAATTCTGCATCCACATTTGGACAATCCTTATGAAACAAAGGCTAGCGCCAACATGCGAACACCTAGTTCGGTCTTGGTTGGCCGGTTGCTGATGTAAATTCAGCGATAACGTCGATCTCGGTACCTTTAGTTTGACTGAGATGGATTGATAGACGGCCAATACGTGGTCACAGACTCCCTGACCGATGATCGGCCTGCATATGGATGTAGCATGGAAGTCGTCGGAATGTGGATGCGCAGACGCACGGTAGATGTGTTATTTCCACCGCACCATACTGTATTATGGGTATACTCATTTCCGCATGTACATGGCACATTGCCTCTGCATCGCATCTTCGACACACGCTTGTGCGGTTATATTCGCTTTCATTCAATCCTTGGGTACCATCGCTCGGTCTGTGCAGAGCAGAACCGTCTGATGCCAACGGCGTCGCGACATGCGCCAGGAATAGCATGGAACGACAGGTCAAACGGAAATAAAGCGGGCTGCACTCAGCTCAGTTTGGACATGTCTGATAGCTTCGCTGGCGTTTCGTGAATAAAATATACGCGCTATTTCTCAATATATACCTTTTTGTTCATTCCTTCTCGTGTTTTGTTTAAGTACTTACTTTTCAGATGAGAAATAAATCTTTGCTGTAAAAAATATGAATAACTACTTAAATAACATAAATAATCAAGAACATAATAGAGTGGAGTGAAGTTTATTTCATAAATATATAACTTAACATAGATAAGTATGATAAGTGTAGCATCAAATTTGATATATTAAAATCTAAATATAATTATTTCAGAATTCGCAGATGCGCTGCGCTGTTATCCTGGGCTAAAGCCAGTTATATTTTTCATTCTAGGGGACTTGAAGTGGCGCCCAACGTGCGACCGATAGTGCCCGGAATTGTCCCTTTGCAACGTGCTTTACGTTATATTATTACGCGCATTAATATTTACTTAAATGGACTTTACAGTGTATTAACCTGATTGACCCGGCACTTAGTCCGAGACCTAATTAAACTGAACCACGAAATACTAAATGCGTCAAACTCGTGATATTTCCCTTCAACACGTATCATGATGATAAATATACCAAAAACGACGACGGTTAATGAACCAAAGGCCTACGATGAGAGTTACGCCAAGGAAAAATTCCAATCATCTATTTTGTATTATTTATTCTGACTTAGTAGGTACTTACTCATTATATAATTCACGATATAATTAAGAACAAAGAGCCTTAGTTATGTTTGATACGCAAAATAAAATATATACCACCTATTTAATATATACACCCCTGCGCCACTGAAGACATATATTGTTCGCCTCAAACGGCATGACGGCGTGTCATCCGATCACAATTGCAAAACCAATATAAATATATTAGCTCTGGCTTGCTCATAACAAAATATATTATTAAAACTCACGGTTTTATTGTGCGACAGTAAAACGGGAATTTGCATCAGGGACCGAACCCGGCACTTGCAAATCGACGATCGTAAAACGATACCGCTCGGTCACCGGGCTCATGAATAAAACGCTAGTTGGTGACGAAAACCTCTAGGACAATGTGTCACACATCTTTGGAGAGATTTACTTTCGTTACGGCATTTAAGACTCCACCTGTGCATCGCATGTTGAGCGAATTGAAAAGGGATAGCGCGAATTACTTACGCGTGTAGTGGACAGCGACGGAGAGTGTGCGTGCGCATACACTGCAGCGCCTCCGATTCAAATATTTATTAGAAAACCACAATATCATAAAACAAAGCTTATCGAAGAAAATTGGAAATGATACATTACCAACATATTTAACCCAAAAATTATGTTAAAATATCTTAAAGCTTCCAAGATTTGACCAAAAACGTGTATGAAACAAAATGGACTCAGTTTTTAAAATTCAGTATTGGTAAAATTAGCTTCAGTTAATATTCATATTCATTCAGTACCTCCTTTGTAGGTAGCCTTCACCGTGGTAACAATTTGAAACTCCTCAAATTCCCGCTCAAATATTGTATCACATCATTACAACCTTGTGTTGTGAATTAGCCGCGCAATGTGCCGAGTTCATAATAACTTTCGTCACTTCCGTGTCGCGGCATGCCTGGCTCGTCCCGTCGCTGCCCGTTCAAACATAGAGTGACCCGTAAATGTATAAAAGTTGTGATCAATATCCAACATAGCATTTTTCAGATAATTTGGATGGTTGTTTGTCGTTAATGTGAGTATAAAGGCTTGTTTACAAATGTACCATTGTGTAGTTATGTAGGTACCAGTGGACAAAGCTGAAAAAATGGTGCAACTGTTGCATATAATGGCACGTTTTAACACTGGGAGCCAATGCGGAGTTTTTTAAGCAAATATTGTCCGAACGTGACTCCTGCACTGCTCGCGTAATACTATATGTACATGTTATCTATATTATAGTTCACATATGTATTTCTTATATTTACGCGAATACTACTCATTGAAATAAAACTTATTTTACAGATTTTATCGCGTTTAAAGTTTAAAAAACATAAAACGCGATAAGATCTGTAAAACAAATTTTATTTAGATTTTTTGTAGTTATACATACCTTTGTATATACTTCCTCGTATATAACACAATATACTGTAGACACTGAAGTTTTTTTACCCTTTAAATAAATTTATTGTGTTAACGGTAATTTAATTTATTTAAGCCCTATTCACTTGTTTTATATTTATTTTGAATTAACATCCAGACGAGCGAATTAGAACAGTATTCAGGATTTTCTCAGTTGAGGTCGTGTTTCGATCCGGTTGAAGAATTAAGGAACAAAAATTTAAAATGACAATTTGTAAGCGTCCTAGTACACCTACCTATATAAAATAAAAAATACTTAATATTGCCATAAGACGTTATAATATTGATCTCCCATTACATTTCCACTTCATCCATCACACCAATTAGTTCATCAGTAACTTCAATGATAGTCTAACCAACGGTGTCTAATTAAAAAGTTTTCTCCTCCGTAACGAGTGAGGGCGCGTCCGTAACGTTAGTTAGATTGATATTTGATTGAGTACAGCTCTAGTTTTGTACCTGTGTGCTTTTACCGAGAGCCAACAACTTTGTTATAGAACTTTCAACGTAATCGACTTCGATAGAGATCTCACACTAATTCGGATCATCTCGGTTGGAAGATAGGAAAAAAAAAATATTTTTTCATTAATTTATTTGATCATGTTTAAATAATAATACTACAGTAGTCGACACAGTAACACTACAGTAGTGTCAGTATTCCAGCATTTGATGGTGCAAATAACTTTTGCGTGGTGTGGTTGCCACATCAGTGTGGCGGTGGTGGGTGGTGTGGCTGTGGCGGATGCGGGTGCGGCTCGTGCGGCGGGTGGCCGGGGGGGTGGTGCGGGGGGCACTCGTCAGGTCTTGGTGGCGGTGGTGGCATGGCTGCGAAGAAACGCTCTATTAGACTTGTTCGATACGCCCAAAACCTACCGTAATATCCTAGGAATTCAACTTTCACGTCAGTCAGATGGTATCATCAGATGGCAAACATGTAAGGCAGATCAGTCGCAATACTGCGCTAAACAAGTGCCTCAAAACAACCATGATATCAGAAATTATTAAAAGGTTTTTTTAAAAAAGCGTTCGGGAATATGGGGTCTACGGTAAAAATACGCCAAAAATATAATAATAATAATAAATATCGCCAGACGAACACACCAACTATACGGTCCCACACTAAGCAACGCTTGTATTATGGGTACCGTACAATGGACTGGGGGCGAACCCAGTATATATTACTTATATACACATTCAATATCCGTGACCTGGGTACAAACATTCGTGCTCATCACACAAAATTTGTCCCTATCAGGATTCGAACCCGGGATCCTCGACACAGAAAGCAGGGTCACTACCAACTGCGCTAATCAGGCCGTCAAACATATACCTCCATAAACTTGGTGGAGTTAAGATATTCGGACAAGACTCCCTTGTAGTGTTTCCCAAAGCCTTGGCCTGCATTTTTTCAAGACCAAAACAAAGATCAAGACCACCAATAGACCATACAATAGACTTTGAGCAACACACTCCCTCGTAGTGTTAAATCAATTCACACACGTATAGTCTTACCTGAGTACAATCAATAAGTAGTTTACACACACGAAAATATACTCCTTGCTGGCTTGCCAAATAGCTTGCCTTATAATGAGTTCGGTCTTTAGTTTTATATGTCCCTTATCAGTATCGGATAGCTTTATCTATACAATAATGATATAGTTTATCTGTACGCGATACATGTTGTCCAAATATTGTGTGATTGTGTGATGTTTCCGAGAAACAGTAATGACTACAAGTATGACTAAGAATAACACGTATGACCAAACAATGGTTTATTTATACGTCTGTATTTTCCGTTAGGTATAGCTACGTGTCTCATTTCTGTTTTGTAATAATTTTATGAGTAAAACGTTAACGTGAAAATATGTATTTTTCTGGCTAAAGTTAACTGACGTAGATGGAAGTAGCAGTCCATATTTTCATTTAGCAAAGAAAACACATCAAGTCTGGCTTTTTTTTTTTTTTTTTTATTACATTATAGGCAAGTATTTGATCTCGATCTCTCCTGATGGTAAGTGACGATGACATCTACGATGGAGCATACTTGCCTAGGTAGGAAGGCGGCAGTAGATATAGACGCTACATTCACTAGGCACATGCAGCGCAACTGATCTGACCCGCCATCCATGAATGGCAGCACCGAACATCATGCCGGAACAAGGCTAGGCCGCTTGGTGACATGGCTTTGTTCAGTGGGTGGTGACTAGCCACGGCCGAAGCCTACCACCAGTAGAGTTGTCACCTGGTTGGCACCACCCAGGGTCACGTGTAGGGTATCTCGAGGGTACTTAATTCTCCTACGGACGAAGGTGCCTCGACCCCAAAAGGTCGAAAAAGGTGCCTGGCTGCTTTGATAATAGCTACACAAGGTTGGGCACAAAAATAATTTTAAAAGGTTTCTTTTACTTGATACGTACTTATGTTTTAATAAATAGGATACCTTAATAGCATTGTTAAAAATCTTTCACAAATCTTATTAAAAAAAATATAGAATGTTTTACACAACTTAAAGGTAAAGAACAAAGTAGAGCCCTTAGAAGCAAACAAGTGTAAACGAAACGAAATAGCTATTACTAAACGTCCTTTACCAAAATCGATTGGGAATTCCGCCCCTTGTAAATCCCAACAGGAAAATTCCCTTTTACAAATACAAAACTGCAAAGAGACACAAACCTAAATACCTTATAAGTAAACGATGCGCAATAAGTAAATAGAATTTTCTGCTTTGAGGGAATTTCAACCCGAACGGGCTGTGAAAAGCTCCGAACAACTCGCCGCCGCCGCTGACATTCTGTAATTATTATTGATTGGCCTATTCTTTACAATCGTATTTAATAGTTTTTTCTTCTGTATTGTTTAAATATCTTTGCTTCTTCGATAGATACGAAATGTTTGGTAACTTTTAATTACTCTATAACTATCACTCGCTATCATTTGTCACGTGTAGAAAGTGGTTGCTTTGTGTTTAATATGTAAGTACCTCTAATATTATTTATACATGAATGTTGCCTGTGCTTATATAGTACAACACATCCATGGCAATCATTTGTCCTGTCTTCAGGTAACATACAGGCACTCTATAAATTCTGGCTCTCTGGTGGGTATCGACTGTTCACACCAAAGATCTTTGGTTCTCGGTCTCTATGTACCATCCTAACAAAACTAATTAAGTTAAGGAAGGAGTAGGTAATTTAATAAAAGGATCGTTATCATTTCGATATTAAAATAAAATCATATACATAACTATTTATACCATATATTTTATTAATAAATAATTTTAACTTGGTACAACTGAACTAGGGAACTAAGAAATGTGGGGAAACAGGAACTTCACTCATATTGTAGAATCAATCACAAGTTAGAACGGTTGTGGAGGGTGGGGCCCGTGGTAGTGCGGTGGTGGTGGTGGGTGATGAGGGCCGTGAGGTGGGCCATGTGGCGGTCCGTGGGGAGGTCCGTGCGGGGGTCCGTGCGGAGGTCCGTGTGGCGGTCCGTGGGGAGGTCCGTGTGGCGGTCCATGGGGTCCAGGAGGAGGTGGTGACATTTCTACGAATAAAACAACATATATGAAAATATTAATCTACGAAAAAAGCACCGACTGACCACAGAATAAAAAAATCAAAATATTAAGCATCAGTTACTTCAGGGACTAAGTAGGTTTCAGAGGATATTATCACAAAGAAAATGCACACAAGAACACAGTAAGGACGCAGGTTATCTACAAGGAATACATTCAATAACAAAATAGTTAAGTATTTAATTTTTTCTAAATCCTTTGGGGTATATATTAATTATTATCTACATCAAAATATAAACTATCAAGGTTACCTTATAAATTAAATATTATATTCGTAAAGCTCTTATATACGTGGACCACGTACACTCGCACTTTTGTTACTGTTCCGCACTTCCCCGTTTTTCCTTATCTATTATACTTATCCGTATGTTTTGTAGCATTGATAATAAACGGATAGCAGTAATAAACAATCCGAAATAATACGAAATAATCTCGTATCCTCAACGTTATATATTTTATTTTGTTTTCAAATTGGTCATACGAGTATTAACAAAAATTCCGATTAATCAGCACCAACATCACGTGTCGGCTATCAGTTTATCGGTGGCTGCTGATAATTGACGCACGGCTCGGCGCAGACGCGATAAATAGAAATAACCAGCGGCCCCTAATCATTCGACAGAGCCACCACGAACCGCCACCAAGCTGTTGTCCTCTTTTATAAATAGAATACTTGGACCGCATGCAGGTAAGATTTAAATTACTATTGTTAGAATTCACTTTCGGATATTCAACTATCACGTGGATAATTTTCCACTAGTGTATGTACATACATGGATTTAATCTGAGATGTTTGACAATGTCACCAGTTTGCAGCCTACGCTTGTAGGTGTATGTCGGCGGCGGCTAGTTTACTATTGGCGTGACATGAACCGCTTTCTTTATTCCTCTTAACCTTGATTGAAGTTTTTATTCTAGTATATCTTATACACCCTGCTTCTATGTATTTTTCTTTGCATTATTTAACTCTACTGCTATCGGATAAGTGACATATTTAATTAAGCCACCGCCTAATCTATTATTACTTGGCCTCTACTTAGCGCGAAGATATAACTTAACACCCATTTAGGTAAATACTTACCTAATTAAGAATGTGATATATACTCGTACGACTATTACATTTGAAATTTATTTTTTTATTCCAGTAATGCCGCCACCACACGCACTTCCATGCGGGCCGCATTGCGGGACCGGACATTGCGCCCCACACTGCTATCACCGCGCAAGAGTGGTAGCCCACGCGCCGCCACCGCACCACTATGCGCCGCCGCCGCCCCCGCACCACCACCCGCCGCCACCACACCACCACCCGCCGCCACCACACCACCACCCACCACCACCTCACCACCACCCGCCACCACCACACCACCACCCGCCACCGCCGCCCCCGCATCATCACGGGCACGTACCACAACCCTGGATGCGTTAAAAATTAAGATTCAATATCTGAATCGATTACCCAACTCGTATTAATAAATGGTTGCCGTTTTTTACTAACAAACACATTCTTCATGGCGTAAAAACTACACGGAGTAAGACATCTTAGAAAAGATGCTGCTAATGCCCTCGTGTAATAAAAGATCTGCAATGGATTGAGACCTTATTCACAAAGCATATTTTTTTAGATAGGTATTGAGATCTGAATTATCAAATCGATTTACCTTATCACAAATTTAATGATACTCAATTTTAAAGTGTTTTTAGATAATGAAATGTAAATGTTACTTGGTAAGTGTTAACAATATTGATGATTAAATAAAGCTTTATTTGATTCTTAAATTGTTATTTTTATTTATTTATCTCTGCATAATCTTGTTTACCTTACCTTTCAAATTCAGGTATGAAAGTAATAATATATATCTAATTCGTACTTACTCAAAAAACAATATTTACGTGACCAAACCTAGAAAGCGTTAAATACTCCGCGATCTTTGTAATAGGTATGCCGCCGCTTGCCAAACGCAGGCGGTGAGCAACCTAATTATTTTAAAGAACGCGGAACGTAGAACGCTGAACTCTTCTGTCTTTCGGGGCTCTAGGTAGATTTTGGTCTTTGGACAACACCCAAAGACCAATACTATAGACCTACCTAATAGTATAGACAACAAACTTGCCATAGATTTCTACCTCAACCACAATCCTTTTTACGTTTACGTTACGATTTACGTAATGTAAGTTATCCTGTTATCCTACTACTCTATATACAAAGGGGATAAAGTCAATCAGACCGTAGCAATTATTTTATCGTTCCCTCTTCAGGGTCAAAGAAGGAAATAGGAAACCAAACAGCGCTCTTATTAAGAAAGTTTTTCTTCATAATAAGATTACGTACGCCAGATGTGTTAGATCGTGTTTGGCACAAGTGTTACCAGTGTGGTACAAGTGATTTGGACTAGCGATTCCCGTGGTAGTAGTGCTCGCTTTGGTCAATACGACAAAATACTATTCTAAAATTATTTTTTTGCGCCCAAAAAAATGGTTGTATTATTTTAATTCAACCTTTTTCAATTTAAAGTGTGTTTAATTGATTATTATGCCAGTAAAGTGTTGACATAGCCCTACAACAGATACATAGAAATGGACGAAATAACACATTGCAGTGTCAAGTGACGTCATAAGTTGTGCCACGGGTGCGACCGAGAAAGAGTCGGTCTCACGGTCCCACTTTCCTCCCACTATTGGCTTTAGGGATATATATATATAATCTTTCATTATTCGCCGAGACATTGTATTTTTAACCGACTTCAAAAAGAAGGAGGTTCTCAATTCGGTTGTATTTTATTATATTTTTGATCTCATAAACAAAAATGTTACAAAAGCGTGTGTTTAATTCACACTATTCTACTAACAAAAAGGACCCCTGCAAGCATGAGCAGGGAGTGTAGCCGTGAGTTAGGAGTTTTCTTCCGATTCCTCGGCCGCGTAACGAACTGTGTGCGAATCCGATATTTATGGAGCTGTTCGCACTTTTGTGTAACATTATTACTGGGGGAGTGTGAAACTGTACGCAGCAACGATAAAATCGTTTTATTGTTACTGCTTATTCCCAAATATACTGTATAAATAAACTATTATAGCACGCACCGTAGTCATCTTACATACCATCTGATGTTTTATCATACTCATCGTATCGTTGTTCACTGCTGTACGTAGAGCCTTAGACCCTTCATATACATGGCAATAAATAACAATCGATTTGAGAACCTCCTCTTTTTTGAAGTCGGTTAAAAAGTTTCGGAGATTATAATTAGGTATAGTACACTCACTCTACCTTCTTTCGTTTACTCCGTTCTTCCGTCTTGCTAATGCATGACTATAAATCTTATTCTAAGTAGAGTTTTTGGGCAAAATTGTGGCAGCCTTATTAAATAGCTGCATGCTCTGAAGTATTAGCGTGTTTGGCTGCACGCAATAACTTAACCTATGCGACCCAATAGCCCATTTATATTAGTTACGTCGTGACTCGACTTTAAACGTTCGAAAACCTATAATATAGAGTAGTATTGCCATCAATCTGTACATAAATAGGGTGCACACGTAACATCACTTTCGGACGTACTCGGGACGTGGCTCGTGAGTAACGGTTATAGCGGTCCCCGCCCAACTTCCGGTGGCGCTGCGTTCGCCCAGTATCCGTTTCGATTGAAACAGGCCCCTCTTAAATTTTAACAACTCTTTAATAAGTTATAAGCAGCGGTTGTTTTTGTTTTGTGTTAATTTTATTTTTTTGGCTTTTTTATAAAACTCGTCCAGGATTATTTGTTTAAATTAAATATTAATACGTGCTTGGAATAAATAAAAATAATAATTACATACCTGAAATACCTATATTTTGTATCTTACGAAAGGCAATGACCGTCTAGTCGAATGAAGATATTAAAATGCATATTATCTATACTAGCTTCAGCCAGTGGCTCCACCCGCATTACCTCGATAAATTATAGCCTATAGCACTCAGGGATAATGTAGCGTTCTATTAAGTAAAAGAATTTTCCGAATCGGATCAGTAGATGCGGAGATTACCCCCAACATTCCTACTCACAAACTAACAAACTTTACCCCTTTATAATACTATTGTATAGATTAATAGTAATAAACTATCCCCCAAAATTTATAAAAGTTTTCATCAAGTATTCAACCTCTCTGAAAATGTAGCAAGAAAACTGCTTTGTAAATGGATAAAAAAATGGGGTATAATCTATGTCCTACATATCGATACACTTATGATGATGAATTATTTATAAAATGTTATTTGTGTAGGTTGTTATGTATTTGTTATATTTACCTACTGGTATAATAAATATATACCGAGACCCTGAATATTACGATAACAATAGTATTAATTTCGTAAGAACCGAGAAAATAGGGTATTGTATCATAAAGGACGTAATAAATTACATTCGTACGTACCGTAAGGAATTAGGAAATCAGAATTACTTTGAAGGCGGAATACGACGACTCATTTTCTCACATTTCTATTGGAGTAAATTAAATTTTGATGAAATAGCCGTGATACCTGGTGACGTTGTAAATTTAATATTTCCTCACCTCGCTGCAGAGAAAAAGAATATAGGATGGCGTCTTATTGCCGCGCTAAATTAACATTATTAATGAAAAGAACTGGATTCGAAGCTCATAAAGCAAATTTATGAACTTACCTAATGTATTATATTTATAATGAAAATACCTAATAAAGGCTCTTTAATACTATAGCACTTAAGTACGTCGAATAATTTTCCGCAGGTTTATTAAATAGTTTGTGATTGTATGGAAAGGATCCATATCTGGGTCACTGGTGTCACGCGAACGTGTTTCGGATCACGTACTGAAATCGCCGTTCTCTATCCATCACTAAAAGATAATTTAATGGTCTTTGCTGTGTTGGGTCTTATTCTATTGATAAGTAAGGATTAGTTCTCTTTAAACTAAATAATACTATTTATTACATTTACAATCGTGATTAACTTAGTCTGAAATTTTGCTAACTTTCATTAAATTATTGGAAGATTAGAGATTATATTTACTTATGTGTCTATTGGACCAAAATAATGTCCCACTGAGTTGTTCACTCTGTTTCTTAATTGATCAGTGAGAATGAGAAAAAAAATACTTATCTCAAATCTTGTCTCGTCACAGCAGCCGTGCTAGGCATGCAGATTAGAAGTTTAAAATCAGAGCAAAACTTAAAGTGCTGGTCATTTTATAACTTCAGTCCACTTGGCAATTTACAGTCCCACATTTAAAGAATGTTTGATCAGTTTCAATTTTGAATGGGCAAAAACATTATATAAATTTGAGGCTTATAGACATAGTCTGGAATAGAATCTTTATTTATAAACCATCGTCCGTTTGTACCAATAAATCATTAAGCAAAAATGGGCGCATATGAAATTAAAATAACGCGAAGCATACAGCTGAATTTATTAAGCTTGTAAGGAACACAAAGCGAATCCGGCACGTTATTGCAGCTCGTTCCGATGCTAAATGCCGCCTCGTTGAAATATGCGACACCAAATGAAATCATAAATTCCGGTAAATACGAGAGCAGGGCCAGCAGGAGGCGGTGCATCGCAATTCTGTCCCTAGACGACGCCGCCGCGCCGCGCCGCGTGCTCCACAATACTTATTTTTATTAAAACCTCCAAATATACCAGCGTCGTGTTTTGTTTTTCTACCTACCATAAATCGGGTCCACTATAGAGTGGGTTCCCTACCAACAATAATATGACAACTGATAATGTTGTGCTCTGATCAATTTTGTGGCGAGAAGCTTCGATCATTACCAACTAGGTTATGCTAGAGTCAATGGGTACAGTGCCCACACACTCGTCTGCGAATACAATAAAGATATGACTAATGCACGAAATAAATGAACTCGTTTTGAAATAAACATAAAACAATAATAAAGCACTTAATTAATAAACATTGTCGTTTCACATTTAATGTATGACATCGTCCGCGGTCAATCTCTCCTTTATACCGCTTACGTAGCGAAATGGATGCGGTCGCGGTGACGGACATAATCACGACATAATTGTCAGTGTTCGGCGGCGATATGCGTCGCCCGACCGCAGCCCGCCGCGCGCCGGCCCGGGCGAGGATGCCGCTGCGGTCTGCGGGACTATCTTGGAACTCGAATTATGTTTTAATTAATGAATATAAACAGTTATTAAAAATTACCACCACGTTACTGCTGTCAACTGGTGGACATAGGCCTCGCTGAAAGTACACCACTGAGCTCGGTATTCAGCTGTCTGCCTCCAGTTTGTGCTAGCCACTTTCCGCAGATCGTCACTCCACCTGGCCGCAGGGTGCCATACGCTACGTTTGCCTAATCGTACTCTTCACTCCAGCGGCAGTCAGTTATTGCATATGACTGTAGGATTGGAACGGTGTGATGAAACGTGAAAAGGAACGGTGTGGATTAGACAATAGAAAGGAACGAGTATTGAATGAAGAAATTAAATGGAATGAGTAGAGGACAGAAAGCGAAGAACAACGATAAGACGAGATAGATAGATTGACAAATTAAATACTTGAATATTCTACCATTGTTGTATCACAGACAACGAGTTCTACATGTCTCTATCTTTTGGTAGAGAAAAAAAAGACATAATTTTAGTAAGTGGATCGCATTAGTACCTATCGTGCAAGAGCCCGTTCAACGATTCCCGCGTCGGTGGCGTAGCGAACCGCCTTGCGCTACAAATGCGAATCTAATGCCGCCATAAATCCTCCCCCTCTCCTGCGCATATCCTCATCCCGCCCCACCTCCCCTTAGCTCCAATAAGTAGGAAAACCTAACTTGAATTAGTATCGATTAGGGATAGAGGATTTCAATCTAAACCATTCCGATGGCCGTTTTACTACAATTAGGTACAATGCAAGTATCATTTCGTTCAATTTTATTCGTATTTATTTCTGTTCAGAGGAATTATGTAGGTACTATGAAAAGTTTTTATTGCGATGAAACGATTGAGTGATAGCAAAAGGAAGTGCTACTATTATAATGAGTACCTACATATTAATTATAATATTATGAATCCGTTTCCCATATATTTATCTTTTATCGACTCCAAAAGGTTTCATGTATCTAGAAATTTAATATTGACTAGTTTATTTTTTTCAATTTGACGAGGCTTATTAGGACTAGTCACAATTTTAGTTATTCACGTCTTGAAATTCATTGTTTATACAGTGCCTAAGCTTGAATATGCCTACCAATGGTTTTTTTTTCATGGGACTTGGCCCTCCACACACTCCCACCGTTACACCTGTAAGCCAGGATCTGCATAGGTAACCATACGATGTCGTTAAGGTTTGCTCCTGGACAAGTCCCGGGGAAAAGCTTATTGTCTTGAAACAACCTATCAAAAGAAAAATAGGCGGCGTTCTAGGAAAATGGAACATTGACATGCTATCTGCTAATGTGTTGCAATTGCTGTCACTTCTTTATAAGTGAGACAGTGCAAGGGATATACAAACTTTGTAGCAGGACGACATGCTAACAGCGCCAGTAGTGCCCCCCCCCCCCCCCCCGCCTCCAGCATATATTACTCAGAGAGTGCGCTTTCTACTAAATTAAATTTCGATGGGTGCTCGGATAACGCTGAGTAAGCAAGTATTATTTTTTCATAACAGTAATTTTCAAATTGAATATCGTCTTATGTCAACGTTGCAAAGTCTTGCAAGCTTTCTACTTTTTAAAATTTTGCATCTTATTAAAACATCTTGTTAAATAATGGATCCTGCCTCAGCTAATGTTACTTTACCGTAATTTGTTTGAGACACCAACTACGATGACTACATAGTTACCTACTACGTAAAATTATCTTTTAGCAACTTAGAGTTTTACTACCTAAACACAAACAGACTGAGTATGATTTGATTTGAAATGAGAATTTATTACACTTTTTATACACACATTGAACTTGCCGATCTAGCTATATCTTGTCTTGGGCACATGACAACGATATCAATACTTATATAGATATTAAACGTCCGTGACTCGAGTACAATTATTCACGCTTATCACACTAAGTTTGCCCCACTACCGGGATAGGGGCAAACTTAGAAAGAAAGCAAGGTTTCTTTGAATCCAATAAACAGTTCAAGTAATTAACCAACTAGACACGAAAGCTGTTGCTGACCGCCTCATGTTTGCGGCGCCGCTATTAGACTCATACATTACAAAGAACAGGGAAAGCAGAACGTAGAACACAGATTGCTCTTAATAACAACCAACATTTCGTTCAGTGAATGACAATATATGAAACTTGATGTGTCAAGTTAAGGAATTACCTCAGGTAATATCAAAATTCACAATAAGGCGGTTCACGCAGGCTGGAGCTGTTTATTTGGAATTTAAACAGCGACGAAGCAGCAGTCTGCCGAGGCAGAACTAACAAGTCCTCGGCGAATTAATGCGTCGCCTTCAGCCGGCTGTTATCCAATGTGCGCTAACAACAATGTAATTGTCCTTTGCAATTCGCATCGTAGGGATATTCTTTACAATATACTATTCTAATTAATAGACGAATAATTCACCATTGGAAAATACAGTTCAATAAATATTATTTTAAACAAAAATATTTGGCTTAAAGATTTGTATTGACATAAAAATAATATTATTTATTCAGCATGTAATCGATTTTACAATTATGCAGGTATAGTCTGTTCGCAGAAACTAAGTCGTTAGCGTACTTAACAACTTTTCAGGGAAAATGTGGCACGAGCGCATTTTTCTCAGAAACGATGCCATGACTGACACGAAGTTTATGGAAATTGTAAATTGATGGAAATTGTAGATATTTAATTATCTATCCAAATACAGGTATATTAACAGACAAAGGTGACCGTAAAGAAGACTTGCTTGAGTAAATATTGAACTCTTAAATATTTTTTTATGTTTGAGAATTTATTCAGTTATGTAAAAAGTTGAAATAAAGATATTGGTTATGGTCATGTAGTCCTAAGAAGTTCTTAGTTTTTTTCAATCATGATATTTCAAAGCATTATAGAAAATACCTGCTCACAAAATTGTTCATCGTCCTTGTTTTCAAAACTGTAATTATTTGGCGCCATTGTCGAAGGGTCCGGAAAATACAAATGTCCCGCTGTAGTCGGTTCCTGGCGCCGGCGCCGCACCCCGCCGCCCGTCTAATCTTAATCCTCCAACAGTATTGCACCGTTCAGTTAGCGACTCCGCTATTCAGCTTCGTATAACTACCGCGCATGCATATTTTACATGCATTATAATATCCATTATCGTTGCAAGGAAATCATAGTTAATGTGATTAAAATGTCATCTTGTTTTACCATTAAGTGATTGTGTTTTCCTTATGATAATTAATGAACGGATAATCCTACCGAATATACAATTGTTTTACTAACAGATGCAAGTAATGCAATAGCCTACCTCTTGTCAAACATTTTATATTCACACATTCACCATTCTCATTGACGGAATAGGTTCAAGGCATGCCATTTAGTTAGACTTAATAATCAAGCGCATTTATAAATTCTATCACCATTTAAGCCGCCAGGAATGTTAAATTACCACTGCAAAAACTTTATAACCAGAACCTTCTAAATATCCTGATACAAAGTAACTCGACCAGTTTATTAAAGAACTTGAAGACTTCGTCAAATTTCCTGCCTTTTTATCCCGCGGCGGGGTCGGCGAAAGGCCAATTTAAATTAGTTGTTTCTTTGACTCGCAAGATTGATGGTAACGTCACATCGGGCCGACGAGTTCAACACTTTAAATTATTTCCAACTAAAGTTTTGGATAATGTTGTTCTCATCCGTGACTAAACAAAAAGCTTGTTTAACTGTGTTGTGTCATAACAATTTTAAATGGTCCAAGTTTAGCATCGTTTTGGCAAGAATTTTGAATACGAGTAACTTAAATGTTTGAAAACCTATACCCGCCTGGAATGTAAGTAAAGAAAATAAATTGCTGGATTTTTAAGGATTTTCGCGTAACCTGTGATCAATGAGCCGGCTCTGCAGCTTTTAATAGGGGATTTTTTGCGTCTCGTTCTGATATACCTATACATCATATATTGCTATAAACTTTCTGTTTCGAGTGGGTCGCAGGCTATTTGGAAAGGTCGTATGGCTCATAATTAAGTAAAACCGAGGGTTGTCAAATCTTGTTAGAAAAGTCTTGGGGCGCATGTCACCGAATGTCCGGGGTAATATGATTGATTGAATATTTTTTTACTTTCTTAAGGGAAATCCTTATTAATAAAATGATTGATTCATACATAATAAAATTATATTTTTACGATTACATATTTTAATTAATAATGATAATTAAGAAAATTAATTATTATTAGACTGTGTTCAAGTTAAAGCTAAATTAGTTTATACGAAAAGTATATAACAAAGCGTTAAAAGCATTTTTTTGTCGCTGGCGCGATCCCATTAAGTTAATTGCTTAGCGATTTCGCCTGGAAATAACCTGGTCTATTAAACATTCAGATGGCGGAGTGCAAATCGGTGTCGTTGCAGTCGCAGTTGCATTTAGCCTGTCGGTGTCGCGGCCGGACAGGTCGGCTCCGCGCACTACACCAGCCGACTGCTCCTCAAATAGACCCGCCGGTAGCACGAGAGCCAGCTTCATATTAGAATGTTACAGTTAAAAACTTTTACTGAAAAATAAATAGGTGTTAGGTGTTCCAAATTGCAAACGTTACTTATGTTAAAATATAAATCGGAGCCAGGTTAGATATTTTTGTATAGGTCGATAAATCTCTGAAAATCGTTAACTTACTAATCATTATATACCATATACTACATATTATTAATTATCACTGATATTTTGATATTGTTCATCATGATTGTTTTTTAAATAGTTTTTTTTTTCAATTAGGCATCAGATCCTAAATTAGCTATAATATTATAAATTGTAATATTATTCCTCAATGCAAGGGGGACTACGCCATAGTCCATTAGATGTATAATACTAAATTTTAAAATTCGCCTGAATTCCAAATTTCTTGCAATATTTTCTATATTCGGTGTTTTTGGTTGCAGCTCCCGCACTACGAAGGGGCGAATCGAGACTAAACTGAAAATAGTCAGCTGTAAATGTGAAAATTGATTTTGACACACGGCTCTATATTTGAGCTGAAGCCGGAGAGCCTCCTGTATAATGCAAAACCTATTTCCGGGTTTACCCGTCTGCTCTCAAAATATGACAATTGAAATATTGCTTTTCCATTAAACGCTCTGAAAACACGTTCAGATGTTTTCTTTTTAATTTATGAGTGATTCGCGAGTTTTGAAACTACTCTTAACAACCAACATGTGTACACCTTTGCTATGTATGCCTAGCAATCGTTTAGACATTGCAATTTTATTAAAGTGTTAAGTATAATTTATCTTTTAAGGGTACTTTTATTTTGATAGCTCCAACCTAAATCCTAACCTATACTAGGGTTTTTGATTAGAGATATTGTACCGTATCATAAATTTTACATATCGAACTTTAGCAAGATACTATTGGCCAAAGAAAGGTATGAGGGAACTAAACATCGCTCTACAATGCCGAAATTTTTTATTAAGCCAACACTAAAAGTAATTTAAATGGCCATAAACTACTGTTTGCAATTTTGTCGTCAATAAGATGAATAAATTATCCCCTCTAATCAAAGATTAAACCCACTTCCGGCTGCAATAAATGATGATATTTGGAAGCAAAGGAGACTTTTTGTTTTCTTTGTTTAGGAGAAGAACTGTGAGCGAACTTTTACAAAGTTTCCATCCGGGATATTTATTTAATGACCCTAATTCCATTTTCCCCAAACTGAGCAGATGGTACTCAAATAAATTGAAATAAGTAAAGCATGAAGTGATTGACGAGGAGATCACGATGTAACGTGGAATTAATTCGTTCTGAAGTAACTTACTTTTATTTATTAAGATAAAAGAGAGTCCGTTTACGAGCCTTCTAATTTCTTATATTATTTTTTTACATTATACATATGAAACTTGATTTGTGAATATATTTTGTATCCACATATGTAAGAATGTCGCGGTTTTACATGTTTCAACGAGAAGTGAATATTTCGTCAAACTTTAACTTAATACCTCATAACTTACACATGAAGTTATACATGGAGGAAGAAGTCTGTAAAGATGCAACGGCAGAATATTTTCGTGAGGCGGGCGGCGGCGGGCGGCGGAGGGCGGCGCGCCGGCGAGCGGGCGGCTGCAGTCGGAAATCATTGAATGTTCCAGCACTCACAACTTCAGCGGACGATCTTCCTACGAACAAGTCTTGTTTTCATTGGTTGGTTGTACTTTACCGCGGCTGACGTGCCTTTCAAAACTTTGCCGTTCCCAACGAACGGATTGAATACTCAATATAATATAGTCAATACATTGTAGAATTTGTGTTCGAGATTACAGCTTCACGTACACAAGTACCTACACCGTTTTTGATATAGGTACTTCTGCTTTAGTCCTTGCATAAGATAATAGCGATATAAATTCTTAGGATTTAGCGATGCTCTATCAATCCACCATAATCCTCACTAAGCACACTAATACCGCATACTTAAAAACGAATACAGCCATTAATTTATTATTTAATCCACCATTAGTCCATTAGCAAAGCAATCTATTGTCCAAAGGTCTGAAACGATCAATGTGTGGCTTGGTGTAGGACCGTGAAGTTATATAATTAATTACAGGCCCGTAAAGCCTTGGCGGAGGTTATAGTTCCCCCGAGCGTCGTAGCCTCGCTCCGGCCCATACAATACTCTATTGAACCTAGGTAATACGTTTTTGAATTACTACCAAAATGGATTTCGGTGACAATGGAGAGTGGTACCACCTTGAAGGTTGTTGGTTTATAAGGTAATATAAGTAATTGAACATTCCTTGCCTTTGATTATATACCTTCGCAAATTGTATTACTTGTAGCCCACTTAATTACTTATAGAAATAATACTAAAACAAATTAAAAATTATAATACAAGCCCTATTACTTTCCCACTGTTGGGCACGTACCTCCCATCAATGCGAAGGGGGATTAGGTCATAGTCCACTACGCTGGCTCGGTGCGGGTTGGCGGACTTTACAATTCTTTCGATCAAATATGCAGGTTTCCTCACAATGTTTTCGTTCACGGTTTAGCAAGTAATAATCATGGTTAAAAATGAGATTCACACATGATGTCCAGAAATCCCAGAAGTGAGAGCCGAAGTTTGAACCTGTGATCCTCGTTACCGAAGCAACCGTTCTATCAATAACAATATGGCTATAACTGTTTCAAATTGAATTAACCAAATGATAAATAATATTCCTAAAGTTTAGGTTATTAGTTTGTGCCCGTTAACAATTGAACCAACCTATCATTCTAAATTCTAATCACCCTCTGCACGACTTTTCGCCGCTACCCGTGACCGGCGGGCTGGCCTCTATTTCGCGCAGAGAGTGAGCCTCGCTATTCAGCGCGGAAACGCGGCCAGCCTGCTGGGCACTTTTGGCATCGACGACGATGCGGAGGCATTTTTGTGTATATAATTTTATTTTTATTTTATTATACAATGTCCTATTAATAAGTATATTTTAGTTTTTTATTTTTCCATCTATGTAAATAACTATTGTAAATAAAATAAATAACTTACAGTAATACATATAATAATTATGCGACATTTATTTTTCATGAATGTAATTCTAAGGAACAATAAATAAAATGGAGGTCCGTTTTTAATACTTAAAAATTAAAGTCGAATCGATCAATCTGAGCACAATCTGGCGGCGAGTGGCCGTGATTGAGAGCCGGGAAGTGTCAATAACCGAGAAAAACGTCTTGCTAGGTACCTATTCAAAGTCGAAGTCTTCAAGGATATTCTCTCGGTTTTTCAAAATACTCGACTCGACGGTATTTTCATAAGTACCTACTTACTCAGATCCCTGATTATCATTTGTAGTCTTTAATGCACTAACTTAAGGGCTATTTGATAATTTTAGCGAAGTAGTAAAAAAATATATGTATTAACAACGTATATACTTAACGTCTCAATAAATCAATCTCTGGAACTAATTACCTGCATTCTCACTTCAGTCAGCCCCGTCCATTAATAAACTTATTCTCATTTGTTAACAACTTGACTTATTATCAAAAAATGGACTTGGACCTTTTTCTACCAAAAAATCCCGTATATTTATTCCGTGAACACATTTAAACAGAAATTAAAAGGTGGTGCGAGGAAATGGGCCGCAGGCGAACGACAACGTGCTCTATCTCCATCGTAACGAAATTAACTGGATGCCAGGATCTAACCGCCACTGTGCTTACCCCCCCCCCCCCCCCCGTTACCGACTTTCATAACAGTGTAAACTCAATTTATTTTAAAAAGAGCGGCCACGGAGACAGCTTAGTCTGTTTTAAATGCATTTAAAGAGTTTGAAAATGGTATAATAATATGCATCTTACTTAGGCCAAGTTGCCAGTCTTGGGCCAATCGCGTGACATAACTGCCACGGGAAGATAAAACCTGGAGTAGCATATCATTATACCATGAGTTCAAATAGCTGACGAATGCCAAATATCTATACAACCTACAACCCTCAATATAGAATGTTTTAGTCCATTTTACAATGCCATCACAAAGCACTTTTCTTTTGAAAAAATCTATTTATTGTCGTTATATACCGTTGCAAATTGATTTAAGCTTCTATATTTTTAAAGGTTATTCTTAAGTGTTTCCTTCGTAAGGGCAATGAAAAGTTAAACAGATTTCAGGCATGCGTACGATATTTACAGAGTATATAGCAATAATCGTTTAACCCGTTGGCAGCGGGTCATGAATCCCATAACTTTATTTGTGTCAGGACGTATTTCTAGTGATGCACTACACTAGAAATACCTCCTGACACAGAATATCATGTATGTACCTAAACTTAATTAAACTTATATTTTTATATATTGCTACTAAAGCTTACATCAATTTTTAATCAAGTTGAGTGCATCGAATGGTATTCTAGCTCGCAGGAATTGACGGGCCCGTTGGGAAATCAGCGCTGCTACATGCGAACCAAGCCTAATTCAACTTTGTACCTACAAACCTACACCTAAACGACCCTATGTCTCCTCAGTTTAATTGCTTTAAATATGCTAGTATACAGTACATCGCAGGCTCGCTTTAGGCATGTTTCATATGACTCATGCTTAGCCACGTAATGAAACATTGATCCTAATATAGATAAAGATAGGTAATAAGAAAAACCATCAATGAGATTCTATTAAACAATATTCAAATTTAAATCGACTAAGTTTAAAATATTATTAAAAGACTGAAATGTTTCAAAATCCTACAAAGAATATAAACTGACTTAAGACGAATCTGCCCAACATTTTTATATCATCAGATAATTTTATATTTTCCGACATTTTGTCCAATATTTTTAGATCCTCTGTAATACTGTGAGTAATAAATAATGCACACAAGATGCTATTTTCTTATAAAATAAGCTTTGTTTTGTCAGTCAGTCATGGCACTCGACACCGCGCGCCTTGTCCCAGGACAATTGCTTTAAAAGCATCGGAAATATGATGCTTATTCACATTATTTCCACCAGCGTTGTTTATCTTATTCAGTGCTCGTGAGTTATGAAACTTTTGGAAATTCACTGAAATATTCTATGGGTTTTATGATAAAATTCTAGTTTTGCAACTGAAGTTTGTATGGTGCGATAGAGTACAATAGTCATAATTATATTTATTATTACTAACGGTGTTACAAATGACAATAATTCAGACGTTTAATGTTTCCGATTGTGAAAAACAAAAATATTAAAAAACTGCAGACATGTGACGTCACCGCCATAAGCCAGCGCGAGTGCGATAGAGACAGTGTGACATAACTATCATTACTATTGCTTAGTACTATAAGTACCATTAGGTATAGGACGATAGGTAGATAACCGCTACCTATCTGCTATAAACATTTTCCACTCCAGCAATTACAGCAAATTACCTACAACAATGGCGTCCCAGTAAGTTCAAATGAAACAATTGCGATGGTATGCAGTCGGCCCTTCGCGGAATGCTGCGGTCACTCTGCGAGCCGCGGATTAGGACTAAAAGGTCCGGTTAAAATTTTACAAATTAATCGGGGACTGCAATGAATACATAGAGTTTGGACTTAATGCATATAAGTGCCTACAATTAATTTCACTTGTTACTATCGTATCATTGATGATATTAATATAAAAAATATACGATGAGAACTCAAGCCGTAGTCAGCTACGCTGGCGCAGTAGGGGTTGGCCATGGGTTGGCGGACCTCGGTACATCTATCGAGAGCTGTTCAAAAATTCTAAACCTAACCTATCCTAAAATTTATTATAATTTTATTGAAGAAATGACTATATTTATTAAAATGAAAATGGAAAAACTACTTAAGTACTACCTATTTAATATTTACAAACAGTGTAAAATATTTGGGCCATGCGATATAGCAAACCCAAGATGCTGTCCGCATATCCTCGCTTGATAGCCAAAGCTACTCGCTGAGCGAGGAAATGCCCGGCTCTTGGGTCGCTGCTTGTGTCGACCAATCTTTTTAATAGGCTTTCTATCAAATTTATGGACGTTAAATAAATGTGAGGTAAATAAATTAACTGATCTATTTAGTGGCCATTCATCTATTTATGCTCTCGCAATAAATATATACCAGTGAAATATATATGAATGTAACATTATAAATAATTCTAAAGCAAATCCGCCCAACATTGCTTCATTAACAAATGCCATGGTCTGACACTGCCGTATCTCTACCGACAAATGTGTGAAACATTTAAATTCATTAAACGCTAGCGGAGCACTCGAGATAGAGATTTCCCTTCGGCGTGGGGTACTGCGTACGCGTTCAATAAATTGCGTTGGCAAATCAAAGCGGGGACGACCCAAGAATCCGATTTAAGGCCTGCGGTCACAGCGACAAGCCCCCGGCCCGTAATAGCACTGTTATAACTCCACCCACCTAATGAGACCCTTTATTTGACCTGTTTCAATTCGCATGTCTCTATCGACTCTATCGACGAATGGGATTTTTCAAACTTTTAATTGGACATGTTCGAAAGTCCATATTTTGTGACTGCGCAAATATTTGCGAAAGTTTTCTCGTTTTAGTGATTCCGTATTTGTCTTACAGTTATTAATACCTTGCTCTATATCCAAATAATTCTAATTTAAATCATTTGTAAGCAATTGCTTTGTAACCTTCGCTCTTTCTAAATTGTATGTACTGTTTGTAAAGTTTATAAAAGGAAATAAGCTTAAAACAAAATCTTACAATGGATTAAAAAACAGATTGTAACAACTTCTTAAAAAAAATCACCCGTATTCGCTCTCAAATTCACAGTCACGTAGCTGAACATGCTTAAATGCCCACGTAAATCTGACACATTCCTGACGAACTATTTAAGCAGCGGCTAAGTACATACCATTGAGCACATAACTAGCATAGCAAATGTCAGGGGTCAGTGTAAACTGGGAACCTTTCGTCCCGCAGCGGGTCCTACTTGGTAATTAACGCAACTATCACAGTAACCACGATCATTGCGAGAGGTTACTCTGACAGGAATCTCCTGTTTAAATAAATAAATATCACCAGACGAAGTCAACAACTGTAAGGTCGCTTGTATTATGAGTACCGTACAATGGACTGGAGGTGATCCTAGTATAATGACTTTTCTAAATATTAAATAACCATGACTCGGCTACAAACATTGGTACTCATCACACAGGTTGCCTTTACTAGGATTCAAACCCGGGACCCTCGATACAGAAAGCAGGATCACTATGCCAATCAGGTCGTTTATATTAAATATAGATTAAACTAAACATTAAAACACTTTGCAATAATATTATTCCTAATTTTGTACAGGAATAACATGAAAGCAAACATCTATTTCCGTTAACAAAAGAAAATAGGTTATTGCGAGGAAATAGCCTATTAATACTGTTACGTTCCTCATAAACAATATACCATCCACCATTATTGAATAACCATATATATATATATATATATATGGTAATTGCCGTATGTATCTAACTACTATAAGCCGAAAGACGTCCACTGCTGGACATAGGCCTCCCCCAATGATTTCCACACATCACGGTCCTCCGCCACTCGCATCTGGCCATATATATAACTCCGTAATTTATTCGGCCACGTAGATAAATCTACTGACTTAAGGTAGGTAAGTATGCAGTTTTTATTCAACGACACAGTTAATTTAACCATACCATTCGTTTGTGGAACTCACGTATCATAATACCATGTTTATAAACGCCATTACGTTTATTAATGTGGTAACAAAGGCATTTTAGATTACTTATAGCAAATTATAAATTAAATTGAGGCACCCCATCGACCTTTTCATGCAAACTCTGTAGAGGCATTTCCAATAACAGTTTACGAGGACACACAATGAGTCATCAGTCACACAAAGCGGGTAATTCAAGCTACGTCGCCGTGCCCGGGTAGCCGTAGCTGCTAGACCGGGTACCGGGCGGGATGCTCGCCGCTAATCGCAACTCGTCAATAAACCGTAAGCTTTCAAACTGACAGACAAGCTAATGCTGACTATCGGGAACTTGTATCTACACACTTGTACATGTGGCTGTGTCTAGTTCTATTGACTGTAATTTTGTAGACTATTCGTTTGCAGTATTAATTGAGCATAGTTTGGTAAAATATTTTATAAACAAAGTTATTCCTTGTGCACTTCATGCAAAGTACTTTTTTCAAAATTAGCCATTAGTCTCCCGGTACGGGCAAACATTGTGTGCGGAGCACGAATGTGTGTCCCGGAGTCATGGATGTTGAATACCCACTTACATAATTAATTATAAACTGGGATCGCCCCGAGTCCATTGTACGATCGGCACCCATAATACAGTTGGTATGTTCGTCTGGAGATATTATTATTATTTTAATAAGTGGGTAGTCAAAGAAGCGTATTGCATCAAATATTTTGATCGGATTACTCAAAGCCCGTTTGTCTTATTAATCGTCCACAATTATACAAGGATTGTCAATTAAATCAGTAGAAAGCGGTTTAATCCCGGTCGGATGCTGGACACAATTATTCATCAGTAGAACAAAGCCGGGTAATCCGGCCATATTGACCGGGTTGGTGGCATCGCCGCGCCCCTTTCGGTGTGTGTACTCGCCCTTATTTGCTATGCAATAACCATAATGACAGTAGGTGTCTAAAGGACAGTCCGACCCGGGGTAATGAAATTAATTAAATTGATGTAACCGACAAACCATTAGATATGTGTACCTACATATCACTATATTTGTTAGGTTAACACGACATGCAGATTCGTAAAAAATATGATTATCTTGTAGACTGGTCGTAGCTTGCCTGACTGTTATTTTCGATAAAGAAACTAAATCCACATTTTTATTTGGATGTTTGTCTTTATTTGGGCGTGTCATACCTATGTCGTATCATGGAAAAATTGTGGACGGATTTTCATAAAACTTGGTGTAGTGACACCTCATAGCCCGGGCCAGAATTCGAAATGCTTTTTATCCTAAGATATTGATAAAGATTCCCCCGGGATAGTCTGACAACTAAAGTACACGCGTACGTACTCGACTGTCGACAGCCTACTTAGTAAGTCTACCTTAATTATTTTATATTTTAATTACCTAGTATAAGAATTTAGTACCTAACAAACTATAGGTACATTATACAATATATACTAATTAATGCTTCTTTTTTGTTAACTGTATTTATTATTTCTCATTTACGTATAATTTAAATTATCTTGGCAAATTATTGGTACAGAAATGGTTTTGGTCTAATGTTTCAACGACGTATATTATGATATAGGGGGAACCATAAAATTGATAAAATACCGGCCAATCTGCGTCACATTCAACTTTATTTAAGCCGATTACTATCAGGTAAGTGTAGGGTGGACGTAAATCCTATTTTGGTACTGTATTTTATATCTATCTGTCCATGAAATTATACGGACAATGTTTACCCACAAAGACTAGGGGTTTGAAGTTTTAAAGCGATAAATTAAACAACTATAGGTATAAAGTAATAATTACGTTTATGGTTACTTTAGTAGTTTTTTTAATGAGTTATAGATACGCTTTTGTTTTGACAAATCCAATTTGTGTAGCAAGGACAATGTATTTTTTTCGATGACGGTACAAAAGAAAATTTGATTTAATAATACGTCTGCATAATTAATCTAACTGGTTAATATAACATGATTTTATATATTTGTCTATTTGTGCAATGTGCACCAAGCTCATTCTCATCATAAATAAAAAATAACTGTTAGTGCGGCGCGAGGTGGAAGGATTTCTAGCAAATGGCTTTAAAAATATTTCATTTCTGGAATTGTTTCGAGTCAGAAATACGCGGCAAGTGACAGTTAAACTGATGTGTTCTGCTGGGAACCCGGGAAGGGTACATTTATTAAATGTCCACGACTCGGGTTAAAAACGAACGGGCTAGCTAGACTAAAGGAACTCATCTAGCGGAATGATAAGACAGCTTAACTTGAGGCAATCTACGATTTAAAACGAACAACTTACTTATTAAATTTACCTTTCCTGTAAATGGTGGTTTGAAAGAAAAGTAAAGCTACTTAAAAAAAAATATCCGCAAAAATCGATATCATAACATATCTTAGAGTTTCCGAGATCTGATGAAAAATGTAAGAATCAAGTTAATAATTTAGTTTAAAAAAAAGATTTCACAATTATCAGGTACTTATAGGTCAAAATCGCGCAACAAAATCAAACAATTAGCGCGCTTAGATACTGATGAGAACTGATTGGTAAACATAAAAAAAATCACACAGGCAGCCACTTATGAATATTTTCGTTTGTAGGTACCATAAAGGGCCGTATAGTATACCCTTACGGTATAGGTAACTATTGTCATACGATAATGACCTTAGGTGGGTAGGCAGTAGCCGTAGCGTCCCCAATAGTTCGTAGTCCGTACCAACGGAGCAGAACGTGACCAGCATCTTAAGAAATTCGATAGCTCGCGCGTTTGCTCCGACAATCCCGAATCAATTTGAGATTAGATCTTAATTTCTTATGATATCGACGATACACAACTTAAACTAATATTACGCTAAAGGTAATGAGTAAGTTCGGACCAACATAAAAAAGGTAATCCTTAATAATAATCATAACATGTAGGGGCGAAGGTCGGTATAGGACTGTTGGAATGTTTCTGAAATACCAGAGATCAATGGCAAAAGCATCATTTAAAGTTCTGAACAAGAAGAGCAACCCCTGACCAGGAACACTCTGACGGGAAGAAGAAAGATTAAGTAATTGATAATGAATTCTACAGATTTTATCATTGTATGACTCCTTTTATTCATGAAGCCATTCATTTAATAGACAGGTAATGTTACCTTACCCACTGAAGTACTTTATAATTCCCTACTTAAGTTAGTACCCAGGTACCTAATCCCATACAACTACCTACTTAAACACGGGGCCGACTATTTTGCCGGCTTGGTCGTGTCGAGACTACTATATCAACTTAATAAGAACAAAGGGTTTCAATATCCATTATAATATCTGAACCAGCTGTTTCAAATTAACCCCATAACTGTTTAATTAATTTTCATCTCGCTGGTCTCCGGGGAGGTGTAGTGGCGGGATACGAGCGCGTTTCTGTATTTACACTAACATTAATGTATAGGTAGGTATGATTTATGTAGATATATGTAACAGTTACAGAGCTTTACATACGAGTCTAGTATTTATAAGGATTTGAACACCACTGGCAGGAGGCCTTTGCCAATAAGGACATTTTTATGCTTATATGTATAGACCGGGTATGAGGTTGGAATATGCAATAGACACCTCTTGATAAAGAGAAGTACCTCCTCAAATTTGTATTACAACATCAAGGACAAGAACTGAATTCGTTTCAGTTTTCGGTACCTATCCAAAATGTTAACTGGTGTCCCAAGTCAGAATAAAATAACTTTAATTGGTGGGCAAGTTAAGCTATTTCCTTTTCAGACAACGAAAATAAGGCTCCCCTAAAAGCCACGGGCGTGAACGCAAATCGGATTAGACTAATGAAACGAGACTAATTAAAAAGTCGGAAGAAAAATCGTCGCATAACAAGACTTATTCGAAAAGCTTCTTATTATTTTAATTCAGGGCTTAAGCCGCCTCAAGAAAAGGTGGCATACTTACCGACGTAAGGGGCGCAGATTTTATTGCAGGTGTAGGGGGGGGGGGGGGATTGGTACTCTGGGTCTTATTTACACGTAATTCATAGAAGTCACAATCCGCTTACTTAAAAAGGCACTAGATTCGTAGATACAATAGTACGTTATCCGCTAGGATTATTTAGACACTCCGTGATGTTCTGGGGTATCCCTAAGTGGTTCATCTTTCTGAGGTTGGTCATCTTGTCTTGCCTACACCCACATCTTGCGACACCAATAAACGCAGAGACCTTACAATTTAATTACTAACTTTTTTTAGAAGTTGAACTGCTCAACTCCAAAACTTGATTACTAGACATTGACTTCTTCATTCAGCCCGTGTCAACCGACTACTGGGTTATTTTATGCCTCTCCTCTTTCACGCCTATAGTTTGAATGCTTCAGATGTATTTGTTTTATACTTATATAGATTTTGTATTTGTGCTGACAAATACTAAACCCTTATTGAAATAAAACTATTTTTAAGGATTTTATCGCGTTTATTTTTCGTATTTACGTTCCCGACGTTTCGGCTGCTTCCTCCTAATCCTTAAAAATAGTTTTATTTCAATGTGTAGTATTCGCGTAAATATAAGAAATCAATATACTAAACCCTTAATTTGATAATGATAAAATCCTGAATCGCCTGCATGATTAATTTCTAACGCCGTCACACTAGAAACCAAATCGAGCTACGGGTTGCTATGACTCAATTTTATACAGTTTCATCACGTTCTGTGTGACGAATGATACTTACCTACATACACAAAGGAACTCATGATTAGAATAATTAGTACATGTGTTAGGTACCTACATACGTTACATCTACAAGCATATAGTAACTAATAATAGTTATTCAGAATCAGAATCAGAATCAGAATATTTTTTATTCACGTAGACCATTATTGTACAGTACTTATGAATCGTCAAGTTACAAAAATATTATGGTATTGTTAAATGTTTCGTTAATTATTATATTATGATGATACAGGCGTCTGAATAGTTTTGAATGAGTTATCACTTGTTTTTACGCATTACTTACGACCTAGGTTCACTTTTATTTCGAGGATAGAGTAATTTGTCATAGGTTTGTTATTTCGGTGTATAATCTACATCTGGAACAAATTATATTCAAATCGGTTCAGCATTTAATCTAGCTTTTAATCTAAAATTATAATGACGTGACCTTATCGTTAGCGGGACTGTCGTCGATTTACAACAAGGAAGCAATAAGTCCTCCACGTAAAAGCTTCGTGCGTTGGATCGCGTGCGAGCTACGCCTTTTTAGGTGAAACGCTGGCTATAACAATATATCATGGTTACCCTTGGTCCAACACATCGAACGTACCTACAATTTTGTTAGCTCAAGGAATAAATGCCATTTCAATAATTTGATAATCTAGAACTTACTTAGTGCAATTAATGTGGGTTCGGTTAGTTACCAAGTAGGGAGGAATTAGGAACGAAAACATTTTAAAATGCGTGACCAAGATAATAACAATGCAAATATAATAATTTGAGACTCGGGGACTTTAACTAAAGAAGAGTTATTCGGTTGTGGGCTACCGAAGACTAGAGCGAGTTAAAAGTAAAAGTTAGGTGACAAGTACCTCCAAATATTGCGTGTTTTTTAAAGGTATGTGTGTGTACATTGTATTGGTACACGTCGTAATTAATAAACAGGGTAACCCAATTAAAAATATAACACGTAATCGGTAGGTTAATCATAATGCGCACGAGCGCGCGTCACGCAACAGGGAATGTGTAATCTACCCGCAACAACTTATTGCATTTTACGATAATAATAAACCCATACCTAACTAATAATTAATTTAGTAATCATTCGTAATTTCACTGTTAGCCCATACAGAGGTATGTTTACTAATTCAATGCGTAGAACTCACTATTGTCCGCGATAGTCCTTGAGAATTAATTAATATTCTGTGAGAATTAATTAATAGGGTGGTGGGTGGTTGACTATATGAAAAATAAGCTTTAAATTGTAGCCATCCTAAAAGATTATAGCTTTTTATAACGATAATATGGATTTTTTTTCTTTAAAATCATAAAATAAAATATTTTTTTGGTTCGGTCACGTGATCAAAACGCTCTGGATTTTGGTTGATGCGTTGTGACCTCACACCGTCGCAATCAGTTGTCAATACGAGTATGGTAACATTTGGGATTTTTAATGTTTTCAGCAATGTTATTTCACAAGGGTCACGTGACCCGGAGGCCGCGTTTTGGCGGTATTTTTATTTTTATTTAAAATTTATCATCGAATTTTATGGAAATACTGGAATTTGCAATGAAAAAACTATAGATCATTTTTCAAACAGTCAAATAGCTTATTGTACGCAAATCAAAGCTTGTAACTCTTACCTCTGGTAGAGCAATGCTCTCACATCACTATCCAATGGTTTGTTCTCTATCTAATGAAATAAAACAACATCTAAGTAGGTAGAGAGTAGAACAATAATATTTTATTGAAATATTACCGTAGTGTTAAACGATGTTAAATAATCTTACGGTACAAGACCCACCCTATCGTTACCATTACATCTAAATACAATCTTATAATTTCTGCTCAAAAATAATAAGTATACCGTTGTCTTATACCGTTTTTTTCACTGATTTCATTATAAAAATATATTTAAATAAGTCTTTATAATTAATACTTTTACAAGAACTATGAATTATTGATACATTGTTACAATAAATAGTTTGACATCAATACATGTTACGAAATATGGCATTTCCATGCACTCAAAAATAAGTGTTAATATCTTTGTACATACAATTGCTAAAAACTGCACAAGTCACAATATATTAGATATTATATACTTAATGCATAAGGGATATAATTGAATCTGGTTATTTACATACATAGTAAACATTTTAACTATGAACTGGTAAAATAGGTACAGTATTAAACACCCTAAACATTACAAATACGAAGTACGCTCAATGTTTAATGGTTTATATTTATATCCACTCACACTTACACAACTCAATACATCCAAATTATATAATTTTAAATTCAACCAAATTCTCATTTCAGACCAACGTTTTTCATAAAGATCAAAACACACTTTCATCACCAAAACTACGTCGAAGATTCCATGTATACTTTATATTTATAGAATGTAAATATAATCAATACACATACGGCTAACTGCTGCTGCAGTACTTCCGAAACACAACTCACAGGTCACAATAGATCAGAACTCATCGTCCGACCGAACATAATGTGCGTTACGAAATACGTGCCATAAGATATTTGTACACCTACGAGTTACGAGAATTCGTGTAAGCTTAACATAACATAAATATATCACGCCTGTAGGCCCCGGACAGGTACGCACTGTGTCCCAAACGCAAAAAGGTATTACAGATATTCTTACCGATTTCACAAGATTAAATTGTCATATTTCTTTCTTCATAATTATGAATGAACCGAATTATACAGTCTTGTTATAGGCGCGTGCGTAGCCCCAAGTTTTAATGCAATAGGGATCACTATTGCCATCAACATGATATTACAATACCACTACACGACCCAGATATTCAGATGTGAACCATATGATCAATGTTTTCAGGGAGGTTAATGTAATATGTTGTACCTCGTGCCTCGTGCCTTGTCCCTCTGCTGGACACAGGCACTGTTAAATGTTCTCATCCATCCCGCCATATTAATGTAAGCTTAACATAAAACTCCCTAATTTCGGTTCACATGGATGTGGGCGACCAGAAGTTCATCTCGCGTAGTTCTGAAGGCTTTGCGCGGTACGCGGCCGCCGCAGATTTCATCATGTTGGATGCTTGTGCGATGGGTTCATGAGAGGTATTGGTGACATCTTGCCGTTTGGGAGAGGGGCCGAGATTTTCCACAGATTCCGCAAGAGTACCTGAAAACAAATAATAAGAGGATTCTAATTATTATCGTATTCATTGAATGTATCTTCTACCATGAACTTTTCTAGAGAAACAAACTGAAATATATTGATACGAGATTGATGGGAATTAATATTATTTGTTTCATTGGAATTTACGTTTTATAGCTACAGTAGGTCTTTGGCACTTGATAATAATCGGTGTATCGGTGATTACATATCTGACGTGACGATTATCATGACCTTGATAAAACTATACTCTGGTCAAAAAACTACTACAAGTAATCACCTTTTGTATGAAAGCTATCCAAAAGTGATGGGGCCAGTAGATCATTGAACTATAATTACCATGTGAAATAATGTCACCGGCATCTTCTTCCGCCAGGGTTGATGTGGAGGTGGTGAGGTCTTTCTTGAAGCCCAGCAGGGCCATGGTCAACCATGAGCGGTTCGCGGAGTCTTCAACCGGCTCGAAAGGTGATGTGAAATATCTGAAATATAGTTCAACTCATATTAATATCAAAAACATCGATATCCGGGTCATAACAGCACATGAAAAATATTAATCGTCTACAGAACAATAATAATCTTAAAAATGCATCATAGACCATGTAGTATCACGTGGCTACTTTTAGGATTATTTTTATCCCGCAAAGTATTTCCACGGTTAATAACGGTCTTGCGATGCGGACGTAGGAACCTTCATTGTGACTATTTAATTATTAATCATTACATGCTCTTGACTTATTTCGTCATCCGTCGCGGTTACTGCGCCGCGTAGTTGCATATTTATGCGCGAGTAATAATGATAAAAAGCAGTGATAGCCAAGTTGGTAGAACGCTTGCCTCGGTAACGAGGATTGCAGGTTCAAACCCCGGCTCGCACCTTTGGGATTTCATGTGCGAATCTCTTTTTCAACCTTGATTTTCACTTGCTAAGCGGTGAAGCAAAACATCGTGAGGAAATCTGCGTGTCTGAGAGAACCCCTCGAAAGATGCGTGAAGTCCGCCAACCCGCACTGGGCCAGCGTGGTGGACTATGGCCTAATCCCCCTCGCATTGAGGGGAGGCCCGTGCCCAGCAGTGGGACATTAAAAAAGGGCTGAATTATTATTATTATTATATAATAATGATGAAGGCTTTCTCACCGATTGCCGTTGAGTCTCCGGCGGCTGGTGGGGCTGGCGCTGGGCGAGTGCGCGGGCGTGGCGGGCAGGCTGCGGCTGCCGCGCCGCGCGCCGCTGTACTGCGGCGCCGGCTCGCCCTCCTCGCCCGGCGACGCGACCGTGAAGCCGCGGGCACCCTTCGACGATATCATCTGATGAGCCACCTGGAATATTATACACAGACATATAGACCGAGCACACCGACGCCTTATTGAGCTGTTACGATATAAACGGTAGTTTAAGTTTTTTATTAAAACAACTGTTTACAATTTTAACTGAGTAGAGTTGGTAAATTCGGCCCTTATAGGCGAAGCTGGAAAATTAAAAAGTCTCCTAAGCTACTAGACCGATTTTTTTTAAACTGACCGGTGACTATTGACTGGTGAAATCTGTAGGAAACTGACAGGATTTTTTGATTGGTATTATGAAACAGCTTGAAGAGCGATAACATAAAAATCTAACAGATTAGTAATCACTAATAAATATCACAAAATAATGTACAAGAAAAACTTCGTATGTAATAAAAGCCCAGATTCTATATACTTTGTTGTAGAACTACAATATATATATTATTTTAACCCGAATAATGACGTAATATCTGCAAATATTGCGGCATACTAAACACCAAGTAGGTTACAGATAAAAATAAGATGTCTAATTGCTAGAGCTTGTTATCGAGGTGCACTCTAAGTGATACGGCACCCCTGGGACAGAGTTTACGCACTATCTCGCAACATTATCCAGGGTTATGGGGTCAAATAAAAAAGAGAGTTACTACTGCCTACACATAATAATAACGTACCTATACACATTAATAATAATCCGATAAAAATCAATTCAAGATATTTACTCGCACTTAGAAAATATATTTATAAGGCCGTACGATGACCGCTATTTTAACTAATGTACCCTTCAAATGTGTCTTCAAAAGGCTTAGAATACCTTCACTAGACACAGCCAATAAACAATTGCCTCGGTCAGCTGATTTAATTGGTATCAAGTCTGTATGACTTTTATAGTCAGGATGTTATTCAGTAGACGGGCTATATTATCTATCTATATATTCTATTTTAAAAAAAACATAATAAAACTGTAACTGGCAAGAAAAAATGGTACATATAAGCTAGTTTGAGGGGACGCCATTTTCATATCATCATGTCACATCCATTATTTTATTTATAATGTGTATTTATTGAATGTTTTATTGCTATTAATTACTTGACATTGGCAACATACCCGCTCAGTTGTGGGTGAGGCCATTTGCATATCCATTTTATTTCATCGCATCTCATTTCGTAAAGAAAGAAGAAGAAGAAGCTAGTTTGACGTCTCTGAACTCAAAACATTTTTTTTTAATTTTTGTCTTGTTTAACGGCTTTGACTATTAAATAGTCTACGATTAGACTCAACAGACAGGGAACATAATAATTACGCTCTAACCATTGCAGCCTAGCTGCAAAGTTAATGGTTACGAGGACAGACCAGTGATCAAAAGATAGTTACGCAGGTATAAGATACCTGGATTCGTCAAACACATATTGAAGCAAAATAACATAGAGAGTCAGAACAACATTCCATAAACCCGAAATCCGGTTGTCTTGTTTACATTTATGCATAGTTATGTGTATAGCTAATGCTTCACAATTCAAGTTATCAGCTGCATATTACTTTTTGTATTGATTACTAACCTTGACGATAGAGGTGCCGCACGCCGCGCCCTCGCCTTTGAAGCCATCGTCCGTGCCCGCTGGCTTCGGTTTAGCGGTGACGGAATTTACTGGAAACAAACATTTAATGGATAAAGGCAGGGCCTAACGAAGGGTATCTCACCGATATTGCAACAACAATCCGCGAGAGAGAAAGTGACTAACATCAAAAAGGGAACCGATGGCATTACACGCATCTCAGTACGCCGACGCCGGCGGCAACCATCGACGCCGATGGTTGCCACTAGCGCAGAACTCTGATCTGTGTAAGTTCTTGTGTGTGAATAGATGGAAACACGCCATTTAGCCGGGCGTTATAATATACTTATGCTCATATCAACATCGCTAGACGAACACGCCAACTGCGTGGTCTCAAGCAAAACTATGCTTGTATTATGAGTAACGCACAATGAACTGGGGCAAATTACGAAAATATCAATTCCGAAATTTGTCTAGATTTACGAGTAATTGAACTTTTAGTTCATATATGTCATCACTGATAAACAGTACTGAGTGGTAAGATCATGCAGTGTTTGCGTCAAATGTTTACAAACATACATGTTTATGAAATCAACTCTAATTATACTATCATCTGCCATTCTTCAGAATTTCAATTCTACTCATCGTTCAATGCTCAATTTAATGTGCTTGTGTGGTAGAGCATTGTATTACGAGTAATGTAAGTGTGTGTCCCGCCAGTGTCAATGCCACACGATAACCTTTATAAAAAGTTTTCAATATATTATTACCAGCTGTGTTGATTGGCGCGACACCGTGCATCACATCTTGACATGGTTTTGTGTGTTTGGACCAGTCTTGCTCCTTACCGACGTTATAAGCTGATGTTACTCTTATTTCTTTAGATTGTTCACTGAAGACTCTGGGGACGTCTTGGTCGTATTTCGGTTTGCCAAACAACACGTCAGATTTGGGATATCGGATGTAGAAGGAGTCTTCTTGTGCGGGCGGAGATGCCGCAAAAGGCTCGAACTCCCTGTGCAAAGAGAAGATGCAGATTAAGAAGATTTTTAGCTTGATAATATAATCAGAAATAATGCTGATTTGGCCCTAAAGTGGAACAATATTACACGGTGGACTCGTTGGTTATCTAATGAGATCTACAAAGAAGTAATAATTAACTCACGTTAACATGTTGTTAAACTGCGCCATCATATTTCTCTTTCTAAACATTTTTACAATGAATCAATTATGTAAAGATATAATATAAAACTATCATTAGATCTACCAAGCGCAGCTGCGGAATAATTATTTATATCGCAATCACTGTGCTCCTTTACAAAGGAATGTTAACGCCGCGATCCTATCGAAAGATGGCGCTCATACAACCGGCGTTATGCTGAATAACACTATGCGAACTGAAAATATACACTACAATGTTTTGCTTTTTATACACCGTAACAGAACTAGGAACCCAAGTATCTTATCGCGATAAGAGTCTTTAAAACAACACGCACTACGAGTCGGTGTGATGTCACAATAAAATCGACCAATGAGAACGGCACCAACGCACCCCCCACTTTCAGTAAGCACATGACATGAACATCGCTAACCCTTCGAGTATCACGGCCCAAATATCAGCCACAGAGGTTAAAGACAGAGGCTGGGAATAGCGACGCCGTACGCGATCTTGGCAGTGATTACGAGTAAAAACTGGTCTAGTAGATAGCTTTCCACGTAAATAATAGGTATATGTGATGTCATAAAACGTTGTAGGAAACTTATTGCGTGCAAAATTGTACGTAGACAGAAATAGAAATGGGCACGACACGATCAGAAGCAATAGCCAACTTCCGGAGAGAAACATGAGTAAAAGCCAAATGAACACTTTTTACAATAGTAATTTTGAAAAAAGGTTAAACCAATGCAGTGCGCCTATTGACACACAACCAGACTTAGCTAAAGATCCGGTTTGATATTGTAGGTTTTTAAGAATATTTTCAAAAATAATAGTCGTATCGCAGTTCATGCGAGACTTATTGTCGAAACCTATATCGAACGAAAATGACTTCTTATCGTACGACAAAAAAGGCGTTTTCGACCAATAACTTACTCGTTGGCTATTCAGGATGCTAGTCTCAAAACAAAATTCTCGAGTATTCGTTCGACGATTCTAAACGACTCGGAAAGCTATCTACGTCGCGAGAAATCGATTCGGTTCCTTGTAGAAAAGTTTTGAATCAGGGGACTGGTGTCTTGGGAAACCAACTCAAATTTGTTAAGGTACCTATAGCATTATCGAAGAGGTAACGATAAACAAAAAGCGTTGAGTATCTGAAAAACAACGTTATTAAAACACACAGGCCGATAGCATCGTGCGTGTGGGGTAAGATTGCAAGAGTACCTACGTAACTCTTGAACAATATTTACATTTTGATTATCGTAGATACTTAAGTACATGTTATTATGGAGTAGAATCAGAATATTTTTTTATTCATGTAAACCATTAAGTACAGTACTTATGAATCTATACCTAAACCAATATTATAGAGAAGTGAACTTGTAAGTTTGTATGTTTATAGGGATTAATCTCCAGAACACTAATCCGATTCTGAAAATGAACTCATAGAAAGCTACACAATTTTTGAGTGTCATAGGCATCACACTATAACCAATGTGGGTAGAGCTGCAGGGCAAAATTTAGTTGTGCGGGCGGAGCCGCGGCCGAAATCTAGTTAAATACAAAGGCAATCGCAATAACTGGCCGTAATGATTCAGCCATGCATATCTACGTGCCAAAGCCAGTCCCAAGTAAATACAACTCTCCGCCTGTAAACATGTTGATTTTATGTTCTACGTATTGGAAATCTAAATAAACTTGTAGATCTGATCTGGTAATGTGCCATAAGTACAGCGATTCTAATATTACCCTGCTGAGTAGAAATTTATAAACTATTTGGTACCAATAATTGCCATTTACTTATCCATCAAATAGACACTTCAGGATATTTTATATTCTTATTTATAAAACTTCTGAAACGACATGTCAATTTAGAATTAAATGACGTTATCGTTATGATCAATCGCCTGTCGGCCATTATGCGCCCTTTCGGGTGCATGATAGATTGCAATCCACAATGAATTGGCATTATCAAGTAATAATACCGAATTTACTTCAATTTTCTTCTGCCTGAATAAATTCATTACGAAAGTTATTGCCCGGCAATTAGTAAATTGATGACAGTAACCTTCCAATATGGGTAAGCCAGAACAAATACACTTAACAGGTATGATAACAATAACCTTCACTTTTATAAGTTAGTAAGTAACAGTTTTAACCTCGGTGGAATCGAGCATTGCGTCACAAAAGATCTAATACCCATACGTCACACAAATAGCTACTTGTTCTTGGATAGGTATGATAGAAGTTTTGAAATAATATAAAACCTGTTTTAACAACAACATTATATGTCAGATGTAATGCATTATGTATGTGGTTTCTAGGAAATAAATTCATATAATTGTTTAACAACAACTTATTTTTTTGGATTATATTGCGCAAGTTTATAATTTATATTAACAGATAAGTATATCAATAGTTATACTAAATATATTTTATCCAATCCAACTTTAACTAGGATCTGGACCTGTCTGGACATTTAGCTAATAGTCAAGTATAATGATTAAGTATTAAACTAGTTTCCAATTGTCTACACCTAAATTGACGACGATAAGAAATACAAAACAAGTTCGTGTGACGTCATCAGACGAGCCCCCGCCAAGTGTTTATTAATCTATCATAACAACACATGACACCTAATGTGTTAATAGGGCCATAGATTTGAATAATATAGTTTAAACACTGTACAAATACTCGTGATACACGCGTACACGTACAGCGTGCACGTATTGACCCGACTGCGCGACGCAAAGGAGGGTAATGAGTTTATTAGCCTATGTATGTTTGTTCTTTTGTAGCGCTCTTGAGACTTTTTGAAGTCAAAGTCAAATCATTTATTTCGTATAGGCCTACGGGGGCACTTACAAATTGTCATTACATTTTTTTTCCTTAACTCTACAACCGGATGAGTCAATCGATTCGTCTTAATCATGCAAGTGTCACTAAAGGCATGACAGTAATTAAAACTAATTATGTGCTAAAGTTCTTATATAATCGCATAATAGGTATTATTAACGTGAGAAATAATAACTAAATAGTTTATAATCAAAAAGTTAATTTGAAAAATCAAAAACAGACTACGTAAAAATAATATCATTTTTCCCAACATGTGTAGTATTAGCAGTCTCAAGACTTATCAACTGAATTCTCTTAGGCAGCTTTAAATTATGATCTCCATTTTCCCTGACAGCATTTAAATTGGTTAGACTCGTCTTAAAAATGACTGGATCTCATTGTTCATATTGTTTTAAGGTCTTAGTGGTAATGTCTGCTTTACCACTAAGACCGTAAAACAATACGAACAATCAGTTCAGGTCCGTATTAAGACGAAACTATCCAATTTAAATGCTGGTAGGGAGATTTAAGTACCTCAAGCATAATCCCTTTTACGTACCGTTTCGGTAACGTACATGTTCCATCCCTCTCACACCACAGATTTGATTAATAAGTTCATACTTATGAGAAAACACGACAGCCTGTTGGATCGGTGACGTTACGATTACATTCGTTATTGTGTCATTTGTTACATTTTTCCTCGAATGAGGCATTCGCCTTTATATCTACCTAACCAATGCATCAATTCTAATGGTTTAGTTTAAGCTATGTAAATTAAATACCTACACGATAGTCATATAACTGAGTCAATAATGACAAAATAATGACAATCGCAACAATTGTAGGTAGGTAGTTATAAAAATAACGAAAGAAAATATGACATCAGGCTCTTATCATCAACGACAAACAAAGTTTCTGTACGTGGAAACAGATAAGCTACTTATGTATGATTTTGATTTGATTGATACAATCGAATGAAAACCGTATCAGGATCGAGCGCAATTATTTTCAACACTGTGTTATTCAGGACCGAATCAAGCTTTAGCGTTCATTGATTTATGATTACATTTATTTACAGTTAATCTGGGGGCACGGCCTTTTCTTGAAGCTACTCACGGCACTTTTAAGTCCTGTATATATTTTTTGGGTAAAGTTAGAAGTCAGAAATTTATGTGACCAGTACTTACTGAACCCACCTTTTCCCGCAAATTTCAAGGTCCCAAAATCCCTGGTCTAGATAAACTATCCAATATTAATATATATGACGGATTTTATTTATAAACTCAAAAGGGGTTTCAATTAAAGCTTCTAAATGAAGGCACGGGATTTATTTTGGATACATAATTCATTGAATACTTAGTATACACCTACTTTATGAACCTTAAGGAGGTAGGTATGCACCTGTTTTGGTAATAGCTGTAGTTGAGCAATCATATTTCCTTTGTTATAATATTAGTATTTCGTACAACCAAAGCAAGAATAGGGAGGAACGTAAAACATTTACATACGCAGCTAAAGCTTAAGACAGTCCTACCTATTACACTGCTAGATTCACAATTAACATTTACATCTGGAAAGTTTCCAAAAGCAACATCATAATAGGCAGATGGGTATATCGAAGATTTTAGTTTCTCTTGGCGAGGAAAACGATTTTATTAGATTATCTGACAGCCTGTCTTGACAGTGGAAATTCACCAAAAGATGATAAAAATACAAGCGGCCTATTTTTGGCATGTATGTAAAGTAATAAGAAAATAAAGTACACCAATAATCTATAGGTACAATACATAGGTACAACTGACACTTGTGAGAACAAGTCGTAAAAGTCAATACAGGATTTTACAGAGGGAGCGAAACATAGCTTTTTTATTTAGGTCTAGGTATATTTATAAATCAAAGGAATTCACCAATATCGCAACGCGAGACTGACTAACAAAACATTAAAGTTCATTTTGTCCAAAATACCTACAACGGTTGTCTATCTATCTCCCTCATTGAGGTAATAAAGCTGAAAACTTCTATTACTTTGTAATTGTTTTATAGTTTTAATTAACTGCAGGTAGGTACCTAGGGAAGTTGTAAGCATCAGTTCAAGTGTATATAATACATCAAATATTTCAATACACTCCATTACAAAGGTGTTCCATGAAACAGTTGCATTGTTCTAGAGTTAAGGTGTGCTATCATTTGACTTTTCAGTTCAATGTTATTTAACACTTTGCAAAGCACAACATACTTGCCTCTATCTAAATGCATCACAGACAATTAAAAAATCATGGCATAGGTCAGGGTATTTTTTATTAATATCAATATGCCAAACCACCTAAAACAGAACCTCTACTTATATTCAAAGAATACTTAACTTTAGCACATAATACAATAAAATAATAAAGATAATGGTGGCTAAACACTTAAGTAGGAAACAAATGTTTGAATATGATTAGAGTTTTCAACCATCAGTATATAAAACATATTAGCCGGATACTGTTTTAGCTTTGATATTATGATAAAATAATAACATAAAGATATAATTTAGACAAAAGAAACCAAAATATATAGGTAAATAAATTAATAATAAAACTCACTTTACTGGTTTGATCTTCATCCATGCCGGAAGCGGAAATACATCCTTAATTTCAGGGTCAGTTGAAGCCATTTTCTAATTGTTATAAAGGCAGAGACAAAAAAAATATACTGTGAACAACAAGACAACTGTCTTGATTGAGAAACTAAAATTTAATGTAGTTTTATCTTGAGCAGAAATGATAAGATTGCCTCAGTTGGAAATACTAAAGTATGATATTTAAGCAAAAAAATATAAACAAATTAACCAGGAATGTTCTCAAGACACCCTTTGGGATTCACTGGACTTTAATGAAAGAGGAGATGAAGGCATCTGAAATTAAGGAAATTGTAAACATTAATACCTATAGGTATATTATTATTTTCTTTCCTTATTATAAATACCATATGAGAAAGACAATAATCTAATTTTAAGCAGACAGACCATTAACTCCCACAATTGCATGCCCAATTAAAATAAGTAGGTCCGTTTTATTTGGTCTCTTAATTTTTAAATAGCTAATTCAATGTACACTACATGGCACCACATGTGGAAAAAAAACAAGTTTTAGACAAGTAACCTACAGTATTAAGTACAGTTTTACCCAAACAAAATAAGCAGGTATAACATAGATCTATAGGTGTAAAATCCTGATTGTGTTGGTGGTTGAGTGAATGAGTTGTTTTATTTGATGTGCTTATTACACACATAGGGATTCCGTCCATTGTCTGTATTTCCAAGATAAATAGTAGGTTGCACAAGTGGGTAGGAAGAAACCTACGTATAAATGTATATGAGAACTTCTTTGCATTATAGGTAGGTATATCAACATTAGGTAGTGGGTATGCAGATTTAAAACAAGAAAAGGAACTAAAGATACCGACGAAGCTGAAACTACAAAGTCAATAGGTAATACATACACAAGTAAATTAACCGTATATGTAAAGACATGCGGAACTAATGATTTATTGAGATGACCATCCACAATAATACAGGTAGTTATAAAATGTATTTATTTGTATTTCCCGTGTTTCCCTCCTTTGTATTTAACGCTTATGTAGGCTAGAAAGTGTTGTACTTACAGTTTCAGGAATAATTTCTAAAGAACTAAAGTTACAGAGCATTCTAACGAATTTTTAATTAAAAGAAAACTCAAACACGAAACACGAACCACAATTTCTACGAGCTGAGCAACGGGCTGTGGCAACGGGGCAATCTTAATTCTACTTGCCAAAATGGCGTTCCGTTCTTGTCGGAGATGCCATATAGAAAAAATAAAATCATTCTTCCTTCCACCTCATTGCTTTCTTCACCAATATATTTTCTGTCTATAAAGAACTATGATAAATAGCATAATAATCACAGATAGTAATAAAATTTGTCTTTGCTTTTAGGCTTGAGAATATTATAAAAACTATGTAAGTCAATCAGTGCTGCCAGAGTTGCGATAAATATCCTAGGTCCACTATAATTTCACGTATTATGCGATAAAAATAATAGCTACATATCACACAATAATTAACGAAATTCCACGATAGTCTTTTCAAATACACAATAGTTTAATAATCTATGAAATCAATAAGCATGACACTGTCACTTTAAATGTCAGTCACACAACTTACCTCACAGCTTACTCCTGAATCTGATAAGCCTACAAACGAGTAATGTTGGATTATTGAACTACTTGATTGTTGTGTGCAGGTTTGACTCATTTGAATTGAAGATGCGATAAAAACACGATAATATTGCAGTAGATCTAGAATAATTCTAAACCCACGATCTGGCAACACTGAACTGTCAATAATTTTAATTTTTAGGTTATAAAAATCTAATACTTGAAAAACACTGTAATGAAGAAATGAAATAAAATAAAAATTTTGATCTAAACCAACAATATTACGCTGCACCAAAAATGTCTAACGAAGAGCCTACAGACTTAGACTGGGTACAGCTCAGAAAGGAGATGGGATCTCAGCATCATGCCGAAACAACTGGGGAAAAGTTCGGAAGGAAATTTAGTGAAAATCCTTTTGTTCCAATTGGTAAGCAAATAAACAATCAATTCTATACTTAGCGAAAATAAGTAATATATAATTATTTTGGACATCATTGCGGGTAAAACCTGAACACAATAAGCCTAAGACAGCCAGTAGAATTGTTATTAGGTAGTAGAATTATTATTATACAGTATTAGGCTATTATAAAACAACAAATTAGATCGCTACTTTATATCAATCAACCTTAGACAATGAGTGATCTAAACCTACCTATTTACAATTTTATAACATTCCCAACCGGTTCTTCTTAGTCAAAATATTTCCTGAGTTTGGGAACCAATGTTAAATGTGATGGTGACCAGACATACTTGTAACCTGCAATCCCTTAATATATTGTTTGTTCTTAGGATAATCATGTTGTTAGAAATGTGAATTATGCATAAACATGTTGAGCCTAGTAATAAGATAAGACCTAAACTGTACTATTGTTTTTGATCAAATAAAACAGACATAGTTAGCATTGTTATATAATTACAATTAATTAATTGTTATTGTTACAGGTTGCTTGGCTACAGCTGGTGCATTGTCTTATGGGCTCTGGAGCTTTAAAACGGGGCGGAAAAAGTTGTCTCAGCAAATGATGCGGCTAAGAATTGTTGCACAAGGATTCACAATCACAGCACTTGTTGCTGGTGTTATGATGACAGCTGGGAAAAAATTCTAATAAATTCAAAACTTGCAGCTTTTGCTTATGAGAAAAAAATAGAGCATTTAAGTAGATATTAAAAATATTTTATTACAATCTTTAATTTCAACAGACTCTTATTGTTTTACTTATGTTATTAAAACATTACAGGTAAATCATTATAGAATCTCAAAAGTAAATCCATTTATATTTAATAAATGGATTTAGCTCTAGCCTTATAATATGAGTTGCATGCATAACTCAGCCTACCATAGACGAACTAGAGATGTGACTCGGCCAATTATTTTTTTATCGTTGGCAATCTGCCACTAAATAGAGCCATTATTGCTATTGTCGAGGATTTCTTAATATTATGAGTACCCCTGATGATAATGCTTATGTGTTTGATGATTAAAATGAATCCCTTTCCCGTTTCGGTAAAGCTGTTGATCTTTATTGAAAATATACCGAACATCTTGACTGAACTAGAAAAGTCAAGCTATACTGTTTGCATAAATTTATTTCACTTATGTATATCAATCAATATATCAACAAACAATGGTTAATATCCCACTAATATTACACATTATTTATCGAAGAAACATATTTTGGAAAATAAAACAAAATTGGCAACTTCCCGCTTAAAAGCTCACCCTATTCTCCTCCTTATGAGATACGGCTTTCAATTCAATTCAATTTTTACAGTAAATGGCTCCACCGATCTTCGGTGATTTTGCCAGTGTCAAGGTGAAAAAGGAAAAAAATAAATAACGCAAATTATGTCCGATGAGCAATTAAGAATAAATTTTAGTGGCGTTGAGAATCTGTAAAAGCATACTTTAAAAACTATCTACCTACTTAAATACGTGTGTACACAAAATAAGCTAATAATATAAAAAGATGCGATGAACCAAAGACAGATAAAGATAGACAAAGGAAGATGTAAATTAAATGTAACGTAAATGGAAAAAAAAAAAAAAAAAAAACTTATAACTTTATTTTATTCTTGGATATAAATTTATCTAGGATGTATATCAAAGGAGAAAATACTAATGTCAGTAAAAAATCTATATTAATAGGACGATCAATATCCTTGGGGAGAATATCGTATAGAGGAACTGTAATTTTGGAACAATAAAAAAAAATATGCTCAAGAGAGCCCTCTCCTAGTCCACACTCACATAAGGAGCTATCCAGAATCCGAATTTTCCTCAAAAATACCGGAGAGCAGTAGTGTCCAAGGCGTAACCGAATAATAACAGAGGTATTAAATTTTGATAAATTTCTAATTTTACAAAACCAGGGTTTAGTGGGAAGCTCAGGTTGAATATTACCATAGTGGATGCCTTTTAATTTCCTCGATAATTGCCACGAATCGTTCCAAGATTTCAACATCTGGGGCTTTGCCAATGACCGTAAATCCCGGCAGAAAACGTTACTATGTACATCCACGCCCAGCTGAGCGGCATCCCTGGCATAGGAGTCCGCCGACTCATTGCCAACGATACCACTATGGCTGGGGATCCAGGCCAGTACAACCTCTAGTCCGGCTAATTTACATTCACGTAAGATTGTTTTGATATTTAGAGAGATGCAGAAGTTGTCTTTCGCATGAAATGGGAGTTTAAGTAAATCCTGTAAACAACTTAGCGAGTCAGAGAGGATAATGGATTTATTAATATTATGAGATTTGATGTAGGATACCGCCTCAAGAATGGCAATAGACTCACTAGTGAAAATGGAGGTTTGTGAAGGGCATTTATAACTTAGAATTATTTTATACTTGGGTATCCAAACTGCAGCACCTACAGTAGAATTATCTGACAGTTTGGATGCATCAGTATAAACCTGCAGCCAATCGCACCAGTGTTCCTGTAGGATATGATGAAGCGCTTTGTTAGCACCTGGAGAATGTTTTTGAATGTTAAAATTAAGGATTATCGAAGGCCTAAATATCAGGGAATCGTAGTCGAATTCAAACATGGGATTTTTAGAAAACTGAACAACGGGAGTGGAAGAAAATTTCTTGAATGATTTGTAAAGGGGCATATCTGTTATCGGACCATAGTTGTGAGATGCAACTGAAAGACTTTGTAATTTGTTTACCAAAGGGTGAGAGAAGTACTGATATATATTTAAAAAATATCTATCAGCTAGGAACTGTCGGCGGAGTGTGAGAGGGGAATCGAGACATTCTACTTGTAAGGCATTTATCGGGGACGATTTCATGGCACCAACTATTATTCTTAAACATTTTGATTGTATTCTGTTTAGCTTGGTTAGGGCTGCTTTATTACAGGGTTCCAGTATAAAACAGCCATAATCAAAGTGACTTCTAATTAATGCGTTGTATAGCAGTTTTTGACTATAGGGATGTGAGCCCCATCGGACACCAGGCAATGCTCTGATTATGTTAATGTTTTTTTCAGATTTGTTAGTGATATAATTTAAATGCTGGATGCCTGATAATTTTGAGTCCAAAAATTTAACATGATTGTTGATAGGGACGGGTTCCCCATCAACTGCTATGACGACTGGAGGAATATTCCTTTTACGCGAGAATATAACCGCACTACATTTAGGGATGGATAGTGCCAAACCGTGATCAATAAGCCATTGATTGAGATAGTATAAGGCTGAATTAATGCGGTTGGAGCAGTCCTCAAAAGAGGATGAATTAGCATATAAGACAATATCATCCGCGTACTGCAAGATGTGACAGAAACAATTAACAGAAGTGTCAAGATCGGATGTATATAGATTATATAATAACGGGCTTAAAACAGAACCTTGAGGAAGACCCTTCCATACCAACCTATCAGGAAGAGAGGAGCCTTGAGTACGGATGCGAATTACTCGAGCCATGAGGAGATTACACATCGAGGTAATCAGTCTCGATGGAATGGACAGACGAATCATTTTTTGTCTTAATATACCTAGGTTAACATTGTCATACGCAGAAGATACGTCTAGGAATGCCCCTATAACACTTTCACCATTACTAAAAGCAGTGCGAATATCGGTAGTAAAAATGCTCAGGTTATCAGAGGTACCCATACCTCTTCTAAAACCAAATTGTGAACGGGACAAGATACATTTACTTTCTAGAAACCACTCCAAACGATTCTTAATTAAGTGTTCCAATATTTTTGCCAGGACAGATGATAACGCTATAGGTCTATAAGATGAAGCTTGACATGGGTCTTTTCCTGGCTTTAAAATAGGAATAACCAACTGGGTTTTCCAGGACACCGGAATTTGGCTGGTCAGAAAAACATTGTTAAGAATAGAAAGAAAAAAATGTTTACAGGCAACAGATGACTTGACAATAAAAGAATACGGTATACCATCGATGCCCGGAGAGGAGTCAGTTAGATGATCAATGGCGCATTCTAATTCACAGTAGGAGAATGGCTCGTTCATTTTCTCAGGATGGGTGAGGTGAGGGAGAAGATACGGAGTACAAGAAGGCAAGAAAGGCATATCAGCATCGGAGGGAACAAAGGGTGGTGATAATTTATCAATAAAATCTGATAACCATGGGTTTGGATCATTTGAAGAAGCATCAAAAGCGTCGTAGCTTCGTCGAAATGCCTTTAGTTTTCTCCAAACAGTACCTAGCAGACGGCGATCGTGGGGAAAGAGATTCACAGAAATTACGCCAACCCTGAAATTTCTTTTGAGCCAGTACCTTCTTGGATTTTGCTGATGTTTTCTGAAATAACAAATAATTTTCCAGGGACAAATTTTCAGAGTACCTTTTTTCAGATAAATTGCGCTCCTTGATAATAGCCGTGCATTCTGCATCCCACCACGGAGGAGAGGGAATTTTATTTCTGTACGAATTTTTAACAGGAATAGCCGCATCCGCAGCCAAGAGGAGGCAATCCACGAACTTGGAATAAACTTCTAAAAGATTGTCGGCGTTAACCTCGGGAAGCGAAGACATGAGACTGTCCAAGGAAGAACTGTATTTATCCCAATCCGCCCGCAGGGTTCTGTACTTTAGAAGAGGAGAGACTGGCTTTGGAGGACTTGAAATATTTACAAAAGTAGAAAGGATGGGGAAATGATCACTACCATACGAACTACCTAACACTTTCCAGGATATATTTGGAACTATACCAGGGGAGGCCAGAGTTAAGTCAACCGCACTGGGATTTTGGGTAGGCGAGACTCTTCTTGTAGCAGAGCCATCATTTAATACACAAAGGTCTAATTCATCCAATAATTCTAAGAGCTTGGACGATATGGAATCACAACAAATAGAACCCCATAGAGAATGTCTGCAGTTGAAGTCACCCAAAATGATATGAGGGCCCGGTATGCGAGACAATAAAGAATTTAATTCATTTATTAGAGAAACATTTGGGTGGGGAATATAAACAGACACCATGGAAATGTTTAATATCTTGACGGCTACAACATTAAAGCCCTCATTATGAGAGGGAAGGATAATCTGGGAAAAAGTAAAGTCCCTATTCACTAGAAGAGCACAACCTGCATAACCATCACTTCTGTCATCCCGAAAACATGAATAACCAGGCACCCTAAAACGGGAACCAGGCTTCAGCCAAGTCTCGGATACTGCAAATATTATGGGCTTAAATTTATTTAACAGGAACAATATTTCGGATTTTTTGTTACGAATGCTTTTACAATTCCACTGTAGAAGGTTGTTGTTGTTCGCCATTACGATAAGTTAAAGAAGAGAGGGATTGAATCATTGAAATGACATTGTTCGGTAAGGAATAATCAGATTTAGACAAAATATTTACTAAAATATTAACTAATAATTCTAAAACCTTATCATTATTAGACAGCATAGTATGATCTAAAGCACACCCGTTAGGGAGGGATGATGTTGGAGTAGCAACTATATTATTATGTGCGTGGGAGTCAAAGGTTTTACCTAATGGAGAATGGGGCTTACGTTCCCAAGCTACAGTTTTCTTGTAGGAAGCTTGATTACGAGGCAAGGAAGATTCAGAAAGATTATCTTGAAGCAAAGGGCGATCATTAGAATAAGTATGGGAAGAAGGAAGGACAGGAGAAAACAAACGCTGGGACATTTCAGCGTAACTAGTCCTAACTGGACGAAAGCGCTGAGAAGCGTCATAATAGCTAATGTTCTCTTCCGACATAACCAATTTAATAGATTTTTGTCTAGAAAATTCAGGGCATTTAGAATCAGTAGCCTTATGAAGACCTGAACAAAATAAGCACGAAATTTTATCATCTGATACAATGCAGCTTTCTCCAGTATGTTGCTGAGAACAACGGAAGCATCTTGGTTTGGAACGACACTGTGCAGCAATATGTCCAAATCTACAACAACTCCTACATTGAATGGTAGGGAGTTGGTATACATTAACAGGGATGGATGTATTATATATATAAATTTTCTCTGGTAAAATCTGGCTGTGAAATGTTAGGACCACTGTTGTGGATGGAAGCCATTCCGGTTTCCCTTCCCTAAAAGATTTCCGAAATAGCCGACGGGCTTTAATAATTTTACCACTATAAGAAGGAAGTTCAATTCCTGATACTAGCTCTTCAAGTGACCATTCTGTAGGGATGTCCCTGACTACCCCCATTCTCGATACTTGGAATTTAGGTATAGAAGCAGAGAGATTATGAGAATGCGGAAGGTCAGATTTTACAAATTTGTTTGCTTCATCAGACGTTTTAAATTCAACATAAATTTTGTTACGACCTATAGCTCTTATACTTCCTGCAACAACACCTGGAACTTTAGCTTGGTGAATTATTTGTGCAGCCTTTAAGGCACGGATCGATTGTCCAGCAGCGGGATCTGGATGCGATCGCGAAATGTGGACTACAAACGGGCCCTTGTCGGAAGGGAAATAGCTGAGGGGAGGCTCCTCAGAGCTGTACCCAGGAGTGAAAAATATGTTTTGAATAGAGTCCGAGGGAGAGTTAGATTTTTTAGCACTTACTGAGATCTGTTGCTGTTCATCAGCTAACCGCTTCCTGGATGGGGGTCTTAGGTCATCAGTTTCCCTGCCAGGGGTACGCGGTGGAGATGATGGATATTGAGTTGATGAGGAAAGACAATCCCCCCAATCGGGGGGATCATCATCATTCATTTTAAACGAATCTAAGGATGATCAAAATACAATACTTACCGTAGGAGATGATAACTAGTGAAAATATGACTCTACAAACTCAGAATCTCAAACGAAAATTAATAAAATTTTTGCCTGAAAATAAAAGTGACCTATCGCGACACCTGACAATGACCAGATACGGCTTTAAGTTGCTCTATATCGTAGGTGATTGCTTGTATGATGTGATGTGTACCTTGTATGGTCACAGTCACTTCATTTTTTAAAACATTATGGCTTCCATAGTTTACAGTAACTTTTTATGCAGTCTGCTGTGTCAGTTCAGTCCAGCGTTACCAGATACACGGTAATTACCTTAGATGCACGATAATTTTGAGCAAAACACGGTCTACGTTAATGAGCTATTACCGTGTTATTTTCTACGGTATTTTAAAATATTAATTACCGTGTAAATAATATTCAAATTCGTGCTCAAAAACATGTGTTTTTATGAGTAATACTTAATTAGCAACACTGGCTGTCGCTGCTGAGGAAATCCCTAACGATTTCATTACTGGGGAGATAATATAATCGGGGAAAATTAAAAATATATTTTGGTAGATGCATTGAAATGCATCTACGAAGAAATTGAAATTTCTTCCCACGTTCTTGTTAAACGTTCTGTCATTGCCTCACTCCAATGCTGCCTGTGAGAGGCTTATACTTATACCATATGATATGGTTAAAAAAATGATTTCGTTGATTTATGACCAAGAAGTAGAACTTTTGGAAGAATAGTTTTTATTTTTTTTTAAATTAATTATATGTGTACCCTTTTTTTTTAGATCGACACCGTAATATGCACTGTAATTTTAAATTAAACTCAAAACACGGTAATTTTGGTCTGCAGACAAGGTAGTTTAAAATTTTCATCTGGTAACACTGGTTCAGTCCATGTCAAATGTTGTTCTGTGGTTCATATCATATTATTTTTGTCTTTGGTTCAGTTCTGCAATCTCTGTCAATAAATTTTTAGAACAATCGTACACAATACGGTTCTTTTATATTTCTCTCAGATGTTAAGTGAAATTGCGGAAGGAATTAATATAGAGCACCACTTCGGTGCAATGCGTTCGGGACATTATCAAAGAAGTAGGTTTCTATCCTCCTAACGTATGGCAAGGATGGCTGCGTCCAGTACCGAAATCGACGACTTCTTGAACGGGCCTTTAGTTTCGTGGGTGAGTGCACAGCTACTCTAACTCTATTTTTATTACTTTACCCATAAAATAGAGCATGAGGCATGAGATTGATGTTTCTGAATGCATTAGTTTTGTTGCAAAATGCAAAGTATTATATTTTAGGCTTCCCCCTTCGAGGGACGAACAATATTTTTACTTATCTCTGTTGTCATCCTTGACTGATCAATATTTTTTATACTTAACCAACATATATTATCATAAACATGTGTCTCGTTCATTTTCTGATTGTTAAATGCTTTTGTTTGACAAATAATACTATTCCAGATGGAAGGTAGGTTACTAGTTGATGATAAAAAGCTTTGTCATCATGTGAAAGTAGATAATCAATCAATCTGAGTACTCCGGTGATATTATATTATATATTAATAGAATGTTTATGTAGTAAATGTGTATGCTACAAATAACACTAATAAACATTGTCTTGAATGGAAATAACTGTGATTCTTTTTTATTATTTAAATAATTATTTTTATTATCTTTTAGGCAATCAAATAGTTAGCTTTATTGATTCTACAAGATTATATTTCCCTGTACTATACTGCTTGTTGTTGTTGTTTTTTTAATTCGCCAATAGGCAGGCAAAGGATGTACTGTATACTGCACATTGACATTTCATTCTCAGAAATTTTCATGGCTCGATTATTTCTCACTTAGACACCTTATAATGTTGCTAGCTAAAAACTTTGACATTACTGCAACTGGTACTAATTATCTATGTTATTATAGTTAACTTATTTTTTCTTCTGGGTATCTAGAAGAAAAAATAATGTGTGTATTTTATAATTTTTTAGTCTGTCTAACAAAGATTTGTTTTCTATTGTAGCTAAGATCATGTCTCACAAATCCAGGCATTGTAACAGGATATGCAACTCTATTCAATGGAGATATACTACACCAAGTATACCTCCAAATAGACCCAGAACCATCATGTCATATAACAAAACTCACAGGATTGGAAGATCAAGCCTTGTTATTAGGTAGAGTGAAGAATTTTGATGCTATAATAAAAAATGTGAAGAGTTTGTATGAAGAGGAGCTTGGTATGACACTGCTAGTTGTCCCGGAATGCATATGTCTAGGGAAGGCACCCGAATCAAGGGAAGGCTTAGAGAATATGAAGCTCCTGATCTTGCTTCTCCTGGGCGCAGCTGTACAATGCCCTAACAAGGAATTATTTATAACCCGAATCAAAGAGCTTGATGTTGAGTTGCAGCATAATATTGTGGAATGTATAAAACAGGTAGGCAAATTTTCTTTATCATAATTATATCTTGGTAATATTACTCTTACTGTGTCTGCATGTGTATGTACGAGTAATTCATATTGTGGCCCACATATTTTGACAATCACATTAATATATAGGCTGAATCTTTCAAGTGTGCATGGATAGCCAATCAGAAACTATAGGGAATGTCAAATAATGCTTAAAGGACTCCTGAAACTGATTTTTATGAAAACTAAAATTGCATCATAAGATTTTTGAAAATTATTTGCCCTAGCCAGGAATGGAATCTGTTGAATTTGACAAAAAAAACTGTATTATCACACCATCTAATAATGTGGCTAATGTGGAGAATTATTCAAATTAATTAATCACAATCTTTTGTTCGAACCTGTTTTTAGGGTTCCTTGGACCCCTATAGGAACACTCACTCTACCCTCAAAACCTTCCAAATTATAGAAAGTATCTCCTATCATCCATTTTTTTAAATTAATTATCGTTTATCTCATGTATGTACATACAATCATATGTGGTACTTATCTGTATAAAAAAAGCTCTCATTCATTCACTGTTTTATTGCCCCTCATTACACAAGCAATGCTCTTGGGTGTGTGAACTTGTTACTGGTATACCTACTTAACTACGATAGGTAACCTAGATGCAATCAACCGTTACGATGTTAAGACACAAAGTAACATTGGCTTTACAACACAACTTTCATTAACAACTATTATAATCTGAATACCCTGGCATTTTGATAAAATTAAGGTTAGGGATCGTAGAAAAGGACAAATAACCGCAAATCTGAATACCTTCTTGCCTTAGTGTATGCAGTCAATAACAGGGACCGCAATGCTCGTTTAAGCATTTCAAAAGCTTGCCTAATAACAATTCTAATTCTTCTAAATGTATGTTTGTTTTGGGGTGAGCATCGCCCGGTTTTTCTATATCTACGAAACAGTCAATCTACATAACCTTTCGACAGACTTAGACATGATATCAAAAGTAAGGAGAAATACTTAATTATGTGCCTCCATTGTCGCAAATGAAATTTTAGCTCTGTGGGCCTAATATGTACCTCTGTTTCAATCATTTCGTATATTTCTATCGACTTATTATTAGTCGATAAAAATATACTAAATATGTTAGATACATGAAATTATTGAAACAGATTTGCAACAGTATTATAATTTGATTGAAACAAGAGTTACACAATAGGCCCGCTGGTTGGTAGATATTAACGAACGGATGTTACAACAAAAGCATATAAGACAAGTGGGGACATTTTAAAGTTAGACGTCCTTGATAACTCTTGGCCTTATTACCGAAGTGACGTAGTACACCTTAACAACGCGACCCTGCGTGATACTACCTATCACTATCGCCTACAGTTTACGAAAAACTGCGAGTATTGCTTCATGAGTCCGATGAATGAATTTCTTCTCATAGGAATTACGGCGTTTTATAAGCCTATGTCAATGTTCCTTTATTTTAGGTACTTTAAAAGGTGATTAAGTAGGTATTATTTATAAATAGTTATCTCCTCGTGTCCTTAGTAAGATCCTATTGTTGATTTTTTTAGTTACACACAGAATTCAGAGTAATGTATATGATATCTGTGCATAACAATTTATTTGAAGTTGTAAGTGCGTATGGTCCAGATTTTCTAAAAATATCAATCCGTCAATAAATAAATATCAAGAGGTTTCAGTACGAATCCGATGGTGACGTTATTAAGTCGATGCAGTTAGCATTCTCGGCGGCACAATCTCACACTATTTAGCCATTATTTTATTGATATCGTGATTGTAATCTACGGTAAATAATTCTTGTGACACATATTGTATTAAAATTCATTAATTTTAAAGGTAACCGACATGCAAACAGTTGTATTGACCCCGGATGCAATAGATCTTTTCCAATCACCGACAATGTTCAATCATATGCGACGGCTAGCGAAAGAACGCGATCATTATCTACAAAACTGGGCTTCTTTAGTGCTCCACGAAGGTTTATGCGAGAACGATAATGAAAACAAAAATGGAAAAAATCGCTCCACTCAAAATGTTAATCAAAATAGTAGTGATACTCAACATCTTGCTGTGGAGCTAGCGGATTGGAAGGCCAGACTGCGGAAGCAGAGACAAGAATTGTATGTTACTATTTTTTGGTATTCCCATCTAAGTGTCACTTGTATTTAAGTTTTCTATAATATTAATGTATTTTAGGGAGGAGAAATCTGAGCAGTTAGCCGAATGCCGTGAAGAACTAGAACACACTAAATTGGTGTTAGCGAAATTACGCTCCGATAGTCAAGAATGGTTCAACGAAGCGCGTAAAGCTACAGGATATAGAGACGAAGTTGATGCCTTGAGAGAAAAAGCTGATCGTTGCGATAGGTATAGTATTCTTTGTATTCCTAGTAATATACTTATATTGTAAAATGTAAAAATACTATTCATCAATTTGCACTTTATAGATTAGAACAAGAAATGCAAAGATACCGCGATCGCCTGGCTGATGCTGAGTATTACAAAACAAGAGTTTCGGAGTTGCGTGAAGATAATAAAGCTTTAATGGAAACAAGAGACGCTTTAGAAGAACAACTGCAGAGAGCTAGGAAACGTGCTGAACAATGTCTTACTTTAGAAGCTGCCATGATTAAATTGAAGAGAGAGGCAAATGATATTGCATTGGTGAGTTGGTAATATTATTTTCTGTACGAATTAGAGCATCTGTTTTAACGAAAGATTCACGAAAAAAAATGAGTTATATTTATAAATGAATGCATTTTCCCTTTTGTTTTAAGGAAAGAGATGCCGACCAACAAAAAATTCAAGAGCTTATTGAAGAAAACAACCATTTGCAATATATAACAAAATCAGTATTAAGCGAAAGCAACAATAGTAATTTAGATACAGATAACGAAGGAGAAAGCACATTAGAATCTGGAGAAAATAGTCTCTCTGAACAGTTAACTAGTAATGCTCAAGCAAGAGCACTCAAACTTGAATTAGAAAATAAACGACTGCTTTCTACTATTGACAGTTTAAGGGAACAATCACTATTAGAGAGCAGTGACAAAGTTCTTGAGTTAGAGAAGGAGAAGAAGCGATTAACTTTAAAATGCGATCAACTACATGAAAACTGCAATAGGGTTATGCAACAAAACTCGGAACTAGAAGAAGTGTTTAGAAATGCATTAGAAGAAAATAGGAAGTTGCAAGATTCTTTGGATAGTCAAAAAGTGTTTATAGATAGGCAAGCAATAGATAGAGAATCAGAGAAAAACAAATTGCAAGATTTTGAAAGACATTTAGAATCTTTGACCAAAGATAAGCAACGAATTCAAATGTTGTGTGATTCTATTCAAAGAAGGGCTGATGATCTAGAGAAATCTTTAGATGCTAGAACAAAAGAATTGAATATTATCAAACCTGAAGCCGACAAAGTGACAGGTCTTATTATCCTTACGGAAGAATTAAAAACCAAATTAACATACAGTGAACGAGATACGCACAATCTTCAAAGAGAAGTAAATAAATTAAGAGAAGCAGTCGAAGAAAAGGATGTATCGCTTGATAAATTAACCACCGAGATTGAACTTAAAAAGAAAGAAATTGAAAGATCAGCCAAGGAATTGGAACTTAATCAAACTATTACTACCAGATTCCAAGACTTAGAACAAAAAGCCCAAGAACTTAAATCAAACAAGAAAGTTGACGCTGAGACAATTCAAACTTTACAAAAGGACTTAATATCAGAAAAAGTTAACTTCGATAAGTTAAGAAATTGCATGGAAAAACTTGGTATTAATGCTTTTGAAATAATAAGTAAAGACATCAATATTGAGGAATTATTAGAAAAAATCATAACCAATACAGATCACGAAGGACAAATATCCGAAATAGCTGCAAAAGCCAATTTAATGAAACTCGTTCCTTGTGATTGCAATCATGTTAATGATAATACAGATGCTGATGACAGTATAGTAAATCCACAAATTGAACAGCTCACGTCAGACCTCGCAACAGTGCAAGCTTCTTTAGAAAGTTGTCAGGCTGAAAACGCTAAACTACAAGTTAACATCGCGACCTTAAATTCTCAAAATGGATCTCTGATTTCTCAACAGATGACTTTACAACTTGCTAACAGTCAACTTGCAGCAGAAAAAGAAGAAATTATTAAACAACTAGAAGTTCTAAAAGATAAACAAGATAATCTCTTAAGAGATCAAGTTGCTCTGCAAACACTACATGAACAATTGAACACTGAGTATGAAACTTTACTTAGTGAACGGGAACCCATTAAAATAACAGTTAGAGATTTGAGAATTGAAAACAGGGAACTAAAAGAGAAATTGGTTCACCATGAGAAAAAAGCTTCAGATTTCGAAATAGAAAGAGATCATTTAAAAATTGAGTCTAGAAATTTGACGAATCTTAGAGCAGAACATTCGAAATTAAAAGATGATTTTAGAAATCTTTTTACAGCAAGTGATAGGTTGAAAAATGAATATAGGAACATGCAAGAAGAATATAGAAACCTTAGAAGTGAAGTGGCACAATTGAAACTAAGGAACACTGAAATTTCCGGTGAAGTTAACACAAAAGTCGAAATAATAACAAGTATGGAGTTAGAAATTAACAAAACAAATCAACATTGTGAAATGCTGATACAAATGAACAAGAGTCTGGATGCCGATAGGCGTTCTTTGATGGATCACGTTTCTCAACTTTTGACTCAGTATCATGAACTACTTGCTCATTCTTTGAAAGACAAACAGCATTATCATGAAGAAGAGAAAATGTTTGCAGACAAAGTGAATGCTTTGTGTCGTCAGAAAGAAAAACTTGAAGAAAAAATTATGGAACATTATAAAAAGTTGGATAATTGTACGACTAAGAGGCGTGGTTTTGGAGCATCATTCGTAAAAAGAGTTCGCAAAGCAGGCACGGACTTGATCAATAAGGTACCTTCCAGGAATAACAAGAGAATAGAAGATGCCGGTCGCTCAAAATCGCAACTAACTCTCGCAGGCTCTGAATCGGGAGAATCCGATCCGGGCAGTCAGGAATTAGAGAAAACATTCAAAAACTCTGACCAAGATCAAGGGTCTTCTAATCCCAATGCAGAATCACCGAGGCACAGTTCTGATTCTAGTTTCTGTAGACGATTTGACGATAAACTATTAAAAAAATCAGACAATTTGGATATAAGTGGTTCAATACCAAGTTTAGATTCAACTAGATTGAACAGTGAAGGCAATTTTGTACGGCGGCTTTCTGGAACATCGATGCATAGTGGAGGAGGTGATGATGCACTGATTAGGGCTTCATTGAGAAGGCGTACACACAAAGCCATCCCCCCGTCACATCGGAATAGTTTTCAAGGTTTAGAAAGCGACACCGGATTACCAACAGGTGAGTAAAATGTATTTTTGGGGCTTCAGTCCTTGCGACAAATCTTTATACAATTATCCAGGACGCACCGGTCTCTAAATGTATAAAATATGTACTTTACAACTCAATTTTAAAAATATAAATCTTAATTAAATTACTTTTAAGGGGAACCTCTTCACATATGGGTGTTATTATTAGGTGCGGCGGGTGTGGTGTATCGTTAAATAGGTATTTTAAAATGAGATAGTTATTATACAAACTAATACCATTAGCCGTTGTTTTACGAAGTATACCCTACCAAAGGGTTTTAACAATGTGTTTAAAACTAATTGTTTTGAGTATCCTATACTAAAACCTTGTGGTTATGGAGGAAGAAACCATGCAATTTCAACGGAACAATTAGGGATACTTATGGCGGTTTTTTTAAATTTCGTTTCATTATCATACAATTGTTGTTTATAGCATCCACCCCGACGCCCGTTTTTGGTACAGCTGGCACACGTCGGACGGTGTACGTAGCGGATGACGATCCCAGTGTTAACTTGAACACAACACCTCAAAGTACCCCACTTAAAGAGAATCCGACGTACTTGGTGTACAATCGAATTTCGACAGTGATAGGTGAGAGTGCCTGTCAAAGTATGAATGACAGATCTAATGCTGACCAACAAGTAACTGAAAACTCGCGTACATCTGTAGAAGAAAATTTGCAAGAAAAAGATGATGCCAGAAGCGACAGGAGAACACACAGTCGCAATGAAAAGACAGATAATTCAAAAGAGTCAGCAATTTGGTACGAATATGGTTGCGTTTGATTATTTGTTTAGTTGATAGTGAATGTATTGATTGGAACGTCATACAGACTGATGAGATGCCTTGTATTTCGAATATATTTGAATGATCGAAATTATGACTGTGTGATCGAAATAATAAATTAGCTACTTACTTGTACTGGCAGTAATAATTATATTGCGATTAAATGTCTAAGGAATTCTTTTATACGAAAGCAGTATTGGATTGCATTTACTTTTGATATTGGCAAATAATTGATAATTATTATAAAAATCCTATAAGCTTTAAAAAATATGACCCATTAATTATACGATGTTACAATATCTATGATATTATATAACAATGAATTACTTCCACATCATGCTTATTAATTATATAGTTTTATGTTTGTATGCCTAAGTATATCCAAAATATGCTATAAAAAGTCGAGAGCATTTACGTAATTCCGGCGAAAATTTACATAATTGTGATAAATGATTTAATACTCGTTATTTTGAGGCTACGGATTTTGATGAACAAATAGTTTGGAATGTAAATAGTATTTTTTTCTCAATTGGCAAGCTTTGTGATGTTGTTTTAAGTAATAATTCCTTGCCTGTGACTGCGAGAGCAGGCTATCTATATTATTATGTATTGTGAATATGTTTTAGTTTAATTCCGACGAGTAGGTAAGCATAATCATTATGTACAATATTGATTAGCATATGAATGCAGCTTATCTGCTGTTAAGGATATGATTTTATACCTACCCAGTATTTTACATTGCCTATGAATTTAGGGCTTTTGTTACAAGTTTTGTACGGTTTACTAGATTCATTAGCTGTTCATGAGGTTACGTAATTATAATGTATAATATTTACCAGTACAAATGAATTTATTTACATAATTTCTTCGTTTTATCAATAGGTTAAGTTTATTGGCTAATAAATACATAAATGCGATCAGGCAACTTTACAGTAGGTTAGCTCTAACTGAAAAACGCGACGCATGTAAAACTATATCTTTTTTATACTATCTTGATTATTATTTCGAAAAAAAAAATGTAAACTACATAGGAATTAGGTATGTATATTTTTATTTAACTTTGTAACAGATTTTTTGTTTACAGTTTTATTAATTGACGGATAATGTTGTCACTTTTATATTAATAGCATCCTAAATGAATACGACCCCTTCTAATTTCTTGCCCAAATGAGCGATATTGATTAATTCATATTTTGATATCGAGTGCAGTCATCATAAAAGTAAAATGAATGAAATAAAATATGAACACTAGTGTTCATATTAGATGGCGAAGACTGGTGTTAAAAAGAAGTATCGTTTTGAATTGGTACTATTTTTGGTGCTTTTATTAGTAACTAAATACACAGAGGCATATAACACCCGCGCAATAGGTCCGGTTAGTAACAACCAGACGACAGGCGCGAGGCGCGAGCTGGATGAGTGCCATCGCGCGTGTTGCACAAATTATGGTCGTCGAATCTATATTTAAAAAAATCCAATTTTAAAACTGAACGATTTTTACAGAAAGCCAATGAATCTTAAAATTCTCATTATAATCCAGTTGTAAGAAAGTACTAATCAGTGTAATAACACCGTATATCTTGATCCATTTAATATGAAATGTTAGTTTAATAATATAATTGTAATTTAATTCAATACATAGATACCTACTTAATAATTGCCTCTCACCGAATTTATCTTTTAGCACACATGTAACTTCTTGAATACAGTCCATAAATAAATCTCAAAGGTTTTTTATTTCGAAATGTGACAAAATTAGGATTCAGGATCAGTTTGCCCGGCAGCAATTAATAATGTAATCATTACACAACGAGAAAACTTATTAGTACAATCATCCTAATAAATAACTATGTTGTGAGTAGACAGAACATGCTTATCGTAACTATTGCGCTTGAGCAATATTAATGAGATTTACTGAGGCAATGATAAATTTTATTATCATAGTACAAGAAAACCGCAAGGCAATAATAAAATTTTAAGTACATACATTATAATCAGGTTTACTTGCATTATTTCACAAAAAAATTAAACATTTCATACTTAACTAAAGAGATCCATTACATATGGGCTCCATCTTCACTTCCCACTGTAATACTGGGCATGCTTGTAGAGAAACTTTAAATGGTTGTCCAGATACCACTGCTTTTCTTCCTGTCTCAACTTTTGGTGGCAGATAGGATATAATACACTAAAAATAAATAATTATGTATTAAGTATAGTATTGTTTAGACATCCAGTTATTTGTTACTTAAATATATGAGAAATACCTTTGGTCTGTCGCTTTCAGTGGACATATATCCAATACACATTGTTCTTGTGGTATGGCCCCACAGTAGTTCTCCTTCTCCATTTATTGAATCATATCTTAAAGCTAAAGTGCCGCCTAACCTATCAGGAACATCCCATAAGAATGGTGATTCTAAAAAGTTTTCTTTTAAACACTTGTCTAATCCTAGGACAGGAGAAGTATCAAGTAAACTCTCTGCTGAATTCTTGGCTAATTGAGTCCTAATTAAATGCTCTCCACATCCTGACGTGCAAGCAGCTATGGAGGGTTTAACACCATCTCTGCTCATAACAGCCCACACTCCACTCCCAAAGGAGGCTGCTTGTCCAACTCTGCCTTCATGTTTCAAAGAAACACCCCCTGAGCTTGCTCCAGAGGCAACAACACCATTTGAATCAACACAGATAGCACCCACTGTATCCAATGGGCTAAACTTGACATCATTTTGAATGGAATAACGTTTCAACTTTCGTTTACAGTGTTTATAATTACGGAATGCACGTGCTGAAATCATCTTATGGTCATCCACTATTTCTAGACCCATTCTTTCCGCCCATGATTTAGCTCCCTGGCCTGTAAGTATGCATGGTGGAACTCGGCCCAGTGACAAATTATCACATTGTTTAATACAAAGATGTTTGGCTAATGTTATAGGATTCCAAACATTGGAAACCGCTCCACATGCACCAAAATGTAATGTTTGACCATTCATGAGTGAAGCATCACATTCCACAGATCCATTCCAACTTAGATTGGATCCGTACCCAGCATTTGTTAATGAACTATTCTCCAATTCTGAAATCAAAATATTCTTGTGATATAGGTAATAAAGTAAATCCTATTAACCAGAGATTTTAATCTGGTCTAAAATAAAACTTAAAACAGTACATCTGTAGGACTGTAACAGTCTAGTTAGAGCCATCGCCATGCGAAAATGGACTCAAGATGGTTATTTTCCTGATAGAACTCGGCACCTATAAACCAAAAAAAATCACTAGTGTAAAATGCGTTAGCCCTTATAGAAGCTACATACTTACCAATAATTGCTTTCTCAACTGCATCCACTGCATTTCCACCTTGCTGAAGTGCTTCAGCAGCTTTTCGACAAGCTATGTTACACGTTTTTTGATATTCTTTCTTCAATGAATCGCTGTGATATCCAGCTCCTTAAAATATTTGCAACGTTAATACATCATTATACCGAATTATAAATTATTATAGGCAATTTGATGGTATAGTTTATATTGGACTTACCACAATGAACAGCTATAAACCCATTCATGATTATTCAATAAAGGTTACACATTGATATCGGTGTTTATTTCGAAATCAATAAACAGCATCTTTATGTTCCATTCATTCGATAGTTGATACTCATTTGTTTTTCCGTAAATATAACCAAACAAATGTCTGCCGATTATAAAAAAAAACAAACAATTAATTATAATCTGTGATTATTATAAGTAAGTTAGATACTTCAATATGTTCTGTGAGAAAATAACACAAAACGCATGCCCACAGACAGATGAATAAGAGAAGAAGGGCATGCCCGGAACCCATAGGTTAGGAAATTTTTGATTCGGCTAAGTTAAACGCAAAACCCATTCGAAAGAGTTTCTCATATACACCAATGTCTGTCAACGACAAAGCTCGTCATTTCGATTCCTAACCCAGGATAAGCAAGTCGTTCCATTGAATTTCTGGCTGTTCCATCGGGAATCGGGATGCCCTAAAATCATGAATGGGGGGTTCCCTTTGAACGCCTGCTGCTCGCTGAACGACTAAAGCTGAAGACTGTTGTAATAGGATACAAATTGTTCACTTGTGCGCTTCTGTTGTCGCGACGTCATCGCGAATATCATAGTGTAAATAATTGTCTATAGTAACATCGTCATCCGCCGCCATTTTGTCTATGGTAAGTGAAGTACTTGCTGTCAATAAAGTTCGTACGCGTACTGCGTCTTTTCCGTTGTAATTTGTGATTACCTGAAATGAAGCTGAGGCTGCAATTAATGAAAGCTAAGTAACTAAGTAACTAAGTAGCCAAGTATTCAAGGAGCTAAATATCTAAAGTGTCTATGTATCTAAGTATTACAGCTAAGTATACAATTATCTATGTATTTAAACAGCGAAGCGACAACGAAGCCAAGCGATGCAAAGCGAAGTAGCTTAGTGGCGTTGTACCCAACAAGATGTAGTATTTTAATATCTACCTGAGTATATAATATGTTTGATGATGCATGTGGCTTCATGTAATGTAGTTCATGAGATACAAGAGTTTCGGGCATGTCGTTGGATGTGCGTCCGAAGGTGGTCAAGATGGCATTATTCGGGTTTACGTAATGTGCTCGTAGACCAGACTGAATAAGTGCCTGGCCAATTGGGTCTACGTGAAGTGCTCGTAGCTTGACTGAATCAGTACCTAGCCAAACTAAGAGATGGTTCCCCAAAGCCTGGCCACAAGGTAATGGGATACCAAGTTTCGGGCATGTCGTTGGATGTGCGTCCGAATGGGGATGCTACGTTAAGTGCTCGTAGTAAGACTGAATAAGTCCCCTAGCCAAATTAAGTAATAAAGCAGTGTGGCCTATGTAATGCTCCGTAGATAAAGTAGAGCTATAAAGTTTGAGTATGACGTAACATGGTGTCGTATAGATCAGACTGAATCTGGTAGACATGCTGCCTTAATAGTACAATAACAAGCATAAACTAATTCATAATTGTTCTGGTTCCAGCAACTGATGAGTGTCATGGGCGTTGGGTAATTGTACCTACGACATGACCCTCCTGGGCCCGAGACACTGAGACAGTCGGTGTCATCGGGCATTATCTTCTACAGATGGTGCATGGCTCATCCAACAGCAGATCTAAAGATAGCGAAGCAGAGAATTGAGAAATACGGAAGGAAAGGTGAAGGAGGCATAACAGCATTCCAGGTATGAAGTCTTGTTGATATAAATTTTATTTTTATTTACATTCGTTACGCCTGCCAATATATATACAATGAGCCATGAAGTATAATATCAACAAGCCCATAAATAATAGAGTATCTACATACCGTAGTGTCTATGGGCAGGGCGTAACGACATGGTGGAGGAGCTGGGATCACATTTTGAAACCATCAGATTTTCTCTCAATGGGGAAATGTATAATGATGGAGACTTCCGGTGAAGAAACAGCAATAAGAGGTACTTTAACTAAAACAGAACTCGTAAAGGGTTGGAAAAGAGCACTCGTTACTTTGCAAGAATTCAAAGAAATGTTCCTGAATAGATACTTGCCAAGTCTTCGAGAGAGATATCAACATTCACTCAAGGAACCTCGAGTAACATCCAAAATTGGGCCAAGCGTGGGACAAATTGTTCAAATAAAAGGAGAGACTAAAAATAGGGAAGGATGGAAAGTCGGTAAAATAACATCACTAGTTGAAGGAGCAGATGGTCAATGCAGAATAGCCAAGATCAAAGTAGGCAACAAAGAATTTATTCGTTCAATAGCACATTTATATCCTCTTGAAATTGAGGAAGAAAGTGCCACCGATCTCAGAACTGATGTATTTATTGAGCCTCAGTTCCCACATACGAATTCCGCATTTGAATTCAAGCCTGTATCTACAAGTAAAGAAGTAATTATACCTGATGAAGATTCATCCAAGGAATCAAACATACTTGATGAAAATGTTGAGGAGAAAGGGTCAAGGGAAATAGAGGATAGGTCAGAGGTAGGAGAGGAAAATGAGAATCAAGGCGAATTACACGAACATGGAAAAGAGACAAAGCAAAGACGAGGCGCAGCCATGAGAGCCCTAAAGAAAATTAGGGAGTGGACGCGCAACTTACTAACAATGCTCTAGGCTTTCCGGCCGGGAGTGTCGCGACGTCATCGCGAATATCATAGTGTAAATAATTGTCTATAGTAACATCGTCATCCGCCGCCATTTTGTCTATGGTAAGTGAAGTACTTGCTGTCAATAAAGTTCGTACGCGTACTGCGTCTTTTCCGTTGTAATTTGTGATTACCTGAAATGAAGCTGAGGCTGCAATTAATGAAAGCTAAGTAACTAAGTAACTAAGTAGCCAAGTATTCAAGGAGCTAAATATCTAAAGTGTCTATGTATCTAAGTATTACAGCTAAGTATACAATTATCTATGTATTTAAACAGCGAAGCGACAACGAAGCCAAGCGATGCAAAGCGAAGTAGCTTAGTGGCGTTGTACCCAACAAGATGTAGTATTTTAATATCTACCTGAGTATATAATATGTTTGATGATGCATGTGGCTTCATGTAATGTAGTTCATGAGATACAAGAGTTTCGGGCATGTCGTTGGATGTGCGTCCGAAGGTGGTCAAGATGGCATTATTCGGGTTTACGTAATGTGCTCGTAGACCAGACTGAATAAGTGCCTGGCCAATTGGGTCTACGTGAAGTGCTCGTAGCTTGACTGAATCAGTACCTAGCCAAACTAAGAGATGGTTCCCCAAAGCCTGGCCACAAGGTAATGGGATACCAAGTTTCGGGCATGTCGTTGGATGTGCGTCCGAATGGGGATGCTACGTTAAGTGCTCGTAGTAAGACTGAATAAGTCCCCTAGCCAAATTAAGTAATAAAGCAGTGTGGCCTATGTAATGCTCCGTAGATAAAGTAGAGCTATAAAGTTTGAGTATGACGTAACATGGTGTCGTATAGATCAGACTGAATCTGGTAGACATGCTGCCTTAATAGTACAATAACAAGCATAAACTAATTCATAATTGTTCTGGTTCCAGCAACTGATGAGTGTCATGGGCGTTGGGTAATTGTACCTACGACATGACCCTCCTGGGCCCGAGACACTGAGACAGTCGGTGTCATCGGGCATTATCTTCTACAGATGGTGCATGGCTCATCCAACAGCAGATCTAAAGATAGCGAAGCAGAGAATTGAGAAATACGGAAGGAAAGGTGAAGGAGGCATAACAGCATTCCAGGTATGAAGTCTTGTTGATATAAATTTTATTTTTATTTACATTCGTTACGCCTGCCAATATATATACAATGAGCCATGAAGTATAATATCAACAAGCCCATAAATAATAGAGTATCTACATACCGTAGTGTCTATGGGCAGGGCGTAACGACATCTGTTACATATTCATAATGTTTGAACAACTGACCTGTAATATGGTAGACTTGATTTATAGTATAAAATTATACATATTTTTAGTGCAGATATTAAGCCCCTCCCCTACCTCGAGCATAATCGGAACTAATTGGAAAATTTCATTTTGGAAATGACCGTAGCGTTGTTTGAGGCGTCTCTGGAATCTGGATCTCCACCATTCGTTCCTTGGACGCTCACTACGTACTATCACATAACAAGGATATTTATGTTAATGTGTTGTTCTATCGCTACTATCAGCGCCAAAATGGCGGAAATCAAATAGGCACATAACGTGAATGTCTGTCTCCAGTTCAGTAGCAGTACTGCACCTCAAGTGCGAGATTATCCGTAAGCTAACCATATACCCTATAGTCTTCGTATTTAGGCATTTTGTATGGATAATTGAACAATGCCTCTAGCGGACGCACGGTATTTAAAACTTTCATTTCTCGGTACAAAGTGTCTAAATACAGGTCAGTGTCGTGACACTTGACTTACTGACACTGACAGCGACCATATGTAAGTAGGACGGTTTATCAGTCCGTGTTTTTACTGTTTTGCATACAATATTATTATCTTTGCTTGCAAATGCATACATTATAAATAAACATAAGTAGGTACATCGTGGAAATGTACGTCTAATAAAGTTTGGAATACCCCAATGTATTTTAGAAAATACAGGCTGCAACAATCTGAGATTATGTTTAATAAATCATACAGTAAAGTAAAATTTCAAGACCAACAACTGGATGATTATGTGCTCGAGGTAAGTACTTATACTCACATTTTCTACTTACTTTACTGATAATTTACGTAACTTAGGCGCTGAAAATTAATGAAAGTAATATTATATTATGGATCTTGGTTACATGCTTCTAGTATTTTTATTTTATTTATTTATTCATCATTCATACAAAGGTATATATATATAACACGGCAATACTTCAAATTCTTTTTTTTTATTTATAATATTTTTTTGGAAAAACATTCATTTACAAGACTGGATAAATAATAATTTAAGTTAGGTACAAAATTATGGCATAGGTACATTATCCCAAAAATGTGTTCATTTTTTCTTCAGAACTCAGTAATCAAAAGTAAATTGCAAAGCAAAATTGATGCTCTCTCAATAATGAGTAGAGAGTTGGACAAGTGCAGCATGGAGAGAGATAGGTACAAAGTTCTAGTGGAACAACTAACATGTAAGAAGGCAGCCTCCTCAAAACCCCAGGATTTTAATTCAAATATGTATAGCTTTACTCCAACAAATACTATCAGTGGTGGTGAAATGCTTGCTAAAACTCAAGATCATAATAATATGTTGAAGTTAGAGGTAATAACACTGTATTTGATAATTATTAATCTTTGAATGATTTAATTGTGCTCTATCAACTATTATGTATCAACTATTTGCATTATCTGGTGTGGTGGAATAATAAAGAGTAATCTATCTTGTCATATATTAAATAATGAATAAATTTTGTTTTAAAATAGTTTCAAATGATCAAAATTTATTAAGAAAATGTCTAACATTGTATTAGGTAGAAACTTTACGCAGTAAGCTAGAGGAAGCTAAAGGGGACATAGAAGCACTGAGGAACCAGTTACATAAGAAAGAAACAATCAATGAAGAGACTAATGGTACTAAGAAATTTCCCAATTTCACTTACTCCAACAATGACTACGAGCAGTTAGTGAATGAACTGGAAAGAATAAAAAAGAAAGTGAGTAAAGCAGGAAATCATTATTAGTATTTTATTATGTACACTATTTGTGAACCAACATAAGATTTTGAAAGCATTTAATTCTGGGCTGTTCTTGAAGGGCTTACTTCTTATTTCAATGGGACCTGTTACCGGGGCTCTTCCGCTTCCCATGTAATCAATACAGGTATGTTGATATTTCTTTTTACTGTATATTGTAGTACCGGCAACTGCAGCTAGAATATCGGGCAACGCTTGATGAAAAAGAAGAATTAATTTGTGACAGAGATTATTATAAAAACAAAGTCCAAAGATTGAACCACCAGATCAGTTACATTCTATCAAACGGAACCAAGCTTTTAGACAGCAACAGTAACAGTGGTGATCCACCAAAACCTATTATTGATATTGATGCCCTGGTCACTGAGAACAAATACCTCAATGAAAGGATAACTCAACTGCAAGTGGAAAAAGAAATTATCAAACGAACATTGACCAAGTACAAGGTAGTAGGTACTTCAAATTAAAGGATACATTACCTAAATATGTAATAATAGCACTCTAAATATGGCCTATTCTTTTTCAGACATTGCTTGATAATAGAAGCAAGAATTATTCTTTGCCCATCAAAAGAGGTTTTGCTGATGTTATGACACAGAAACAAGGTATATTTCACTATCTTCTATATATATAATAACTAAAAAACGGGTGGTCTGATTTTTATGATCTTTGTTTTTTTTTAAGTTTTCCACCCTGAATAACAGAATAACTATGGGAAAAAATCACAAAACAAATAATAAATAAGCAAACACATTTTCTCATACATTTGATTCTGAGGTGGTACGATGTTCATCGGGACCGCTGGTTCTTTATATTAAAATAAAAAGCAATACATCAGATACAGTTGGACTTGGGTCTGTTAAAAAAAGTATATTATATATATATAATTTTTTTTTAACTTGCGACTTTTCCATTTGTTTTACAAAATTAGTTTTTCGTGGGACCTTAAATTTCCTTTGCTTCCAGTTCGCGAATTTCTAGATAATATAAACTCGAAGAGTGCTGTCAAACAGAGTTCCGCGGCGGAACTGAAGTCTTTATGTCTTGGATTATTCGAAGCTTTGAATGATAAGTCAACTGCACTGCAACATCAGAGGAAGACAAATCAGTATGTTATTTTGCATTATGTTTATATACAGTGGCATAGCTACCGTGGGGCTAGGCGGGGCTCGGCCCCGAAGCTTGACTGGCTGTTCGGCTCGGTCTATGATTGACGTTCGGAAAAGTGATAGGTATAATTTTCAACTTTTAACTTTTTTGGCCCTTGATCAACAAACCTCGAACGGCTCCATTTTTTTTGTATCTAATGAAAAATGTAATAACATTGTTAATTAAATGAGTTAAACAATGAAGGAAATGATAAACTTCATTATCTTTCCCTCATCCCACACACTATATTCAGGATCCAGGATGACGTGATAATATATAATTCATTTGTCAACAGAATTCTCGCCAATAGAATTACAGAGTTGGAGAAAACACTAGAAAGCTGGTGTAACGGTCAAAAGTACATTCCGATATTTCCATCCCAAATGCTGCTAGACGAATTCCTACCAGACACTGGATTAATGAAAGACGAGTCCAAGGAGAGGCAAAATGACTCTCAGAACAGCTCTGATAATAGAGGTAAGTATTCTGATAGTGATGATGAGGGCAACAAAGAGAGTGATGGCTCATCAGAGGATGTAACGAGGAGTTACAACCCTGATGATCAGTGCCCAGACATTGGTGACAGAACTATGTCTAAAACAGTTCTACCCAAAGAGCTAGAGGAATTGGTGAAGGAAGCCCTAGCTGAACTAAAACCGGCACATTAATTTATATACCTGTCTAGAGCTATCTTCCAAATTATGCTATTAAGCCTATAGGTATACTTACCAAAGACATTCCCATTATTCTAGTCTATTGAATGTATCTAGTCTAATAATATGAATTGATGTACTTATGTATTTAATAGTTGTAACAATATAATATATATATTATGTAAATCCAATACCAAAGTTAATTGTTTTAATTAAAGAAGCTTATTGAAACCACAAGATAGTTCACAAAAATAATTTATTTTACACTTCTATAATCTCCTGTATTAGGTATCATGTATAGGGTTACCTTATTAGTATAGTTTTATCCTTACATGAATGCTCCTCGATACAGAGATAACAAAAAGTATGAATATCAACTTACAAGTTTATACACATTTTAATAATTTCAGTGCAACCCATGTATAATATGTACAAATTTGGAATGTACAACATACATTTCGTTACTATTATCGACAATATTGATGTATGCTATATTTTGATATGAAAAATGGATCGTGCATCCAGTGCACGCCCTTCGATACAAATCTAAATTATGCTACTAGCGATATATTGTACATGATATTGTTTGTACGACTAAATTTAGATTTGGACTTGACAATAGTTTCTCATAGGTAAATCAACTGGAGCCTTCAGTTTGAATTTCACATCAGTTTGAATAACATATGTTTTTATATTATTAAACCTAATATGGTTGGAACATTGTCTTGTTCTAAGCGATAAGACCGAAAAAAACCGACTGACTTCATATACTTATGATAAACAAAACACAAACACAGATTGTCAGAGCCAAGTCGCCGCAGTCAATAACAATTGATGTAAAATTAAAATTTTAAGCCAGAAAAACATTCAAGGATGCAGTCTTTACACAGCCTTTGAGGCATGTGAAAGAATTAAAAAAACATGCAACGATTAATTAAACTATATATAAGTATGTAATTATAATTATAAAGATTTATTGGTAGCATATCGTAATTTATGACTCGTTATAGATGTTTACATTGTTGATTTCATAGTAAGATTTGTTTTTATTACAGGAATCACTGATATCAATTATACAATAAAAGATAAAACACACTGGCTGAAAACAACTATACTTATTGTTTGTCAAAGATAAAATGCTATATAAGAAATCATAAATTAACTCTATGAATAAACTATATTTGGCATAACAACACGATAAAATAAAAATACATGGGAACGTAATTAACTACCGTTCGATAACATAATTCCTCCCAATTAAGTCGGGACTAAATTAGAGTATCCGCGGAGCGACCTACCTAGTCTTTAAATTTATTGGTCTGCACATTGAGCAAGCAACACGTAAGCGGGGCAGCCGCTCGCAGCTCAAGCCAGGCCTTTGAACACTGGTCGCTCAGCTTTGGTCAATGCTTTATCAGTGGCGTAGCATAGGTCATTAGCACCCGGTGCGGATTTCAAATTTGCCGCCCTCTTATTTTTCTATTCATTATAAAAAAAATGGGACATAGTAACGACAAAAAAAATGACGAAATAACACTGATAGAATTATTTTTCATATCTTAATTTTTTTACTTTAACCGCCAACTGTGAAATGCCGCCCGGCGCGGACCGCACCCCCCCTACCCCCCATGATACGCCACTGCTGCTTTATCTAGTCATATTGGCTCGCCGTGCGGCCCGCCTCATTGGGATAAAGTGGCGGCTAACGCCGACCCGCGGAACCCTCTACACATCCGGCGGGTGGAGGTGGCGGCGGCGGCAGCTGCCTCTAGTGGAGTCCCGGTTTACGTTTGCTCACAAACATTTACGGCCTTATTAATAAAGATAGACTAAAGCAAGATTAGCTTCATTATAAGTATTAAGGAATTATTAGTAAAATTCAGTATTAATAAACATGCAGTAAGGAGATAGTAAGCTAATCCGAATCTTCTCTCGCAATAAATTTTAATCGTCGCGGCACATGGTTTTACGTCCGAATACGCATGTAAAAAGATGACATATGTCTAATAACCTAACCTATATTCGCTATATATATTCCTTCGAATTTCATTTTCTAAAGAAAACAGATATTAATTAGTTATTTGTGCAAATAAAATGGATGGAGATTATTTTATTGATGACTTGAGCGTGATGGATGAAATAAATGGGATCAAAAACCGGATTATTGAGACATGTGAAATTTTATAAAGTTCGTAATAATCCTCTGGAAGAGTTTCAAGAAGCTGAATTGAAATATGTGTTTAGATTTTCTCGATCTACTGCTGTTTTTATCGTTGACATGATAATAAATGATTAAACAGGTGATGCAAGAGGTGGATTTATACCACCTCATCTGAATGTTTTGGCTGCAATAAGAACATGGAGCCGTGAAGAGATTCAAGTGATCTTCTTGTAATTTGGCCAGTTATGAAATAAAACGTATTGAATAAGAATTACTATTATTTATTAAACACAAAGCTGGTATTTCTATAAAGTGAAAAGTAAAATAGTCTTGTCATTCTGATTTCTGCTCATATATAGAATCCAATTTCTGAATCATTTCACATGTGTTTTTACAATTTTCTACAAGCGCTATTTGCTTAAAATCCATGGATGACGTAATTATGTACATCGCCAATCCATCTTTTCATCTGTTTCTGGCTTATTTTATATCAATGCCTTTCGCCTTTAATGCGCTCTTTATTTGGAATTTCTACTATAGTTATGTACATTAAATCTTTCCATACTCAACGTTGCCGGTTCCATTTTCCACCATAGGCATATACTTTCAAGATATCTTTTAGCTGGTGGATATGACTTGGTAATAAATATAAACTATACGCATAAGAGACGGTGTTTATTACTCATAAAACTAAGAAAACACAAAACAAACATTCAAAATTACTATTTAAAAAGATATCAGATGATCGCGATTTTTTTAATTCTCAAATTCTCTTTCTAGTTTGGCACACTAGTTTTTCTTTGTGTATATCCATTAGAATTGCAGGTTCTTGTTCCGGCATTTCCACACATCTCATGTGTTCTACGTCTTTTAAGTTTTCTATGGCGTATTTTGCTGCTTACATAGTATTGCATATCGGATCTGTAAATTACAACCAGTTTAAAATATAATATTGATTAATTGATAAACGAAGCAAGTTTAGCACAACTAGCAGGAGGTTGTACAGGCGTATATTTTTAACCACGGCAAAATATGTGCTGAAACGGTAAAAGACATTTTCAGAAACAACCGGGGAACCAATAATTAAACACACCTAGATATGATTTACCCTGTCTTCTTCATCTCAGTTAAGGGAGCGACGGCGTTTTGTGTTCATTTTCAAGTCAAAAACCTGAAATATCTTATTTTTCCACCGAAAATACGATAAACACAAACATCGTCTCTCGCGATTTGAAACTCAAAATATTATCTGTCACTGTGATTAATGTCATCACCAAGCATTGTGTTCATTTGGTTCATTCATTAGTATACTTTTTTACTTTTAAAATGTATGGGTTGCCATAGCGAAGGCGTTTATTCCGGTGTAAGGAATGTATTGTTTTTCCGAGGTTACTCCATGTTTATTAATAGCATTTTAACTACGATGTCAAACCTCGGTAACTCAGAGTTTTACAAATCCAAGTGTAGGTTCTGATAATGTTTGGAATAAGCGATTTTTATTAATAAGGCCGTTATTGTTTATATAGGGACTGAACTAGCTAAGTTTTTCATCCCGTCCCGCTACAGGGGTTATACCCCTGTAAATAGAGCCGCGCTCTTACTTCAATCGGTCATCCATCTTGGTTATAAACAGCTCGCATACTTGGTAGGCGTGTGAACACCACTAACAACCAGCTTACCGGTTTTCAAGTTGCCAATTATCATCTCGCGTCGTGTAAGCCGCTCCACAAACCACTCGGGCAGACATAAAATCGGGCAAACGATAAGTGTAATCGTAAAGATTGAAGTTCGTATAAAAAAACGCATATTAGTGCAAACTGTTATGTTGTGTGCACGCATGTTTTTTTGAATCAATTCAGCAGGACTTAAGTGGGACCGATTCATAATTTAGAAAAAATGCATAACCTAAGTATAGCAGAGAATCGAATCTATTAATCCAATACATCCGATGTTCTCTTGTTATATAAGGTGTAACAATAACAGTATAAAATATTTTAACAGGGCCAACAGTAAGTTATAAAGATAACATTCCCAAAGAAATTAGATTAAAAAAACGACACCCTGGTCTGGCTAAAGGCTACTGGTTCACCTGGTAAAAATAAAATCAAATTTAATTTACACAATTATTTTATACATCAACGTGATCCATATAACTTAATGATTTCATCTGTTAAAATATCTTATACTATTTTTATTAAACCTTATATATACAAGTTCTGGCATGACTATCATACATAAGAATATGTAGTACGTACTACGATGGCATTTTTTATTTTATTTTGGCAATCAGCACCAAATACCTAATCTTTCGGAGATTGCAGGCGTGATGGTAAATACAATGGTTTGTTTTTTTACCGCGTATGAGATAGTGAATGACAAATACCAAATTTATTCTGCACAAATCAGCGACGCGTGAACCCAGCTTCAGAAATAAGTTGAAGTAATGTTTAAGATGAGGGAGAGAGTGTGTTTCGAGTGTATAAAGTAATGGTGTTTTCAAGATATGGTCGTGTAGTGTTCGAGCGCGGCGGCGGTGTGGTGGTGCAGCGCGGCGTGGCCGCTGCGCAGGCGCGCCGCCAGCGCCAGGCGCGCCAGCCGCGCCAGCAGCGCGCGGTGCGAGCGCTCGGAGTACCGCTCGTACGACTCCAGGCCCTCTTGCAGCTTTAGTATCAAGCTGTCGTAGTTTTTGCGGACCACTTCTAGAATCTATAAAACAAAAGTCAATATAACCTAACCTATAAAACGAAGGTCAAATATCAGACGACTCTATTAGGTATGTTGGTAGTAACCCTGCTTTCTTTACGAAGGGTCCCCAGTTCGAATAACGGTAGGTGACAAGTGTGTGGTAAGCACTTTTTTTTCGTACCAGTCTTGTACGTGTAATATATGTGAACAATTGGTGTGTACGTCTGGTGATATTTATTTCAAATGGATTCACACCAATAGTTTGATGAACCCTTAACTCTATTTCTGCGAACTCAGTTGATTCATATAAATAGAATCGTAATATTCACATTTGACAGTTTTTGTATGAGAAATCTGTCAAGACCAACTAAAATGATGCAATTGTAATTAAATTATGAGCCAATCGTGTTAGCAAACTAAGAAGCCAAAATTAGAAGTTGGAAAATACAGTTTTGAGTCGATAATTACAAAGAAAAATAAGTTATGGGTATGTGATTTATCCGTTCTGTAAAACCCTTATCATGTGAAATGCTTACCTGGTCTTCTGTGGGCGTAGAGAGGCTCTGTGATGCGAGCCACGCCTCTATCTTGGGTGAGAAATGTTGTATAATAGCGCGCACGTTCACCAGACAATTGGCTAATCTCAACGCCTCCGCTTTGAACTCCCCGTCGCCGGTCGAATAGCGTAAGGCTGAAATAATCGGAATCATTTTATTCCTATACCATTACAGTACAAATGCAAGTAACACAAAATTATGATAACTATCACTTCGACTGCCGTTCCTAGGGATGAGAACGGGCAAGAAAGTCCATGATTACTGTTTTTATAAAGATGTTTACATTTTTGTGTAGTACTTTCTTATATCTTTATAGACAACTAGCTGTCCCGGCGAACTTCGTACCGCCTCAGAATCAAATGTATGAGAAAAAATGTATCCCACGGGAACCATACATTTTACCGGGATAAAAAGTAGCCTATGTGCTATTCCAGACTATAATCTATCTCTGTGCCAAATTTCATCCAGATCCGTTCAGCCGGTCGGGCGTGAAAGAGTAACAAACATCCATCCAAACTTTCACATTTATAATATTAGTATAGATTTAGGTAAGGCTAGACTTATGGCCTGTTTCAGTGTGCCCTATCCACAACTTATGTGGCAGAATATGTATGGGCCATCTCTCAAATAAGTTGTGGCTAGGGTTTATCAGCATATTGTGAAACAGGCCAGCGGAGTTATTTCAAATCATTCCCCAGATTCTTACCCATATAGAAGAGATTGTCGAACACTTGATGCATTCTGATCAGTTCGTAATATAACTGATCGTATGACGCCGGCGTCGGCAGGAACGTGTCACCGAATGTGATGAATAAATTGAAAATATTCACAACCTGGAATCATTTAAATACAATTAGTTACGAACTAGACATTAACCCGGTTTCTCGAGGGTAACAACAATTTCTCCCTATACGGTAGTTTTTCATTAAAGTTGCCAGTTTTCAGTAAAGTTTTATACTCTGTTGCCACATCAGGCAACTCGGCTTTTTATTCTTCTATTCGAGTGCCAGCAGCAACAAGCATGGGCTCGGACTCCAAACTCGGGGACTCCGTATCCAAAGCTTTACTGATGGGGGTAGGCTATTCATTTTATCATCATCATCGTCATTAACATCATGACTTATAATTGTAGAACAATTATCAAGAAATACTCGACACTGGCAAAATAAGGCTCTATTTTGTAGCCCATTGCCAACCTTAAAAAAAGAGAGAAGAAAAACCGTCACCCGATCCCAGCAGCAGTGGTTCAAGAGGGTATGCTATCGGGTTTGAATCGTGGTAAGGGGAAAGTGATGAGCACAAATGTTTGTACCAGAGTCATTGTTGATTTTATCTATGTACACAGTTATAGGTATATTGGGATCGCCCCAGTCAATTGTACGGTACTGATAATACAACGCGTTACTTAGTGTTAGACACTAATTGGGGGTAATATCACTTGATACCTATTCATTTGTGTTCCTTCTGATTCTGTATTAATCGACATTGCGTTCACTTTTAATCATCACAAAACACACAAATGAAATTAAACAAAAAAAACAATATTTCTTATCCTTCAGCCGATTTATGAAAAAAAAAGATGAAGATAACAAAGACCTGTTGCGCCATAATGAATATGTTATGGCGGCGCAGCAGCGCGGTCTCGTTGGCGACGAGGAACTTGAGCAGCGCGATGAGCGCGGCCCACAGCGGGCGCCAGCCGCGCGCCAGCCGCACGCGCGCGCGCTTCTGGTAGCTCAGCAGCCGCAGCAGCACGCCCACGCACTGCCCGTACAGCTCGCCCGGGAACTTCTTCAGCAGGTGGCACATGATGAACTCCACTAGCAGATCTGATGCCGCCAATAACGGTTTTTTTTTCAAGTTATGGTTTTAATATGATTGTAAGTATCAAAGTGTGGCTCTGTGCGTGTAGGTTGTATTATAAAAAAAATAAGATAAAAAGACAACAATAGCAGTGATGACCATTTTTGACGATCCTAAAGTTTAAGAATCATTAAAATAAAAATGTTATCGCCGGTCGTTTGGGGCGCAAATCGGGCCCATTTATTGAAAAGTAAAAATACGAAACAAATAGCCTTGTACGTTGCGTTATATTATATTAATTAAACTTATATGATTACCTATTAACGTAGAAGCCAATGGCTGCGATGGGGGTTCTTCAGGATCTATCTTTCTGTGGCGCATTGGTAGCCTATACAATTGTACCTACAAATAAATAAAATACTCAAAATCATCTCAAGATATAAACAATACCATCACAGATAGTTCAAATTGGTTACCTTAAAAGTAAGATTTTGGTCGTGCATAATAGAATTTGCAAACTGCTCTTCTACAATACATGTCAGAATTATAAAACAAAGACTGCATTTATTTACACTGGCTTCGCTTCGTGTGTCCGCCATTACTATGGAACTGAAAAAGAAGCAATTATAATACCTAATGTAACCATAGACAAAGAAATAATATATACGGAGTGGACGCGAATCCGCGTGCGTTTACTATACAAATCGTCTTGGTTATTTTGTGCTTCAATATATTGTGTGCGACACTCCGACTATATTATTTCCTCGTCTGAGAATGTAACCAAATAGTTTGGGGAAAACATAATTCACAAAGGATATAAACTAACCAGTATTGAAAGAATGTGACTAGTAGATTTGTTGGTTGATCGTTGTCCAATGCTTGGATTTGTGATAGATTCGGTGGACTCTGAAATATAATTATCCCGGTATTAGATAATGTTTGAGAAACAGTGTAATTGGACTTTTTGTGAGTTCATAAACGTGCTCGAGTGAAGGAAATTGAAATAAAATACTATAACTAGACTTTACAAGTTCTCCTAAGATGTTCAGTAAATTGTCAGTACAGGATTCACAGCTTTACTGATAAGAGTAGGGGATTGATTTGGTCATTATCATTAGCGTTGTTTTACTTTACACTGACAAAAATGGTACCATTTTGTAGTTGATTGGCAACCTAAAAAAACAATGAGAAGATTCCACTGTAGGCACACAGAATTTTCTGAGTCTAAGACGCGGGACAGGGGGATATGGTTTTCTTAGGGGCTATACACATTGTCGAATAAGCACATTCAAGTCTGCAATTTGTATTGAGGAACAAAACCGACCACTTGAAACTTTTCAAACCGAATGTGCAGAATGGAACATGTGTATAGCACCCCATGTTCGGCGTAGTGACCTGGTGGGGCGGCAGCGTGGCGGGCGGCGAGGGCGGCGCCGAGGACGCGGCGGCGGACGAGGAGTGCGCCAGCGTCGTCATAAAGTTGCGGTTGAGGTGCGCCGCCGCATACAGCGCCAGCAGCATGCTCTCCTCGCCCACACTGACCATTACATAATATATAATATCGCCAAATAAACACACCAAATGTACATGTCCCACACTAATGGAACGTTCAAGTATTACTTAACGGAATTTTTGGAGATTTTTGACCCTCCCCCCTCCCCCTGGTAACGCGCCGTAACGTTATTCTTTATGTTCAACAGCCCTGTAAGTTGTGGCACTCTAGGCTAGACAGGTGCAGTACCATTTATTTTAATACCTAACTATATCTGCAACTCTACTGACATGAGCCAAGTATAACGATGCCGTGCGAATACGATCGTTAATGGCATAGCAATAATAAGCACTATTGACATAACTTAATATAACTGTCAGTACCTACCTGGTTCTCTGTCCCCTGACAACTGGCTGTGTGTCGTCACTGGTGAGGAATATGCCCCCCACCATGCTGGTGAGGGAAGACAGCCAGCCGCCGCCGCCGCCGCCGCCCTGCACGCCTCCGAACGTCGACATGACATAGTCATTCAGAGCTGCTGTTATGACTTGGCCATATCTAAAAATGTTCAATCACTCATACATATGATGAATAGAAATCAATTGGCTATTGCAATTTACAATCAACTGTAGGGTTCTCTCTCTCTCACTCTCTCTACCTATATATATATCTGGTTCGCCAGACGAACACACCAACTATATGTTCCTGCACTAAGCAACGCTTGTATTATGGGTACTGTACAATGGACTGGGGCGAACCCAGTATATAATCCTTATATAGAAATTAAACATCCATGATTTAGGTACAAACATTCGTGCCCATCACCTACCAGGATTCAAACCCGGGGCCTTCGGAACAGAAATCCGGGTCACTACAAAGGACACATGGCGTACTTAGATTTCAAACCTTCGCATTTGGTGAGATAAACACACGCGCCGGAATTATATCTTACAAACATTAAATGTTCAAATTATATATCTTTATCATTGCAGATTGTGTATTGATTAAAACAAATACAAGAAAACTATTTTTATGAGATACTTATCAATGAATGATAATTTATTGATGATTGAAATAACTTACCCATTTAAAGCCAATTCATCATCAAGTATTGACAATTTCACAACATAAGGGTTGGCGGACTCTTGCTTCTTGTAGTTGACGAGAAACATAAGTAGAATTACTACATCATAGCCTGGAATTATTAAGGATATTAAATAAAACACAAACTTAATGCAACTGGAACCTTTTGGGAGGAAAGCAAGAATTACAAAATACTCTAAGAGAGGCAGTTTTAAAAGAGTAAAATTATGCCTGGTTTACATGATTCAAGTTGACTTACACAAAGTCACCTTGACTTGCCTCACCTGAACTGCTTTGTATGTTGGTATGTTGCCATAGCTGTTTACTATTCACAAATTTGAATAGTACATATAGGGCATAATGAATGGAAGTGATTAGTCAATTTAATAAAGGTATACCAACAAATGTTTAATGGGTTGTACAGTATTTCTATGCCTTCTATTTTATTTATATAATATTACCATGATGTTGTCTTTCTGTAGATGTGCATAGAAGCTGTATCAACGGTTCAAACAGTGAATTCTGCATGAAGTACTCCACAAGAGGGTTTTCATCAATATTGTCTATCCCTGTTGCTATTGCTAGCAAAAGTTTCAACACCATTGACTTTAAACTGTCTGGCACATCCCCTAAAAGTATACATAGAATTTGAAAAGTTATCTGTATCAAGTGCAGGTTATTTATAATTTTGAGATTGTGATTGGTGAATACTGTGATGAAAATTTTTAATTTTGTAAATATTTCATGGAACTATAAAATATGTAATGTTGCAATAGGGTCACACACAATGTATTGAACATTCATTTTGATGAACCAGCTGTATGTATAAACAAATTTCAATTCTAAATATGTGTACCTAATAACTAAAAATATAATTATTTAAAATAAATGCAGATTATTTTAACAATTTATATCTTTAGTTATTACACATTTTTGGAAATACTTCACATCATACCAATGAAAATATTGTTTGAAATTGTAAGTGATTTTGCAATTGTAAGTGAATTTCTGAAATGTAGAATGTTATGGTCTTTTTTAAATATATAGAAATTATATTTTATAATATATGAGTGTAAATATTTAACAGATTTTATCTAAAAATGTTTGTGTTGTTATATCATAAAACTAACTAAAACACAAAAGTAAGATTGCACTATGAAAGCATGCATGTGTATAAGATACCATCATACCTGATAAGATTGTACTACAGTTTTCAAATAACTTTTGTATTCTTGTCTCAGCATTCTCAGAACCAATTAAAACTGTTTTAATGTTTATGTTGGAGTCCTGGCCTGCTCTTTGGTACATGGTTATTATTAATGCACTCAGGGTTTGGAGGGCATACACTAATCTGGAAATGTTAAAATTCTTTTGAAGAATTAATTTATTGAAACTATTAAATATGTTATAGATTCTAATAATGACTTTATAGTATAAAGCAATCAGAAATAAATTTATTACCAGTGGAACACAAAAATGATTACATTTAAATATTTACCTTATATGATGTTCTTGCCCTAACATTTCTATACACTGCGCCACCAACAAATTCATACTATCCTGCATATTCATCAGCTGTTCCACAGACAATTTGTGGATCTCAGCTTCTAATTGCGGGATTTTTGGCTTCAGGAGGAAGAATTCGTCCCAGAAAGTGGCATTGTCTGTCGTCAAATCTTCACCTCTAAAGAACGACTCGTATATTTGCACCACCTTTTCCTTCAAATGTCTTTTAGATCCTGATCCACTTCTCTTTCGTGTAGCCATGACGTTTATTTATAATAAAATGTTAAATAAAATCGGTAAGTAATTCTCTACACCCATATGCCAACGACACCTTACTCAATCACTTTTTATTCACCTTACCAAATCAAGTTTTATTCAATGTCTTTTAATTGGTTTACTTAGTTCTATAAGGTAAGTATTTATTGTAAATATGAAGAGGAATGGTGCAGAAATTGTATAAATCCACGCTTTGCAAGACTAGGTTGGTAAATAGAATAAAACAACGAATATTGTAATTCAATTGTAAATTAAAAAACTTAATTCATTAATTTTACAATGACAGTTCTCTTATTAGTATGTGACAATGACTTAAGCACGCTCTACACCTTCCGATCTTAAGTAATTTGCATCCATTTTATTTCATCGCATTTCATTTCGTAAAGAAAGAAGAAGAAGTAATTTGCAGGACATCCTAACTAAACCGGGATCCTTCTCTTCACACTTTTCGACCAATGCTTCCTACACTCGTCACTGACTATATAACGAGTGATAAGATAACATAATCATGTGGCACATGGGGCGCCGGTTATATGTCACACGGCACAAAATACATCGTGTGATGGCAAGATGCTTATGGGAAATTGAATCTTATTCTCAATTAAGTTTCAATTTGAGTTGACATCCAATTGAAGTTGTTTATCACGGTGAAAGAATTTGGCTAGTGTGAGTGAGAAATTAATTATTTCATTTTAGTCTACTTGTCGTCGCCCGCTATGCGCTGCATCCCGTTTCCTGGCGCGGCTCTATTCATATTTATTATCATTGTTTATATATATATTCATTGTCAATACCTATCAATACTATCGTGAAGTGTGTAATTATTATTTTGTAAGCACTTAATTATCTAATTGATATAACTAGGCGATACCTTGGCGGGTAGAGGAACCCACCACAGATCCACGGCTTGTCAACGATTCCAATTATAAACCAAACAAGTTGATCGATAATTAAAGAAGCCAGCACCACCGAACTCCTCCAAGATGTTAGTCGAGAAGCTGTCTGTCTGATTTAATACAATAATAAGGATAGGATTAGTTAGGATCGGAAGGTGTAGCGCCTGTCTTAATGGTAAACTTTCTGTCCTGTCAGGTGTCAACCGTGCGTGTCCGGCTGTCAGCCAACAATATTACTTTCTTCTTCTATTTTTTAGGTTGGCAATCGGTTATAATATAGTGCCATTCTAGCCGGTGTAATTATTTCTTGATAATTGTTATAAAATTATAAGTACCCCTGCGGCCCTACTACGTATCTCAGTTGACAGCTCCTATTGAAGATCATTTAGGAAAGTTTTCAACGATTAACTGTCAAATAGCCTGATGATAATGATGATTTCGATGATGATGATGACATGAAATCTCCCAAGTTATACTATTTTATTCCAATATCCTTCACTTGTTTATGGTAAATAAACCAGTATATAGTCAACATCCCTAGCAGTCGTAGTCTGTGGAAGACTTTGTGAAGGAGGCTGACATATCCCCACTGACGTCCATGATACAAGTACGCTAGACTAATGATATCCTTTAAAATGACAGCTATCTATTGTGCCTATTTGAAGCGCCCCCAGCGTGGGGGAAAGGAACTAAATCTGACGTAAAATGCAAATGGCCGTTGTTTTGTTTACATTGTCTCCGTGTTTATAAAGTGATTTTGAAGGTTTAACGCGATTAAACTTGTTTGTTGTGTCGTATTAATATAGTTAATACATAAATAAGTGGTGTTAGTTAATAGGTAAACCAATGATGAAATATATAAAGAGGATATGTTACATTTTACTCTATTATAGATATATATTACATTTACGAATGAAACGAACAAAATTATACCTTACTCTTTCTCAATCAAACTCAGTTACGTTACTCGAAAGAGATAGATATATTAAGTTATTGCGTAGTTTGGATAGCAAATTTGACATGACGTCATCGCATTAGGCTTATGAAGCCGTTTTTGTGGATTTTCTGTTGTCAAAACATGGTGTCTGTTGTATTTCCGGAATGTTGATTTCGTGATTTTGCTTATTTTATATAGTTTTAGTTAGTTTAGTGCTTTAGTTTAAAGTGATAAACAATGGTGAAATGTTGTGTTCAGGGTTGTGATAACAGAAGCAACATAAAACATCCAGGAGTTTCATTCCATAGGTAAGTAATAAACTCTCATAATTTCTGTGTGCAGCGATTTATTTCATCGTATTTTCAACTAAATGGTATTCCGTACGTAATTTGAAGCTCATAAATAGATATTTTATTCTCTATTATCACATAATCCTAGAATAATATCACGAGTTTTCGTTTGAGTGTATGGATAGTGTTGGGAATGCATTGTTTACATAAAAATTGCTTATCGATAAAAAAATATACTTTAGTACTACAATCATTTTATTGCAAACGTTCTAAAAATGTATTAGAATTTATCTATTTTTGTACCCTGCTGAAGCGTAGTGCCTTAGCAGGATGCATAATAACTTTATGAAGGTTTTATGATTGTTTTAGATTCCCAAAAAAATATGATCTACGGCTTAAATGGCTTTATGCTATAAGTAGGCCTGAATTTAAGCCTACAAATGGCAGCAGAATATGCAGTAAGCATTTTAACGAAAATGACATCAATGCTACCCTTGGCCGCCTGCGTCTCAAAGATAATGCCTGCCCATTTGTATCAATACTAGTAAGAATATTTTATATTTATTTTGGCATGCAGTAATAAAGTAATGTTATCCTAAAAGTCAAGTGCTTATATCACATTTATTGCTAAAATACATTCAATTCCGTAAGAGAAAGTTAGTCACTAATATATATTGAAATTCTACATGTATTGTATCTTGCATAAATCCATGGGAACATGATATGCATTTGTTTATACTCAACTGAAAGTTAGCGTTTTCTTATTGCAGAATTCTTCACCTCAACAACAACCAAGGCGACCCTTTCAAGAATTGGACCTCAATTTTCTTCCCGGAACAAGTTGCAATGTTCCCCAAACCATAAGACAAGTAAGTTTAATATATTGAAACATTTTAAATAAATAAAAAGCTTCATATTTTTTTACATTTAGCTAGCAACCTAGACCACAGAAAGCATTAAATCAGTTAAAATTATAATTCAATTTAATAATATTTCTCACACTATATAATTCGCTAGTTATGTCACTGGACCATGTCCACAACATAATATTATCCTAAAATACAAATAAAATATTGATATAGTTCTTTGCGTTCTACAGGTTATAACACTTCCGTCGAATAGTCAACCAGGAATACCAAAAGTACGAGTGATTACAGCTGGATCGCTTAAGGACGTTATTATTTTTAAGGTAAACAATTTTCTTGAACATATTCATGTAATGTGATATCAATAAATAAAAAATTATGTTTGCTTGTTCGTCTTTTATGCGTTTCTATACTATTCATCTGATCCCAATCAGACTAGAAACTATTATAGTTTTTAGAATTGACGTTTAGTTTGAAAAGCGTTCTGAGAATTTGCAGGATTTCATGTATTCTGAACACAATAAATTCCTTTTTACCTTTACTTACCAACTTTTGGAATTATTTCAGTTTTAACCAATGTGGTTTAATTTACAGGATAAATCACTTGGCATACGCCAAACAGCTAATTCAGAACAGATTTTAATAAGAAAATTAAGAAAACAAAACATATTACTTCGAAAAAAATTGAAGAATCAAGGACAAAAGATTCGAAGGCAGAAAAAGAAGATCGTTAGTTTAAAACTTTTATACAATGATTTGATTAAAAAACAAATGATAAATCGTGATAATTTAAGCATCCTTAATGAATGTTCAGGTCCAAAAGAATTACTAGAACGCCAAATTTCAAAGCACCGTGGTGAGTCTCTCCCTAAAACTTATAGTTCTGAATTAAGAACTTTTGCTTTGACTTTAATTTTTTTGTCTCCAAAAGCATATGATTATGTCAGATCTACTTATAATACTTGCTTGCCACATCCAAGAACACTTTGCAAGTGGTATGAGAATGTAGACGCTGAACCCGGGTTCAGTAAGGAGTCATTACTCACTCTCAAAAAATTTACTGAATCTAGTTCACATCCAATTTATTGTAGCTTAATTATTGATGAAATGTCAATTCGCAAATCTCTTGAGTGGGATAATGTCAAGAAAGTATTTCGTGGTCGTGTAAATACCGGTAATGCAATTGATAGCGATTCCCTCGAATACGCAACGGAGGCCCTTGTATTTCTTGTAGTCGCGATTAATGGATCATGGAAACTTCCAGTTGCCTATTTTTTAATTCATTCATTAAACGGGCTTCAAAAAGCCAACTTAGTTAAAATGTGCCTTTTACAATTAAAAGAATGCAATGTGCATACAGTAGCCCTAACATTTGATGGTGCTGCGTCTAATATCGGAATGGCAGAAAATTTGGGTTGCAATTTCAAAATTTTGACAGATAATATTGTTACAAAATTTAACTACGAAGGCGTTTCTGTGAATGTATTTTTTGATCCTTGCCATATGATAAAGTTGGTTAGAAACGCATTTGGAGAACTGAAACAAATTGTTAATGAAGTAGGGGAAATCATAGATTTTAAATATATACAATTATTATTAGAATTACAGGAAAATGAGGGTCTTCATCTAGGGACTAAATTACGGAAAGCACATGTCAATTTTTTTAGGCAAAAAATGAAAGTTCGTTTGGCCACACAATTAATGAGTTCCTCTGTATCTGATGCTCTGAAATTTTGTAAAGACACTCTTCTGTTATCAGAGTTTAAGGATTGTGGTCCAACAGTTGAATTTATCAAGTTAATGAATGACGTATTCGATATTTTAAACAGCCATTCCAAAATGCCATCCGGATGGAAGAAAGCACTTTTTGATAAAAACATCGAAATTACAAGAGGGTTTTTTCTATCAGCCGTGCATTATATAAAAAATCTTGCCTTTACAGACGGAAGCTTGGTTTGCACGTCTAGAAGAAAGACAGGATTTGTTGGGCTCATCGTTTGCGCGGCTAGTGCGTTAAATTTATATGAAGACGTAGTTGAAAAAGCGGGTCTACATTTTTTACCTCTTTATAAAATTAGCCAGGACCATCTTGAATTATTTTTTTCCTCTATACGATCTAGGGGAGGTTGGAATAATAATCCAACGTCCACACAATTCAACGGAGCTTATAGAAGGCTTCTTGTACGAGCTCAAATAAGAGAAGGGGGCGTAGGGAATTGTATTCCATTGGAACACATATCAGTTCTTAATATGTCAAGCCGACGAGATCCACTGATAGCTATAAATTCTTGTACTAGACTAATCGATACTAAAATTGAAAATGAAGACTTTAAATTAAAGTTTGATTTAAATTCACTTATTTTAACAGAATATAGTTCACACGTTGTAGCATATATAGCAGGATTTATTGTAAAGCAATTGGCAAAAAATATTAAATGCGAAAAATGTTTAGGATTAATTTTCGACACAAATAATAGTAGTGTTCTGACCAAAACCAAAGACAAGGGAGGGCTTACATATGCCAGTGATAAAATTATAAATTTAATCAAAATGTGTGAAAAATTTTTAAAGCATAAAGGTTTTGAAGCCTCTTATTTGAGTATCTGTTCATTATTTTTTGAGAATTTTGATTTCAGAAACCATTTCAAGGACGAAGATAGGTTTCATGAAAGTGAGCACAAAATTCTTTTAATTAAAGCGATTATCTATAAGTATCTAGATATAAGATTTAAACACGAAGGTAAAAAAATATCAGAGTCGCTATCAGATCGCGCATTCTACACGAAACTGATATTATTTAAAAATCAATAAGGAACTATTGTATGCTTTTTTATTTTTCAAATTACCTACCCTACCTGATGATTCTAAATAAAGATTATAAAAAAACTAATTCATCTTTTTATTTATCGATATATCGATAAACCGCAGCCCTTACAACTTTACCGAGGCTCCGCCCATACGCCATTTTTAAGGTCCCGGAAGCTTCAAAACTAAAATCATGTTTCATATCCTCTTTATATATATAATCAATGAGGTAAACCATGAAAGAGTGCGTGTTATGCAAAACTCTTTACCAGAAGGGAAGTGGGGTTACATTCCACAAGTAAGTGAATTTACGGCTAATATTCAAGAAATTAAAACTTCTATTGATATTATAGGCACTTAAAAATATGTTACTAATCTTATTTATACGTGATTACAACGCATTTGTCTTTGTATTATCGGTTTTTTATAAACAATAAAATTCAATAGTGCTGTAAAAGTTCCTTGTCGATAAAATTTATCGATATTTTTTCTATCAATATCTTAAATAGATAGAACGTTCAAGAACGTAAAAATCGCCGAAGACAGATTTTTATTATCAAATACATATTATTTTAAAACAATGTTTACTAATTCACAGGTTTCCGACTGGCAATAGAAGACTAGAATTATGGCTCAAAAACATTGAAAAGCCTAGTTGGCGTCCGAAAAAATATGATTACATCTGTTCCAAACACTTCTCTGATGACTGTTTTATTAAACATAACTCATGTACTACTTTGATGATTTTTATTTTCTATAAATACCTTACCTACTCCATTGCTTCCCAAACAACATTATATTACCTCATTTCTAATTAAAAAACGATCCTTATTTAAGTAGGATCTAGCTAGTCACACACCACCCTTTAGTCCGGTTTCGGCTTATCCTAAGATTACCTACCCTACCCATGAGCGATTCGGCTAATCATTATCATTATTTGCTTCATCTTAGTATTAACCACTCGACTATTTTGGACATTAGCCATTTTTAAAGGAATGGATCATAATTATTTTCATTTTACTGCATGGGTAGGTTTAAGCATAAACATTTTTATCGATGTATCATATCACTGTCCCATCTCTATTATTAGTTCCATTCCCCCTCACTGCCGCTATCAGCGCCAAAATGGCGAAAATCAAATAGGCACACGATAACCGGGCTTATGATTAGTCCAGCGATGTATACCATAGAGGTCAGTGCATATCCCTTATTCTCTAATCTGTGGGTTGGTGCAACAAGCAAGCAAGCATACTTGTCCTCTTATTAGTCTGTGGAAGCTGGAAGTGAGCAACGACGACCACCAAAGCAAGCATCATATTTGTGTGAAAACTGGGAAAGATTTAGTGATCATGAAATCTAAAAAACGTCACCATACATCTTCCGAAGATTCTGAAGAGTCAGATGCAAGTGATAATAGCAGTTCATCTGGAAGTGAGAGTGATGATTCCTCGCTATCAGAACACCGCTACAAAAAGAAAAGAAAACGTGCTGATTCCTCGGAATCAGATAGCGATTCAAATGATCAAAAACGCACCAAGAAACGTAAGCACAAGAAAAAGAAGAAGAAACATACTAAAAAGAAGAAGCGATCTGACAACGCTGATGATAACAGTGCTTCTGGCGGAGAGATGTCGTCAATAAGCGAAGGCGAGATGTCTTCAAAAAAGAAACGAAAACATAAACATAAGCATAGCAGACGAGGCCGCAGTACATCAGTGAGCGTGATTGGTAAGATTTTTTTATGGAGTTGGTAATTTATCCGTAATAAATCGATCACAATAGCCTGCCATACACATGCAAGCCTGCGAGTGTAAAATAGCCCGCTTGCCGCCCGCTGTTATCTGGCACTACATGTCTATGTGAAACATATTCCAGTTTCATGCAATGCAATTTTATCTGATTTGCCACTGGCATGTTTGTGTCATGCACCCCTAGCATCTTCCCGGGGCTACTTGCTTACTTTGAATTAGTTAAAGTGAAATATACATGTTAGTTTAAATTCCTGGTTTACTGTTGTGTCTAACACAGGTTGTGGGCTTATTGTGGGAGGGAACTTGAGGTTGTATTCTCAATATGTTGATCTAGATTGAAAATGCAGTTGAATCATATTAAAGTAATAATATGTTATGTGCAGAAGAAGATCATGGCCAACCCCGCCTGCATAGTGTTGTAAAAGAACGTCGAGGATCCTCTGAAGAAGGGAGTCAACCTGCCCGGACATATTACCAGTAAGTACAGTAAGAGCTTTAAACTGTTATTAACATGTCATGGAATATTGCTTAAGTTGATTGAACCACCTGTGTACTATATATACAATACATCTATGCTTAATAACAATCTAAAGGACAATGCCCATGCAACTATGGGCCCCTATACTAAGTTGTATCGAAACCAATCTTGATTTTATAATAGATTACACCGTTCCTTTTAACTCAAGAAGTGATTTTTTAAATAAAATTGAGACAATTGCTGATTTTTCTTTGCTTTCATGTCTTTGAAAGTAATGTAAAATCAACTCAACATTTTACTGCTAGAATGAAATTCCCTATTGTGGCCCAAATTATTTTGTGAATGGATTTAACTAACAACACTAATTTGAACTTGACACTTCACTTTTGGTAACATATTAGGGCCTTGGTATTAATTTGATTTCAAAAATAAAATCAAATACCAATAAAATCATATTAATTTTAAAAATTTCATAAATTTAGGCTAATATCCATTATACTATTCTCTAGGAAAGAATATCATAGGTCTGTCTCGCATGAGGACTTTGAGAGGGAAAGGGAGGTGCAGCGCTTCTACCGTGGATCTAGTAAGGAGCGCAGGATCCAATATCAACAACAATACGAATATAACAGGGAACACAATGAAAGGTATATTTTTTAATGGCAGTAACATCAACATCCCCATGCCTATGTTTCCCAGAGAGGTGGGTAGAGGCACATGCACATTTTGCCATTTTTATTCTAGGCACAATCTCAATGCAAGGGGCCTTGTGGCATAGTCCACCATTCAGCCCAGTATGGGGTGGCAATATTCACATTGCTCTTAAAAGTTGTGTACATTTTTATCATTTGAAAATATTATGTTAACTTTTTATGTTAAGTCCTTTTCTTTACAACTTTCATTGTTTTTAAATAATTATGGTGCAGTGACATTTTGTTTCACCCAGTGGGAAGATCTCTGCCATGCTACTGCACTTTGTCTCACACCCTCCCATTGGATGAAATAAGATGCTACCACTATTATTGCTTACAATCATTGAAAGTTCTATTGAAGAATAAATATATGCATTCATAATATTTTATTATACTTATTGCATTATTGCAGATATGTACAATATCAAGAGAAATATGATAGGAATAGGGAGAAATACACCCAAGGTGTGCAATACCATGATTCCAATGAAGACCATAACAGAAGGCAAAGAGAATATATTGAGTACAAAAGGTACATTTGCTGTGTAAATGTGTAGCTTTAACTGTGTACACACAAAATCAAATGCATTTTTTTTCTCTATCATCCATATGTTTGACTAAAAAATCTATAATAATTAGTCTGTGTCACCACAATCACATTCCAGACGGCCTAGCATGCTTGGCCGTGACAAGTCAAAAGTGAAGCATCAAGCATGTGAATGTTTTCCAATGTAATTGCCTAATATTATTGCTTCAATAGTTAATGGTGTGACAACTGAGAAACGTAATAAATCTTATTGAAAATATTACTATTTATATAATGAGAATGATATAATTCAATCTTTTTGACCATTCATCAGCCGAGTGACGCCCGCTGCTGGACATATGTCTCGTTAACACGTGACCGTAAACACTATTTCTAGAAGGGGCCGTCACATCACGGCATTTTGGCGTTTAACCTTAGTCTTGTGTTGGTTCTAAGGTGACGTCATTTTGACGACATATCATGTAGGACGTTTGAGCGTTATTGCACGACCCTTTTATGATTATTTTCTTGTGGGATGTGTGACAAAATCCATGGAATATGCCTTGTTGCAGTGGAAATAGTCTCGGATATGTTACACTACTTACTTTATGGCTTTTATTAATATTACCAGCATTTTAAAGGAAATGTGTGTTACGTTATAACTTCTAGTGTGTGTATCATAATAGTGTATTTTTTTCGTAAAAGCGAATTACGAGTAAACTTTAGACCCATGACATTTTACAAGTGTGGTATAATTTATTTTAGAAGTCAACGGTATGAAGAGCACAAAGCTCCAGAGCAGGAGTTTCGCAGAAGACCACGGGATGAGGAACGTTACCAGCAGCCCAGAGAAGAACCAAGAGGTATTAGAACTTTTTTATTTATTTATGAACCGGAATAATGTTTTTGTGTAGTGGTTTTGATTAGTCTAATTCTTTTAGGTTACAACCGCTACCATCAAAACTTTGAAGAGCGCGGACCCAAACGCCGTGAGTTTGACGACAACAGGGATTATCGTGAAAGGTGACACTTAATATTTAACTTTTGAATTGTAACAAATATTCTTTGTTAATCTCATTGATCACAATCTAAATATACTGAATGATATGTATAGGCGAGGACCTCCCGAACATGACCGCTTCCGTGACAGAGAGTATCCTGACAGAAAAGAAAGGTATCAGCGTGAAGAGGCCATACCTCCAGAGAGGTATGTACATATTTATTATTTCATATTTAAATAGAAAATTAATTATTTGAATGAAATGTCATATCTTCAGTGAATTCTTTATTTATAAATGCGTAATTATATTCACTGTACAATTGAATAAATCAAACAAGCAAGTGTTGTTGCATGCATGTGCTGACCGAGACCGGCCAGTGATGGTATATCCGCGACGTTAAATAACTATATTTATTTTTACAGTGACCACTCTACAGAAAAATATTATGATCAGAACATGACTGTGTTGCAAAGACATTTTAACATTTGCACCTTAAATGATAATGATTATAGGCATGTGTGAACCTATCACTTGTTATAGATTTATTGGACACTTACACAGCAGATATGTATCTCTGGATTCCACACGCCCCAACAGGATGAAGATACAATTATATACATCTACATAGAAGTTTTATACTGTCTTTGGATATATGTCACTTGTTTGTATGAAATTGAAATTGAAATACAATCAAAGATGAAAAAAACATATCTACAGTAACTCATCATCTGAAGATTTTTATGAAGCTGTCGAACTTGTGGAGGCGGATTTGTTGGAGGATAAGATTGGAATGGAAAAATATGTATGAACTCTGTATAAATTCAGAAATGTTATTTATTTAATGGTGAGACTAAAATAGCAAACATATTTTAAAACTTGAATATTGTGGAAAATACATAAAAGCAGTAAATATATGTTTGGGGACAGTAAACAGTTAAGAAATGCGACGTAAAGGATGAGCTTGAAATAACAAACATATATTTAAGAACTATAAGAGTTCAAGAAAGTGATGTAAAAGATGATATCGGAACAGGAAACATATATCTGAGACCTGTATCAGTTCATGAGAGTTATGTAAAGCATGCGATTGGAACAGGAAACATATTTGAGAACTCGAAGAGTTCATGAAAGTGCTAAAAAAGATGAGTTGGGAACAGGATACATATATTTGAGAACTGTAAGAATTCATCAGCGTAATTTAAAAAATGAGTTTGAAATATTTTTTTACACAAATAAAAAAAAAAGCATATGGGAAGTAAGAGATCAAGAAAGTGATGTTATGGATTAGTTTTAATCACCATGACTCCTATCTCATAGTGACCATATAATTACGTACGAAATTGATATGGATCACCATATGGATCTTGCAGCAACAAGAACTGCAGCTATTTATTTTATTCACTCAACGTTTGGTAGTACCATTTGGTTTATTTTGAAGAAAATATTTATTTAGAAAACGTGGTTTGTTGCAAAGATGCAAAGAAAAATACTACAACATTTATAGAAAACATAGATAAAAATAAAATCAGGAAATGATTAGTCCACCATTATCATATCATCATTTCAAGGACATGAAAACTGCAAATGGCAGGCAGAATAATCTTGACTCCATTTATTTTATAATGCATTCCTACATTATTTAATTCCACGATTAAGACTATGGATTATGAAACACTACGCAACCATCGCTCAAATATCAATATATCAGCAGTTTCATGTATTACATACCTAATAAGTGTGAGAGATATACTTGTGGAAACTACGTCACAAATGAATAAAATAAATTCGTAATATATATCCCACGGATTGTAACTGTCTCGTTCTACATTGATATTTATGCAATATTCTATCAAGTATTGTGGTTTTAATATGGGAAATTGGAGAGGCCTTGCCTTTGAACTTACTGAGAACCGGCTGACTCAAACCCATCTTTCTAAGAGTAAATTTAATTATGAGAAATCCACGAATGGATGATTTTAGTAGGTATGATCGTGAATCAGCATTATAATTCAAAAGTAATGGTAAGTCTATGATTTATAGGAGTGTCGAAATAATTGGTTCTTCATGTTGAAGATAACTTTAAACAGCTATGTTATGATGAAAAATTTATTAACTAAGGACAAGAATCCTAATCGTACCTGCATTCTTTTATAAAGGTCGGTATTTTTTGGGCAAGCAACAGGATTATATTACATTTTATAATTAATCTCCTAACACTTTACGCTCAGTCAATCGACCATAATAAAAGGATCTTGGTAGGTTTCTAGTATAGGAAAAATATATGAATAAGAACACAAGTACTTGATTTGTCATTTTGTGTTGTATTTTTTTTATTTTAAGCTTTTCACATGTTTTGGAACACGCAAATTGCAATCCATTCATCAATGTAAACCGTGTCGTGGTGCTAGACAATGCGACCGCCGCTGCCTGTGAATCCATCTTCTGTTTTGTCGGTTGCAGGCCGCGCGACGTGCGCCGCGAGAAGCCGCCGCCGAGTTCAACGGTCCGGCCCGACAAGCCCGCCGCTGCGTACCAGCCCCAGAGGTGCGGTACAGTCGACTCTTCCGCCGCAGTGCTCCACTGCGGCTGGGTCGCGTGCACATTCCTTTCTACCAAAAAGAAATATCAGCGCCCCGTGGCCAGCTCATTTTAGTTTAAGATCGACTTAGAAACAAACGAAGACGTTATCAGCATAGATATTTTTCTGTCTTAAAATCTTAATTTGGTCTACTGAACTGCACAGGCTACTCGTGCCGGCCCCCCTTTGCAGGTTTCTACAACCCCTACTGTGAGGACCCCTGGTTTAGTGTGTGTAATAACAGAGCAGAGTGGCCGGGATTTTCGGTCGTACGAAAGGCTCCCGGTTATATGGGAGCCTAAAACTAATAAATGTTATTGTTTAATAGGGACCGATCAAGATCGCGAAGTCAAGAAACTCGCAGCAAGGAGAGGGTTCGAAGGCCAGATAATAGGGAGGAGCGGACCGCACGCGACGAGCGGGGCGAAGGGCGGGGTGATGAGCGGAGCGACGGGCGGGGCGAAGGGCGGGGTGATGGGCGGGGTGACGGGCGGGGCGGTGAGAGGAGCGACGGTCGGGGCGAGCGGCCGCCACGCCGCGACACCAGCCGCCCTGCACCCGCCAAGCCCGGCGTCAGGGACCGCAACCCACGGGACCGCAAGACCAGGTGCACTACCATAACCTTACATGTACAAGTTCTCCATCAGAAACTCCACCACTCAGTTGTAGCGTCGGCAATGTTCCCACTGCAATGCGGCGGCTTTCGGAAGAGCTCGCGATTTTTGACGATGCTGTTGTATTGTTGTTGTACTGTTGTATTGGCTGTAATAAAGCTGTAGTTTTTTTTTTCTAAGACTTGTATGTAACATGTATCCATCACATTTTTTTTTATTTGTAGATTTGCGGACGCAGACGCCAACAAAGAATACGACTGGGGCAAAACAGAAGTCAAGAATGAAGATGACAAGGACCAAGGCGATAAAGAGAAGCCCAACTTCGGTCTCTCTGGCAAGTTGACAGCCGACGCTAACACGGTCAACGGCGTAGTCATAAAATACACGGAGCCTGATGATGCCAAACAGCCAAAAAGAAGATGGAGGTAACATAATTTTTTTATTGCCAAACATTTTTACTTCTACCTAGTACTAATAAACTTGCATAATGTGTGCCCCCCCCCCCCCCCCCTGCATACATGTCATAATTTTTAAGTTATTCTAAGTATGCAATGTTCAATGCAACAATAGGGCATCAATTTTGTTATCTGGACAGTCATTGACATTTTGACTCAATTCGACATAGAATAGAGGAATAAGTACAATGATTTGAAATGTTTTAAACTCTTGTCATTTATTTTGTTTGAAACACTTTATTTTTACCATCCCTCCCTTAAACCCCCGAAGCCAACCCGGGTGGACCCGAAAGCTAGTATCCGATAGACGGGTGTCCGCTTCAACCAGCTGCGTACCTTAAAGTGCCTGTGTCGGCAGGTTCTACCCGTTCAAGGGCGACAAGCCGCTGCCCATCCTGTACATCCACCGGCAGTCGGCGTTCCTGCTGGGGCGCGACAAGAAGGTGGCGGACATCGCGCTGGAGCACCCGTCCGTGAGCAAGCAGCACGCCGCGCTGCAGTTCCGCGCCACGCCCTTCGCGCGCGCCGACGGCTCGCAGGGCCGCCGCGTGCGACCCTACATCATCGACCTCGGTGCGGGGACCCCGGCTTACACTTTTCCATTCGCTTCTCTGCATGAGGGCCCCCTAGTTTCTGCCAAACAACTAACTAATAAATGCATTTTTGCCCGAAAATCAAACAATAATTAACCTATATTGCCCAGGATGTTTAATAGAATAAAGACACCTCTGGTGGATCCTGTAAGGCGATCGCATCAACTTAGAGAAACCCTGCTGATACTTTCATTACTTGGACCCGAGTCGTGGACGTTTAATATCTACATTAGCTATAATAAAGCCCATTGTCTAACTGCCAAACGCAAGACCCAATTTCTATGCGTTTTTTTGTTATAATACGAGATGTCTATCGGCGCAGATTCCGCGAACGGCACATTCGTGAACAACAAGAAGATCGAGGCGCGCCGGTACGTGGAGCTGTTGGAGCGCGACGTGGTGAAGTTTGGGTTCTCGCAGCGCGAGTACGTGCTGCTGCACGAGAACAGCAAGGACGAGGCGCAGGACGACGACCACGACCCGCCGCCGCCCGACGCCGCCACCACCGACCAGATCAAGACCGACAAGCGCATCAAGCAGGAGATCGCTGAGGACGGCGAGTGAACCGTACTACACTACATATACAATAGCCGTCGCGACACGTGAGTACGGGGAGACCACGTTCGCGCATATCAAAAGCCGTGTCGAGCTAGACTGCAGCTTTTAGAGGCCGGCTCGGTGCAGAGATCAGCCTTGAGGGTTCGCGGTCAGAACGGCCATAGACTTAGACTTCATTTTATTTTATAAGACAAAATGATTACCCCAAATACATAGAAATGTATATCTATTTATAATAGATATATAGATTAACAAAGGTATAAGGTATACTGGGTGAGTTTAAACCTGGCACTGCTGAACACTGCATTGCCTCACGTGTGCCGCGCCAACGATTTGGTCATCGACCGATATAGGTGTTAGACTCGGCGGCATTTACCTGCCAACCACGCGTGCCACGCTCGGTACATGATATGGTTTCATTTCCATCCCAATAAAGTGGATTGCCTTTTTAAAACCCACGGTGTAATTATAGTACCATTGCGTTGGATATGCTATTTCTGTATGGTGTAGATTGAAGGCAATATAAAAATTCTTATGTGGATTTGAATAAAACTTTTCTAGAAGTACCCTGTCTAATTAAACCATGAAGAGGTTATTTTTTTTATTTTGACATTTATATTAGTTAATCAATTCACCAATATAGTTTTCTTTTAACGATAACTGGGAGATTTAAATACAATGTTAATAATTGTAACTTCCGTACGATTAATGTACATAACTTTGTACTGATTTCATATTATTATAATAACTGTTTACTTTACCTAGACTATTAAACCTAGTATCTTAAACATAGAAAAAGTTTTCGTGAACTTTTTAGTAAAACTATCGTCGATGCTTTGAACTGGTATCTAAAATAAAACTCGCGACATAAATTATGTACGTCATGGCAAAATATTTACTTATGGCTTATAATAAATGCAATAATATTTTGTCCACAGTCGTTTTTCTTGCGTCCCAATTTATCGTATCACATATTTTACGCTAATATATACAGCCAGTCGTTTAACAATTATTTACAGCCGTAGTCTAGTCGAAATAAATAACATTAAATACACATTATCTAATACCGAACCCGGTATTCGGTGGACAATATAACACAAATAGTTGGTCTAATATCACAGTTCAGAGTGGGGTCTTAAATAGGTGGTCGTCGAAATCGAGTTGTGTCCGGCGCCGCAGCTCGCCGCTGCGCAGCGGCACCACCGTGGCGCGCAGCGACCGCGTGCGCAGCGGCCGCCGCGGCGCGGGCCGGCCCACTCGCACCCCGCCCGGGCCCCAAGCACCGCGCGGGATCTCGTACCTGCACATACACAACGCGTCTAGTCTCACCCGTGTGTTCTGTTAAGGGGGAAGCGCAAGGTCAGGGCGCGAAATTCAAAATGTCAATGGTTTTTATATTTTTACGAAAAATTTGGACATCTTTACGATGTAATTTAGTGTTTTGCTATATTAAACGATATTAAAACCGCTGTTTTTACTAACTTTATGGTGTTTTATCGCTTTAGGTATTTTTAAGCAAACTTAATACATCGAGACATCCAATGCAGAATGCTAATATGCATTTTGAATTTCGCGCCCTGACCTTGCGCTTCCACCTTAACACAAACATATGACGACACTTAGTCCATTATTTAGAACGCAATCGTTGAGGTCACTGGGTTGAAAAAAGCGCTTAATACTTAACGTATATGACTCCTAGCTAATGCAAAAATCATATCAAAGTAACTAACAAAATTGAAAGGTACATATTGTAGACCTTATTCAATTATTCCCGAGATTTTCGTTAATCTGTCAATTTTAGCGAATGGATGGCGTCAAAAGTACTTTGGGAATTATAAATTACACAGTTTTTCTCGGACTAATAATACTTATTGTTTAAAAAAATCTACTCGTACCCGTCGCATATCGTGGCCGGCGCAGACTCGCTCCCGCTCTCGTGCATGAGCTCCAAGTACGGGAGCAAGCGGGACGGCTCCATCTGATGCTCTGGCGAGTCTTCGTCTACATACAGAAATATTATTAACTTATACATTCCTATGAACAATAAACTATGACTGACTGATATTATGATGATTGATAACGAACCTAAGCAGGCGTTGTCATTCTCGTCCAAAAGGTAGGTGCGGTTGTCGACGGCATCTGAACATGCGGCCATGCATAATTTTAATTATTAGTATTTTATTAGTATCATATAGCGTCTGAAATTTTCTGAGATAATTTATGATTACGCATGATGTTATGAAATAATGCAGCATTACAATTTTTTAAGTTGAGACCATGCTGAAAGGCTGGCTGTATTTTTTTAAATCCTAGGCTGATTTTAATTATTTTTTATTCACGTAGGTAGACCATTAAGTACAGTACTTATGAATCGTCAAAAGTTACAAAATATTATGCTACTACTTTACCACCCGTTCGGAATGCCGTTCCTATGGAGAAGAACGGGCAAGAAACTACATAGTTGCTATGTCTTTAATAAGATCTTTTACATTTTTGAGCAATACATTGTTATAGGTATGTGAGAACAATGTAGGAACGGCTAATCAGACTTTAGCAGCAGGTCAAAAAAAGTACTAAGTATAAACTGTCGATTGAATCATGCTTTTTATGTAAGCTCCGTTCCAAATTGATTTTCTGTCGATGTAAACCAACATCTTGCTTACTTGCACATTCACGGTGACAACAGCGGTACATTTATGTTGGAGTCTAATCGATTTAGAATAGAATTTACAGACATAATTACCGAAATATTGAATTGTCACAATAATACACGTATGCCGTAGAAATAATGTAAATTAGTGCATGCTGCTCAAGTTATGATTATATAGTAATCTATAAAGCTGAATCATGCTTCCTTTGTCCGACCTTTTATTATTGAATAATGTGTTGTATGGTGATAGTCATAAGAGTGAAATTACCGTGTAAGTTTATGATAATTGTATAAAGTTCTATCAAGCTTCGAATGGTTTTGGTTGTGTCCGATGTATTATGATTGGATAATGAGTTGTATGGCTAGTAGTGGTAAGGCTGGTATTACCGTCTCCGAGCAGCGTGAGGTAGTGGTGGGGCAGCTGGGGTTGCGGGTGGGGCGGGTGGGGCGGGAGCGGCGCGGCGGTGAGCGCCAGGCGCAGCGCGCGCAGCTCGTCGAGGCAGCGCCGGAACGAGGGCCGCGCCTCCGCCGAGTAGCTCCAGCACTTCTGCAGCAGCTCGTAGCTGACATACACAATCACAACTGTATACCGATCCCGTATCCAGTACATACAATGTTACGATACTTCGCACACATTCAATAATACCGTACTGATACACCATCGACTATACAAATATTCTGCTGTACTGGGACACTATAGACCCTAATCAACATTGATCGTGAACAGAAAAACTAATGCAGTTAAAGCTATTTAGAAGTAACTTCTTACGCGTGGCTATATTTTTTTGTTAAGCCCAGTGGACTATAGCTATCCATTTCTAGAGTTAAAAATCCTAAATGTTGATCCACGCTATGGCTAAAAGATATTACCATGCATATAAAATTTCAATACTGTTCCCGATATATGCGATCAGAAAGACAGACCTAAAATCCAAAATTGGTTTCTGTATCGAGAATAATATTCAATCTTCAATTTTTTTTAATATTAAATTTAACAGACAGTCAAGTTGTAGTCTTATTTATATGTAAATAAATGCGACTTTACATAAGTTATATTGTTGAAATAGAGAGCATATTGTGTTATATACATACAAGGCATCCGGGCAATTGGGCGGGCGGTCGGGCGTGCCGCCGGCGCGCACGTACGCCAGCACCTGGCGGTTGGTGCGCGCCGGGTACGGCTGCTGGCCCAGCGATAACACCTGCAGAGGAAAATTAACCTTATATACCTAATTAATTACACATAATAAACTAAATTTATATGCCTAGAATCTGCATTACCTCCCAACAAAGTACTCCCCACGCCCAAACGTCCGATTGACATGAGAATACTCCGTCAACCAGACACTCCACCGCCATCCATCTCACTGGTAGCAAACCTGGGATTCAAGAAAAAAGGAACACATTCAAATGACATTTATTATTAAATTATTTTTTAAGTATCATATTCTGTTTTCAAATAAAAGCGTTATGACATATTAAGTGTATGTTACCTTCTCCCTCTTTCCGGTAATAGTCGTTCTTGTAGATGTCCCTGGCGAGGCCGAAGTCCCCGATCTTGACGACGCGTCCGCGCGCGCGCTGCGCCACGAGGCAGTTGCGCGCCGCCAGGTCGCGGTGCACGAAGTGCATCTCCTCCAGGTAGCGGCAGCCCAGCGTCACGTCCTCGCACATGCTCAGCAGGTCCAGCAGGCTCAGGGACTCGGACGTGTACTGTGCACATACACATACCATTAGGCCTAGCCACGTTTTTTTTGTAACATCCATTTTATAAAACAGGTTCGTCCAACGCTTTAAGGGTCACTTAAGAGTTCAGTCCCCGGTTTGCACCTTTGATATTTTTGTATTTAATGTGGGAATCTCAAGTTAGACATTGATATCAATTAGGGCACGTAAAGGCAAACATTGTAAGGAAACTTGCACGTCTGTCGAAAGAGATGTGAAGTTCATGGGCAAGCGTAGTGGACGATGACCCGAATGTGTCTCGCATTGAGGTAGGCCCGATATAATGGATATAATGGCTATAGGATCACCCCTATTACATGGGGACCATTGGCGAAATCAAAGTTCAAGGCAATATGCTCAAATGGTGTTTTGTAAAAGTATTCGGTGCAACTTTATTTTATACATATATCAAATCTACAATCTAAAACTGCTAAATTAGTTCTTACGAACCATTGCGTTAATTTTGGATGTAATAAAATACATTCAGAGATATTAAACTATGCAGCTTGGGAATCACTACGTGTGTTATTATATAACGAAAATGAATTGTGTAGGTGGTAAGAAATAATTGTAACAATGGAACTGTGACTACAGCTAAAAGGAAATGCTGCAATATATACGCACCAATGAAACTCGTTTGCCTCGCAAATAGCTGAGCAAGTCTCCACCTTCCATCAGCTCCATAATTATGTAGTTGGGGTCATTGTCCAGGCACACACCAAGCAGTCGTAAAATATGCTCGTGTTTGAAATTCGACATGAGAGCGGCTTCTTTCAGAAATTCAGTCTTCTCTTGTTCGGTGGCGCCTTTTCGTAATGTCTGCCAAAATACAGAATATCCACAACTTATATGAGAAATGGCCTATGAAAAATATGTCAAATAAGTTGTGGATAGGGTGTCGGCGCGCGTCAATCGCTTTCTTAACTTGGACCAAATGGAAGATTTAAAAATGCCGACATCAAATATAGCTACCTACTTTCTAAACAACCGTATATAGGTATATCTCCATCCACGACACTTTACTACTATAAAACCCGTAAACAAAGTGAGCGGTTTAGTTTTTTTTTCCTTTTGTGATACGGAACCCTTAAAAATATGTAACCTCCTTTATATCACGATGTGGGTTATCCCACAGAGCTAACGCGCAGTCTAGCGAGCCTGGTTTGACATAGGCCGCGTACCGGCTGACGGCGCAGGGCATATGAGTAAAAAAGTGAAGAACAATATCAACGACAATTAGCGTAATTACATCCACCGTCATTTTACTGACCTTGACGGCGACTTTAGTATCGGCGGTGGTTCCATTGATCTGGCGCGCGACCCCCTCGAACACCTCGCCGAACGCGCCCGAGCCCAGGAACTTGGTCAGGGTTATTTGTTCGCGACGTATGTGGGGTAGCGCCGCTAGCTCCGCGTCCGTCGGACAATGTGCGCCCTGAAATAAATAAGAGCTCATATAACGTAATGAAGAATGAAAATTAAGGTAGTTTTGTACATTACTAATTCTGTACCTTTTCTGATCGGTAACATCATGGTATAATAATATACTACGCCATTATGTGAAGTCAGAATTTCGATGTCAATTTAAAAAAAAAATCTCAATAAATCATCAATTTTGTTTTCACATAATTATTACAAAAGAAGAAGGAGAAGCTAAAAAGCCCGGGTTCCAAACGGTATTCTCTTCCAGTGAAACGCTAGATCACGTGATTAGCCCATGACGACGTCATTGGCCATCTAGGACCAATGAGCGTTAATTCTATTCAGGATGTCAATTAGGCAGCACTGATCGTCACGTGACCGATTTTAATAACATTACGCCCGCGATCAGAGATATTAGATGAAGGTAGTTTTGGACAGTTACTTTTTTTCTAATCGGTATCTTTAAACATCTGTATTTTTGTCGGGTTATTACAAAAATTATATCAGTTACTCAACATCTTAATTTAAAAGATAATTAGTCATATAGATGATTGATGAATGAACTCGCCTGATTGTATAGTATGTTAGTGGAGTGCCTGGTCGGCAGCTCCCGCAGCGTGGCTAGCTCGACGTCGGGCCCTCGCCTCGGAGTGTTTGTTGTCATCTGATTGTCAACAGCCGCTTTTTTTCTGGCACGACTGTTGTATGCTGCTGCAAGGAATAATTTTTGAATAATTGTCTGTTATTACAAAACAATGAATGTTAATTTTGTTTAATCGGTTTACGCTTACGACTTTGATATTTAGTAAACTTCTGTTTTTGTTTTTACAGTCATAATTCTGTAATAGTTTTGAGGTATTTTGTTTTTTACGCGTAACAATTTTTTTATTATGTGAAGTCAGAATTTCGATACGTCGATTTTAAAAAAAATATTTTGCTTCGAAGAAAACGTAAATTCGGATTTAGAAATGTGTATATTTACATTATTATAAATTGCGTAACATTGGGGTGTATTTATTACAAATGTCATCTATCCCTAAATCCGAGTTGGCGACCGCGGTTATATTGACCAATTCAACAAGGGTTTCACTTTCTAGGGTTTATTTGGGAGGCCTACTGTTTCTACGAATAAGATATCCATCCATTTTCAAACTCGTCACGTGCTTGTCTGTTTTGCTGTATAGTGTGGAGAGTAAAGGATCGCATATGTACCATACAGTCCGGCGGCGGCGCCGGCGAGCAGCAGCGCCAGCAGCGCGAGCAGCGCCAGCGCCAGCGCGGCGGCGGGCGGGCGCTGCGGCGGCAGCGCGGCCGCGCCCAGCGCCGCGCCCGGCGACAGCGCGCCCCAGCCGTGCGCGTTGCGCGCCTGCACGCGCGCCCAGTACCCCGCGCCCGCCGCGCCCGCCGCGCCCTCGCTCAGCAGCCAGTACGTCTCTACGCATCGTGCATACACTTACAATAATAATAATATCGCCGGACAAACACACCAACTATTCGGTCACAACACTAAGCAACGCTTGTATTATGGGTACCGTATACAATGGACTGACGGCCAACTCAGTATTTAATACTTATATGGATATTAAACATCCATGACTCGGGTCAAAATATTCATGCTCATCACAGAAAGTTGTCTCTACCAGGATACGAACCTGGGACCCTTTGCACAGAAAGCACTACCAGCTGGACCGTCTAACTCTGCGCCGACCTGAAGGCCTCTACGATCAGCACACTTTGACACCCAATCTGTAGGATCCCTACCAATTGGCATGTAAATCTGTAGATACTCTACAAAAGGGCTCCACAGATTGCGTGCCAGGTTGTGCTGTAAGTAGAGACTATAAGATATCGTAAGCGAGAAGTTTGGACGCTAAACCGCATCTGATAGTAGGTATCGTTAGCCACCCTCAAAGGTTGAGGGCATAACTATTATTACGTTTGCCCAATTTTGGAATCGCAAACACGAACATTTTGAATCTATTATAGAATCATTGTAAGGCGACATCATATACACATAGAAAGCATTTTTAAAAAATTTGAAAATTGAGTTATTAAATCTACTCACCTGTCCCATTGTGGAGTAGTTCTAGACCTTCGCGCACGATAAGCATCTTCATATTGTCGTCGATGTCAGTCGGTAGATTTGCGGGCAACAACTCGCTCAGATTTGTCGTTACGTTCTCATTACCGTGGGATAGTCTAAAAAGAGAAACTAATCTAATTCTGGAATTTCCTTCGCTGATGGCCCGACATTTTTAATCAGTTAGGTCAGTTGTAAAGATATAGCTTACGTCTCAAGTGGACGTGAATGGCCAAATCTGACACTATAGAGACTTTGATAAAAACTATAACTCTGCATCATTAGATTTTTAAAACAAAATATATTTCCCTAATAAGGAAACGAACACGTTGGATCGAATTTAAAAAAAAAAACAATATAGAGTATTGTTTTTTTATTATTACTATTATAGCACCATGTGATATGTCACTAATAAGGATCAAGGTTTGGGAAGGAATGACATATGTCATACCTGTTGTGCGGCTTGCCCCAGATGCGGTAGGCCAGCACAGGCGCGCCGCGCGGGTCGGGCTCGGCCCACCAGGCGCGCAGCACGCGCTCGCCCACGCTGTCCACGCGCAGCGCGCCCGGCGCGCCCGGCACGTCGCCTGACATAAACGTACCATTACAACCTCACTTCAAAACACTGCTCAAAGGTATTTCAAGGGCTATAGCACGCTAGCCGGACCTACGGTAAAGTTCCTTTTGAGATCCCGGAGCCCTACCAACGTGATAGAAACGTCCACGGGAAACCTATGGGGATACCTATGGATTTCCGCCAAGTATCGCCTAGTTCTATCAATTATGTCCACGGGAGAGCTTTTAGGAGGGTAAACTTCTACTGTAAGATCCTTATTTGGTTATGTCGGATTCCACCCGGCCCTCTCCCGGAGTGCCTACTGGGTATCTTTACGAGAACCCAAGAACAAAAAAAAGGTATTGAAGGAATCTGTCGTACTATAGTCTGTACCTAACGGCGGCTACTGAGATGAGGCTATTAGATCACACTGGCTGAAAAAATGTGTTCGGGTGTGGTGACTGTCTCAGGGAAAAGTGCGAGGGCAATAGAAATATTGAGGTTATTTAGACTTATACTAACCCTTTGTTTCATAAGTGAATCGGTCGTCGTGTGGCCAGTAGTATGGCGGCGCGTTTGCGACGTATTGCAAGTGGAGGCGGAAGCGGTAGCGGGTGCACGGGCGCAACCCGCTCGCGGTCCACTCGCCGTGCTCCTCGCGCGAGCAAGGCTTCCATACGCCGTTTGAAGGTGTCGCCTCTGTGTACTCCACTTTATACCTGATCAAATCAAGGGAATAAGCGGCATTGCGATGCCTGGAAAGTTGTTTACGCCGTCCCGCCACGACGATATCGCATGGTTATAGCTTGTATGAAATTCAGGATGTATCGTTATAATATATTATAATGATTGCATTGGTGGAACCGGGAATCCTTAGTTATTTATTGTGTTTCAATATTTTATTCAGATAATGACAAACAATAGCATCTTTTTTTAACTATAATGTTTTGGTTTTTAGTAATACTAAACATGCGTATTACAAAATATGATACCTGTCCATTTGTAATTCCAAGATGGCGGACGCGATTTCTTTTTTAGAGTTATATAGATAGATAGATGAAATTGAAACTGAAAACAAAACCGACAATCGGTGCATGAAGACTCACTGGTGCAGTTTGTAGGGTCGCGGGTCGGGCCAGGCCACGCGCAGCCGGTAGGGCGTGGCTTGTCGCGGCGCGAGCGAGGCGGGCGGCGGCGGCGTGCGCAGGCGCAGCGGCGCCGAGTCCGCGCCCTCCGCGCTGTGCGGCGAGCGCGCGCGCACCCACACCAGGTACGCCGTGTCGTTCGACAGCACCGTCAGGTTGGCGCTGCCGCCCTCCGATACTTCGATCGTGTTGTGCTCTGTGGACCGCCACGCTTACTTACTTACTAGCTTAAGCCTACGAATCAATATATATATTTCCACTCAACAGCTTAACCTCGATGAAGCATAGCCTATAGCATTCAGAGATAATACACTTCCTGAAAATTATATATGAAGCTGTATCGTGAAAGAATTTTCAGAATATGATAAGTAAATCCATAGATTACCCCCGACATCCAAAATAACAAAAGTGTTCCTCTTTATAATATAACCTATAGTATAGTATAACTATAAACTATAATGAAATAAAATATAATCTAGTATTATTATACTACTCTCCCAGTCCTATTGAACGACGCGAATCTCAATTCAACCTTTTGTTCGAAACAACATGCCATCGGCTACGACTTGACGATTAACGTCTCAAAAGATGGCAACGAAATTGATTAAATCTTGGAAGTATTACAACATCCTAAATCCATCGATTTGGCCGTTGGTGATGATATTAAAATTTCATTACCTAAGCCAAATAATACATACCTTTAAATTTGTGCCCAAGCGATGAGGAGTCGTCTGTCCGCCAATGAACCTCGTACCACAATCCAGGGATAGGTTTCCATTCAACGTGAGCCAGTACTGGGCTCCAAACGACTCCGGTCACATTTTTAGGAGAGGTCGGTGCTAAAAGTAAATACATTTAATTTACGACCTTATCTTATTTATGAGTAAGTTAATTTTTTTACGGCATGTTTACTGTCCAACTTGTTACTTTTAGTAAGGATATAAAAACCTCACCTTCTGCAGCTGTTTGCAAAATAATAGATGAACTAACGATCGGTTTGACTTCATGTAACTTTGCATAATAATTAGTAGCTTCAAGTAGCACTGTATAATTTGTAAACGGTTTCAAGTCGGTGATGACGACATCTGTGTTCGTGGTCGTCACGTATGGACACGTACTCCTGTCGCAAATTGTAGTATCGTTCCGCAACTGCATTCGATACAATATTGTATACTCAGTGGTAGACATTTCATATTCTGAAAAGTGACATCGATTGGGCTTCTCGACGGTGGGCATCCTCAGAGTGATGCTGTAAGCTGAGTTGGACAACAATCTCGGACGAGGATTCATAATTTTCGGGAACAAACACTGTTTCAGAGGATAAGGCTGATTTCCCGGGTCCAATGCCATTATTTTGTAGCCGTATGTAGTTTTCCTCTCTTCGATTCTGCTTTTCTTGTACTTATTTGTATAAAATATGACTTTCTCTGTAGAATTAAACCAGTAGACGTATTTACTGTCTACGGTTATAGACATAGGGGTAAACCCGTACTTTTTCTTCTCAGAAGCGTCTACAACTATTCTGCAGTTGCAAGCTTTCATGTCTGTAGCGACAATGTGGTTGATCCAAGGGTCGATCCAGTACAGTTCGTAGTTGTAATGCTTGGTCATGTCAATCACAAAAGTTCTCGCGACCTGAGGATTTTCCGGGCAATTGCAGTCGTTGTTTGTGACTTCTGATTTATTAAAGAACGGTCTGATGTTCGAACCATTCAGAAAACATGTCATGATTGTTCCCAAACCGGGATGTCCACTTTCTTCGTACCAAAATAGTGACCTGCAGGTGTAAAATTGTAGATACAAAAAGATAGATGATAGATGCTTATTCAGAAAAAAATAAAGGTTTGTATATTAAACAAATAATATTCACCTCTGAAGTGGAGCGATTTGAAGACTATACATTGGTTGTTTTCTTGAAAATACTCGGGTGATGTGTGGCCGCGTGTTGGAAAGTCCAAGATCTGCTCTATACGTGATATACGATTCCACAGACGTTATTTCCAACTGCGTCCAGTACACTGATCTGCTTACCCAATCCACGCACATGCTGCTTGCTGAACCGTTAATAGATGTTAGCTAAATAAAAATAGTACGATAAATTATAATAAATATCACCAGACGAACACACCAACTGTACTAAGCAATGCTTGTATTATGGGTACCGTACAATGGGACTGGATCCCAGTTTATAATACGTATGTTTAAGTAGTAACAATTATATTAAACATCCATGCCTCGGGTAAAACATTCATTCTGATCCCCCAAAGTTTGTCCCTACCAGGTTTTGCATGAACCCGCGTCGCTCAGCACATAATGCAGAGTCATTATCCCCTTAGCTAATCAGGTCATATAGTATTCAACATATAGTACTAGCCTAATTGTAAGCCTAAAACTCTAACAAGATCGTTTTGTTGCCTTACTTTATAATGTCCACTGCCATTAATTCTTGATGAGAATATTTCTTCCAAGTTGTTCACCCAATACACAATGTTCTCTTCCGTAGAGACAGCAAAGTCAACCGGTATGCCTGTACTCTTGGGAATCGTTTCACTCTCTCCGGAGTCCAAATCGATAATTTTTATCGATTCCTGCGAGGACACCATTACTTTCGGTATGGGGTTTACGTCGTCTGACGATGTTGATACTACTTCCGAGTATTGTCCAAACCCGGCGTCAGTGTAAGCTCGAATCTGAAGCACAATCGCGATTGGAGAACACTTTTTTACCTTACTGCGTCAGAAGGAGGGTAATGTTTTTATTAACTGGACTCAAACGAGGAAAGGGTTTCGCTAGGGCTAGGAAATGCTTCCTTGCTAATCAGGAAATCAGCCCAGGAAATTGAAGTATCTACAATAATGTAATTTAATTTATTTTTGAGAGAGCATAGCAAGTTACTGAAACAACTTACTTGAAAGAAATATTTGGAGGCCGGTATCAGTTCCCTGAGCACGAGCTGCGTGTGAGTGGGGTCGAGGCGTGCGCCCGCGCAGGCGGCGCGGCCGCCGCCGCCGGCCGCCGCGTCGCCCGCGCGCGCGCCCGCCGCCCAGCACTGCGCTTCGTAGCCGCGGATCACGCCGTTCGCGCGGGACGGAGCGTCCCAGCGGAAGATGGCGGATAGGGGACCTCCGCTAGGGGACACATATTGGTCATATAAGTCAATTGATATTGTGTGGGTAACATTGAAAATGTTAAAACATATCGTCACGAGTAGTGAAGGCTATATTCAACTAGTCGAAGGACGGTGATAGCCAGGCAATTCAAACTAGACGACCTCAAGTCTGAACTAAATGGTTAGGCAGTGTGTGTTAGCAGGCCGGACTCAATTATTTTGTATTAGCCCGAATAAGGTTTATAGAAAAAGAGAAATTGAAAATGTTGTCGCGTAATTCGGATCAGTATTCGGAACTGTATCAATGGTGATGTGCGTCATTGGTGAGGATTGTGTGTACCTATGGTTGTGCTGCAGGTACAGGCGCGGGCGGCGCGGCGGCGAGGGCGGCGCGGGCGGCGAGTGCAGGCGCGCGCGCGCCGCGGCGCCGCCCCCCCACTGCGAGTGCGCGCGCACGCTCGCCTCCACGCCGCTGTATGGCGCCACGTTGCGCTCGTTAACAGACACCCACGCCACATCCACTGTGCGCTGACCAGAACCATACCGAAACACGCGTTATTGATAGATACGGACAGGTAAGCGCATAAGGCGGCCATAGTATGGGCTCCTTATCTGATACAAAGATGATCAGGGCCAGAGAGGTCAGGGATCCTAAGTATACTCTGACTGCTACGGCCATAGTTGGCGACGGCGGGCGGCAGATGACGGTGATGATAATGATACAAAGATGATCAGGGTCAGGGCTCCTAAGTATACTTTGACTGCTAGGGCCATGGTTCGCGACAGCGGGCGGCAGAGGAAGGTGATGATAATGATACAAAGATGATCACGGTCAGGGATTATAAATACTTATATAGATATTGATGGACCGGACCATGGGATCCAGTAACCATGCAGTTTCTTGCGCGTTCTTGTCCGTAGGACCGGCATTCCGAACGGGTGGTAAAGTTGTAGCTTAGCATCTTGTAACAATTCTGACGATTCATAAGTACTGTACTTAATGGTTTACATGAATAAAAATTATTCTGATTTTTTTAACATCTAAAACTCGGTTATAAACATTCGTGCTTATCACAAAGCTTGTCCCCTACCCCTACCAGGATTCGAACCCAAGACCAGAAGGCGGGGTCACTACCAACTGCAGTAATCAGGGCGTCGAAAAAAAACTAAAATACAAGGATAAAAATATACAAGATTAGACTATACTCACCTCGATTTTAAATTGTCCCGGGAAATGCAAGCTGACATCATAGTACACACGGCTGTTGTTAACGTTGACCCGGGTCGCGGGCGCCCACGTCACGTTGAAGCGATCCCACTCCCCCACCACCTGTATCGACGACGAGTTGATCGTCTCCGGTATCGCTATCAAGGATTCTGCAACAAAAAAACATATTAACGATGTTCTTCTAATTGCCCGTATACAGCAAGCAGCTATCAATATTTTTGTAAGGGCCTGTTCAACTTATTTGACAGCATTTGTATGAGCCATCTGTCAAATAAGTTTTGGATCGATTTTATTAGCAGATTGTGAAACAGGCCCTTAGTAAAAAATATAAATATTAATATGTCCTACTGCTAGGTACGGGCCTCCCCTCAATCCAAGGAAGAATCAGACCGTGGGCTATAGCCCAAAGCCGTTTGATGGGTTTCGCATGTCTTTCGTCAGAGAAGTAGTAACCTTAGAAATGTCTAATATATAGCAGTATTTTATATAAGTCCTAGCTTAATGGTTTTTTCGGGTGGTGACGCCTTAATCTTGCAGCGGCCCGAGGTAGTATCCCTTCGGTATCGCTAACTTGCTTCTGTCAGGAATGGAACCTTGTACCGGGAGCAACTAGACGGGTTGTTCCTAGTCGGATAGTTATTCAAAAATGATCACCCTTGGCACAATTCAAATAATTGAAGTCATTTCTCTTCCCCGCATATATAATAGCGTGAAGCACAAGCTACTGACCGCTGTGGCTATGCAGCGTGGGGTTCCGCACGGCGATGACGCGCACCCGCGGCAGCAGCTGCGCCGTGTAGCGGCCCGCCAGGTCCGACACCACGGCGCGCGCCGCGTCCGCCACCCACACCAGCCGCCCGCTGAAGTAGCACAGCGGGCCCAGCGTCGCCGAGCCCGGCAGCCGCGACACCAGCGACCCCGACACCTGCCCGACACACGATTACTACACATCAGACTACAAGAAAATCTGTATATAAAAAAAAAAATTGTTCAGTTAAGTGGCAGAGCGATTTGTCTTTTTTATGGTCGTAATAATTCGAATAAGGTTTTCAGGGAAGGAAAATTGAAAAAGTTCGCAAGTTGAATGCGGGTGTAGGTTACCTCATTAATACCATGTGATATTTGATCTGCTGTTGGCGCGCGGTGAAGTTCCGATCCATCGTAACTCCTAACCAGCCAGTACAACCACTTTTTTTCTAAATCCGCGGTCAGGCCCATCACTGAAATAAATTATGGAAAAACAAAACCGTTTGGGTGTCATTTTATAGGTTTTCAGGGGTGAAAATGAAAAAAAAAATGGTAATAAATGTTCATGTTTTCGGGGAGAATAATATTAAATCCATTTTAAAATCCAGGATGGCGAAATTGAAAAAATAATATGGTTTTAATTTTCTGGGCTCTCTTTTACGCCTTAGCCGACAAAGTCCAAGAACATCAGTGAGGACACGCTGCTTTATTCTTGCAACTTTCTATAATATAATGGCTTTATAATACCCCGAAAGAGACTCTGAGTATAGTAGGAGGCGAGCCTATTGGCTATTTATTAATTAAATTATGTACATACCTTGTTTCCCGCTAAACAACTGCGCCGGATAGTATATCATCTTGTTCTCGCCGTTCAGCCTCGCGGCTTCGACCGCGTGGCCCGTGTTCCAGTAGATGTAGGCGCCCAGCGAGTCTATTGTCAACTCTTTGGCCACAGTCACTATCGGCACCGGCTCCCTGTTGCTACCGTCCAAATTGCCTCTCGTTATCTGAAAGAAAACATTGCCTTGCGCCTTATGTACTTGAAAACAAAGTTGACAATAGTAATACGCATCTTGGATTTATTTTAAATGGATTATTATTACCTATTTTTATTAGGATTTACCTTGTACTTATACTTTGTTTTTCTCGATTCTTTTACACAAATTGTTCTAGTCCTCAACTAGGATTTCTCGTATCTTGGGCACACCAGACAACGATATAAATACTTATATAGATATAAAACTTCCATCGGATACCAACGTTCGTGCTCATCTCTAAAAGTTTGCCCCTACTGGGATTGGAACCCGGGACCGCCGGCACAGAAAGCAGGGGCTAATCGGTTCAACTTTAAAATGTCAATAAGGATACCTTCACATCAAGGATTTATATTAGTTTAGTTCCCTGAACACGAAGACTCGTATTTCTTACCAGTTGTTGTTTCGGATTGGACCAATATATTTTCTTTCCAACCCAGTCCACCGCCAAGCTGCCAACATTGTCCATGTTTGGCATGAAACCCCTTTGATGGGAGGTCGTGTTATAATACATGACAGTCGAAGCATTTGTGACCAAGTATAACTTGTCGCGGTACCAGGATATGTCGGTGATGTGGAAGTTTTTAAGATAATCCCTGAAACAAAAACACTTATATCTGTTATTAACTTCGTACGCAAAGTAAACAGAGGTGTTATCCATTTGAGGTCTTTTTCTGTGGCCTGTATATCCATAACGGGTGAACCGGTATCGGCAAGATGGTCATCATGATGGTGGGATGATGGCGATAATGATAGTAGGATGATGGTGATGATAATGGTGGGATGATAGTGATGATGATGGTGATGATAATGGTGGGATGATAGTGATGATGATGGTGATATATATAAAAATATTAAAGCCTATATATACTGGAATATAGAATAACGTTATTGTATATTGAAATGTGTACAGGCTAAGTTACAGTTGCATAGTTACATACCTAGTGTACAAGTTACTATAAAATTGTAAGTCAAAAGTGTATTATAAATGTGCATCTATTTGGGCAACTGTTAGTCCCGATAGTATTTTTAGAATTCTGATCTTGTATCGGTTTGTTCAAGCATTGCGGGGAAAGCTACTGAAAGCTGAAAGCTACTACTACACTGATTGTGGATTTCACAATTAGACAGCCTATGGTCACACGTTACACTCAAAAGACCTTTGGTGTTTGGCAGCACAGCAAAATCGATAGTTGTGTGAGCAAAGCCACGTATAAATGATAGTCTAGAATCAAAACGTACGCATGTCATTTAGGTAGGTATTAAGGTTTGTTTATACCTGTGTATCAAAATTTGTAAGTGGTCTCCAGTCAAATCAGTCTGCAACAGTCCGTCAGGGCCTGACCATAACAATGTGCTGTGCAATGTGTTGGGTGACGACGGTAAAGTCTTGCCGACAAACTCGGACGACCATGGACCTGGAAAATAATGTCAGAATAAGACACAATATAAAGACCATGCAATGCGACCGAAGACCAAAGCGTCAATAGCCTAAAGTCTCATTTTCCTTAACAATCCTAAAAGGTCTTTTTTTTTGGAAATGTGATATTTTTAAATAACTGTTTATTGAATTTAATAACTAGTTCGGAAAAAATAAACTGAGTTAAAAATGTTGGTTAATATTTAAAATAGTTAATAATAATGTATTACAATTATTAAGATGACAAATTGCAAATTATAAGAAAAAAACATGTCTAGGAATAATGTTGCTCACCTGAACCAGATTCGGTAACCGCCGCAACTTTTATCACGTATTCCGCGTCTTGTTTCAAATTATCCACAACAAACATCGGTTCAGTTATATTCTTACTGAAAATAAATAACACTTTCAACAAATTGTTCGGCCTCTACAAAATAGAAGTAGCATTACATTTAAGACATAATCATCACTATCATCCCTCCATTATCATTACTATCATCCTATTATTATCATCACCATCGCCCAACCATCATCTCACCATCATAATCGACATTATCTTATCATCACCATATGATCCAGTAATGCACTGCTATGAGAAAATGAACTTAAAGGTATTCAGGCATTTACGGACCATATGATGATAGTATGTGTACGAGTCCATTAAAAGCAAAAATGACAATTCTACTAGTAGATTTTTTTTATGGTAGAATATATTGTGTAAGATATACCCTGGATTGGAACTAATGGATAGAGGGAGTCTTTAACTCAGGAGTTGAGACGTGATATCTATCTATACTATCATATAGCTGTAACTAGACTACGTATAATGTGTGTTTGCTCATGCATCGATGAAAACTACATGACAAATTTCAAGGGGACTTACACTATTGGATAGTCTTTGCATAGTCATACATATCATACCGCTATGTAAACTAAGAATCGATCTTCGGAGCAAAATGGATGATTTTGCGGTCAAAATCCAACACTTACATGTCGATAGTTTCACCAGTATCCGCGTGTGTCAATTGCAGGTGGAATGTCCATTGCTGCCACGCGCCGTTGCCCTGGTGGCCCAGCAGGTGAGGCGGAGACCACGACACCTTCGCGCGGTCGATACCCATCACACTCTGCAGCCCCAGCGGTGGGTTCACGGGCACGGGTATCGGCTGGCAACTCCTCAGTGCTACAAGAACTTGCCGAGTCGCTATCGTCTTTGTGTTGTAAGCTAGGGGATACTCGTTGTGGAAGTAGCTGTTGCTCTGCGCGTGATATTCTTCGGTGAGCATTTCTTTGCCGTTAGTCCAGTAGAAGAGGCCGCCCACGTAGGCTATTGAGCGGGTCGATAGGAACATCGGGGTTTGGGTGTTGCTGCGGAAATCTGTTACCTCGCGACTGCAAGGAAATGTAAAATATAAATAAAGTATGAATTAATTATATTTATATCTCATTAACAGTGAACGAACCCGAGGTAGAAAAAGGTAAATGTATGCTATCTATAAGTAACAGATTTTGAAATAAAACTAATCTTACGGATTTTATAGCGTTTATTGTATGTTTTTTACGTTCCCGACGTTTCGTCCTCCCGCGACCATGGTTGCCGTAAAGCAGCCGAAACGTCTCGGGAACGTAAAAAACAGACAATAAACGCGATAAAATCCGTAAGATTAGTTTTATTTCAATGTCTAGTATTCGCGTAAATATAAGAAATCAATTAGTTATAGATTTCTTTGTTCGGTTGAATAATGCGACCGCGTCGTTCACATTATTTCCAATAAATATCAATCGTTAACAGTAAACCTGACTTATGTAATTTGATCATTGCGCTATAAAAATCAATTTATCAGATTGATCAAACTTGAGATAAATTATACAGTGAATTGCGGCATTTATAGATATATTCTGTGCACCGTACCCATCCAAGGAAACCGCCAAAACCGTATTCCGTCTCAGATGCGCTACGAGTATTCTAAAGTCGGCGTGGTCCACGGTGAAAGCTCCCAGGTAAGCGTCTCTGACTATTGTCTCTGGAGGGTCTTCGTGACGAACACCGTTGGAGATATTGGCCAAGTCGAGCCTGTATAAACCACCGCGATCGCCACCTTGTTGAGCCCAAAATAGATACCTAGAACAAAAACATTTAATTTAATCAATCTACAAGCATAATACGAATTTAACTTTACGAAAGCCAAAGAACTGTATCTCAAAATCCACTTGGCTGATTTTTATTGAGTCAGTGACAAGAATTTACCATACATCAAATGATAATCATTATTTTAGCGGAAAAGGGAAGATCTTCCAACCAGGTGGATGGTATGACGGTTGTTGTCGGGATCTTGTATATATGTTGCATGCTCCGAAAACTCTCATAGCGTGTTTCAGGATTATATGGAGAAATCTCAATTGTTCTGAATGTCGTCTTCAGCGCCATCTGTGCTACTGTGTGTGGCGTGGTTGATGAGATCGCTAGATTATTTAAATTAAATTTCCACAAAAGGTCCACTCACAAAGGTCCGGTTTGATCTGCTCTTACGTCTATGAGTTACGTTTTCGAATTAAAACTCACCCATTATAAGGATCGACTTCAAAATGTATAGGACGCGACGTGAAGAAACCCGACACAGCTACGATTTGATTCTTCCCATCAAAATCACATCTTTTTATTTCCCAATGCGAATATAATGTTATGTCCAACTGTCCGGACAAATTTCTATCCTCTTTGGTATAGGGAACTTCGCCAAGAACGTACAAGTGACGGTTTAACCAATCCACGGACAAGTCCTGAGGTTTAAAACTTGTAGGCGTCAGTACTGGTATTGATGTGCTTTTCTTAGACAACGAGCTTCGGTACACGTGTCCGTTTGATACTGATATGAACAGAGAGTCGCTTGATATATCCATTGCGACACCTGAAACATAATATGTAGGTAGTATTAATTGATCATCGTACTTGGTACCGTCCGTACCACCAACATGGTCAGCCCAGTACCAAATCTGTCGGCTAGAGTACTCTCTAGTCTATCTCTATATAGTACAATACAGTAAAGTACAATACAGTACAGTACAGTACAATACAGTACAGTACAGTACCATACAGTACAATACAGTACAGTACAATAAATTAATACCATAAAGTTGCAAAATACAACTAGGTACAGTATTACACAATCCAGAAGTAGCAACGTAGAATTAGAACCACCAATAATCACTAATTTTCATTGAGGATATCGGTTCGTATGTCTGATAGCCAATAGCGTTACGGTTGTTCTTCGGAAGTATTCGGGATTACGAATTTGGCCGATGCTTACAACATCACATTTGGTAGTAGATTTAAGGTAGGTATTGAGTGTAAGCTACGAACCAGCGATAGAGTCTTCCGTGCTGTACAACTCTATGGGATCTGATAGCATATCGTTAGCAGGCGCTGCCAAAATGTTTTGTTCTCCACCCAAAATTAAAATTGGCTGCTGACTAGAAACCGCTGAAATCACAATACAAGTCATCATTATATTGTATCGACGTATTTTACAAGAATGCAAGTTAAGGCATGCAAGCTACTCTCTACTGGCATGATATGTGTATTGCTACACTTACAAGTAGGCAAAGGTGGTGTGGATATCCTGACGTACGCTCTGGGCCCTTCCCCCACTGCGTTGCGCATCGCAACCGACACCTCATACTCGCGAGCCGGAGCTAGGTTTTGAAACATATAGAACAATGTGTTGTTTGACGCTGGCATGTCCTGCAACATGAAATTCAAAGAAGCGCTATGTATAAATCTTTCGCCAAAGTAGTTGTGCAGTGTACCTAGTACCTACTATATACTACGATAACCATAAGTATTTATCTATACTAATATTATAAATGTGAAAGTTTGGATGGATAGATGGATGGATGGATGTTGGTTACTCTTTCACGCCAGAATGGCTGCACGGATCTGGATGAAATTTGGCACAGAGATAGATTATAGTCTGGAATAGCTCATAGGCTACTTTTTATCCCGGTAAAATGTATGGTTCCCGTGGGATACATTTTTCTCATACATTTGATTCTGAGGCGGTACGAAGTTCGCCGGGACAGCTAGTAGTTATATAAGTTATTAAATCTTGGTTAGAGAAAGTAGGATAGAGGTGGGGCCCGGGCTCTGTCACATACGCGCTAACTTATGGTAGTGACGTCACGGCCCTACAATTTTGCAGATTTCGTTTTTTTTATATATTTAATCTATATTTTTAGAATTTTAATAGTTAGTTTAGAAACCCTAATATCCTTAGCTACTAGTAGTCCCGCAAGTTACCGGAAGCCGTTCCCAATACGTACAAAAATGAGAAAAAAGTAAAAGGTAAGTCCAAAAAGTAGGACGACTTACCTCAAGAGCGTCGTTGGTATTCGGTTGAGTGTCCGTAAGGCGGAGTACGAAAGATATGAGCGGCCCGTTGGGGAACGGTCCCGGGTCCCAGGAGATGGCCACGCGGCTCGGGTCGGGGGCGGCGGCGCGAAGCGACGTCGGTGGTGAACTGGGCTTGCCACTCTCTAAGGTCGAGATGACCACCGAAGGTGACGAGTAAACGGGCTCTCCGTTGCCACCACGACCCGATAGGAATATTGCCACTCGAAACTGTAAAAAAACATATCTTTAAAATCACCCCCTCTCACTCGTGATCAATACTGAGATATTGGAATGTTTTAAGCCGGGAACATATTATAGGACGCGTTTACCGCGACTTGAAGGACTTAAGCTACTATGTCTTTACTGTTTTATAATTTCCTGGCAGCTTAGCAGGAAATAAATAATCTTACATATCCTAAAATATAGAGTTAGCCAATGCTCAATTGTGACTAAACTATGCTGACCTACTGGAATATTCTTTATCAAACGCATATTCCTCAATTGTTTAGCTGTCATCGTCTAAAAGCAAAACATTGAAGAAGTAGAGCAATAAACTCAATGGATAACTTCAAGTGTCCAAGCAAGTTGTTCGTTGGTACCGACTTGTTACTCGCGTACTGTCATCGTGTAAATCCGGCATTACGGGTTAAGTGTGTGTGAACAATAGTAAATTGAAATCATTAAAATCAAGACAGTACTTACTCGATATTTAGTGTACGGTCGTAAATTCTCAACGTGTATTATGGACTGGTCCGAGTGACTGTTGTTAGAGTAATATTGCCACGTGCCCGGCAGCTCTTCGTAGCGCCACTGTACCAAGTAACTCAAGTTACCCAAATTGGGAGCTTCCCACACTAACGACAGTGAGGTGGCGGTTAGACTATCGGCCACCAACGCAGGCGCAGGCGGCGTCCCGATCAACTCTATAAAACAATTCATTTACAAAGAAATATTAGATACAACATAAAATATAATATCGCTAAAGGAGCATACCAACTGTACGGTCCCAATCTAAGCAAGGATTTTTATTATAGACACGCTATACAATGGTTTGGGACGATCCCAGTATAGATAGAATCCCAATATAGATATTAAATAACCATGACTTGGGTGCAACCCCTTGCCCTTACCAGGTATTTGAACCCAAGACACACCTTACTATCTATGACAAGGGCTCATAGATAGCAGGGCACTATCAAATTTGCCAATCGGATCGTCTATAAAAGTTAGTCATGTGAGAATACATTTTCTAATTACCTCTTAACTTTTGGAAGTAAGTGTTTAAAGCTTCGTTGCAACCCATAACGCAGTACAATTCTCGTGAAAAAACAGTTTCCGATGTGACATTCTGAAAAAAATATGACAAATAAAAATTTTAATACCCGGTTTACTTTTCATTAAAATGTAAACAAGACTGATGTACTTACGCAAACAATTTGGCACGAATTTTCTAATCCTTCTTGCCATAGAGTGCATCCTAACTTGCACTGCAACAAGACACATTAATCAGTAATTAGGGACCTATAAGTCGAAGAATGTCATTATGTACGATCAGCATATTAAATTTAAAAATTACCAAGTTATTATCTACAATAAGATAGCGCAATTAAAACAATCTAAGTAATTACGGAAGTGGACATAAGCTTCCTAATTAAAAAGGTGACTCTGTGTTTCACTAGTGCGGGCTCTAATTCCATTAGACCGCTACTACAATTTACAAATTCCTTGTTTGTTTTATACAAACGCATAATTGGGACTAATTGTATAAAGTTCTTGTATTTGGTAACATATTATCTTAGAACTAAATCTTCATGGAACTTCAGTTTTATATTCCCTTTCATGTGTTTTTAATTGGTTCTTGCAGAAGAATGAATTTTGCGTGTGTTTACGTCTCACACGTGCACACATGGTCGCTCGACGCTCGACAACCTCCTCGTTTTAAGCTAAACAGACACGAAATACACACCTCCTTTAACTCTGCTCAAACAAATCTTGTTGTTATTGCCAGTTTTTGTTTAGTGTTTTTCTTTATAATCACAACATGTTAGGTACTATTAGGATACAAAAGCCGTTTACATAAGTGTGTAAAAAATATTTTTTATAGCATATACGGGTTTCTACGAATATTATACGTAGGTAAGTATAATAATTGTTAAGTTAACGACATTTCCCATGGCATCTTAATTTATAAGGTTCGTAACGGATTTTCACGGTCGAGCGGCGTCCTTTACGGATGGTGACCGCCTCGCCGGACGTCACAGGTGTAACGTCTTTTTACTATCATATACGCATCTAGTCATTAAGTAGGTCAATCATCAAAATATGTTATACATCTAAGAAGATATTGCGTAGTTATATAGCTATGAGGAAACAAGAATGTGACAAATCATTGTATAGGTACTTAGAGTATATATCGCAACGTATTTCAATTGATAGATCCAATTACGAGTAGTTTCTGAGTTAACGTTTCTGTGTTATTTCGCCATCTTAATGGTAATTAGTATTTTATAAGCTAGATCATTTGCAAAACACTATAGGTATATGATGCTAAGACAGCTCTATAATCTGTAAAAATATATGCCTAAATTATCATGTGTGGTAAACGTCATATTATGCCATGATGCACCAAATGTTTCACGGTTCCTGAGTCACCCAAGTTCCATTCAGTGCGCGCGACAATAGTGCGCAGAACAATTAAAACGGATGCATGTGACAAGTGCGCGCGCGATCTGTGCCGTTTGTTTCGACTGTATAATTGCGGGTCGCGGCCCGCGCACACGCACTCCCATCAGACAAAATGGAACACCAACGATTATCCCGATGAGTTCAAACTGTTATTTAACGATATATCTCTTGGAACGAAGGATAATTATCACTTCTAATAAGTATAGCAAATGTTAAATACAAAACCGAACCCGTTGTGTTTTATTAAATAGATACTACCAATAGATATTGACGTTCGTTATGGCGTTTGTGTTAGTAGTTGTCCCTTGCTAACTCGTCCCTTCCGCCATGGCTGTCACAACACCACGCCCAGACGCACCCTCGAAGACCAATTTATTAATCTTTGAAATTGATGGATGAATTCATCTCCACTTTCAAAAAAATTAATAATAAAAATGTTATTCGCTTAAGTTACTCTACGTTACTCTGGGACAGTTGAACGTTCCTGAGCACATAATAGAAAATAAAACTAATATAAGTAACATGGTAAATTAACGGCTAATTAGCTGGCTTCCTGTCTCGTGCCCTAATAATAACAAAACAATAACTTCTCCCTCTGGAGTCATTAAAATCGTCGCGTCAATTCATGGTTAGAGCGATTTCGGAAGCGCGCTCGGAAGTCCAATTGGGAGCGCAGGCGCACGCCGGACGCGCGACTATGTGAAAGCACTCACGGATAATTTGCTTGCTTGTTTGTTATATAGACATTTATTTATTAAGAAATACCTAACTATAGCTAATAAACAAAAAATACAATTCGAGCATAAACCTGTATTAATTTTGAATTACGAGAATGCACCGTCATCATGCATCTTACGATCCGTACTACAAGTAAATGAGAAAATGTGTTTGTTTATATCAGCACCACACGGAAATCTGGACTAAAAGTGGGCTAGGTAGTATTCTCCAATAATATAAAGGTAGGCTAGCTTTTTATCAAAATACATACTAAAAGAAGGCGGAACCAGAGTCTTGGTTGATGGGTTAATTAGTTGAAGTGAATTCAAGATGGTAAGATATTTTTGTTGTTACAAATTTAAGTTTAATAATTGCGGAATACTTGGCGTCTGATTTGTTTTTAGTAAAAGTTACTAGGAATACTAGGTAAGTGCTTTGTAAAGAGCCGAGAGCTGTAGAGAGAGAGAGAGAGAATCGGCAAGAGTGAGGATTTCTGATTTCTGTGCTGTGTGTATGGTAGGTATGTTACATCAATGTTTTTATCTCTGTCCGATAAAAATATTAATTAACTTAAAACTTTATATTTCTCGACTGACTTTGCAACTCCGATGCCCCACAACAACTCTATCTCTGTAGGTACCTACTTTACAAATAAAATGAAAAATAAAACAACATTGCAATTTTTATTTAAATTAATTATTGATAAGAGTTATCTATTTGATTTGTAAACAGGCGCCAGTAGAAAACCTAATGGCTCGTTGGCTTCTTTTCTAAATCGCTTCGTTCGTTATTGACCTCAGATAGCTTATAGATAACGCATCCCACATTTATTTCACAAATTGTTTATTGGCAACTGAGATTATATTAAACACGAACTGATCAGCTGCTGAAGGTGTGACAGACTGCTGATGGTGTGAAAGACCTCGCTATCGATTGCCTGATATTTTTGTAACACCTCTTGATTTTTATCTACCTACTTAATTTACAAACAAAGTTTAAAAATATAACACTTGATGATATCAACAATACTTATCTATCTACTGGCCCCAACGACGACGGTTTCGTATCATTACCTTTTACGTAACTTTTGATTTTTTGTACAATAATAACGGGCATTATAATATACATGGAATCCTGAAAGAATCAAATTGAATTATAATATAATCCACATTGGATTCTTAAAATAATCAAATTGAATTATGTATAATATAATTCACATTAGATCCTTAAAGATAACTTATACGAAAATACTGAGTATTAATAACTTTAAGATCGTTTTCATTCAAAAGGGTTTCAATTTCAAAATGTGTGATGGAGGAGATCAAGCGCTGGCCCACGCTAACCATTTTATTCTGGCAATTGGATAATACCGGAGCAAATTGGGGGCCACCGGCGCGGCGTGCTTCCCGCCGCCTCTGTAGCTCTCCAGCCTCGAGAGCTATCCTCTCTTCTGCGTGTCTGTGGTTAGCCTTTATCAGTCGAACGAATACTCGGCGCTACGCTGGGTCAATGGGAGGTTGAATAGACGATCTAATCATGTCCGAGCAGCTAGAATAGATAGACGTAGATAACCCTATTCATTAGATAATTTATAATGAGATTGCTTTACTTTAGGTTACTTGCTGTAATACGTTAGAGGGAAGTTAATTATAGTAATAAGTACACGTATTCTATAGCTCTATCTGTTTGTAGTTGAAATCTAGTGATTTGCAGAAATTGTGATGGATTTTCCACTAGACATTAGTCAAGACTAAACTATGCGTTTGAAATACTTGGGGAGAGTTAATTTAAAAGACGTGGGCGACGGTGATGATTTATCGTAATCATGCGATGACATCAGGGATATTTTTATTCCAAGTCCTGCGGATAAGTGTCCAATAAATGGGCAATAAATCAAAACACTGGTTGCAGCCGAGTGCACTCTAGGTAATTTCACTCAACAAATTGGTATCATGAGACGGGCCATGCCGGGGTGGGCGGGCGGCGGCGTGGCGGGGCGGGTGCCGAGAGACATGTTGAATGGGCGCAGGCGCAGCGCAGCGCGAACGCAACTCCAAGCGGGGACGGTCAAGCTAATGAGGAAATAGGAATTAGCAGGCGACGACGAAGCCCACTGCAGTTCTTTATCGTAAGTATAACCTCATAACTACTCATTTCTTTACGATTTATTTATATTCAATGTACTTTTGTACAAGCTATCATAGCAAAAACTTTTTTTACATAACTGAACGTTCACATCACAGATATATTAGAGGAGATATGTTATGAAAGCGGTGGGCTTGCGCTCACCTTTAGCCAAAATTACGCTAACATAGAGTTTTCGCCGTCAGTCGACTGCAACTGCACGTCGGTATCGGAGCTCTAACTTTTTTTTTAAATGCCGAGTTATTCCGTGGTTGTGTGCTAAAATACTAGCAGCAAAGTGAACTACGCGAAAGATGGAATCTCATTTCACCAGCCAGTATTAAGTATTTTATTTATTTGTCTTTAAAATCATTAAAAACAACAAATCAAAAAATATTTAATGCCTTTATTATGTTATTTTAGTTTTCATGTAGCACAACGACTTTTTTATTTTTGTACAAAATACATGGCTCTTTAAGTACCACCTATGTTCGCTACTGAGTGAATGTACGAGGCAATGGATAGATCGTCTAACGATACTTTGAATAAACTGGTGCGTCGCGTGGTACGGCCGCTGCATGCGGCGACGACGCAGCACGCACCGAATTATTGGCACGCGTGTGTGTGTGAGACTTCGTATTGGTTGGTTTTATGTAATTGCATGTGTTTTGTGGCGAGTGGTGGGGACAAAACGGAGACAGCGAGTTCCCATACATTTTGAACCGCACGGCATATCTCTCGTGATCTGTGGTTCACATGCTACGCACTAGCATAGCAAACTGCATGTACTATGCATGCAGTTTAACATGAAGTTATTTTTTTGTTATTAGCTAGCTAGTTAGCTATTGGACGGGTTATCATATTTATCTTTATTTTCCCATTAGAACGAGTTACATTGAATGCAATAAGTTTTTTATTTAACTCCACACTGACTGCAACTAAAAAACTTATTTACGCAGGTAGCTACTCTGATAACGTTTGTTACGACTGCTGTAACAATCTCGATATTAAAGCAAGCAAAAGAGTCATTAATTCCAAAATCCCTTTATTTTGTAGACAGAAGTCTTACTATTAGGAATGACCCAAAGACCCAATACGTCAAAGTGCAACAACATGGAATAATAATATACATAATATAACATCGTGGTGTTCCACTGTAAATACAACACAAACGAAACAAAGCATGTAGTGCATTCCAAAAGGAATGTTTTAGGCTGCGATTATGGAATTAAGCCGTCTGGCTCTCAATTAGCACAAGGAAATACAGCTAGGGGTTAGAACTAAGAAGTTTAAATATAGAAACTACACCTAGCAATTGAATTAGAAACAACAATTAGAGTGTAGCTAAAATTAGCGCGCCAGTGACTAATTACAAGGTCTTTGTTACGCACATTTAGGAGCTTTATCGTTCTAATCAAGATAGCTATTGTCATATACTTCTATTAAAAATAAAGCTGGTGATAAACAAACAGCTAATGATCGCGTATTATCAAATTGAAGGGACGAGCGTCTTCATATCGCACTTATTCCAATTAGTTGTCCAATTGGTGCTTACACGACATCGCATTCTTCGTAAGCATCACAAAAAGTTATCATGTGAAAGCGTTTTGTCCTTTTAATAAGTAATTTCTTAGCTAAACAAATTGTAATGTTCTTATTTTAGTTTAGCTTTTATTCCAAAATACGTCTTCACACTCTTCAAGCAATTGTCCACTATGGATAATTCGGATTCATTTTCATAATTTCATCATGCATTATTCATATCTTGACCTGTGGGAACTGGGGGTGCCTCGAATACTAACGCAAGGCCTATATTAATTCGTAAAACTTGCATATGAATTCAGAATATTCATGAATGCACCTGATGCCAAGCTTGCTGCGTTTAATTTTTTACTTAATATGGTTATGGGAAATGACATTTAACGGAATTAACTTCAGATTTGTTTTTGTTTTGAACAAAAGGTCCGGTGCAATGGCTTCACGAGCGAGTGATCTTTCACACATAAATTATGAATCGGTCGCAATACCTTTACTTCCGATAGGCGATTGCTCATTTCCGATTCAAGCCCAACGGAGCGCACAAAGGGGATTGAATTCCTCAACACGGGCCTCATAATCATGCGAGGGTCACTTTATGCTAGAATGACATATAGACAATAGTGTCATGCGGGAATATCTTCTTATTTTCTCATCGCTCTATACATAAAATAGTACGTAATAAAATCAGTTTTCTTAATCGTAACGAATTTGTTGTTTATACATCCGACACTTTATTTTTATGAAATCAATGACAAGCGGTCCGTTTGAAATTATTATTGTAAAGTATACAATCTTTTCTCACATCAAGAGCATGTTCTCTAAAACGACAGAATATAACGAATCGACTCTAAAATAGATCCGAGGGGAGCAGTCTGGCAACTAGGAGCTTCCTTCCTGCGTCCATCCGGCGTCGAGTCTCACGCGACCCCTGCGGCTGCGCCCCACGACTCGCGGTACCCGCGCCTTCGCAGATGACCAAAACAACACCGATTTGTGGTGTTGTTTGGCATACATCAAGCTTAACCATTCTACTAGACATGTAATGAAATACGACAGGTAATTAATTCAATGATACCTACCTTAAAGACTTAGCAGTAAGAATTTTTCGTATATATACGAAGTAACTATTACATGAGTTGACTTAAGTTGACTTGCTACCGGTCAACTAAAATTTGAATACATTTGGATAAAACTTGAATTACGTGTAAAACGAAAAAAGTATTGAACAATAATTGTTCAACTTTTCTCCTATTCATTAATTAAAAAAATATTATCAAAGCCTTTGAAGACTCGTTGATCTAAATTTGTTACAGATTGATACGAAAAAAATTCTCAGAAAAACAAAATCTAGCGTGAATTTAATTAGGAGTACAAAGGATATGACTATTCAATAAGCTTGTTCTAAAGAGCTTTCTTACAGGAACACGCATAACAAGTAAACAAATTGTCGTGCATCGCGTAAACACACGTAGGAAACTAGCAGACACAGAAGTTTAGGGCGTTGCTTTCGTTGCTTTCTGTTTAAAACACCTTGCGGACCGATGAGTGATGATAAGCAAATTTGTATTTTTAAAAATAAGGTGTTTAGAAACGTGGGAATGGGAAATCCTGTATCTACAGAAGTTGGTTAATCAATAAGTACAGATAACACGTCAAGTCATATAATGAAAAAGGATACCTGTAGTATCTCATCTTGAAAAAGTTGACGTTAAAGTTAAAACTTAAGAAATCTGTCAATTACTCATGATTTTAAATGCACCTACCTACGCTTTTGATAACTATTTGATAATGGAGCATAAACCAAAAGCCATCATAAATGGATTGGACCCAAAATGAAATAACTTAATGCTCAATAACAATAAATAGTATCCATTTAAATAACATTTGCTAAAGTAATGTTAGTAGAATGCTTACAAATAATAATAAATGGAAACAAGTCAATTGACTCGCTTTGAGGGGTGCGCAACCGCAGCTCTGCAGGCCATGCACCGACCGCGCCGCGCCCCGCGCCGCGGCTCCCTGTCTCGCCACTTGAATTTTTTGCGCCGCGTTACAAACTTATAACTGGCCGTAAATTGGCCGTAACTGATAATTTTGACGTAAACCAGTAGTAGCTGTCAAAATTCGGCGGGAACAAGCCGTTTTATGTCAGGATTTGTATTATTGTGATGGATAACAATTTTAGAGTGTGTACGCACATTTATTTTCGTTTTAGTTTTGAATAATTATATAACTAAATACCAAATCGTGTATTTTGTGATTCAAAACAAGGATCGAAATGATTTTACGCATAGTTACTTGGGGTAGGTATTTAAGTATTTGAAATATTCAGGACAGAAATAATCAATGCTTCGAATTTAGTTCCAAATCGGTAAGGATGTTAGTTTAAATTAAAAAAAGAATGGTACAGACATTAATGTGTTACAATAATTGTTCCATACAAGAAGATAACAAAAGAATCCGCATAGAGTACATAAACTGGTTCGCTAACCAGTTTATGAATAGCGTACATGCGTTGCGTACATGGGCCTATTGTCCTTTAGTAAAGTTTTCTATGTCAAATATCTGTCTGGAAAATGGCATGCTAGCGAAGTGTTAGGTTGTAAATATTCATAAGTAACATACCCATATAGTTAACCATTGATATAGCATATTTTGGTAGTAGTGTTAATTAAAAAACTTATTTTAAATTATAGAAGTTTAGTCACAGCTGTAGGTATGCCATGATTTGGTTATACCATATAATAAGATAGTATTTTTTTAAATCTTATAGCAGATTTATATAGCCAAAAGTACCTGTTATCTAGCATCATATCCGAATAGAATTCGTTTCATTATCGGGATGAAACGAATAATACGGATAGTTACTTTATTAATATAGCGCAGTCATGTTATTTTGAAAGTGTAATTACATCATGACGGCCTGATTAGCGCAGTGGTAGTGACTCTGCTTTCTGCGCCGAGGGTCCCGGGTTCGAATCCTGGTAGGCGCACAAGCTTTGTGTGATGAGCACGAATGTTTCTACCCGAGTCATGGATGTTTAATATGTATATAAGTATTATATACTGAGTTCGCCCTCAGTCCATTGTAGTACGGTACCCATAACACAAGCGTTCAGCTTAAAGTGAGACCGTATAGTTGGTGTGTTCGTATGGCGATATTTATTTATTTATCATATCACTCAAATAATTTATAACATCTTTCATTGTATTTTAACACATTAAGAACGATATTTATCATCATTTGTTTACGTTACTTCACACTCACACAACAAATCCAAATGTGCCCAAATAATGTGCCGGGTATTTTTTTCTAAGTAGCCATACTTCAATCCAGTCAGATCAGTCAGTCAGACAGATTTAAATCATTTTTTTTAAATAATTGATTGAAATCGATCTTGTTTTCATAAAACATATACTTATTAATTTATTTCAGTCATAAATAAGTCTGACATGTTTCATAATTGTCTTTGTAATGGTAACATAACAAACTACAAGTAAAATAAAAGTCTTTAAAAAATATGCATTTACTGTTTTGTTAAAATTGTATGATTCGTTAGTTGGTTATATAATTACTGTATTGTTGAACAGTTTTAGTAATCAATATGTTGACTTGGGACTCATATTAGTTTGATTTATTACAGTGTCACTCGATATATCCGTATTATCCAGATATATCGGGATAGGATTTTGGAAGTATCCGAATTATCCGGAAAGTGAAATGAGGCGGATAATTGGGCTAGGTACCCTAATCTTATCTTTCAATCTTGATTTAGTTATTTAGATCCTACTTCAAAAATATGTTTTCAAGCAGCGCCTACTATGTGATAGCGCTCCAATTTCCGTTACAAAATCGTAAAGACTGGGTTACCCAATACTGAGAGAATATAAAATATACAATAAACAAGCTTATCGGTCCATTGGATTTTACGACTCGCACTTGCGTTGTTATGGACAATCATTTTTGTCTCGATATACTTACTAGTGAACTAAGTACCTAATTAATTACGCCTCAGATGCAGTGATGGCTACTACGAGTATCTACTATGAAATTGTAAACAAACTTGGGTGGTCACGATCAAAAAACAATTAACTTAATAATGTCAGGCCATAAAATGGTACACCTATTAATTGAATCCCATATTATGACTACATTATTTTATATATATATATTACATTTCCCCGAGTGCAAGGTTTTCGGTAATGTATAAGTTACTTTAGGACCTGTGTATTTTGTCATTTTCCATGACGAATTGAACAACCAAAGCGGACGATTACGCCGTATAAAGTGGACTTATACAAACATTAACCTCTTTTATACTCCTGCCTACACATAGGTACTGCTAAAAAGCTAATCTTATGCCATATCTAAGCTTACCTGCTGAACAATACAATCGGATCCGCAGCTCACATCAAAGTGCCCATCACCGGTTCGATTCTGCAACAAAGTAAAGACAGGTGACAGGATAATATTGTTTCGCTAATATACCTATTACTTATTTTTAACTTAACAATGCATTTTTCACACGAAAATAATGATGTGAAGCAATGAAAATAAAAATGCAATTATTTCGGTGGAACATCTAAAAATAAGTATAAACTAATTTGAAAAAAAGTAATCAAGTAAAAAAAGTACTTAATGGTTTACATGAATAAACATAAAAAAAATATTCTGATTCTGATTTGAAAGCTAATAAGTAAACCTTTATCATCATGATATGCTTTCAAATACGCCATGAGAATAAATCGCTCTTCTCCATACAACAACCATCGTATTTCGTATAGATTATACGTACCAGAAATTGGTTTTTAGGGATGTTATGACCGGAGTCAATCCTGATAGCTTCCGTTGCGTTACGGTCGGTGCAAGCGCAGCCGAGCGGAATAATTTGTGCTACCTGTTACAATTAAGGACAGATTCGGACCTCAGATACGTATGAGTATTTATTAAATATATACATAAGCCTGCTACATATTTATTATACACATATGTTTTTGTGACGTGTTGCATTTAAATCTAATTTACTAGGTATTCGATCATGAATCCAGTCTCATGAACATAGATAATTTGTTGATACACTTATTTTGACGTTCCACTCACGTCAATCAATGATGGATTACGGTATAGAACGCGATAATATTAAGTAGGTGAACCTTATGCCGCCTTTATATAGCTACGCAGCTTATGTACGTGTATCTGTATGTACGTAGGCTGTGTTAATATTAGCACCCACTACTTATTCAAGTATCAGAGAAGCAATATTATTTGACCTACCTATGGGTACTAGTTTGCCTAGTCCTAATAAATTGTGAGTCGCAAAAAAAAAATCGACCGACCATTGATTGTTAATTAATTTTGTTGTCAATTTAAATTTTATTGTTCCTTATAATTAAAAATATATTATAAGATCAAATAACAGTTAATAAGTAATAATAAATCGGTGCGTACATCATATAAGAAGTATTACTAAGTACCAATTTGTACATAAAAATATTAATATGTTAGCAAAATTCAGTATTAAAAGCGTCACCTAAAACATCTTAGTAGGTATCCCATTGCACCAAGTACAGCCACTTAGGTGTCTGTTATTATAATTAGGTATAATTAAAATCTAAACATCTCTCTATCTTCATATGCAGAGAGTCTAAATATGGGGATATGATACTTACTAGTTTAATTTGTTTTAAGCAAATAAACATTGTATTTCAGTATTGTTCAGTTTAGTTAATTTTGTCCTTTGTATGTTTTGCGAGCGTGTGACCGGAAGCGGCTTGGTTGCACCTCGAAGGCTTCAACCCGACGAAATGGGATATAAGTTTGCGGCTTATCACATTTCAGATTTTTTGTTTTTATATCAACATCTGTATTAAATTAAAAATGCCATTCACATAATCATCACGAAATCTCAAAATCGAAAGATTCCAAAATAGTTTTTCTTGTGTTTTAGTTGTACAAGATTGCCTATACGGCCTATGTCCAGCTGTGGACGTCTTTTGGCTAATAGATGGAGGAGCTAATCTGCATCCAAAACAAGTATTTGACGAAAATACTAGTATATAAGAATCAATTATTTTTGAAAGTCTAAGAAAGAAGAAGTGTAGATAAAAACTCGTCTTAAGAAATATGCAAGGACTTGACAAGAACAACATAATCCATTGGTGTTTGGGGACGCCGATCTATATTTAGCATGCGTGCGTTGATTACAGTGGATCGCTAATTGTCGACAATTACTAAGATGTGCGTTGAACCTGGACAATAGCCGCCGCAAATAAACCACATATGAATGAGGATAATCGCTTTTAATCTTCCACCAATAAACTATCTATTGCAAACTCGATCAATGAACGTATAATTTGTAACGATTGAGATCCACCCATGTAATTATCATTCACAAGTAGGTCGTTAGTTATTCATAATAATTACTTATGTTATTATGAATCAAACAACCCAATAAACATTGTATGCAAGTTTACATTGTATACTAGGTATTATAGATAAATCCTAGCTTGAGAGAGATATTGAAAGTTAGAGTAAGCAGTAACTTGTAATTTAATCGTAACAGCATCGAGAAAGCATGCCATCACTTCATTAATTTTTGAAGTATGAAATCTGTGATGTTAGTGAGATAGAAGATGCTTAGTTTACCGTAATGCTACATAAAAATATTGTGCTTGAGCCACTGAGCGAACCTGAAACGGGCATTTGTCACTGCATCGAGCTGCTGCTTCCGCTCCAAATTTCTCGGTGATGGAACTGTAATCGCAGCCAATTGAATGAGCGGACAAAGTCAATCCGACCAGCGACAGCACTAGCCATTTGTGCCAATTCAGCGGCGCGCTCATTGTGCCCGTTGACCAGCGCCACAGTAGCTGAATTCACTCCTGCGCACTACCTTCACACGACACACACATCATTTTTTTTTAGATATATCATGTTTTCTTCGAACACCACTACATTTGTAAAGTAATTTCGTGTCGGTAGTTAGTCTTCTAAAAGGGGCCGTTATTTTTAAATAATATTAGAAGAACTATAACAATTTGTTAGAGATTGCGTCGAGACCGCGACATAATCCTCGTAGTTTGAAAAGCGCGGTTAATGCGACCGTTCGGTGCGCGTACGCAGCCAAAGCTACTCATGTACTGAGTGGAGCGCATCCGCCCGCCGGCGCACGCGCTACGAGGCCGAGGACGCAACGTTTGGGCGCTACGACCATTATGTCTTTAGCCCCTACCTGCCGACTATAGCACTTGTAACCGATTTATGAGGTAGAATTACAGCAATCACTAGATAATCCACAGTATAATGTGATGAGGCTTGCGGACTGATATAAGCTGAATTTTATTATGATCTTATTAATTCTATGGTTATTATTTTACCTACCTGACCATGTTCGATTAAGGCAATCCAAGAATACCTTGATTTATTATTTATTTTTAGATAATTTTAACCAAGTCCCTAAGTTCATCTTATTCTTAAGCATTATTAGGTAGCTAATAGTTCTGTGACATAAGACATGTAATTTGGTTTGCCCAAGTAAAGACCAAGTATAGCATTGACATTTAGGTATTTCCCAGATTTTGTGTACAAATAGGTGATGGGTAAGGTTTTGCTTCCGAATTATCTGCACAATGAATAATATTTTCGCCAAAGAAATATTAAGAACAGTTTTAAATTGATTTAATAAAATCTAGAAGGGGACTTTTATAGTAACAGGAGTAAGTAGTTGACCTTGTTGATCCTATTCCTTGGACTATATTTAATAACACGATAATATATCAGAGTAAGGACCAAGGCCTCCGAATGATGCGAGATGTCGTCGCGCCGTTGCACGAAGCATTCAATTAATTTAACCACATACCCAACATGTTTTACTTCCCACGGTTTCGGCTTTGGCAACATTCTATATAGATGTTTTCATTTATTTTCATATAGACTAGGGCCCTAGAACTAGGTATATTATTTAATTTATTTAATCTTCCCACTCAGATTAATTTCTACTTTTGCAGTTTATTGATACTATTGAACAGCAATATTTGCTGGTCAAAAGAGTTTATCGAGCCGAGTGTAAAGCTTGGAGTGGCACTTAAAGAAAAATAAGGATCACATAATGAAACGTTCCATAATCGCGCCCACGTTCTATCATCCGAATATAGTCGCCCGAGGACGGAGGCCAATTTTCTTACTTAACTTTAAAGATGTCCGCGAAGACTGAATTAAGTTTGATGTTCTTCAAGCAATGTAGGTAGGTACCGGTCCAGTTATTCCAACCGAATATATTCTGACCAATAGCTGGACGTATTTTTTGCGGGCGCTGATTGCTAATCATGAGTTATCATATGTGATACACATCACATCATGACTGACTGTGATGTGTTGGATGTTGCTAATGGAGGTACCAGGTACCAATGATATTCTAAAGTAGATCAATGAAGGTACCTGACCACTGACCAGAGAGATTATCGTAGTCTATGTCACGTGACTCACGTAGATAAATCATACCAATCAATAAACGCATTAAAATCACGCCATCTATGTATCGTCGTATACAACCTTTGATACTGTGTAAACTCTATTTCGATTGTATTACGCCTCGTATCAAACCTCTGAATATGATTGACAGATGGCGCATGAACGAGTGATTTTGTATAGCGCCACTAGATGACACTACTTGTTTGAAATCGGTAATCGTTTTTCAGTAGGTAGGTAATTAAATTTAAGTCAAACACGAATTAGTAGGTATAGTATAGTATAACACACGATTGTTCTTATCGCCATATTAACATGCGCAAATGTTCAACAACGTGACGTCTTTTATTGTACGTAAGTTATATTTTGTGTGTGTTTGAACTCTAGTGATGTCTCTCTATCACTTTACATATACCAGAGTTAATTTTCCTGATCGATAGGTACGAGTCGAAGATTAAATAAGCCAGTAAGTACGTGTACTCACTGTGATTTACTGACAAGTGGGAAAAGAGATCCCACATCATGAAGTCAAAATCACTGTCGTTATCTGCTTTTATAGATGCATTGATAAGTAGGTTGATTAGAGGATATATACCTATCTATCTATACAATTATAAACCTCTGTCTGAGCTGTTGAAACACTCAAAATATTCTTATATTTTCAAAGAATCGGGCGAAAGTTAATTATGTTTGCAGATATTAAAAAAACTGGATGCAAATGGCCCTAATCCATAAAAAAATGCTTACTTTTTGTCTGTTTGAGCAAACATCACCCACAAACTAATTGAACCGATTTGACCAGAACATATTTAATAGTTCAAGTTATAGAATCATCCATAAACACTGCGGGTTACGATTCAGAAGAATATTGATAGATCCGTGAGCGGAGCCGCGGGTCATAAGCTATTAAATAGGTAGGTACGAATACAAGAATGTTAAATAAGTGAAAACAAAATTTACCTATTTCTGCCTACGTTGGCTACCACTGTGCAACATTCTGAGAATTATTTTCCAAGTAAAAGGTGCTGACTAGCTCTAAGTAAGCCAATTGTATGCTTATAATTGCTGACACGCTCGGTGGGCGATGACCTTTACACTCTCGTACTATACCTATTAAGTGTCATTACCCACGCCACGCAATACCGTCACAATTTTACCTATTCTGGCGTAGTAGGTAGGTACATCCTTCAAAGTAGGTAACATTATTGTACAGGACTAGCAGTGCTCAGGATTTCGCACGCGTGAGCGTTTGTTTTGTGGGCTATCCAGGGATAAAATACTATCTATTAGGATTTGGGTCTATGTGAGAATGAGTCATTCGCATTTCGCAATGCCAGATAAATGCGCAAACAAGTCAATACATATCCAAGTGGGTAAACATTTCTAATACATGCGCGAGCAGGAAAATTATTATGATATATATTATGTTATATGGAAACGAGATACTTGGATAGAATAACAAGAATTAAGTTGATAAGAAATAATGTGTTTGTAAATAGATTAGTAATGCTGTCCATGATCTGTGTATGATGTATAAAATATTAAATGGATACGCCCTCATAATATATATATGTAATTTTTAGAGCAACATACAGACCCTTGAGCAGGATTGGATAACCCAATTTGCTATAAAACTTGTTCCTCAAGCTAGTTTTTTTTACGTAGCAGAACGTTATCGTAAATCTTTGGGTCTCGCTCACACCACAGCTTGTATATGTAAGAATGAAAATTACGGTCGATAATTGAGGTATAGTCCGTCATTAATTACAATTACCCGCAGACAATAAAATTGCCACTGGCCCAGATTCTCTCAGCTATATCCAAGCGTTACAATTGCTTATTGAACCAAAACTGTAGTATTTATTTATACTGAATAGTGCGCTATTTTCATTCGGTTTCATTCAGTGTAACGCGTTCATTAAAAGTCTGACTCTACTCTTTTCTGTAATGTTTGTGGGTCTAGATCCCGGTATCTATGTGAGCTAAGAGTTTTATATTTGAACCAAATAAACGCAAACTCGAAGCGCACTGAAATAATAAAAAAAAATCGAAAATGAAAGCGCCATGTCTCTCGCTGTTGGTCGGATCTCGAAAACATTTTTTTTTATATTTATATTGTTTTTTTTACTAATTATTGATACGACGCGCAGGCGTTTCAACCTAAGCGCGTAAGCAATCTGTCAATGTTTCAATTTCATGCGAAATTAACTCTTTCTTTCTCTATCCCTTCTTAATTCGCTTGCGCTATGATGCATAGGTGGGGTCTTATCTTAGATTATCTAATAACAAAGCTTTTGTAGCTCGTGCGGTTGTTTCGGGAGATCCGAGACTCACTGAGACTAAGTTTGGGCCAGTTCCAAGTTTCGTTAGTCCACGTGCCAAAATGCGATCAGTTGTTACGTAACCAAATAATACTTACCTACTACAATACTAGTAGGTAATACAGGCGCCGATGACCGCTGACAAAACGGCTTTATCATTATATAAGTGAATAAATTTTATTGTTCCTTACGAACAACAACGAGCGTTTAATGGCGATTGTTAATTTTATAATAGGTACGTTCGTATGACATATACAAGTATTTTCGCCGCTTTTCATTGGACAAGATAAAGCTTATTACTGTGGTAGACCGTAAAGATAAACGATTTTATTGTGGTGGATCATAGAAAAGACGCGTCGTAGAAGTTATCAAGTTATTTTCATTATAACTGTGCTAGGTGTGTAGTGTATCGGGGAACATTTCACAACAGCGGAAATGGCTATGCACTTGGTTGATTTCAAGGTAAATAACTTCTAGCCTACGAGCTATTTTGCTAATTAGCGCTACCTAATTTTAATAGTTATAAGACTTTTAAATTCAAATACATGGTACCAAAGAGAACAGGAAGTTAGTAGTACCTACTTATCATTATCGTTATCTGTGTACATGCTAATAAACGAATCCTAAGCCTCGCATCATATGAATTCCATTGTACTTCTAATAGTCATAAATTCATTTGGATGAGTATAACCCAAAACAAATTGAAATAAAACTAATCTTACAGATTTTAACGCGTTTTTTTATGTTTACGTTCCCGACGTTTCGGCTGCTTTACAGCAACCATGGTTACGGGACGTCTGAGGTGGTGTTGTGAGATGTGAGGTGACGTGAGGTGTAACGAGGGGAACGTAAAACCATAAAATAAACGCTATAAAATGTATAGTATTCGCGTAAATATAAGAAATCAATACCAAAACAAATATTATTTTATTATACTGAAAACCTAAAAACAAGTTTCAAACTTATATATCTGCTTTTATCTAAATCGTTGTGGTGATTATACAGTAGGTAGGTGGTTATTAAGCGCATTTTTATTGTCAGGGTAACCCCCAGTCGGATTGAGGAAAATACACAGCAGGCAAATGGTTTAGTCACTGTGCTATTACGTAAATACGTTTACCAACTCACAAATCATGCAAGCAATACATAACTTTTTGTAAGTAAATTCTTAAATAGTAAATACATTTTTTAAACTCGTAAAATAATTTAATTTGATGAGTCAAAGGAAAATTCTAATGAGTCTGAATAAATCAAATTGGATTGTACAGTAAAATATATAACGTACCCACCTCCTTATAAACAGGGGCGGATCTAGGATTTCGTTAAGGGGGGGGGGGGGGGGGATTTTGTTTGGGGGCAATAATTTTGTGTGATTTTACCTAACTTTCAGAATAACAAATATTGGAATTGGTCGCAATAAAGTACTTCAGTCATGAGTCGGAGGGGCGAATAACACCCAATGTATATTCAGGTTCAAAAACTTTAACTTGTTGGTGAATAGGTGTCATAACATAATTAATTGATATGCGGCTGTTACTGTAACAATGATGTAAGTAGATATACATATATTGATAACTCCTTATTGCACACGGATTAACTAAACATTTTATACAAGCACACTAGCTTGTACCTTATACAAATACGTAGTGTAGTCTTATCGCAATATATATTAATTATTTTTGACGACCTGATTAAATTTGATGGTAGTGACTCTGCCTTCTACGCCGCGAGTCACAGATTCAAATCCTGGTAGGGACAATCTTTGTGTGAAGAGCACGAATGTTTGCACCCGATTAGTGGATATTTAATATCTATAATACTGAGTTCGCCCTCAGTCCATTGTACGGTACCCATAATACAAGCGTTGCTTAGTGTGGGACCGTATAGTTGATATGATCGTCTGGCGATATTTATTTATTTATTTTGTGTATGGGTCGTAGCCATAACGGCGGAGATTTTTTATCCCAGACGGGATAGTAACAGAATAAACGAGTACATCCCGTCCGGTACGAGCAAAAAAACCCGTAACCTAGCTACTACCTTTAGTAAATTATATAAGTAAATCGTTTATTTTTTGCAAATATGGGTAAGCATATACTTGTACGCACATTTAATTTACCTTGCTCCATCATCTTCATAAACTAGCGCGCATTGTTACTAGTATCATGGTGGATGTGACTATTCAGGTAACCTAAATATTATGGTTCTGCTATCGGTGTTCGGTTTTAACTCTGTTCCAAGAGTCCTAAGCCAGCTAGAATTACTTTTCTAGGAACCGATGCAATGGTAGCTAAAAGCAAGCTGTACTGATATATTACTTAATAAGCATGTAGATACTTATATACAATGCAGGGCAAGACAGCTGACTACGTAAGGAAATGACACCGATTCGTAGGCCTTAAAAGACCAACGTCAATTCAGCCTCACGTGAAGCTCTCAGCCACATAAATATTTTCGGTTTTGGCCCGAAATTTAGGGCGGCAAAAGGCGGATTAGGCTTTTTAGGGCCCACATTGATTTAGGGCTATTTTAGAGGCATTCAATTTTACCCCATCAATCTGAACAAAGCTAATGAATTACCCCTATTGTATGTATACCATCTGTCGTTAAAGTTTCTCATATTATAGGGTATGGTATACCTGTTTAACTAAGTGGCTTAAACGTTTAAATAAGTAAACCTTCAGGGTTTTTTAGACTTTCTTATTGGATTTAGGGGTTCGGTATTGTTCTTAGGGGTATTTGTTATTGAGAAGTTGGTGATGGTTCGAAATGGCGTATATAGCCTCACGTATAATCTTTGGTGATGTAAAAAACATAAAATAAACGCGATAAAATCCGTAAAATTAGTTTTATTTCAATGTGTAGTATTCGCGTAATATATCAGTAAATAATTTGAGTTAATTAAAATGCTATTAATCTGGGTATGTGACCAAGAACTTCCGCTTGCAAATGCCGCTCCCTTCCAGTACCAGTGTTTGTTTGTTTGTATATATACTTGTAATGATTCTTCCTGTTTATACCATTTAGAGACAAGGTTACATAGCATGGTTATCATTTCGTTTTGACACATATAAATCGCTTCCAACTGTATCGCAAAATTTACTGCGCGTATTTTAATGCATCTTGGTATAGTGATAACTTATAAGAACACAATCTGGGTGAATTTAATTCCTAGAAATAAAGGATTCCCCCGGGATAGCAAATATCTAAACTCCACGCATACGAAGTCGCGGGTTCAGCTAATTATAAATATAATTGCTTTATAATTTTGCCATCGACACCGTAAGAGAGCAAATTATAAATATGAACTTTGAAGCTAAATACTGGTTAACTGTTCGTATAATGCAATTGATGAATCAATGGAGAAATATATTATGAACTTTGGAGCTATATGCTGTTCAACTGTTCGTATATTGCAATTGATGAATCAATGAAGAAATATAGAGATGGTTCGATATCGTTGGTTACGGTGAATATAGTGGCGCGTGCGTTGTCTCATGCACGGGCGACCGGGCCCCGGTGTGCTATTGACACGTCTGTGTGAACACATGCGCGGGGGCACGTCACCGCGTCGCTGCCACACCCGTTGAAACAAGTACCTAAATAAACGATCCTAATAGCAACACGTAACTCACTTTATTACATTACTAAAAAAAATTGTAAAGTATAAACAATGAATTTTCAATATTTTATGGCAGTACCATACTTAATACTTTCTGGATCTGTGAATTTTATAGAAATTGATCATTGCTCCACTAGTAGATCAGCCGAATTAATTACAAATCCTATGCCTACTTACAGGATGGGGAAAAAGGGATGGTCCGTGTACTCAAGCCAATCAAAATATTATTGACTTGAAGTGGTAGGCTGAACAGAATAGTGACAAATGCAAATATCATAATCAAACTTTCTAACAGTCTTTAATAAAAGCTGCGAGCTCATTGGTAATTTCAAATTCTGAATTATTAATCCCAGCGGTCCCCGTCCATCATTCCAACCTCAACCTGGCTCTAGTATCTACACGCCGATGTAAATTCAGCATGATGCAGCATGAGCTGAATTAGGGCCATTTGATAGTTGTCGAAAATAAAAGTAAAACTGCCAATTTCAGTGCATTTAGCTCATTGATTAGTTCCGGCTCCACATCAGCTCATCATCCATATGTCACGGCGCGCATGCTTTATCGGCTGAAACAGCAAAAATAATTTCATAATTTTCACCAGCACTTTCTTAAAATTGCGCTTGCTGACGCAATATTGCATGAAGGGCATCACGTGAGGACGCCATATCGTAGCGAGTTGATGCGGGGCGAGGGGCAAGGGGCGGCTGGTGGCATGACGTCACAACGGCGCGCCGGCGGCGGCGGGCGCGGGGGGGCGCCGAGGCCGAGGGTGTGGTGCACATGCGCCGGGCGCGGCGGCGTCTCAAGGTGACCCTCACTCAACTCGCCGAGCAAGTGCTCTGCGTCGCTCGCGGCACTAAACCCCGTTCCTTTCACTTCTGCACGAGTTAGCGGTCACCAATACCGGTATTTGCCTAAACGCGGATACTATTTGTTTTGTGCCCAGTTGAATTTATGACAGCACCCTGTGGACGCCAACGTTACTCGTTCATCACCTTTTATCGCAGTCATCGCGACTGACAAGACAAATCGATATGCGTCAAGCACGAGATGTCGTGAGTACTTACCTATTACCAAGTTAAATATTTGCCCGGCTTAGAATTTTTCCAATGTAGGTACAAAAGACCGTGGTTTATTATTGCCGAAAAAGTATTTATGAGCATAAAAACATACTGACATCGCTCTTTTAAAAAAATATTAATTAAATTAATAATGCACCATATTTACTCCTGTATTCCCGTCCAAAAATATTTGTCACAAAATCATCTCAACAATACAGTATTCATCCTTCAACAATTGAATTTATACAGTTTTTTTTTATTCTGGACTGCATGGGGTAATCCGATTCCATAGGAAATATTGAGACGGTCATAGGCACTGTCAGTTAAAACAGTTTTAGCATGAATAATGCTTTGATAAATGTTCAATATGGCCTCCATCTTGCTGTACGCGGGTACGGGCACATTTCAGAACACGTCCCTAGTGCTCACCATGACCGATTAAGTACATTGGATTTTTCCTATGCTATATGAAGGAGGTATGAACTGATGGTATAGATCAATGATATTATGTCGTACAAATGATAATGATATTTAAACATATGATCCTATCTGTGATCCCATGCCAAATTCAGCCGTGACATTAAATTCGAACAAGCTTATCAGGAAAATTAACACATTTACCATTAGTTGTGATATTTTGCAGATAAAACCAGTTACAAGCGGTAGATAAACTTTGTATGATAATCTGCGAGTCATGAATTCTGTTAGCAGTTGTCAAGGTTATAAAGATAATACAAATACAATATGGATTTTTAAATGATGACCATTAATAATACAGTTGGTATTAAGAAAACCTATTCCCTATGCTTAAAGTACATAATCATTACAAGCTAACATTTATAAATAAGTAAGCATGCAAGAACAGACCCAAGTATTATATATAGCCTAAAAATTCGTGTCTAGACCTAAGACAATCCATGCAGTTGAAACACTTATAGCAAACAATAAAGGGGGCACGCCTCCCCTTTACTGTGAGAGGGATTTAGGCCATAATAAACTATTAACTCTGAAAGTAAAAATCTTAACTAAAAACCAACCATTATCCACGGTCGTTTAAGGTCAAAACTTAATCGTTTTATCATTTTGAAAACATCTGAAAGATAAATGGATCGCAATAAAATCGCTATCGGAAAACGATATGGTGGTTTATCGGGCTATTCAAGTTAAGTAGCATGATAATGCTGTCTAGCTAGCGCACACAGATTTGTTTGTACCCGTGAAATAATTGATTTCAGATTATGATATCTCCCGGGAATATTCCGCGAGCGGTTAGTGTACTGCACGTTCGCATAGTTTAATTACGTCAAACGTAGTGATAAATAAGCTTTCGCGTTGCGGTGGTGGGCGTCGTCACGATACACTACTAACTCGAGTATCAAAAATAAACAGACACACTATGCCAAGAAAATGCTTCAACGTGCGTTTGTCCTGACGCGAAACAAAGCAACTTTATTTATAGACATGTTAAAAAAAGATACACAACCGTCTTTCACTAGTCGATAAATTAGTAGGTACATAGGCTTACGAGTTAGCCAATGGTGCCACTTGCAAACGCATAAACGTATGTGTTCCTATATAGATATCTAACATAGTTATTCAGTTTCCTTATTGAATTCACTAACATATTTGAGTAACCGAGTGTACTTAGCAATGAGTTAGTAAGTAACGGTACCTACATAAAGTTGCTCTTCTTCCATGTTGTGTAGACAATCCAATCTACAAATTATTTTGAATACCTGGCCGATACACAACCATAAAAATACTTGTTTTACATTTTTGTAATTATTCATAATGATTGGAAATACCAAACATTTAAAATGTATTATATTAAGGAAATAACTACCTAAATTTAATTTATTAAACCAGTTTCCATAAAATACTTTGAAGCACACGGAAGATTTGATTGGTATTAGTAAATTATTCAACTAGTCAGTACTTATGCTCATGCATTCTACTCACTAAACTGTTTTATATCTATAAATTCATAGATGGGTTGCACTGAATTTACCATAGCAAAGCACCAATATTCTTCGCGCATAATTTGAGTGTGCATTTCCTTTCCAATACCGTTATTACTGTATGCCCCAATTCAAAAACAGTGCAACAGATTATTTCCACTCTTGATTCTGGAATTTCCACTCTTTATTATTATTCTTTTAAATGAGGTCATAAAGGGCAGGTAACATTAAATCAAAATTCTCGCCATCAGATAAGAAGGAAGCCAGCTAAGTGATGTGTGATACAAAGGTACTTCCACTTACAATAGTATGATGTTATACTAGAACATAATAGAGAATAACCGCTTTGGTGCTTTGATGCCTTTGAAGCTCAGATAAAGCAAAAAAACTTTGTTGTTAAATAAAATATGGGCGGACCACACGAGTAGACAAGCATAACATGAGCAGTAGCCAAGAGCCGCCTCAACCATATTAGAGTTAAGAGAAGACCCGCTCCGAAGAGCCACCACAAACAGGGACACATAGATAACAGGGACATTAGAATGACCACTTATTCACAACAGAGACACAGAATATATAACTTCACATCATTTAATTAATTATGGATATTTATCACATGCCATAATAATCAGTGCATGCTGGTATATTTCCCATGCTAATAAAAATAGGAAATTGAGAATTCCTACCTAAAGTTGAATTGGAATACTAGTGTTGTCATAAAAACTGAAACCAGAAACCAAAAATAATGGATTTTCTATTTAGTTATTAGTAATAATTACAATGAGGTATATCCACCAGCCTCCATCAAAAATAATAAAGTTACAAAGCCGCTCACTATACATATTGCAGTTGTAATGGGTAAATTGTGGAATGTGTATGACGTCAAGATCGAGCCCACGCGTGAACCAATCAGATTCGTACACTGAGGGGCACGCCTTGGGGAAACGTGATAAATCCCCTTAATGTCTCAAAAACGCAGTATAATCAAACCTCAAAATATATTTCATTTGGCAAGATTTTCGAGTTACTTATGGGTACCACACATCATTTTTAATCACTATTCTATATAAAAAAATGTTTTTGCACATCAATGCTAATATTCCCTTCCTGCTCAAACACCGTATTATAACATTTATAAAAGCGAGACAACATCAGTTATCGTAACGTGTCATGAATGAAAACGGCCGCGCGTATGTGTGGACACAGGGCTGACGGCAACGTCCGCTAGTAGACGGTCGTATTCCACATTTTCTTGCGGATCTGGCGAGACGTGTAGAATAATATATACTGTAAAACGTGCACTGTGTTACATTACCGATTAAAGTTTGAATATAATAGTGATTTAAAAATGGGTATAGTTATAAACAATTTACAACTGGTGAGTGTATACTACAATTTATAATCTAAAACCCGGCGCTTCAAATTGGAAAGCAACGGTAGTGTTGTAATGACCGCTTTGACCTTGTGAAACTCGCTCGCGATAATGAAAAACTTGCACGTATGTCTGCAAACATTGTATTCGTTACAAGTGTTTCTATAAGTGTTTAAAAGTCTATCTTTTTAATTACAATTATGTAGGTCAACTACGTATTGACATTCTAATAAGTAATCTAATAATATACAAAAGTAATAGATTGGAAGTGTAATTATTATATATATCTAGACGCTGATGTAGTGATATTTTACTCGGCTCAGTACATTCAATCATTGTATTAAACAATAGTCCTAAATAATGCGTTCGGTAGGTATATTAGAAATAATTATTATTCTAACACTGTTGATAAATATCATGCACTAGAGGCGTCAACAAAAAATTTACTAACGACCGGCTACAAGAAAATCTAAAATTAGCTGCCTCGTTTCTTTCAAAGTCAAGCATCCAGGCAATAACTAATTGTTTTCTTTTTACATTTAACAGATTCGCGAAGAATGCGAAGTCCTCCATATGTCGGACAAACAAATCAAGGAGATAATGAGTAGACTGCACAATGATCTGGTCAAAGGACTTGGAAAAGATACACATGAAAATTCTATAGTCAAGTGCTGGATCACCTACATTCAAGATTTACCTAATGGGAAAGGTAAAAATCTGTGGTTACTAATTGTTTCATAAATATTTCAGCATCTGAAAGCATAATGTAATTTACATTAAACGATGTGTAGTTTCTTGCTGTAACATTTTAAGTTTACAGGACACAGTTCAAACACATGTATACAATTAGCTAAAAAAACTCCTTAAACAATAGCTTTCTTCTTGTTGGCTCACTCACAAGAACAAAAATGTTGTTCCTGCCCTATTGTACGACACTTCGAAAATCGCTTCTCTAATAAGTAAATATTATATTTGTTTGCAGAGCGTGGTAAATTTCTGGCATTGGATTTAGGAGGAACTAATTTCAGGGTTTTAATCATAAATTTAGGTGAAAACCACTTTGACATGCAGTCCAAAATTTATGCTATACCAAATCACATTATGACTGGTACTGGTATAGCTCTGTTTGATCATATAGCCGAATGTTTAGCTAATTTTATGAAGGTATGTTTATAAGGTTTAAAGTTGAAATTACATACGATCAACAAGAAAATGATGAAACTATACTCGCTTATTTTTTTATTTAGGAACACAATGTGTATGAAGAAAGACTTGCGCTTGGTTTTACGTTCAGTTTCCCGCTAAAACAATTGGGACTCACAAAAGGTATCCTTCAGCGTTGGACTAAGGGATTCTCTTGTACGAATGTGGTTGGAGAAGATGTTGTACAGGGACTCAAAGACGCAATTGCTAGGCGAGGTGTAAGTACATTTTCCTTTTTCAAATTTAACCATTTGTTTAACACATTACACAAACGCCGGAATATATATCATCTCTTAAAATTTTCTGCGTAAAATCAACGCAACAAGAGAAATTATAGCATGAATGATTAATATTTTCAAAAGCTTGAGCATGGATTTTCCAAATTATATTACAAAAAAAGAAATTTTCCAGGATCTTTCTATATCTGTGATGGGCATCCTTAATGATGCAACTGGCACTCTTATGTCTTGTGCACGTAAGAACCGAAATTGCCGAGTAGGGGTTATAATTGGTGAGTTGATGATGATTACAGCTCTCGTATAGCAATGTAAGGCATGACTTATGGAGTCAAAATTAAGAGAGCCATGTAGAGTCTTTCAAAAGGAGTACATACTGTGGATTTTGCTCATTTTAGGATTCTTATAGTACTGACGAATTTTTTTTTTATTCTCTTCGGGATTTTTCATTAACAATTAATTAAAACTTATTCACAAGATTAAGTTTAATTTAGTCATTGTCAAAAAATATACGGTTGTGCTGACATTTTATTACTATAGTTAGTAACCACCGTCCTTACTCATAGTAGGTATTAAGCAAAAACGAAGTCGATACAGAAAATCAATATAAGATTAGTAGGAAATAATCGGATTTGAGATCAATTGACAAGTCATCGTGAAGTTGGCAAATCTTTTATTATGGATGTTTCTTATTTAAGTAAATACTTTAAATTCGAAGCTACTTTAAATAATTACGTACCGTAGGTAACGATGTTTCTGCGATATTTAACTTTATTAGTAGTATCTACGCCTAAGCCTACCAGCAATGATGACCATGATCCACGGTGTTTAACTTTGAAAGTCTCTAAGAACCAATCATCTTCAACCATTAAATTCAGGAATAAAAACAGGTCTAATCATTAACGTTTACATCGGAGTTTATGTGGAATGATACACATTCAGCTCTATTTTCTTAATGCATGTTTTCTCATTCTTGTAGGATGTACAAATTGATATATGCGCTATTTTGAATGACACCACGGGAACATTGATGTCATGCGCGTGGAAAAACCACAACTGCAAAATAGGACTCATCGTCGGTAGGTTAACCTAAAGTATAAATTGCCGTATGTCACAACTGCTTGGTCATCAAGTGCCTCTACTTATCTATATACAGCTTTTCCGCATAAAATAACACGATCATCAACTTCATACACGGCTTAAATTATACCAATAAGTATAGGACTAATTATATAACACAGAATAATAATAGTATTTCAATACCGTGCTGACATGAATGCGGTTGTCCATTATTTTCACTTACATCAAGGGCTACCACCATGCATTATATTTTATAAGGTTCGTTTATCATGGATAACGCCTATGCGCTGTAGGCGTTAGTTTAACATTGGTGGTTAAGAATAAATTATTAGTTTAATAAAATAAAATGTGTCTAATCTGAATCCTCAGACGAATTAAATAAAAAAGTCGGGAATGACGTTACTTTTATCACACTCCGCCTTTTTTTGTTCGTCTGAGCCAACATCATAATAAATATGAATGTCCATACCATATTTCGTGTTTTGTTTAACATTTGGTTATAATAAATAGGGCTTAATAATATTCTGCATACTTCATTAAAGCCCTACAAAAATCATGTGAAATATTTTATGAGGTCAATTGATATGTTGTATAGATAAGACTTACAAAAACAACCTAAGCCCTAACTTATGTAAGTTATAACGTTATTTTTCGCAGATTATTCAATAAGTATTAAACATTGAGCTATTTAGTTAAAAATTAAATCATAGGTGCACTACATACACCATATATATATATATATATATACAGATCGAGATCATCCTACTCGAGAACCTCTCAAATATTTTACAATATTTTTGTTACACCTCATATTTTCATGTAACTAAAAAGCATACAATAAAACATAATTAACATACCTATTAATAAATACAGGTACTGGCAGCAACGCTTGCTATGTAGAGAAGACGGAGAACTGTGAGATGTTTGATGGTGAACCCGGGAAACCAGAACTTGTTGTGAACACGGAGTGGGGTGCATTCGGCGATGACGGAGCCCTGGACATCGTGCGCACAGAGTTCGACCGCGAAGTCGACACCAAATCCATTAATCCTGGAAAGCAAATGTAAGTATAAAAAAATATAATATCGCCAGACGAGCACCCACAGTACGGTAAAACTGCTGGAGGGATTTAGATGTTACTTATAGCCCGTGTTTACATATGATATGATACTTTATATCCCGGGAAATAACTTGTGCCCATGGAGAACCAAAAAAAAACCAGTCCACTAGTAAATAATTTGTATTATTTTGCGTGGATTGAATCTTTTACAGATGCTGCTTAACCTTAAGCATATCTAAAATTATTTAGTATTAAAAAATAACGTTTGTTATTTATTAATATTACAGACAGGAGAAGATGATATCTGGCATGTACTTAGGAGAGTTAGTACGTCTAGCATTGGTGAAATTCACCCGGATGGGTCTGTTGTTCGGCGGACAAGGATCGGACCTGTTGTTCCAGCGAGGCAGCTTCTACACAAAATACGTATCGGAGATCGAATCAGACAAACTTGGAGATTTTACCAGCTGTACGGAAGTTCTCGAAGAACTAGGTCAGTATTTTCTCTATTATAATACGTAAGAATAGTGTCGACTCGGGACTGTATGCTTGCTGCTTGGTTGCAGAGCTGTGTAAGAAATTGAAAGCGACATTCTCATAACGTACAATCTAAGTGATAAACCTATTAATTTGTTTTGGTATTAAATAACATTTAAAAGTCAACGTTCAAACCTTGTACATATATTAGATAAAACGGTCAAAGTTATGAACCGGATGTTATTATTAACATAAACATTATTTTACACACTTGCCCTCATCAGAGCATTTGGTCTGAGCGAACCACGTTACTTCACGGCAGCATATATGTATATACAAAAGATAATATTTTATATTGGAAATATTTAAAACTTATGCTTCTATAAAGTCACCTTTAGAGTATTTCTTATTATAATATAATTAATCTCACTACATTAATACCAACCCTGTGGTAACATTATTATAATGTATTTCTCTATATTAATAGTGAGCCCCTGGGATTATTATTATAAATAAATATTATCGCTATATAAATAATGACCATGTGGAAAATTTATTATTAATAATTTCGCTACATCATTATTAACCATGTGGAAAAATTATTAAGTACCTATAATTAATTTCGCCACATTATTAGTGACCCTGTGGAAGCATTATTATAAATAATTTCGCTACATCAGTATTGACCCTGTGGGAAAGAATTTTTTTAAATCGCTCTAGCAATTTAAAATTAAACATTCAGTCACTTTGTGGAAAACTTATTACTATCGTCGATAGCAGAATAAATAAGTAGTGTCCGTGAAGTTTCAATTTACATAAATGTGTTTAAATAAAGTCTTACATCTATACTTTAGTGTATAATTCTATAGATACTTCATACATCTGTGTAAATGTATTGTATCATATTAATATGGTAATGATAGCATAATTACAAGTATATACAGCAATATTCAAATGAGAGTAAATACAGTCGCCGATGAGGTTATGAGTTCCAAGAAAATAATGAATAAGATAAAGAATTTTTAAATAAGCCAGCATTTCAAATAAGATAGGTATTATAAGTCAGATCGGATAAAAACTTCGCTGAGAGGAAAAAGGAAACTTTACATACCGAATAAAAACTGATCGAGTGATGCAATCTCTCTATGCGCTTTACAACAGCGCCTGTAGTGAAAACGTGCAGTTTTACTTGTAAATAAATGTATGGAAACATTCGATCACTATTTGAAAATATTTTAAAGTCATAATACATTTTAAACCACGAGCCGATATGTAGTGTAAGGACGACCGGGTCTCAGGAAGCCGATGGTGGAGGCGAATGGAGGAAGACCGTGATGCGTGGAAGTCATTTTTGGAAGCCTATATCTAGCAGTGCATATCTTTCGGCTGAAGGATTGATAGACGGAAAACTAGTATACGGCCCTGATTACATGTAACAATTTATTGTCCGCAGGTCTATCGCACGCGTCCGAGTCGGACATGGCGGCGGTCCGCTACGTGTGCGAGTGCGTGTCGCGGCGCGCCGCGCACCTGGTGTCCGCCGGGCTCGCGACCCTCATCAACAAGATGAACGAGCCCCACGTCACCGTCGGCATCGACGGCTCCGTCTACCGTTTCCACCCACATTTCCACACGCTCATGTGTGACAAGATCGCGCAGCTCGTACGGCCCGGTTTAAAGGTTCGTGGGCAGTTAAATACTCAAATAAATAAATTAAATATAATAGAACAAGATTTGACAGCAATTAAAACCAGAAAAAAAATCGGTTTAACAGTATAGGTACAGCGCGCGTCAAATAAAATTAACACAGATAGCGGCTCTTCGCATGCCGAATCCATACAATTAGAGATGCACAGAGGCGCTATCTTTGTTCATTTTATTTGACGCGCGTTGTACACGCCTGTAGCTAACCGGTGCGCTAGAGCTTAGCATTGCCAGGCTAAAATTATCTTATAGTGGGCAGGCGGCTGGGAACATTTAATCTACCTAGGCAGGCAATCATCGATAGTATATACTAATCAGAATATTATAATTACTAGCAGGATATCTTTAAATATTGCCTTTGTCATTCCCTTATTTATGTAAGTAATCTTCGTAATTAATATGTAGATGTTATCCTAATATCTTGGCATCTATATAGCTAGATTAGTACTCCAGGTATACCAAGTTGTCAGTTATGTCGTTTTTCTTATGCATTGTCACTAACCATTTCAGGAGTAGTATAAATACTATTTTGTTTACTTGAATATTGTTATGCTAATTCATACACGTATGGGTAAATTATTTGCCTCATTGCAGCTTCGATATTAATAATACATTGTGAGAAGATCAAAAGCTCCAACAATATTTTGTTGCGTCACGCTCTATACAGGGAAAATGAAATTGTGTTTGTATGATACAGTAACGTCACGTTTAATTCTGGCGCCCTCTCCACCGTACTTAAAGACGAGAAACAAATATCTGCTCTGAAAATATGAAAGAGAGCCTGTGTTATTTATTTTCATATGGAAAATGACAGAGCGTTGCCAAAACCCACGACTCACGTATAGAAATAAAATATTTACGTAGGTAAGCGTCTGCGCAAACAGAAATAATTTATAAAACTAGGCGATACTTAGCGGAAATCCATTGATAAACAAATGGGGGCAGAGGAACCCACAATTGCCCCTCGGCTTGTCAACTTTTCCAATTATAACCCAATATTGACAAGCCGAGGGTCGGTGGTGATTTCCTCTTCCCCCATTTGTTTAGCAAACAGAAATGGCAAATTATCCAACAAAACGACATCTACATCAATGCAAAAAATTCAAGATAGCATTCTGTTCGGAATGTAGTTTACCTACCGCAAAAAAATATTTTCTTGAAACACTACTAGATACCCGTACAGCTTTAATTTCGAATGGGTATACTAACCATTAAGCTTGAGCTCATTAGCGCATGTATAATCATTATTTGAAGTCAGAATTTCCATGTCAATTCCCTGTCTCTATCACAATTTTATTTAATTAACTCCATCTTTGCTTTTAGATACGCAATAATTAAACAATAATGATAATTATAATTATAAACAAATACGTTTAACGTTTGCTCGATAAAATTGTTTTTTAACATTGACGGTCACAGCGTGTCAAAGTTACGACGATAAGAATATATTAGTATAGTAGGTTGTAGGGTTGTTATCTTGTTTATTTATGGAGGGGTTGGGCTTTTGACGCATTTGAATCTGTATAAACAAATGACACACCCATAATTTTCGACGTAATATTCTATAAGGATGGGTACATTACAAACTAATACATGTGCTTATGTTATTTTCTTCTGAAATAAAATAACATGTACTTGTCTTATTTTCTAATTAGATAACGTAGGTAGGTATGTAGGTAACTTAAATGTTATTTTTCTGACCATCATAGATTTACTTGCGATAGTTTAAAATAGTGTTTTATCACTGTATTAACTCTCCAATGTTACTTTGAGTAACTACATCGCAGCCAGCGTTGCCAGTTTTTCTTTTGCCAAATCGGGATTTTGGAACTTTTTGAGTGAAAACGCGGGATTCTTTCGTCGAAAGCGGGACATAGTAAAAAAACGTATATCGCACGCTTAATAATAGACTGACCAATTAGGGTTTAAGCCCAAAGTGAGATAAGCACACAGATAGATTTATTCCAACGTTATCTATCTACCAATCTCAGAATTTTTACGATATCTTATTCCTAGACTGAGTAACGAATATGTTGTCTTTTTTACTTATACAAATTTTGACAAAACTTTTAACATGAAAGTGACATAAATCATAATGCGTCTGAGATTGCGACAGTCAACTCGCGGTGCTTTTATATTATAGTGACCCATTCATGTTTCTGAACTTAAAAAACTTACAACATAAAAATAATATGTTATTATTTTATCAAGTATAGACTTATAACATAAAAGAGAAAGGGTTTTAGTGAAATGTTTAATAAAATACAGACATATAACAAAAAGTGTCATCACTAGTACAGCAATATATCATTGATTTTATTAATAAACAGACGTATCTCAGGGACAACATTTTAAAAGCTATAAATAATTATAAATAATAATAAAATTTCTTCAAAATTACATTTTAGTATCAATAATTACTTAATCAAGTATTCTTACAATACATAATTTATTATTATTACGCTATTTTCATTGAGATATAAGTAATAATGTCAGACAAGTTGTAAATGACAAAAGGTTTTTCGATTTCCCAACAAACAGCTTTTTTGAGTTAGGTCAGTCTATTAGTAAGCGTGCGATATGTATAATCAGAAGTTTTCAATTATTTATCTTTTTATTTGAATTAAAATTACGTTTACGTGACAATAGATAGCAATAATAGCCATAGAAAATGTATTTCAATAAAAATATAATATTTTAAATCAGATTTACCCTATCGTTAAATAGTTGAGTCTTATACGTCTTCAGAATAATAAAAAAAACAGTAATCAAAATCAAGCTAGGTTGGTCGAGTTATCTCCGAAAAGCGGGACTGAGCCTGTCCCGCGCGGGACATTTAATTTTGATTTAAAAATCGGGACGTCCCGTCAAAATCGGGACGTCTGGCAACGCTGATCGCAGCGTACAAACAGTCATCATGACTATAGTCAATTCTTTAATAGATGTGTCATCCAACATAAGTGACTTCTTTTTGCATGTTTGTTAATTTTCAGTGATATTGCATCATTAGAGATAACTAGAATGTCATCAAAATCAGCGATAATATTAAACAATATCGTAGTACCAGTCACTCAAATTTCCTAATTGAATTTACGCTAACGATAAAAATTTTATTTTGCAGTTCAACCTAATGCTATCAGAAGACGGCAGCGGCCGCGGCGCGGCGTTGGTCGCCGCTGTGGCTTGCCGCCAACGACAACAGCTTGCGTAGGCATCAGCCTAATGTGCCCGTTTAGCGATCTCTCCGCCGAAGCCCTCTATAACGCAACTTTAAATGGTCTAAGAACGCAATACTGAGCCTCTATTTTACCATCACTACGAATGCTGACGTTTATGCTATAACAAAAAATAGTTTGTTTCATTTTATAACAAGTTTTGTTACAAAAAAAAATACTGCCACATTTCACTGCTGCAAGTACTACTAGTAATAATTATTTTAGTTTATTAATTATGCCTACAGAAATTGCTAAAGCCTTCCTACGTTTCAAAACACTAGAACCTGAATGTGAGGCTCAATTTGAAGCTTGTCTGTTAGCACATGTATATAAGGCTTTTATATTATTATGCAGTCAGTAATGCCGTTGTGTGCTACTAGGATCTGACGGCTTTCATGTATCCGGTCTCTGTTGGAACTTTAGAGCACGTTAATGATGCTTATATAATTTCTGAGTGACATGTTAAAACGGCTGGAATATTTACTTAATATTACCAAACAAGGGTTACTTGTACTTATACTGGGTCTAGTCACAACATTTTGTACGAGTTGGCTACTTAAATTATTTAAAACAGACATCTTCTCATCTCTTAAACGTTCATAAAAATTAAACATAAGGCTATTTAAAAAAAAATCAGTCCATGTTTATATAAAATAATCTGATCTGTTAATCTTAATGTCAGTCGGAATAAAACTAAATGATTGAGCATTTCCCTGCCAGAACACACTTATTGGTTCAGAGGGTCAGAACATTTTTTTCAGTGAATTGTGTTATGTTAGCAATAAGTAGTTTTAAAGTAATGTATATTTTAACGGAGAGAAAGCTCTTGTACTGTTAAGTAGGTCTGTAATTTTATATACTTACTGATAAATACTGTTGAAATAACTTATAAAAAGATTATGAATTATCTAATAACTAAACACTTACTGCGTAATACTTCTTCAGATTCGTTAATAATTTATATCAATAATTTACACAGCGACCATGTCGAGTGATTTATTTAGCTAAAAGGTGTAAATAATTACTCGGTTTATTCAAAAAAAAATAATTTGAATATTTCCCCAAAATAATGGTTGTATACCGAACTTGTATTTTACTTGAGAATCTCAATATGACAATCATTCCATTGTATTATTAATTCGGTGACGTAAAACCTCATGATATTGATGCTTATCATTATATGAGTAGGTTCTCAATGCTGGACAGTGTTTACTGATTTCCTTAGTGAGCATTTTGGAATACCAATCAGCGCTAACAATATATAAGTACATAATTATTATTTTCGATAACGGGAATTAACATAGCAAACAATACATACAACATTAAAAAATATAACCAATTTCGAAGCTCCTAATTAGCCGATAGCGGAATTCATGAATACAAAGAAGTTGCATAAGTGTTTGTTTTGATATTTTACTGTGATAGAACTAGGACTAGTTTAAGTGTATTTCGTTTGTTCTATAATTTTTCGCCTTACTGCAGATAAAATCATTCAACAAATGACATATTAATTACGAGCATTATTTTTATTAAGGCCCTACCCGTTCTTAGCCATTCTGTATGACAAAAAAAAATATGCATCTAAAAAGAAGACCTCGACGCATCAGTGTCATTATGCTATAGTTAAAGTTACTTAAATAAATTAACATTATATAATATCCCGATATCAGGATATCACACCCTCTATAGTTCCTAGTTTCATTAAATAGGTGCATTTTATTTTTGTTATTGCACATTGTAGCGGACACTTAAGTTTATTTTTAAGTAATTATAATGGATTATGTGTACAGTGTTAGAATGTATGTAAGTACATAATTGTTTACTAGTAATTACTTCATTGGTTTTATATGAATGGAGCTTCTGAAATTCAGTCCTTCGCAAATATTAGACAAGGTACTAATAAAATCTTGCAGTACCATGAATTGTATGAGGTTGATGCGTACTTACAGGTATATTTAACTACTAAGTAGGGCTAGGTACTGATCTTATTTTCCCACTTTTAATGGATTATGTATGTTTTGCAATAATATGTGCTCTATAAAGTATATATGTACAATATGTTACAGGCAATGTGGACAACAAAGCCGTTGCATAGAATGCCTAGCCATTCTATATAATACCGGGCTGCTTAAAGCAAGATTGACCTGTTCTTTAGATATTTTACAAATTACTTTCATATTTTACGTATATGTTACGGCTAAAAGAGCTAGGCTGTACGCCCTGCGCGATTACCTTGCAGGTATCAAACTGGTTTTGTTTTCCTTTCCGTGGGCTCAACCGCTTTCTGTAGCAGTCAACCGTACGGTTGGCTAGTGTTATACTACGCACACGCGTATGGGTACTGCGACAAAAATGATGTTTACTAATTTTGTTATACCTATACATTGTATATATTGTAAACCAAATTTTATAAAAATATTATTGAATCAAATCTAAGTACTTATTGTTTTTTAATATTACTTATTTTGCTCAATTGGAAAAAATATATAAGTATTGTGAAAACATTTTGATTGTATAAACAAATTCAATAATTACCTATACTTTCTTTTCACGTCGCCTTTATTCGAAAGAAAACAATTGCAAAACAAATATGGAAACTTTCTGCACGATATTATGTATATGTCACATGTCACATTCCAAGTGTTAAACGGTAATATCCGCGAAAGATCTACATATCAATACCTTTAAAAAACTACACCTGCCTGTTGTTTTAGAAAACCAGTTTCGATGTATTTATGTTGTTATTTAAATACCGATGAATTTAAATTTAATTTCTTATAAATATGTAACAAATATTTTATCATAAGATGTACACAAGCTTTGTAGACCTAATAACGATTGTAGTAATACATATTCATATAAACTATTAATTGAGCCAATTTATGGAACTAAATAAAATAATATCATTGTGTACAAGCATAGGCGCAAGAAATGTTACTAATTTCAAGAATAAATTTCTATGAAACTACCCAGGCTTTGCTTTTTCGTTATTAACAAAATTATTTTTAAAATAGGTGTATGCAGTATAAAGAGTGCTTTGCTCAGACAACTTAGCCTAGCCTTGGCTTCTCAAGTTGCGCTAAACCGTATTAGCCATATGTGTTATATAATATAATGACTGTGGATAGGGTTTTGCTTAGTATCTGTGTATAGGCACGATTTTATTTTGTACGAGTGTGTACGAGTATAGCTGAGTGCGGGCTTACCGCACCTCCCTCAAGAATAAGCACAATAAAATTCATAACAACTAGCTCTTAAAACCTCCATTGTTAGACACTCAAAAATATGTTGGTATACTTATGAAATTAATTATCCATACATTTGGAGATAATTCGAATCATTTCAATAAAGTTGAAGTACATAATATAATTAAAATAAAAAAAATACGAATAATATAAAGAAACTATATAATAAAACTTAATATTTTTCAGTTTTATTTAAACAAAATTTCTCATGACAGTGTTGCCAACTTAAAATAGTTCTAATTTAGCTTAATTCTAAGCTCTAGCTACTATACTAATCTATAGAAAATAATTTACTTTGGTATGTAGGTAATTTTTTTTAATGGTTTCAACAAGAAATAGGCACTAATAAGACTACATTTTATGATTTTTACTCACAGAACACCATCTCACGCGTAGATGCACCTATTTCATTGTTGTCTTACATTAACGGTGTCGTAGTTGTTTTTCCCAGACTTCCAACATTTCGTGATACCATATCCAGCACTGTAATAAAAATGTAAAACCCACCATCAGAGTACATCCTTAATCGTGCTTGGATTTAGATGAAATGTAAACAAATTTTGTGTCATATATTTATTGTCATGACATACAGAGTACGTACTATTTTTATGTGGTTGATTGATATTGATTTATACAGTATTTCCATAGCACTAAATTTACGTGTATTACTGAGATATATAACAGTGATGCGAGTTTCTCACAATTATCATACCTAGTATAAATATAACATAAACATATTGATTTCTTATATTTACGCGAATACTACACATTGACATAAAACTAATCTTACGGATTTTATCAGTCCTCCCGTGACCATGGTTGCTGTAAAGCAGCCGAAACGTCGGGAACGTAAAAAGCGTATAGTAAACGCGATAAAATCCGTAAGATTAGTTTTATTTCAATAACATATTGGTATTCTAGGTTCATGGTTTATTAGGTTGGACCTACATAATGATATTATGAATGAATTGATATCGATTTTTATAGAAAAAAAAAACATTTGTTGATCCACATAAAGCATAATTGCAATTGGCTCACAAATGCTGACGATACGCTTTAAAAGGCAGAAAATAAAACATACGCGTCGCATAGAAAACCTCTTCCTTTTTTACAGTCGATTTAAAGCAAGAATATTTAAACTACAACAACTACTCATGAGAAAATCAAGAGCCTAATCTACTTAATACCTAATAACATTAGAGTGCACAGCTACGATGTTATTATTATTTACCTACTCAGTGTTCGATTACAAATGTGTGATCATAGAATATATCTCACTCATAAAACAAGATAATTGTAAATAACATAGATAGGTACGTCATACTTGATTAATTAAATGGAATAAATATATTAAAACACAATATAATTCGAGAGGGTCGTAAATGAGCGAGTGACTGAGTCTGTCATTAGGTGGATGACCAAATATCTGACGTCCTCCATGCTTCGGAGAGCAGATTATCATACCGACGATCCTTATTATCATCCTAGCATCATTGAAAGTCGGCCAAGTGCAGTCAGAAGCCTGAAAAATCTAATAAATGGCCTTAGCCCTTAAGTTACCGGGAATAGTTGGGTCCTAGAGGGCAGTAGGCAATTCCACCATACATATGGGTAAAATATCGATACCAGGGTAGACTGGAAGCCTACCCAGACTGGGTAACCCAGTACAAAATTAATGGAAATGGACCTGCTAGGGAGAATAATAGATTACAATATTTTATTAAATTAGTATATCAATGATTAATTATCATATGTTAGTGAACAAGTGATTTTTAATAATTTAATTGTGAGTCAAATGTGCGTTTTTCTTATTGTAAACTTAGATACATTTATAAAACGAATTATTAATAACAATATATATTTGTTTCAAAATCAGATCTCAAAAATATTCTAGGAACAGGAGCATCACTCATTTATAATAATTTAATATTGGAATCGAGATCTAAAGCAGTCTGGTTTTTCGTTTGGATGGCAAATCGAGTGCAGTATGAGAATGAGAAATAATTATTTATTTGCAGCATTGGACATTCCGAATTGCTTAAAGCTGGTTAGCTATTTTAATTTGAATCGACTTATACTTAATTTAAAAATTTCATATCTAGCTCACTTTTACCTTTGACTGTACATAGTTTTACCACTAACAATATACAATTCACATTTAAGACTAGTAAGTAAATTTAAGACAGTCTGATTAATAAAAACCTATAAAATTCCAACACAAAACTTAGATAAGTAATTCAACATTTTCATGAGAATTACAAGGATCTAGGTTTCAGAAACCGTTAGATGAGAGTTAAGATATCTTATCCATTTCTTACTGCTCATAAGTATGGCTAGGATATATTATAAGTCAAATAAATCTATGCCATGTAACAAACCACAATCCTTTAAACACGACAGGCACAGTCAGATGGAGCTCTAGCCGGCTTCTTAGGGGCACTCAGTCTCTTAGATGTGCTCGTACCATACTGTATTCCGGAGCCTATCCTTTCTGGATCTAATTCACCTGTCTCAATTTTAGCAAGTATTGTTTTAGAGCATTTTAAAAATGCTTCCTCCACATTTTCTCCTGTTTTAGCACTTGTCTCTACGAACATTAACTCTGAAAATTAGGAAAATAAACTTGTTTAAAATTACTAGGTACAATAATAAATGAAGTAATGGAAAATGATTACCATTTTCTTGAGCAAACTGGCTAGCTTCAGTAAAAGTAACTTCTCTTGATTCTTCCATATCTTTCTTGTTCCCAACAAGCAATATAACAATGTTGGGACTAGCCAGTGTTCGGGCATCTCTGAGCCAGTTAGCAAGAGCATTGAATGAGTCCCGAGATGTGATATCATACACGAGCAGGGCCCCAGCAGCACCCCGATAGTAAGATCGGGTGACAGATCGAAATCTTTCCTGGCCAGCTGTGTCCCAAATTTGCAATTTTGTAGATTTCCCTCCTATATTCACAATTTTAGACCCAAACTCTACACCAATTGTATGACATCTATCTTCTTTAACTGAAATCAATTAATGCAATATTATAACAAGGGAAAGGATGAAGTTATTATGTTGGGGCTTGGCTGTAGAAGTATTATGTAGTTCAAGTTTCAACTAATCGGACTATACAAGAGCACATGATTTAAGTTCTTAACATCTAGGTATAAAACTAATAAGTAGGTTATTATTACTTAACAGTAGCAGTAGAATTTATTGTTTTAACTGTTGCTATTACAGTACCTAACCAGATAGTGTTAAATTGAAGCTACTTACATTTGTTACCAATAAAGTTATTGAGTAGGCTTGATTTTCCTGTACCAGCACTTCCAATAACGAGAAATTTGAACAAATATTCTAAAAAAGTAATAAAGGAAAATATTAACGTTAGGCCCGAATGTCGATCCAAAGTGTTACCTACTTGAATGTAAAATTTAAGAATTTACCATATGTTTCAGACATGTTTTGAATACATATAAGATCTGGTAAAACTGTGTCAATATATTCGAATTTGCACAACGTAAAAACTATTTTTTAGTTACTGCTATGAAAGAGAAAATCCGCATTTTTTTCCAAACAAATAAAATTTGACAATAGGCTGACTGACTGACACAGACAGCAGACAGCCAGCACAGACAACAGACAAACTAGAGATGGAATCTACGGTCGACAGCGACCATGGACACGCCATTTTCATATCATCATGTCACATCCATTATTTTATTTATAATATGTATTTATTGCTATTCATTACTTGACATTGGCAAAATACCCGCCAAGTTGTCGGTGAGGCCATTTGCATATCCATTTTATTTCATCGCATTTCATTTCGTAAAGAAAGAAGAACACACTATGATTGAACTGAATCCACTGACCTCTATGTATACATCGCTGGACTAATCATAAGCCCGGTTATCGTGTGCCTATTTGATTTTCGCCATTTTAGCGCTGATAGCGGCAGTGCGGGTGAAAGGAACTAATAATAGAGATGGGACAGTGATATGATACATCGATAAAAATGTTTATGCTTAAACCTACCCATGCAGTAAAATGAAAATAAAAAACTTTTTAACAAAATAAAAACCGTCTTCAAAAAACTAAAAAGCAAAAAATAATCTAATCTTGAAATCTACCTTGTCTAACCACATCAAATATTTAACTAATCTGAAGTCGGTGCCAAACTAACAACTGCGTCGAGTATTGCCGGTCTGCGCCAAAGACTATACCTACAAATTGGTCCGCGCATCTCGTTACTGAGTATACTTTTGTTATTCTTCGTCGGTTGTTTATTTGGCACCGACTTCAGATTAGTTAAATATTTGATGTGGTTAGACAAGGTAGATTTCAAGATTAGATTATTTTTTGCTTTTTAGTTTTTTGAAGACGGTTTTTATTTTGTTAAAAAGTTTTTTATTTTAAACTTTTTAGTGCATATATTTACTATTCTTTGTCACTAAAAAGATTTGTAAATCAATCTTTTTACTGGATAATAGGTATACCAATAATCGAGATTATCTTGGCGCAACCCGTGAAATACGTATCACTGACAAGTTCCGCTGGCCATTTGTGGCCTTCTTCATCACTTCCACTTCAGCAAATGATACTTTCTGAATGCAAATGCTTGACTTCTTGATGAAAATACCAAAATTGCTATCGGTATGCCTATAAAATTTGAGGAGTTCTCTCAATTCCTCATGGATCCCATCATCAGAACATTTTTTTGAAAAAAATGGGACCAATCTGTAAACATATCCTTTCATATAAAAAAATAATTTTCCAAATCGGTTCATAAATGACGGAGATATGAGGTAACAAACATAAAAAAAAAAAATAAAAAAAAAAATAAAAAAAAAAAAAAAAATACAACCGAATTGAGAACCTCCTCCTTTTTTTTGAAGTCGGTTAATAATTATGATCCATTCCTTTAACAATGGCTAATGTCCAAAATAGTCGAGTGGTTAATACTAAGATGAAGCAAATAATGATAATGATTAGCCGAATCGCTCATGGGTAGGGTAGGTAATCTTAGGATAAGCCGAAACCGGACTAAAGGGTGGTGTGTGACTAGCTAGATCCTAGGATCGTTTTTTAATTAGAAATGAGGTAATGTAATGTTGTTTGGGAAGCAATGGAGTAGGTAAGGTATTTATAGAAAATAAAAATCATCAAAGTAGTACATGAGTTATGTTTAATAAAACAGTCATCAGAGAAGTGTTTTGAACAGATGTAATCATATTTTTTCGGACGCCAACTAGGCTTTTCAATGTTTTTGAGCCATAATTCTAGTCTTCTATTGTCAGTCGGAAACCTGTGAATTAGTAAACATTGTTTTAAAATAATATATATTTGATAATAAAAATCTGTCTTCGGCGATTTTTACGTTCTTGAACGTTCTATCTATTTAAGATATTGATAGAAAAAATATCGATACATTTTATCGACAAGGAACTTTTACAGCACTATTGAATTTTATTGTTTATAAAAAACCGATAATACAAAGACAAATGTGTTGTAATCACGTATAAATAAGATTAGTAGCATATTTTTAAGTGCCTACAATATCAATAGAAGTTTTAATTTCTTGAATATTAGCCGTCAATTCACTTACTTGTAGAATGTAACCCCACTTCCCTTCTGGTAAAGAGTTTTGCATAACACGCACTCTTTCATGGTTTACCTATTAACTAACACCACTTATTTATGTATTAACTATATTAATACGACACAACAAACAAGTTTAATCGCGTTAAACCTTCAAAATCACTTTATAAACACGGAGACAATGTAAACAAAACAACGGCCATTTGCATTTTACGTCAGATTTAGTTCCTTTCCCCCGCATTGGGGGCGCTTCAAATAGGCACAATAGATAGCTGTCATTTTAAAGGGTATCATTAGTCTAGCGTACTTGTATCATGGACGTCAGTCAGTGACTGAATCCCTTTATGTATGCATCTCTATGGTCGGTCAGTCATTCATTTGCTTTATAGTATGTTTCTATTTCAGGCTTGTTTACTGTGTTTGACCTTGATTTGTCACAAACCATTATGAATATTGTATTTTCTTTGACCATATCGAAACATAGCAACTGTTGTAGTAATTTTATACTGTTTGGAATGTAACTTGTATCTGTTTATATTCAAGATTCACAAGATTACTGCAAGATGTATAAATTATATGATGTATGTTCTTTACCATTGTATTGTTACATAAATATAAGGTCTATTTTTACGCCGCAATCACACCACCATTCAATTACATACTTTACATTTTCAGAACACAATAACAAAAAAGATTTTTAATCCAAAAATCAATACCGTCCGAACGTTCTGGGAATATGTAAATATGATGTTTAACAAGCCTGATACTGATCGCATTAAACAGTTCGGGCCGGATCGAGCTTGTGCCGAGTGGGTACTGCGTAATGGAGGGAAGGTTGTATGGTCTGATGGAAGCAAATTAGCTGACTACAATTCATTACCACCCGAGGAACAGACTGTTCAACGATTGATTGAAATTGATGGCTCCAATTCGTCCATCTCACATTATGGTTTCCCTCATTTAAGTAATATTGATTTCTAATATAAATGTCTGTTTGTGGTCTTATCCTATGTACCTGCTACATGATTTTCTTGTTTTAGTTGGTTGTACAAAGTTACAAAGAGTTATTCTTCACAATAATGATTACATTGATGATAGAGCTCTGAAAGGCCTGTCATATGGCCGCACTACACTCTTACATGTCCAAGTGTCCAAATGCTGTAATGTCACTGATATTGGAGTGAAGGACTTGAAAATACTTGATAAATTGGAATTGTTGGTGCTTTACAATCTAATAAGCGTAGATAATTTGGATGAATGCAAGCAATTTCTTCAGAGTCAGCTCCCCAGTTGCAAAATAAAAGGTAACAATTGAATTTTCACCAATTTTAATTGTTCATTGGATGAATAACTTGATTATTAAATCATTTCTATAAATATGTTGTGAATTCTTTCAGATAATGTAATTCATGAGTAATTAACTATCAACTTAATACAACCAAAGGCTGCACAGTTTAGATGATGAAAATATATTTAATCAACATTGTTGAGCTCTTTTAAGGACAGCTCATTGAGCACCTTTGCCGACAGCTTCATTGACATTACTATATCCATCTCTTTGAAGCAGTTCAGCCAATTCGGTTTTTATTTGTGACACAACTGGAGGTCCATGGTAAATTAAGGCAGTATATATCTGGACAGCACTTGCACCAGCTAAGATTTTCTCATATGCATCCTGACCAGTGAATACACCTCCAACACCTATTATGGGAACCTTACCTAAAACAAATACACAATTAAATTAATATTGTTGAGATATCTGCACAATAACTAATAATCATTATTTTATTGTAAAAATATCTATATAAGTATTATATACTGAGTTTGCTCTGAGTCAATTGTAGGGTTCCCTTATTACAAGCATTGCTTAGTGTAGGACTGTATGGTTGGTGTTTGTCTGACGATATTATCATTATTAAAAAATGATTTTACCTAGTCATTACCTTCTCCCTCTAGGCTTTAGTTACTTTCTAAATACTAAAAATGTTTTACATTTTGGAAACAACTTATATTATTACTATGATTTTATTTTAATAAAAGTTATTTTTGACTTGTGATTTGTTTGTGAACTTATTTGTGTAGCAGCTCAAAAAATCCCTTTGATCAGGTAAACAACAAAAAATTACCATACCTTTAGTCATTTTATACATCTCTTTGATCATTTCTGTGGATTTTTTTGTCAGTGGTCTTCCACTTAGGCCCCCTGCTTCATTTGTAAACTCAGTATTGACAAGGTCACGTCTTTCTATTGTAGTATTAGAGATAATTAAACCATCAACTTTGCTTTCCTTCCTTGAAATTACTGCAACAATGTCTTTCATTTCAACATTGCTTAGATCTGGGGCAAGTTTAAGAAGTAGTGGTGCTTTTTTTGTATCCTTAGTTGCATCTCTGGCTTTATTTACTTGGGTAAGTAGTTCTTGCAGTTCTTCACGTTTCTGCAATGATCGTAACCCCGGAGTGTTGGGGCTGTAAAAAAAAATACAATATCACCAGACACATTTCCGACTGTATGGTTCAAACTAACCAAACCTGTTATAGGTATTATATCACAGGTGAACCTAGTTACACCCAGACCTGGGAATATTACAAAAATATCATTTTCATTTTTTTTCCACTGGAAATAGAATTTGTAACCAAATCATCAAATAATACACTTCAGTAGCATTCTTTCTTCTCGTTTCTACATATTTACCTGCTAATATTAATCACAAAATAATCAGCTACATTCGAGAATCTTTCAATTCCTATCACATAATCTTGAATAGGGTTGTCAGATAATTTGTTTTTGCCTAAATTAATACCCAATAAACCATTATTCAAATGTGTTTTTTCAATGTTGTATATCTTCTTAAACACCTTGTTGTGTCCTTCACTATTGAAGCCATATCTGTTGATAACAGCTTTGTCTTCTGGTAACCTGAAGACTCTTGGTTTTGGGTTGCCTGGTTGTGCTTCAGGTGTCACTGAACCAATTTCCACAATAGAAAAACCTAATTTTCGCAGCCCAATGACAGCATCACCATCTTTGTCAAAACCAGCAGCTATTCCGATTGGATTGTTTAGATCATAATTGAGGAATTTTGTTTTCTGAAAAAGTAAAACATGCCCATGCAGAAGAATATTTTATATAACTATTAATAATGAAAAAAAAGTGATGTATTTGTACTTACTAAAACTTTGGGATCATCTGAGTTTTCAGGGGGGAACAAACCATATTTTATAGCTGCCACACCAAGCTTGTGCGCCCACTCAGGATTGAGGTACGCAATTACAGGTTGTATAACATTTTTGTAGTAACCATTAAAATCTTTTTTATAGTAGATGTACTGATAGGCCACAGAGCCCCCAAGGGTTAAGTAACATAATGACTTCAGTTTACTCTGAAAAAAAAAACTTATTTTGGGGAACATTGAATGTAATGTGGTGCTTTCTCAAGCAGATGAAATATGGTATTGAAAAGATTCACATAGGATACTCGTGATGAAGATAAACTGTTTACTGCCTGCACGCACGTATAAACTGTTTGTTTAATTGCTTTATTTTTATATAACCTGTTGTACTTGTGCACTTACAATTGACACTTTCTTAGTGGCCATTGAATCAACAATAATATTATAACTCCACTGTGATGATCGTATTTTGCAGCAATGTCTAACAGTTAACAGTCTAACCTAACAATAAACGTAAAAGCACAGACGAAGTAATTTCTTGCTCTTAGGGCAGCCTTATACACATTATGTATTATTATCTATGCTTATACATCCGGAATTTCATAATCTCAAAAACGGACACGGGCTGGCTCCTAAGATATAGAATACTCTAGATATAAGGATATAAGGGACAGATACAGGGTACATCGTGTCGTGTGTATGGGGTTACCAGGTGATACGTTTTTACCCTTAAAGATGTTTTTTTTATGTAGACCCACATATTGTCATTTTTAAGTCCCAAGTAATAGGTGGCAAGCCAGTTGGAGTAATCAGTCGAAAACCAAGATTGCTGGCTGCTACTGAGAATTTCTTAATTAAAAAAACTTATATCAAGACCCGGGAATCGAACTCAGGACTACACGCTCAGCGTATCCACTAGACTAACGAGATAGTCAATGACAGACTAAGCATTTAGTTAGTATTAATATTGTAGTAGCTTATTGTGTTACAGCGATATAACAACTTAAAATGTATACTTACGCAGTAATAAAATATATTCCGTCGCATCAATGAATGCAATGTATGCATCTGAAAAAGTGCAGAATGATGAAGTGCGTACTAGTAGAGCAACTTAAATTGTTGTTTATCACACGCATAATTCTACAGGCGGAAGCTAGTGATGATTACAAAATAAAGCAAAAAATCTTTCGTCATCTAATATTTTCATTGACCTTTCAATTAAATTTATTTTATATAGTGATTGTGATCTAATCAATAAGGATCAAAATGACAATCAGAATATTTTTCATTCATCTAAACCATGTATATATGAATCGTCAAAAATTTCACAGAATGCTATCCTATGAATTTACCAATCGTTCAGAATCGTCCCTACGCAGAAGAACCAGGGTAACCAGATATGGAAATATTTTTCGCAATTCTGGGTAATTTTTTTTCTCTTGGAGACATTTTGGAGGACTGAAATGTTTGGAGAATTCAGAAAAATCATAATCAAAAGCTAATAATATTTACCAATAAGCACTGACCTCTATGGTATACATCGCTGGACTAATCATAAGCCCGGTTATCGTGTGCCTATTTGATTTTCGCCATTTTGGCGCTGATAGCGGCAGTGCGGGTGAAAGGAACTAATAATAGAGATGGGACAGTGATATGATACATCGATAAAAATGTTTATGCTTAAACCTACCCATGCAGTAAAATGAAAATAATTATGATCCATTCCTTTAACAATGGCTAATGTCCAAAATAGTCGAGTGGTTAATACTAAGATGAAGCAAATAATGATAATGATTAGCCGAATCGCTCATGGGTAGGGTAGGTAATCTTAGGATAAGCCGAAACCGGACTAAAGGGTGGTGTGTGACTAGCTAGATCCTAGGATCGTTTTTTAATTAGAAATGAGGTAATGTAATGTTGTTTGGGAAGCAATGGAGTAGGTAAAGTATTAATAGAAAATAAAAATCATCAAAGTAGTACATGAGTTATGTTTAATAAAACAGTCATCAGAGAAGTGTTTTGAACAGATGTAATCATATTTTTTCGGACGCCAACTAGGCTTTTCAATGTTTTTGAGCCATAATTCTAGTCTTCTATTGTCAGTCGGAAACCTGTGAATTAGTAAACATTGTTTTAAAATAATATGTATTTGATAATACAAATCTGTATTCGGCGATTTTTACGTTCTTGAACGTTCTATCTATTTAAGATATTGATAGAAAAAATATAGATAAATTTTATCGACAAGGAACTTTTACAGCACTATTGAATTTTATTGTTTATAAAAAACCGATAATACAAAGACAAATGCGTTGTAATCACGTATAAATAAGATTAGTAACATATTTTTAAGTGCCTATAATATCAATAGAAGTTTTAATTTCTTGAATATTAGCCGTAAATTCACTTACTTGTGGAATGTAACCCCACTTCCCTTCTGGTAAAGAGTTTTGCATAACACGCACTCTTTCATGGTTTACCTATTAACTAACACCACTTATTTATGTATTAACTATATTAATACGACACAACAAACAAGTTTAATCGCGTTAAACCTTCAAAATCACTTTATAAACACGGAGAAAATGTAAACAAAACAACGGCCATTTGCATTTTACGTCAGATTTAGTTCCTTTCCCCCACGCTGGGGGCGCTTCAAATAGGCACAATAGATAGCTGTCATTTTAAAGGATATCATTAGTCTAGCGTACTTGTATCATGGACGTCAGTGCCAATAAGCCATTAGGTTAATTAAAAAAAATCAAATTTTGGTGGAATCAGAAAATCACATCTCGCAACCCTGAGAAGATGTCATGTCCATTCATTCATAATTTGTCCAAGCAGGTTATTTATAGATGATAATGATAGTAATCTATGATTAGTTCACTCTTACTCTTGTTTTTATTGATTTGTGCATACAACTTATTTCACTAGATTAACAAGAAGATCGGTGGAGCCATTTACTTTAAAAATTGAATTGAATTGAACAATCATGAAGGCGAATTTAATTTTTGATAATGTTAACGATTTGTTATTTGGAAAATGGGATCAAACATTTATAGATCGTATGAAGTCATTCTCCTTGCAAGTAAGTTATTCAAATTCTAAGTTACTATGAGTTAGGATATAGGAAAGCAAAAATACCATTACAACACCGTTGGAATAGGAGCAGTGGAGAATATAAGACGAATACTTTAAACACTTAAGAGAGTGCCTTCTGTTTATGCAGGTGCTATGACACCCTTAGATTACAAAGGATACAGAACACTGAACAATTTTCTTTCAGACATTTCTGGTAGAGGTATAATAAAAACAATAGAAAAGAAACTTGCATTTATCCAATTGCTATATGTACATTATTAGTAGTACTTAAATATACCAGAAATACTTTATTATTACTCAAATATATGAGAGTCATGAAGGACCCAAAAGTAGCAGGCTATGTCCAGAGGAGAAAATCCGCTGTACCCAACCAGCACCTCCCTATGTTTGCCCATTTTTGGGCTCATTTATGTTATGTTTTTAGTGCCTATATCAGTAATTATATCAGAAGTCATGTAGTACCTACTTACATAAATAATGTTTATTTCAGGAGCAAGAAGGTGATATATCAGACAATAACATTGTATCACAGCTGCTGGCTCCTATTATCACTTCACAGAGAGTGATGGCTGCACAGTTTGGTAACACATACTCTTCTATACAGTGCAAAGATAACAGTGCCATAGTATTTGATGAGGTAATCTTAAATTCTAAAATGGATGCTATTAACACAGCAGGGAGCAAAATTATCTTATTTAACCTCTTTAGGACAGGGCTATAAGCACAAAAAAATGGCACTAATTTGTTGGTCTTTATAGATTAGTGTCTAGGCAGTCACACACAAACTTCTTAGCCATAAATTATTATGTGAATAATTCATATTACTTTTATACTTATTAACTTCTCCCAAATCTCTGACTATACCTATCTCAATTAAAGAAAGATACAAATTAATCGCTTTCACCCCTAAACTTACAGTGGCTGGATCATGTGTTTATGATAATTACTGAGGATAACATTGACGACGCCCACCGAGAACTGCTTGACTTCAAGACCTTTGTGCAACACATTTGTGGCCAGAATATTAATCTGTAAGTTCAATATTTATGAATATATTATTTATTTATTTATTTAATCAAAAACACAAAACAGTTGTGTACCTTACGTAAGTAGGTAGTAAATACCATAATAGGCAGAACATAAATAGAAATGGCAGTAGGTATACAATCTATACTTCTATACTAATATTATAAATGTGAAAGTTTGGATGGATGTTTGTTACTCTTTCACGCCCGAACGGCAGAACGGATCTGGATGAAATTTGCCACGGAGATAGATTATAGTCTGGAATAGCACATAGGCTACTTTTTATCCCGGTAAAATGTATGGTTCCCGTTTAATTGAAATTTATCCCGATTTTGTTAACAACGCGATCTCCTTGGAAGCTGTTTTATATTTTTTCGTAAACTTGTTTTACGCCTTGTCAATTATGTCACTTTTATGTCCGCCCGGTGACGTTTTCCTTTAATATAAGTTTCTTATTTAAACATCCCCCCTGCCGTTTCATTCTCAACTCAGCGTGTGCCGAACCTGCGGCCATCGCTTACAAGTTGTTCTTCGGTCGGATCCAATGATTCGCACACCGCCACGTTCTGCAACGGTGAGAACGTGCATGATGGCATGTATGGAGCATGCACTGATGGAAACAGCGGATTTCAATCCACAACAAGGTACTCAGAAGCCAACTGATGTAAATAAAACGCAGATTGATGTAACGGTACCTGTCTTCGATCGCACAATTGTTATTGCGGGTGGCAGCACTTTTGTTGAGCGTCGAGAGACGTCGCCGCCACCACGTTCCTGTAAGGCATCGAAGATTAGAAGCTCGACCTTGCCATCTATACTGGCGCGGAGGAAATGACTGGAATAGGAAGCTGCACGCGAAAATGCACGGATACAAATGGAACTTATTGATAAGAAATCGGAAGCGGACTTGGCGGAATTGGACGAGAAATACAGTTCACGCGGTAACGATGGCACGGACGTGAAGAGGTGGTTAGAGCGCAACCAACAGGAACTACAAAACGTACAGTCAGCCCCCGAGTATGGTAATAAAACGGGCTAGCTGTGCACGCCAGTGGAGACTGGCCCTGGTACCAATGATTGTACAGTTCAGCCGTTAACGTGCGCACCGAAGGATTTCACCGCCACCTCTGCTGCTAACGACGGAGTGCTAACTTGAGTAGGATATGCACGTCACTATTTATGGAGACCTGTTTGAATCTACCCAAAAGATTAACATCACCCTTAAAAAATTCGCAATCGAGTCCTTGCCGTGACAGGTATGCCACGCAGTAATGATCTTTTTTTTTGAGAAATTAAGAAATTTCTAACCTAATGATGATGACGAACATACTGTGGCCGTACTGGAACAAACGTCTATTATCGTCGACAGTAGGTGGCATGTGAACTTGCCATGGATGGACCAGTACTGCGAAATGCCTGTCAGCTACCAGAATGCACTGACACGGTTGAAGGGCATCGAGAGAAAGACGATCGCAAGTGTAGGATTTGCCGGCAAGTACACGAATAGGGCGAGTCATTTACATGAAATCATTCATGCGAAGAAAGTAGAGAATACACAAGCTGCCGCTCAGACGTGGCCTTCACCACACTACAGTGTTGCTAAGCCGAATAAAGCAAAGCTACATCTGGTCTTTGACAGTGCTACAACGACTAAAGGCCTAGAGGGCCAGGAATGATTTGAGATTTCTAGGGAGAAGAGTTCCAGATAAGCCCGTAAGAGTACATGTGATGACCTCATTAATTTTACTCATTAAGCATGCGCGGTGGACGTCATTCAGTCAAGACATACTCTTGTCCCTGGTACCGGACAACCAGCGCATAGTCCAGATTGATGGCCACATAGATTTCCCATCAGATTCGAAGATGCCCAGAATTGAAGACGAACCTGGCGCCCAAATGGCTCATCGCTAGAACCCTTTTCACCCCTGCGGCTTGGACCTATTCAGACCAACGGAGCACAGTTGACGTTTATCGCTCCCGTCAGTCCACATTGGGGTGGGGCTCGGGAGAGGCTTATTGGTCAGAATCAACACTGGAACTCTAAAGCGTACGGCGGCACGCGTCGCTCGAATCCATCCATGTGGAGAATGTTAACGACGCGATCTCCTTGGAAGCTATTACATATTTTTTTGTAGACTTTTGTTTTAGGCCTTGTAAATGTTGTCACTTTTATGTCCGCACGGTAACATTTTCTTTTAATATAATGTTCTTATTTAACCATCCCTCCCGCTGTTTTATTCTCACCCCGGCGTGTGGCGGACCTGCGGCCACCGCTTACAGATTTGTTTCAATTTTTCATAGCGCAAAAGATCGACATGATTTTTAGCGCGGGTAACACCACGGGGCGCAGCTAGTTTAACATAAACCTTACCTTCCGTGCTAGTTCAAAACTGTGTTAAAATATTAGATGTATTGGTTGGTGTTATATTGTGTAAACAGAACATTTGATTTACACTGAAATAAATTCTATCTCCGCATGACAAAATCTGCAGATACCATATATATGTAATCTCCACAATAAATTAACACGTAAAAGTATGTTAAAGAAGAATGCAGATTTATTAAATACCTTAATATAGGAATTAAATAAAATCAATGGTCTAAAATTCATTACGCATGTTAGTTTAGTATGCATGTTTATGTTTGCCTGTACATGTTTGTTTATTTATGACTAAATTATTAGACTCAATATTGATGATTTAATTATGTTATTTTAGTCTCCATTCACCTGTATACCATGAATGGCTGTCGGTGTTGCTGGATAGCCGGGACAAGGGTGACGCTATTCCCGGCGCCAATGGAGTCATTGGTGAAAGTGGAGCCACCATGGCAGCTCTCAATGCTTTGAAAAGCGCTTCAAAAGACATCAAACTACCCTATCAACATAGCCATTTTATGTTGTTTGTGGGAGATAAGCTGCTGGCTCTTTATTCCACGTAAATATGTACTTGCTTAATAGACAACTACTAAATTCGTATTTCCAAGATTTACTAATGTCAGTGACAATTTTCAATGGGTTATAGCCGTGGCAGTGAAGATTTAACATCTCCAGATTTGATTCTGATTAGTATTCAGTGCATAGCCGCTCAGGAGTATTGGAATGAACTTGAGGACAGTAATGAAAACCACGACGAAATTGCGAGAGTGCCATGTAAGTGTTATAAATAATAAATCAAGTATGGTGGTTTAAAAACGTTTGAATGAATTGTGAACTTTAGCAGATAAGTAGTACCTCTACTTATATAAAACAACATAGGCGTTCCGTTTTTACAATCTTAGTACCTATTCCTAAAAATCAAAACAAGCCGACTTTTGAAGGCTAACCAGAATTATAATTATGTAGATATTACGGATCCATTTAAAATTTTATTGCCCCTTATTTTATAAAATGCAAATAAACCAATGAGTTATCTTTCAACAGGGTTATCAAAAGAAAATAGTGCCATAGTAAATCTATGTGCGGGTGCAACCGGCAGCCCTTGCGCGCCACATTCAATACACATCACTGAAGTGGCCCCTCGTATAACATTCGTTGTTGTTGTTGATATGGATTTAAGGTATATAAACGTTTCCCACATCAACTAGGTATTTTATTAATGAATAGATATCGCCAGACGAACACACCAACTGTACGGTCCCAAACTAAGCAAGGCTTGTATTAAGTATGAGTATCGTACATGGACTAAGGGCGATCCTGGTATATCATAACTTATATAGAACTCCATAACTCGAGTAGCCTCACACACAATTTGCTCCTGCCGGGACTCAAACCTGTGATGCGCGATACGGAAAGCAGGGACACTACCTACATCTAATAAAACTTATATTACAGAGAGCTTGGAATTTCCGCGCATATGTCTAGTCAGATACTGTCAAACTTGAGAAGACTGTTATTACAAAGGAATTTGGATATATTACCTGTTACACTAGATTCCTTGGAAGCGTCTTTGAAAAAGGTACATATTTAGATTCTTGATTTCCTTAGTTGTCAGATTTCATATGTAAATAATGTTTTTTTCCTAGATATATTGTAGTAGTGATAGCCAAATCGGTTGCACACTCGCCATACAAACAAAGTGTGCAGTTTCAAACCACCAATTACACGTCAGAGATTTTCGGATCGTGTGCGCGAATCTGAATTTCAATTATGATTATTCACTTGTGTGTGGAGACAATCATAATCGTGAGGAAACGTTCACTTGTGTCTAAAAAACCGTGTCAAGTCACCAATCCACAGTGAGCCAGCGTTGTGGTCTAGTCTATGCCCCAATCCCTCTTTGGGGACAACGTGGTGGTGGTGATTTATTCATTAAATTTTTCCTTACAATATATATTTTTTAGACAACGGACGTTTTGCGTAAAAATAAAGGGAATTCCAATCTATGCAGTCGGTTGACTAGCCGAATGTTGGAACTGCGTAAATCATGCAGCACGACTACGCCGTTGACCCCTGAAACCGCCGCCACCGCCATGCACACCGCTCTGGAAGCGGTTATCGACCAACTGAAGCCGGACATTCCTAGCTTGAAGATGGAACAGCCTTTAAAAGATTTAAGGGTGATACTTGCACCGTATGTGGAATTTCTCTGTGTGAAGGCGAGGAGATATTTCAGCTTAGGATCATATCCTTTTAATATACATTAAATATACATACCGTTGGTATATTCATTATGCTTATCACAGTTGGGCCGAATGTAGCTCTCGGGTACAGCGACTAACTCTAAAATGCTGTAACTATGTATAAATGAGTAAGAAGTCCGGTATACTGCGGGAAAGATAGATCCAGAATAAATTCTTCATGTAAACTATTAAGTACAGTACTTATGAATCGTCAAAATTATTACGAAATGATAAGCTACAACTTTAACACCCGTTCGGAATGCCGTTCCTATGGAGAAGAACGGGCAAGCAACGCCATGGTTACTCTTTTTAAAAAGATATTTTACATATTTGAGCATTACATTGTTATGGTTATGTGAGAACAAAATAGGAACGGCCAGAGGCTTGAGCAGCTGGTCAAAAAGTACTAACTCTTAAATATATAATTAAAAGTTAATGGCTCCATGGTTTGCAAATTTACAAATTACTTTTGTAACTTAAGATAAGAAGGAAGAGGAGAAAAACAAAATCTAAATAATCTGCTCGAACAAGGTCATTTATATTCCTGTGGAGATGGACCAGCACCTAACCAAGCATTTTTATCCATAAGATAAGCATCGAGTGTATAGTAAGCCTTCTAACATAGCGTACGTTTTATTTACGTTTTGAATTTATTTATCTAGTTATAATACTAATAGCTTGCTTATTACAAATATTTACACCATTACTAAGTAATAGCTTTGGAGAAAAAGAAAATAACTTCTACCCATTAAATGCCTGTGTCGAAACAGAGCATGCTTTAATGAAAATGAAATACTAATCAAGTACACAGCGAGTTATTAAGTACTTCAATATTTACTAGGAGGCACCTATATATTATCGCACATGGACGCTAAATAATTGTTTCGTGACATCTAATAAGAATGTAGTTGCACTATTTTTGTAAAATATTTTATTACAGGATACCTACTCAATTTTTTATTGATAGCTCTCAACTGAACTTTAAAAAACAATTTTTAAAGCTGAAGTTGATTTCTTGTTAATATCTGAAACTGATTTAATGTAGCCTATCATAAAGCAAAAGAAAACGAGATAAATGTCACGAAGGAATTTCCGCATTATTTTCAAACAAATTATTTCGCTTAATGTGGGTTGTCCGCGAGCGCACGGCAGAGACAGACGCCAGTTGTTCCCTAACGCTGCACAAGTATGTGGAGGAATTCCCCGGCCTCATCCACTTCATCTACGTGGACCGCACCACTGGGAGGTTCCTCGCTCCCGACATGGCCGACTGCGCCGATATGCTGGCGACGGAGACGGTGAGTTTAGATCCGGCGTCGTCATGGAGTTTGTTCCGTTTTTATCCTATGAGGTCTCATCCTATAATTTTTTTTACTTTATTTCAACATATTTTTGTTCTTTACACAACTGAAAGAAATTATTATATTTTTATTATTAATTCATCTTGTCAGCAATCCTGCCTGACTCAATCAGTTGTAAGACTAGCTCCATTATTGGTTGAGTTAAATATACCCAAGTGATGAATGAATAACATACTATCAAATAATCGCCGTCGGTTGAGTAGATAATTAAGATCGGTTGAAATAAGTAATCAAGAATGATGAGATGAGACGTCAGAGGTGAGGAAGAGAGGTGATAACGGAACATTTCGTTGTTTAACGTGATGATAAGTGATCTGGTTTGTTGTGCGGCAGGTGCGCCGGTGCGTGCGGCGCGGCTTGTCCGTGGTGCGTGAGGGGTACTGCGCGGCGACGTGGCGGCGCGGCGCGCTGCACGCGTGCTCGCTGCTGTGGTGGGAGCGGCGCGGCGCCGCCGTGCGGCCCGCGCGCGCGCCGCACCCCGCCGCCGTGCGCGCGCTGCCGCCGCCCGGCGACGTCACCGGCGCCTTCTACAGGTAGGTACCTCGGTACTGTGTAAAGGACTAACACTAGTCGGTAGATATGTAACATTACCCTCCTCCTCTCATCACTTGAGATATTTTCCCGATTTTAAGGATTCCACGATTTTCCGTCGATAGAGCCAACGGTAGCTGACGCTACTAGCCGGCTAGCGCCGCGGCTACCAGTATCGGCAGTCGACGGCAAAGCGCCGCTCGTGTGTTTGAGGCCTTAGAATACTCTGTAACGTTTTCTTTACAATGATAATTACGTGTTGACGCGTTTCGCAGGCAACTGTTGGAGATGGCGTTCCCGGGAGACACCCGCGGCGTAGCCATCAAGGAGTTAATGTGCATCCACTTGGGTCTTCTACCCGCCTCCACCGCCGTGCAGCAGGCGCGCCGCCTCGCACACTCCGTGCACGAATTGGCTGGCGATATGCCAGCAGGCCCGGCCGATTTATTATAAGTTGCCAATCAAGTATAACCAAAGCTTAGACGTAGAAATAATATATTAAGATTAAGAAAAAAAAAGAAATTCGCGTACCTATACTTAAGGTTGCAATTTGCGTGTACTACGCAAATCGCCTAATTTTTGGACTTCAATATGTTATTCGCAACATTCCGTCTTCATTATTTTCTCGTTTGAGAACCGAAGCTCATATTTTACTGTTCGTCTTTGGTAAAAAACTTATAAGTACCACCTATGCATATTTTGATTCGACAACATTTTGGTTACGAGTAAACCCTTAAATTAACAGCAATTAATATAATGCGTTTGGTGTTATCAATATAACAATAGGTTCTAATCTTCTTGGAGTAAAACACATTCACAGCTTAAGCTCCGTTTATTATTAAATAGTCAGAACTGGTGATGTCCATACTGGTCATCACAGCCTTATACACATATAATTTATATGTATAAACTTAAGAAAAGTCGCCCTAACGATAGACAGTATTGAATACAATCTAAATTACCAATAATTATTACGTTATATTTAAAATCAAATATTCATAGATGTACACATATATCGAGATAAGTTAAGACATTCCCATGCTTAAAAAATTTTTTTAAAAGCTTTATTGTTCGTTACCAATGCTTACCTGAGAAATTTAACCTGATGTAAACCTTATACTTTTTATGGTTTTTTTAGATGCTACTGTTATGTTTTATTTTTATTATTATATACTTTTACTGTTTGTATTTGTTTCAATGTTGAATATTAAAAAATATTTACTACTTTGATACTTGAATATTTCAATCATAAAATTTTCTATCAGCCACTCCAGGTTTACAAATAATACATGGTAAGTGAATGAAATATCATACATTTTAATCAGAGCTTTTAAACAATTATGTGAAAAATACATATGACCAATTGGCTTAGGACCACTGAAGATGATTCAGGCACCTTTTTTAAATTAATAACTCCATATTGCATGTAATTTAACAACAAATTAAATAATGGATTTGTGTATGCACTACTACTATAAGTTTTAAATTATATATAACATGGATGCTTTGGTCTTGACCTTATGATTATTACAAGAGATAAGTAGAAACCAACAATACAGACAGGTAGGCTAAATGTTAGCAGTATACACTGATGATTAATGTGATGACAATTATGTATCTCTTTAATATGTATGTACCCTTATATAGAAAATATTAATTATTTAATGAGTATTAACAAACGAAAATAATAGTACACTTGATGTTTCACTTATGGTAACTTAATTTTATTTAAACACTTAGAATATCTGAAAAGGCACTTGTTAATACTCCGGTGAACTGTCACCTACACATTTCACTTCATCATGGATTATTAAGGTCTTTTTCACCTGTTTTTCTTCAACATCAAATATTATTAAGTCTTCATTACAATTATTTGCTTTCTGTAAATGAAAAGGAAAACCTTGGGTTATTTATATTTTAGGTGCCTATACAATTTTTATTTTTTACCAAACAATCTAATTTAAACTACATGAAGAGTTATAGCAATAATTGGCTACTACTGCTTGATTTTTGGGGATTTGAGTTGCAACACAATATTGTTATCAGTTAAGAAATAAGAGCTCTTGGATATACTTACACTGGTTGAAGCTACCTCATTCCTGTTTTTCAATGCAGCAGCATAATTTAAAACTGGTTTTGGTGAGCTTGAAGATACTATTGGAGGGCTTGGACTGGTACCTTTGGCATCATTTTCGATTATTTGAACTGAACTCTCACTGTCTGACAAATTATTTGATTGCAATGGAACACTGGCAACATTTAGTATGTCTACTTTGAGGGGAGTTTTCATAGCTTCTATACATCCCTGGGCCATTTCTGCTTCTCTGTTCATGAATTTTTCTTCCACAATTTTATTGTAATTAGCCTGTAACTCAGCCGACTGCTTGTCTGCCAAGATAGTAGTCATTTGCTTAATTTCAGCTTCAAGCTCTCTGATAGTGCTTTCATTTTTGGCAGAAATCTTTGCTTCCTTTGCAAGTCTCAGGTCTACAGCTTCTTGTATGCGCAATATAGCATTACCAGTATTGTCTGTTTGGACATTACTTTCTTTGACAATTTTATTAAATACACTATGAGGTGGGTGTTCATGTGCTTTTTTATACCCAGTAGATTTCTCACCCAAATTAGCTGTTACATCTTCAATATATTCGTACATATCGAAACAATTGATTTTACCAAACCTATACATGAATGTATGAGTGGATCCAGAAGAGGAAGCTTTGTTTGACAAATTACATGTGACAAAGTTTTTCATCCCATGGTATTTTTCAAAGTACTTTTGTAATCCTTTCGATATTAATTTGTCCCGAAACGTGGGTTTTATATTTGTGTTTTTTCTATACTTATACCAACCTACAACTTCATTAGCAGTGCCAGTAAGGAAATCTGAGAGAAAATCTTCTTTAATTCGACCGGTAGGGACGTAAAATAGCGAAACAGAAGGCAGAGGTAGCACAGTCCTTATAACAATTTGAGTATCCAGTCGGGTATTATCGCTTTGTGAATCCGATATATGGTTAGTGATTTCTGAAGTCACATCACCAATAAGGAAACCTTCCTGAAAGATAATTTCACATAAGTATATAGTTTACACTCGGACACGCCATTTTCATATCTGCATGTCACATCCATTGGTTTATTTATAATATGTATTTCTTGAATGTGTTATTGCTATTAATTAAGTGACATTGATAAAATACCCGCTAAATTGTGGGTGAGACCATATTCATATCCATTTTATTTCATCGCATTTCATTTCGTAAAGAAAGAAGAAGAAGATAGTTTACACTCCTACAATTGGTAAATGGCATATGTTATGGTTATTATAACTTATAACAGTAATTACCTGACTATTAGAAGAGTTTACGCATTCATAAAATAAAAAAGACAAAGCGGTGCCACTCAGTAACACCTTTTCTGTGTAAGCCATTATTGCATTAAATTAACATAAACAAATCTTAACTCCGATTATAGTAGGTATATTTTATCCTTTTAATTTAGATATTAGATGAAAATTTGCAAAATTAGTCAACAGATGCAGGAAAGACCTGTCAAGTGTCATGTTTTTTTTAAGAATGACATTTTTCTTTTTCTGACACAACTCCAACCCTGACACGATGGCATAGACTGTGTGGTCAACACATAATTTTTATTAATTCAATATAATTTATAAGATTTAATTTGTTATTGCTATTTATCGGGAGGACCTTAATAATTGCTACAAACTATTAATACTTGCATTGGCCAAATACCTACCGTTTTGTGGACGAGGCCATTTTAAGAAAGAAGGACGACATTATTTCTTTGCATAAATAGAAAAAGACCTGATAGACATAAACTACTATAGTACAAAAGAACAAATGTATAGTAAAATTTTTTCATTTGTATTATTCATCTCGCGTCCCCTGCACAGGCCAATAAGAGAACATGTTTGTTCCTGTTGGGGGAGATCACAGTAAATGTATCACACACACACATCACAGTAAGTAGTAGTAGTCACTGACCTCTACACTTACTGGACTGGAGATAGATATAGATATCGTTGTTTCATGATTCATGTTCGCGCATTTTCGCTATTTTGGCGCAAATAGCAGTGATAGCTTTAGAGCAATAAGGAATTAAAGGTAGCGTAAAAAAAGTGACAACCATAGCATCGCTGTAACAATTATTTATTGATCGTCAATTTTTAAAATTGATTCCTTTACCGTTCGCGAGCGAGATCGTCATAATTGACATCATTATTATCATCAGGTGTACTCATATTTAACAACGCTGAAAATGTTTTACTCGACACTGCCAAAATGGCACTAAGTATTTTGTTGCCGCTTGCCAACCTTAAAAAGTAAGAATTTTGTAGATAGATTACGATAGATATAATAATAATAGTACATAGGTATGTTTTGAATTTGCGTAAATTTTTGCAGGTGATATTATTAATAGCATGCAGTTGATAAAATAAATCCTACGTTGACATAATAACCGTTTTAGAAAGAACGAAAAAGAAAAACGATTATTAGTGGTAAGTTAATTTTGGAGCTAAGTATTTGATGAGTCACATATCTAGTTCAAAATAGCTAAAATTGGTCTGGCACTTCTGGAATTACGATCGGTGTTTGAGTTCATTTATATGTGCCTGCTACCTACACATTTTAAAAATAAATATAGCCAGCATTTAGCTTCAGATAAAGAAATAGCTGGTTATCTAATAATTAAACATACAACAGACTATACTATGTCATCAATGTATATACCCAAACAAATATCTGTTTATTTTTTACCCATTATATTTAGAACAATAAGTATTATATTTCTTAATTGTGTATTGAGGTTCTCTATTCACTTTCATGATGTGGAAATGTATGATATGCTGATCACCTGATTGTGATGTGCAGGTATTATGAAACTAATACAAAGCTAAGAATGTTGAATCGTCATCTGGCTGCCCGGGGTCTGCCAGCATGCCTATTACAGTATACTGTAATAAAATAAACATTGACAGTATTTGATAGTGTGATATCAATTGCCTTAGTACACTTATACTACTCACTCTATAAAGAAAATACATAAAATTATGAAATATGTACTTATAATTGTATCAAGCAGTTTTCAGATGTCATGATCAAATTGGTTACATTATTGTGTCTAAGATAAAATGAGAAAAACATGCCCACATATTTTCTGATGTCACCATTTTAGTGATAAGCAATGATGTCAATTTATTTGTTTTTAGATAACCATTCACACACTAGAAGACTTCAAGGGTGCATGTTTAATACTCGGAGCTTTTTTCTTGCGAAACACAAAACCCATAAATATTTAGGCTTTAGTTTTTTATTTATTAAATACAAGGCTTCTACAACACAATATATCGAAATGGATGGCTGTATCAAAAAGGATTGTTTATCAAATCCAGGATATAATGTTTTAAATAAAGAAAGTACTGTTATGTCTAGGAAGTATTATCGGCGTGCTGAGCACAGGTGAGTCTGTTTTCATATTAATCTAACTTTATCTTTATTTAAATGCTTGTAAGTTGGCAATTTCGTATTGTTATATTCATACATACTCATCCCTTTATTTATTTCCATCCTAACAAGATAAATAAAATAATATAACTATTTAGAACTTATCAACTTTCAAAATATTAGAAATTATAATTATTGGGAGTTGATAGTTAACAGGATTATTATAATAGGCATAATACTTGAAATAACATAGCATTTGGTGGGTGATAAAAATATGCGCAGCATATTTTTAAACCAGAGCATCTATTTGAATCATTTTCTTTACTCAGACATAGTTTTTTGTTTGTTAGTCTTATATTTCAGTGTTACAAATTTTGGTTATACAAAATATAGTGTTCATTCGACTTTCTAGTTTCGTTGTATTCTTACTGGTACTACTTTTTGAGGGCATTTGAAGACAAATGTTGTCAATTTTGTTTTATTTTCAAGAAAATACCTTTGAATTAATAATAAATGTGCATGAATTACATGAATTATGAGTTAAGGAATTTGAAATGGAATGGCGAATCTTGACTTTTCAATTTCACCAATTAAGTATGGTAATTAATTTGTCATACTTGACCAGGGTTGATAAAAATAACGATGAAAAAAAATAATTTTTTTTAATCTCTGAAGTGATTTTTTAATTTATCAAAGATTTTTGTTATTCATAAATTTAATAAATGATGTTTTCTTCCTTTCGAATGATTTGGGCAATGAAACGAGTGTGTGTATTATTAATAAGTGGTTGGTTTTAGTTTATAAAATAATTAAGCTTATATTTGCAATTTTATGCAGCTATTTTAAATGTTAATTTTTTAAAGTTCTTAAATGATATGTAATGCTACGATTACAAAGGTAATCATGTATCATATCAGACTGAATCAAATAAAAGTTTATTTTCTAATAAATATTTTGATTGTTTTGGTCAATCACTTGATTTAAATCAATTAACCCTGCACTTAACTTATAGGGGATTAGGGGGGCTTATTAGGAGACTGCATAGATTCTCCTATATTTAAAAGTTATACCTTGGTACTTGACATTGGCAAAATACCATTAAAATTTAGTAGTATAGGTACTTTTCCTGGCATATTATGTTGTCTGTATTATTAGTTGAATAATACATACATAAAATTCAGTTGTAATTTCAAGTTAGTATTTACATCACTTGGTAGCCAGGTTAGAAGTTATCACCCTGCGGGGTTATCGTTATAATTCACTTGTTTTCGAGCACGCCGTTCTGGCGTCGTCAGTTGTTCTCTATTACTGAATATAGTTGGACTTGTGTTGAATATACAATCGACAAATAAAATGCCTGACGGGTTTGAAAGTGCGTACCCGCTGTCGCCGCCGGTGAACCCGCAAGATATTCGCGCACGCGCGAACTCTTCCTCTAAGCACAAACGACCAGTAATAACGTTCTTAGCTGGTGACGAAGCAGTAGAAATACCTGATAAATCGGAGGTTGGCGTTGACAAGCCGCTGTCGAAAGGGGAGATAGAACTTGATAGTTTCGCTGAGTCGCTGGCAACCATGCACACTGGCACATGGCTGGACAAAAGGGTGCTCGAGCACAGGTGTGTAGAAAATACTACTTGATTAGGAAATAGCATTGTTTTTTCTGACTCCTGTTATTCTATTCACTAGGTATAGGTATCGATTGATGCCTTGGGGTTGTTGATTGATCAGGTCAGGTCAGTAATGTAACGTAATTTTGAACTTTTATTCTGATCACGGTAGAGTTAATAATTTCCTGCTTCGTGTGTAAATGGCTGCATTCATTTATTTGATGCCTAATCAGTTGATTGACTTATGCACCTATTTTTAAATGACCTTACATAGATTTCGTATCGTGTGTAATAAAAAATATTCCGCCCCTTGAAGTTGTTTACATAAAGCAGTCCGGTTCTTGATTATCATAACAATCACTAGTTTTGGGATTGGGGGACATCGCACCTATCTACGAAATAATTTATTGTGTACTATTGCAGTATAGCTATTGCATTAAAAAATAAAAAAAAAAACTTATGATAAGGTTTAGACCAGATTTAGAGTAATGCCTTGACTCACATCCGCACCGGTTGGTTGCGAGTTTGATTTCCGCCTGAGAAAACTTAGAAAATTATCTTATCGTAATGAGATGTGGCCTGCTTGTTACTGAAATCGCCCCAATTAATTGCCAGCGATAGAATGGTACTCATAATACAACCGCTGCTTAGTTTGGGCTGTTGTGTTGTGTCTGACGATAATTACCTATATGTTCTATTTTTATGAATTGATCTATGTTAAGATGTTTGAGCATTAGGCCTGTCGGATTTTGCAATACCTATTGACAAAGATTACATTTAAATTTTATATTGTTTTTTTTTCCTTTACTGCAAAATTTTAGAGCACACCTATTTGAGAAAAGCAAATTGTTGATATGAGAGTTATACCATTAATGTCGTACATACGCGTCATAGCTTACGATAGCCTATGTTTTAATCCCGTCTACCTACTGACAAAAACGTAGGTATCGAATCAAATTCGTTTTAAACCACGAGATGCCAAAGAACTAAAAACAGATATATCTACTAGTACCTACTTAAAACTACGTCTCTGGGTGCACGATTAACAGTGTCACGAATTGACGTCATAGCGCAGCAGAAACAGAACATGTACCAAAATACGATGACGATATGATCCAAGATAGATATCTATCAATAACAACATCAATGTCAAAAAGCAAAAGATTAATCTCTAAACTACAATTGAGCATAACTTATCTCATTTCAAGCATACCAGCTGTATGAAGATATTATCGTTTACAAGTAACTCGATCATGTCCGATTGTGTCTAAATTGATTTGTGGGGAACGTCGGAAATTTACCTTTGTACGTAATCAGTTACTTCTACAGCATGTATCTGCTTGACGTCGGCACTTTAGTGCGAAATCCTTGTTGCCATACACGTTTTGTATCTCATATGATATGATATGATATCTTTACAGATAAATGGTGTGAGTAACTACTCGGTGGAGGCAGGGTTGGAGCCCTCACTTGGTTTATTTCGATGAATTTTATATTTATTCTTGATTAGGCTCATAGCTTATTTAAGTTCTGATTGGCTGGCTCATTTATGTTTATTTACCTACGAGCCATGTGCCCGATGGAATATCCCATGGGTAACATATCTGAGAAACCATTTGACTTTTCTCAAATGTTAGACCTTTTTAAGTGACCTTACTCTGCACCCGCGACTTCAAAATATAATTTAATTGTGTTACTAAAATGTTCTTCAAGATCGATCAAACGAACCCTTACCCGATAGGTCTAGTCGATTTCCTCATCAAATTCCAATGACCTTCTTCCGGCTTTATCATCAGACCCTGGCACCTATGTGTGACCAAAGTATTCTTGAAGCCCGACGTAACGAACCCAAACTCAGTGTATCTATTCAATTCCCACATAGAATTCCATTGACCACCTGTCAACTTCATCATCAGACACTGGTCACCATAGATAAATAATGCCCTCGTAAATATCAATCGAATTAACCCAAACTGGTTGGATCTACTCCACGCCTTCACTGAATTATTGTGATACGAACTTTGGCCCCCATAGAAACGAATTTTTGAATATCTGGAAAATAAGTGTCTAATTATTTATGTTCAAGAACCCCACTACGACCCCGTGGCCCTCTCCACAGGGTCGTAGTGAGAAAATTGAGGTCCACCTATGTTAATTAATTCGTATAATAACGACAAGATTATTCGTAGTATAATAATTATTTTCACTTAGTTTCGAGTTAATTTACCAGCAAAATAAAAACCCACTAAGCCCCCCTCTTCTTTAGACCCTCTTAGAGGTCTAATTTCCAAAAATCCACCGTACTGCTCACGTACGTTATTCATATAAGGAACTCCTGTGTAAAATGTCATGCATGTGGGTTTGTTTGGGCTTTGTATGTGCGTTGTCTTTCAGTCAGCCAACCAGTCAGTCAGTGCTAAGAATTTTATTAATTAGGTGTAAATGCTTGCTTGGAGATGTTATGACGAGTGAGCGAGTAACAATAACTATCTTGATATAAGTATCCAAAATAAACTTCTAGACAACTGTCCTTCATATGTAAACTTCTCCTTATCTTACGTCAGCACAAGTTCAATGGAGTCGTTCGTTAATCTTTTACATAAGTATTTATTTTCTGAGACATCCACCTTCTTATCTTAGGATTGTAGGTATCAGAATAGTTAGATTATTGTTTTAAAAAATTAAGATATTTTAAAGAGTGCAACAGCTTTTTGATCTCACCGGTGGTAATAGCACCAATCCATAGAAACCATAGAATCACTAATTTTAAACTAGTTCAAACAGCGTTTAAACATCAGTAGGTTTGAATGTGAAGACTGCACACATAGTTAACATAGTAGGTGCCTCTATATCCGTTCAAACGGTCGCACTGCTCTTGGAACTACCGAAGTTAGTGAATCAGCTGTTCGGTGCGGCCGTGGGGGAAGTGGTTGTGCCGTGGGGCTTAGGTATGGATGAATGTCGACGCTGATATAGCGTCAGTATACGCGACGCTCTCGTCGATCCGTATCGTACGCACTATACGAAAAGAGTTAATTGATAATACTGTTATCAGCGCGGTTTTTAATACGTAACGTTTGGCTTTAGTTGCAGTGCGTGAACATTTCGGTGATTTTTTTCAATGTCAAGTTTGTGATACTTAGTGGTCTGGAACTGATGAAAAATGTTCAAAATTCCTTCTTGATGCTTCTATTTAATGTTGTAATTTTCATATTTGTACATATACATTTACTTAACGCAATATATGACAGTGACAAGGTTGTTGTTTCGGTTACGAAGTGTTGTGTCTACTTAGGTGCCTATTGCGCATAACTTCATTCATGGACTGTGTTGGTTGTGCAAGCGATGACTGCAATTTAACCAGTTTATAGAATAACGTCCCACTTTTTCTATGTACTTGCTTAATGTTTGATAATATTTGAACATTTTCTGATTTAATCAAATGTTTTGAATGAATAAGTTTACCATTAGCAACAGTAGTGTATATAGGGAAACAAGTATATTTCTATAATTCCATTATTTATATTTCCATAGTACGAGTTACACCTACGCTTAACATAGCTATATACGCGTATCAGGCTGTAAATTTGATGATTAATACTATTGGTATGCCTGCTATATCGTGCATACGAATTATAAATCATTCGATATTATCAATATTTCATGTTCTTCTGTTGTGAACACAGATTTGGGATGTAATTACTTCATTTATGGATCATAATAGAGCCACTTATTTATGGCTGCTTGAGTCGAAATAATATTGATTGCTTAGTTCCCTGGCAGCTGTATTCCCATGCGCCCTGCACTGCTTTTCATTGTTAGCTTCGATCAATCACTTGCATTTCACAACTTGATTGATCTCAACTGGAAAAAATCGTTCTATTAACTATCGCATTTAGACTTGAAGGATGACATGATTCTCCTCAGTATCGTTCTTAATATGCAGTATGCACGATTATTATAGTCTCTCGCAGTAATAAAATAAAACATACTGCGTCTTTCTATTTGGACAATAAAGTGCTGGCGATTATATAGCTGTGAACCTATGCCCTTCATTAAACGCTATGAGTTAGTGCATTATCATCCTCATTAGACAATGATACAATAAGAGTAGGCCTATTCGAAGTAGATTAGGTATCACTTTTTGCATAACTGTATAATTAAACAAATCTTCATGTTATATTCTTTAAATAATAAGCCTCTTGATAAAATCACTATGTCTATTACCTACCTATTAAAATAGCTTAATTATATTTTGTGTCTTTTAACAGCGTATCATGCAATATTCATGGGTTGTCAGTTGCAAGGACTTTATTTATCGCAATATTTATTTTGTACCAGTAAGGAAAACGTAAAACTCACGGACGTTGCAAGTTCTAGCGCCACAAATCATTTTAAAACAGACTTGATGTGTGGTTCGACCGACTCTAACCGTGTTACTGTCAAGGATATCCACTCAAATGCTTCCTGCGTTACACCAAAATCAGTATAGCATCATTCGCATTCTGTGTGGCATTGTCTCAACATTATGTTGACGTAATGCCTTCCTATTTATTAGAGTATTATTTGTTTATAGTCAAGTCAACATCCCTATAAATCATCAAGCATTTAGTGTTTTTAAAATTGTGGAATAGAGTTTACCATTTTTCAACGCTGTGATCGTCTAACTATATAAAGTATTTCTGTGAGTGTAATGCCATGAGGCAGAAACAAGCTATGGCGAATGGAACACCTAAATGGTATGTGGATCACTCCATGGCAAACGGCTCATCCTACGGCAAAGGCGACAGATACACGGCCGCACCAAATGAGTGAGTTGTCAATGTTGTCATTAACCTTGAGTCTATTATCGTAACGTTTTACCAAATTACTGAAATGTACACAGGTATGCGTAGCACAGTGTAAAAAAAAATATTTTCTATAAACCGGGTACCGCTGATAAAATTTCATTAGCGTGTTTTTGTACGCACGATGTCAAATAGCTCAATGCTATATTAGGGATGTATTTACGGAAACAACTATGTATTTACCTCTGTAGGCATACACAGTTTATTGCGTGGAAATACCTCTATAAATTATACCTAGCTAGGCACCTATGCCATTATATAATATATTGTTATGTTCGCGTACGAGTGGGGCAAATAGATGTTTGACTTTGAAATAGGTAACTATGCAATTAAGCTTTAAATGATAATTTAAATTAAAGGCCTCGTAATCTACAATATGGTGGGGTTGAGATCATTTTCATGAATTGTCGATCTTAGCTTGTAAACATTTGATTTGTGATTTTCAAAACAAACGATTTGCCAACATGCTTGCTTTTAGTTGGATTTTTTATGGTTTCAAATTTCAATACTCTGGTACCGTGATATTGAGATTTATGTAAATTTAGGTACGTTAATGTTATCTTAAAATATTACCTTAGCAAACCATTATGTATAAAATGCATTTAAACTTGAATGATGTTTCTTGAATTTAAATTGAAACAAGAGAGTCTTTGGATTGATGGTGCGGCGTTCTCGCAAACCATCTTGGCATGGTTCTGGAATTTTGTCACTGCCAGGGTGCGTGTCCAATGTGGGCGCGTCAGTAATCTAATGCGCTTATTATATTTATTAATACGGCCATTACTTTGGCTTCGATATTTATCTAGATTATCACATGCTTCAAATAAACATTTTGGATACATAACTACAGTAATGAGCTCAAAAGTTCACACCTAAATTGAGAGATATATTGAAACGATTATAGAATTTCTCAGTAAGGATTTTTTTTTATTTTTTTTTTATTACATTATAGGCAAGTATTTGATCTCGATCTCACCTGATGGTAAGTGACGATGAGATCTACGATGGAGCATACTTGCCTAGATAGGAAGGCGGCAGTAGATAGAGACGCTACATTCACTAGGCACATGCAGCGCAACTGATCTGACCCGCCATCCATGAATGGCAGCACCGAACATCATGCCGGAACACGGCTAGGCCGCTTGGCGACATGGCTTTGTTCAGTGGGTGGTGACTAGCCACGGCCGAAGCCTACCACCAGTAGAGTTGTCACCTGGTTGGCACCACCCAGGGTCACGTGTAGGGTATCTCGAGGGTACTTAATTCTCCTACGGACGAAGGTGACTCGACCCCAAAAATATATCTGATACGGATCTGAATTGTCCACGATCCTATCAGGAAATGTGGCCTGTGATGTAAGCACATGATAAATACGTTTGTCACGCATATGGGTGTGTGATTTTTTATTATCCGACGTCGTACTTTACTTGATCGCTCTAAACAAGAAGGAACGGTCCAATGCGAAGAAGACTGCAGGTTTGCAGCATTTTCAGATGAATTTTGTTGTTGTTGTGTTGGATATATAGAGTGAAGATATAACAAAAAGTCACAGTGTAGCATCCGTGACAAATTTACTATCTGTTCATATGGAAAGGAAACTCTAAAGTGAAGAGTTGCCTGCACTTTGGCGTTCAAATTGCTGCGATAAAAAGCAACACACACATGTGATATTGATTTGTTTAGCGTGTTACCGAAATAATTTTCTAATTTTAGATTGGAATCAATCTTCGCTATATGTTAGTGGTGCAATAAACGATCTCACTTCTGCATAACATGTTTTTGCATCTAATTTAAGAACGATCATATAAAACGCCCAGGAAATTGATAAATAACTACGCGCTATTTTCTGTATTACTAGAGAGTAGAATAGTTCGGATTGACGGGAGGCCCGTGCCCAACAGTGGGACTTTAAAAGGGCTGGTATGGTATCATAATTAAATAAATACAGTATCGGTAGGTACTGCTGTACAAGCCCGGTTATTACCGTGGTTATAAGATAGAGGGTTATGATAATAAACCCCATGAGGATCCCGTATTGTACTGGCGTCTCATTGTTTTCAAGATGATCGGTCAATCAACTATGCTATCATTGCAACATTGTCTACGTTTATACATGGGTCATAAACACTCGACCCGTTTTTAATTGAGACACTTACTGTCACGCAATGTAGGAACTTACATTAGTGAAATATGTATTTGGCATTCGCTGCATTTATGCTCTGATGTCCTGTGTTCACTCGTATTTATGAAAACAAGAACTAAATTAATGCCGACATTTTTTTGTTTCAGAATTTTCGTTAATAGATCGTTACATTTAGAAAATGTTAAATTTTATGGTTTTGATATGGATTACACATTGGCTGGTAAGATATTATACGTATACCATCAGGCTAAGACCTAATGTTTTTTTTTGTAAGGGTGGTGTTTTTATGTTAATATTTTTTTACAGAGTACAAATCTCCTCAGTATGAAACATTAGGATTTAATTTAACCAAAGAGAGATTAGTATCAAAAGGTTACCCAAAAGAAATTCTAGAATTTGAATATGATCCTTCATTCCCAGTGAGGTAAGCATTGTTTGCACTTTTAAATGATAATTTAATTAATTAAGCAGGCACTTATGTGTTATTTGTTGTAATAAATACTTAATTATCATTTTTTCAGAGGTCTATGGTTTGACACGTTATACGGAAACTTACTAAAAGTAGATGCTTATGGCAATATTTTAGTGTGTGTACATGGATTTGAGTTCCTTAAGCAGTAAGTTTACTTTTCTATTTTCTATTATATGTAATTTGTTTCTTTGATTTATATTTTTACCCCTAACTAATGTAAGTATTTTTACTCTCGAAGTCTCCAATGGAATTAAATGAAAAGAAAAGTGCTTTATAATGCCTATAAGTGACTTACCTATATTACATTATCATATAAATATGACGTCCATGATCTATGTCGTGGATATATACATATATCATAATGTAATAAGACAGTATCCTACACTGATGTTTTTGTGTTACCTGATGACGTATTTACAAACACCTGTGCTTTGTTTTCTGCCAAGTGAATAGGAAAACGAATGTTTAATAATGCCTGCATATGTTTCAGTTCACAAGTATACGAATTGTATCCAAACAAATTTTTAACGTTGGACGAATCAAGAGTATACGTATTGAACACGCTATTCAACTTGCCAGAGACATATTTGATAGCGTGTTTGATAGACTTCTTCACTAATTCCCCGCAGTACACGAGGTAAGAACATGAACGTTTTTTAGTCATAATAATTAATGGCTTTCACTTTAAATTTATTCTCAAATTAAATTGACGGAACAGCGACACTTAGCTACATTATTTATTTTTAATGTCTTTACCGCTTTGGCGGACGTATTTCGAAAAATTTATTAGCTGAGAACTTTTATTTATAAAGCACAAAATTAATAATATTTACATAGATTTACTAATATAATATCTACGTACTACAGTATAAGATTGTCATTCGAAAGTGAATGTAAGAAGTGAACGTGTAATTGTTATGCACAGCTTGCCCTTCCTCCACGACCTAGAAACACTCCGGCGTGAGTGATGGAGAGGACGATCCGTGAAATTTATAACAATAACAGATGGAATTCATTTTCTAATTTATGTTAAATACACACTCGGGAGCAATGAGTCCGAGTCACCAAATAAACCTTAATATCGGTCGGGTATCTATCGAAAAGTAATAATGATAGCTTGTATAATAGTCTAATACTTCAGAAATAAAACTTCTCGGTTGCTGTAAAGTTATGCCACAAAAATGGCATTTTTTGTTTAAATCGAACTTCGAATACACTGCCTTTTATTTTGATTTTGTTTGTGTTTTATCACAATAAAAATATAAGAAGCGTTCCTGGTGACCTAGTACGTCGGTCAATACAAAACTTATTTCGCACTATGTCGCTCTCTCCCTTTCTTAATTCATAGGAGAGAAAGAGACAAAATGGAACATCTCAAATTTTTGTTTTGCCGCAGTAGGCCGTGTTAGTGCCGCTGGTATTCATTATTTATGTGATAATGATGTCACAACCATTGATCTATATGGTAGATCAATATTTACAACCGAACACTGAACGAGAATTTTCCCAGAAATATTAAGGTTTATGGAGGACCCACATTCATTGCTGCCGCGTGTAAATTGGTCGGTATTAAGTAGATTTCACAGACACATTTATTTATTTTATCATAAACATCTTGCGCAGGGAGAAAACTGGTGTGAGATCCGGCGATCTTGCAATGTCATTCAAATCAATCTTCCAAGACGTACGAAATGCGGTCGACTACACACACATTCACGGCGACCTAAAGATAAAGACCACCGAAAATCTGGATATGTATCTGAAAAAAGATGAGAGGCTGCCCATGTTCTTGTCGAGGATACGAGATAGTGGCGGCAAGGTGTTCTTGCTAACGAATAGCGATTACAACTTCACAAACCGAATTATGAATTACTTGTTCGATTTTCCACACGGTGCGAAGGTAAGCACGACATTTTTAACTTCATTACTTTTTATGCCTTTACCAACCTGCATGGAGAAGCCCATGAACCAATAGTTGGTAGTAATAGCCCTCGCGTTAAGCGGAGTCGCATCCAGCATTGGGATATTTGTTTAAAAGTAAAAATTTTTTTCATTTGTTTTTGCGTTAGCAGTCTTGTAATAGCCATATTGATGGAATGTTTGCATATAAAACAACGGTGTGCAGGTTCAAACCAAGCGATTTTCGCATTTTATGTGCGAATGTCATTTTCAACCATGATTGTTACTTGTACGGTAAAGGAAAACATCGTGAGGAAACTTGTACGTCTTTCGATTGAAAGGCGTGAGAAGATCCCTAGACCACACTGGGCCAGGGTGGTGGACTATGGCTCGAAGCCCTTCGCAATAAGTTTGCCCCGGAATAATGGCAATGGAATCGCCCCCTATTACACCAAATACCATTCGCGAAATATGGGTTAAATGTAGTGACCAACTGCCTTCATGCCTACCTCTCCAGGGACTACAGGCGTGACTACTTTTGTTTTTTTTTGTAGCCTGGCGAGCCTCATAGGAACTGGCGGACGTACTTCGACTGGATCGTGGTGGACGCCAAGAAGCCGCTGTTCTTCGGCGAGGGCACCACGCTGCGGCAGGTGGACACGCGCACCGGCGCGCTCAAGATGGGTCACCACGTGGGCCCGCTGCACGAGGGACTCGTCTATTCTGGAGGTTAGGATTACTTATAATCGAATGCATGCAACTATTGGAAACTATAATCATAGGTAGAATCATATACAGGCTGAATTTATTAAAGCGGAAAATGCTTAGAGGACTCTCAGTAATTGACCCCTTGATTTTGAGAAAAACCAACATATTGTATTATTGCACCATCCGATAATGTTGCTAATAACAATCAAGTTCTGCCAAGTATGACACACGGCAATTGTTGCTCATGTACTATGCTTGCTCATGTACTACATCCTACATTGTAGATAGAGGGAATGAAAGGCTTGGTATTCCAACGAAAGCCATTGAGATGCGTACAGCCAATTTAATAAGCTTTGTATAGTTAGTAATGAACCTGCACAGTGCACATGTTATCGGTCGTAGGTCATTAGGCCTGATAACAAATGGCTACCGCTGTTGTTACACATGGTACACCCGATAACAATAATCGGGGCCAACGTAAATTATGAATAAAACCTTATTCCTATTTCGGGATTCGAACAGGAAGAATCTGGTGGGTTTTTTGACTCTTCACCAATTACAGTACGATTCGATAATGAACCCAGTAACACCCCGAACGAGGCAAATTACGAAAATATCGTTTTTGAAATTTGTTCAAGCGGGTGTCCAACTCGCGACAAACCGGTTGGAGTGGGCCGCGGGGCACACTTCAGACCAATACGCCTGGACGTGGCATCGAAATGCGTACCGCTCTGCCAAAAACATTACCCATTTACCCATCAGCTGTATAATAAACCTAGTTAATTTTTTATCGCTGCCATTTGGAATCGCTTTGACTCTACACCGCCTTCATGAATTGGCAGAAACTATACAGTACAGATGTTTGCTGTACGTGGCTTGATTAGTTAACCTCTTGTCCTGTCGTCAAATTATCACTATCGTTTGTGTCCTGATAGGGTCTTGCGACGTGTTCACCGAGCTGATCAGTGCAAAGGGCAAGGACGTGCTGTACATTGGTGACCATATATTCGGCGATATCCTCAAGTCCAAGAAGATCGGCGGCTGGCGCACGTTCCTGATAGTCCCGGAGCTGGTCCAGGAGCTGCACGTGTGGACCGACAAGTGCCAGCTGTTCGCGCAGCTGCAGAACCTCGACGTGCAACTGGGAGATATGTACAAGTGGGTGAAAATATATGAAAATCTATACATATATTTTTAAATCCAAGATGGTGGAATTGACAAAAGCGATATGGGTGTCATTTTGGGGGTGCTCATTACGAAGATGGACTTAACTTTCAATTTAAAGATAGCGCTATTGACTAACTCCATATGGGTGTCGTTTTATAGAATTTTGGAGATAATTATTATTACGAACTCCTCGCTAGGCTGGGTCCAGACTATAGCGCTTGAAATAGACCACTATCTTTAGTTATCTTGAGCGATATTAATTTCAAGGAACAGGCAACGTCAATCACGGGCCGTCTAAATGTATTGCACAGATAAAATTCCCTTTTAGCTAATGTTATTGTAACATTCATACAGTTGAGTCATACGCTTTTTAACTTTATTCCATGAATAAGAGTATTGATTATTGCACGTTGTGATATCACAGGGATTTGGACTCGAGCACTAAGGAGAAGCCGGACATATCGAAGCTTCGCTTATCTATACGCGACGTGACGCACAAGATGGACCTCGCGTACGGCATGCTCGGCTCTCTGTTCCGATCTGGATCCAGGCAGACGTTCTTCTCTTCACAGGTTGGTTGACATTAGCTTTATTAGAATTTATTTAGTATTTGTTACGACATTCTGGACTCAAAATCTCGTACAAAAACAAAGATGTCCTTGCTTATTGCTATTACATATATGGCAACGTATATAAAATACTGCTGCGTCGTCGTTACAATGTTTTCACAGATTTTTGAATTTAGACTTTATGTATAAACTCATACGGTTAAATTTGCAAAAAAAATATCTCACTGATTAATACTCTATTGGAAGATTGTGCTGTTATGTAATGCGTCTAATTTGACAATCGGTCTCATTATTATGGAGGCGATGTAGAACATTCCGCTGATAAGGGATCATTACTTGTATGTGGGTGCTTGTAATGCGGTTATATTACAGTTCGTTGGTAATGTATGATTACTAATATGAGTGCGCGCTTATTTGTTGTATTTTGAGAACAAAGAAAGTCCTGTTGAGTTTTCTGTATGTTTATTTTATTGAAGTAAGTTATTCAATTCCAATTGTGCAATATTACTAGGTATCTGTTTGTAGATCCTATTGAATTGTTATCTGGGGTTGATTATATTGAATTGGAAACATGGGTTCTCCAAATATTTTTAGCAATATATACATATTACTTTACTATATGCGCATAAAAAAATTTGCACCACTAAGTATATTTTATAAAAAATTGACGTAGAAACGAATTAGTTTATTCTAATTATGGACATAGTGCTAATAGTACTTTCTAACCAAACATTTACTTTTAAATCGCCTCCTAAAAATGCGAACAAGAGTTTCTGTTAGAGGCAAATTGTCTCTAAAATACTAAATGGTAGCAGCCCTACATGTACCTGGACCAGCGTAACTAAACCACCGATTACCTTCAAAGGGCTAGTACCCGGGGCTGTGAAATATAACATAAAAATAGCCAGCTAGCGTCAACCATTACACTGTAAGTGCGCATCGTTCCCAGGTGGTGAGGTACGCGGACCTGTACGCGGCGTCGTTCCTGAACCTGATGTACTACCCGTTCTGCTACATGTTCCGCGCGCCCGCCATGCTGATGCCGCACGAGTCCACGGTCGCGCACGAGCAGCGCTTCACGGTCGACACGCCGACCATAGACCGGTCAGTATTTCCACTTTTTTTTTCATTGGCAATCGGCTACAATATTAAGCCAATCCTGCCAGTGTCGAGTAATATTTCTTTTAAGAGCATTTCAGTAGCTACCCCTGATGATATGATATTATCGATTGTGACAGTTTTTAGTGACTTTCCTTTTTGTACCGGGGGTACTGGTTTCGAATCCCAGTATAACCAAAACTTGTATGGTAAATGTTGCATGAATATTTTGCCCCCAGTCCATTGTACAGTACCCATAATATTTCTAAACCCCTTCAAATATTTTGCACTATTAGTTTTCACCTTATATGCCATTCTAGCTTCTAGCTAGCTTCAGTATAGCTGCATAACAAAAAATATACCGAATGTCATTTCTTTCATTCATTCTTTCCATCGATTCAGCCATTCTTGTGTGATGCTCATTTAAACTAACGAACACACACTTTCACATATCAACAAATATCGAGCAACCTTTTCACCGTCATCAATAGATAGAGTAGGTGGTTCACTATGAATATGGCTGCACAAAGAGGTCAGCGCCACACTTTCCCCTTCGTACTTCGATAAACCAGTTCATTAGGCGTATTAGATTTCCATTTTCTTATACCGACGGTGGAGCCTTATGTTGCACTAATCTTTGCGTATCTATACATACAAATAAATAAAATTGGAGTGTCTGTTTGTAATATTAAAAAAACCGTTATTTACTAAGTGCATTTGGATGTATACACGGTACCTATACCAAAACAATTTTTGTCTGTCTGTCCGTCTGTCTGTCTGTTTGTTCCGGGTAATCTCTGAAATGGCTGGACCGATTTTGACGGGACTTTCACTGGCAGATAGCTGATGTAACAAGGAGTAACTTAGGCTACTTTTATTTTAGAAAAAAAAATAGGATCTCACGAAAAAAAATTAAAACCAATGTTGCAGCGCTGCGCCTGATTAAGTTTGATAGCAACAACCTGCAATGCGTCCCGCGGGCTCAGAACGCGCGAGCAGGCTGTTGCCAACTATTGTCTTTGTTAAATACCACGCGGACGAAGTCGCGGGTAACAGTTAGTACATAATAAGCCTGCAACTTAGTTCAAATAGTAATTCATGTTTTAATAAAAGATTAAAAACGATTGTCTTTAAAAAAAGCTAACTCGTCTTACACACTGAATAAAAAATCACTTTTAATTATGAATAAAACAATATAGAATAGATAAAAAAACTAAGGGTTATGATGTCATGTCACTCTCTGGAATTTAATTAGTGTTATCGGTTACGTGATTACGAACACATTTATTATAGTTACGATTTACAGAGTTTTTATACCTACCCAATATGATCATGCACATAATAAACTGTATTTGTTTTCGTTTCGAGTCTACAACCGTATTGTTTTCAGGTCCAGACATCCGAGCGCGCAGCGAAGCTATGGTGTTGTTTATATTCCGGAGGACACGTCCGATGAGTGCGTCACCGCGGCCCCCGAAACTGCTGATGCCAAGGTATATAAGTTCGCAAGTTCTTTAAAGGCTAGTTCAGAAAAGTGTATAGTAACCTTATCCCTAACCATTATAATGTGAAGTTGAAATTTAGATACGTCGATATAAAAAAAAAATCGTCCCAACAAAACGAAAATTGTGGTTTCTAGAGTATTTTTTTAAACCGTATCAGTTTCCTTCGGGAAATACACCAGTGTTGTTTTGTTTTGCAGCAGGAATCGTCAAAGTGATCGAACGCTCGTCGCTTTGGACCGCACCTTTGTTATTTTCAGATAATGCGCAATCATTATCAATATTATCACTTGATGTACGGTGAAGGCAAACACCATGAGGAAGCCTGTACGGTTTCCGGAAGGCGTGTGAAGTTCCCTAATCCTAAGCCAAGGTCGTGCGCTGCGGACTATGGCCCAAATCCTCGAGCCAGTCCGGTATAAAAGAAATATGTTCGCCCTCTATTGCATTCGGATCAAATACCATCGGCGAAATGTATGTCTACCCGTACAGGTGTTACAGGCGCGGTAGTGGTTATTTGATTATTGATGTTGGCTGTGTGCGCAGGCGCAGGCGCAGGCGCAGGGCTCGGTGCCGCACGTGCGGCCGGAGACGCCGCGCCGCCTCACGCACACGCACGACGACGACGGCTCCGACGACGAGGACGTCGGCAAGACGCTCATTAAATAACACCATACATTATACATAGTGAATACGCACGGTCCTCTCACTTTATTTTGGATCCTGTTCGCGTACAGTACGACACATCCGATGGTTTATGAAAATTCCCCTCAGTTCGACGACGATATTCGTAATCAAACAACTTTACACTTTCTTATTTGTACATAGAGATAATTTCTACAAATCTAGTAGTAGCGTTCGGTTGGGGAATTATAGGGTTTGGAATTTTATCGCCGCTGCTTCTGGACTGTGTCGTTCCGTGCACGTATGGACGCACAAACTATCAAACGAGTCGATTTCTTATTATTGTAAAAATAAGTTTGTTTATAAATACTGATATATTATATTTATTTAGCGGAGCATTGACTTCTAGGAGTCAACTAATCGCATTGCATTAATGTTACGAAATTATGTGCTGAAGATTTTAATTCGAACAATTACGCAATTATATAGAATTACTTCCTGTCCGAATAAAGAATGAGATTAAATTTGCTTCACTTCTATTCACCTCTCCGTCGCACACTATCGCTGTCAATATTCGCACCCATAGCAGAACTTAATTACCCTAAGTTTTTTGTAATAGTGTAATTTACAAAAAAAAATATATCACTTATTTTCCTAGTTCTAACCTAGTATGCTTAATACCATTCTTTACTCGGACGGGTGGTAAGTATTACACGAGTCGTTAAAGTTTAAAATTTTGTTTATATCATTTTTTGATACAAATTTAAAAAATGTGTAACTCACAAGAGGCTTTTATTTGGTATGTGTGTAGGTAGATATTTCTTTATATGATTTTATAGTAATATTAAAGGTTTTATTTCTTCCCGTGAGGGATTGTTTGCCAAAACACCCAATTAAACCGAATAGGTTAACAGAAATAACAGAAGAGGCCAATGAGATCGAACTCCCTGTAATCCAAATGAAGAGTTTCCACAAGGAGTTTGGTCTTGTTGACCTCTTTTATTAATAATGAGCCGACGGTGAGTGGTGCGAGGGTGAGATCTCCCAAATAGTTTTATAATGGATTTCTCCTATATAATTAATAAAATAATATGTAAACTCTATGTAACGTCTTTGCTTTTAATATAAGGTATATTGCAATCAAACTCGTCCACTGCGATAAACATGAAAATAATTTATCAAAATTGTATTTTTTTTGTTATATTGAATGTTACATGTTTCAATAGTTTTGAGATTTTATGTTAGTTTTATTATTTAACTATGCGGAGTGTACCTATATCTGTTCATACCAAGTATGTGATGAGTTTATTATAAATTATCATCGTCCCTTTAATTTGGCATAAAGCAAATGCTTGAGTGGCGATTCAGTCAATATTGACCTATTGCGATTTTGTAGTAAAGGATGTGTCAATTAAAACATTGAAGTTATGTATATTGAAGTAAATGAAAAATGTTACCAATTCATTGGTTGGCATCTCGCTACAATTCTCAGTCATGAGGAAGATTGTTTTGTATAAATAGCTACTCCATTTTTTTACATAGCTATTGAATGCATACGAAAGCTATGTAATACAATGCAATAAAATGTTAATTGAGTCAATTAAATCTTTTATTTTCTTAACCCTAATTATTACAATAATAAGTCTTCTAAGTATTCCTGGAACTCTTCTTCGCGAGACTTTTCTTCAGTTTCTTGCACGCCTAAGGAACAAAAAATAAGATTAGTTTACATACATACCAATACCACAAAGTATATAAAGCTAGGTTCACACGACCCCGACTTATGCGCTACACACGTTTGCGTAGGCTAATGTTTGTGTTGAGTCCGATTGTCGCCAAGCATTGTTGTCAATCCACAACTTCCATAAAACAATAACTATATTCTAAATTCTGTGCTATATTTTCTAACGTCTATTACTAGGTACAAATGCAAACAGGAATCTAAATCCGTTGCTTGCAAAAGGTTGACAAATAGCCCACTTGGTGTCAAATAATAATATTTTAAGTGATACTTACCCATTTTTATCGCATTGCGATAAAAGTGAGATCAATAAGGGTCATTCACACTGAAATAGCAGCAGCGGCTGGCAACGGCGGCGCGAGCAGCCGCACCACGCGATTTGTTCAATCCCTCAAGCGAAACCACGTTTACAATACCTAGATATACCTACATAAAGTATGAATGCTAAGTATTTTTTGATTCGCTGTCCGCCGCTGCTATATCAGTCTGAAATGGCCGTAAGTAATAAACCGATTTATGAAGTAATAACTGTATATAGATACTTATCCTTCGTTTTGTTGGGAGATGGGTTATTTCTCTGACCTTGACGCATTAAATTGTAAGTGCACTCCAACTGTGGTATCCTACCTATAACATTTAAAAGCAAACCTTTTTTCCACAAGGAGTCTTCATTACTTTCAGCTTCTATTGTATTAGCGGACGTTGAAGGTTCTTCAGGGTGATCAGGTGTTTTAGGACTGTGTTCTACATCGCTGTTCTTACTATCATCTTTCTTCGATTTCTTCTTTTTCTTTTGAGATTTCTTCAATCTTTTAACTTCACGTTTCTTAGACTTAAAGTTTAATTTATCTGAGCATTCAGGACATAAACCTGATGGATTAAATAAAACTATTAGTCAGGGCGACTTTGTTTTTATGATTAGGTATGTAGGTACTAAATTTCTTAATATCGCCCTAACATACGTCGTTAGCAAAATCACTCCCCTGGCGTTTCGTGCCCAACGAGATTCAATTGGTAATTACTGCACGTCCGTTGCGTATATGACAGTTGACTATCAACTGGCATAGAAAGGGTGGTTCGGCTGTAGGTAGTATTCATTGTTAGAAGAATTTGGTTTAATCGCGGCTTTGCGTACGCGCATATCCTTCATTACCTACATAGGTATATGATTTTTATTTCAGCTACAGGTAGGTATAAGATGGGTAAATTAAATTTGCATTCGTTATCGATTAGGCGCTGTATAGTAAGTAATTTAAATATCGGAAAGTAATGACATGAATACCGTAAATATTTATAACGGTTATAGTACCTATCTAGTTATTGAGCTGCCAAATTTAACAGGCGAATTTCAAGGGTTCTACCGAAAGCTGTCCTAAGGGTTGAAGCAAGACTTGTAACTCAGCCAGCTGTGTCAGCTGCACGGGATGTTGCATCTGATCCTGCAATTAACTCACCCACGTCTTATGTATCTACGTAGGTAATAGGTAAATGAAACTCACGGAGCTTGACCAGTGCATTTCTCCTTTCGCTATCTTCTAAGTAGGCGAAATTGACCTCCCAGGACTTAAGGTCACTATCTTTAATACAAACTTTATTACCGCATTGGAATTGACCTTTCCCAAGTACAACTTCATTCTCGATTCGCCACCGTAGTGCTACCTAATCAATAAGTTAAATAATTAATATTAGTGCCTACTAATCATCCTCGTTATACAGACAACACTGTAAATATAAATAGTATGCACGTTAAGGTTTGAATACGAGCGTGAGAGCCAAGTATGCCTTTGTCATTGAGTCTTTAGAGATAAATAGGGATCGGCTGTGGCACAAACGGCCAGATGTGCGCTACTGTATATTATATCAGTGCGGGTGAATGTGTACAACGCTATATTTAGCCTACATAAGGCAGCACGGCTTTGTTCGCTCCCCTGTGTGCTTGCTACACAAAGGAAGGTCTCTCGGGCAAAAAAGGCAATTGAGTTACGCGAGGCGGGGGATCGTCCCCATCTGAGCCTTGTTAAAATTAGGGGAGAACCTCATGCAGACATTTAAATATGACCGTTAGATGCATTCAAATAGTATTCTCAACCTCTGCTTTCATATAAATTGGCGGTACAAATGCTGTTATAGAAAATTTTGCTTATCGGATCTAGGATTTTTACGTCATGTAAATCAAACTTACTTTATTTTCTTTATATCTGCTCAAATCACAAATGCAATATTCTTTGAAGAGTTTGTCGTAATACTTTTTGGATAATTGCTTCTCCCAAGTGTCGGCGACATCATCCTCCTCCCAGAGAAATTTGTGGTTCTCTCTTATAATATCAAGGTCGGTCCTGTCTGTGGACGTATCCCGTTTCAAAGTTGCCGTAGAGCCCTTCTTATTAAGACAATATACGTTAACTAGATACTTATGCAATTCATACGGATTAAGATTACGCAACCTTGCTGACATCGCAACCGTAACCTAAAACAAATGGAAAACGACTTGTTTAGACCATCAATGAATGAAAGATATATTTTGCAACAAACAACTCTTTAATAAAATCGCAATTAATATTACATATTTCCATAAAATATTTTAAATTCATAATCAAACGGATCTTATTCTAGTTGTCATGATGAATTGTATAACAAAGTGCGTTTTCGATAAATAGTAGAAAATTGCTTTATGTAAACGGGGTGCATAAATAATTGTTTTTTTTTGTGCACAAGTTAATATCTATTTTGAATATTATCGTCAGTCTTGTAGATTTTTGTGTTCTTATATCATTTGGCTCAATATCGAATTCTTAAATCTACAAACAAGTCATGCAAAATTAAATATCTAAACAATTAAATATAATAATAAATATATTAAAATATGATTATGTACTTATTGGCTATTTTAGATTGACTAAAATTAGACAATATTTAAGGCATTATTTTACAACCAGATATAAAGTCGAAGTGGCACAAAACACGTTAATTTAACCTTTGGTTTTATAGCCAATTACAAGTCAATAAAAGTTATCTTTGGGATTTCATACAAAATATTTGGTTCAATTAGGAGTTTCATTGCAAAGAAAAAACCTATGATAGTTTTTCTTTGCAACAAAACAATTCATAATAATTTATTAATGATACTTAATGTTACAATAAATATGTGCACTGTTAAACATTTGTGATGCTTAAAGACTTTAACATTTACTAGCTCTTAACTAATGTATAATAATTGTTCGAATTGTCTTACATTAATGTTCTAGGAGACCATCAAGAGTGAAATAGGTTCCACTTTTATTAAATTACTTTCAAGAGTAAAACATGATAGTTTTCATGTATTTTCGTTTCACTATTTTGATACTAACCCTAACATCTAAAATTATTTGGTATACTTTAGTTAGATATAATATTATAGAGAATAGGCACATTAAACATGTTATTGCTTTGGTTACGACACAGTACAGTTATAAGAAATCACATGAAATACTTATCTAAATTTTGGCAAACATCTACATTAAAACTGGTAGTTCAGTACCTTATAGTAAAGGTTTATAAAAATATATATTTAAAGCTTTTATATATGAAGCAGGAACAAATATTGTTCTGTGATATACTTTTTGACAGGCCTCTATTGTACAGTGTACATATTTCCTCTATCTAAAGTAAATATGACAAGGCTATCAGAACCTTTGGACTTTCAACCTACATAAACATCCACATGTTAAAATATCACTTTATCATATCTAAAAGGCAACATTGGATCGAGATATGTGTGACCTTATTGTAAAGCACCTGCTAAAACATTTTACTAATACACTATACTACCCCAAACATGCATTTGATAAGTCATATAAATAAAGTCCATAACTTGAAAAGCAACTACAGCAGCACACATCGAGTGTGAACACACACAAACACAGAAACACACCATAATGACTAAAATATGAACTAGATCATGATAGGTATTTTAAATTTGGTATAAACAATGTAAAATTCTATCCTTAACAAAAAATACAACTAATTTTTTGGCAATAAGAGAATCAGAAATCATAGCATAATCAAAAACCACAATTTTTCTTGGCAATAGAACTGAGCAGATGTAATGTTTGTTTTTTTAATATTGATTCTGAAATGCAATTGAATTGCAGTTTATTATGACATTATTTACAATTCCATATTATTTGCTTCAATGGAAACCTCTACCCATGAGTCTTCTCATGTTTCTTCATGTTGTCAGAGCGAGTGAAAGCTTTGTCACACACACCACAGTAGTAAGACTTCTGTTTGGTGTGCACTGTCATGTGACGAGATAGTTCACTTTTGGTTACAAATTTCTTCTCACATACTGTGCAAGCATGCTTGCGGACATTAAGATGAAATTTCATATGTATTGAAAGAGAACTTGATTGTGAAAATGCCTTGTGGCAAAGTTCACAGACAAATGGCCTCTCACCCGTGTGCTTGCGGAGATGATTCATAAAACCTGTTTTTGTATAATCTTTTTGACACAGGTGACAAAAGCTTGATTTAGACTCCAACATACCCGGGAAGTGGATGCTTAAATGTTTTCGCAGATCCCAGTAGCTTGGGAATTTTTCTGCACACACATGACAAGGGTATTTCTTTTCTGCGGTGGGTTTAACATTACATTTGTGCGAGATGAGTGAGTGCTCATTAGTGAATATTTGATTACATCGGCTGCAGGTATGGCTAGCTTCAGCGTCAGTAGAGAGAGTCACTTCTAAATAGTTCTCAATTGACATGACATTCCCATTGGAGCTATCCGCATCATCAATGTGAATCTGTGTTTGTAATTGCTCCTTAGATGATATATCTTTGGTATCCATTTTTTCGATATATTCTCTGTAATCTAACGAATCTTTACCTGAATTATTATTGTCAGGCTCTACGAGATGTAGAACAGGTGATTCGCTCTGTTCCCTATCAGGCGACGTGTTTTTCTCATTGTCGGAATGATCGGGCTTAAAGGATACATTATTATCTGATTCCCAATCATTCTCAACGATTTCTACATCTGAATCGGAATCTTCGGCACTCGATGCGGTATTATTGACTAAGTGAAATCCGATATCGTCGAATCGTAGCACATTCGGAGGAAGTTTAACCCCGACGATAGCTTGAATCGCCTGCCATGAAAGCTCCTGGGGGTTGTTCTGCATATTAGATCGCACTACTCTAACCTACAAACGAGTATTGAGAGATTACTGGAATGATGAATCTATTGTGTAGTAAAGTATTAAGAGTATTGTTGTTATATTTACCTTAAATTATGCACGATCAGTGACAATTTTGATGATAATTTATCCCGATGACACCTTTGATTTCTACATCTAAAAATATTATGCTATGTCCTGTCCTACTCTCTTCTGACATGCAAGACCATAGACAGTTTCTACCCTTTTTTTCCTGTGGTAGTCAGCCATAGAGTAAAGTCTTAGATTATAAGCTCCATAAATAACACCGCAGTTCAGGGACCGGACAAGTCCTTCTGCGAGCCGCACTTGTTCAAGGGGTACCCCATTCACCTGGATCCTCTAAAATGTTACTTAACTTTCCAAGGATACCGAAACAGACAGGGACGCCATTTTCATATCATCATGTCACATCCATTATTTTATTTATAATGTGTATTTATTGAATGTTTTATTGCTATTAATTACTTGACATTGGCAAAATACCCGCTAAGTTGTGGGTGACCTCTCATTTCGTAAAGAAAGAAGAAGGATACCGAATGGTCAGTAAATTTTCAGGTTTGTATCCACAGCTTTGCTCATAGAGTAACTTTTTATATATGTGAGCTTTACTGAAATAGGTGGGAGATTCATTTCATCATCATCATCGTTATCACCACTTTATAACAATTATCAATATATACTCGACTATCGGCAAAAATGGCTCTATTTTGTAGCCGATTGCAAACCTAAAAGAAAGAAGGAGAAGAAAGTCTATCTCTGTTTTTTTGTTTGGTCGAGTTTTTGTGTTTTATTTAGAAACTTAGCCGATGGGACACGCCATTTTCATTTCATCATGTCACATCCATTATTTTATTTATAATGTGTATTTATTGAAAGTTTTATTGCTATTAATTACTTGACATTGTGCAAAATACCCGCTAAGTTGCGGGTGAGGCCATATTCATATCCATTTTATTTCATTGCATCTCATTTCGTAAAGAAAGAAGAAGAAGAAGTAGAAACTTAGCCGAATCATAATGCAGTCGTCCAAATACCCAATCGAAACCCGTTCATAGGCTAACCGGGAAAACGAAAAAAAAAGAAATTTTGGTCTTGACTCGGCAGTTTGGTCTGTCACAATATTATATTACTCTTCGAGGCGGTATGGTCATAATGACTTTAGCCTGCTCGAAGGAGCGAATTTAAAAAAAAAAAAAAAAATTATATTACTCTTTGTCTGTCACTGTCAGCAAGACATGAGAAAAAAAAGCGCGGGAACCCCGAAACTAAAGGCGCCTTTTTTGAAAATAATTTTCAGATTATTAATTTATTGATATAGTTGCATTAAATTATTAACTTTTTCCAGTTTTCCCATTATGGGGAAACGTAAAAAAAAGAAGACTACAGAAGATGAGGCTGTAGATGATAATAATTGGATTGATGCCAAGGAAGACTCGTCCGAGGAGTCGAGTTCTGATGAGGAATCTAATGAGCGGAAGTATAAGCCATATTATGTGTCTGATTATAACAGGAGGTATCCTGAAGATTCATTACTTACTGATTATGTAGTCTTTGTAGAGTCTAGCGATGAGAAAAGACCAATAGGTACGCGGGACATGATGTCTCTGTCTACTCAAGCAAAAAGATTTAATAAGGGTATTAAGTTCTTGCAGTCTATTAATAAATATAAGATAGGTGTGCATTTTGAGAAACCCACATTGGCGAATGCTTTTTTAAATAATAAAACATTTATGATTGATTACCATTTTAAAGCGTCAATCCCAGCAGCGGGTACCGAGGTGACTGGTGTCATTACTAGTGTCCCTGTGAACATATCTAATTTCAAGATTTTTAAACTATTATCTACATATAGAAAAATAATATGTGTTAAGCGCATCATGAAAAAAATACGGTTTGACACAGGAGGTAGCAGCTTGCAGCCGACAGGAACAGTCGCAATCACATTTGCGTCCAATGCTCTGCCTGATCATATTGACCTCAACGGATGGCGGTTTGTAGTCAGACCATATATCCCACCAGTGAAACAATGCTACAATTGCCTCAGGTATGGCCACCTTGCTAAATTTTGTAAGAATGCGGTGAAATGCTCCATATGCAGTGAAAGTCACTCATACAAACAATGCAGTACTCCAGTGGAGAAGGCTATATGTGTACACTGTAAAGGAAATCACGTCAGTATATCTGGTCAATGTCCAATTAAAAAAGAAAAAATAAAAGAAAATCAGGCATCCCTTAACAAAAGTACATTTGCTGATCTATTTAACAAAGATAATTACCCTGAACTTAAGAAAAATAACTCGACAGATATTTTATTATCATTACTGAATAAAGACGATATTTTAAATATTATTTTAAATTCTATCACTAAAATAATTATGCTTAACAAAGCTCAAGAAAAAACAATATCCTCCCAGTTAATTAAAGATGTTCTCATAGATACAGTTAAAGCCAAATAACTTTTATTTTCATTATGGACCAGTTGAATCTACTTCAATGGAATGCACAGAGTTTAATAAGTAATCGTTTTTTATTCACACAGTTTCTTTATGAGAATAATATACACATTGCTCTTGTCTGTGAAACTTGGCTCAAGTCACGACATAATTTTAGAGTTACAGGATATAATATTATAAGACTTGATTCTGGTAATGATCACAATGGTGTAGCTATACTTTTACATAATAAGATTAACTACCGTATTATTAATACTTTTTCTGATGATTCCATTCAAAATATTGCAGTTCAAATTTCATATGGTAATAAACAATTTACATTAGCTAGTGTTTATATTCCTCCGAATCCACCAATAACTTTTACTAAAACTAAATTAGATAATTTAATTCAAAGTCTTCCTGAGCCAGTATTTATTGCGGGTGACTTTAATGCTCATAATACTATGTGGGGGTGCTCTTCATCAGACCCACGTGGCATGGATGTTCTTGCAAGTATTGATGATAATAATCTTGTGATCTTGAATGATGGTCAGATGACTACTGTAGGTTCCCATAGATGGAAGCAGAATGCGCTTGATCTTACTTTAGTGTCTCCTTGTTTAGCTTCAGCATGCAATTGGCAAGTGTATAGTGATGACTCTCTTGGGAGTTATCATTTTCCTGTAATCACAAATGTCACAGTTCTTAATGATGGTTTTCATGAAACATCTACAAGAAACATTAATTTAAAATTAATTAAGTGGTCTAAATATAGTATTGCAATTGCTTTTCTTATTGCTAATCATAATTTTGACTATTCTGATTCCTTGCAGTGTTATATTGATCTAGTAGAATTAATTAAACAAGCAATGCAAATGTCTCTTCCTTCTAATCAGGCTCCTTATGATCGGCCTTCGCGGCCAGTAAGCAGATTCAATAGAAGGCCACCTTTACCTTGGTGGAATAATAAATGTAGAGAAGCAGTTTTAAACTGTAAGAATGCTTATTTGACCTTTAAAGTTGATCCTTCGCAATCGAATTATATTGAATTCAAAAGGTTACAGGCTGTTAAAAAACTAATTTTAAAAACTGAAAGACAACTTAGCTGGAAACAGCTGTGTGAATCTTTTAATCGTTCTACACCATTGTCTAGAATATGGTATTATATGAAAAAGTTTAATAAAACATTTGTTCACAATAATACATCTGTTGTGAACTCAAGTTGGGCTAATGAATTTTTGTCTAAATTTACTTCTGACACAGTTGAACTACCGCTGACTTCCCAGTCATGTAGTAATAACTCTGTCTTTGATTATCTTTCTCGACCTTTTACTTTAAAAGAGTTAGATTCTGCTATCAATTCTAGGAAAGATACTACATGTGGCTTAGATTCTATTCCATATAAGTCTCTTAAAAATATGAACCCTGTGTGTAGACAAGTAACATTAAATGTTTTTAATACTTTATGGTTGTCATCTGTTATCCCAGACGATTGGAAAGTTGACTGTCTAGTACCTGTTTTGAAACCTGGCAAGATGCCACACAAAGCCGACTCCTACAGACCAATCGCTCTTACTTCATGCATGAGTAAAGTATTTGAGCAACTTATAAAAAATAGACTAGAATTTTACATAGAAAGCAACTGTCTCTTACCATCAAATCAATTTGGTTTTAGACGTGGGAAGTCTTCAAGGGAGAGTATTGAACATCTGCAATTAGATATTTTCAATTCTATTAAAAATAACAATGTATTGATAGGTGTATTTTTTGACATTGTTGGCGCATTTAATAATGTTAATCATCACATTCTTGCTACAGAATTAAGGTCTCTGGGTATTCCTGAAAAAATAGTGCAATGGGTGTTTAATTTCTTACATGGTAGAAAAGTATTTGTTAAAGTTAATAATAATACTACTTTATTAGGTCCTAGATTTAGTTTTAAGGGTGTATGTCAAGGAGGAATTTTAAGCCCTCTCATTTTTATATTATATATTCATAAATTAAATATTATTTTGGGTACGAAAGTATCGAATTTGCAGTATGCAGATGATTTAGTTATTTATGCTTCTGGGTCAAATGTAAGAGATTTGGTGTCATCTGTGAATGAATCACTGGAAAAGCTTCATTCATATTTTTCATATTTAAATTTAGATATAAGCACAGAGAAGAGCAAAGTGGTGGTTTTTAACAAAATTCGTCCTTTTAATGTAAGCTTATTTTATAATAATTCTATCTTACCTGTTGAAAGTTGTGCTAGGTTCCTGGGCATAATTTTCACCAATAATTTATCTTGGACTAAGTATGTGAATTCCATTGCAGACAGGGCTTCTAGGGCATTTAATGCTTTAAAGGCTCTGGCTGGTACAGGTTGGGGAGCTGATCCTAAAATTTTATTAATGTTATATAAATCCATAGTTAGGAGTCATTTCGAGTATGGCTTCCTTTGTTATGCTTCAAATAAAAGGTTAGTGAATAAGTTGGATGTCATTCAAAACAAAAATCTGAGGCTCATTACTGGTGCTATGAGAACAACTCCTATTGTTTCTTTGCAGGCTGAATGCCTTACACCTCCTCTTATTTTAAGATTTAAATACCTTAAATTTCGGTTTTTACTTAATATAATATCTATGTCCAATCATCCCCTCTTTAGAAAAATACTGTCATTTTACAATAGTTTTTCACCTATTAATGAATCTGCTCCATATATACTTCGTGATTTTACTGATATTATACAATATGATCAGCAATATACTATTCACAAATCTATGAATACTTTATCCTGCTATAATGGCACTTATGATAGTAAATTTGGTAATTTGAACATCAATATTAAAGAAACGATGAGTAGTAAAGAGGAGGTATATGAGCTTATATCCAGATATTTTGGATTTCGCCACATTTACACTGATGGTTCAAAAAAGGAAGACAGAGTATCTTGTGCATTTTACATACCACATCTTAAGATTGGTCGTGGTTTTCCACTTCCTGCGCCAGCCAGCGTATACACTGCAGAATGCTACGCAATTGTTGCTGCACTTCAATTTATCATGGACAATTCAGATAGATCATTGAAATGGTTGTTGATCTCGGACAGTATGAGTGTTTTGAAGGCATTGCAGTCTAGATCTTTGGACGCCAAAACTTCTTTCATAATTTATGAAATCAAGAACCTATGGTGGAAGCTGCATGAGAGGAACATTGAGATAAAGTTCATGTGGACTCCTTCTCATATTGGTGTCGCAGGAAATGAAGATGCTGATTTTTTGGCTAAAATTACCGTTGACACTGAATTTGACACTAGTGACAGTTTACCTCAGGTTGCCATTCCTTACACAGATTTTTATTCTATCATAAAAAAGAAGCTAAAAGAAGAATGGAAGTTATATTGGACAATTATTCTGGAAAATGGAAAAGGCTTATGGTACGCGTCGATTAATCCAGATTTTCTTTCCATTCCTTGGTTTTCTCACAGCGAGAACTTTGTAGATAGAAAGTTTTATTCTACATTGTCTAGACTCAGATTTGGCCATTATCGTTTAAATGCACACCTCGCTAGAATGAAAATTATTTCTTCATCTTCTTGCAATTTTTGTAACACAGGATGTGATCAAACTGCAGATCACATAATTCTCAGCTGTCCTGCTTTTGAAGTGGAAAGACTGTTATTGATTGATGATTTGATTAATATTTATGAAGAATCTGAGAGCGTCCCGCGTGCCCTCTATGAAATTTTACGAAATTACAAGACTTACATGCCTTTATACAAATTTATACTGAGAAGTATAAATGAAATTTGATAGATTATGATAACAAGGAAAAAAAATATCGGATGTGACGGCTTCGGCCCATAATATAAATCAGACTTGGCATCGTCCTTCTTTGAAAGAAATACAACAGACATGGCATTAGCCTTTTTTGAAATTACATCAGACTTGGCTTTGGCCTTTTTATTAAAGATACGACAATGAAACAAAATACCCTCGGAATTGAATCCATTCCAAAATATGACCAGGCTGTATGGCTCTGTCCTTTGCCTGCCTATTGGCGAATTAAAAAAACAACAACAACAACAGCAAGACATGAATTTGTTTTTGTTTGGGGTTTTCGCGGTAAAATCTTGAACGATTCAGAAATCATGTGTTTTTGAGACGAAGGTCCAAAAGATATTAATCAACGAAATAAAAAAGTGTCTAAAATGGTCAATTCATTGAAAGAATTGCAAGATTTAATTAAGTCCAAAGATAATTTTCACAATTTCATAAATAGCTCTGATGTCCCTGAAATATGTAAAACGGAGCCGTGTGTGCTTGGCGTTGATGAAGCAGGACGTGGACCCGTTTTAGGTTTGTAAAATTATGTATAAACCTACCTACGTAGGTAATTACGAAACTATTTTTCAAAAGGGGGCAGTTTGTATTTGTCACTGACTACTGTATGGTTTCCATAAAAAATACGCTAACCGTGGCTGTGCCACTGTTTCCGTAACAATAATTTAAAATCACAACATATTGATTTGATACTGAATTTGGAAGCGTGTCTCTAAAGCTATGTGTAATCTTGTTGTTACCTAGGTTTGCCAATTAATTCATTATATACCTACATAGAGTGGAAGTAACGTATATGTATGCCATTTGCAGGTCCTATGGTATATGGTGTAGCATACTGTCCTGTAAATCAAACAACTGTTCTTAGCACTTTGGGCTGCGCAGACTCAAAGGCATTGACTGAGGAGAAAAGAGATGACATATTGTTGAAAATGCTTACCGAAGAAAGTTCTCTACACAATGTTGGATGGCTCGCTGAAGTAATCTCTCCGAATTATATATCAAACTCAATGTACAGAAGAGCTAAACATTCATTAAATGAGGCAAGTAGAACAAGAAACAATTTTTAATAGTACGTCTTGTCTACATACATTTACCCCCAAATGTTATTTTCTTATTTTTATTTTTATGTTTGTTCTGTCTATTCTTGTTTTAAAAAAGCAGTGATAGCCATGTTGGATTCTTACTTTGGTAATGAGTGTCTCAGGTTCAACCTTGGCCTGCACCTATGGAATTTTGGTGTTTCAATGTGTGAATCTAATTTTCAAGCATAATTATCACATGCCAAATGGTTTAGGAAATCATTGCACTAGGTCTGTATGATGGACTATGGCTTAATCCCCTCACATTGATGGAAGACCCATACTCAACAATGACACATTAAACCAGAGCTATTATTAATCATTTATGACATGCTGAGAAAGAACCACAACATAATTTAAAATGGGTGTTAAAATAAAATGACCCATAGTGCCAGAATCGTTGTACTATTTATAAAATAAAAGTTCCAAACTCATGAGTAATCCTTTAATTCAGGTGTCAATGAATTCTGCAATAATGTTAATAAAGCAAGCGGCAGAGAGTGGAGTGAACATAACAGAGGTGTATGTGGACACGGTCGGCCCACCAGAGAAGTATCAGGCCAAGCTACTGGAAATATTTCCCAACTATAAAATAACTGTAAGCAATTTCTCTTGTTTTGATATACATCCTGTACTAATATATGGTTTTTGTTACTTGGACTCGCTAATTCTAATGCCTAAATACAATGATACTCTGTGGTGTATATATAAAAGTGAAAATAAAAAAGTATGGTTGCAAACATTAATATGGTACCCATTTTCTCAATATTTGTAATGACACTTATGATGCAATAAGGTTGTATATGTTTGTATCGTTATATCTGATAGCAGTAGCTCATAGTAACATCAGTCAAAATAGTACCTCTCATGGTATATGTTTGCTGTACAATATTCAACCTTAAATGGGTCCCAAATGAAAGTCTGCACCTGTACTACTTTACTATTCCATGGAAACCTAATTATAATTAATGTATAATATATGCACGGCATATAAGCTATCACTGAGCCAAGTTTCATCAAAATCTACTCAAGATGTGCATATAGACTTAGACAGACAATCAACTCCAAAATTGCTGATTCTGCCACCATATTGAAAAATTATAAAAAATGCTTAATAGAGCCATTGTAAATGGATTGAAATAACTGAATTCTACATATAGTAGTGTATTGTAGAAACTTGTATACATGGTTCATGTAATATTCAGTCTTCTGAGTTAGAAACTAGTGGCGATTTTATGTTATGAGGCATTTGTATTTAATAAGCACACAATTGTATTTAAATGAGTGTTTATTTCCAGGTAGCCAAGAAAGCCGACTCCATATATCCTATCGTGTCAGCGGCGAGTATAGTGGCGAAGGTAACAAGGGATCATGCGCTAAAAGTATGGCAGTTCAAAGAGGGCCTCGAAATGGACCACACTGAGTTCGGAAGTGGATATCCTGGAGGTAAAAAATAATGGCAGCTTTCTATTCATATAAATACAAGCAGAATTGAGCGTTTAGATCAAGGAATACGGCATGAATTCTCAAATCTTTTTCCACTGACTACTGAAGATTTAGCCTATCATGAGAAGGCTTAAATTATTATGGTAATAAATATGTTCTACATAAAAAAAAATCTTCATAATATTTAATTAATAATATCGCCAGACGAACACACCAACTATACAGTATAAGCAACGCTCGTATTATGGGTACCGTATAATGGATTGAGGGTGAACTCAGTATATAATACTTACTTCTATACATATTAAACATCTTTGTCTCGGGTACAAACGTTCATGCTCATCACACAAATATTATCCCTGCCAGAATTTGAACCCGAGATCCTCGCCACAGAAAGCAGGGTCACTACCAACTGACGCCCACTATCAGCGCGTCGAATTATCTTACATAATATTTTTCAAGTACGGTTAATTGTTAAACTGCTTTCAAAGTTAAGTTTTGTTAGAGTTCAAGTAGAATGACTGTAACTATCCAAGCTTCTGAGCTATTGCATAATAAAGTATTTCTTTCAGATCCATTGACAAAGAAGTTTATTCGCGACCAAATAGACAACGTATTCGGGTACCCCCAACTGGTGCGGTTCAGTTGGTCGACAGCAGAAGTTATGTTGCAAGGCAAGGCCGCGACCTGCAGTTTCGAGGAAGTCAACGAAGAAGGGAACACAAAGAAAGCCAGTATGAAGGCAATCAGCTCGTTCTTTGCACCTAAAGCAGAAGACGGCACGGTGAGAAAACATCACAAGTTTTTCGAAGAACGATATTTGGCTGTCGGTAATCCATTTGAGTAATATAATTTTAGAATGCATGAACATTTTAATGAATATAATTATACATATTTTTATTTAATTTTGTTTTGTATATTCGTGTATCATTTTGTTGTCACAACATTCAATAGTTACCTCGATGTCCTGTCGCCAATACCAATCATAATACGATCCCATTTTTATGATATGATAGAATAATGTTATATAGGGAATAAAGTCGCCGCCTATTGTAAAGTCGATCAAGAAACACCTTTATCACCGGTTAAATATCATTTGCATATCGTAGAATCACAAGGCAATATTTGACTAGGCCTTTAATATCAAATATGTATCTTATTCGATTTTTAAATTAACTAGGAGTGTTTGTCAATAGTGATAAACCTATTTCAAGGCCGACCTAATTATGTTTGGGATTAGAAGTATTGCTCTATGCATTAATTATGTGCCCAAATTCTCAGATAACGTATGCGAATTTTTACGAGCTCTCGTAGCCAAAGCGGCCAGGTTCAAACCATATTTTATCGTATTTTCCTGTACAAGTTGCGAACTCGTTTATTCTACCGTTACCGTAACTAAACGCAAAAATGGTGATTGTAGACGTGCGTAGCAAGCTATAATAGATACTTACTACAAATTACATCTTTATTTACATAACTCACACGAGTGTAGTGTGAATAGGTTCTATAAATCTTAAGAAATAAGTTTAGTTTGTCACTTATCCTATTAATTTCTTAACGAGAAATAGCTTAGGTACACTTGTTATTACCCAGGATTTTTGATAATGATTTTAATTTCGGAAAACACAGAATACATAATAGTATAACACGGTAGGTATTTCAGTAGGTATTACACAACTGAAAAGGTATTTAGCGCCGTTCAAGTTTCTCAGTGAAAATGATGCAGCCGCGCATCGCTGATCAGTAGAAATCGACAACAATTTGAATACAATTTATGCTGTTGTCGTATATTTTTACATACAACGTATATCTTATCATTTTGGAGCCTTTCCCAACACGTCGGAAATACTCACGGATTCCTGCGACGATTGTTTTATGAATGTTAAGTGGGTCGTCGGGGATATTTATTGGATGTCTAAGCTATCCATTTAGTTCGCAACATAATCGATTAGGCAATAGAATATCACGAGAAATAGGTAGGTTTAGGAAGTTGTAAACGCTTCCAAATTAAGTATAAAAACAATAACGTTACAGTTATTGTCGGTGGGTACATTACAAAAGGTTTCGACGTGTGTAACCCGAGCGATAAATGCGACGATAAAACTTTCACAAATAAATTGCGTTCTAAAAAAGATTTGTTATACGATGAAAGGTCCCGATGTTTGGGGAGGCTCATCCAACAAGGTGAGTCGTGGGGCGAGCGCGTCTCCAACGACATTAGCATGCGTGCCGCGAGCCCCGCGCGCCTACTTACCATGGCCAATGCGGAACGCACCGGGCTCACTCGGAGAATTTAATTGTGTTCCATTATCATATTTAGGTTCTTTTACGGTAAGTCAAAAGTGAAAACCGAATGGGAGTCAGCGCCGCTTGTCATTCATTCGTTAGCCGCGATCGATGGCGACCACTTCCTTCCGAAGACACTTGAAGGATTAACGGCAACATGGCTGTGTCAACACATTTCGTTGTAATATTAGCTTTCAGCGCGTGCGTTTCTGCGATCGTCGGGCCGGGAAACGGAACGAAAACTAATTCACAGAAAACCGATACGTATTTAGACGCGTATTCTAAGTCGCGTGTAGAAGCAGAAAAGGCGAAACAGGGTGTCGTGATAATAACTGCGAAAGATGGAGAAACGAAGATTTCGAATCGCGACGACAGCTACCAATCTGGATACGATTATTCGCCGCCGTTCTCGGGTGATAGCAGCTTCAGTTCGACGGGATCGTCCAGCTTCTCGGGGCCATCGAGTTACTCGCCGTCCACAAGCTACGGGTCGCCAGTGAAATTCGAACCAGAAATTACTTACAGTGCTCCTCCGAATACGTATGGTCCACCATCCGCCCCCTCGAATTCGTACGGGCCACCTTCACATACTTACGGACCTCCATCGCAGACCTATGGTCCACCGGCCCACACATACGGACCTCCCGCGCCAGCTTATGGACCCCCTGTTCATAAACCTTTGCCACCTATCTACGGCCCGCCGTTAAAGCCCTCATACGGGGTTCCTTACACGGCACCAGCTCTAGGTTTCCTGGATAAGCTATCGTTGAAGCTCGACATTCTAACCATTGCGAAGTTGCTGCTAAAATTCCTGATATTCAAGAAGCTCGTGACTATGCTCGCTGTCGTTTGTATGTTGCTAGTGATACCAAAATTGATAAACTTCAAAAAAGACACCAACAGCAGTAACAATAATGATGAAGAAGATCGCAAGTTCGGTGATAATACTGGTAAGTTTATACATTATAACTTCTAGCTTTTGCCCGCCCAATCATCTATTTTATTTTACAGCTTGACTCCAATGGTCATAGCATGATGATACCTTGAGACTTATCATAGACAAATAGAAACCCCGTTGATTAGTCCAGTAACACAAGAATACCTACTAAACCCATTTTTTTGGATTCAAAAACGTCAAAATATCCTATTGCGCTAATTTGTTTGTTCTATCATTATTCTGTACATGACAGTCTAGTTACAGGTTTCAATAGCATACCTAGATAGATTATTAGCTTATTAGATATTATTATCTCTGTGCTTAATGTCATAAAGGCATTTTTGCGTCAGGCTCCTTCAGCTTCTAGTTCAATTACCTACTTTGGCGTTTACAATGATTTTGCAACGAAATAAATAACACCCTTTACTGATAACTTATTATTGCAATACGCAATTAATAGTTGTTGACTTTACAAAGGAAGTAGGCAATGATTACAGACGCTTGTTTATTTTTTATAATAATGTTGGACGTTGGTTAAACTTTATCACGGTACTTGCAAATGCCTTCGCAATTGTATAACTCTATGTAGTGTTAAAGGTTCTCTTGATATATTTTGCATTGCGGATTTTCTTTTCCCGGTCAGAAATATATTTTCTATTTTCTAAAATATCATCTATCATCATTCATCATTTGTCATCTACAAATTTGTATGTTTATTCGTACTTTATCTTCATACGATAAATAAATAAATAAGGCATTTTTGTACATACATTTCAAACAAAAAATACTATCAAGTCATTCTTAAATATTGATGTTCTTGGTAAATAACATTTTGATTATATATTTTTTTACACCCGCTGTGCTGTGATACAGGCTTATTTAGGAATCGCTGAGCTGAAATTGTCCAGCCTTCAAATAAAAAAACCTCATCGAAATCGTTCCATCCGTTTAGTAGCTACGGTGACAGATACAGAAACAGACTGATAAAAGCATCAATTTTATAAAGTCCCTCTTTTTACGTCTGGAGTTAAAATAATCTAAATGTTTTAAATATTGCTAATGTTATTTAGATCTCTCACTTATTTGTATTAGTATTTGTACCGATCAGGTTCCATTCAGGTAGGTATCTAGCAAAGGTTAAGTACTCATATAACTTTCGTGCTGTTATATCAGGCTTTAGTTGACTGGAGCGCACATTGCGGTCGCAAAAAACCCCGGTGAAGCTGAAAAAGCCCCAATGGCCAGCGAAAACCCATAGTTACCATAAATTATCTTGTCTATTCCTAGTTGTGGAGCTAACATCGGTCCAGCAGTTGTTGGAAAGAGCTATCTCTGTCTACGGCCGCCAGCAGCCAAGCTGCGGCGTCGCTTGTCGCGTCCGAAGGGTCATCGACGACATATACCAATTCCAACCCTATTACAGGTCAGTTGTGTTTCTAATTGAATGCATACCCTTATCAGAAAATATAGGCACACATGATGCATGCAAAACTTATTGCAAATACTTTAATGCAAGTATTTTGAAAAGGGAACAATAACAATTTACAAATATTATATTATCTTCGTGCCTACTTGCTCGGGGATTTTCCAGTTTAGGTATAGTTTTGTGGTAGAATAATTTGAAAACAAGTTACGTCATTATTTTTATATTTTTACCTATGCACTTGAGATTTTTTTTTATGAAGTAATAACTTAGAAATTGTTAGTCCAGTATAAAAGTTCTTCTGTATTTTAAAGTAATTAAATGATGCGGAATAGCAGTCTCGGTCGGCCTCAGCCGTCGGCCGGGGCGCCCGTTAGCCGCCCTTAATATCTGACCGCCCTAAACCTGGGTTTTGGCGACCTTATTGAAAGTCCGCCCCTGAATACATGTGTCAATCTCCTCCTATGACGAGGAGAGATTATGGAGGTACCCATCAGAATGTTAATACAAACTTGATAACGGTAATTATTCTTTTTCAGGGGAGACGCTTCGAGACGGTCATCTTAAGTAGTGAGTGCTTGTGACGATATTACCTAATGAAGGTGCCATTGTAATGAGTCTGAGAGAAGTTAAGTCTGGTGACGACCTATTTATTTTGTTATTTAATTAATTGTACTTAGGTAGCTATTTATTGAATTGGGAGCTAAATAAATAAATATTTTTTATATTATGTGTAATACTTTTAACACCTACTAGATGCATAGAAGTTTTAATAGATTTACAATACCATTAACACAAAGGTTTTTTAGGAAAAAAGTGCTTTGTGATATTAGAACCGCCATTGCTTATGATGCTAGCTGGTGCTGATTATATTGCAACATAAACTTAAAAAGGTATTAGTTGAACTAAATTCGTCGACTTTCTTGTAAAGACCGTATTGCATCAGCAGTATTTTTTTAAAATTTAGTTGTGTCCAATTTTATGTCCGATACATAACAGAATTGGCACTTTTGCGTACGTAAGCTGCAATTTACGTACTTTTATCGGTGACAACACAAATTAGAATGACCAGTCCGTAAGTACTGTTTCGTCAAATTGTGCAATTCACTGTTTTGGGTGAATTTCTACTTTCTCTACATCATGTTAGGGATCAAAGACCGAGACCTCGAATGCCTTAACAACGCAACACACGATCCCGTACTACGGCCCATGCATCGTAATGTGACTGTCGATACTTCATTGTTTGCCTGTCTCGAGACAATTAAAGAAAATTAGGTGACAGCGCGCAGTGCAACGTTTATTATGCGCAGGATGTGATCAGGTGGCCGGGTTAGGGAAAGTGGCAATATGAAAGTTATGGACCCTTGGCTAATCGATTCCGGTCAATATTTGCGAAGTTTTGGTTGGTTTAAGGGACCAGGATGCCTGATTGTTATTTACGGTGCTACTAGATACGTTATTTCTTTAATTATATATAATATAATATTTCATTAAAAGAGTGCAAGAAAAACCAAGAAACCATCTAGTCTCAAAATCGGAAGACCGTCATTACGAGCTATAACATCGGGAACATAGGTACATTCCCGGTCAACAAAAATACACCGGCGTGGCGTTGTGGCGGTATTTTCGTATGGAATTGTGTGTGTAAAAATATTAAACTGATGCATTCACTTTATTGGGAAAACTCGATGAATTTCATTGCTTTTATTTTGAGTCTGGGAATAACATCACAATATTATAACTCATACAAAAATATGTACCTACGGACGCAGATGGCATTACGCTAGTACTTTGGGTAAGTAAATCCAGTGCTTGGAAATCTAGACTTATTTTATACCGAAACCTATGAAAGATTCTTTATTTATTTTTTTCCATCCATTTCCCGGTTCTTAATAATTTAATTATTCCTAACTAGTAACACTGTTTTATGGATCGGATAATGATTAAAAAATATCAATGTTGTTTATATTATGCAGTGTTGTTTAAATTATGTTTTTTTAGGATTAAACATACCTACCCATTGAATAGGCTTGAGCAATATAAATTTATATATTATATGATTCAATGTAATTTGTTAAAATATTTCCACGAAAAATATGGGTGTCTAGTTTCTCGGAAGTTCTCGCTAACTTGTCTGACGCTTATCCTTATATCAATTAAAACTTCTAACTTTAGATTTTGGTGTTCTCTGTCAATTTAAGCCAATTCAAGCAATTGACATGACCGAGGGGCCATTACACTGCGCGTTAGGGATTTGGGTATTGGATTTATTGTTCAAGATTTTTATCGTTTTGACCAGGTCTGTGTTTATGCCTACTCTTGAGGAAAATATGATTCTATTACAATTTGTCATTACAAATATCCTTTGTTTAAATTGTTAAGTATATCTTTTTGTTAATTGCATATTATTGTCCTCTTCTAATTAGATTGATACCTACTGATGGATTTTTCTTTTTAGGTATTAATATATGCGACCTTGCCATTAATTAAGTGTTGGCAAGCGTTGGCGACATCCCGGTCTTGTTGCCGGCCTAATTTTATATAGGTTACCTTTTTAACCGCGTATATAAATATGTTGATATAATATATTGTAGATACTATATGTAATATTTGCCCTATAGGTATAGTTTCCGTTTTCATAAAGTTTTTAATATTTTTTGAGCCATTTCTTCAGTCGGGATTATTCCTTATTCAAATGACCATTACTGTCTGTTTAATATATCCTTATGATCGAGCTGTTAAATGAAATTGGATACGTGTACCCAATGGGTATTTGCTTGATAACCAATGCATTCATCTGGGTTTTCGATTTATAGATATGTGATGACGGATTTAATAAAAGTCCGAAAGTACCTACTCCGCTACTGGCATTACTTCATGTCCGTATTTTATGCAGGATGGCTGGTTGACATCTAACTAAAGGCTATTCTTTAACGTAAGTGAGACGAAATATATGTGGAGGAAGTGCGGAAAATGTTAACAAGTGTTTGTCTTATGCACTTACCCATGCTAAAATGTGTTATTTGAAGACAAATAGGTAAGTAATCTTGTACAAAATAATGTGCCTTATGTATAAAATCTAATTTCAATAACGTATAAAAAGATAATAAAATAATTTGTAAGATAAGTTGTCCCCGTTATTTTGGGCAAACTTGTATATCTTTCTTAATGTTAGGATTTGCTTAATTTATGGATATACATTTAATAAGGGCGGGGTCACAGTGGGGCAGGGCTCAACAGCGACGGCGACATAGCGGTCCGACAATGAACTTGGCGGAAGCGCTTGTCACGCCCGTAGCGGCGAACAATGCCCCTCGTGGTGTTACAATCGTAGATAATGACAATTAGTTGTTCTATGGCGACGAAAAATTAGAACGGGTTAGGGACTTGAACACTTCTCATTGTTGTGAAAGAAGTTGACACAACTTCGCAATTTTCAAATGTAGATATATTTTATCGCGCTTATCTAGACATCATAATCTTTGGGTAGGTACTTAGATAGATAATGATTTCTGATATTGATTCCTTATGAAACAAACCATAATTTCTTTACCGGGGTCACGATCGATTGGCACAGTTGGTAGTGCCGGGTAACTACAGTTTTATTCCGAGGCTCCCGGGTTCGTATCCCGGTAGGGGCAAACTTTGTGTGATGATCGCGAATCGTTGTATCCGAGTCATGGACGTTAATATCTATATAATACTGGGATCGCCCTCAGTCCATATTATGGTACCCATAATACAATTGTTGCTTAGTTTAGCACCGTACAGTTGATTTGTTCGTCTGACAATAGTTTTTTTTAAGACAACGAGGAATAACGTACATAGCGATGGTAATTTCATAATGTAATGATTAATGTTAACAATGCGAGTAGATACGGTATGGCTACGCTGTATGGCCCCATTTAGTCCATTGTATAGGCAGCGGTGGGATGGGCCAGTGGACAGGCTGAGTCAAGTGCAGGATCATTCGCCTGGAACGCTCGCGGCTCACTGTGGAATCCGCACGTGGCGCCGCCACACGTGTGCGCTGACGCACCATAACATCGCTAGAGCTTACATTATGCTAATTCAGTGAGTTTACGCAAGCTCTACTTGCTAACAGGACTACTGGACTACTGGAAAGGCGTTGTTGTGTGAATTTGTGACGTGTTTAAAAGAAATGATTTTGTAAAATAATATCGCCACTGGAATGAAATGTAAGTTATTTTGGGATCATCTCTATTATTTATCCCTTTGTTTGGTATCTTTCGAGAAAGCTTTCTTTTCTTTCTTTAATGATAGTCAAACTTAGGGTACATATACATATTTGATATGTATTAGGTATACAATTTAGATACTTTTATTTCAGTGTAACATAAACAAAAAGAATTAGATAAGTAAGATCTATGGTGTGTGTGTAGAGCCTGATTAAAATTTCGAAACACGTAGGTAAGACCTACATACTCACTCACCGAGAATAAAATTACGTAATGTGTAGGTAAAACATTATTCATTCTACTCCAACGGTACACAATAGGAGATTGCCATTCAGTTTATTACAACTGAAAACAAAATGCAAGAGTCCGGAAAATTCTGGCGGGGGTAACGCGACGAGCTCCCTTTATCTTTGTTTTCTCACGCGATTAAACTTATCTGTTATCAATACTCTGCAACCATTGTTTGCCGAAATTCTGTAGTGCTATTGCCGGCCGTGTTTTATTTTTGGAAATATCTATCACTAGTTCAATGCGGTCACAGTGATAGAATGTTTACAGTGCTCGGTGTTTTGGCTTGTTCACAAATATCTAGACTAGATTTAAAATACCAGTGACGATTGTCGTGTTTACCAGTGAGTAAGTACTTGTTTAGTGATTTCACACGTAAGTTTTTTTTTATATACCAAGCAAATAACGTAATCCTAGATTTATTTCAATAACCTCCCAATCGAAAACTAATTTATCGCGTATCTATAAGGTCCAATTTAAAGTAATTTCTGCAACAATATAAGCTGTTGATAATGAGATGTTACATCGATATTATTTCGATAGTTCCGCCGCGGTTATTGTAGTTACGAGTTAATGATCGAGTGCATGTGATACGTAGGATGTGATGGTTGCCCGCGCGTTTTCGGAAGGATGCTACCGACTTTGGCGTTGTTAGAAATCGTGGTTACTACTTCCTTTTCAAATATGTACGTACATACACGTACATAGTTGGACGCGTAACTGGTCATTAGGCTCCGGATGGGATAAGGCCTCACCCAATGATGACCACTGCATCTATGGTCCATTTGTTACCTTATAAAGAAAGCTGTCCTAGAGACCGGTATCAGCGATTAATCGTTTTGGATTTCGCAAATAATATCCACTTCGTAGATGCGTAGAGACATCAATGATTTACATGCTATATATATGCGACATTCTGTCTAGCGAGCGAGATGCCAAGAAATTGTAAAAAATATGTCTTGTAACTGTTGAGGGTCTTGCAGGATGAGTAGCCAAGTCTCCCTTTTTGTATTACCAGGTATTGAATCTTGCCTTAAATTTCACGGCAAGTAGGTTTTATTAAAACGAACCTGTACCATGTCGCCAATTAAGACTAGGTAATTGATCATCTTGACAAATAGGGAATTGACACTCTGAAGGGACCCGACATGCTCACGTTAATATTACTGTTGATTGGGCAAATTGTTAATTAAATGACTTTTGACGTAAGTACCTTCCGTTACGTACGAACCTTTCTTGACATATTACGCGTAGGTAGCTTACTTTGTTGTGAAAATGTTTGTTATGAAAATTTGCCATGACGGGCAAACAGAAGTGGCCTACTTACATCTATTTATATTTGTTACAGAATTTAAGGAGTTAGCTGAGCTGTCGAGTGTACCTACCAAAGATTTAGCCAAATACATACATAATAAGTATAAAAGGTATTTATTAAAAGCAATAAGACATTACAAAAATGCCAGAGATAGGGCCAATTATGCGCGCATTGGAGCTGCAGAGGCTGATAGAGGACAAAGTGGCCGAATGGCGCGAAAGGTCAGCGAGGGTCGCCGGAGCAACCGTGGCCGACTCTTATCAACAACCACTCAACTTCAAGCGACGCACACACAGACGCAAGAATAGCGCTGAAATAAACAGAATTATCGCAAAATACTCTAAGCCCATGAAGAGAACGGACGGACCCTACACGGTGGCGCGCGACATTCAAGAAACGTCTCCGAAACGTCCCCCGAGGTCTAAAAAACTTACAGCAAATCTCAAAGTGCTGTCGCGGAGCGAGGATAACCTCGCCACGGTCGTGGGTGCCATGGAGGTACACTCAGATCCGAAGCAAGAAACCAAGCCTTACTTTACTATGTCCAAGTACCATAATAAAAGTTGTGAGGATGTGACCGCCTTTGTCGACATCCACAACAATATCAAGAGCAAACATTTCGAAGAGAACAGCATACTAAATTCAAAGCCGATTACACAGGAACGACCGAAACTTCATAGTATTAGTGAAGACATCAATATAGATATTTCGGAGTTCTCGGATAGTGGACTCGAATTAAATCGCAGATCATTTGTAACCTCAACTCCACTCGCGGCGAAGAAAAATACGTGCCTGCCTACTGTGTCTGCGTCTACATTAGATCTAAAGAGAAGATCCACAAAATCAAATGGTGTCAGTGAATTAAGAAAAGGTGTATCTGAACCAGACATTTTGAGTGTGACTGATAGTGCCAGTTCAGTGAAAACGAAGACAATAGACTTTCGGAAGCGCTTGAAGTTGTTGAAACCTCCTTTTAAGAAAGGGGCTTTTGATTGTTTGCTGCGATGGCGTGGGAAGAAACCGAATTCTACAGAACCTAAGCCTAGGTGAGTGATTCACATTTTCTCTGATAATGTCAAATGTGATGGACTACTTATGGTCACGTCACGTATCTAACTCTAACTAATGGTATACGTAGAACTGTGATAAATTCTAAGTATACATAGTCATTGTCGATTAAGAGGCTTTTAATCCTTCATACCAAATGTATAGTAATGTAGTACAGGATACCTAACACACAGGACAGGACAAGAGGACGTAATAGTGATTTATTTTCATTATCCTATTTTGTTTATAATATCATTAGCGCCCAAGATACTAATTGTATCAGATACTTAATTGCTTCCTCTTGAAACGATAACGTCAAGTATATGATTCTAGATTACTAGGTCATCTATAAAAACATGATGATATAAAGCTTGATACTTATTTTAATTGTTAATCAGCTAATTACTAGAGTGCGCAACAAGGCTTACAGGGCACCTTGTATGAAGGCAAGGTATAATAGATATTAGTATAGACTAAAGCTGGAGTGCACTATCTACGGTTAAATCTACTACTAGATTCTGAGAGATTCTCTATAAATTTGACGGTAGTTACATTTAACCATAGATGATGCACTCCACTCTAGGTAGTGCAAATTGGCGATTGATCTTACGGGTAGATAGCCTGACACGTTATGCTAGCAAAGAGGCTGTCTCATGACGCTCTTAATGTTTATTTTTATCCTTACTACCTACCATTATAGCAAAATAAATTTGGGGGAAGAACTTACAACTAACCCTAAGCTCGGCAACCTCTTTAAGTCGATTGAAAAGTAAAGCGGCCAATTAAATCGAACTGTTCGTCGAGATTCCGTCTGTCATGAGTGTCTGGGACCCCAACTAATATGCAATTCTCGGCGCAATGAAACCTGATTGTTAAAGGTTATCGATTGGTCCATTGCATGTACTAGCGTGCCGGTATCAAGGGTTGATTAGAAGTTGTGTTAAGACTAGTAAGTGTACAGTTGCAATCGCCGGGTGCCTTTTAATGATGCAGCCACATGCTTTGATATAATTCCACAAAACACGTTTTTATTAAGAGTAACTGCAAGAGGCACGTTAAATGCATACGATTTCGCTCCCTCGGCAAGATTGCACTACATTTGTATAAACTTACTGTTAGATATGTTAACTTTTTGCTCAGTAAATTCTAATAAATCATTGTTTATGAAGATAATAATGTAGTAAGTATTATACATTTATCTCCTCTAATTAATGGGTGAGACCCTTGTCGGTGTAACTGATGAAGCTCTTTCCACCTGTCTCTATTTAGTGAAGTCTGTTCCAACTCTTTATACGATATGACATCTATCATATCGTTTATCATTTCTACGGTCTCGCTCTAACGCCTCTATCGGATAAAGATGAAAATTTAATGGTTTGAGTATGAGAATACACTTCGAATACGTCATTGTTTTGGTAATACCATACAGATGGCGTTGTTCCCAGTTTACGAAAACATTATTGTTTCCCCGTGAGAAAACTGCACAATTAAAATTTCCGGATTTCGTTATAACAATAGAAACTCGACAAGAGTGAATTATATGTTTCCGTGCAAAATATACTGATACGATTGTGGAATTTACCTTAAACGGGGGATTTTATTTCAAAAAGAAGAAACTTAATTAAGCTCGGAAAGGCGTTATTCCGAGCTTAATTAAGTTTCTTCTTTTTGAACGGAAATATTGCGGTTTTATGGACTTCAATGTCAAGAATTTGAAACGTTATCATGAATAGCATATTATGTTATGCCAGTTGAGTAAACCCCCGACCTTGAATTTGGTCATCACCACAATTGCCTGATACCTACGTGGTGTCTACGATAATGCGTTGTTGTGTAACTCCGCTGCCCGCTTGAGTAACTACCATGTATGTATTATAATGGTGTATCCGGTGAATAGCTAAAATTAAAGTATACCTTTTAACTAAATAGGTAGTTGGTATCTTATCAGTGGGGGACTAAGAAGTCGACGGGGCAGGCTTCCCCCGGGGGGCAGATACTAGCAGGCATAATCTTAAGTTCAAAAATACAATGGTGGTATATGTAAAGGTTGATCTGAAACCTTGCACAAAATGATCACCAATTTAACTCTACACATAATCCTATATAAGCCTTCTTTTAGTTGATCTTTTAATTGTTGTCAATAGTTTTAAAAATCTGTTTATATGTAAATGTATTTATTGTCGCTATATATATATGCTAAATAGTTTGGTACTTATCGAAGTTTGTCCGTCGCGAATGCATTCATATAGTTACACTTTCATTACGTTGAGGCTTAAGATGATCGTCATCTCAACAGCGCCACTTGAAGGGACTTGATTGTTCGTCTTATAACGCTTTGTTCTTTGTCCAAGGAGTTGCATAAACGCCACTTTGCCAATATAACTAGATATATACCTATAATTATCTAGAGCAAACAGAAAACTTCCTTTGAAACAAGATAGTCCACTAGTTAGAAGTTGCATGAACTTAACAAGTTGCTTGCAGTGTTAAGGCGATAAATATTTGTCAATGTTTTAAGTGTCGCCTGCTCATTTTTCATTAGATCATACCAGCAATTTGTTTGGGACAGCTCATATTTTGTCTTACGATTAAGGGACTAGACTTACTAGATACTATTTAATGTACAGTACAGGATGATTCCGAAAGGGTATACTCAGCCTTGGACCTGCGCTTACTTAGCCCTTAGCTTAGCTTAGCTTTTCAATACGTAGATTTAAAAAAAAAACCAAATAAAGCAGTTTGCCACGGAGCATTCTTTTTTATTTCAATTGACATCGAAATTCTGTCTGTACATAATGATTACAAATGCGCTAAAGAAGTGCAGGTTCAGGGCTTTGTACACTCTTTCTGCATCATTCTGTATAAGAATTAAGTTTGATTCAACTGTGGTTCCCTTAATAAATAATCAATCCTTCTATTAAAGATCTAAGGTATTATTTGAATGTTCACCTATTAATATTTTGCTGGGTCGTAAAGAAAAACAATGCCGTAAGGAGTCAGCTCCAAATGTACGCTAAAGATTCTAAGAAATAACAATGACGGGGGATGGCCAAATGCAAATAATCGTCATACTCAGCTTGCAAACCAAGTACCGACAGAATTTGAACATCATTAAGTTCCAATTAACGAGCTATAAGGTCAAAAAGAGATTAACGAAGTCGTCACAAAAAAATAAATTTCAGACAGAACCAATTTTTTATTACCTACGAAGATCGCTAGGTAAAAAATAAAGTTTCAGCAATTTGCAATCAAGTGTGTGACGTGTGTAAGTAATTATCAAATTCAGAACTAAAAGCGCATTTTCGTAAGTTAATTGATACCAAACGACTTATTACGGAACATAACTGTAAGGCCCGCATATAAAGCGATTGTTAGAGGCCTCATTTCTTTGACAAAGAGCACGAGTCATTGAAATTATTAGTTAGCTATAGCTGAAGTCGACCCGGATAAAAATCGATCAAATGGCGCAGAGTAGTAAGTATAAGATCATATCACTTAAATACAACTATCAGTTGATGTTCCAATTGTTGTTTGTCTCCAATATCTTCACGATTCATTTCACTTCTTGCTGCCACGACCTCAGACGTGCCTCTCCGAGGTACGGAGGTTGGATGTCACAATATCACCCTACCAAGGGCTCGCCCTCTACGGCCCCGTCTTTATAAATCGAAATGGTTTCTTCCTCCTCTTTAAAAGTATTTTACACGACGCGACGTGGAGACTATATCCTTGTTTAATAATAATTGAGTAGTTAGGGGGTTTTTCCTTATTAAAACTGTCCAGTTTTAGTACATACCCCATATTTTACGGCCAGTGCTCCAATGTTTTGTGATTACTCAACTTTTACAGTTAAGTGAACTAGGTAATCCCCCAGGGCTGATCGCGAACAGTGTGGTATTAATTAAGCATCCTAAAGCTCAAGGTATTACTTTTATTTTATTCGAGTTCCGTAGCAACAAGAGTGCCACTTTCAAAAATTAATGATAAAAATTTTTTTTGCCGGGTTGTACATGCAACTTCTACGTTCGTTAGGTAAATAAAATCCATATAATTATGTAGTTAATAATAGTTTTTGTTCCAACAAACTTCAGTTTTTCGGTTAACTCATTCGGAGCGCGTGGGGAAATTAATTTTAATCGTCCGCTATTAAACAATTGACGTGACAAAAAACCGTTTCTATATACAGCCTTGGATCTCTAAAAACTGGAGTAGGTAAACCTCTAACAAACAAAGCTTTACGTCGAGCGATTCAGTCGACAGTCACCGACACATCGTGTTGTTAGTAACCTGAAAAATTTATACATGCGATGTGCACAATTTTTATTGCGGTGTGAGCATTTTTGTCGGTTGTACAAGACTTGTTATTCTGTGTTAATAAACGTTAAATATTTTAAATCAATGTTCAATATATTGCGTGTGTGAGTTTTTATACGTGAAAATGCAGAAAAATAAATTCGAAGACCCGTGGATGTTTGTGTTCAAGAGATTGCAAGATAAAGAAATTATCAGCAGAAAAAAGTAAGTATTTCCGTTATAATCCGCCTGCCGTTATTCTGTAGCCAGGTGCCGGCTTCCAGCGCCCTCTTGATTATATCCTAATTTTGCTGTAATAAGCATCATTAGTTGCAAGTTACTCAACTGGAGCCTTCTATACTGCACTTTGCTGCTGTTGCTGTTGTAAATTTTATATGCCCCTGTTTTCCTACACAATGATTTCCTTATTCTGCTAATGTTTGAAGTTATATATATGTAGTTACCTACTTATATAAAATAATAGTCTGAACTTAATTATAATAACAGAATCAATAACGGTAATTCACTTGTTGTTTTTTATGATAAGCTTTAATATAATTAATAATAAATAAATTTTATTCATTTATCATTCGATATTCGTTCGTACGTATCTACTTACCTGATACGACTGTAGGAAAAGGTAAGGAAAGAAACAGCAAATTAACGAATTTTGCATAATACACTACTGCCAGTCAATGTAAAAAATCCGATATGATATTCGTCCATTACATACATCGCATCAGTAGTTTATCGTCCAGCTCACAATCGCGAATTCATCTCCGAACCAGTGCCCACTTTACCTAAGGAGCAGGGTGCCCACGTTTTGGCCGACGACGCGACGCCGCGCTGCCGCCCGCCGGGATGCGTAGCAAGGCGCGCCACGAGCGGCTCCTTTAAAAACAAAATAATTTATTAGGGCAGGGGTGTACCCCAAGCGAAGTAAACGGGCTATATGCTTCCCAACATCATTTTCATCATTTGCACCCGAATTTCCGATTACTGGTGGAAACATAACTGTAATTATACCAATTTTGATCGCGTGCCTGCCTACTAGGGGGCACCAGGGTACTGATGGCACCCGGGCTCTACACGGGCTAGAGCCGGGGCGCTGGCTGCTCCCGATTAGTCGTAAAGAATTTAATTAGCAGGAGAAAGGTCTGATTTGTTTTACGAGTATATTCATATTTCTGAGCTGAGACCAATGGCGATAGTGATTATTATTTTGTTAGCTTTTTATCGAACTATAAATCTAACTGTTTTTAACTGTTAGATATACAATTATGCGTGAGCCCAGTTATTTACAGTTACTTTGCTTATCTAGACGCCGGACGCCCTTTATTGAAGGTCTTGACTACAGTAATTTTATAATCACAGTGTCGGTATGATAATTCATACAAGTTCTCATAACAGGGCCCAGTTTACAGGTTTGTTGGTTTTATGTCAGACATCACTTGGTATCTAAGTACTTATACCATTTACCTATGTACAAAAACTTGCAACAACCAAACCAAATCGTAGATCTCATCGTCACTTACCATCAGGTGAGATCGAGATCAAATACTTGCCTATATCGTAATAAAAAAATAAAAAAAACCATACAATTTGATCGTATCTCCACATTGAATTTTTAAATTAATAACTCTTATTCTGGACATTATTTTCTATGGAGAGGTCTATTCCGCTGTATTTGGAATTATTGTCCATGTATCTGTCTGTACGTACGTACGAAATCTACCGCATAGATGTTGATGAAAGATGGTAGGGTGATAGCTGATAGCCTGGGTCATCATATACAATACTGTACACTGTACCTATGTATTAATACCCTATAAAATGTTAATGAAATCGGTGTGCAATAAAGAGTTATCTATCAATACTTAATAGTTTTGTTTTGTTAAATAAAAACAGTCCTCGCCTACGAAGTCGCGGATACGAGTAGGCACAATGATAGCTTAAGTATAACGATATCAAAATATAGGATATTTTAGTGACGGAATATGGAAGGGATCCCACGTGACACCCAAAAATTTTTTTTATAAAAAAATAATGAATAATCTTCTAGTTAGGCAGATAATAATAGTCCTGGCCCTGACCTTTTTATATACACAGTTTTTGGCTGGCTGCCTGTTATGCCCGTTATGTATGGGTGGATCGACCACGCCTCTTGTGGTCGATCCAAAGTATGTCTCTCGCCAGGACTATAACACCACCATCAAACTCATAATAAATTATTTAATGAGTACGAGCGAACTGACTTACCTACGAAAATGGAATTTGTGGTTTTCATTGCATAATTATTTAGTTACCTAAATAACAAACGTAATTAATTTATTTATAAATAATTTATAAGTTGTTGCATTCTTAGTACTTATGATCATCATGTTGTGATTATCTAAGCACTTAAAATTGTAGAAATAACTCTAAAAACAACCAAAATAAAACGTTTAAAGTTTCTGATCAGAAAATAACTAAAGCAATATTGCAGTCACATGATGTCACCACCATAAAATAAGTTGTGCTCGATGGAGAAAGAACAGGCCCCATTTTTTCTTCTACTAAGTACTCACTTATCGCCAAGCCATAGCCGCCATAGCTGATTAAATGTCTCATAAGTTTCTTAAATAGCTGTGAGATTGTATTACATACAAAAGATAGACTTGGAGACAAGATATGGGAAAACACTCCATGCCAATTTTGTTTACGCTAAACTAAGTTTTGCCATGCAAAATTACCTTAAAAAGTTTAGGCAGCTATGTATATGCGAGTACTTAGTTTATCTTCAACATAATAACTTGATTTATTAATAACTTTAAATTATCCTCGTGACACGTACGATGATAGCTTTATACTAATTATTGTGAAATGAGTAATATAGTGCAAACAAATGTTGCTTGCTATAATATCTTAATGATCCACAAACAAAAAGGAATTAACCGTTTCAATTGAACGTTGCGTAGGAGTACCGTGACGAAAGGATAAATAGCTATAATTGTGGTACCGTGCTATGCAGAGCTAATTAGAACCGAAAAGAAAACATTCACCTAGATTCTTTATGAGGAGACCTACAAAATAATGTAAATTAATAGGTATGAAATTGGTTAGATTTTTTATCCAGGTGTAAACTAGGAAATTCTTGATCAAATTAATGTATCTATCCTCTATGTATACAATATAGCTTGTTTACCAACGCAGGTCTTCTTTTGTCAGAAAACTAATACAGTTCTAACTAGCTAGGTATGTCCCGACTTTGTATAAGGATGAAAATGAGTTTTCTGTAATGTCCTGGGTAATCCTTCCCATGTTCGGGATGTAAGGTAACAATAACATATGTAATAGATATGTTATTCTGTCAATCAAGTCAAGTCAAATGGATTTGAGATACAGTTTTTTACTATGCTGCGGGATCCCATCCATTACCAAATATAAAAGTAAATCTTACGGGTTATCAGCTATAACTTACCTATAATTTGAAAAAAAAAATACGATTTGTGCATAATGCCAATTTGTGCCTAACGCTAATAACATTAGAATTTAAAGTAGGTTCCATAAAGGGAGTTATCTCATGCGTATCGATCGAAGGCTTCGTCAACAAAAATAAGTACCTACGTTTGTACATACATAGATATTCTCAACTTAATTGTATTTTTGTTGAAATTAATTCAAATTCATCTTTTCTACTAAGTATCTTTTCTTTAGTTTTTTGCGATTTAGTGAGTTCTTTGGCGTGTTTCTCATTACAGAGAGTGTCTGTTTCTTAGAGTTCGTGGACCGTAGAACCTCCCGTTAACCTTCGTTTACGACCTTGACGGATTCTTTGTATCGAACTTAACGTCATTCACACTGTGCTTTGATATCACTGTCGGATGTTAATTAGAGCGATAATGCTTTGCCTTTGCTAATAAGAACATCATTATTATGTACAAAATGCATTTTAGAATCGGTGTTAATATGGACATAATTTCTGCTATCTGTCACGCATGTTCAGCAGCTAGGAAAGGCAATATTAGACCCTTTTAACCACAGACATACAACAATACAAGTGTTTCAACAAACTTTTGGTCCTCGGTACTGTACATTAGTTTAAAAGACCTAATAGTCTATTGAAACGTATCTGCCTTTCATCAGTGTTTCCAAACACACACTCGAAGAAAAGAACTGCCACACAAATTTTGTAAAATACTGTTTAAGGAATTCACGTAAACGGGGCAATTTGAGAGAAACAAGTCTAATTAAAAAAATGTCCTAGGTGATTTTATTACGAATGGAAAATCAATTAGCGCGTGATTTTGCTGTGGTATGTGGGGGTTTTCTGGTTTTGCGATGTAGCAATCTCCGAAAATAACTGAATATATCCTTTGTCCCGTAGGCCGACCTTTTATGCATCTGCCTTACTAAGCACAGGACAAGACTAAATATGTAAAAACCGTAAATTAAACTTTCTAAATAACGATTCATTAACTTACTATATTGTTCTATAAAAAAATACAGGATATGCACATAATTCTCATTGTCCAAATGTTTACAATGCGAATGTGTCACTTGATCATTACAAAAGCACGTGTGCTAATGCAGATCAGTTAGTTGGTGCTGTGGCGCGGCCTGAAGTGCGCAACACGGCTGGGGCGCGACACGAAACGTTCGCTAACCACCTTGAAAACTCTTGCATTACGTCAGTCTGCCGCGATAGTCGTAACCGTAACCAAAACAAACGATTAGAAACGTGAATTAAAAAATAATAATACATGTAGGCGACACAGAACACGATACACAATCTTTTAGCAGCGAGCGCATATTCTATCTGTCTGTAGTGTCAGTGAACTCAAATTAGATTGAGCTTGTTGCTCTCAGTCCGCACTGAGTAACGTTATTTCCGTATCCAGTCTCAATCGAGACTTAACTTTGCTGTGTTTACGTCATTCTCTTCGTGGCCATATGACTCGTTTTGTGAATCACTGTGTATCTCAATTATTGTGGGTACCTATCAGTGCCTGGTGACTTGCGCCGGTTAGTTGTCTTTTGTGTTGCCTTTGAAGAAATCTTAGTTTGTGACCTGGACCGTTTTATTCATTAATCAAAATGGATGAGGAATCGATGTGGAAAGGTTTTTACGACAAATTGCAGCAACAGAAATCTACTGAAGAACAAGTGCACGAAAGCATGTAAGTTTTCTTAATGGTGATGACCTAATTACCTATGACTAAAATCACGGTAGAGTTAAAAAAAGCATAAACCCAAAGATTTTATTGGTAAAAAAGGAGTAAGTATTTATTAACCGCAGTATTTACGTAAGTAAGTGCTGTAAATCAATACTTAGGATGCAATATGAGCTGACTGATCGGAACTAGGTGTTTTCTGATGAATCGCTTTTTTCGCGGGTAAATTGTTATCGTCTTCTTGCATTAAAGATTACAAGCAAGCAAGTACCAACATATTTATTTACATTTAATTTTAAATATAAAGCGAACAAGTAATGCACGTGTGTAGATCTTGTAATATTAGGTAGAACTTTAAACACATCACATCCGATAAAAAGGCGATACAACGATTTTTTGCTGGGGAGTTCGCAAGCTCTGTGACATTTACCCCCAAATTCATGAAAGTTAACATTTATTTTTAATGGCATTTTTCATCTATGAAATTACTCAATAAACACGAGCGGAACGCAAAAATAATTGGAGGATTAAGTACCTACTTATAACATTCATTGAAGTACACACATCTATCTACTTAGAAAAAAATTTACATGAGCACTAAAGCAATAAGATGAAACGCGGGTGCAAACATCTTTAATCTAACAATACACCAATGTCAGAGCGCTCACGAGGAGCTTACCAGTTTTGGTGTTGTTGAAAATAATAGTTATTCATTTTAATTCTGGAGTGGGCCGCCTAAAAGCGCATCTGTGGCAATCGATATCAGTCAACTAGTAGAACTTAGTGCCCGATCCAGTCATGCGACTGAATTGATGTTCAGGACTATTCTGGACTAAGATTATAATCCAGACACGGTCAATTATGATAAAGATTGCCGCACAAAATATGTGCATATGCCTATACTTCTGCGTTTTAAATAAATTATTGTAAGAATTAGTCAGAGGTATATGTAACTCAAATCATTTTAAATGACCTAGGTAAGTACTTTACTGAAAATATACCAGTGAAAGCATATAATGAAATAAGATTGTGTCTACCTACAATAATGTTGGTAAACGCAAGCTATCTAATTATTATGGGATACTTAGTTAATAATTAGAATGATAGAAAGATAATTTTATTCGAAATAAAAATTTATGATTCCATTTTAATTATCTAGTCTGATCCATCGGTCTGATCTCTGGCTGTCATTAATTTAACTCAAAATATTATAATTTTCGATTCGATTATATACAATCATGCTTTCGATAGATAAATCATTTTTATTTGGAACGGAACGCAACTGTCAGTTGTCTTGTCAGTGTCAAAGTCCAATTGCTCGCTCTCGCTCGAGATCGGGAGAAGTGTATTTTTTATTTATCGAGTTTATTGGAGTTTAATAACGGAATGTTTACAATTCACGTTTTTTGCTACACATAGTTATTGTATAATATATACGAAATCGTCGTGATAGTAACTAAGATAACCATCAGAGCTCAGTCGTACTTGATTTCAATAGCTGCGGATCTCGCCGCGCTGTAAAGATGGATTTTCTACGTGCCGGTATATCTAGAAACTTAAATATGTACCTGACACAGTGCAGGCAGTTGCACTTGTTGAAAACTAAAGCGTATATCAACGGTGAATGGGTGAATGGTGGGAGCAATGTGGTGTTTCCGGTGCAGAATCCCGCCGACGACAGCGTCATCGCGCAAATCCCGGACATGGAAGCTGCGGATGCAAAAAAAGCCGTTCAAGCCGCCGCAAAATCCTTCGAGACATGGAGGGACACCACGGCCAAGGAACGTTCGCAAATCTTAAGAAAATGGTTCGACTTATGTGAGAAAAATATTGAGCATTTAGCGGAAGTGATCACGGCAGAGAGTGGAAAACCTTTAGCTGAAGCGAGAGGTGAAGTTACCTATGGGAATTCTTTTTTGGAATGGTTTGCGGATTCTGCTCGCCATATCAACGGAGAAATTATACCGAGCCCTTGGCGTAATAAACAGATTTTACTAACCCGACAGCCACTAGGTGTTGTGTCTGTTATAACACCGTGGAACTTCCCTTTTGCAATGATTACAAGGAAAGTGGGAGCACTAATGGCTGCTGGATGCACTTGTGTTATAAAACCATCAGAAGATACCCCATTATCAGCTCTTGCTGCCGTTGAGCTTGCAGAACAAGCCGGTGTTCCTAAAGGCGTTATTAATGTTGTTACTTCAAGTAGGAAAAACGCACCAGGAATAGGTCAAGTTTTGTGTGAAGATCCTACAATTGGATGCATTTCATTTACTGGATCTACTCATGTTGGAAAGATATTGTATGGCCTCGCTTCTAAGGGTATCAAGCGAGTTGCTCTAGAGTTGGGTGGTAATGCTCCTTTTATTGTTTTCCCAAGTGCAGATATTGAAGTTGCACTAGATAATGCAATGGTTGCTAAGTTCAGGAATAATGGTCAAGCTTGCATTGGAGCTAACAGATTCCTCATACATGAAGCTGTGTATGATAACTTCATTAAAGGTTTTAAAGCCCGTATTTCAAGCAAGTGTGTGTTAGGACCTGGTACCAAGAAAGGTGTGACATGTGGTCCCCTTGTCAATGACGAACAAGCAAAGAAAGTATCTGCCTTGGTTGATGATGCTATTGCTAAAGGTGCAAAAGCATTGGTTGGTGGGAAGATTGCCAAAAACTTAGGGAATAAGTTTTATGAGTCCACATTGCTGGTGAATGTGAAACCAGAAATGAAGATTCATAGTGAAGAGATTTTTGGCCCAGTTGCAACATGTTTCAAGATAACCAGTGAAGAAGAAGCCTTGAAAATAGCAAACAGCACTAGAAGTGGCCTTGCTGCTTATGTCTTCACTAAGGATCTCGGACAAGCCTTTAGGATGTCAAGGCAACTAGAATTTGGAATGGTTGGAATTAATGATGGGCTCATATCTGCAGCAGAGCCAGCTTTTGGTGGGATCAAGGAGTCTGGTATTGGCAGGGAGGGCAGTCTACATGGCTGTGAAGAGTACACTGACATTAAGTACACTCTCATGTCTGGCTTAGACAAGTGAAGTCAATCCAATTTTAAAAACCAGTTTTTACAGGTTTATTTTATCTAGATCAGTTATTTTCTATGGATATTATTGGCAGCTTCCTGGTCTAGCGGCTTGAGCCTAGGCTGCTCAGCTCACTGCATGTTTGTGAGGCATATATGCATATATTTTTATTTATTTTATTAATACATATCAAAATTAAAATATGCCATATTATGTAAGCAAAATGTTTTGACAATTTTTTTTTATAGTTGTACAATAAATAATGAAAATGTATATAATTTTGGATTATATAACAAGCTGTAATCATTTGATTAGTGTTTATAGGTATTTATTTCTTATATAAACCATTCCAGTCTTCCAGGATGTGTGATTTAGGCTTAAAATTTAATCAGATTTTTTGATAGATATCCTATTTTAATAAATAATAACTAGGTACATACCTTACATACTCATTTCCTTATAATACATGGTAAGAAATTGTTGATAAGCATTTACCTTCAGGCATTTATCTATGTATGCTGCTCATGACGTAGGTTAAAATGAAAATAAGTAAGTAGCAGAACACATATTGTATACCTATTTAAATAAATAAACTTGGTACCTAAAGTCCAAAGAATGTTACAGGTAGATTGTTAGTAACTTTATTCAGTCAATATATTGTTTCGTTTTAATTTATTGTTTTATTTTCCATGTATCCCGGCAATAAAAGATAAATACACATAAAATAAAAATACACGTATTTCCTGATAGAAGCAAAGACTACCTTTAGCCCGCAGCTACGCCCGTGCACAATCTTAGATTTTGCTTTGCATCTTGAACGCCAATGGACATACAGCGTGTTATAATGGCGCTATGTATATTTACTTAACATATCTTTTGCGCCAACTAGCTATTAAGTTTTGCGCCTATTAATACACTCTGAGAAAGTTATTACTTAGAGTGTATTTTAATAGGCGCGAAAAGTAGGGTAGGGTATCAAACTAAACAGTTTAGGTGTGTTATCGCAGGTTTGCTGAAAATAAGAGTATATATACGTGCATATGCATTCAAGGTGGATAGATAGTAGTAAACCAGTCGCCGCTCTCTTAATCGTTGAGTCTTTTCTTATGCCACCGATTTAAAAAGATTCCAGTGTAAAATACCAGAACAACAATTGTTGCAGAATACAAGAAGTCGATGACAGTTTCTTCGAGAAGTTCGGCTCTATACTAAAGCAGGCGTCTCAAAAGGCAGCATTAGAAGAGTCCACACCTTTGGCACCCTTAATAGAAACCGAGGAGAAGGATGGCGAACAGAAGGAGGTAGACGCTCAGGTAGAAAGCAGCAGCGTCGCTCGGGACTCCGACAGCGGGAACGAGACTCTTCTTGATACGGATTCGGAACCTGATGAACATGAAAAAATCGATCGCTTGGTTGAAGCTGTTGGATGGAACGTAAGTACTATTACTCTGTCTACTGTTTTTGTAACTAGCAAGTAGTAAATAGGCAGGTCTGAGATTGATAGTGGTTTCAAATCCATTGCTACAAATTTAATATGATAGGTACCTACATCTGCAATGGCCACTGGAAATAATGAAGGTCGCCAAACAATATAAGCTTTTTTGTGAATGATAAAATCATAACATCACGTTGCCTAGTCACAATAATATTCGTCGTTGTTATAAAGTTATAAGATAAAGTTTTAGCTCATTACTACCTACATTAATTATAGTTCCACGCTTTAATAGTGAATAAAATCTGTTCTTAGTGACGCTCAACACTGTATGAATAAAGGGATAAACTTATCCCGAAATGTATGGAAATCCTAATCAATTATTGGCATTACAAATATTTTATCAGAAGACGGTAGCTTTAGAATGGACGAAATCTTTCTCTAAATTTGGATTTTCACATTGGTAGGTAGGTAGCTACTAAGTTTTATGTAGTGCGAGCGTAAGCTACGTGCTCTTTTAGGGTCAATAAACAATTTCCTTTCGGTCCTAATGGTAGAATGATGAAGTACATAATCATAGACATGATTGTTTCCAATGAGGCTTCAAACATATATTTTTACACCCTACAAATGTGTTTAGTTAGGGATTACCTATGTAAGTATTACGGAATCAGAAGCTGCACAATACCTACCTACTCAAGATGCTTCCAAATGAATTGTATTAAGTGTAGGTGATAGTGGATCAATGATAAATTGGCACGTGACGATTTACTCAACTCGACCTATATCCCACTAAATGGGGGGAAAGTAGTTACAAACAATAAACATTTCATCGTCCCGGAAATCTGGCTATTATAGACGTGGTGAAGGGCCGTTGTTACGAGATGTGCTATAAGTATTATCTGCTTTATATGAAGGTAGCCTATATAGGTGTGAGGTGTACTTTTAAAATGGGAGAGAAGGTCGTTGCCTAGGCTCGTAGATCATTCAATTGGACTAGTTACGTCGCAATAAGTACCTATTGAATAGGTTTCATTTATAACAATTTGTATCCAAAGTAACCTACTTACCTACCTACCTGTACCTGTGTAGGTACCTGTGCGCCCTGAAGAAATCATTTTATACAAAATATTAGGATTAAAATCGAAAGCAGACACTTTTGGAACTGATGCACAGAATCATGCATGACCCTGATATTTTTTTTATGATTATTAAGATACTTATATAAAGTATTTTATAAGACGTTGGTAATACTACTCTGCTAAACCCTCTGTAAAAAATCCGCCGTAGCCCCATCTATTAACTAAGTTAATTCATAATTAAATGGCATAATATCGCGGTTGCCAATTGTGACCGTTTTTCATACAAATACTGACAAAAGTGGCAACGAGAGTGTCATTGTCATTCCATTGTGAGTCAATTGTGTTAGCAGAGTAGGGGCCATAACTGATCGGGTCGGAGCCCGGAGCGCATTGGAGTAGCAGATTTATCACAGACTAATTAGAAATATAAGATGTATCATGCCGTTTTCGCTCATTGAATAGTAGGGAAGCGGACAAGATAGAATGCGTTGGTAGCCTGTAAGTAAACACAAATACACTTTATACTGCGCTAAAAAATATGTCCATTCTTAATATTACGCTATCTTCTGCTGTAATAAATGACAAAGTATATTACCTATGTACACTAATCGTTGATCTAGACATTGGACTTCACATTTCTACGAAAGTGTGTCGCATCTTGGTTTAATTTAGGCTTACTATGCAGCCACAAACCTAGAGTATTTGCTGTGATGGGCAATACTCCAAGGTAATGTCACGATCGCTTTGTCTATTAGATATGCATTGGAGAATCAATAATCACGTTACGTGACAGTGTTGGAACAAAGGGCTCGAGTCTTGTTCGAGGTGCTTGCATAAATAAAATTAATGACGCAACACGCGTCTGACATTTTTTTAAACGTTCATCAGATTCTTTAACTTACTACGTAAAGCTATTTCTGTGTTTTATTATAACAGATTTTACTTGTCCGTCAAGCGACGTGCGATATTTCTGCCACCAATAGTAATTAGTAAGTCAATCCAAGTATTCTTAGATAACGGTCAAAATGTCTGGTTGTTTTTCCCCTGAACGTAACGTTTCCGAATGTTTGAATACAACTAATGGTCGCGAGACTGGCGGTCGTGGCACCTTGCCAGTGGATCATTACTTTCCATCTTATTTTGTCAACTTCCTCACCAAGGTTGTTGAATGACCGACGCCGTCATAGAACGTATGTTTTCCAATGTCATTCCCCTTTGCTTAAAATTGGAATTTATGAAAATATTTTAAAACATTCAACATACAACATTAACTTTTTTATCTTCACACATTTTTATCATTTAATTTTGTAGCTATTTACGCGCCATTAGCACTTGAACTAAACTTTAAATACATGTGCTGGTTAGTCTACCTTGCGTTCTGGATAGCTTCGGGATGCATTAGTGTTATCTGGAATTACAGATTTATCTATAAAGCACATGATAATGTGCATTAGGCCTAACGTATTACGTTAATAAGTAGAACCAATGAATCATTCCTTATTTTCTTGGTAGTGTCAACATACAAAATTATTTGGTAAAAGTAGTAAATATAGTTAGAATAATATTACAAAATAGGAATGACGATATGTAGATATAAAGTTTTTATTCATAGACCATAAATTAGATAACGGCCTGTGGTATAATAGACATTACTGAAAGTGGACAGTTCACAGATTCTGGTCGTCTCGATCACCATATTATAGGTACTCATTATAGGAATATAGGTCATCAGCAGTGATAGCCATGTTGGTAGAACGCTTGCCTCGGTAACGAGGATCGCAGGTTCAAACCCCGGCTCGCACCTCTCGGATTTCTGGATTTCATGTGCGAATCTCATGTTCAACCATGATTATCACTTGCTAAACGGTAAAGGAAAACATCGCAAGGAAACCTGCATGTCTTAGAGAACCCCTCGAAAGACGTATGAAGTCCGCCAACCCGCACTGGGCCAGCGTGGTGGACTATGGCCTAATCCCCCTCGCATTGACGGGAGGCATGTGCCCAACAGTTGGACAGTAAAAAGGGCTGGTATTATTATATATAGGTACTCGCTTCAAGAGTTATGTAAATAAATTGACTATAGGTAATGTAACGATGTAATTTCCGTTCTTGGCGAGTATAAACGCACGTGGTTAATAAAATAAATAAATCGTTCGGCACGCGCCTGTTGCTGCTAACTCAGGAACCTTGGCTTTTGCCGGTGTGCTAAAACATCACTTTAATTATATTAAACACACTCCAAGAGCTGGCTAACAGGCCGCATTTAAGGAATTTCGATGGCTAATGGGTTCAGGCCGCCGTCGTGAAACATTATTCATTTACAGTAATTATGTATTTTTTTGCCTACTTATATTTTATAACGACGACCCGATTTGCATAGTTGGTAATGATCCTGCTCGCGAGGATCCCGGGTTTGAATCTCGGAAGGGGCCAAATTCGTTTGATATCTATATAAGTAATTGTATTCAAGCTTTGCTTAGTTTGGGACCGTACAGTAGGTGTGTTCGTCTGGTGTTATTTATTGTGCCGGTAGTAAGTCCCGAGATAACCCTATCTGAATGGATATAATTATATACATCTACACCTACTGTTTTGATTCAGAATCTGTCTTATCTCAGGATATGATTTATTGCAGTTTTTGATTCGAGTGTTACAATATTTTTTTCATTAGCTAAAACGCATTTATAAATCCATTAAACTTCTGATAATATACTGTTTTATAGATACCGTGTTTTGTTTGAAGATCAAATAAATCATCTTTGTCTATTAACAGTGGCATTCTGGCAGCTGAGAAAAATATTTATCGCTTAAAATATTTATTACATCAGTAATAACGACTATATAACTAGGGAAGAACTCGGTATGTTGTGTAATTTTCCCAAGGAGATATGGTACAAAATTAGGTGGAGACCGAAATCTCAAAAAGTATACTGAACCCCATCCGGTTTACTATAGTTTGTGGGATAAGTATATGCATAGGTTTTAATATTTTAACTTTGTGATTGTACTTTAATCTATCATATATTATACCTCATGAGGAATAGAAAATTATTAGGCATACTTATGGAATTATGAAGAATTATTATACTATTAATTAAAACATCCATCACAAAAAGTTTAAGAATTTGTAAGTACTTGAGAATTTGTAATTCGTTTTTGAGTACGGTGATTTGAGTGTATTTCTAAAACATGAAATTTTGTGGCCTAAAATACTTAATGATGAAGACGTCTGTGGTGTTTTTAAGTATTTTTTTTTATTATTTAGTCGAGTTCACATACGTCTTAGTTGGCGGCGCTTTGCAAAAATAGAATTTGGCGGCAGCGCCGCGCCGGTTGAATCCCGAGTCCCGGCTGAACCCCTCAGTGCACCGCCAGCTCCCACCACAATTATTTCTATTTCATTTTGTGTTACGAGATTTTCTCCGTTATCAAAAACAATGATATCCTGTGGTTATTGTTCTATTCAGGAAAACTCGTGATTGTAGTGTAGTAAGTGAGTTATGTGAAATGTGGTAGTGAGTTATTAGTGAAAATGAATGGCACAGGGACACTTCGGACTAGGTTTAGGGGCGTAAAGAAGGAGTTGCTGGAGAGGCAGACCAGCATGCTGATTCAGTCTATGACAGTTAGTATATTTGTATGAGTATTAGGACTACCTGGTTAAAACTGAAGTTTCGATTGACGAGCCAGCTGATAAATTTAATATAGTACTTAGTTACTGTTTGTATAGAACTTAAACTAGGTTTTCGGATTTGTAATTAGGGTTCATTGTCATTTTATGACTTTAAAAATCGTTAGAAAACCGATAGGGTCGTACTTTATGTGATGAGCACGAATGTTTGTACCCAAGTCATAGTCCTTTAATATCTATGTAAGTATATATACTGGGTTCGCCACAAGTTCATTGTAAGGTACCAATAATACAAGCGTTGCTTAGTTGTTAGTGTGTTTATCTCGCGATTTTACAGTACTTGGCTTTTACGATTCGAAGTGTTATGTAAGTTCATTTTGTTGGTGCAAGCAAAGTATGTTCATGAAACGGTGCACATTGCCACCTGATTATATATAATGATAAGGTTAATATTGTTTTTATTGCAACGCGACATCAATATTTGCATTCCAAAGTATTCATAATAAGAACTGGCTGACTGACTAACCGTATACGTACCTCACGGAGTGTTTATTTTAAAAATTAACTTCCATATGAATCATCAATTCAGTGAACAAGCTCTACAAAAAGTTCACTATGTAATCAATCTTCCGCCAGACAGAGTAAACACAGAACTAGTCATTTCGTGACCAGTGGAGTAGCTAATAGGGAACACCAGCTTTCCATCAGATCGATATGTTTCCCACGGCGGCGCAGTAACCCTGCTATATTGCGAGGGTCATTGTGCCTGTGGCGTGGAGTCTTGGCAGCAAGACATTTGGATACGGTCGCGGTTTCGGCTCTGATGCCCATGCCGCCGTAACTAAGTTACCCCGTCAAACGCATTGATGATTCATTATATATCATACACTGCAGTGCGGAAAGGGTTATTAGTGCAAGATTTTGTATCTCTCGGTTTATGAAATTGCGATACTATTATGACCGCTCGGTGAGTGTGTAGTGAGGTGTTCGTCTACCTACACTACTATTGAGTGAATAGACAGTGAACACATCACCCGTAATAGTATCTTTAGACTATTTATCTTGCAGTGTTTGGCTTGTTTATACCTACCTATGTTTAATTAAACGATAAAGTGACGTATCTAGAAGGATTTGAAACATGCAGTTGTTTTTTATTGTGCAGGATATAATTACAATTGGTGCTGAATAGTTGTTGACAGCTATCAATGGTTTTTGTGCTTAGAATATTGTATTAGGTAACCTATGTTAAGATTTTATTTCCACATACTAATATCCAAAGATAGGATTACTCACATTTTTTTTTTACTTCATATCTTGAATGTAAGTTGCCGGGAATCAAACGCCGACGATAACGTTTTTCATAAGTCCGACCTAGTAAACATTTCATCTACGTTAGGCACTTACATATTCCCACAATGTCGTGCAAGAATTATCGTAAATCTTTTATGGAGCTAACTTTAAGGGTTAACAGGTGATCATATCGCTGTTTATTTTTTAATTTGGAACATTACATCTGTTACAGGTGGATGAACTTTACTTGGAAATACTTTATGAAATATTACACAATGTCGGCGGATGTGACGTAGGATGCGAAGTGGGCCAGCTCCCGATGCTGACCTACGTACAAGAGGCATTTAAAATAGCGAATGATAAACACACAGAGTTACTAACAAAGGCTGAAGCAAAGGAACCTCCTGAGCTTATGTTGAACGTCGAAGTCGTAGAGGCTAAGGAGCTAGTTCCTAAAGACCCTAATGGGCTCAGTGACCCCTTCGTCACAATATACCTGATGTCGAACCCGACGCAAAGGTACAACACGTCCGTCAAATCTGGAACACTGAACCCGTGCTGGGAAGAACACTTTTCCTTGTAAGTATCCAACTGAATCTGTAGTTTTCTATAGTCATTAGGCGTAGATAAGATATGATGAACTGGAATAGGATGTAACGATGCACTGAATTGACGTTGTATGACGCAAAACATATATAAATGAAAAGAAATGCACATTTAGTGATGAAATCACCAAACAGCCGAGTTGATGTGCACGGTAACATAATACTAGCTTATCGCTCGTCTGCACTTCACAGACATTATTCAGCATTGCTTTGATGCAGTAAATTTTTACTCATTTTGATTTACATCAGGATTAAAATCCTTTGCTTGTACTCCCAAAAGAACTGCGTGGAGCGACTAGGATAGTTGACACAGCTTTGTTCTGAAAAAGTATAATGACCGCCTAGAACATGGAACTAGTTTAGTAATGATAAACATTGACCTACACCACGTACGTATAACGTATGGTATACCCAATATCGCAAATTGTAGAGACAAAAAAACTATAAAAGTTTTACGAGAACAGCGAATGCATCTCATCGGCCTTGTTCTTGGCACACTTTAAACAAAACATCTTACAGCAATTTTATAGTTGTTTGTTACAGAAAATTTGTTGTATTTCAGACCTATACCTGGCAACATACACGACGACTCGCTATGTCTCGAAGTATGGTAAGAACCCTTTATTATGAATGAACGTAAAACGTTCGTGACCAAAACAGTCTTTTAAACTATTTCTTACCCGATATAGCGTAGGGTTGTCGACCTAAACGCCCTTTAAGCTATTTGTTACCCGATATAGCGTAGGGTTATCGACCTAAACGCCCATTAACACCTCTGATTTACGATATTTTTTTGTGAAATAGTAAAATAATGTTTAACGCCACAGTAATTAACAAAATTGCTGAAATCAGATTAATATCTTAAAGAAAACAGCATGTGTTTAAAGAAAAGTATTGTTATATTTACGCCAATATTTCACAAATTAAAATAAAGCGCACCATTGCAAGACCTCAAGACACTGACTTAAGACACTTTCTGCGTACTTTTTGCTACAAAATTGTTTTATGGAACGTTTTTCCAGGGATTTCGATCCTGCTGAGACAGTCAAAGAGAAAATGACGAAGATATTTGAAGTTAAAGGCGTGAAAGGACTTCGGAAGCTGATGAAGGAGATAGCCATCACAGCTTCAACGGGAAAGCATGATAACGAACTAATTGGAACCTCTAATATACTTCTAAAGGTATGGTATAGTTGAACATTATAGTTACAGATAAACATGGCAGCGTTAGATAAGCATAACAATATGAATTGAATGCACAATATTGGATCGTGTTCAACTTTCTAATATAATATAACCTATTTGATGGCAACTTACTTTTGTTATTGAGTCTTCTTCAAGCGCGCGTGCAGTAAGGCTGATAGAGGATTAAAAAGTAGAAGATCTAATTAATAATGAAAAGAAAAACGTTATGGTTTTTTATAAGAATAGTAAGTGAGTTTAAAAACCTGTTGCCCACATGTTAAAATTTCAATGATTTTAAATGTGTAAATATGGACCTTGTCAAGTTGAAGGATTTATGAGAATGTTTCTTTTTTCGCCTAGAGAATGTAAGAACCTACAGTAAAAACAGACCTATATTCTGTAGGTAATTCAATTTTACCTTCCAGAATGTGTAGCATTAAAGTCGAAGCAACAACTCTCATCGTTGCAGAAGAATGTTTAATGTTCTCGCGATACGATGATTTGTTAATGAAGCTGATTTTTCACAGTCGATTCCTGCCAGTGGTATGATCATGTGGTACAGCCTGAGCAAGAAGAGCAAGCTGCGGCGGCAGGGCGTGGTGAAGGTGCGCCTCAACTTCTCCTCCGAGAAGAACTCGCAGGTCGCCGCGCAGGAGCACCGCCATCTGCTGCGGATCATACTGCTGCACGAGCTAGAGAATTCTAAGGTGAGAGAACATTACTAATACACCGTGTCAGTAAATTTCTCCTAAAATTACTACTACGTTAACTAGTATGTGTCTAAAATATTTCTACATAATTCTTTCAGAGTGTGATAATCTATCAGACGATGTAATTATAAATCCGCAACTAGTCAGTTATTGGTTTAAGACTTTCACATTAAAATGGAAAGTTTTCGTCCATTCACAATGGCATTAGACATCACTTTTCTTCTGAATAATGTTGGTCTTCTAAATTCCTGGTTCACACTTCGGTTTTTAATGCTTGCATATTAATTTGTCTGATGGAGATGGCTTCTGGCCGCTTTTATTTATTGTTCCATGTTTACATATTGCTGTAATGATTGTGTTTCCCTCGCTGCCAATCTAGATTATATGTTGCCGGACATATAAAGTTAAACACTTCTTATCTGACACAAAGCGGGCTTTGTTTTATATCTACAATAGCTATAAGGAGGCCAGCTATTTAATATTCTGCAGTCTATCTAATGGCGCCCATATTAATTAACTCGTGTTTTATTAGGTCGGTAGAGAACATTTACAATGTGGTATTTAGGTACATACATAATTACTGGCTAAGTTAGAATTGTGTGTCGTACATGTTCATTTAGATCATTTAACTTTATCGAGATCTCATTACGAAAAAGATTGAGAGAAGGTACTCGCGTTAGAGATAGGTTACCTGTAAATAAATGTTCGGGATATTGTACCTACGCTGCGTTTATCCTGGAAGTTATTTTTACGAATAGAATCCCAAATGTAGATAATAGCCGTTTCATTGCAATAAAACTGTGATGGCGCAAAAGATATCGTATTAACATTTCATCGCGTTCAAGCAAAATTAACCCAATTCTCTAAGTATCCATTCAGTTGATAGTCTATTTTTTCGTAGTAGCGATCGCGCATCATCGTTCACATTTGTAAAGGCACTGAGTTATAAAGCAGTCGCTTTAGTCACTGAAACCGTTGGCTTGGTCATTGGTTGGTTGTGTACCTAAATATTTGCGCTTCACTTTGCTTTGTCGCAGTTAGATTGCTTATCATCTAAGTAAACTGCTGAAAGACCTTCAAGCAATCTTTAAATCCGTGTTTACTGACGGTGACATTCAAAACAGTAATAAAATGCACATAAAACGCAATATTTCGTCACTCTAATCGATTTACCAATCTTCGGAATTATGGCTTACGTGAACCAGCAGCATTAGCCGTTTTATGTTCGGCCATCACTTGAGAGATGAACAGGCGAACCGCAGACCATCAGGCCGGAGTTAAAAGAGTAGATTTTTCCGATCGTAAAACAGTATCTTGATAGCTATAAGCAGAAAGAATAAACAAACAAACGTTCAAGGTCGTGTTCATATTTGGAGTATGATTGGTGTAGGAGTAACGAGTAGGTAACTGCATATAAATTAGCTATGAACAACCAATGCAGTCAGCCTTTTTGTATGATACCTTTTCAAAATTTTATGATATTTCTTTATCGTTTCTTCGTGGAGGTGCATTAAGAAGAGAGTTATGTAAATTCGCCCATTTAGGGGGAACAATGGGGGGGGGGGGGGGGTCAAAGTTTGTATGCAGGAATTTTTTTTATAAGTTACGATCTGGCGTGTAACTAGTTATTTATAATTCCTTGACGCTTAAGGCTTGATATAAGTAGGTGGTTGTAGTACGTTTCCTCCATTTGCCTTTATCACAAAGGTGGCGCCTTTCTGGTGGTGCGGCAACTTCAGCGCCCCGGCGGAGGCGATCCTGACGCAGCACGCGGCGCAGAGCGGGCTGAGCCAGCTCGACAACAGCCAGGTGCAGTGGGCCGTGTACTGCGCCGTCACCGCCGACCACCCGCTCAGCTTTACCCTCTTCAACACACTACTCGATAAGATTGCCAAGCCGCTACAATCTGGTGAGACTTATGTTAGTTCTTACATATTTCCAATCAGCAGGGGCTGTTTATACACATGTATTGTCTTTCGTCCCGAGCTCGCACCCCTCCGAAGTAAATTCCTGGCTACGGCCTTGACTTATAACATCGATAGATAAATCTTTATTGTTCCACCCAAGTTCCACCACATAAACACAATTAGTATTATTTATACACAATTATAGGGCCTTCTTATTTATTAATTACGTACTTATTATTAAAATTTTATGATTACGTGACGTAATCCTGGTAGCGGCAGGATGACGAAATACTTTGGGCTGGCTGACACTGCATCAGTTGAGCTAGCTTACTTCCTACCCATAGCTTCCATATCTACGTATACTTAAACGCTCCTCAAATGTATGTGTCCTACCTATAGGGTTTCGCGCCCTAGCCCGCGATGCTGGCTTAGAACCTGCTGACGGACTTCTCACGTGCAGGTTTGCGCACCGTATAAGAAGTGATCATTATGATCTAAAACTAGACTCGCAAAGAGTGTTTTTATTGGGCGAATGTTCAGTAGTTACCATGATTGTTGAAACTAAAGTACTGAAAGGTAAAATAAGCAATTATGTGTTCAACAGGCCTTGTAAATGAAGAGGATGTAAAGCTATTCTGGGACGGAGCAAGGAAGCTGCTTCCAACATGCTACAGTCATATAAGGAAACTCAGGAAAAAGACGGCTGGCGAGAAAGTCGTTATGAAAACATTAAGAGAAGTTCTAAAAATCTTATACAAACTGTCGGTGCTAGATGTTCCTGATTCCTTAGACTTGTTCCCACCCAACTTGTACGGATGGCTTCAGTGTGATGACGGGAAATTGACCATTCACGAAGTCTTAAATCAGGCGGTGATGCAAGGTGCTTCTGATTGGTTCGTTCATATACTCGACAGCAACGAATGCAGCACGGACAAAACGGAGGATACTAAACTGCAACATTTGATCAGGGTTATACAACTGGTCCGGTCGGATTTGCAGAGAGCTGTCGAGTATTACGATCGCGTTTTTGTCGAGTAAGTATCGTTAGAGAATCTTCTGGTTTGGCCAGTCAAAAACAGTTTTAAACCATGTAGAAATAAAGGTCCTTTTATTAAATAAATGAATACTAGATAGATCATATCAGTCCCATTGTAGTATAATTTAATGTTATCTTATTACTAATAGTCTCGTGGATTTCTTAGTACTGTTTCTGTTTAGCTCTTATTGTAAGTTAAACAGTTGAAAAACAACCTAATATCATCGTGATAAGGCTATTGGCCAGGTATTTTCCACCTGCTTAATAATGTTCCGTGTCGATAAGTATGGATACTCCTTAGTTTTTTGTTTGGCCATACCATGATGTCAGATTTATTTTTAGCTGCTTCGACGCGAATATTATGTAAATTGCTCCATACCAATTGATATGTTAATTTCTTTTTGTAGGGTAATGAGCTTCCCCTATTCAAAGACGTTGTATGGGTTGTATGAGAGCAAGATTGCGACATTAGTTGAATTGGAGGTAGTGGAAGTGTGCAAGAATCTGAAGAGGCTGCGGTACAGTGCGGGCGGGTCGACGAACACGGTGCATTTGGCGGGAGGACTCAATGGCGATTCGGGAGTTGGGGCCCCGCAGGTGGGGTCCGAGCCGCTGACGATGGGCACTACATTATTTGAACTGTATTTGACACTGCAGAGGTTCTTGGCGTAAGTATCTACAAGCGAATACTTGCTGTATACATTATCCAAGGTCGTCTGAGACATGTCTTTAAAATAGGTAACTGTAGGTAGTTCTGTTTTGTCTTGAAGACATGTTTTGTATACAACAGCTGTAGAATATTGTATTTTTTTGTTAGGTGTAGTTATAATGTATGAATACAGGTTCTATACAGGTACTATGCAAACGATAGAGTTTTAAGAGCGTTAATCATTGCATCATCGACTTTAATTCCTTGATTATGAAGTTCAAACACCATTATCATATGTTAATTATCTTTAAAACGATTATGATATCAAATATATAAATTACTTTTAAACAATATACGTTTATTATCGATTCGATTAGTACCGTTAAATATTTGTTTGGTGGGTGTTACAAACAAAACAAAACGCTTCGAACAATCGGCTCGACGTTATTTCAATATTTAAATAGCTGTACACGAGTTTACAATAACAGTTATATTTAGTTAGAGCGTGAAAGACGACTTAATTGTCATGGAAAAGCAGTTTTATTTTGTTATTTGTTTGAGCAAGTCTCCGATTACAGGATTTTAAATATGTTATAGCTTATATGATTAGACTTAACGCAAAGAGTATAGGTATATCGACACATTATGACCATTGCGGTGCAGGACAAAATAGTTCGTTGCGCGGGTAAAGCCGCGCGATAAAGCCACTGAAGGATAATATATAACAAAGTCGCGTTAGTTACACCATTTATAACTCAATAAATATATAATTTTTATAAACTTTGATTTTTTGAATTTGTTTCCGCTCCGAATAGCCGAATAACTATTAAAATATGGGAAAATTCACAAACAAATGATAACAAACTAGCTAGCTATCTAGCTAGCTTATAATAAATAATAGAAAAAATCTTGTTGAAAAAACAGTTGAAGTGAAAGTCTGTTTCGTATAACATAATTGTTAAATATAGAGGCAAATCCGACATCGAGACATTATAACTTAAGTAATTAGCGTTATTAACAGAAGTATACTTATTATTAACTGATAAGGTTATTTCAGAAACAAGGGGATCTTGATATTTTAGTTTAACTCTTTCACTCTCGCTTTGACCACAAATAAGTTTGTGTATGACCGTTTTACGATATCATAAACCATTATATCTGATTAATATGCCAATTCTTCCAGCCTCGCGCAAAGTCTAAATGAAACTGACTGGAATTCCTACGATATATCAAAATTCCATTCCTGGTTCTTCGGCGGGGTTGCCCAGTGGCTCGACATCGCCGCTTACAAAGCACTCACGCGCATCGAGAAAGCCGTAGACCTCGATAACTTAGTACCAGTCGATACTAACGTCAAATATAGCAGTTCTGGTGTTGATACGTTAGCTATCTTCTATCAAATCAAGATATTCTGGAAGCAACTCGCATGGCCAGACGTTGAGGGGTGTTACACGTTCGTAGCTAAAATTGTTGACGTAAGTACTTTTATTGTTATAATAACACTAGAAAATTTTTACCTACAAATACTTTTCAAATAGATTTTTGTCCTTCAAACATTATATTCATTCGCTTTTCTGTTAATAAATCATGACATCAGTATTATATTGCTATTAGTTGTTTATTGCTAGTAGTTGTGCGTTGCAGCACCCATGGTTACGGGGGTATTAAAGCGTTAGATGTCCCGTGGGTACATCCTATTACAGCACTTACTTCTGCCCTCAAAGAGGCTACAGTATCTAGAGATCTTGCTTGACCTGGATCCAAGTAAAAAGAGGTCACACTATCTTGTGATTATGCTTGGACTGAAACACGCAGAAATAGTTCAAAATATCTTGAAGACTTCTTGGGTCCGGTGCTCGGAGAAAGAGTTCAAAATTATGTTATTTATTATTTTAAATATTACGTTTAAAACATTTCATCTCCTACAGGATATATGTCGATGCTGTGTCTTCTATTCGGATAAAATGGCTAGTCGCGTGGAACACGTAGGCCTAGTCAGCACAGTTTATGAGGAGCGGTTCGAGGTCACCACAGAGTGGTGCGTGGCCATAAACAATATAGATTATGTGAGGCAGAGTCTGGAGCCGTTTGTGGAAGAGCTGGACATGGACGATATTATACAGAGGATGTGCGAGGCCAAGTCACCGCTTGAGGCGCAGAGGTCAGTAATTGACCCATTTTATATATTGTTTACCTTGGGTCTATGAATTTTCAGGAGACGTGGTTCACTTGAATTAACTCAGTAAGTTCGTGCGTTGTTGAGGAAATCTGGAAGAGTATAACAAAAAGGCGAAAAAAAACCATAATTTTAATTTTGAACCCTCGGACAAAGTGCATAGAGGGGCGTTTGGTCGCGGGACGTCTTTGTCTGTACCCATGTGTTATGTGTCCAAGAAACGCGCATCGAGGTTCTTAAAATTTTATAATTTTTAATTTCAGATGTAAGGAAACCCTGCAAAATGTAATTGCCAATGCGATAGATACTGTGAAAAATAAAATAGTGGATCTTCTAGAAATTATGGTTAGAAAGGTAAGAGAATATTGCCTTATATTACTTATACAATACTCCTAAAAAGTTGTTGTTACGTCACCAAGCATAAAGTGGCGGTCAAAGCACACTATGCATAGGATCCAGATAGTGATGATACTGCTTGTATTTTCAGATGATGCCATCAATAACACGTTTCCTAGTAGAGGGTGCTGAGTTGCTCCACCAAGACTGTTCCAGCATGGATCGAGTGATGCACTACTTGGAAGCCAACCTCGACACATTGTACCAACATTTGAACAACGAAAACTTCTCCAGAACACTCGACATTGTATGGGAGCAACTAGGAGAGGTGCTGTACGAACTCATTCAAGCCAACTTAGAGGTACGTCACTATACTTTTTGCATAGACTTAACTTTTTTTTTAACTGCTAATAGCTATAAAATTGCATAGTTTTAACAATATAATTGGTATTTTTTTTATCTCATATAACTTCATTGTACTAATCTTATTTCATTATGGTTGAGAATCAGTGAGAAATTTATAACTAGTTTAAATAACATAACTAACTAATTACTTATAACTAACTGTTATTGATATAATACAAGAACCTACCAACTGAGTTATAAGCTTTATGGAATAACACTGTTTTTCTAAGCTGTTACATAAATAAGCAATAGTTGATTACTGATCATTGTGTTTAAATTTTGCACTGATTTCGCGTAACTACCTACACATACCTACTACTCGTACATATAGTGATTAATTTAAGTATATAATTACTAACCCAGTATTTCATTTTCGTTTGTAGAAAGAGAAACTCGCCACCCGTATTCGCTTCTTTAGGCGTAGATATTTCGGGAAAAACAAAGTGTCCCCCAACTATATGTTGTTTCGGGTAAATGTATTGAACATGTATCGCACGCATTTTGCAATATATGCCCTTTTGGCGATTGCACTACACTTTTTTTTTTAATTATTTATGCGATAATTTTTTTTTGTTTATGAAATTTTAACAAGTTAGAGATGTATTAGCGCAGTTGTTGAAGAAGAATATGTTGAGTAACTTGAGCTGTATAAATGATAATGTGTAATAGGAGTAATTTGTTCATTTATTACGATACATTGGCAAACTAATCGTAGGAAGTCGTGCGTGATGTCTAGTAGAACAATGCGTGCGCGAATTTTTTTTAAATATTTTTTTACATCTTACAACAGTGCGCAAGACAAGTGCGCAATTTTTACCTGTCCTATACACAGTTTGAATCGAAACAACTTATAATTGAAGGCTTAAAAAGTCTTGTTGCATATGAATAAAAAAAAGTTTGCGTATTAAGTAGGCATGTTAATTACCTATTACAGCGTCATTTATTTCTAATCGCAGTTTTAAAGATAGTTGTGTGAAATGATACCTCGTGCACATGTTTATAATGAAGTTTAGTTTAGAATAGGGATGTTACAAGCTTGTTTGTTTATTTTAAAGTTGTTGTTGTTGTTCAATAGCACCGCAGGGCAAAGATAACTCGCTATATCGACCCGCGACGCTTGAGCAAATCGGCCGCCGCCAACTTAGATGCGGTAAATTATACACATCATAGCACTACCTATGTTTATGGTATTATGTTGTCCTGACCCCGCCGACATTCCAGCTATATTTTATAAACATTGCGCATTTTCGTATGTGGCTTTTGAAATTTACTAAAATTTATGCGCAATGCATGTGAAATATTGGCGTTTGAACGTGGCCTGAATGTCCGTTGTGATGTGATCAGATACTTCGATTCAACTCAAAACTTTGTCAATAATTCTCCAATCTTAGTTTCAATCGAGTTATGTTTTAAAATCTGTTTGTCCGCTTATGTGTCGAAATTGTTCAAAGGCCTGTTTTGTGGAAGTACAATAGCTTGTTATAGATTTTAGTCTTCTATTGTGGCATGTCAACATTTTATAAAATCGTGACCGTCATTTATGTGCGAAAATCAAAAAAATATTATTTCCCGTTAGAAATAATTATCCAGCACCTAGACAACATAAAGGACGTAGGTATATAAACCATCAAATGTAATGCTCCTAATAAGTCGCCAACCTCCAATTATTAATATATGAGTTTTAAAATATTATTAATCGGACTAAATAGGTACCTATTACCTACAATCGTATCATTGCATGCTTTGCATGTAGAATTTTTATCTTCTTGCAAAAAAATACTGAATAAATCATTTATAAAGCCTGCATGTCAACGCGCATGCCACGGTGACGGAAACTAATTATTTCTTTCGTGCGTTATAGCATCTGGGTGATGGGCATAATACATAATTGTTACACTCAAATAATTGTATCATAATTACCTCAAAATATTTACAGAAACGTCGTCCGCCGTCATTTTTCTCAAACCTACACGAATGCGTTAAAATAATGATAAGGTCGTTCCGTCAAGATAATAAGGAATCATATTCATCGGACACATTGAAACGTGTCGAGTATTTACTGAAGCTGCACGGCATGGAGACTAGGGAACTGATACATCAGTTCCATTTAGAGAGGTGGCAGGAACAACAGACCATCACTGAGCCGAAGATGGGATTATTGACAGTGAGAGCGCAGTTCATCGATGATAATTTGAAGATCGAGATTATGAACGCAAGGAATTTAACGCCCGCGGATTCTAATGGTGAGAAACTGTTTGCATACTCATTTTGATGAACACACGCCATACTATGTCAACTAAAATTAAACAATCAAATGTCGAAGCATAACAGATTGAGAATATTGTTTATATGGTAAACAGCCCACTTATACAGTTATTATTATCTGCCGATTTGCAATGGAGGACAGTAAATTATTTCCTTTCAACTCCTATTCTTTCCTTTTGATTTTAATCGTAGCGGATTCCAAAAGCAAATTTAGCTTTGTCTCGGGACCCACAGAGGGTCAAACTGCAGCATCTTCGTTTGATACCCCAGTGTAAATCCTAGCTTACAGGAGTAAATAAAACAATGGATATTATATGGGCTTTTAAACGATCGATGATAAAGTTCAAAATTGTTTATCTCTTCCAGGATTATGTGACTCATTCGTCAAGATAAACCTGTTGCCTGAAGACGCGTTCACGAAAGTCTTGAAGCCCAAAACTCAGACACACAACAAGAACCTCTTTCCGTTGTACGACGAAATGTTTATTATGTGAGTATACAAATCCAAAGACATCATATACAATGTAATAGGTCTCTTGTAGGTTGCCTATGTCTATACTTAGGTTCTTTTGTAACTGGACTTAAAGTGTTGTCTCTGAACACAACAAAAGTGTTTACTTATCTATAATTCTTGTTTGTCTGTTCGAGTATCAATGAGAAACAACTGGACTAACTTTAACGGTGTTTCATTTTTAGGTAGCCTATATGGTTAGACTCAAAATATTGGTTACCTACATGTCTTTACTCTATGACAATCGCAGGTCGAGGAGCAGGAGTAGAATCACGAGGCCGTAACTACGGACAAAACTAGTTACTAATGATAATTAGGAAGTCTTACCGAGGTCTCATTCAATCCGAGGGACAGTGAGTGAGTTGCTGGAAATCATCGTGGAAAAATAATATTTCTTTCTCCCTCTAGTCCGTTATCCCACGAGCAACGCCGCATCGCCGACGGCCTTCTCCACCTGGTGGTGAAAGACAAGGACATGTTCGGGGTAACCAACAGCTTCGTGGGCGAGGCGTATGTGCACTTCAGCGAGGTGCCAGACACTCCCGCGCCGATATCCAGCCTTCCGCAGCAACTCTTGCCGCTTTCGAAACCGACGAGTATAGGTCTGTATCCAGTAACTCTAATTATTCTCCCTAGCAATTATCAGATTTCTTTTATTGTATTGGGATCGGCTTCTAGAATACGAATTTGCGATTTCGAAGCAAATAGCGATTTTGCTATCGCCAGTCGATTGTAAGATATGTAATCAGCCTGCAGATTTCACTGATATATTTACACGGGGCCAATTGCCGCCACCAAGTAATGGGACTACCGGTAACCTAAGGATGGGCCTTTGTCAGAACTTTGAGTCTTGCAGCGACTGTCAAAGATGTTAGAACTCAAACTGGACCGCCAGCTAAACGTGACCTCCGAAGCACTGAGGAGTTCAGATGTTATAATTCGGTTATTCAATATCGGAACTTATTTATCGGTACATAAGTGTCGTTGCTTTTACCATTTCATTCTTTTTTTAAATGAGCGATATGTTAACACGGCTCATATCTAGTTTATGGTCCTGACCTGTCTGTTCAAAAATGTATCTGGGAACATTATTTCCAAAAAAAATGTTTACAGTTTTTGGCACCTTGTTACCGAGTGTTAGGTCTAGTTACTTTAAAGAAATGCTTGATAATATAAATAATGATTATTTTCGTCTCAGATGGTGAAGCTATAAAAGCGCTGGAGACCCGGCAAGGCGACAAGCAAGCTCGGGAATTCCTCAAGAAACAGAGAGCCAAGCTTCCTAGCACCAAGCAATTCTTCTCACTCGGCTGATACATCTAATAACCTTTAAGGTTTGTTATCTTATGATTGTCTAGAATAAACATAGGGCTGGAATTATACGCGTCCGCGATCAAGCAGAGATCGTACACGAAGAAGTGGGTAAAAAGCGGTGCAGTCACTCGAAAATAGTCTGTATTTAGCGCAGACCAAATAAGTATTTAGTCTGTTATTATAATTCCAGCCTGACACGTTCGCTGCAAATGCATAAAAAAATGGTCCTTTTGAAATTAAGCAAGTCATCTTGGCAATTTTATTTTTCTGAGAAACTGTTCAATATATTAATTATGCTTATAATTTTAAAGCTACATGGTATGATGATACACGAATACGTATATTCCTTAGGTTTGGTGTCAAGCTATTAGTGTACTTATTCGTTAATGTGTTAGTAATAGTTTTGTATTGCAATTAAGACTATAACCAGGTTTAAGTTTCAAATTCTGTAAGACTTTATTGATTGACTTCAGTTTTGTTGACTTTAAAAATCTGGGTAACTAAAAACACTTAACATAAACTTTGTAAAATATGACGTGATTGAATCATTATTACGTTGCTTAAAATAGTATACAGTTGGGATATGTATCTAACATAACATTTTGTTATTTTGCCCTCCAGTACCTACAGTTCCATATAAAGCATAAAACAATGATTGAATTTACGAGCCACTAAACCGAACCATGGATTATTAGCGTATATAGAAACGAAATTCCTCACCATATTCGTTCAATAGAAAGGGGACTGTCGCATTTGCAGTGCACGTGTTCTGTAATCGTGTATCCGTTCGTCAAGTACGAGTTAATCCGTAAGCGGACCGTATACTTTATACACAGGCTCCACACCTTCATATCCGATCCAAATTATCGGATAATTAGGATAGGATCGGAAGGTGTGGAGCGTGCTTTAGTCTTACGAATTTAGACACTTTGTATGGAGAATTAAAAGGTTGAATAACGTCTCCTAGAGCCGCTGTTCTGATTGCCATACAATATGACTAATCCGTAGACTATAATGTATACGGTTAGTGTACAAAATATACACTTGCTTTCGAAGTTCTGTTGTGTTTACAAGAGTAAATAGTAGCTTTTGAAACGCACAAGTAGACGCTTTAGGCTGTGGTTAACGAATAAACTATAGCTCTGTGGCTCTGTAGCAAATTGTCAGAGCATTATATCCTACTTAATGTTTAAGTGATCATTAGTTGTGCCCTAGGAATGGCGATATTATATAACGTGGAACATATAATTATGGTTCAAATTTTGTTCATAATGGAACAAATAATGTTACATGAAGAGAGTGTATGCCTGCCTACACTTGTTACTAAGATAAATGTTCCAATGTCTGTTGTAATACTCTTAGTAATTTGATTAACTTGGTAACGAGCATAATTAAACCCTGCCATTACTTATAATGTAAATAATATTTTTCCCGAAATATATATCGAATGTTTTCGTCCATTTACAAGGGCGTTACGCATCACTTTTATTCTAAAAATGCTTTGTCATGCCGTTGTAAATTTATTGAAAATTCTATAAGTAATCGTAAATATTGTATTAAATAGGCGGGGTATGTGTATTGCGTACGCCTTTTGTTTAATAGTGAAAAAAGGGCATCAATGTAGACCTATATAAGTAGGTATTATAAGCCTTCATTGATGTAAATCTTAATTTTATCATATACATCAGTAATTATAAAATTGATGGACTGAAAATTTAAATTATCGTGTGTCACGCTTACATTATATTGTGAAACAAATAAAAAAAGACTAGCCACTTGTTTGATGTGAGTCGCCGAAATAGAATCTCGACAATTTCAACTGTAAGTAGATACATGAGTTAGTGTAATAACCGGTCAATAATATGTATAATAGGTACTTGTTTGTATGCATTATTGTAAGTTACTTACAACTTTAAAATATCCAAATTATTCTTAGCAATACCTAGTAATAGAGATACTGCTATTTTTTTAAATATGCTATAAGGGACCCTTTTTTAAATTGTGAAACAGATTCTATACTACGCTTGATTTTGGAAAAATATATTTCAGGTTTTGCGTTAACTTACTGAAACGTATTTATTTAGATCTCATATAAAATTGTAACATATTCGAGTTTACAAAAGTATGGCTCTAGAAAAGTAGAGAACCTAGTCTACCGATTCAGTTTTTTTTGTAGTCTTGTCATTAATTACCAGAAGTTGTTAAGTTATTTATAAGGACGAGAGAGTTATCATATTTTTCTTGAGGTCTGTATAGGTACTGTTTAGTGTTGAATAACTTTTGTAGAGCTAGTAGTTGGTATTCTGTGATAAAGAAACGTGCCTTATTTTTAATTCAGTCTACATTTGTTCAATTTTAAAACGTACCTTTAATATATTATTTATTATATAATTATAAATTTTATAAAATTTATTTTAAAAATATAATTTAAGAATATAATGCAATCTGTTCGTTTCATATAGTTTTATATATTTTATTTTTACTGCTTACCCACTGAGGTTCGCGGCATCCGAAGTATCTATAGGTCTGTTTATATTTATTTGGAAATAAATTATTATGTGAATGAAATTTCGTTTGCTATTTACCTTGACCGTCGTGAGATATATATAAACCTGTACCTTTCCCGTTGATTAAGTTAGGAAAATAATTGATGGCGATTTTGCACGAGTACAAAGTATTGCGAATGTTAACTAGACAGTCACATGGAATCGTGTGTTGCGAGCGCGGCTGGAATGTATGGTTAATGCGAGTTGTTTATGGCAAATTAATTATACTCGAGTCGGGCAGCGGACGCCCGTCAAAGGCGCGGCGTTATTGCTTCATGCATATAAAGTAATAACTGCTACAATCTCTGTGTACCTACTATTTTGTGTGATTCCATTGAATCAACGTTACGATTTGTTTGAAAAGAAAAATGACTAGATGTGGCTTGCCTGGAGAAACTTTCGAAGGTTCGAAGGATTGAACCGTCGGAAAGGAATGATATATGTATAAAAGGAGATGTGTCAATCGTGTCTCGTGTAATTTAATCGTGACTGTATGTATGAATATTGGTAGATAATGATTAATAACTGTGCCGCAGTAGAAATTTTATAGAGATCAGTTAGTTCAGGCATTGTGACTCGACATGAGGATCTAGTTCTAACGAGTTGTGGTATAAGTACATAATTCAGTAAAAGGCTTTTTAATCACAAGTACCTTCCATCAGTACCTACCCTGTTGCACGAATACTGCACCTTCGTCATTTAAATCCTCAAAGTGTCATTCAAAATCAAAATGAAATTAATTAAAACGTCACACAACAAAGAGCTGAACGGTCGTGCCGCGCGGTTGTGGAAACGCGGCATCCAATGAAACATGTTAGCGGACGGCGGCGGCGCCTTTTATGTGCCTCCCCTCGCTTTGATCGCGCCGCGCCGACAATCCGCTCGACTACTTATCGGTTCAGATTTATTGTGATTCGGAGGCTGGGCCGCGGGGAGTCGCGGGCACCGGGCTCAGCACCGATCCACTCGGCCATTCGTACTCAGCTTGCGTTGCTTATTCATGTGCGTAATATCGTAAACAAAAGTGTTTGCACGGAACACCGAATATTCATTGGTGTCGAAAGCTCCACTACTATGATTACATATAAATCGGATAGGTAGTTGCAAACCTGACGACGAACTGCAAAATAATATCGTTCAATATCGTGTCCTAACATTTACTTACTAATAGGTATGTTAAGTTTTTATTAAACTCATGAAAGTTTTAGGACGTACAGCTTAATCTATCATTTCAGTTTAGGATTTTATTTCTCATCAACATGAAAGTTAGCTCAATTCACAACTGACTGTTCTATGATTATAATTTTTTGTACCAAATTGTGTTGTGATTGTTGTACCTGGATAATCTTGGATATAATTATATCTATCATAATTCTGGATAATGTATGTTTGATATTCATGTATTTTGGCTGATATTTATGTCATGTACCGATAAGATAAAAAATGTACAAATATTAATGCTGTGGATAATGTCATTTAATTTAAATATTCTTATTACTTAACCGATTTCCATTCTGATAGCTTACTGAGAACACTTGTTGAAAACGATGTCTCGACATTCCCTTAGATAGATCTTACATGACTTCAGCCTAAGCTTACAATAGACTTCGACATAGCAAGATAGGGCCGGGCCCTCCCACAAAAGAAGTTTAATATTAATCGTGTAAATTACATCTGTATGCAATTGTACATCTTTGACATCAACGAGACCGAACAGAATGATCACCACATTTTTTGCCTCTATCAGTGCAAACTCCGGTAGCGAGTCGGTAGCCCCAGTAAAAAAAGTACCATTACACCATACGTAAGGTGACTAGCAGTTTATAAACCACACGTTGCTATTATGACTGGGTCACTCCGTAGGATGTACAATAGGTAGGTACTTCACATTGCTGTGTGTGCTTTGAGATTTATATCTGCTCTACATTAACTGTTGTAAGCACATTATAAGTGTTAACATGGGTCTTTTTCTTGTGATTTCTTTTGCCTCTATTTCATACCTTCTACCTAGATACTAATTAGAAAATATTTTTCAAGTATAAAAGCTTATGAAAACTTTTTTCATTAACTGCCAAAGCTCTACATTTTATTTAAAACATATTGAATACGACTACGATAGCCTTAGAAAAAACAAGTAAAGAGTTATATTTCACTGTAACCGAAGATTATGGATAAACTATTGAAGGTATACAAACTGTTTTATGGCATTGTAAAGGCTCTTCCTAAATATCCTTTTACTGCCTACAATAATTTAATAATATGCGGCATAACGAGCTTACGGAACGAAAAAATATTATGTTCTTTGTTATGGAAAATGGGCTGTATAATGGTCCTTCATAATAAAAGATCTTTTAAAAAGGCCTTCCCACTAAGTCTTTTAATGGGATCGAATAATAAGCTATAAAGATTTTGAATGGTTTAACTAAACGGTTTATTCTTTCCGCCTGTTTATGTGCGGCAGTAGCTTGTAATGGTTTACATGACTGATTTACTATGCGGCATATCTACCTACATGTTTCGGATCAGGAGTCGATAAAATATGTTTAAACGAGTTCGGTTCGTATATCAGTGTCGGCATCATAAAGGTCGGTACCAACTGTCAAATGGTTCATTGTGCCGGCTCGGCTTTATGATGGCATTTTTACAGGCAGGTACACGCTTTGAACGTCTGACATGCCGCCCACCAATTATACTTCGTCGACTTACTACGACCCTGGATGATTTGTTTTGAAATACCTAACGTCTAATATATTTCTATTACATTTGGGATAGCAAACGTAAAACAATTTACTTATAGCAACGCTAATCGTTTTAATAGGTGTTGTATGAAGTACAAAACGTTCGTTACTCTACAAAAAGCCGTTAAAGACGAATTAGGATAAAGTTAGTTGAGATGTCGACATTTATCCGGTTAAAATTCAACGTACCGTTTTAAAATGGGAGTCTCTACGCCTTGACTTGTATTTTTCAGTGTTAAGGGGGGCTCTCTATTGTTTTATTAAGTTTGACAAATGACCATTTTACAAATTAAGTTTTCAAAAACTGAAATCGACGAATACTACCCACAAATACTCTTATAATATCGTTTTATATAAGATCATTTGACAAATACTCAATTCGCAAATGTTTTACTTTGCAAATGTGCTGAATGTTAAAATAGCATCGAAAAAAATATTTCACCAATAATTTCGTTTATCAAATTCTTCATTTTATAAAATGTCGGTAAGTACATAAGTTGTTACATCAAAAAATACTATTTACAAAGTAATACGCAAAGCGCCAGATAAAGAGGTATTAGGCTGTTAGCAGTACTAGTGTACAGTTAGTAAAGCCTATTAGTAGTAATTTCTTAAAAAATACGTTTCATAGGTATAGTGACTCTATCATACTCTAAAAATAGTCCTATATGTTTATAATCCTATGAAGACTCATTACTACGTACAAGATCAAAGGGTAAAGTGCACCTATTAGCATTATTTTGCATTAAATATACTAATGTGCGAGAGTAGAAAAATATGCATAAACGGAGCGTCTAGGTCAAATTCATTACCGATTTCATAAGAATTTGATGCCGATTTTCGGTTCTAATTCGTAGTTTAAACAACTTGACTTCGATGTTTGTACATTTAAAAACCTTTGAAGATGCTCACCAGACTTTATAAAGTACAATGTTATAAATAAAATTGAAATAAGGTGCAAAAAGTTATTTAAAGGTGCATGTGTGCATATCCCGTGGCTAATGTGCAAGGGAGGTGCGCGGGTGCAGGGCCCGAGGGCGGTCGTTTTGTTGTGCCCCGGTGCTGTTGACAGGTGGAGGGTGGCACAGGGCCAGCGGGGGGAGGGTAGCAGCCGGCGCGGCGCCCGCGCAGCTCGCGTGGCCCTCTCGCCTGAGTCACGCGCGCCTCGTAATGCTTGCATAATAATAATGACGGATGCCGATCGCGCGGCGGCCCCTTTGATCTGCGGCGCGTTTGATCTCGCCGCCGGAGCCGGTCCCGCCTCCCCTGGCGCACAAACGAGCCGCTCGCGTACTCGGTCGGGCGCGGTGAGCTCGGCCCTTCGCCCTCGTTCTGAGAGGCTTTATTTTGTAAACAGTAGGCCCGCTACCGTGCGCGCGCGGGGCGGCTCTGGTTAGGACCGTGCCGGGCCGCACCATCGTCAGTGGAGTTCTTGCGCCCGCCAGTATGGGGTGTGCTTCTCGCGTCGGTCTGCGCCCGCGCAGGGAGCGATGAGTGCGCGTTGCCGCGGCAACCACCGCCGTTGCCTGTGCAATTGGATCGTGTGGACGCTCTGTGTATGCATTGTTTTTTTTATTTTGTGAATTGCACGGTTCATTATTTTTACGTATCTGTGGTTGTTAATTTGTTATAGTGAAAATGTTGTTAAAATAAAGAAAATGATAAGCTTGTTTTAACGTTGGGTACGACGACCCTGATATGTTTATTATGGAATATTTATAATAGGGGTGTTGCTTGTATTTTGTAATAGCTATATTCCTACCAGGTACCTATACCTAGAACCCTAATATAAAAATAACCCAAAGTAGGTTCGGTTATAAGTAGGTAGTACAGGTTATTAACCTATTCGTTTTGTAATCGATAAGTTTTCCGAATAGGGTCGTATAGGCACTTACACACTTACAAATACTTTACGTATGTAGGTACTTTTACTTATCCTTTTACATATGTACTTCCTTATTTATATCTATATAAAATTGGTCTTAAAATATGCAAGTGGCTTCTAACCTATAGTAAGTACGTAGGTACAATACAGAGCAGTCGTAGAGTCCATTGAATTATAAAATCAAAACAGTGGTAACTGCTTATCTGTATCATACCTAATACAGGTATTTTTATCTGAACTTGACTAATAAAATTATTATGTAAGTAATAGGTATCTTTTGATGATAGCATCTATACGTAAACATGTAGGTAGAACGTAATTGCAGAATTAATAAGTAAATAAATTTCTTGTGAGTAAATGTCACTCATCAGTAATAATTACTTCTTAATAAGAGACTTTTACTTATCTGACGCTCGTCCTTTATTTAGGTACAGTCTGCACCAAAATTATATAAAATATTTATTATAAATAGCTGTATCCGATTTATCTAATCCAGAAATATCTATGACAGATATTCATAAATTATTCATGACCGAGGCGAGATTACCTATAATAGTTCTAGTTCCAGTAGTTTCTCGCGAATTCATTAAGATAGATGACAGCTTAGTGTAGTAGTTTGACCGTTGGCGGCTCGGCTCAGTGCACCGTGTGATTGCAGGTTCGATTCCTGGAATGATTTTTTTTAAATATTCCCTGGTCTAGATGCTACTGGAATCGCCCCCAATACATTATACAGTAGGTACATGTAGAACAAGTGAGTTGTTTAGTTATATTTCCGCACCTCCTTACCTTAAATATGTATATAGTTATTGCTAGTAAGTTATACTTAACTGAGCTCAATATTTTTATCATCTGACTCTACCTAACCTAAAATATACCTGTAAAGCCACTGTAGTCCTTCTACATAATCTAATACTTCATAAAATAGTTTCAGTGACTATGTACTGTATCAACAAGGTACATTTGCAACCAGAGATATTATAGCGAGGTACGGTTTCCTGTGTACACACACGGTTGAATTCTCAATAGCTTTGCGGATGTATTCCGTGGTGCGTTCTAATTATAAACAAGCGGATTAGATATCTCTCCTCGCGCTCCGGTTGGTTTTTGTATTATTTTGAGGTGTTGCAATAAATGCCTGCATGTTGCGAAACAGACACATGAATGAATGCGACAGATTCAGTACGGTCAATTTCAACGAATTAAATGTGTTTGTAGCAAGCATTCAGTTCGTTATGCAATGGGGCAATGTATTCGCTTATACAATAAACATCCCAAAGGAATCCGAGATTTTCCCATTAGTAAGTTCAAAACAATCGTGAAAACTAAACTATGTCATAAGGGTTATTACACAATCTAGGATTATTTGGATAATAAAGCAGCTTGGGACTGATCGTTCAAATATCTAGCGGCATTTAGATCTATGATGACAAAGTGTAGCGTCTGTGCGCCCCGCATGGCAACACACTGGAGCATAATTTATTTTTTTAATATCATGGTTATTACAAAAAAAAGCCAAACCCGCTGATTCTCGCCGGATCTTTTCAGTTGAGGTTGCGTTCCGATCCGATTGTAGAGTTAGGAAAAAAAATGCAAATGACAATTTGTAAGTGCCCCCGTAGCTATACGAACTAAAATGATTTGACTTTGCAGCAAATCAGTAATAACAATATAATAAATAAATCTATATTGCTAAAGAGGTTCAGCTGGATTCCGGTAGATGTAATGTCATTCATGGACCTATGAAATGTCTCGATAATAACTTAATAAAATAAAATTAATAAATAAAATTTATAAAGCAATTAGCACTGCCGATGTACTTACCAATATTTTTCTATTAATGATTTCTATTGTAGCTATCGTTGGTATTCCTAATGTATTAATAGATTGCAGTGAAATATATATATAGTAAAATTCTTCATATTGTAGGTACCTACTGAGTAGCCAGAAATGAGGCTCTGCTGAATAGTGGAATATGAAAATGACATAGGTAAATATTATTTTGGCAGGCGGTGTTGACGCGGGCAGGTGAGAGTGTTGCGCCCGCGCCGCCCGACAGCCTGCGCCTCGTGTGGATCGCCAACACTTCGCTCACTTGCAACGATGGATCACCCGCTGGGTAATGATACCCAACACATACATATACTGCAGCATCCAAATTTTAAATATAATTTAAACTCAGGCTACAGGAACCGTCCCTGCGTTTGGAAGGTTTAGGATAGTGTTGGATCTGATAAATAAGATATAATGTAGTTTAAACTGTATTCCCTCCTGTACTCCAGGTATTATTTCCGGCGCGGCGCCAACAGTGAGCACTGGGTGGTGTACCTCGAAGGCGGGGGCTACTGTTGGGACACGGCGTCGTGCAAGGCGCGCTGGCGCAGGCGGCCCGCCCTCATGTCCTCCACGCGCTGGCCGAGGGCTCGCCGTGCACCAGCACTCCTCTCCTCGGACCCATCATCCAATCCTCTCTGGCACGCCTCGAACCACGTGCTCTTGCCTTACTGCTCTAGCGACATGTGGGCCGGCACCAGAAACAGTCGCCACTCCGGCACTGGCTTCGTTTTCGCCGGCCGTCTCATCGTCCGAGCTGTTCTCGCGGAGTTACTCCGCCAAGGGCTCTCAGGTCGCGTGCTCCTGGTGGGATCGAGCGCTGGTGCCGCGGGGGTCATGCTGCACGCGGACAACGCCAGGCGCACGTTACGTTCCCGCGGTATCCGCGTCGCTGCCATCGCAGACTCCGGCTGGTTCCTTGATCGGCCGTCCCGAGCGAGACGTGCTCCGGCCGCCACCGTGGCGAGACTCGGTCACACGCTTTGGCGTGGCAGTCCACCGACGTCATGTGTGCGCCACCATACGGCTGAACCGTGGCTCTGTTACTTCGGCTACCGATTATACCAGCACATACGGACGCCGCTATTCGTATTTCAATACCTGTTCGACTCGGCCCAGTTGGCTGCTGAAGGCGTTCGAGCACCCCGCACTCGATCACAATGGGATGCAGTTCACCAGACAGGCTCAGCAATGCGATCGAGTCTCGGGTCGGTCCGGGCGGCATTCGCTCCGGCGTGTCTCGCTCATGGGGCGTTAGCTCGACCGGAATGGCTAGCGATAAACGTATCGGGAGTCACGCTTCCTCGCGCCATCGGATGCTGGGAGAGAAGACTGGGCGGGAAGATACATGCTCGTGGGGGGTGCGCGCCGCGGCGTTTGATTGAGCGATGTACGTGGCCTCAATGCAACGGCTCATGTCCGCGTCTCCGCGACCCGCGCACCGGTGAGGAGGTTGCGCTAGCGTCTCTGCTGCAGAGCTTCGGGCTGGACGTGCGCGGCGCCGCGGCGGCCATGGGACTCGATGCCCGCGCACTCACCCGCATGAGCCGCGCCGAGCTCCTCCCACTTTTAGCACCACATACGTGACACGAAAGGACTGTTGTTGTGTCATGTGGCACGGTGAATCTACCTCGATTTTGTTGCACAAGTACAAGTAATATTAGGTATAGATGTCTAGATATTATTTATTGTTCGTCGAACCTACTGTAATTATAGTTTATGACAAGTAAAGGGCTGGTACTCCTAATTGTTTCAGTTTTCATTCAGTTATTAGTTTTATAATGACTTACCCAGAAAAGAGCGTTCTACATTAAATATAGTAAATATTAATAAATAAAATTTTACGTAAGGCACGTAGATTATAATATATTAATAATGTGCTAATTAAAACTTGTACTCCTATGTTCTTATGACTACCTACGGAAGAAAAACAAAATGCAGTAGTCTTTGGCACACGTGTATTTTATGTACAAATTCCGGGTCCTTTCGAAGGATCGGTAGACTAGTTTGAAACTATCTACAAATAAAATATCTAAAAATATCTCACTACAAGTCTGCGGCGCTCTATCATCTACGGTTGGCAGTGTTGAGGCGGATATGCGCTATCAGCTGATAACTAGATAAATTGGTCGGGTAAGTGTAGCCGGTGTGGCGCTGGCGGCGGCGATGCGGAGCGGTTTCTGCCGCGTGGAAGCCAAGGTGAGCGGCGGGTCATGGCGGCGCCGCGACCTCGCCGCATCTGCACGGCTCTCAAATGCAGCCCACCACTTCGCAAACGCTTGTGATGACGGTAATGTCATAATCGGGCACCACGCTCCGTGCTTATCCCTATAGAGAGATCAATGACGTCGTTACCGAGGTAAAAGTCGGTAGAGACTATATTGGCCTGTGAACGCCAGCGCGTCGCGAGTCTCGACGACACATTTCTGTTGACGGCGTCCGCGTTTTCTCGAATTGAACCGCGTAATAGGAGGATGTCGAGGACGGTCGGTGTGGTTTGCGCCATCGCGGAGAAGAGCGGTGAGCGCGCGTTCGGCAGCGGGGACGACGCTATTGTCTGATCTAAGTACTGGAACAACGCAGTGGGGCTGTTTGTGTTCGCCCATAGGTGAGGTAGAATAGGCCATAGCCAACTGTTTTCTGGAAACACAGAAAATTACCCATAAATACACATCACATAATCACATAATTTAATTCAATGTGTAGTAATAAGTGGGTATGCAATCTGGCGTAGATCGCGATCTCTAGGAAATATAATATCCTGTAATAATGTTATACTCCTTGATTAATTAATGAAGTTATCCAGTTGCGGCATCTGTTTGTAAACATCCGATCGGGACAACTATCTCATGATAAAGCATTGGCAATAAATAATTAGGTACTTTACTATACATTAAGATATAGAGCCCGGCTGGAATGCGCGTAATTGATTTCTAATTTCACATTACTCCTACTTTGTCAATTGTTAATCCACTTACCAGAAACTATAGCACTGTCCACATAACTGAACATGAGACGCCTATGGGCATCGAGCAAGGTCTGCACAGTGGGCCCCCTCGTCCCTACCCCTGTGCCGAACTCGTTGGCGCGGGCCAGATGCGGGCCCAGCTCCCTTTGAATGATAGCCAGGAGTCCCAAGTGGACACTCCTGATGGGCCTCCCATCTTGCTCGTAGAATCCGACGGGAAAGTGATGGGCGTCGAGGAATACTATCTAAAATAATAAACAAATATTAATAAAGAAATAATTAAAAAGAAAATAAATGATAATGTTTCGGAAAATCAAATGAAGGATATTGACATAGTTTAAGAGACTTGGACCAGCAAGAGACGTAACCAGTATTAAATAATGGAATTTGCAGATAATAAAAAAATGTAACTTGTAAAAATATCAGCAGATGATGTGATGCTTATTACAATTGGAAAAAAAAATCTTCACAATGTTATATACCTATTATAATTCACATATTTCCTATGCCCCATTTCTTGGAAAAGGGCCTTTGCGAAGGCTTCTGGGTAGGAATCTTAATATCCGCCGCCTATATCCGCGTCTGGATGTGTCAGCCATCAATGACAACAATGTTGTATATTGATTGATGTATGTGTATTGATTAGATTTATTAATATTTTAGTAATCGGCAATTAAGTACTTGGAAAACTTACTTCTCTAGTGTGATCAAGGAACGCTCTTATTTCTCTGAGCAGAGGCACCAATGGACGGATGCGTATCAAATTGTGGTTTAACCAGTACCTGAAACAAAACCAAAACCACTTTAAACATTGTATTACGAGGCGTCACGCCTAGTATAAGGCAGCCCGACGCTCTCTATATATAACACATTGCGATGCCCTATAAGGCTTGCGAAGCTTACTAATAGGTGTCGCGACGCTTACTATAAAGCGTCATGATGCTCACTACGTGGCGTCGCGACGCTTAGTTTAAGGCATAGTGACGCTTACTGTAAGGCGAAGTGAGGCTTACAATAAGGCGTCGCGACGCTCTCTATAAATCGTCGCAATGTTTACTAAAGGCAGTTGCGACGCTTACTATAAGGCGTCGTGACAGTTTCTATAAGGCCTCGTGACGCTTACCCGATTAAACAACAATAATTTCTAAAACCGCAAAGACGTCAGCACTATATTTTTGTAGCATTAAATTTATTTGTATTCGTCATTTGTAAAATGTTGTGTAACGGCTGGGTAATTGAGGTGGCCATGCGTGACTGAGGATCGCCTGATTGTGCAGTCTTCATTGGTATTGTTACATCACTGCGTGGCCGCAAACTACGCGCTCTGATTAGTCAAATCATTGTGGTGACTTAACTGTATGTGTCTCAGGATTTGGGACTGATTTTTTTTTAATTCGCAATGAAAAATTCCCTGCCCACTTAAAACAATTTTCGTATGAACTGTACAGCTGCAGTGTGGTGCTGAAGTTAAGTATGGCTGCGGGAAAATTACCTTAAAGTCCAGGCAGTAACGGACCCGATAATACCTAACATTCTATCTTATATCACAGTATTTAGAGCGGAGTCCCAAGCTTTATTCTATAAATAATGGCCTATAGTCAAAATACCTGCTGTCCTCATTCGGATAAAACTCGTAGTAAGCAATCCTGAAGTCGAAGTATCTGATGCCGTGAACGAGCTGAGCCCAGATGGAGCGGTCCTGGCACAACACGAAGGTGTCTCGGGCCGCTGTACTGATCTCAGTATCGAAACGCCATGCGCCTGCATTGTGGGTCCCAGGTATTGCCAATTCGCCGACGCGAAGGTTGTTGATACTAGCTCTAAAAAAAGAAAAAATATGTTTAAAATAACATTTGAAGAATTGAGACCACAGTTATAAATATGATAGAACGGCAAAGTGGCGTGGAGCACGTGCCAACATGAAAATTCCATATTGCACCCTCCCTATGAGGGGTAGTGTGCTCGGTATATAGTTCGGCCCTTATTATTTTTATACCAGGTCATTTTATGCCCCGCAGTTAGGCCTCCCATCATTCCGAGAGAGATTAATCCATAGTCCACCACGCTGGTACCTACTTCTACCCACTTGGCTATCATTGATTTATTATATTAGCGTCTTATTATATTGGGATCAGAAGCCATCCGCGAAATGTGGGTGCACCGCAGTGCACATCTGACTCCCTTATCGAAGATTGTGGGACACCTACTCCACCCTGGTCACCTACAGAGGTGATGGTGTTTAAATGTTACCGTTTTGTTATGTTTGATTTTGAATATAATTGTACCACCACGTGTATCACATAGGTAGGTAGGTAGGTAGATACAACATAATAATATGAGGACTTATCATAACTCAATCGTTTGGTTACGTACGTTTACATTCCTTCCTATTTATTTTGCGCAATGGTTCCTGAGATTATTATGGAAAGTTTATAATAATATTATAGAACCTACTTACGCATTGTCTTCCATCCAAGTGGGTTGAATTTTCAAACAATTGTATGCCCGTATTTCATCAGCGTCGCCGGCTCCCACCCATGGCCAGAGGCAACGAGGACCTTTAGGGCCAGGGCCGCTCTGCCAACCCGGCAAGGCTGCATCGCCCAAACTTATATTGGTGACAATGTGGCCTTCTTCGGAGTTCACGAAAAAAGCGGTCAACACGTTGTTCCATGACGCTGGTCTGTCATCGAAAAGGCCTATCTGAAGGCGAAAAAAGATTAAGAGAAAGACAATATATTAATCATGGATTGATACTAAAATACAGCTGTTGTAATATAATTGTTGAAAACTTTACTAATGAGAAAGTTTATTTGTTAGTTTGTGTCAGTGCAGCAGATATAGTATGAGGCGACAATAATAGTGTTAAATATTTTAACAGGGCAACAGTAGGTTATAAAGGTAATTGCCAAGGAAATTAGTTAAATTATTTCCCGTACCGAGAGCATGGCCAAATGTTACTAGTTCGCCTTATTTAAAAAAAAAACATAATTTACACAATTATTTTACAGATCAACGTGATCCATATAACTTACTTATTCATCAGATAAAATATATTACACTATTATTATTATGCCTTATATTTATTCGTAGGTTTACATGTAATGCTGGAATGCAATATGTTGAAACGTCGAATCAGAACAGATTCATTTCCAGCATGTGACTTCCACCATGTTTAATTATTTTTCCAACTTCATGTTACAGAAATAAAACCATACAAAACTAAAACTGTCTTAGTTTTAACCATTGTATAGTCGTAGGTAGCGCCACTAGTATAACGCCTATCACATCAATTGGTCCGGCTTTACTATGCTTATCTCTAATGTACGTATTACGGATTTCTCACAAAGTCGAATAATGAAAAAGCAAAGAGTATTATGAAAACGATAAATATTTTCGATTACACGTATTTCAATATTGCATAGAACATTCAACGCTGCACAAATCTAACCTTGTACATGAGTTAATTGATTTGCAGTTTTAATAGCGATATGAATGTAGGAAATAGAGAGCAGGTAGACCGTGAAGTCGTTAAAATAGATAATAATAACTATTGCAAACAGCGTATGCCTAGGTTTTCTGTATTTACATACACGCAGGTCTTCAAGAAGCTACCATAACATTATCATTCATCATCATTAGTAAGATAAACTATCATTACCGCGAGAAAGGATACATATAATTACATATTATCTTCCGCCTTCAGTAACTGGAATAAAGATTAGGATCTGGTTTGAAAATTAATTGTAATCGACCGAATGCGTTAAACGTACTATTAGAATAATAAACATATTTCCTACTGGCAACGCCCGCAACATCGTGTGGACTCTGGTTTTTGCCAATCCCGATGAAAAAAATCCATTTCTACGAGAAATTTATTTTCAAGATTTAAATCTTGTTATATGAATAACCGAGTTAACCTATAACAATAAATTAAAGGAACGGCTTTCTCATCGGGCGCTAAAGTCGGAGCATAACATGTTGTGCCATATTTGACGATTGATAAGTATAATACAATGGTATATACGTATATACGGGTAGGTATAACTATGTAAAGGTAAGCTTGCTTCAAGATACATCGAGAGTTTGATTACGCAATGGTATTTGAAGAAGCGCAGGCGCAACGTGTTGTTATGTTGTGAACGAGATCCGCGTCAACGTTGAAAGTGTCACGTCCGATTTTCTAGCATTATTTTTTACATTGGTATAATATGGACTAAAGACGCATAACATTATGAATCATGTAGAGCAACCAAAAAATAAAGACATTATATATATATATTTTCAATATTGATGGTTATTGATGGTGGATGGTTATTGCTGAGCACTAAAATTAAACATAGGTAGTTGACATTTAATCAAAGTTATTGTTGACTTGGTTCTTTATTTAAAATGGAATATTTTTTTTTCAGAAACCGATCAGGAAGAATATATTTGTGTACGAACTTTCCATTGTGTTATTCTTATTTTATCGAGTTACTCACTTGTCTCGGTAAAGTAGAACATCCGTTGAAGTCCCAGTTAAGTTCGAGAGCGTCCTGAATATTAGAGTTCAGTGCCAGGCGGACCTCGGGCGAGTGTACTGTTACCCAAACCCTTCCGCACGACGATTTCTCCAGGACCTGGTATTCTGATGCTGGAATGATAACAACAAAACATATTATTATTAATTTATGGTTTTGTATTTTTAATATTTGGCTTAAGCTACTTTTATTTAATGCGTTAGTTATAGACAGTTTTAGACAATAAAATAGCTTGTGTGTGCTGTGTAGCCGCTAATTTACAAATGTTCTTGAATTTTATTTACCACCCTTTTAGTGAGTTCGTACGCATGCGTGTTGATTACAAAACGATGGTTTTTAATAGTTATTTAACGAACGATTTTTATCGTAAAGTTATTTTATTAGTCATAAAATTATTATTGGCGTGTGAGTGTGCTATGTATGACATATTTACATAAAGTTGATATTATTCATATTTATGAGGTTAGTTCATATGTTACATTACCAGGTGTTATATTTACAAAGTTTGCCACCATTGATGCGTTCGCAAGACGGTATTCTTTACGTACATACACGTTTAAAAGTCCGGATCAGACGACTCGGTTTTACGACCGCGTTTGACACCGATGGCTCATTGTTTGATACCAAGGAAACTGAAAATTTAATGTTTAAACACGTCATTTGGTCATCCTTTGATTATATGATGCAACGTGCATCGAAAGATACTCGAAACTTTCATGTGATGTCCTTAAATAGTTTCGTTACCTAATATTCAACGCATGACTTCGAGCATTTTAAATTTAAAAATAAAAGAAATGGGGACGATTATAGAATGTGCTATATTTAGAGACAAAAACACTACTTATAAGTAAGTTAAGCTGCTGATACTATGTTGCATTGTAATCAATCATAGGTAAGGTCATATGTCAACTCTTTAATCGACAAATATGAAGTACTAGCTGCGCCCGGCGGTGTTAAAAAGTATGAAAAATTAAAACCCGCGAAAACCCGCGAAACCCGCGAAAACCCGCGATAAAAAGTATGAAAAATTGAAACATCTATCCCACGGGAACCATACATTTTACCGGGAGAAAGAATCCTATGTGCTATTCCAGACTATAATCGATGTCTGTGCCCAATTTCATCCAGATCCGTTCAGCCGTTCGGGCGTGAAAGAGTAACAAACATCCATCCATCTATCCATCCATCCATCCAAACTTTCACATTTATAATATTAGTATAGATGAAAGATCAACTCCAGATTTATAGAAGTGTACAATGTTATTTTAAATTTCTATAAATTGATCTATCTTTACGCTCTTCGAGATATTTATTTTTTGTTATCTTAATAGAGATCTATACGTTTCTATAAATATGCTATTTAGGTTGGTTGTTCAAAATACGTAAAATTTAGATATTCTCTTTCGAGATTATCGTTAATTTAGAATCATCGTTCTCCATCGAAAGCGATTCATCCGTCTTTATGCTATTTCAAAGAACGTTAAGTAATCCAACTCTAATGACATATACGTGACTACATACACTACCAGCAAATGTGAGGATGCATACATAACTTTATGTTTAGTAATCAGGCTTGTGGCTGTTACCAATGTGACCAATATTATGTAATTTTTCCAGCGCTTGAAGTCGTCCTACATAGTCACTACGTCATTAATTCTTTTTTAATGTATTTTTATTTGAAGGAACTTGGCCCGGTAATCGGTTTCACCACTGTTACTCCTGTAAGTAAGGATCCACAGCGGTGACCAAGGAAGAGGCCAAGGTTTGACCCTCGGCGGGACTCACCGAGAGTCGAACCTTGACGTCCGAGAAAAGATATTTGTCTAGTCTAGAGACTGGAACTATAAAGATATTTAACCCTTAGGTCACGAGTTATCCTAATAAAAGAGTAGTAGAGCACGCACATGCGCCTTGTGCAATCATCTTTGTGTAACCAGACCAATCAGGGTGGCCTGAAGCCGACCCTAACATAATTGAGGGGAAGATTTGTAAGAAGCGTCAGCATAATTTTAACTTCATTACCTTACATCCTTCTTTTCTGAAATTATAATTAGAGTCCATGAGGTACTTAAGTCGTATAGTTTCTTAGAACAGTAGTAGAGCTAACTCTATCGGATACCAAATGAGAATTTCGGTCATTAACTGGACTGATTAAGTATACGGTCCGAAAACGATTATAAATTAACCCATTGTATGACAAATCACTACATCTACTTGGAAAAGAGCTGATAATATTAAATTTGCTGAATCGATTTTCACCAAACATGATTGACCATGATGCACCATCCAGATTAAACCACGTTCCGAATAATAAAAAAACTGCGTTTAAATCGGTCCATGCGTTTGGGGCTTTGCTGCCCCGGACTGACACACAGACATACAGACAGCAGGCCTCCTACTTATAACACCGCGACGCGTGCGTCGGGTGGGAGATAATAAATACGAACCATCAGCACAATTTTGGGTATTTTATTATTTACTTATTTAATTGTCTTAAAAAGGCTATCCAATAAATTTGCTCACACTAATTGGCATTGAAAACATAACAATATTATCAGATTATAATATAAAATTGATAAAAAATTATAATGAGCTAGGTAACGTGAAATAAGAGTGACACAAATGATGGAAACGATATTATTAAGAAGTTTTTTTTTGAAATTACGAGTCATCATTATTCATTTTCTAGGTAGTAAGTCGGGATATAATTTCCAATAAGATCTACAAAATAAAATACTTAATAATATAATACAAGAAAACAATCCTCATACAAAAATGTCCCAAAACAATATCAGAAATTTAAAAAAAACTTATTTATGAAGTCAATTTATCTGATTATTACACAAGTTTTAAGTCCAACATTCGAATAAAGTTGATAATAAATTATACTGTATCCTGTACAATTTTGTTCCACAGCGTTATGTAAATAAGGAAATTATTAAACAGTTGAATGCAACTAAATTATGCAACCGTCTAGTCAGAAATGTATGACGGTCGTCATTTAAAGTATTTATAACTGATTTCTATAAACAAACACTAGCGTAAAGTCCAGTAAAAAATCATTTGATAGGTATTTGCTTCTTTTCTTGTATAAAATCACATTCTTAATTTTTTTTAAATTTAAACCATTGTTTAGTGTATGTGAAAAATTTAAATTCTTCAATGTAAAGTTGGTAATTAGGTTTTTTTGTTATGTTTTAGATATAATGTTAAATACATACTGACGTAATAGTTTTATTCTATTTAAAATAGGTTTGTGTATGCTTAAAGATAAGTACTGCTTTTAGAATTAGGAGCCACAAAAAAACCTCAGGTTTATAGGACATCTTAGTCTAATATTCCAATACAATGGGATCACAAAGCATTTATAGAAGAAAACAAAATATCTTTGAATTTCGGGAACAGTTCTTTAGCTATTTTTACACGCAATATGTGGGTATAGTCAAGTCTAGCGACTGAGGTACTCCTTAAAACACAGGAAATAATTTAAAAATATGAACTTACCTCGGAATTTATAGACGTTTAATAACTTTTGCTTTGCGCAGTACTATATGCGCACAAGAGTTTGCTTTGCGCACTACTAGGTATATGACGTCTGATAAAGTTATACAACGTCTATAAATTCGGGGGTTTATGTTTATATCGCCATTATTCCATTGACTTCAGAACGCATATGCTGTCCACTTCGGAGAAAAAGCATGACTATACAACTAGTATAGTTTAATTTGATATGATTTATCGCCGCATTTTGTTGATGCGTTTATCAAACTGGAAATGCCAATGACGTCCCCCCAGAATATGAGATTGCACTGTATGATAATACTATACTACTAATGTCTTTAGTTTAATAGTGTTCAAATGAATGAAACAATTAATTATTATGAAAACAAAACTTACGCGTAATAGTGGCACCGAGCGTCGTCGCTGCTAACGCTACCACAGCGAACCACGAAACGGCCATCTCCTTGCGTGGCTCCCGCGCCACTAACCTCGCGCAGATTTGGCGTTCTTTCGCCACAACTGATTGCTGCGTACGAGTCGTGAACCAACGTTGTATCGGTCGAATGCTTCATTCGCAATACGTCACACAATCACTTTAGCCTATTGATAACGACAATCACATGTACGCTTCAATGGATTGTATTCGTTAAAAATTATCGTGGGATTGGCATTGTTTTGAAGAAGATGTAATGGTAGTGCGGGTTTCCGACAGCTCCCTCATTTCCGATCGGGAGTCGCGTGCGTCGCCACCTAGTCAGCCTGGATTGTAGAGCACGTGCATGCCCCGGATATAACGAATCATCTCACACTACGGCTTTGTATAAAACCGTTTTGTTAATCTAATATGACGTTACTTCGTGACACTGACTCTAGTCCACGGATTTGAGTATTTAGTAGAGCATAATAATTTATTTTCCAAAGTATGATCCTTTAAGTTTTGTGAGGCAAAGCAAAGTTAGCTTGTTCATTGCATTCAATGAAGATAAAGTAATAACTTGGTAACTTCTTTAAAGGCGATGTCGATGTTGTGCCTCAGTACTGCTGATCAGTTTTCTTATAAGCTTCCCGGAATTTAAACTAAACGCATTAAAATAATGAATCCTTCGCCTGACAGTGAACTACCCTTCTATTCCAAAGTTAAATCACTTTGACCCAACGAGTCCTCAAACGTAATGGGCGTTCGTGCCCGCATCTTTCAACGTCATTAAAGAGTGCCAAAGAGGTTCAAACAATTTCCATTCCACGCAAAGTGATCAGAACAAAATCTTCGTGCACAAACTTTAATAAATAAACAAAAGAACAAAACTTTGTTTAGAAAACATGAAGCCATCAGGAAATACACAAGGACAAAGCCTATACATGGTACTAATTTGGCTTAGGCGTAAAGGTCAAAATGGTAATTTTTAAAAGTAGTAAGTTTTTTGGTACAACATTGTACTGGGTTCATTGTTCATTAATCTAGTTCTGTAAGTAATCAAAAGTGGTACCTAGGTTTTATTATTCAATGTCATTAAGATCGCAGTCACATTATCAATGATATCGGATTCCGATTTGACGATAACAGAAGTAATTGTGTGTTAATTAGGTAATTAATATTAATGAACTGGTACGATTCTTTGTGATTGAACAAAGCATATTTGCCCTTCTTTGTAATAACAAAGCAAATAAATTATCTTTGTGGCATTTTCTCAGTTCAACCTACCTTGGGTACCTCTTCTGAATTATATACATAGAAGTTACAATAAAACGATTTATTGAAAACTAGCTGTCCCGGCGAACTTCGTACCGCCTCAGAATCAAATGTATGAGAAAATGAATTTATTGGTATTCTATGAAAAATTTAAACAAATCTATCCCACGGGAACCATACATTTTACCGGGATAAAAAGTAGCCTATGTGCTATTCCAGACTATAATCTATCTCTGTGCCAAATTTCATCCAGATCCGTTCAGCCGTTCTGGCGTGAAAGAGTAACAAACATCCATCCATCCATCTATCCATCCATCCATCCAAACTTTCACATTTATAATATTAGTATAGAAGTATAGATTAGTATAGATAGATCCTATCCAATCATCATTACCTACTTAGCAAATACTACCTATTATTATTGTATTGTAATTAATAATTTTAATACTTGTTAGAAAACAACAGTTTATATAATATTATACATTTTGTATTGATAAGTTAACTTATACATCAAATTGCAGAAACGCTTCCCTGAAAACAATATGTTAAAATTACAAAATGACAATTGTCTTAGAATCTGCTGATCGTATTTTTCAAATGGATTTATTGGACTCTATATATCAGCTTATTGGACTTCTTTTTCTAAGTCTAAAAAGTCTTCGATGGTATTAGCCCGTCTTTCCCGTTTCTCATCGCTGCTGTCGTCAGAACCGGCTACGGAGGGAACTCGGCTTGGATTGCGGAGAACAGGTTTTCGTAATTGGAAGAAGTTCAGGGACGCTTTCAGCTCCTTTATGAAGACTTCTTTATGCGTCACCTGTAAATTACATTACAATTAACAAAGTAATATATACTTTTTTGTAATAGATGGAAGTTTCTTTAAATGTTACATCGTACACAGATCTGAACAGTAGGGGTGTCTCTTTACTAGTTACGTGTGTTGAAAAAAACTATAGCAATGTGGGCGAGTGTTTATGGATATTCTAGTGACTAACCTGTTCTCGTACGACGATATTGCGGACTTCATTCAAAAACTCGAATGCTGTTATGAACAGGCAGAACACCAGTCCGACGATAAGCACCACGAAGAGTCCAATTAAGTTCTCTATTTCAAGATCGCCTTCCACGTCATTTTTATCGGTTTTCACCTAATAACATGATAATAATATTAATAACCTAATAATAACATATATACTCAATAAGCCAAGACTACATGAACCACACCTATTAGATGGATAAAAAGTGATAATGAATTAACAATTTGTCTTTGAAAATTTATTGTAGAGTATCAAAAATGAACATAAGTTGTTTAGGTAATATTGAGGTTATACATTGATGATTTCGTAGTTTAAATAACTCACTTCACATGTAACTACGTCGTACTTCTCGTTCCACCATTTCTTTTTAATTGCATCCAATTTAGTCAATTCTTTTAATTTCAATATTGCTCTATTGATATGCTTTCTAAAAGGTGAATCTGTAATAGGGACACATACATCTTCAGCAAATGATAAAAATATGTATTAGACGCTTTGCCCTAAATAAACTTTTGCCCACGATTCTGCCCGCACATCGTCATTGTCAAAGCATGATGATTTTTGAGTCTAATCTTAGGCTATCCAATATTGAACGCCCTGTAGCGAAGATTTTCAGTCATCCTCGAGCTAACAGACATACAGACAGGAATTTTAATTGAATAATATATTTTATAAATATCTGCAATGTACACACATGGTCAAGTTATTGTTTTAGATTTCATAAAAGGACACTCACTGGCTGGCATCGCTATCCCATAATCTTTACTATCAAGTTCACCCCCAACTTTTTTAAGATCACAATTTCTTTTTAGTTTATACTCGATGGTGCTCGACTCCATGAAGAATGCGTATTTGTTTTTGCTGTTCCTGACTCTCTTTTCACCTTCGTCATTACTGGAAACTAATACAGCGGGCATCGACATCATGGTATCGTACATTTTGCGATACGTTTTGTCTTTGGACGACTGAAATATTTCAAATATTAGTTGCTATATTTATAATACTAGAGAAATATTTATATTTATTATATAGAAGTTACCAAGGATTCCTAAAACTAAAGCGTGTTGTATAGATAAAATCATAATTATATTTCATTGGCATTGTACAGTCAACGATAGAAGTTCCTTAACTTATGACATTTGCAAATATTAAAAAAAAGTAGGAACCTAAATTTTATAACATACCTTATAGAAAATAAACGCTTACTAAAATCATTCGCCGCACAGTTTTAAAATCACTCATGGTTCTTTATGAAGTTAATACTGCGTAAGTTCTTTTAAAATTGTAATGCAACTAAGTTACCATCCTGATGGACTGTTGTGTTGTGGACTTACCCTGAAAAATTCAAGCGTAGATCCACCATTTAAAGCGCCATACAAGATTTTCGTTTGTTTAGCCAAGTCGTCCACACTGTTGATTGGCTCATTCTCTAAGGCCGATGTCATTGATGCCGACAGTTGAGCGATGTAAGTTTGACACACGATTACCGCAAAAAACCACCACATGCCGCAAACCCACCTTGTGCCTATTGCTCTGAAGAAAACAAAACATATACTTAATATCATATAAGTAAAGAAATGATTATTACTATATTTTAAGCGCAATGTCATGCATCTGAATATTTTTACAGATTATAAAACGTCACAGCTTTGCAGTTAAGCACAAATGCGGTATTTTTGACAGGCTCATTTTTTAAGTACAACGTATCTGAATGTTTATTATTTAGCTATATATTTAAATGTGTACTTAGGTAATATGTCGCAGCCCTGTGTCATAATAGATCCCATTGTTAACCAGGTACAATTCTTAAACGTCCAAATATTTTCCAATTCTTCAGGATCTTTTTCACACGGTTCCGGATTCTCCCAATCGGCTGGTGATATTCTGAAATTATTATACAATAATGTTAAAACTAAATAGAATTCATTGAACTTTTGGCGGAAAAGGGAAGATATTTCAGCCAGGCAGGTATGCCTGGCGGGGCGGCCTTTAAGTCCCGATGGTTTTAGTCGGGATCTTGTACATATGCTATGTTCCCCGAAAACATATAGCGCGTTTCAGAATTGAATGGAGAACCGTTATTTATTCTGAATGTCATCTGTAGCGTCATCTGTGTGGCTTGTGGCGAGGTGGAAGAGGTCCCTACAAATGAATATACTCAACTCTGGCCACAACAAGCCGAAGTGCTGTAGAGACATTGAGGTATTGTATACTATTACCCAGTATTGAGACACACAAAAGGCGTTAAAATAATTATTTACCTAGCACAAATGAACAGTACCAATGATACCGCAAAATAAGCTGTCGCCGTGTGCATCCACACATCGACAGTGTATGGGTTAAGAAAAGAGAACATCCCGGGAGCCACTTCGCGTTCCTGAGTGAATAAAATACTGATTCCTAGAGTCATAAAGGGCACTGAGAAGTCGACGACTTTTTTTCGTTCCTCTGTTATAGTTAGATCGCAGACTGCTAAGTCAGCACTCTGTAAAGTAAATAAATAAAAAGTAACTACATAATATGGACTATTCTATCTATTCCTTAAAGAGCTTGGAAGATTTCATGACCACTTACTTTATCTAAAAGATCACCAATCAAACCATCCCATTTTTTGGTCTGTGGATCTAATTTACCGTATCCTTTGTCCTTTTTATGAACAAATTCGTAAGTGTAATTATATTTTTCCTCTTTGAAAATCTTGAATATCTCCTTCACCAAGTCGACAGAGAAACCTTCAAAGTTTGGATCGGCGTCCTCGTCTACACACGTGTCATCATCTTCTGGACAGGGAACCTTGTCAGAGAAGTAGGGTCTTGCTTTACGGGATATGATCTGCAAGTAAATCACCTTTATTGAATACTATTACCGTTACTCAAACAGTTCAGGCCACACAATCTGTGTGGCTTTATAACATAATTCTTAAGTTACTTACAATAAAGTGCTTATTTGCCTGTACTCCACCTCCGTCGTCAGAAGGTGGTCTGGTTTCAATAATGGCATCAGGGTTTGCCGATTCCCACCTACCAACAGTGTTAATTTTCTTTTGGTGAATTTCATTAACATATAACACATAGTTCTTTCGTCGGCCAAATTCATCAAATTCTATATTTCCAGTAACACCAACAGTCTTTGTCTGAAACATAGATTAGTAAAATATACCTGAGTACCCTATTTACCCTAACTTAAGACAGTGTAATATTTAAAGCAAGGGTAACTCAGAATAATGATTACCTTTAAAATTTGTTGTTGGAGTTCAGCTCCGAATAACCAAGGATATTCTTCATTACAACTGAACCTCTGTGCTTTTAAGTTATCAATCGTTTTCAGAGCTTTCGCTACGTGATTAGCTACATCATCCATTATTATTGCTTCAATCTGTTAAAATTAAATTTACAATTTGATTTTTAATTCAAAAAGGCATCTCATTAAGATACATCGACACACATTAGTTAATTAAAATCATCAATTTCATCTATATCTACTGTTGTAATGAGATTATTAACCTCATAGTTTGACACTTTGGCTGAATAGTCCGGTGGATCGGCCCATTTCCCAACTCGCGGCGCTAACGAATGCTGTGCCTCCATGAGGTTGATGTACTCCGACATGCTGATCCACGTGACGTTCGACGGCAAGTTCATGAAGCTCTCCGCAACTATCGTACTATCCATGCTCACAAATATATAGTGCTGCGAATATGAACACATAAAGCTCATTGAGTCACCATTGATATTTAATAGATACTGATCCTCATTATCTGACATTGGAATTAAATAAGTTGCTGAAGAATTAAAAGAAGAAGAAGTCGAGTGAAGATACCTGTTCAAGGTATCTTCTAGGCAAGTATGCTCCATCGTAGATCTCATCGTCACTTACCATCAGGTGAGATCGAGATTAAATACTTGCCTATAATGTAATAAAAAAAGGTGTTAGGTTTATACTTATTCAGGGTAAAAGATTTAGAATAAAATATAAAAAGGTAGTATAAATATGTGGGGTCTATATACCTGATAATCATTAAACATTTTTAATTCGGCAGCCTCTTTCATATATTTTTTGATACGATCAGCGTGGCAGTCCAATAGGAAGCGGCTGACATCTTGATATTTAACGAGTCTCTTAAATATCTGAAAGATTATTTAATCGACTAACGTAAGTATAGACGAATTCGTTAAAGTTGCTGTAAAATTATAGCGGAATAAACATTTACCTGACGATTATCCCCATCTGGGTCTAGTTTGTGTACTGTAATTCTAGATTTATCGGTGATCACAGATAGAATCTTTTGCACTCGCAATAGTCCTAAAATGGAATCATAATTTTATTATATATACAATTTTATTACAATCTATATGTATTTATGTGTTGTGTATACAATGTATGTGTAATGTATACCTATGTAGTATTAGTACAAGTTGTTTCGTAGATAATTCATTTACTGATAGAGTTCAATACTTTGTTTTATCCATATAAACTAAAATAAATATCGCCAGACAAACACACCAACTATACGGTCCCACGCTAATCAACGCTTGTATCATAGGTACCGTTCAATGGACTAAGGGCGAACCGTGTGTATATAAAACTTATATAGATATTAAACATCATGACTCGGGTACAAACATTCGTGCTCATCACACAAAGTTTGTCCTTACTAGGATTCGAACCCGGGACCCGCAGCGTAGAAGGCAAGGCAAGCCACTGAGCTAATCAGGTCATCAAATATATATGTTACATACCGAAAGTATCTTCATAAAGAGCTGCAAAATTCTCCCATTTGTAATACTGGAGGAGTTTTCCGTAAGCCAGTGCGAGTTCATCAGAGTCTGGGTAAAAATTTATTGTCATCTTTTTGAAGACGGGTTCGTCAACGGCATTTTCGTCTTCATTATTGCCATCTTCTTGTTCAGTTTCGTCGCTTAGATATAACTCAGGATCTATGGGTTGCCATGTGGCTTGTATGTGCGGCAGGTTTCCCATCGCAGCCTGATCTCTAATCGCACCGTCAGATATTGGATTTTGTGGTCCGAAAATAGCTACTGGATGCATGTTTTCTTTTGAACATACTGAAAAAAATATAACCTTTTGGCTATGAAAGAATAAAAGAATACAGTTCTTAGGTTTATTGCACTTACATTCGCTCCACACTGTGTAGCTATCGCTCCTCTTTGTTTCTATGGTAACTGGGTCCAACACGTTCACATGATGCATACTCTCGTTAAACGCCAGTCTCTGGGTGTTAGCATTCACCTCGAATATACCCACTGCAAGTAAATGTTAGGGTTCAACCAAGCTGAAGCACGTGTTTGAATATATAAAGACGGCAGAAATCTCGTTATAGAAACATGCATCACCAGTTCAAACCCCAGCTCGCACGTTTGGGATTTAAAGGTTTCATATGCGAATTTCATTAGCATCAGGAAAACATCGTGAGGAAACCAGCATGTCTGTAGAACCTAATATGTTGTTAACATCATGTGTCACTGGTATAGTATTTTTATTATGGAACACTCACCTATTTGATACGATTTTTGAGGTCCATCATCGTGGTGCCGAAACTGAGACTCACACATTTGAACATAAAGACCAAGGATTACTAAAAACCACCACATTTCATATTTTGTTTACTATTATTATGATCGCATGGTTCACCCAATTTTCACTAGAATTTGTGGACGAACCACTCGGCGAATGAATGTCGGCTCGCCGTTCACTCACACAAAATTAAACTTTTACAGAGTCAGAAAAGTATAGAAGCGACGTCGCAGCTGTAGGTTTATTAATGGATTATGAATAATATTAACTATATCGTTCCAATGAACTGGTGCCTAATTCGATTGAAATATTTATTAAATTCCTGGTGCCCTTATCCTAAAAACATTTTCTCATTTTTGTTCCCTTGCATCATGTTACGGTTGATCAGTCGCATTCCCACACATATTTCATCATGCCAATTCTCAAGATATATTTTTTAAAAATCTATATTTTCTTCTGAGAAAAGAAAGTAGGTACCTACTAAAAGTTTGTAAGTCTTTGTCAGACTTTGCTAAAGCCGTAACGTCGTCCGTCCATATGCGCCGGCGACGCGTGTCCGCGCACGAGACGTGACCTAAAACAGTTTTCCAAAAATACTTCAGACGGTGTGGAGGCGGCTGTCACACCGCATGCCGACTTAACAACTCTTACAGGACCTAAAATGATAACATTGAACCATATAATACTTATCACAACTATAATTGTGTGCATACAAAATGCTGGAGCCGAAGTCACTACAAGCTTCCCGATCGGTATGTCAATAGTTTAAAGTTTCTTGTTGACATTATAAATATTTTTATTTTTGTTTTCAGGAGGACTGTTCAATCAGCTAACACTGCAGAGCTCCTTACAGGCATTTCGGAATATAATTGAGTCGAGCCGGACGCGCACGTACCACGGCAGGTACTTGGAATCGCAAGTTGTGGATAGTTATTCAACTTCTTTAGAACGTGAGTCATTTTGTTTTGATGCATTTTTGTCGAGCTTGTTTTCATGCTGGTACTCGTAACGCCATCTATTCGCCGGTTTTTTTATAAATAATCTGCATATCAGTGGGATATTAACCATTGTGTGTTTATAAATGTGTACAAGCGAAGGAAATTAAAGTGAAATAGTAAAACATTACGTAACGTATTCACAATTTTATAAGAATTATCAATAAATACTCGACACTATCAAAAATTGCTTTATTTTCTAGCCGATAGTCGACCTAAATGAAAGAAGAAGTAAAAGGTGATTAAGATCATATTCCCAAAGAATGGTATGCTTTAAAAATAAATATTTTCAATATTTCAGTGTGTTCGTTCACCTCTAAAAGCAAAGGGATTGTGGCATTGATAGATGCTCGACCCACTAACGGCATTTGCGATACTATTTGCTTACTGTGCAACCGACTCAACGTAAGTACTATCACCTCGGACCAATTATAAATAGTACATTTACGCCCGAACACTCGAACAATACTCAAATATTTTGGTGAACCACGGAGTAGATTCTTTAGTACCATCCGTGGGCAAATGGGTCCCATACAGTATAGGCTCGTTTTTTGTAATTGTTAATAAGTACTTGTATTGCTGAAATGAGCCATTTAATATATAACAATTATACTTATAATATCGCGAGACCAACACACCAAATGCGCGTTCCCAAACTAAGTAACGCTTGTATTAAGGGTACCGCATGAACAGGAGCGATCCCAGTATATAATACTTATATATATTAATATCCATGACTCGGACACAATAATTCGTGTTCATCACACAAAGGCCGTCTTTACCAGGATTCGAACCCGGGAACCGGAAGCAAAAAGCAGGGTCACTATCAACTGCGCTCATCTAGTAATCAGGTTAGGTGTCTTATTAATATTTCAGATATCACATCTGTCCCTGGGATGGGAACCCGCGAACACTATGGAGGAGGACTTTTTTACATTTTCCTATCATCCCCCTCCCGAGCTAATTTCTAAAGCCTACGCAACACTAATCAAGGACATGCAGTGGGATAAATTCACAATCTTGTATGAGGACGACTCCAGTAAGTATGAAAAAAATACAATGCGATATTTTTCTAATATAAGTAATAATATATAATATAAGTACTTCATAGACATCGCAGTACCAAACACGCGCGTGTATTTTGGTATTTTTTTGCAATATACATTAAAACAAACGACAACTAGTCTCTTAAAGATAAATGTATTATTTATATACAGACTATTAGATGGATTCAAGAGCGATTATTTATTTTGTATAACAGGTTTCATCCGACTCCAAGAAGTTATTAACTCTTGGCCCAGTACAATGGAACCGATATTATTTAAAAAGCTCGACCCTAATAATGACAATAGAGAAATATTCAAAGATATACTCAAAGTGGAACGAATGAGTTACCACATACTAGACTGTCATGTGGAAAATATTCAAAAATATATGAAAGAAATCACACTAGTTGAAAATTCGACGGAATATTTGGTAGGTATAAAAACACGTGCCCTTTTTTTGCTAAATTTTAATTAGTATCCATTATTAGGTACAGATGGATTTTAGATGGTAAAAGATGAAATGTAAGTTGACCATGTCTGTACGCTCATTACGACAACATAACCACACATACTTAGATGAAACTTGGCATGGTAATAGCTTCTATCCCACCTCAATATCAAGAAACCATTTTATTCCGGCTGGAAAATAGGTTTAACCGAAAAACTGAATCTTAAAATGCAATGGGCACAACTTATATGTGGCATGGTGAATCAATTAAATATACCTGGTCTTCCTTATTTATAATTTTCAGAGTTTTATTTTGACGAATCTAGACGCATATTCAAAGAACTTTGAAGGCATTCCTGACCTAATGGCAAACGTTTCCACACTGCATGTAGCTTTACCGAATAGTGAGAGATGGAAAGATAAAGGGATGGGTGGTGATAGTGAGATAATAAAGGTGAGAATAGCTTACATCACAATCTATCTGCTTCTTTCTTTCGATTGCCCAGTCTAACTGATCTTAACGTTGTTCAAAGCCCACAAAGCTGGTCCACGCGTCTTATTCCTTATATAATGTATATGTCCAATTTTCTTTTATAGCTGTCTCGCTCTATATCAGACGATTGGCTCCGACCATTTGTTGTACAGACATTATTCCTTCACATCATTTAAGACTACTTTCCTTATTTCAGCTAGAGACTGCCCTAGCCGCCGACGCTCTTAACCACATTGAAATAGCAATCAGAAGTATAAATGAGAAACCATCAAGTATGTATTTACCCCCACTGTGCCTTACAGGCAGTCGATCTGAATACAGGCCCTGGCCCTTTGGCGTAAGACTACGAGAAGCATTGATGAAGGTAAATATTTCTTCGTTAATATTATTAAACTGCAAAACGTATGTATTAAACGTAATGAGCACCTCGAAGTCGCGGTGTAGGAAGCTGAACTAATCTCTAGCTAAATAATGTGTGTTAAAATCTGTGTGGGCTGGACTATGGAAAATATAAAATTAATTAGTGCAGGCAAAATAATCTTGCACATTTTCAGACAAGTATTACCGGATTCACGGGAAACATATCGTTCGATGAAGTCGGAAGAAGGACCAACTTCAAATTGCATTATTCAAAACTGAATGAAGACAGTCGATTCATACACGCGGGCCACTGGTACTCGCAGACCAACGTTCTTACAATGGAGAACAAGGTCTCCGATCGATCTACGGCTTTAAGAACTAACTCTAAAATAAGGGTAAGTGTTTTTGGTATTGTGTTGTCTAATAAGTAACGATTATTTACTTTCATCATACTAGCCGGTACAGTACATTGATGATTTGATTGGCACAGTTGGCAGTGAACTTGATTTTTAACCGACTTCAAAAAGGAAGAGGTTCTCAATTCGGTTGTTTTTTAATTTTTTTTTATGTTTGTCACCTCATATCTCCGTCATCAGTGAACCGATTTTAAAATTATTTTTATATGAAAGGATATGCTTGGTCTGTCAAATAAACAGTCGGTGCCAAATAAACAGCCAACGAAGAATAACAAAAGTATACTCAGTAATGAGATGCGCGGACCAATTTGTAGGTATAGTCTTTGGCGCGGACCGGCAATACTCGACTCAGTTGTTTATTTGGCACCGACTTCAGATTAGTTAAATATTTGATTTAGTTAGACAAGGTAGATTTCAAGGTTAGATAATTGTTTGCTTTTTGGTTTTTTGAAGACGGTTTTTATTTTGTTAAAAAGTTATTTTATTGTACCTAGCGTCCAGTATCCAAATCCCGGTGGGGGCAAACTTTGGGTGACTAGCATGAATATTTGTAGGTACCCGTCTCATGGACGTTCACCATCTAGGTATATTAGTAATTATATACTAAATCCATTTTATGGTACCCATACTACAAGGTTTGATTATTTTGGGACCATACAGTTGTTGTGTTCCTCTGGATATATTATTTTTATTGAATTACGTTCAGGTGGTGACTAGGAAAGGACTACCCTACTTCGACACCAACGGAACTCATCATCGAGGGTACGCTGTGGACCTCATCGACATGATTTTTAAAACTATAAAAGAACATCAGAACTTGGATTTCGAATATGAATTTTATAGAGCTAGTGGTGATAAATACGGGAATCCTATAGAAGGTACTAAGAAATGGGATGGAGTGATTGGAGAATTGCTGGAACACGTAAGTCATGTTTCAATTACCATGTTATTATTATTAATCGTACAACTACTTACGACATCAAACACACGTCACGAACCATCGCAGTTTACAGAGTAATTATTAATACTGTTTTTATAAAGATTAGTAGTTATTCTTAAGCACATAACTTACTTGTATTCCCGATTGCCCCTCCAAGAAGCCAATTTAATATTTTATTAATCTTTTTATCCTCAATTTATAGAAGTTTTAATGAATTTATGATTGCATTAAAAAGCGAATTTGAGAAAAAAGAGTAGTCTTTACAAAGTTTTGTGCAAACATTCAATATGTTTGAGGCAGCCCTCTTGGCTGGTCATTAGGTAATGTTATAAGCTGTTGATTATGGCTAACAATAATTTCAAAATCTCTGTTTCAGAAAGCGGACTTAGGTATCTGTGATTTGACTATTACCTCCGAGAGGAATTCTGTGGTGGACTTTTCAATTCCTTTCATGACTTTGGGTATAAGTATGTTGTTCAAAGAACCGGATCCAGTAGTTCCAGATATGTTTTCATTCATCAAGCCTTTGGCCTTAGACGTTTGGCTGTACCTGGCGACTACCTATGTGATCGTGTCTTTTGTACTACTTATTTGTGCGAGGTAAGTGTGGTCGTAACGAGAGGATATGTATACAGGGTTTGTGAGAAAGACAAAATAATATTTAAGGTACTTGAATATAAGGTAGGATTTGTATTTGCTCAGAATTGAACAGACTATAAGTTACATGACTATGCATTCTTGGGAAAACTTTTGAAACACATCCAAATGCAGTAGGTGCATGGCCAAAATAGCGGCCACTATTCTCTTATAAATAAAAGTTGAATATTTTGCGTAGAACTATTATTGTGCGAGTTTATAAGATTAATGTAGGTAATTCTTTATTTCAAAGAGGTTGAATTTTGATCTAATTTTAGCTTATTATTTTATACTAAAGCATGAATAAATAAAAAAACTAGATATGTAACATGAAACGGCGTTAAATTTAATATCTAGATTGAACTTGTATTGCCGAATAAAGTTTTGCTACCGTGCAGATTTCGATATGTAAATATAAGAAAAAATACATTAATTTCCAGAATGTGTCAAGACGACTGGGTCAATCCCCACCCGTGTAATCAAAATCCAGAGAATCTGCAAAATATCTGGAGTCTCTACAACTGTATGTGGCTGACTATGGGTGCTATTATGACTCAGGGATGTGACATTTTACCAAGGTAACAAAAAAGTATAGAGTTCAATAATATTGTAGAAATTAAGAAAAAAAAATCCAACAAGTTCGGGGTATTTGGAGATATTTCTTGTAATTTTTTTCCTATTTCGTATCCTCGGATTCACTGATTACCGTCAGAAAGTTATTCATAGCCGTTAGGTATTTACACAATGAAACTGCCATCAAAGAGCTTGAATTGTTAGAGCTTCAGACTTTCGGTAACTATAGCCAGTCGCCGTTTAAGCGATGATTGCTAAAAAGTTAGCTTGCCCCTATAACCTGCATTAGTGTCACAGACACATCAATGAGTGATATTATGTGCGTGTCTGGTGGGTAAACAGTTAAATACCTATGGATCAATTTTGATTTTATAACCAGAGCCCAGTTTATCGTACGAGGTCCGGAAAATGTCCGGAATATGGAACCTACTAAGTGTATTTCCCAGAACTCTTCAAGCAACAACCTGTACTATGATTTTGAGTCCTGCCTACACTTCTTTCATTTCAGGGCGGCAGGCTCTCGGTGGGTGACAGGCATGTGGTGGTTCTTTGCTCTCATCGTGACTGCTTCGTATACCGCCAACATGTCCACCTTCTTGAGTAACAATCGGCGAAACAACGATATCAAGGACATCAAAGCACTCGCAGAACAGAATGAAATATCATACGGGGCGGTTTTCAATGCGTCTACATATAAATTTTTTAAAGTAAGTTTAGTTATAGTTTCTTGTTCCTCACTCAATTGGTTAGTTGATACGACTAGTATTGAATTTAGCGCAAAATAGTAAACTAGAACATACAACGTATTTTCGTGTAATTAATGTGACTACTAAACAATTTAAAAGTTATTCGCTCTTGGCAAATGGAAGAGTTTGTTTGTTTCAAATTCTACCTATGATCTTTGTACCTTTATCGTATTTCTTATGTTCCATTCTTAAACGTAGGCGTTAAATACTCAGAGGGTGCTCTACTCTTTTGAAGAATCAGTGTACACATAAGAGTGGTAACAGAATAAAAATTATATTTTCAGAATTCAAACGATTCAGTATATTCAAAGATATGGACTGTGATGAGTTCAGCAAAACCTACAGTATTTACAAAGAATAACGATGAAGGCAAGGATCGTGTTCTGTGGAGTAAGGGGAACTTCGCCTTTTTTATGGAATCTACCGCCATTGAATATTATACGAAGAGGAATTGTAAATTGAAAATGGTCGGATCTAAGCTTGACTCTAAGGAATACGGTATTGCTATGCCGAAGTGTGAGTATTATTTAAACGTTATATATACATACGTAGTACCTAAATAATACATTGATTTAGCTAATAGAGGCGTGTAGTAATTGAGCGAGGCCTATAATAACTTCTACGTCTTTTCATAAGCTACCAATACCTATCTTATTTGACAGATTTTTACCGGAATACCGGCACTGCATATATTCCAAAAACAAATAATAGAAAACATTGTAATTTATTGATCGACGCTTATAATATGTTCGCCTTCGCTCGTATCATATTACAGATTTTCCACACAAAGGATTGGTTGACAACGCAATTCTACTGATGCAAGAAGCTGGTCAACTTGAAACATTAAAAAACAAGTGGTGGGAACATGAAGATAACACCGAACAATGCGAAGTATGATCATTTACCGATTCATAAGTATAATTAAATCGTTCAATTGGTGTGTTTGACTGGCAATATTTATTAACTTAACTATGAAGATATCATTACTATTATTTACCTAAGCACTATTAACTGCTTGATATTGGTAAAATACCCATAATTGGTTGGGTGATTGGGTGGTTGAGGTGAAACTAAAGAAGAACCTAATTGGATTTTTTTCATAATTCAGAAATCGAAGGAAGAAGACGACAGCGGGTCTTTGCAGATGGATGACACGAGCGGTATATTCTTGGTACTCGGCATAGGAGGCGTGTTAGGATTTTTCGTGGCCATCATAGATTTCATGCTCGACGCCCGTCAAATCAGCGTGAAAGAAAAGGTTAATTGAAGTTTCTTATTCGATATTTTTCTTAAAGAGACCCTCAAAAAGAGATTAAAAAATTTGCAAAATTTTTTTCGTTACGACCTTACGAACTGGTAGAGCTAATCTATGTGTATAAGACACTTTTATCACTCATTAACTTTGAATAGCTTTTTTTATCAATAATAGAAAAGCTTAACATGCTTTCAAATAACGACAAAACAAAGGTGAATGAAAGTAAAGCAGTTGATAAAATGAAGTCGTAGTTTAGTTCAGCCATTTATTGACGGGGGGGAAATCTTCGAAAGTTTAGCCTACTTCTACCAACATAAGCGTCTTTGTCTGCTCCTAAAGAACCTTAAAACTTGTATTGTTTGATTAACCAGGTGACGTTCTGCGAAGCGCTGTCGAGCGAGTGGCGCGCGTCTCTCGACCCTCGCCAGTTGCACAAACTGGCGGCGCCACCTCGCTCCGCGCCACCCTCCACGGCAACCCCCTCCCCACAGCGCGAGCGTTCACAATCACGGGCCGTTTCGGTCCTTAGAGCCGCAACATCCTTTATTAACTTTGACGAGATCTATTGATAAATAATTACAACCGGTGGCGAAGAATTTAGTCAAACAGACTAAATAAACTAGGTATTTAAGTTGGTAGGTGGTGTTGGCAATATTATAGATAACATACGTCTCATGAAAATTAGCATTGATTAAATATTAAGCTTGTAAATAAAGCAAATTAACGTTTATTATGTAATTTAATAAAGAACTTGAATAATTCTACGTCAGTTACTAGTCAGTTATATATTTTGCTATTAACCATTAGGTGGGGAAAATAATTCAAAAGGAAATCGTCTATATAATATTTTTATTGTTTGAATATATCAAGATGGAACAAATCGACTGCTGATCGTAGTACTGAGGAAGCACGCGATGCTCCGTTTGATTCGGAAGCAGAAGATGAAGGCCGTGAGTGCCTCACTGGCTTTTCAGTTTCCCAGAAACTTAAAGCAAAAGTCAATTCAGCCCAGAGCGCTTCTAACTGGGTCATCTGTAATATCGGAGAAGTAGCATTAGCATTATAATGGATCTTATAGGGGAATATTTTTATTCGATGGTACAGGTATTCGTTGGGCCTTCCAAGTTATTTCGATATGAATGTCATCCACCCTAATGGGACGTACCTTCTGTTCGATAGCGACTTCTCTAACGTGCCAAAGGAATTCGAATATACCCATAGCGGCCGCTATCCCGCACCCTATACCTAATACAACGAATACGCCACCCACATTATCCACTCCTAACTCTTCAGCACTGCCACCATCTTCCGTTGCTTCTTCAGCCTGAAAGAGCCAATTCAATTACTTACTTTATTGATTTGGTACATGCAACTCAGTGTGAATTGTTCCGAAAGGCGTTAGATATATAATTATGAATTCCGATGAGTGTTTTAGATTCGGTTATTTGAATCAACTGTCGTATTTAGTTAAAAACATATTGTTTAACGAAAGTTCAATCATTATTCAGTTTGCATTTGTTTGGTGATAAGTATATATTAAATTATGTACCACACAGGCTTCTTCTTTTGGAGCTTTCCACCAGCGATTTTTAATTTCAACCAACATACCGCTTTCTGCTAATTTCAATAACGCATTGTCCACTGCAGTTCGGTAGGATGAATCTAATAATGGAAGAAGTAACGCAAATTAAAATAAATATCTAACATCACCTGCCCTTTTTAATGATTTATTGCTTACCAAATGGCATAGCTATTCCATAGCCTTTCGAGTCCAGCATGCCGCCGACTTGCATCAGGTCACAATGTCTCTCAAGTTGGTAGTCGATAGCGGTTGACTCCATAAAGTAAGCATACGCTCTTTTACCCTTCATTACTCTTTCTACACCTTCTTCGTTGTTTTGGACGAACACTGATGGCCTCGCTGATTCCATAGCACCCCACATCCTTTGGTAGTTTGACACGTTTGAACGCTGTATACATTTCAATGCAATAAAAAAATATTAGGTACATAATACTAGACATAGTCTGCAAAGCCTAGTTGCACGAATCAATCACTCGCACTGCTTTTCCCAAGCGCTGCATCCGTCGTTCGCTTCACTGCGTTACCACGCGCGGCATATGCCCACGGCCCCAGGTCGCAGCGTGGTCGGGCAAAAGGCAGCTATTGAAATGAGATTGGAATACTGCATATATGGAAGGTAAAGGTGCTGATTATATGATATGTTTTACCTTAAAAAATGAATACGTAGATCCGCCAAGTAAAGTCCCATATTTAATTTTTGTTTGCAAAGCAAGATCCTCCGCGCTTTTTATAGAATCGTCCATTGCAGCATTAGTCAGGAAGGCGGCTAGGTTTGCAGTGTACGACGAACACATTATTAGAGCAAAGAACCACCATAATCCGCAAACCCATCGAGTAGAATAACCTCTATAAAATAATTATTTGTGAGACAAGGAGAAAATCCGTATTAATACAAATTTTCGTATTTTTTTTCAAAGGGATCTGTCGTACATAGATTAAAGTTTATATCCTTTTGGGCTTAATATCTGTTGTGTTCCACAACATTAGTCACTTACTTTGGTAAAATATCGGAGCCTTGCGTCATTATAGAGCCCATAGTAAGCCAGCAAGAATTCTTGATGTGCCAAATATTTTCTAATTCTTCTGGTGACTTATCGCAAGGATGAGGGTTTTCCCAATCATTTGGAGCCAGTCTGAAAAAAAAACAAATTTTATAAGGTCGACGGTTACATAAATCTTTAAGCCATCGGGTAAAGTAATTACCTGGCTAATACATGAAGTAATAATGAGACCATTAAGTACGCAGCAGCCATATATATCCAAACATCAACTGAAAATGGCTTGAGAAATGAAAACAGCTCCGGTGGTGGGGAAATAGGCTTCGAGTATAGAATACTAATGCCAAGCGTCATGAAAGGAGTCGTGAAATCCACCGAAGATCGTCTTTCGTGTGTTATTGTCAAATCACAAATAGCTAAATCTGCTTTCTGGAAATGATAATTTATTGAAAAAGCAAGTGTATTAACGGTTCTTTAGGTATGTAGTAACATTGCTACTTTACATACCCTTTCCAACAGATGTCCCACTAGACCATCCCATTTTTTTGTCTCTTTGTTGTATGAGCCATATTTATTTTCAGGTACTATTTCAATTTCGTAGTTCAAATGCAATGTCTCTTTCAATATTGCGTGGATTAGATCTTTAGAATATCCTTCATATCGATCGTTTCCTGTCAATGTTTCGCCTTCTTTGGGTATGATTTCGACTAAATATGGTGGTCCGATTCGCGAGACAACTTTGAATGTTTTGTTTTGCCATTTCTCTGCTAAGCGATCGGAAACTTCTGTGGCCGACCGCACATATGCAAAGCCTGTTTCTGCATTCCATTTAGCAATACTATTGAATCCTACATTCGAGAGCTCCATTATTTCTACGTTGAAGTTTGTTCTTTCACCTGTTGTGTTGTCTAAAGTTATTTTGTCTGTTATTCCGACTATTGGGTTCTGAAAGTTTAATTCATATTTTATTTTAATGTTGATCGTTACACTATGGTCATATGCAGACTTAATACCTACGGTTAACAAATGGTTTGTAAATTCTTGTCCTAGTTCCCACTCATCTTCGGAATCGCAATCAATCTGTTGGGCTTCTAATGTAAAGCCTGCGGGAGCGTTTTCCGCCGCATCTGTTATAAGTCTCGCTGCATCACTAGCGAGAGCAGCTTCTACCTGAGAGTACAATATTATTAATTGAATTGCAGGAATTCAGTCTAAATTTAAAATCCAAAAATATTAATAGAATACGAACCGTGATTTCATGTGTTTGTTTCGGAATTTTAACCTCGGATGACTCCCTTACTTTCCAATCGGCTAAGTAAGATCTGGTCCTTGAATCAGAATGATCAAAAATTCTCAAACATGTAACGTTCGATAATCCGTAGCGTAACTCAGCGAGGTCTAGTGTATGAGCATCCAGTGACATGAGAACGTAGCTCTAAAAAAGATGCGTAAAATTAAAATTTATGAATGAATGCAATCACATAAATTTACTTAGAATACATAAATCTAATCTTGACTTGTCAAGATTTGTAGCGGACCTACCATGTAATCCTGAAAAAAGTGGACATCATTTGCTTGGCGCAAATAGTCAAGAACCCTTTCTGGTGGACAATCTAAAATAACCCTCGTTTCCCCGGTCGCTTTCAATGATTTAAGTAATGGACGATTATCTTCTCCCGGCACCAATCTTCGCACCAGCCATTTTACGTCTGGATCAGCATGTTTTAGAATCTCCTGTAGTCTTATGAGTCCTGGAGTTTAAAACACTGAAGATTAAAAAATAAGTCCTAAACTATAATACTAAAGGCGCAATACCCTAAGGTTTACCATGGTCATCATCATAGAGCAGCGTATACGATCTCCAATCATTGTCTTTAACGAAAAGTGCTATAGCTTTAGAAAGAGCAACCGCTTCTGGGTACAAATTGACGCCTGGAGGACTTGGTTGCTCTTCCCCTCGAGGTCGAGGAGGTCGCCACACTGCCTGGAAGTGAAACATACTCTTAGAAGAAACTATCATAGCCTCTTTTCTTTAATCAAATATGAACTTAGCGATTGCGGGAAGGGACCACTGCATTGTTTTCCAATTATGAACCTTATGCGTTGATGTATAATTAAGGAAGCGAACAAAATCGAACTTCCCTCAGATGGCAGTCTGTCACGAGTGTCGCGACCCTAACTAATATACAATCTCCGCGGTACGAAGCGAAACCAATAGAAAAATTGACACTTATTTTGCCTCTTAACAAGGTATCATCATCTTGGCTTCGAATGAGCAAATTTGATTTACAATTTGAATGAATAAAAGTATGACGATTCTGCGCTGTATCCAATCCGAATTACTAAGTCGGTTCGTACTACAATTATTTGATCATGCGTCAGCTAAGCAGAGCAAATTCAAATAAGCAGGAGAACAAAAGCAGACGATGAAGTCTAAAATGTGCCTGTAGTTATTGTCGAGAAATATACGTCAGTTACTAAGCCGTGCAATGTTGTACTGCGTTAATGAAAATGTACGGTCGTCGGTCGGGTCGGCTGTGCCTCCCGGCCCTTGTTATTCACGAGTTCGATTGAGCAGCGACTGCGCGACGCAATTATGAAGTTGGAAACTGCTGAACGGAATGAGTTTCACAAATGAATTTCGCTTTTGTATAACTGTAAAATCTACGTTGGATTTATTTAATGTTGTAATTGAATGCAAGGTGTTGCGAAAATTTAATAGAGACACCTATGTACCCATCGAACTGTGACGTATTTGAGTTTCATGTGTAGATTTTTATGAGGTCATTTATGTGTAAGAAATTTTGCTGATAAACCCTATCCACAACTTATGGGACGGATGTTAAATAAGTTGTGGATAGAGTTTATCAATATAGTTCATCAGCTCATTTCAAATGTGCCTATCAGTTAAATAACCTGTACAAATGGACGGGCGGTCATTTATCTATACTAATATTATAAATGTGAAACCTTGGATGGATGGATGGATAGATGGATGGATGTTTGTTACTCTTTCACGCCCGAACGGCTGAACGGATCTGGATGAAATTTGGCACAGATATAGATTATAGTCTGGAATAACACATAGGCTACTTTTTATCCCGGTAAAATGTATGGTTCCCGTGGGATAGATGTTTTATTTTTTCATACTTTTTATCGCGGGTAACACCGCCGGGCGCATCTAGTCATTAATTAAATGTGGATATTTCGAATAAGGAATAAAATTTTTAAGTTGATTGAGCCAAAACAATATTTTTAAGCATATGCAGAAATATCTTTACATTTTTTAACCATGCAGTATAACATACGCACTTGTATGTGAGGTATTTTGGCAGCCCGGCAGCGCGCTTCCACCACTGATGCGGACACCGGGTCAGTGGGCCCGAACACCGCGACTACACCACTGGATATCAGCTTACACGCTGCAATTCACAATCTAAATGTACCGCTAATGTCCATTGCCTTAGCTGTATGGGTTCTTTAGCTAAATGGGTTCATGGTGAACAAGTGCAAGATAAAAGCAGCCCATTTAGAAAAAATGACTGTCTTATTTAATTCACGCACCTTCTTTCTAAAGGGCTCTTTCAGTTAAAACAGTTGGTGAGTTGCTACAATCCTGTTACAGTACGCTTTTGGATTGCACACGGATTCAATACTGCCTAAACTAAAACTGCCCTAATCATTATCATTACAGTAGGATCCTTCATATGTAACATAAAAAAAAATACAATTGAATTGAGAACCTCATCGTTTATTTTGAAGTCTGTTAAAAGTCAAAGACAATACAAAACTCAAAACGCAATACGAGAGTCAAAAGCAAATACAATACAGTTTTGATTACAATTAATCTCCTGTAATAGTATCAGAAATTATATATATTGATGAGAATAGATATATATTAAATCAAAATTAATTATAACGTTTGCCATATTTAATTAATTTACTCACACAAACATGATTAAGCTCTACAGATTGCTAAATAATATAAGTTTTTTTTTCTAAAATCATGCCCCCAGTAGAAGCTTTTGATGTTTCGTTTATTTAATTATGAAATTATGTTCAATATTTATTTAAGTTTCAAAGCTTTGGAGACAGCTTAGAAATGGAAAATTAATAAATTCTGTGATACTTATATTAAAGATATATCAACCTTTGTACTACTTAGTTAACGTTAACGAGAATATTAGAAAAGTAATTAAATCTTTTAAAGGATTCGCCGACAATATCAAAATAGTTAGTAGAATTATTTTTTGTGAATATTGAATTTAATAAATCTTTAACTGGATAATATAAAATACACTAGTTATTTACAAAGATATCTACATGAAAAAATATGATAAATAATGAATATAATATTTTGCTGTTGAAATGTTAATTTTATTTAAATGTTTACCGGCTTTGGAGGCAGAAAAACTGTCCCCGAAGGAGGCATACTCGACTTTCATGATGAAATGGTACCGTTCGCTCTCCATCGAAGCCCTGGCCAGGGTCGAAGCAAACGCAACTTCTGTCACAGTGTTCGGTGGAAATATGGCCCCTAGATAACAACATTTAAATACATTTATATTCATTCGAGCACCGCACAAAACTGAAAGCCGGTTGTAAACTTACTCACCGATTTTAACAGTCTCCTTCAAAGATTCAAATTTGGGAAATACGCCTTTAGCATTCCTTAGCGTTACCATAATTAATAAAACTGTCGCAAGCAGTCCTGCAACGGTATATTCCTTGAATTTTGTTTTTAATTAAAGTATAGCACAAACATTGTAAACAGAATTCGAAGAGCGCGGAATTGTAAACAAATTAAATTGGGTATTCGATACTTGCGTCGGAGCTGCATTTTCGTGATGAGATTTGCTGATTGATTTTGAACCTTCGAACGTTGGATTAAGTCACAGAGCAGCAGCTATGCCTCTATGCCGGTGTATTATGGTCACCATTCCCTTATAGATGTAGATCTCTCCCATCAGATTCCACAGTTTAAGGTAGGCTACGTCACATGCGCTTCGCGGTGCGTTTGTATCGTTTTGATGCAACTCGTTATCTCACGCTTTGGCCATTAGATGGCTATTATTAGAAAGGGTGAAGTGGGATAGTATACAGAATGATTCCGAACGGGTATACTAACCTTTGAACCTGCGCTTGTTTACCGCATTTGCAATCATTATGTTTGTGACATCAGGACTTGTATGTCAATAAAAAAATAATTCAACGACACAAGATATTTTGCGTTTTTTTTAATTGATGTAGGTATCGAAATTATGACTTTAAATATTTTTATTCTGATTACAAATGCGCTCAAGAGGCGCAGGTTCAAAGCTTAGTATGGATAGCCTTTTTGAATCACCTGTATAATGTGTTACCCTTGTTTTCAGATAATACAGGTGGTATATAAATAGGCAGCTAATAAGGTTATTTTTAATAATGAAGTATATAGTGGCATTATACAGTTATTTCTTCTTGGTTTGATTGGTACAGTACCCCAGTAGTCTTCTATCACAATTTACTCATAATAGATTGGCAATGGCATCATAATTGTTACTTATAACTCAGGGTTTACCCACACTAAAACTGTTAAAGTGATATGACGACCTGATTAGCAAAGTTGGTAACGACCCTGCTTTCTGCACCGGTCCCGGATTATAATCGTAGTAGAGGCAAACTTTGTGTGATGAGCACAAATGTTTGTACTAGAGTCATGGACGTTTAATATCTACATAAGTACTAGCTGTCCCGGTAAATTTCGTACTGCATCAGATGTATGAGAAAAATATTTTTTTCCTGATTTTTAATAGTTATTCTACAAATTCAAAAACACAATGATCATAAAAATCGGCCCACCCGATCTTGAGTTATAAATGGTGTAAGTGACTTGTTTTATATATATATATTATATGCTGAGATCGCCCCACTCCATTGTACGGTACCCAAAATACAAGCGATACTTAGTGTGATACCACATAGTTGGTTTGTTCGTCTGGTGATATTATCGTCATTCCATTGCGAATTGCGAGTTATATGTGTCACATACACACACACACACACACACACACAGACACACGCACCGGACATTACACAGGCCATATTTTCTAATAGAAATATGAAAGTAGTAGGTGCGTTAACCGACTGTGCATAGTTGAACACTCATCGAGTCCGTTATCGTAAATTGTGTATGTCGCAAATCGTTCCAATAACAGTGGGCAGCCGGCTCGTAATGTGCGAAGTGCAAGCAGGTGAACCAGATCCCGCCATGACCACGCCGCGTTGTCGCCGCCGTTTGGCCGAGGTCCAGTACCTATCACTACCACAAACACTAGTATCGCTAACTACGTTGCTATATCTAGCCACACGAGAGTGTGTCAGGCCAAGTTCGAAATAAAATTAGCTGACATTCTTATGATTTTAATAGCTACTCATTTTTATTGCGACTACTCAAGGTTGATATTCATTGCATTTTATATTATGGTCTTCTTCGTGCTGAGGATCGTGATTCCATTTTAATTTTCGAACGCAGAAAAAACACCGCAATTTGAATTTTAACACCGCACGATACGTTTCCGAATAAAAACGTCTCCCCATTCCATAAGTAACTCCAACACTATTACTCAGTTGCTTCTGTGTATAAAAGACGACATGGAACTTTGTACATAATTGTCCAGACCCACCCACGCGCATCCGCCTTCTAACAACGGTTGTTTAGAAACTTGTATGAAATCCAAAGTTTATGTAATGAATTTCAAGCGTTGTGGGATAAACGAGTCAGATGTTGTTAGTAAATACTCTGTCATCCATATAAAAAGCATCATTTAGTGTTTTTACGCCGTGTTCACTTAATTACGGGATGTTTCCAATATCATCAATGTCATCAAAATCCATGTTGGCCATCATTTGTGTGCGGATTGTAATTTGAGAACTCTACTTTGTAATGTAAATGCAAAGACATATCCCAAGGTTTCTTTATTTACTCTACGCCCTGAAGACAAATCACCGTAGCAAAGATGTTTGTGGCGACGTTGTGAACAACGGTTTAGAACAATGTTTCAACTTTGATTTATGGTCAGAATTAAAGAAAGTCGTTCGATTCGCATCTGGTATTTTCAACCGGGTGGAACATAACAAATTTTTAGCTTCTCTTTTCATGAAAGGCACATGCAACAGTGACTTCAATTAAGGTCATATAGTTTTTTTTAGTATATTAATCCCGAAACCGAATTTAAAGAAACGAAACGGAAACATCGCACAAGGAAGCTTTTCATGTTTTTAAATGGTTTTCATGTGTTTCAAGCTTTTCCTGTTTCACGAATATATTTTTTGACGCCTAACCCAGATATCATTTTAAAACTCCATGGAGTTATAAAAACTCTGTCGTAGTGAAGATGGAAAAGTGTTAATCACATTGAACTTAATTTAGCGTCCTATCACAGGATAAAAAAATATAAAGTTAGATACATTTTTCCACCATATCTTTATGCTGGTGAATTTGGGAATAGTGATCCTTTATATCCACGTTTCTTCTATCAGAAAACCTTTAGTTATCATGTTCTCTCCATTTGGCCGACAGCCAGTTCAGTCCACGAGATCTATCTCCGATGTACACCTACCAACAAACCCTTACCTGTTGAATAATGGATGGCCCCAATGTATTTATTCTACCTTAAGGCGCCCTGGAGTCCAGTTACTACTCCTTATTTGAATCGTATTTAATGATGTTTACGGCAGCCGAATAAAAATACCGATTTCTGATATCGGTTGAGTTAAGTGCCTACTTGATTCTTGTTTGTTTAAGTATACATATACATACGTGTCTTGTGTCTGATAGCTATACTTCTTCAACAATATGCCACATGATGAGATTGTGTTCCAGTAGTACCTAATCATTGGCTATTAGATGCTATAAGTGTTGTGTAGGATTTCGTCATACACTCATTATAGTGCATATAATACACAACCCTATTCGAATAAAAATATGATTTATTATTAAACGAAACTTTTCTTAATTGGAATAGATTTTTTTCTAGCCTCCAGGTATTTCCTCGAACTTTCATTTGAAAATTGATTACTTACTTAAATGAAAGCAATGATTAGATATCCAAATTTCAAGTTAACACTCTGGAGTTGGAACTTTTAATATTTTTTTTTAATCTTGTATTTCTTAGAAAACTCTTCAAATAGGTAATTACTCATTTTATGTAAGAGAACGACAATACTTAATGAAAAGTAGTTTTACGCAAAAGTACTAAGCAGTACCTACTCAACATTATCGGCGTTAGATTTTTTTAATCGTATAAGTAGGTAAGTATAATAGCATTGCTACTATAACCGCTAAACCTATATAGGATGTAACATCGTAATAAGTCAAAATGGGGACCTCCAAAACTATAAAAGATAAAATATACGTTCTATGGAACTATATCGTCAATTTTAGAGATAAGAAAAACATAATTAACAGATTAAAAATACGCATACATGAATCGGAAACCCACCACGACCCATCTCGAGATTCCACCCTGTACATAGAAACCAGCCACCACTCATATAAATACTATTGTAAGTTGATATAATCCGACCCCGAACATTAGGCCTCAGCCTCGAATTTAGCGGGCAGCGGGGCAGCGGCGGCGCGGCGGCGCGGGGCGACCAACGAGCGCCGCTCCCGCGCCGCCGCCCCGCTGCCCGCTAAATTCGAGGCTGAGGCCTTATAGTCGCTTTAATCCATTTAAAATGACGTTACAAAGCATTCAATAGAGTAAAAGTGTTTTGTGATGCTATTGTAAATACAGGAGAACGTAACATATTATGGTGTCAGATTATACCATATACCTAGTAGTTATATAGTTTTTGTGTGTCGATGGTATAACTATTGTGCCAACTTCGTAAAAGGGAAAGGATTAGCGTATCAACTGTTGTCGCTTACCCAGTTTGCGCCTGTCGTGCAAACATACTTTAAAAGTATAGTTTTATAATGATTCTAATTGCACTTGCAGACAATTTGCTAAGTGTGTTCAAACATGTATGAATTTGTACGCGATCATTACACTAACACATTTGCATTTCAGTTGGGCGTCGCACGTAACTCCACTCAACTCAATTTCCTGGCACTCAAACGGTTTCCCCCATGAGGGTGGGGGTGTTGAGTGCAGGAGGGGATCCCTCATTGCCGTATCATAAAGCACTCATGCTAAGTAATTACTATACACGTTACTACATTTAACCCACCCCACCTGGAGTCAACTAATAAGCTGCTAATTAGTTTTCATTATAATTGATCTTAATTAAACGTGTCTCTGTACATAGGAAATTGTATGCAGTAATTAATCATTGGTGACAGCCATGATAGTTGATCGCTCACTTTGAAAACCAGGTGTACGGGTTCAAACCCCGGCTCGGCTCGCTCCTCTAGGATCTTCGGATTTCATATTCGAATCTAATGTTCAATAACGATTATCACTTGTTGTACGTTCAAAATAAACTTCGTGAGGCGATCTGCAGATAGTTCAAGTTAGCCAACCCGCACTAGGCTAGCTTATTATAGTATCGATGAAAAGTATGTGCACTGCAGTGCATCTCTGCCTATCCCCGCGGGGAGGACATGTGCCTTGGTATTGATTTGTCTACTAGTGAAGACCTATCATTGGTTATCCGTTGTCTACATAACATAAAGATACTAGTATTGTGGCTGATGGGCTTCCAAAAAAAATATAAGTATTATATTTTTGTCTATCTATCCGACGAATTCGGCAAAATTTCACATGGCCCAGGTATACTAATACAATCCCGGGAAAAATACAGGATGGGTTCCCGCGGAGTTACAAAAAACTAAAGTCCACGCGTAAGAAGTCGCAGGGACATTTAATCTGTAATAAAATAGAGATCACCTCGACCCTTCTACATTATTCATAGCAATCTTTTCTTCATACAATTAGTTCTATTCGGGATTAGGGCAGGTACTCCAAAGTAATCAGAAAATACACACAGACATTAATAATTGATCTATGTTCATTTTAGTATTAAGTTCTATTTTGTGTTGGAACTCTAACCCCCGCGACCCAAGGATTCCTATTGCGGGGGATTGGAAAGCTAATATAACCTTTTTGTTGTTGTTAATAAACTTTATTATCCGTGTAACTCACCGCGCGTCCTCGCAACATTGACTCGGGCATATGCCGCGCGAGAGTTGACAGTGAGGCATAAAATGACAGTACAGTGAGCTATGCTCGCAGTAGAGTAGATATACACGACCATTAGATTATTCTACGCTTGCTATGACAATTGACTTATTGATTACAGGCGGAATGTTTAGTGCCAGACCACACAAACGTAATTTACGCCGCGGCACGCATAGTAATTGGGTCATGTAATTTATTTTTATACAATATCGAGCTAGCGTCGTACCTAGTACAAAGGCCAATACTGTATTGTCAAACCGAAACTACACGACCTACTTTGAGCTCCGTAAATTGTGGTTGTAGCGCATTATAATAATCTAATATACACTCTGCCTATCTCATTTCTACTATGATTATCACTTGCTAAACGGTAAAGGAAAACATCGTGAGGAAACCTCCATGTCTGAGAGAACCCCTCGAAAGATGTGAGAAGTCCGCAAACCGTCACAGGGCCAGCGTAGTGGAATATAGCCTCATCCCCCTTGTATTGATGTGAGGCCCGTGCCCAATAGTGAGACATTAAAAAGGGCTGGTATTATTATTATGATTATACAATCTGGGGATATAAGATTATCATAATAGGTATATTTATGATATCATAATAAGGTGAAATAATATATTCCAAATATATGCACTACTCCCTAAAAAAATAAATATATATCCTTAGCATTTAGATATAGTATTTCATATAAATACTAGCTTCTGCTCACGGCTCCACTCGCGATACCACCATAAAACGTAGCCTATAGCACTCAGGGATAGTGTTGGTTTCTATCAGTAAAATAATTTTCAGAATCGGATCAATAGATCCGGAGATTACCTGCTGCATCCAAACTCACAAGCTAACAAAGTTATAATATTAATATAGACATATAAGAATATATACGACAAAGATACACGAGAAAGACACCACAATACTATGTAAGCGTCTTGTCAAATTTCAAACAGCCTACAAAATTAAGGCTCTTATGGACCCGCAAAAAAACAAGATAAATGACGACATATTTGAGACTAAGGTCGCAGCTAAGTATAAGGTCGGGGACATGGACATAACTCAACACCCACTGTCGATGCTTGTGAAATAATGAATTGTAGGGTGGCGCCCGTTGCTAGTAATAGATATATATTTTTTTTCTGTCTTCTTTTCAAACGATGTTTTCCCAAAGCCTATATATACTCCACAAACGCTAATAAAAATAGAACACCTGGCCTTCCAATTGTAATTAGCTTTATTGAATTCACAGCTAAGTCGTCAGCCTCCCAACCTAGGAATAGCTTCAATATTAGGTACATACTACTAATTTGGTGTTTATTGAATCTATTAAAGCTTTCACTACCTTAATAAGCAATGCGATGCGATTCTCCGCTCTTCTGTAGAATAAGTGTATATCTACTGCAGCAGTGATAGCCAAGTTGGTAGAACGCTTGCCTCGGTAAGGAGGATCACAGGTTCAAACACCAGCTTGCACCACTGGGATTTCTGGATTTTATATGCGAATCTAATTTTCAACCATGATTATCACTTGTTAAACCATAAAGGTAAACATCGTGAGGAAACTTGCATGTCTCAGAGAACCCCTCGAAAATATGTGAAGACCGCAAACCCGCCCTGGGCCAACGTGGTGGATTATGGCCTTACCCCCTCGCATTGCTGAGGGGCCCGTGTTCAGCAGTGGGACATTAAAAGCTGGTATTATTATTGTAGCATAATTTATTCTTTTCATCACAGGTTTTATTTAACAAGGACGCTCTGGAAACTGAATACATGAATGAATTAAGCCTATGTATGGTTTTGCTTTAAATATCTTTTATTTTTCAAATGGTTTAACATTCGGTGGAGGAGGCAAAGATACAACATTTATCTATTTTCCTCTCCATTAGGCCATTTCCGCGACCCATTTATTATTCCATTCGAAGATATCATTCGCCCTTGGCGCGGCTGCTAGCCGAACTTATTTGTAATTATAATACTCAACTCCGAAATGTTCATGTGAATTTCAGATTGATTTCATAAATATGTCTTAGAAATTGGAAATTGTATGGTCACAATGGTATGTAATACCTTAAGTGTGGAACTATGGAACACTGTACGCTACATCTGCCTGATAGTTTATGTGTTGACAAACAATCGATTAGTTACTATTGATATCTGGATTCACCATTAAACATCTATAACAACGACTCGAATGTTATAAAACTCCAAGTTGTTACAATTAGTTTAGAAGCTTCCATTTTGCGAGTTACTTTTTTTGACAAACTACTCTAGTAATGTTGGTTTTACTATCGTATGGATAGACACCAAGGCGAGACGATATTTACGACTCTATTAAGCGGCTGTTCGTTGAATTGTCGTTTTTTTATCGATTCGCTTGTTCTAAGTTAACCTTTTCTGAACCAAACTATTTAAATAAACCGCTTTTCTGATAAAAAGGGTCAGTTAATGATTGTCTGAAATTATTCTTTTCGTTAAAGCAAGGCGGAGGGATGTTTGTATCGTTATATCATGGACTAGCTGTTACCCGCGTCTTCGTCCGCGTGGTATTTAACACAGACACAATTACATATATATATTATTTAAATTTCCTTCATTCGTGAACGTTTATGAACACATAATAATAAATATAGCACTAATATTACACATGTTTTATCAAAGAAAAACATTTTATGGAAAATAAAACAAAAAAGTCCCAATTATTCCTTGCATTAATAATACAATTTGGATGAAAATTGCATCGTTAAATTGTGCAGACTAAAGTATGTTCACATTAATTACCTTTGTGGTAATATAATTTAATTTGGGTTCAGTTTAGGTCGTTTGTTGGCTGCCGCGGCGAGTATAACGAGCGTCGGTATAGGTAACTATAGAGGCACGATTTTAATTACTATAATGACATGCAGAAGCACCCTTTGAATGTTGCAAAACAATATATACGTGCGTACCATCAGCAAAACTGAATTTGTAATTATTGTGTGATTTTTGTGGCTTTGTATTGAGTTATATTGTCTGTTTACTGAGCAGTCAAGGAGATAGTCTCAATTGGCCTTATTTTCCCTTAAATTGATAAGGCTTGGATTGTATTTATTTACAAACAATTTATTAGAAGAAAAAAAATCATAAATTTGGAGATAAAAGTCCTAAGAATTACTACATACAGATAAGTGTGTGATACAGATAATACTGTAAAAATTATGAATACAATTCATTTTTTCGTAACGCTTCTAACAGGTGGGTACCTTGAGGAATTGGTGGAAAAGCTCACATCTCCATACACAGAGCGCTTTGAAAATATTCGATACGCCCCTTTGTGTCAAAGGACAATATTCATCTCAAATTCCTTTCGAACCAAATCTGTTTACGAGTGAATTTTCGTATTTGTATGTTGTTCTCATTGGAGTTTATAAAAAAGAATATTGTTTTTATTATGGATCCAACGGCATGCGGGGTCTAGCATTCACTTACAGCTCTTAACTAAATCATTTGTAAAGATATGTAACTGCATTCACAATTCGTCCCGACTGTCGGGATTCTTGAGCAAATTCGGAAAATCTGTATCATTCTTGTCAAGGAAAATGGAGATACACCCAATACAACATAAAGTATACATTTTAGACTAACAAAAGTAAAAAAAAACTTCAAATTAACAAAATTTCATGAAAATGTTGAAATCATGTTTTGCTTGCAGAATATCTCAGGGAAAAAAATAAAAAATTACATGCAAACGGGCTTAAGGGTACGCTATTTGCATTCGAATGTGTTAAAGAGGTTTGCGGAAAACGAGATTTAATTTTATTCTCAATTTTCCACATCCAGAGCGCTCTGAAAGTGCGCCAATATCGCGTCTTTAAGTGTGCTGTGATGACGTCAAGAGTTCAAACCTAATTTGTTGCAAGTAGATACATAGATATGTTTGCCCATACGTATAGATAGATAAAGATAAATCCTTAAAAATAGTTTTATTTCAATGTGTAGTATTCGCGTAAATATAAGAAATCAATAGATAAAGATAAATTCATCTAAGTCGCATGTTGAATGGAGACTTTTCCGTTGCCTAATTTTCTTAGTATACAGGTTTGTAAAGTCTAACAAAAATAGTGTAAGATATTTTAAGACTTTCAAGAGGAGTTCATAACGAACGATGTATAAAAATAATGTCTAAATTATTTTTGTTTCTTTTTTGAATTGACACTTATTTAATAATCTGAGCATTTGAATAATGTGCAACATTTTTATAAAGTTTACCTTTACTATAGATACGCATATGGTATGAGGGTATGAGTAAATATGTAGGTATAATTTAGCTGGTTCCAACGTTTTATTTATCCAAGCCCCTCTCCATATTTAAGTTTATAGAGACTAGATAGCGCACGAACATTCGTCGTTTTATTAAAAAAATGTTGAATTGGGGTGTGTCGGAACACCGGGCCGACTCTAGTTAATTTACACTAAACTGTACAAACCATTTTACTTTTAAATGATTAGCCATTAAGACTGGAATCCGAACGTTTATAAATAATGATGTATTTTAATTTTGTGGTCTTTGTTTTACATAGATTTTTAAACTATGGTCTGAAGTAACACATAGGCGGCACATAGGGTACCTTTAAGTCTCGGCCGATGGAACTGCGGGTAAATACAATAAAGAAATAAATGATATCTAACAAGATTAATGAAAAAACTACAAATTATATACCTATGTTTATGTATAGTAAAATAAGTTTGTAGTTTTTTTTTATTTACAAGGTAGCTACGCACAACAACACTTGCTTGCAAGAAGATTGTGTCGGTGCTCATAAATTCCGGTTCGTATAAAGTAAAACGAATAAATATCGTATCATAAAATGAAACATGAATCTGTACATTTGCTGCCTATTTTTCCACTTTCACCTTAATACCGGTTTTTCACTATAATACCGGTTTTATCATTTTGTGTACGTTTTCCTTATGTTACCGATGTTTTGATGGAAAAAAAATAAGGATTACACAGGGAAAATATGTTCAGAGTCGTAATTTGTAACATATAAGTAACAAATAATTAAAACTAGGCAATTTATTGATGACTATGACCACAATGAATGGTGATTCCAGTAAACCTGGGAAATATAACGCAAAGATGATTTCTGAAATTCACTAACCTCATTTACGCGCTACCTTCATTAGCTCAATCAGCATCTTTTTACGAAGCGCCACGTTGACGTAAGCGTCTTCCGTCCCGCTCACACCACGGCTTTTATAAATGAGAGTGACAGAGACAGCTGGCTTTCTCGATGGCAGCGCTATTACATGAGGAGTTCCTGCTTATCCTACAGTACATAAACCGCACGGTCGTAGACTAATGTTCCTCTCATCTGTCAAGGATGACATCAAACAGAGTGTAGTTTCCTCGTCCAGGGAAACGATTTATACTTGTCACATAAAATGGTCAAATATTCTTATGCATATTCTTGATTATAATAATATCTACAACATTCCGCGAGCTGAGTCAGCTGTAACGAAGTTTTTTGTCGGCAACGATATGTTGTTATCACATGTCTAAAGTTGTCCCGAAGCTGAAGCCGGCCCCGAGGCGATCCCGCACCGTCAATCTCGCCGGCTCGTCAAATAGTCGAGCCGGGAACTTGCCGCTCAGCACTTGGGATCGTACCCCGGGGACGTGGTACATTGATGATGCGACACACTGCTGTGATATATCCGTTGGAATCGTAACTTTGATATGTGTCTAAATAAATTGATGAACTTTTTCTTATTTTTTTTATAAGAAGAGTTAATTTAATATGGCCAATATTGTATTAATATGTACATTGAAAGATCCACGTTTTTTTGTTACTTTAAGAAGAAAGTTGTTTTTTATGTAGCCCTTAAAAAGTTTTGACGTTAACACTTTACTTTTAGGACAAGGTTAATACTTAATAATTTATGGGTAGGTAACCTGATTAGGGCATTAAAAGAACAAGAGTGGAAATTTGCCTATGTAATTATTTTTGATCGGTAAAAATAAGTAACTAACTAGCTACTACTAAATAACTCTCTAGCGTTTGTTAAATTTATGAAATAATCTTATTTGAGAGGGTGCGTTTATTTTTTGTACTTTGGTCTTATAGGTATTTTCCTATTTTTTACACAGGAAACAATTATTTAACAACACACAAAAATATTACCACAAATAGGTAATACAGACCAGCCGCAGAGTAACGCGAGCCTGTCTCGTGCGCGACAGTCAGTCTGGATTCGGCCAGATATATATCTCGGTTTACAATTAACGTTACCAAAGTAGAGATGCGATATATTTACGGTACCAGGTTTTAAAACCAGGGCCACGCTTCTAAGTAACTCTGGTACGGGCGGGAAATAATTGCAACTGTGAATGTACTGGCTAGTTCCAATGGAAGATTTCAGCCCAGACGGGCCTCGTGCGGTGTGTTGCCGAAGCGGGCAGCCAAATACTTTAATGTATTTTAAACCCTGTTTTTCGACGCTGGTATTTTCACATATTCGTACATGGAAGCCCCTAGTATCGAACTTTTCATGTATATCCTCATCCCTATACCAAAGCTTTCAATGTACTTGTATGTAGTTATTAACCATAAACCGAGGCTGCCCGAGCTTGGTATCGGCAATATGACACGTGCGACCTTTCCTTTGATAAATTATGCGCACATCCAGCGCGCTCGCCCCGTCAATGCCGTGACATCTAAATAACGCTTTGCTCTCTGACACTCGCTAAAAGGAATTTACATAAAAGCGAAAATGTTTATACATCAATAAATTGTGTCTTCGAAGAAATATTTTGCACGTTGTTTTCGTGCGTGGTTCGTTTCACACGTTTGCATGTCGTGTGGGGCCGGAAATAATATGTCCGGTTTAGAAGCGTGTAAACGCTTCACTAATGGTACAAAACTGATAAAATAAACTGTGGACTTAGCTACTAATATGTAGGTTCTATGTTGTATGTGTGACGATGAGTTTTAAATTTTGTTTTTATGTGGCAGTTTCAGTATTCACAATATACAATAGGTACGTGCTCAGCACACGGATAATAATAATAATGTAGCCAGACATACGCACCAACTATACGGTCCCACACTAAGCAACGCTTGTAAAATTGGTACCGTAGAATGGACTGGTAAGGGTGAACTTGTATATAATACTTAAATAAATATATTGAAAGAGTCAAATTCATAATGATAGCAGCTGTTCTTTCTAATATGTACCCAATATTTTCTATTGGTAGGTACTTCCATACTTCATATAAGTAAGTATAATCTTAAATTCGCCAAAGTTTCATTAAAAGCAGACCTAACGAATGCATTATAACAAAATTAGTGTGAAAAATATTTTAACTGATGATTCAGTAAGTTATATAGATCATGTATGATGTATAAAATAATTGTGTAAATTATGTTTTTTTAACATGGCGAAATGGGTGTCATTTTTTAAATGTCTAATAATTTATATATTCTAGCGTAGGTGTAAAAAAATGCATCGGCAAGTATACGGCATAAGCACTGTCATATTGGTTTCCAATGCGGTGCACGCCGAGAACTTTACACCGATTTGCATATAAAGTACCCTTCAGTGATAGCGCATTGAGCGAGGGAAGCGTCCCCAGTAAAACAAAAAAAGTGTGATAGCTCGCGAGATCTTGCAATAACAGTGCACTGATTCCCGCTGTCTTATGACGCTGCTTCAGGCATATGCCTCACGTGGTACCGTTAGTTTTGATCTGAGAGAGAATTTGGTTTGCGCAAAGCTGATGGCAGCTATAAAAATATTAGATGACGGCGCACGGGTGACATCGCCCGAGTATACTAGCGATGTAGCCGTGCAAGGCTAGTTGTCGACAAGCACACTACTTATGCTACGCTAAACTGGTAAAGCTGTAAATGTGTTTGACTGGTGAGACCAACGAGCGTCTATACAATATACGGAATATCCGTCCGTATAGAATTGGGCATGGTTGTGCCAAATCGGTGCGCTCAAGATATCTTACTTTTCTGGTTTTACTACTGTGTGAAACGCCCGCGCTCGGCAACGGCCATCTGGAGAACATAACTGAAATATTGTCTTCAGCTTTTAACGGTACACTTCTCAGTTTAATAACATGTTGTAAGAAAAGTTGGTAATTATAAGTTAAATCATTCTACTGATATATTTCTTTAAAATAAAAATAAGTACTCAGATATACAAGACGAAGCAAGGCGGTAATAAAAAATTGCCATTTCTTTTCTATTTATGACACTAAAGTTTCTAGCTATGTAGGTTGAATTTCATAATACAAAGTCAATGCGATAGCTGGCAGCATCCCTGTACCTGTAGGGAGTAGTCTCCATCCATAGATACCATTGTGTGGCCCCATAGCTGTGGCGTTTTCGTATAAGTAATCAAAACTTTTCCTAACTTTCAGCAGATACAGAATTACGTACATAAAGTTGTGGCCTCCTTCCTTTTCTAATTAAAAAAAATATCTATTAAATTCCCGGCAGTTTCATTAAAACAGTTTCAATAGACAACATCTATCGCGGCATTTTAATTAAAAGAAAGTCTACACAGCTGTTGATTCAAGCTCCGTGTTAAAGAGGTTGCCATTAATTTAGAGCTAAATGTCGGGTGGTATCACGCGGTTCTGTGTAAATGTAACGAGCGGACCGATGAGGGTAGAACATAAATGTAAATTTACACGTATTAGCAGCGGGTGTCACTTTTTCATTACGATTAAAACAGTAAACGGTCACTTTTTTCTAGCCAGTATGTGTAAATCTTATTTTTTTTTCTGATGGAGCGCACTTTGTGCGTGCCAAAAATCCAGTAAAGCTGTAAAGGCCGCATTGGTCAACAGAATACTCAATAAAAAATAACTATTTTTGTTATTATAGTGCGCATTCTAAATGAACTTAAAATACTTGTGTAAGCAGTGGACCCACGTCAATTGTTTAATGACCAGAGTTAGGATCGAGCTTGGAACTTTTTTATTACGAGGGCGGCCTCTAAGCACTGCGATATCGATACTTACTACATTTTCGATTTCGGTACAATAATCATTTCTCTTCATGAATGCAATAACAGAAAAACTACTGAAGTTCGTACAGTGCGAACATTTCCTTAAAATCCATTCGGGTATGGTATGTCCATATGAACAGTGATGTGTAAGAACGTATCCGCTTCTTGAAGTAGACAAACCATAGACAGATTTATAGACTTCTAGACATTTGAGTAAGTCATATTTTAATATTATACTATAGCTGTCCCAGAGAACTTCGTACCGGCTCAGAATCAAATGTATGAGAAATGAATTATCGTTAATATTTTTTTTTGTAAACTTTTCCCACGTTTTTATAGTTATTCTGCTATTCACACGGAGAAAACTTCAAAAACTCAAAGATGATAATAATCGCGCACCCTTTCTTGTTCATAAAAGGTGTAACTAACACAACTTGGTTTTATATAACTAGATTACATGAAACAGTAATAGGTAATAGTTTTATTATTATATTACTACATTTGGTACTAGTCTACTACATACAAACGTGTAAACAGTAACGAGGTATTGTTTTATGGTCCCTTCGAGGCAATAAAACGGATCAATGACCCTAGCCCTCGACCGAACTCTATAAGTTCTCTACCTCTGTAGGGCTCTGTAGCTCTATCTCTATCGGTGTCATATGTGACAATAATGATTTTTTTTCTAATAAATGTGTTTTGTCCCTTATCTTCTTTTTTCTTTTCTGAGATGAAATGCGGTGAAATAAAATGGATATCAATATGGCCTCACCCACAACTTAGGGGGTATTTTGCCAATATCAAGTAATTAATAGCGGTATCAAATTCAATAAATACACATCATAAATAAAAAATGAATGATGACATGAAAAGATGAAGATGGCCTATTTTTCTTGTGTCACTTATGTTGTAATCTCTACTCGGTATTAATAAACAAAATAACTCAAGTTATAATGGATTTATGGAACTATAGATTTTTTAGTTCCTAGATTTACCCTTATTACAGTCTGTATCAAGAAACCGTCAACGTCCTCATTAATCATGGCTATAGATATTGGCTTCAGTACATCACTGAATATAACCAAATGGTACCGGATCAAAATTACAATAAACTTTGATTTACGACCCTTTGACGAGTTCTGCGGTTTGGGGTGGCCATGCTAGGATAGCAGGCACGTCAGACTCAGCCGACACGTTTGTACCCAGGGATTTGAGAATCTTTTATCAAAGCTCCCACGTCCTCACGTGTGAACAAGATTATTGAATGTGGTAATTAATTTATGTCTTAATTTATTAGAATATGAAACATAATTGTTTCCATTGTGTCTAATGTATAATTTATTTTACTTACTCATTAATAACTATAGGTATGTAGGTAGGTACATAAGATTAAGAACAGATAAAAGCAATTGATCTATTCATTGTTGTTATTTCGCAGAGAAAACCGAAATAATACCGCGCATTATGGCTGATAAGAAAAACATGAGACATAAAATTGCGTAGCTCTCGTAGCAACCGTAGCAGGTGCTACGAAGCGTGAATAACGCCACGCCCACACCACTCGCATCATTATCAGGACGTGAGGATTCGTCCCAAAAACCTTTTCCCTCTATAACGGAAACCGGAAAACCCGTATTCAATGGGTTATCGTTGGAGATTGTGATTTAGAGCGTGCGAATTTGCACCTCGTTTTTACATTTTATGGCGTTAATGTTTTTGAGATAAAACTCATATCACAGATGAAACGACACGACGGTTTCATCATTTTTTGTTCCAATCCTCTTTGTTCAATAAAAACATTTATGACGTAAAGTCCGATAGAGAATTAATTATGTCGATCGTGGCACTCACATTGTCTATTTTTAAATCGTGGATAATAAAATTCGGACGAAATATCTTTTTGTAAATAGTATAGTAAATAGTAATAAAAAATATTGCAACGGATTTCATTTCGCAAAGAAAGAAGAAGAAATGCTTTAGTAGTGACTTGGTGATGGCAAAACCGAACCGTTCTAAAATTAAAAATCGTTATTTAAAAATGGAATATGAATGCTGGACTCATTCTAACAAGAGCGGTAAGAGGTACACAAATTGTGTAACGTATGAGGTCCGTGCCTTTGGGGCGTGAATACAAAATGTTAATATTAGTGACAGGCGGCGGCGATTGGCGTGTGTTGTTGATACGCTCGCGTGAGCTTCGTTATCAGTAAAACAAAGCAAACAGTGTAGAAACTGCACAGACGAGCAAGAGTCGTGGTTCTGTTTTTCGGTGTGGCAACAATTGCGATGGAAATATTTACAATGCAAGCAGAAGCTGTATTATAATTAAATATGTTTTTTTAAACTTGTTAACTGTCTTAAGTATAACTAACTTTTGCCCCCGGGTCCATCCGCGGTACCCCAAAGCCTATAGCACTCAAGGACTATGAATATCTATCAGTGAAAGAATTTTTGGAATCGGATTAGTAGTTCCAGAGAATACCTCCAATATTCAAACTCATAAACTAACAACCTTCACGTCTAGAAGTACCTAAAGATATGCGGATTAGATGTTACGGACAAAAAAAAAATACTATTTCATTGAATGTATTAAATAAATTTAGGTAGCCCGTCTAAATTTTACCAGTAAGTACCATTTATCTGAGGCACGGTCGCCACTCCGCAGCCCCACAAAGTACCACACCATTTTGTTTTGGCTAATTAACGTTGGATTGTCGCACTCCTCTAGAGACCTTGTTAATGTACCCTTCTATATATAAACGAAGCAAAGTTGATTTTAAATTTTCAAGTGAATGAACTGTTACATTGTTTTCGGCACGTGTTAGTTAAGGGTTTATTATTATAAAGTACACAAGTTAGAAGTAGCTGTAATCATTTTATAGATCCGTGTATGCAGGTATAGTGATTTTTGCTCGATAACCACAGCTATTTGAATAGTTAATATAATGTAAGCATGTTGTATCTAAACTCCTATATTTTAAATGCAATCTAATTTTACTGGTAGAGTAATATTTTTTCTTTTTGATTTCTATTTACCGTATCAAATAAATTCAGGGCGCGTATCTTGAACTGTTAATCAAGGTAATCATATCGTTATCAGGAGTCAGTATGCCGACACTGTCACCCTTATTTATAAATCTGTGATGTGAGCGAAACGCAACACACATAATGTAACGCTGCGTAAAAATATTATTGCTTGACCGGGCAAGCTATTTTTTTTCTAGACATATATTGTTATCCTTCTTTTATTCATATATAAATGATGGGCGCAAACTTTTAAAGCCCCACATTTTTTTGAAGAGAATACGTGATCGTATTCTTTATTTTCCCCACCAAAACTTGTGAGCCTGATATATGACGTTATAAATCACTTTTCCCTTTGGTGTAACAAATCTCTTTGGATATACTGTAAAGTCCCTCCAAATTTTCTTACCCAATTCTTATGACTTTGTACGAGTAAAGGTTATATATGCACTTACACAATTCACACATTGATGTTTTTGGGGAGACATTACTCTATTATATTCCCATCAGAATATACTATAAGGTTGACCTCAGACGACTAGAATTGTTATCTGAATTCTGGCAAAACGCCAAACACATTACCTAAAAAATAAGCATGATCAGTTTAGAAATAGATGGACAGACGAATATAGTCGTACCATAAGGGTTCCGTTTTTACCAGTTTGGTACGGAACCCTCAAAAGCGCCAGTTACCTAGCGATCAAATAGATCCACCCGCGACAGGTGGTGGGTTTAAATTAGTTTAGCTTAGTTAAATTAATAACTAGTTACTGGCAATCAATAGTAACTTTTCAAATAAAAAGAAAGCAAGTCATTTCTGTGAATGCATTGATGCATCGGATTTCAAAATGGCTCTGGATTTCATTCTCGTGTGAGAGAACTTAGAAAAAATAATATGTAAGTATGTGTGGAGAAACGCAATTCCGGCCTCTTAAAATAATATTATAAAATCCTTTGCTTAACTCAGACCGGCGAAATTCGGGTTGAGTCTAAGCCTTTCTATAGCTTTTTGAAATTGCAAACGTTTTATTATCATGACAGAACAAACGGTAGCTATATTTGTAAGATAGCAGTTACGGTTTTACGTAGCTACTAAGGTATTTACATATAATTATGTTCACTTGTAAACAAAGGTTATTTGAAGTATAACATAGACCTTACGTATATCCATTTATATTTATTTTATAAATATCCATTTATTTATATATATAGAATATATTTATGATTAGTAAATATGTAACTATTCACCAATCAAAGTTAGACAAGTCTCAATTAATATATCCTAATGAAGGCAGCACTACTAAATTAAACACGCTTTCATGGATTGGTTATCATTTGCAACTATAGTTACTATGCAGTAAGTTAATGTACATTTCTGATTGATTGCTACGAAGTTTCTGTTGCTCACAAACCTTTATCTAGAACGTTATCTGCTGTGCAGCCGGCTGGATTATATTCAGTGTTGACAAACGTTAACGAAACAAACGAAATAAAAAACCAAAATATATATAAAAAGCGATTAAAAGTTTTATGATTCCAGCATAAATAGTGAGCGTCGCGATAACAACTGCAGTAATATTTATGCACATACCAGCTGCGCCCCGCGGTGTTACCCGCGATTAAAAAGTATGTCGATGCGTAAAGTATGTATATGCGTCTGACCCCTAAACTACCACTACCTATGCAAAAAATCATGGCGATCCTTTGCTCTATGACAAACTAAAACAAATCTATCCCACGGGAACCATATATTTTACCGGGATAAAAAGTAGCCTAAGTGCTATTCCAGACTATAATCTATCTCTGTGCCAAATTTCATCCAGATCCGTTCAGCCGTTCTGGCGTGATTAAGTAACAAATATCCATCCATCCATCCAAACTTTCACATTTATAATAGTAGTGGGATATAAAAAACACTTTACCCCGCCGGTAACAAAGCATCCTTATAGTTGGTTTACGACCTTTGGCTCCCGCAAATGATGGGCCTGTAAAGCACAACCCGTTGGTACTCCGCTCGTATAAATGTAGTAAAATTATTTTACCTGTCACCTTAACTATTTTATTATTAGTTTTACTAGCCGCATTTGAAGTGTTCGTAAATCTGGCGCGTTGTAACTTTTATAAAGTAAATAAAACAACCAAGTACTAGAATAACTGTGGCTCTGAAGTTAAACTACTGACCTGAATAGTGACTGAAGCTCTTGTGTTGAAAAGAAGATACCTTAGTCACTGTTATTGAAAAATAGTCCATAATCTGATATTTGTAATGTGCGATAAAAAAAAACTAGTACCCTGTTAGCCGCTCAGATTAAGTTAAAACTTGCGCCTATAGGAGTGAGCTCACTTGACCAGGGTGCTGATCAAACCCGAATCCTCTTAGCTACGAGTAATTTATTTTTATGCTGAGTAGTTTTTCTTCAGAGTTATATTTGAATGACGGAGGATCATCACGGAAATCATTGTGGCCAGCAGTGAAAATATTCAGGCTGATGTATCTTGAATTGTTTATCAATAATATGGTCAGAAATAAAACATGTATACCGTATTAAAACGATTTAATGATTTAATTAAACTTGGCCATGTAAACTTGCAAAATATAATACAGACTGTGAACATATTTGGCACATTTTGATTTTGAGAAGATATTTGGCACATTTTGAGCCGTGTTGTAATTGCTTCAGTTTTCAATAAGATACAACAATGAAATGGGACGCCATTTTCATATCATCATGTCACATCCATTATTTTATTTATAATGTGTATTTATTGAATGTGTTATTGCTATTAATTACTTGACATTGGCAAAATACCCGCTAAGTTGTGGGTGAGGCCATATTCATATCCATTTTATTTCATCGCATCTCATTTCGTAAATAAAGAAGAAGAACAACGAAAAGACGTCTTGCAAACATGAAGTCATTACTTTCTAAAGCTAATATTTACACTGATACTTAATACTGAAGTTTAAATTTGAAGCGAATGTCTATAAAATAATAATAATACTAGCCCTTCTAATGTACCAATGTTGGGCACGAGCCTCCAAACAATGCGAGAGGGAGTAAGGCCTCAGCCTCGAATTAAGCGGGCAGCGGGGCGGCGGCGGCGGCGGCGCGGGAGTGGCGCTCGTTGGCCGCCCCGCGCCGCTGCCGCGCCGCTGTTTTCGAGAACCGGTCCATTTGATTTTACGCATAAGATCCTGCCGCTCCCGCGCCGCCGCCCCGCCCCGCTGCCCGCTAAATTCGTGGCTGAGGCCTGAGCCATAGTCCAACTCGCTGGCCCAGTGCGGGTTGGCGCACGTCACATTTCTTTCGAGGGGTTCTCTCAGTCATGCAGGTTTCCTTACAATGTTTTCCTTCACCGTTTAGCAAGTCATAGTCATGGTTGAAGTGAGATTCACACATAGAAACCAGAAATCCCAAAGGCGCAAGGCGGGTTCTGAACCTGCGATCCTCGCTACCGAGGCAAGCGTTTATCAACTGGGCTATCACTGCGAATGTCTGAAGTGTTAAATATTTATTCTTGGCAATATACGTAATAAACGATGTGCAAGGCCTTACATGTTTAAGACTTTTCATACATAATAATTCCTAATGTGTTCAAAACTTACAATAATTTAATCAATTAAGTTTTTATTTCATTTATCGAAAACAAACCGTCAAATTATAGAATGCAATGATCCACGATCCATATATGGTTTTACAAAACACTTTTCTTCATAAATACTGTACTTATTGGTTTAGGTACATGAATTAAAAATATTCTTATTCTATTCTGATTCTGATTTTGAATTCCTTTATACATAAAACAGTGTTAATTTAATTCATAAATTTGGGGGTCAAAACGTAGAACTTATATATAACAATACTGAATGAGAATCAAAAGTTATATGTTTTTCATTACGATCTTTGCAACAATACTTTAGAAGTTAGAAATATAGGAATTATAAGTTTTTTTAATTAAATTCCTATGTATAACAGTACATGCAAATACATAAGTATCTTATAAGTATTATCTTACACATTGTGTCTTATTTGTTTTTCTATTGGGTAGGTATATCTACTTTGGCAGTACCATTTCATTTGTGGTTCAATTTATTTTTAAACTACTTACATTTAATGGAAATATGTATTGTCTTAAACTATTTAATGGAATGATAATTTATTCTAATCGAATTATAGATATAAAACATCGATATAGGTACCTAAGAAATACATCGTTTATACAAGGTATAAACATACCCATAAAATAACATTGATACGCAATTGTATGATTGATTATAGAATAAAAGTATATACCATAAGGTGTTCCCACAAAATTTGACACATGTTATGTTCGCACTCGAAAATTATTCAATCAAACAAATTTCAAATTCCATACATTGGACATGTTTACTTTGCAACCGCGCTCACCCTAAAAAGTTATAATATAATTAAGAATTATTTACAATATCATAAACATCTACTCTACGTACGAGTTGACAAACGAATATAGTACTTATGACATTCACAACACGCCGAGACTTCTGGCAATTCACAAATTTTAGCAAAGGTAATGCTATAAGAGTCCGTTGAAATTAAACACTTTTCATGACCACTGTCCCGCCTCTTTACATCCCTTGTCCACAGTTGCACATCAGCTACACGCAGGGTTGGCAAATCAAGTCCAACACATCTGACGAGACAGCAAAATACCGACTCAATATCCTGTCAAGACGTAGCATTTCTGGGATTAGTCGATTTGTCGGTATCCCTGGTTAGACGTCACTGGGCGGCGATGCGGCGGGCTCCGGCCGCTAGTGCAGCTGGCTCTTGGTACTGAACCCGTAGTGGAGGTACGGCGAGCCAGCTCCGTCCCGGGGACCCCCAGCACCCCCCGAACCCCCGCCGCCACCTCCCGGACACTTGAGGGCCGAACGAAGCTCGGAAGCCATTTCGGAACACAGCGACGCCTGAAGAGAGAACCACCGCCGTAGGTAATGTTTTATTATTTGCTTATCGTAGTTGGAAAAGTTGAAGTCGTACCTCTTCCTTCTGTAGCCGGAGTGGTAGCGTGAAAAAGATGATTAATAATGAGTTATATACACAAAGCATAAACGAGCAGAGACCAACGTAGTAATTCTCTAGAACTATATACCGCCGTCACATGACAAACTATAGCAACGAATGTAACTATTACAAACAAGTTAGTGCTTTGTGTAAATCTATGCCTACCACACTTAATACTTTTGTTTAGTTGTACTAGCCTACACAATGCTACAGTAAGTACAAGTAGTTACCATTTTTAAAGTTAATAATTAGTACCTGTGCCATTTAACATCTACTTAGCTAAAGATAGTACACACGTAACAAAGGAATATGTTTACCTATCATTTAAAAATAAACCTAGAACAAAAGAAAATTAATTAATAAATAAACAGAAAAAAAATATTATGTAAATGGGCCCAACTTTTTGTGGTAGCAAAAATTCATCTTAAAAACTTAATCGCGGCAAAACATCAGAACGAATTTAACTAACCGACAAACCGACCTATCTACGATGATACTGAACGAAGCATTAACAGAAATGGGCATTCTATTCATAAAATTTAGTTAGGACTAGTGATTAGCGCTGTTGGTGGTGACCCTGCTTTCTGCGCCGAGGATCCCGGGTTCGAATCCTGGTAGGGACAAATCCTATGTGATGAGCACGAATGTTAGTACCCGCGTCATAGATGTCTAGTAGATGTTTAGTACATAAGTATTATATACTGAGTTCGCCCTCAGTCCATTCTACGGTACTCATAATACAAGCGTTGCTTAGTGTGGGACTGTATAGTTGGTGTGTTCACTTGACGATATCATTATTATATATAACTATTTGTTATTGCGTCTGTGTTTAAAAAGCTAGGTAACTCACTCTTTCATCCACAGCTACTTTACGAGACTTCCAGACGAATTCGCAAACGGCGATCACGCAGGCCACGCCCATACCTCCCATAAGAACCACGAACACGCCGCCAACGTTCGCCAGGCCCAGCTCATTGGCAGTGGAAGATGACTTCGATGTCTCATCCTGTCATTAAGTAGGTAATTATATTGATTTCTTATATTAACGCGAATACTACACTTTGAAATAAAACTAATTTTACGGATTTTATCGCGTTTATTTTTTGTTTTTTTACGTTCCCGACGTTTCGGCTGCTTTACAGCAATCATGGTCACGGGAGGACTGAGGTGGTTGACGTCCTGGTGTCATAGTTTGAAACGGGGTACCCTCATATTTAATTATTGCTTGTGGTCCGATCTACGCAGAAAGTGCTCACAGTGTCTTGAGGTCTTGCAATGTTGTGCAAGTAGGTAATTATAAAAAAACATCCTTGTATCCTTTTGTAGCATCCTTTTTATTTGAGAACATAAGGGCCTTGTCCTAAACCCTTGAAATTAGCATAAGTGTTACTTACTCTGCAAGATCCCCCGCCGCGTTTTTCTTTCCACCATTTCGTTTTAAGAATATGCAATTTTCCTTCCTCTTGCAGTTTTAGAACGGCGCCGCTTATCGCCGTGCGGTATGGAGAATCTGCACAGAAATTTAAATATGAACTTGCACTCCATAACTTAACGGGGAGATGTGGGGAAGAAACCAGATAGCTATCGTGTAAGGGACTGACCGTTTTGCACACAGAAGTATGCTAACATAATGACCACCAACTGAATTCGCAATAGCGGTCGCTACCGTATAGAAGCAGCTTAAGGAGAAGATAGGGTGTCGAAGCCAACACCTTTGTTGAAAAATCGTGGTAAGAGAAAGCTCAGGAGGGCTTGGCCAAGGAGTAGCTCTAAGAACACTCTAAGCCACTCCTAAGCAACTAGAAGTGGCTTAGAATGTTGTATAATGTATTCGTCGATAAAAGTGTATCCTTGAATCACGTGTCAAAGTCGTTATATTTTCTTCGATATATGAATAAACTAGAGCATCGACTTTCTGAATTCAGTAAGTAGGCCATATTTCGTAGACAAAAACTAGATCTCCTGTTTGGCAAAGGCACAGAACCAACTGTACTCGTAAAAGTTGATATTGGAATAAAAACAGCATATTACAACCGATAGATACAAAGTTTTCTCATTATTCCGACTGGTACAAGTAGTTTCCACGAATTGTTTTGTTGTTAGACTATACGATGGTTTGCCTGAATATGTTAGGAGTAACTAACGAATTATTTTTTATGAGCAGAATAATATTGAATAAGTAAATAATAACAATCTATATATATAAGTTAGACCATTTATAACTCAAGAACGGGTGGATTTTTAAGATGTTAGATTTTTTGATTTTCATTCTTCCCCGAATAGCAGAATAACTATTAAAACATGGGAAAATTTCACTAAAAGTAATAATAAAGATAATTAATTTTCTCATAGATTTGAGTCTGAAGCGGTACTAAGTTCGCCGCGACAGCTAGTAGAAAATATATACATATAACGCCAGATTAACATACAAACAGTCTTTGAACCATAAATCTATTGTATTAGTATGCCTAGCAATTAATCTAACCATGCTTGTATCATGACGGAGTACATAATACGAGCTGGGGGGGGGGGGGGGGTGATCCCAGAAGACCAAACGGGATTCGAACCCACAACCATCGAGTGTAAAGTCGGTCTTTGCTTGGAGCGAATAGGTCACTCGGGAGTAGCCTATACGCTCAAAGCACTAGACCAGGCGGTCGTCCAGAAGATGTGCCTATTTGTCAACACCAGTTAAGAAGACACGATGTGACGATGACACTAGATGCAGACAATATTGATCCTAAAATCATCATCATCATTTTCTTCCTCACCATTATACATTATAATCAATTTCAATTATCTAATCTAAAATGCATATAAGGACCTCCTGCTCAATATTTTCTTATGACTATTAGCTGACTTACTCGGCGGCATAGCAATTCCGTATCCCTTTGAATCCAGCATCCCTCCGACTTGCGTGAGGTCACAGTTCCTCTCCACCACGTACTCGATAGTGGTGGACTCCATCAGGTATGCGTACGCGCCCTTCCCCCGCACCACCCTCTCCTCACCCTCCTTATTACTGGTGGCGAATACCGACGGTCGAGCCGACTCCATGAATGACCACATTCGTTGGTACGTAGAGAAATTCGAATCCTGGGATATTAAAAAAGAGGGACTTGGCATTATGTTAATAATCAAACTTTTAAAATCACCACGCTTATAATCTCACTATAGGAACATATACATATACACTTAATATTATAGTATTTGGTCCCAGTGTAATACGGGGCGAGTCTAATACTAACTAATACCGGGTAAACTTCCCTTTAATGCGAACGGAATTCATGCCATAGTTCAATACACCAGGCTGGCCCGGTGCGCGTTGGCGAAATTGTTAATAAACAAACGAGACGATTCGAAGGAAGAAGAGTACTTCTTGCTTTTTCCGGGATTAGAGAAAAACTAGATAGCTTTGAAGAAACAAAAATTCTAGCAAAAGTAAAAGACCATCTGGAAAATTTTTCTTTGAAACTGTATACCCAAATGGACTAAAGCCGGTTTCCGAAAATAATCCTGATATAAGGAGGTAGTATTACACACATTACCGTTTTCTTATATCATATTGTTCACACCCAATAAACCCTATAAACCCAACATATCAACAACAAGATTCAGGAAACATTGTCATATTTATGAGGTACTAGTACTGAGCTTAAATTCAGAAAACAAGGATTAAATGTACAGCGCTCTTACTCCGATGAAAATACCTGTTATTTACACATAAAAGAGCGAAAACATTTTTATAATGGATTTAAGGTACACCTACAACTATTTATTTGCGTGATAGACTTAATGTCCAACCCTCTTACTACTTACACGGCAAAACATAAGTGTATTCTAAAAGTAATAACTTAATATTACCAGCGGTTTTAAGTCCCGTTAGCAAATACTTAATTGCTTACGGTAGATAAAACGCTGCCGAAATAAGATTAATTTGGACAAGTTGTTGATCGAAGTCAAGATAGGTTACCCGAAAATAGTTTCAAGCGAACCATAATATTTTAGCGTTAGACGCTCATTGATTATCAGTCTGAAAAGTTTATTATTAATATTATTAGCTTTCGTAAGCTTTTGAATGTATTATGAAAATCTAATTTATAATGAATATTTAATATTATTAGTGCGAAATAAAGAAATCGCCAAGTTTTGCAACAATTGGAAAGAATACAATTGAACAAGTGTATATCAGAACTACGGCGTTCAGAACAGCGTACAGCTTGAAATATGATACTAGTCTAAAAATCTGAATTTTAAGTAATCTAGGATAACCAATTTAACTTTGCAGTTCACGAGTACTTGCACGAAGCCTTTGGGTACTCAACCCTAAATACTAAGGTTAAGATTTTTGACTGCACAAATAAGTAGTTTCGCCAGATTATTATAGTATGTGAATTATTCTTAAAGACATAAAGAGTGCATCAGAACTCACCCTAAAGAAAGCTGCCGTAGAGCCGCCCTTCAAAGCTCCATATTTAATCTTGGTTTGCTTAGCGAGATCTTCGGCGCTTTCTATTGGCGAGTCCATGCGCTCCACGGTAAGGAACGCTGCCAGATTGGCGGTGTACGAGGATATCATGATCAGGGTAAAGAACCACCACATTCCGGCAACCATACGAGTTGAAACCGCCCTGGGATGAGTAGAATATCATATTAATTTCATTCTTCACCCTAAAGTTCTTTGAACAGTTGTTAGTTATTTAAATACAATCAAAATAATGGTGTCGTTCGCACTATCAGCATTATCGCAAGTGTAACGCGATTTATGATCATAATAATCAAGGCATTATTGACAGTATCGGAATTTCATCATGGTCGATTGACAGTGTAAACAGCGCCATTAATTGTATATGCTCAATAACGTGCATATTAACCGGCGTGGATCTATCTTAAATTTAAACAAAATTGAGATTGATTTCACAAAATAGCTACTTTGCAGAAGATCCATAAAGAGTAGAAATGTGAAATCCATCTTCGTGATTATAACACATATCAAGATTTGATGCAGCAAGCTATGGATACTACTAGACAAACAATTGAGTGCATTATTAGATTTTGGACTCTATTAGTTTAGCTAATAAATCAAAATTAGGTATTAACTACAGTGTTAATGGAAACAAAGACTAGTCAAAATTGCCAACACGTCTCTATTGGACGCTTTTGGTAAGGTACTACAGATGCTTGGAATTCACAAAGAGCTGTGGTCGTTTTGAAACTAATTAGTTAGTTGATTCGTTCAAGCTCTGCAACTGAAGACTACATTTCCGCTTAGTAATTACTTCGAGATTGCTGTTGGAGTTAATTTGACCTATTCCGATGATGTTTACCGACGATCCCGGTCGTAGGCTAATATTATAAATCAATTTGATTTGAGAAATCGTTTTCTAATTTAGAGATTGGATCATTTATATCGGAATTGTAGCCTTCCGCGGCACAGGGACTTACTTCGGCGCGATATCCGAACCTTGCTGCATCAAGGATCCAATAGTGAACCACAGCGAGTTCAACAGAGTAAACTGATTCTCCAGCACCGGCGGCTCGTCAAGACAGTTCCTGGGGCTGTCCCACTCGTACGGGCTGAACCTGCGCCCAAAAGCAGCCCATCATTCATCGGCAATGCTTGTTGATCGCTTGCCAACGTACTTCCAGCGAATTTCAAATACAGAACACAACCCAAAAACGGGTAATGCAGCATTGGAAGCGAAATTTTGAAATAGGTTATCCTATTTACAAGATAGGTTGATGTATCCGTTCATTTTGTTTATAAAATAGCAGATAATTTATTTTTGTGTCGTTAACAAAGTTTGTTACTGGGTAATATTAAATGCGGGTCGGGTGCCCGTGGGTAAACATGTGTAAAAGGGTGAAGTTAATTAACTTGATATGGTGTAAACATTTCAAATATCAAAGTGCTGTATTCTGGAATAGAAATTCGCTGCCGAGCAAGTTGGCGGATGATTCAACAACCCCCCTTTTACGTTCCGCATGTAGACTTCGCTGAGTTCACTATTTTTATTACCAGAAATGAAAAATGTGTCTTGAATACCAAGTGCAAATCTCCAACACTTTTTCTTTTTGTATTAAAAAATGTACACGAATTTTCATTTTTAGTAAAGAACTGCGCACTCGCAGTCTGGTTCTAATTTGTTGCAGGGGTTATCTTAATTCTTACTTGGGTAAAAAGTCACAGCTTTGCTGCATTAGAGATCCAATAGCAAACCACAGACAGTTCGCTAAAGAGAAAATGTTCTCCATTTTCTCGCCCTCAGGTGTGTGAGTTGGATGCCATTCGTATGGAGTGAACCTATTGAATAAACACATTTACTGAAAGCATTTGGCTCCAAAGAATCATTGTCCAGGTTAGTGCAATAACTTTCAAGATGTGTTCCAGCTCGTAGTACATATGACGTATGTTGCTAAAAGATTATATTCATTCATTTCCATCATGTCGTTATAGCTCTGGATCACCGCTGCTACTGATGTGAGTCCACAGAATAGCATGGAAATATTCGTTACAGGAACATCAAAATACGTACCTGGCAAGAATGAACAGCAGCACAGAAACGCCCAAATATGCAGTAGCCATATAGATCCATACATCAAGGGACAGTGGTGATAAGAAGGAGAACAGATTTGGTGGTTGCTTAATAGGCTTTCGGTACAGTACTGAAATGCCGAGATTCATAAACGGCATTGTGAAGTCCACCACTTGTTCCCTGGCCAAGCAAAAAACAAATGACAGTGAATGCAATTATAACAAAGTAGGTATATCCTAAGAACCCGCGCAAATGGTTGGTTCAACAACAAACAATAATAAATTGTTGACTGTGCAGGAAATCGTGTGGAATGTTGTTAACTGTTTTAACGACCGTGGAAACTTTGTTACATTATAGGTGAGAATAGTGTTTGTAATAAAATTATAACAGGCTCGTAAAAAGTTGTATTTGTCGCTACAGAAGGCAACACCACATTTTCTACTGACTGTATATGGAAGCTTTATGATATTTTTTGGTATCAATATACGTCTGTATATATACGATTATATTATAAACTAGCTGTTGCCCGCGACTTCGTCCGCGTGGTATTTAACTAACAAGTTATTGTTCAGTTCACAGAGTTTACGATAACTTATTAATTCTGTATTTCGCGTAAAGAAATATATAATGTATGTATACAACTTCCCTATTTGCATCGAATATTATTAAATTTTTCATTAGTTTTAATTTTTTTTCGTGAGTTATTATTTTCTAAAATAAAAGTAACCCAAGTTTCTTCTTGTTGCATCAGCTATCTGCCAGTGAAAGTCCCATCACAATCGGTCCAGCCATTTCAAAGATTAGCCGAAACAAACAGACAGACAGACACACATTTTTTTTTGTTTTGGTATATGTACCGTGTATACATCCAAATGCACTTAGTAAAAAGTTATTTAGTTATTTTAATATTACAAACAGACACTCCAATTTTAAATATTTCTATAGATGTATAGATTATTCAGTGTTATTTTACCTATCGTACGTAATGGTCAGATCAGCTATGGCGAGATCGGCACGTTGTTCCAACAATTCCCTTATCATTCCATCCCATTCTTTAGTCTCCCGGTTGTAAGACCCGTATCGACCGTCGGGCGCCAGCTTGAATGTATAATTGAAGCCCAGAATTTTAGATATCTCGTGTATTAAATCGATGGCGTATCCCTCGAATTGTGCGTTTCCAGTTAGCTTCTCACTCGCCTCCCGCCTCATACAATACGGTGAACTCTAGGGAATTAAGGGGAATTTACATATGTAGACGTGTTAAAAAGAAATTACTGCCTATATCAGTGTACCGAGCTTACAGACGAGGGATACATGTGAAATGAATTCGTAAGCAGTTCACGCAGAAAAGTTCGCGTATTTTTTTTTCAAGCATTTAGAGTCTGTGTTACATCTTGAGCTTTAGTATCATGAATGTTTTTCATATGGGCATATATTTTCCATAATCCCTTTCCCGCTTCATGAGAAAGCATTAATATAATACTATAGGCTAATTTTGTACCTAACAGCCCACAAGGGAGCCGGAAAATGTTCCAGCCTAACAAATGTCATTATATTTTAGTAGCTACTCACCAAAATCGTTGAAGCAATAAGAGTTTTGTTCTGCAATATTTCCACTATCTGCTTTTGGTTCTCGCCGTAAGATCGGGTATAGTTAACACCCTCTGTGGAGTTCCAAGTCCCAGCCTTTTGTAAGCCCTCCCTTGTTAATTCAATTATATCTAGAGTGAAATCGCTTCGGAATCCTTGATGGTCAAACTTTATCACTCCGGTTAAGCCTTTCATTTCAACCTGTGTGATAAGACGCTTTATTGTGTAACATTTGTTTATGAATTTAGTTTAATGTCTAGAGTTTTGTTTTTTAGTAAATCTTTTTATTTATTGGTCTTAAGATCAGTTACTCCTAGAACACATTTTGTTGCAAGACCTAGTTGTTCCATTTTGTCTTCATAAACTTTCGAGACAAAAAAAATAATTTCTCTCCAGCTTCTAGAAAAAGTAATTGCGTTTAGCTAAGAAAATCAGAAAAGTTTGTAACTAATAAGACAAAGTACATAGGACTAGTTTTTAATTTCTGTAATATCGTTTTGTATTCGAGCGTGGAATAAGAATACATTGTCTCGCTTAAATTGGGCTAACGATGCTATGGATGTTAATCCGTCAACTCACGCCTCATCTCACTGTCGGCTTCAGCTTTGTTTAATGACCAAATAACTACAGTACGTAGTGAGAACATCGTCTTCAAAAATCTACCATGAATATATAATTATTATGACGAGTCTTGGCCTTCCTAATCATGCTCTGTGCTACTCACTTTCTGTATTCATTTTAAAACCATGTTCCGTCTTTTTTCATTACCAATAGAAAAGTAAATACTACTCGCACGTATAAAAGTTCATTCATTAACATGTCTCATTCCGATTTACAGACCAAATATCATTACCCTAACAATGCCTAATAATATTACGCCCTACTACTGAAAGTACTTGGAATTTTAGAAACCGTATGATAAAAAGACTTGATTATTTAAGTATGAGGAATTTAATGCATTTGTTAGGTATTACTTACGATCTTCATATAATTGATGAGGCTGTACCCGTGGGGCCACGTGTCTTCGGCTTCGCAGGAGAGAGGTCTCACATCTATTTGCTGTGATGTATCGAGATCATGTAACGCTTTAGCGAACAAGTGTACTGCATCGTACATCAAAGCCGTTTCTGTCTGAATATAACGCACAGCATATCGTAGATAAAGATGATTTAAAATGAATAAATTAATTAAATTAGTAAGTCCATAAAGATTCATGGAAAATTCACTGATATTAAAAATCAGAAACATTTTTGTGATTGTTAATTTAACGTAAAATTCAAAGTTAATATTAACAACAAGCAAAGCAAAGGTGTCAGACACGTTCGTATATTGCACAACAAAATATTACTTGAGGGTAAAATAATTAGATCTATGTGTGAGATACATCAATGATCAAAGTAAAAGGTGCTTCTCAAATTCAGGGAATTGCATATACCTTCACCTAATTGGAATACTAACGTATACTCAGCTTACCTTTATAAACGTCATGTTTTCCTGGAAACAAGATATTTGACTTCAATTTCACGCACTTTGAACACATTACGTAAGCACCTTTGTACCATCCAAATTTTAATGAGTAATTACCTTAGCGCTTGTGTGTCCCAGCTGTAGCTTACGGCCTTTCCTGGCTTCGTCGTAAACCCAATCCCTTACAACCCTTTGCACATCTGCTCGTTCAGGATCAAGTAGTCTTAGAGCTGTGATGTTGGTACCACCGTATTTGAACTCTTCTAAATCAACGCTATGAAGATCCTGGATACGTACAGAAACAAATGAAAATATTCTAACTAAACAATCTGGTTATAAGACGCAGTGTGCAAATTGGATGTAAAGCAAAGAACTCTATTTGATGATGGTGTGGATACAAAAAGACTGATGAACAGACATGTTGCAATTTTGAAAATGATTATAGTACATATAGGTTTCAATCCTATGTGGCTAATTTCCGATACTCAATACTACAGACTGGTCATGAATTTGGAGCATTTTTATAGGATTATATTTTCGATAAGACTTACCAAAGACGTAATGAGATAACTATGGTAATCAGACATCATTCCTATTTGTTGCGCTTGTTGCAATACATCTCTTATCCTTTCTGTCGCACAGTCGAGTACGATATGTGATTCAGCTGAGTTCTTAATTTGCTTTAATAGTGGTCTGTGAAGAACAATTAACTTTAGCACGTGTCGATAAACTCATTTTTCCGTTGCAATAAACTTTAGGACACCTTTATAAGTTACTGGACAGGCTAAATTTAATTTGGACTCTAACACGTCCAGTATAGAGTCAACAGTACCTGTAATCATATGAATCTGGTAGCTGTCTAACTGCAACGGGTAGTTCTGATGGCCCGTGGGCCTTGAGCAACTCTTGGAGACGAACTAAACCGTCGCTGTTCTCGTAAACTATTGTGAAAGATTTCCATCCCCACGCTCTGACAAGATCCACATATGCCTAAAACAACAAATTTGCTAATAAGAGGAAGTAACGTCAGCGCATAACATACCTATGGTACATACAACAATTATGGTCTAATACTGAAAACAATTCTGAAAAATACTGTACTTTTAATCTAAAATCTTCCTATTCAAAGATGAGCATATATTTTTCCTACTTTTGTTCTTGGACTTTTGATTTTTCATTTAATAATATTGTTTGTAGCCACCCCCGTAATGTTGCTTTGTGTTACGTGTAAGTACCTAAATTCCAAATGACCGATCAACCCGACTGCCAATCTTTCGCATGGGTAGACAATTTCATTGTTACCCACCAAGGAACATGTGTGTTTAACGGGCGTATCTTCTGAGTGTGCATGCCTCAACATCTATACATATCTAGGGCTGCACACCAAAAATTTAACTGGTTTCGTTTGTTTTGGGTTACATTTTAGCCTTCCGAATAGTAACCGACATCGAATAGGTTTAAGATAGGTACCTATTGTAAGTTCATCATGCATATTATGTACATATCAGCTAGGTACCTATACTATCAAATCAAAAACGATTATCGAAATCACAATAATAAACAAACACAACATTAAAATTTCAAAAGCTTTCGTTGGCACGAAAGTACATTTTGTTATAATATCAATAAAGATAATAATAAATATAAATAAATATCGCCATACGAATACACCAACTATACGGTCCCACTTTAAGCTTAACGCTTGTGTTATGGGTACCGTACAATGGACTGAGGGCGAACTCAGTATATAATACTTATATAGATATTAAACATCCATGACTCGGGTACAAACATTCGTTGTCATCACACAAAGCTTGTGTCCCTTACAGGATTCGAACCCGGGACCCTCGGCGCAGAAAGCAGAGTCATTACCACTGCGCTAATCAGGCCGTCATGGATGCCGATAATGGAGTTATAAACTGTACAATACAGTTCATTACGTCGGACAGTATAGTAATTTTGGTTTTCCTAGCCATATGGTAGAGCTACTAGTAGAGAGGAGACTAGACTCGTTCTCTTTGTTAATATAAGACTGTAATACTATAGTAATATATAAAGACAAATAGCTACATTCATAATACGTACATAGAAACATGAAATGACTGAATTCTCATAAAACAGTGGATACCCCAACTTACCCGACTTAGCGCAGCTGGATGTGGGTATAGGTTGACGAGGCAGGATTCCCGGCGCGTGCGGTAGTCCCACCTGGTCTCCAAGTGGGGCAGTTCCATTGTGTCACATATAGATTGCACGTGGGCTGCCGCTGGCGCTGATTGAGGACCGAAGATTGCTGCTACGCCACTTCGTAGCAAGTGACACACTACATAGATAAATGGAGTTAGTAGAATTGACTGAAATATACGAGGTAAATTTAAATACTGTATTCTCGTGGAGGAACAATTAGGAAATAATATCAAGACTCCCTTAGGCAAATGCCGCGCGTGGCCTGAGCCGAATAACACATAAAAGCGTCCGCGTCCTTGCCTGAGCATGCATCGCGAGGTTGCGTGGTAGGTCTTGACATGGCTAATAGGAAAGCATGTGTAACGAGGATAATAAACGAAGATGGCAAAAAGTAGGAAACCAGTGGCTCAAGCATAATCTTTTTTCGTAACGTTTCGGTAATGACAGCGTCTTCCATCTTTCTCACATCAGAGATTTCATAAAGCATGACAGTAACACCATGTTTTCCCGATAACGCTACGATTACGTTAGCAGTTCCTGCTTACCTTCCTGTTATCTAAAACCGACTCCTCAACATATTCTATTAGTTCATTGCGGTCACTACCTTCCTTCCAACCGCTTACACAAATGGTACGCTATTCGTCTTCATTATATAAAGGGTGCGAAGTAAATATAGAACCGTCGGGTGATGTATTGTGTGGGAAACATTCAGATCATGGGTTTGACGGCGCGATAACGACCGGCTCAAGCACATAACGACTGTATATTTTAGAAAAAGTTGACGGCTGTTTACTCCCATTTTTATGCTGTATTTAGTGCCATTATGCCTCGAACGGTTAGCAACGGAATCACTACTCCTGGGATTTCTTCTTAATTTCAATTTGTTGCTTGCTTGTTCAAGACCACTTCGCTTTTCCCTAGGTTACTCAAAAGGAATAAATAACCGTGTCGCGTTGACTAACGTTTTATTTTAATAAGTTTGGCACTGCTTGTGGTATGGCTGTTAGGCTATACACAGCATTAGTTTCATTGGTGCACTTTAGGAAGTCGATGCCTAAAATAAATATTACCAACCTCTTTTAGAAGCGTGAAAGCTGTCTTGTGGTGATATGGTTTCCACCTGCGCCAGAAGTTTGGCCCTGGGGAGTACTGCCCGGTCGGCGTTCACACGCTCCACAGCATACCTGAATGCTACCTCTTGCTTGTCATCTTCGGGATGGAATAGACCACCTGATATGGAGATGATAGGTTCAGAAAAGGTTTGTATTGCTCTCTTATAGGTTTTATTTTGGCTTGGCAAAGTAAGCTATTAAAAGCCCAGTCCATATCGTTGAAGATGCAGTAATAATAGTTCAAAATATAAATTAAAAGGAGGGTCCGAAAAACCACAAAAGGAGAGAAAAAAAATAATATCAAAGCAGTAATTTTTATTTGTAGGATTGAATTAGAATATTGTAATAATAATATCGCGAGACGAACACGCTAACTATATTTCTGTTATGATCGACATTAAAAGGAATATATCGAACCAGCTATGAATGAAATTAAGATTAAACCTATTTCGGCCAGGCCCTTACTCAGGAATCAATTATATTCAGGTCATTACTCTAATACATATTATATAAATTGTACCCGCAAATCTTGCATCAACGTTAAATTGGAATTTTGAAGTCGTTATTTTTCGATTATTGTAAATTCTGTGGATCTTACCTATTCGGATGGTGTCAGGCAGTGCAGAAAGATGGCCGAAAAATAATATTAGAAATATTGCGTTAGCTCCTCTCATTCTGCAACAAAAAAATGTGTATTATCTATGTTGCTAAATGTTTGCAGTATAATACAATTCAATTTACCTAACAACTATTGGTATTGTGAGTAACAATAACAGTTGCACTAGTAGTTACCATTTCTGAAATACCATACCATTTCTTTCTACTTTAGCGGAAAAGGGAGGCTTTTCCAGCCAGGAGTGAGGTATGCCTGGCGGGGTCGCTACACCACCATTTCTTTATATATCAAATACCATTTCTGAAATTATTCCGCATGGGAATCGTATACGCGTTGCAAACATTGTCAAACCTTTCGACCTTCAAATATGTTTCTAAGTGCCCACTACTATCAATAATATTATACAATAATGTGAGTGCGGATTATAATAAGGAATCTGCAAATAGCTATTACCTACTTAGCTTTGGTACCTTTTGCCAGTAATGAAATTATATTTAAAGAGCAAATAATTTTCACTTATTACAGATAAAGAACCCGTAACTGTAATAAGGTCGTGTACACATTGTCGAAAATTATTTTAATGTACACCTGTTACGTATAATAGGCGTTCGGAGTAAGGAATTTCGTTTTTTAGAATTCAGGCAAACGTCCTACACTGTTATGGCGCCAAAATGACGTAACCTACAAATTTTAAACAACTTAGAATAGACATACCGACAAACCTTAAATTTGTCAATATCTACAATGTCATCACAAAGCATTTTCAACGGAATTCTACCTATCTTCTTCTTCATTATTGATGAAGAAACAATAATGTGTATTTTTTCGAGTTTAGTGTAGACAACCTTATTATTAACGGTTGGTATTCTATGTTCTATTAAGGGGGAAGCGCAGGGTCAGGGCGCGAAATTCAAAATGTCAATGGTTTTTATTTTTTTACGAAAAATTTGGACATCTTTACGATGTAATTTAGTGTTTTGCGATATTAGCATTCTGCATTGGATGTCTCGATGTATTAAGTTTGCTTAAAAAAGAACCTAATCTGATACAATACCATAAGGTTTGTAAAAACCGCTACTTTTACTAACTTAATGGTGTTGTATCGCTTTAGGTAGGTTTTTAAGCAAACTTAATATATCGAGACATCCAATGCAGAATGTTAATATCGCAAAACACTAAATTACATCGTAAAGATGTCCAAATTTTTCGTAAAAAAATAAAAACCATTGACGTTTTGAATTTCGCGCCCTGACCTTGAGCTTCCCCCTTAAATTACAGATTACCGAACGGAATATAAAAAATATTTACTGAATTTGAAAAACACATCTAATATTATTCAACAAAATGTTAAACAGACAAATGAGGCACTGTTAAAAAAACGTGCAGCTATTAATCTTCAATACCATAATAAGTATAAAAAAACAGTAAAATATTGTATCGTGGATCAACGGTATTTTGGAAATAACACGATTATATCAAAAATATTGACTGATAGGCTAACCAAAACAAAATTAACAAAGGCAATCGTATGACCACAGCCTAAGTTGTTTAATCTTGATCCATTAATATTAGTACAAAGTTATTGTTTTCAGAATACATACCTGTACTCCTCAATGTCACTTTCGTTACAACTGTTATGTGTACATTGTCACCAATTAATTTACAACCACACGTTCACCACCAACCACTGGCACAAATCACAGCATATATTACAACTATTGTTCGATGCAATCGCGGCAGTGTGACGGTACGAATTATGTCTTTTGAGCACGGGGTTTGGTTGTTTGATTCGGTTAGGTTAATCGAGGTGGTATCGATTTGTGTTCGAGTCGCGGTGTGTCGGTAGCGAGCGGCGTCCGCTCGCGCGGGAGCGTCGGCTGGCTTAGGGCCGGCAGGAGCGCAGATGGCTCACGGCGCGTGCGTGCCGACACCCTGCCGATGTTAATGCATCCATGTACATTGCGGACTCGCGTTTATTGTTTTTGTCAATTTAAAATTAATTACGTATTCCTAAAGTTGTTATTGTATGTATGCATACTTCAAAAAAACATAAGATTTGACTGAGTTAATAGAGTAACTGAAACCCGCATACTTTACTTTGTCCGATTTGAAGACGTCTAAGTCAGCCTGAATCTCGTTCATTTGAGTGCTCCAGAAGTAGGTACCAGTAGCAGTAGTATTTTGGTTACCAGAGTACTTTCACTATCTAAATAGCCAAGGTTTTAGTGGATATCCACTTTGGCAAAAAAAGGGAGATCGAATATCATGTGAAATATTTGCAAATGGTTGATCGAATCCCAGCCTCTGATATCATTTGATCTCGTAAGCCAGTAGTACATCGAATAAACGCTACCACGAATAAACTTAGTAATTAGATCACGCCAAGCCCCTTATTGGAAAAATAAGGGAAATGGGTCGATGTCTGAAACCTAAGATCCGTCTTATAACCATTATGCGGAAATGGACATTAAAAAAATGAGCGAAAAGAAATCGTAGAATTAAAGTATGGTAGCGATGCGGCTTTATGCGGCTCCGGGCGGCTCGCACGCACCTCGCGTCGCCGTCCATTGAACTCGCGCACAGAATTCGCATCGCTAGCGCAAATAGTCTTTTCATTATTCACACCGCGATTATTTCGCCCTTTGACACCGCACAATATCAGTCTGACCGCAAGGATAAAAGTCGCATGCTAATCAAAAGGATCATAGCAATACGACCGCAGACGCGCATTTAAAAAGGACAAAGTGAAGAGCAGACTATTAATAATATATTTTGTATTTTCTTGGGAATAACGTTACTTTTACCATTCACTTAAGTCTGCCAAATACTTAAGTCCTTATGAGCTGCCTATACGGAATCCTCTTGTGTCCCTTTTTTTCTTCTCATTATATAAGTCATGAGTCATACAATTCCTCACAAAAGTCATCGTAATAATAATTGTTTTCTTGAATGTTAACATCACATGAGCTTGTAGGTAATCATAAAGCTTAACAAGAATATAGAGCGGCCGTGTGTGTAGCGCCCGGGTACTATATTCGAGCGAGCGAGAAGCCCCAAACATGCCCTTCTTTACGATACTGGTCATCACCACGATGGCTAGCCAGCGATACCTCTTATGTTCAAAGCATTGTTTGGGTCATGTATTTAATTATATATTATTGTAATTATGAAGTTTTTATAATAATAAAAATATTATATAGTACCAGCCCTTTTAATGTCCCACTGTTGGGCACGGGCCTCACCTCAATGCGAGGGGGATTAGGCCATAGTCCACCACGCTGGCCCAGTGCGGGTTGGCGGACTTCACACGTCTTTCGAGGGGTTCTCTCAAACATGCAGGTTTCCTCGCGATGTTTTCCGATAATAATAATAATACCGTTTAGCAAGTGATAATCATGGTTGAAAATGAGATTCGCACATGAAATCCAGAAATCCCAGAGGTGCGAGCCGGGGTTTGAAGCTGCGATCCTCGTTACCGAGGCAAGCGTTGTACCCACTTCGCTATCACTGCTTAAGTATTTATAAACATTCACTTTTCTAGAATAAGTACGTATGTGGGAACGTATTTTAGGTATATACATTTTATGGTGTTCAATTAGTGCGCCAAGCAGCCTCGCGTGGCTATTTTGCCTTGTTCAGTCTTATCTCGTCCGAGGAAAACGCTCACGCTGACTCTCCTAAGCGCTATCTATCATTGGCTGTCAGCCTGGCTGTGGAGTGATTGTTTGAATCAAAATTGTGGCTACACCCGCGGGTGATATGCCCGGTCAGTCAACTTGCGTTAATGAATAAAAGTTCAATTCTTTCGGATATTTTAATTAATTAAACTTCGTACTTCATCCAGTCGTGTTTGAAAAGTTATTCAGTGATTTTCATTCACAAAGTGATTGATTGATGAATGAAAGTGTAGACGTGGGGCTTCAATGTTAATTACTAAATGGAAAAAAAATCCTTTAGGGAAATAGAAAAATGGTGAATCTTTTTAAAGCAAGACTGTGGAATTCATTTATTTTAGCATAACGATATTGGAAAATACTTAAATTAAATGATATCGACTCGTACCTGCTGCTTTAGTTGCCAAGTGAAAGATTTCACATTAGCACACATTTCAGATATTGGACGAAAGTAAAACTGTAAACACAGGTCACTAGATTTTGCACAGAGAAGGGATTTATAAAATGCTATAGACACAAATTGTGCGACTGTCATATCCATGTTGGATTCCCGCCAATGCCGATAAGATTACCTTTTGGGGGCGTATAAAAATTCTGAAAGTGGGCAAAGCTTTATTTTTGAACGAAATAATATTACAATGTTACGACGACGTGACGAATTTGTAAGGTCTTCGTTATTATATTACGAGATAAAAGGAAACTCGAATGTTTCTGTTCTTTTTTCAGGAAGGGAAAAAATACGTGGGCTACGTAAAAATGTCAGAGTACGCTTTTTGAATTTCATAAATTTTCAACTTTCTTGCTGAGTGTAAATTGAATTATTAGCACCTCACCTCAAAAATTTGGTAGCAGTATTTCTTACTCGGCTACCTAGGTTCTAAATTATGGCCCTCGTCTGTAATAAAGTAGGCTTTATGTTTAAAACTGGGTTTTCTTACTGTATCCTATACCTAAAGATTTCTACACAAACGTTTTGGCTGTGTATTATTTAGTGCTCTCTTCTAAACATAACTTAAACATATATATGTTTAAGTATATATATACATATATGTAATAGGTTTTAAGTGAACCTTTAGTACCTGTTACATCGTAAAGGTATTTTAAAAACGACTAGTGACACAGTGTAAATAGTTCCATGCTTTGGTTTTGGTCGCTCACACGACAACATGAGTACCAATTCCACTCTGGCTGCCATCCAAATGATAAAAGTCGAGTCAACGACAAACACCTACAGCGAAGTTTTTTATAAATTTTCTATCAATGACTGAAATTAATTCCCCCTTAAATTACTTGTATAAATCTGGAGGCACGGCTGTGCGCAGACAAGTTGAGTAAAAAAGTACATAGGTATATTGATTAGATTCAAAGATTTACGAATTTCCTCGCGACAACAACCAAAAACGTTTAACATTAAAATATTGGTTAACTAAAACTGACTGTCGATGCGTCTTAAAATCCTCATTTATCAAAATACGCATGTCTATAAATTCGACTACACTTGAAACAAAATCTCTAATAACGTACCCCACATATCGAATTGTTTGCATCATTGCCCACACCACCAAAGTTCAAAGTTTTTTTATTATTTCCAAGTTCCCAGCCTTTAAACATAACAAAGGCAGCGCGGAAGTACGAGAAGTTATTTCGAGACGCGTACTAACGAGCAAGCAATGTATATCAAAGCGAACGCCTAAGATTCGCGACTATTACGTTTTATTTATTTTTTTATCCGTAGTAGGTAGTCAGTTCCGCAAATTGGTTGTTTCCTGGAATCACCGAAATGTTACTGTAATAGCGAAGGTAAAGTTCACTTAACTTGATAGTTACCTACGTAAATGTTAAAAGTCGTTTCAGTCAGAACAAAACAGACGTTCTGATATATTAAAATAGGGAAAGGTACTACCGAAAGTTATACAAGAGTAACACTGCTATTTTGCAAGCTTCTAACATTGAATTTGTGATGAAACTGGTCGAACCATAAATATGAAAATAGATTCTTCTAGTACTGAAGTTACCGAAGGCCTTACCAATCACGTTATAAAACTTTTGGTCCTAGACACGGCTAAACAAAATTTCAGATCAATAATATGTAAGTGGATTTTGGCTTGAGGACTAATGCTAGCATTAAAATTCTACTATTAAAGCCAAGTATTTAAGTGAATTCATTGGTACATAATTTCTCTGGTGCATCTAATAACGTGTTAAGCCGTGAATATATAAACGCTCTGTCGTGGTTAACATCGTCCTCGTTGCATAAGCTACGATCGCACAATGCGCTCGGCTTTCTAGTATTCATTTACCACCTATTTTAATGTAATTTTACATGAAATAAGCAACATGCGCGACATCGTTATGAAGGTTAAAAAGGATTATATAATCCTTCTTTAGATTAGTAGTATGTCTGACGATATCGTATTCATAAGATCCAGTAGGTAGCCCCGTAACCAAAGACAACGTGTGAGCACGTATGTCTATATCTGAATGAAGGATATTTAATATCTTATAAGATAATTAGATACTGGGATTAACCCCAGTTTATTGTATAGTCTTCTAATACAAGCATTGCATACTGTGCGACCATACATTTCGTGGTGATTTGTGCGTTCGTATTGAAGACGATAGCTTTTTTTTGTATATTCATAATTTATCCGGATATTGCTTTTATATAAACAGAAATAAAAATAAACGTTAGTTTATATGTTGCGTCGCCTAATCGTAGTTGCCTTGGGGCCATTTTTGAGAATTGTTATTGGATTCTAAATTGAAATGGCCCATTCGATGGAATGTTCTCGATCAGGAATTTAACCGTTTCTTGTTGCGAATCCATCGCAATGATGACTTCGAGACTCTAGTCAATTTTATAAATGTTTACTTTTCAATTTCCTTAACGGCGAGTTTTTAGAGAACTTTATAAAAGTAGACGAAAATGATTGCGGAGTATTTCTTAGTGAGAATTTAAAATATAACATTAATACATAGGTAATAAAAAGCAAATTTCATTGTCTGGCTTACTCATTTCAAAATCCGAAACTAAAGATAAGACCTCCGAATTTAAATTTGGCAAGAGGGTGTATTTCGGCTTTCAGGTGCTCGTGCAGAAAGAACTTTTGGTTAGTATTTTAGCAAGCTTTTAGATTAGTTAAATAATTCTCACAACTTCGATACCTATTAACTCAATATTTAATCAGAAAGCAATTGGTTTGGAGTCGATTACCAGGCGCAGATAACCTACCTATTCTATTGTGTCGTACTATACTAAGTACCTACTAAATCTATTATTAAGCCGATGTTGAATTTGTGGCGTTTATCGTGAATCGGAATTTATAATCACCCACACCCATTTACATCACTAATAATGCATTATATAGGCACAGGGTAAAACGTGGGTAAAATGTATTCATGAAAACGGTCGTAGGTACTTAATATAAAATATCATTAGAAATTTAATCGAAGGGCCTTGATTCCTTTATACCTACTTAATAGGTAGTCAAATTTGAGCTATTTAATTAACTGGAATCAATAATACCTACATACCTACTTGTTTTGTTGAATAGCGGTGAGCGGAGTATTGACCCAAACATCCGGCAGGGCTGCCCTCGTGGTTTGCAAGAGGGGTATTAAGTATCCGCTCTTCTGTTTCATTAATGGCGGCTTGACCCATTTCGGACAACCCTAACTTTCTGCCTGTATTTAAGGGGCTTACAAATACGGCTTTAAAATTGATTTGGAGGCTTTTTAGTACATTTTTGGAATTGTTGGTGTAGTACCTAATGTAAACAGTAGTATTCATTAAAAATGTTATGATAAGATCATATTTTATTGGAGAAGAATGACCAGGAATATTTAAGTCTTTGCAAGAAAATCTAAACTTAGTAATTATACATTTTTGTGTTGTGTGAATTATATAAGCATGTACGTACCTAATACACAATAATGTAGAATAATGCATATAAATGAAAGACGTGATAGGTTGACCTAGAAATAGTAAAGTTAATGTTCTGAGTATCCTACAATATGTCTAGATGTTTGCCATTTATATATACAAAAGGGCGTATAATCTTAATGCTACCGAAAATTCATTTAGGTATAGTACCTACGTATACCAAATGCGCATATGAAATACCACATTAAAACATAATATTTACATGACTGGGGATTCCAATTATCAAGCACACGCTCACGTTGCTGTAAAGAATCTATGCATACGAAATGTGACAAAGCCGTACGTCAAGACGGCTTCACGACAATTCAGCTCGCTACATAAATTCCCCGAGTCTTTGGAAGTAGACAAGTTAATATAAGATTTCATATCAGACGGCGGAAACAACGGTGCGGCGGGCTCGGTGGTAATGAATAAATAACAAGCCGGCATGCCTGTACGTCTACTGCATTTGCACCGTCTCTCTTTCGCTTGAATAAACATATTTTTTTCTTTTAAATATGCCCATTTGTAAACATCGCCTGAGTAAGTTTACGTAAAGACGAAATGTAATTCCGCGTATTTTTCTCGTATACAATACAAATATCACAAGTTTATTGTAATGCTGTAATGTAAGTACGTATTTCGCCACATGAAGGCAAAGTTAGGAAGCCTCGTCATCAATGCTGAAAATCGCTTAATAGGAAAATTATATTATAGCAAGAAAATTGTTGTAAACCTTTTTACAAATTTCGCAAGCTCCCAAAGCTAACGAATTTACCTACAGGTAACTATATAAAGCTATATGCTTTAGGTTATCCTCCGATCACTGCGTAAGTGTCACGTGCCAATCGATGTGAAAAAGGCGATATGTGGCAACACTCTATACTTAGCAGTGTAGGACTCGCGTCACGACCAAATATGGCATTCACGTCACGCTCAAAACGCCAAGGTATTTTTAATTACACGAACAATTGCATTCCTGGTATAACGAAGGCTGCAAAATCGTGATCGTCATGTGTTATTTAATAAGGGTATATACCTACTGCAGGACTGGTAAGTATTTTCAGGGAATTCACGCACCGTCCACAAAAAAATAAATGTTTGTTGGAAAGATACAACCTCAGGGCCGTAGAAACTGTAGCGCTAGAGCTAACGTATTGTCATACGAAAATAGCTTTAAGGAGTCTGCTGTGCAACTTTGCTTACCCTTTCAAATCAGGGATCACAGGTGTATTTTTATTAATCTATTTATATTATAAGGTAAAAGCTAATAATTTATCTAACTGGCATTGTTCCTGATTAATAATGTAAAAGTTGTCTCGTTATCTTAACATTGAATTTCCGAACTAATCCGACCTGACTAAACCTGTCAGACAAAAAGCTATCAATGTAGGTACTAATCACACTTTCTCAGAAACAACATGGGCTTTAATAAGTTTTGTCGGGGGATTTTATTACCTATCCTATTTCATAGTGAAACACACGTAGTGTACCTATTTTAAGATGCAAATAGACTTCTATCTGACTATGTACTTTTTTTTATTTCTCTTTTTAAATTACTATGAATTATGGTGGATTATTTACAAATGCAGCATTTAGGAATCTGATTCTATAGGTTTTCAACGCAAACCATTCTTGTATAAAGTAGTCCCGTAGGCGTGGCGAAGTCATAATAGTAAGGTCGTATTTCGCGTGAAAAACATAAATCAGCTTGGTTCTTTGGGCTTCAAAATGTTGTTTTGATAAAGAATTGGATTATTGATCGCGGCTCATCGAACCTGTACTCTGAGCATCAGTAATGTCCATTGTATGTACATATAACCAAGTATCCGGTCTGTGATCCATTTCTTTGTCGAACAGGTTATATTTATAAATTATATTTTCCTATACAAAACACACGAAACAACAATATTCTGCAATATAGTGCAGTTGGAGTCACGTAGAGCAATGTAACCGCAAGTTGCAAATGCATAAGAACGGAGCATTACGCCCAACTGCGTTCTCGGATATTTTACAATATTCTGCGGGAAACGTCACAACATAATTTAAATATTCAAACTAGCAGATGGAATGCCCGCCACGAAATAAACATTTTTCAAACAAGATTGCGTGTTTGTGACAGTACCACAGATTAAGTAATAGATCTACAGTACATTGTATTCAAGATCATTAGTTACAATAACTATTTACTTAAATATTTTTATACATTAATATCCTGTGTGAGAGTTACCTAAACTACCACACTAAGTCACTAAGTATAAAAGCTTTTTACGCGTCCAACAGTAATGTACTTATCACCAAAATTACTAGGCTAATCAATCATTGATAAAAAACTTTTTAACAAAATAAAAACCGTCTTCAAAAAACTAAAAAGCAAAAAATAATCTAATCTTGAAATCTACCTTGTCTAACCACATCAAATATTTAACTAATCTGAAGTCGGTGCCAAACTAACAACTGAGTCGAGTATTGCCGGTCTGCGCCAAAGACTATACCTACAAATTGGTCCGCGCATCTCGTTACTGAGTATACTTTTGTTATTCTTCGTCGGTTGTTTATTTGGCACCGACTTCAGATTAGTTAAATATTTGATGTGGTTAGACAAGGTAGATTTCAAGATTAGATTATTTTTTGCTTTTTAGTTTTTTGAAGACGGTTTTTATTTTGTTAAAAAGTTTTTTATTTTAAACTTTTTAGTGGATATATTTACTATTCTTTGTCACTAAAAAGATTTGTAAATCAATCTTTTTACTGGATAATAGGTATACCAATAATCGAGATTATCTTGGCGCAACCCGTGAAATACGTATCACTGACAAGTTCCGCTGGCCATTTGTGGCCTTCTTCATCACTTCCACTTCAGCAAATGATACTTTCTGAATGCAAATGCTTGACTTCTTGATGAAAATACCAAAATTGCTATCGGTATGCCTATAAAATTTGAGGAGTTCTCTCAATTCCTCATGGATCCCATCATCAGAACATTTTTTTGAAAAAAATGGGACCAATCTGTAAACATATCCTTTCATATAAAAAAATAATTTTCCAAATCGGTTCATAAATGACGGAGATATGAGGTAACAAACATAAAAAAAAAAATAAAAAAAAAAATAATAAAAAAAAAATACAACCGAATTGAGAACCTCCTCCTTTTTTTTGAAGTCGGTTAAAAATCCAAAAAAGCTAGTTCTCCACAGTGACTGTTTATGGCACGTTTTTACATTATATTTTCTATCTATCCCTATCTATCAGCCGAAAGATGTCCACTGCTGGACATAGGCCTCTCCCAATGATTTCCACACATCACGGTCCTCCACCACTAGCATCCAACGGCTTACCGCTACGCATGTGATATCATCAGTCAACCTTGTGGGGGGGCGTCCTACCCTACGTGTTCCGGTTCGTGGTCGCCATTCTAGAACCTTTCTGCCCCAACGGCCATCGGTTCTGCGAACTATGTGCCCCGTCCACTGCCACTACAACTTTGAAATTCTTTGAGCTATTCTCGGTTACTTTAGTTCGTCTACGGATCTCCTCATTTCTGATTCTATCGCGTAGCAAAACCCGAAGCATAGCTCTCTCCATTGCGCGTTGAGCAACCTTGAGCCTACTTAAGAGGCACATAGTAAGCGACCACGTCTCCGTACCATATGTCATCACTGGCACATGATATTTTGGGAGGATGATAGTAAATAAGAGACTACAGCCATCAAGAGAGGAGCTAAGGGAATCCATTATCCAGATATTGTGTTAAACATTAATGACGGAAGAAGGTAGATAAATTGTGGGGAGGAGCGAGATTACAATGAATAAAAAATCAGATATTTACAAGACAACCGACTAAGATTTATTTTCTACAGTTCTCTTTATATTTTAATGAGTTGCTCCAAGTTCTTGAATAAAATATAACTAACACGAAATAATGATACAAAAATTCTGTAGTCACTTGGATTTTATGAGGATAAATGGGACCTTCGACTTTTAAATAGCAATTTGCTGAGAGAAAAATTAAAGTCGACTTTTCAAATCTTCATGATTGATTGTGGGCGTAAAATTTTGTTTTAATAGAAATCAATGATGGAATGGAACATTACAGCCTACCCATTTAAGAAGATTTTATATTTTAGTGTAAGCATTTGGTACGTGACCGTAGCAAGCCGAACCGTAAGTATTGCCATTCGAAAATGACCTTTAGGTAAGAAGGAATTACGGTAGTATTAACCTCTAACTAAAGTATTTACAAAGTGTTCGGTATATTTTAATCTGGTTTATATTCGGCATCGATTATGAATATGGACTTGGTCTGGCCTTTATTTTTAATAGCAACACTTAAGTATCAACAGCTCCGGTATTATATAATAGTGATTTTTTTTTCAACAAGTAGGTCATAACGATCACGTTTATGTATAAAATATATACATTAAGAGTGACTGATTTTTCTCTGAGAAAGCGTGCCAGTACCGTTTCACCGCGCACTTACTACGTAGTGTTATTCTTAAATTTTCAAATAATCTGATAAATATTTTCAGGAATGTAACCTTTATAGCCAACCGGTGGACCTGTTAATATTTTTCACACTATTGTAACACCTTACATGTATTTTCATTTTTAATAACAGAATATTGTCTATTACTAAGATTTTTTTTCGAAACATTTCCAACGTATACGATGGCACAGTGGTTTTGTTTTAATTCCTTGAATCATGGGGAAGAAAGGGGTGTTATATAGTTAGATGCATTGTGAAATTACCATTGGTTTGTACGCAAATGTAACAGAGTGAGACACGTATTCAAATATTTCATTTTAATGGCCACCTCGAGGGTAGGGTAAGATATACCTGCGCCGTTACAGCATAAAATATGCTATTCCTTTTGTATCCAGCGCACAAGGAATAATACAAAATATGTATTGCTATTTATTCAATATAGATATCTATAATGTCTCGATAATCAAGAAATTATATGATCGTACACACATTTTCATGTAAATCCAATTTTGTAAATTGATATTTGTGTTTTGTTCAAAATTATATTTAGCTTCTAAATTTTATTTCTAAATGTTTCCTGAATACATCTTTGACATGAAATTGACATCACTTCAGCTCTATTTACTGCAATTACGCTACAATGGATAATGACGACTATGAATGTTGAATTATAATGTTTTTTTTTGTTTTTGTTTAAAGTTTACAACCGTACGAGTTTTTATGATTATAAAGCTAAGTAAGTATTTTAAATGTCTCGTATTTTATCAATTCTTGGATCGTCAATAGTAGGTAGACCTGCTAAATACATTTAAATAAGTGAACGCATATACATAGCCATCGTAATTAAATTACAATAAATAATTCTATTATCTATCCTTGTCTTATCCTAATCTGGGCGTTCGTTGTATTTACTTGGTGGTCGGTCAATAACGCATGCGTTATGTTGACCGGGAATTACGGGGCCCACCGCTGATTGGACTATCGATTATGCGGTTATCCAGGCCTCATTGGTGATCAATCAAAACGGTATTGTAATACAGAAAATCCAATTATAGTGATTTTGTTACTCAAATCATTCAATAGGATCGGATGTCAATTGATAAAATATTTATTAAGTAACTAATATAAGATCTAATTTTTTTTTTAGCCTACTTAACTTATACTGTTCTGAGTTCAGTGGCATGAATATTATTGAGTTCGGTTTAATGTGGGTCTGTCTACGAGAATAAACCGAAAAAAACTATATTATTCGGTTACTAACTTTCATTGAAAGTAAGCTCCTAAGAGCCGTAATCTAAAATAGATTTCAATTCAACAACAGCATTGCTTATTCAAGTCTTAGCAAAACAAAGGTCGCCATGTTCGTTTCGCCTACGTGATCCGAGTGAGCTATTTTAACATTTTAAGTAGAGCAATGGAGGGACCACGTTGGCGCGTCATCGGGTGGCAGAATTCCCAGCGAATGAATAAGCATATCCAGCCAACCCTCGATTTGAGGCTACCTAGTGTGGGCGAAGGGTAAATAAATAAAATATATCACCTAAGTAGGTACACAACGTATCAGTGACTGAGCAACTGTATTGTATGAGTTTGATCATAGAATATTGCTTCAAGCACCTAGGTTATAAATACTGTATGTAACGAAATGTGTGAAACAATATTGACGTATGAGTATCGAAAAAGATCTAAACATCTAAAAAATATGCTTCGTTATAAAACTGTTAGATTATTATTTTTTTATTATAAAAAATAAGCTGATAAGCTAAATGAGCTGAAGATAAGCTTCTATTATGATTTATATTTTAACATAAATCATAATAGAAGCTTCTCTGAACTTTTCATATAATACATGAAAAGATCGGCTTTTACCAATTCTGAAGAGGTCCAGAATCATGAGTTATTCCATGGTATAAATTTTCATTATGAAGCTTACACCCAGTACATTATAGCTTATTTACATTTTGTGCTTACTACAACCAAAATAGATTCATTCTGAGCTGTAGGTAGTTCAAATTTATGTGAAAGCTCTTGTTTTTATTTCCATCCCAATTTATGCTAAACATCTGATGTACTTGGGTTCAAACGACCAGCCGACAGGCATTTGTATGTAAGCCGTGACAACATCTGTCGCACCTTTCACTTGACCTTTTTGCTTTATAAAGGGTTTATATTGTTTGTGTTTTATTTACTATCACAGTGGTGTAGATTCTGTGCAGCAGACTAAATCTGATTTTAAATTTAAATTGTCTAAAATTGGTTAATTTTAGAGATAAGTCGCGCGTTGGAATAGGTGGTAAATGACTTTGACATAGTAACATTGACAGACACTGGGACTATAAGATTTAATTATCAGAAACAATCGTAGTGGGCCTAGTCTCAATAGCAAAAGCCCAATAAGAAAAAAAAATGGCATGTCAAACCATTAGACAAGAAAAAAATTAAGACACATTGATTTGAATTTGAACTTTGTTGTCGAACCGTTAAACATAATTTCCTTTCCTTTGCAAATTCCTGTCTGTTTTTTGACATGTTTGATTAGGTAACGTGTGCTCGCGAACGTTAATGAATGAATTTAAAACTGAAGTACCTTTTCATTCAGCTACTGTATATTCGGTCAAAGTTTTTGTTTGACCTTACCTAATCTTAGGTATAATAATGTTCTTATAATGAAAAATCCCTTACGTACACGTACATTTTACTTCAATATGGATCTTAGCTACTGTATGATAAGGGCAGTTTTACGTTGGTACACCCTCTCATATAAAGGATGGTATGAGAGATATTTTCATTTCAGACATTTTAGTTAAGGAAAATTTACTATGGGAAGCCCGCACATCCTTGGAAGATCCCTTCATGTTTATTTTATGTAGGAATGTTTGTACATAAAAAAAATTCTCCAGAAGAACCCATCAACTATGTGGCCATGTATGGTCTAACTAAACTGAACTAAGCAGCCCATATGCTATCAGTACTACAAAAATAATTTCCGAAATATACACAAGCAGGAATTGAACTCGGAACCAACCGGTCCTGTGACTCCACCTGGACTGGTGAATTCACCCTCTCTTGCCCTGTAATTAAGGCTAAGCGGCCAGGCCTTGAAAGTTACTTCTTGGAAATAAATAATAGGAGCTAGAAAAGTTTTAGACATAAACAACCGATATTGATTAAATAAAATACATCAATATGCAACCCAAAAACCATATGTAAAGCTTGCTGTAACAACGATACTCTGCTGTAAGTTCAGAGAATCCACTCTGTGTGCCAATTTTACGCTGAGCGCAGCAGGTCTTACGTGGTTACCAACAAAGCAGTCCAATATGCAAGTTTACGACGCGATCAGAACCCGCTGGCACCAAATTCAATCTTCTGACCTCAAGTAACGACAGGAATCTTTTAAAGTCCACTAATAAGTTTATTTTTGAATAATGTCTTAGCTGAAAGTCGTTCCGAAGTAATAATTGATAAAACATATCGATACTTGTATAATTAATAGAATATATTACTTGTAAGTTATTAGCGTAGACATTGACTGACCATAAAAACGGGCTAATTTGGACAAAAATAATACCTAAAACATAATCAGTAAGGCTCTTTTTTACATCTATTCCTCATTGATTTTAGTATATCTTGTTTTGATTTGATTATGGTAGTTAAGTAACCTACTGCTCTTATGAATAACTTCTTTGAAAATCTTTTTCAAATTGTTTATCAGTTCAATCAATAATATCAGGATACTTGCTCATTTTAACTGTAAGTAAATAAGGACTACAATAAAAAAAAACATTGCTTTTCTCGTTTACGTTCTATTGTTTGGACTAACGCCATCTAGTATTAACTCACTAAACGTATACGAAACAGATACGAACGAATTCGAGAACATTTTAGAAGAACCATTCTCAGTTAGTCCAGATTCTTAAACCACGAAGTCAAATGGAAATTCTATTAAATAGTAGCTTTTTCAAGAGATGCCGTTAAAAATAGAAACTCATACAAAACTATAAACCCATAGTAGAAAATTTCACTATTATTAATGATGCTAATTGCTTTGCAATAACAATAACTTTAAATAATGATATACAAAAACCTCCCCATCTAAAGGAATTCTAGGTAACGTTAAGCCTGACCAATGTATACTATTTTTTTCTCATATAACATCACGCTGTATCTCCTAAAGGGGTATGCTGAGGAGCGCTGGAGAGCACATTTTCCAATTATTTTTTCCATAAGTAAATAGTACCTTCTATGTTCATCTAATCTAATACCTTAATCAAATTATTAGATATAATCATTTGATTTTTTATTTATTAATTAAACCGGCGACCCAAGGGCTGGGCATTTCTTCGCTCAGCGAGTAGCTTTGGCTATTCAGCGAGGAAATGCGGCCAGCAACTTGGGCACGCTACCGCATGGGCCAATTTTTTTACACTTTTTATAAATATTAAGTAGCTTTTCTATACTCTTTTTAATTTATATTAGTTTTGTATACTAATGAAATTTTCTCTATATGTTTAGTTAGTTAGTTTGTAACTATTTAAAGTATTTTATTTAAAGGTTGCAATAAATCTACATAATTTGATTACTTAAATATAATTATTACCCGTTGTATCTTCTCAGTCGGCAGAGTATATACCCCGCTATACGTTCAATGCAATCGAGAGCGTGCACCTCTAATTTTAGCTCTGCAGTTCGATGCTAGTACTAGAAACCATTATTATTAGGACTGCATTATTGTGGTAAGCATTCACGTCACACATAGTTTAATTACTGTTCTGTACAATAAGAAGTGGTTAATAGAGATCAACGATTAATTTAAGTTCAATTTGATATGTTATTAAAATTGTTAACGGTGACATTTTTGTTTGTGCACGTTTATGGAGACAGAAATATTGGTATGTTGTTTTGATTTGTTTTTAATTGATGTTTGAAAATAAAAGTAAGATATAAACTTTGTTGAACAGGTGCCATTTTCGACGATGGCTCCTTTTTATTAGAAGCCGCATTCGACGTTGCACTCACGACGGCATCCGAAGATCAAGAAAATCCATTTGTGGCTAATGTGATAAGAACATCTCCCGGAGATATATTAGAAGCAGAAAGTGCAATATGTACCCTTTTAGAGGTAAAATATAATTGTGATAACATTTTTTAAAGCACCGTGTTTTGTGGAAATGCAATATTTGAGTGTGTTTCCAGGGAAACGTGTTCGCAGTGTTTGGTCCAACGAGAAAAGCTCCACTGCAGCAAATACAGTCCATTGCAGATTATCTAGAGATTCCGCATGTAATCATGCAACCAATAGAGACACAAACTCGAAACTGGTCCATAGTGAATGTATATCCGCACCATTTAGCGTATTCGCAGGTATTTATCACACAGACTTCGTTATTTCTTTCTATTGTGGCATTGCTAAAGTTTTTTTTTTATTCTCAGGTGTTTGCTGATCTGATAGAAATGAAAGGTTGGACAGATTTCACTATCATTTATGAAAGCGCTGAACTTTTGCCGTTTTTAGATAATATCCTCAATATGCAAGATCTAGACACAGGCCAAAAAATACAAATAAGCGTTGTACAATTACCTGATGGTGACGATTTTAGGTAAGTATTAAGTACGTAATTATGACCAAATTCAGAAAGTATTTTCATAAAACAAAACCTGTTAAAAAAATTCTTAACATATATATTCACAGATCTCAGCTGAAGTCTATAAAAAAATCAGGATCAGTCAATTACCTTATTGACTGTAATAGGGAAAGCTTGCCGTTAGTTTTGGAACAAGCCCAACAAGTCGGAATAATGTCAGACGATCACAGTTATTTAATTATGAATCCTGATTTTCAAACTATCGACATAGACCCATACAAACATGGGGGTTCCAGCATAACAGGTACTAATGATACATCTTTGCATGCAATAATACTGCAACGTGACTGTGAAATATTTTCGGAAAATAATAATCGTAGGGAACATTAATATCGTTATGGAGATAAACAGCCAATTAAGGATTTTTGGAATGGTTTCCCATGGATATTAAAAAAAGAAAAAGTCTACCTACATGAACAAAGTCAGTGGCATAACTAGTATATATTGCCATCATTAAGTACGTAAACGAGTTTATATATTACTTTAATGAAATTGGTTTTTCCAGGAGTGCGGTTCTACGATCCCAGTTTAGAAACCATTCAAAACTTCATTAAATCGCTAAATAAGAAAGTAGCCGAATTATCTGAGGGCAAGATGGTAAATGCAATCGCAGAAAATGCGTTGACTCTAGATTTAGCTCTAGTTTATGATGCTGTTACTTTATATGTTTCAACATTAAAAGCGATGGAACTAGAAGAAGGTGCTAATGTAACTTGTGAGGACGACGAAAGCTGGGAATTAGGTTCGAGCATCATAAATTACGCTAGGACGGTGAGCAAATATTATTGCAACAACTTCGGTTTGTTTTTCACATAATTTATAAAGATTTACGTCATTTCAGATGGAAATTGATGGTATGACTGGCATCGTAAGGTTTGATGAAGAAGGTTTCCGCTCTGACTTTGAAATAGACGTTCTTGAAGTGATGGCCTATGGATTGGAACAAGTAATATGAACATATTGCCTCTAGGAGTGTGTTACTAGATAATAAAATAAATAATAACGGAAGTTTTAATATACAGGTTGGAACATGGACAATGGAAGATGGTTTTATAGAAACTAGAACTGTAATACCACCGGCAGAAAAGGAAGGATCTGAATCAATGAAAGGAAGACACTTCCTGATACTCACTGCTTTGGTTTGTGTACTTAAATGTATAAGCACTACAAAATTTGCTAAACTTTTATAAATTTTACGTATCCCATTTACATATTTGCAGAGCGCTCCCTACGGTATGCTTAAAGAATCTCCGAAAAAACTCGAGGGCAATGATCGCTATGAAGGTTTCGGCATCGAACTCATTGAAGAGCTAGCAAAGATGAATGAATTTAATTATACCTTCGAGATCCAGGAAGACGGCGTTTATGGATCATACGATTCCAAGACTCGCAAGTGGACTGGGATGATGGAGAAGATAATGGATGGTGTAACTATCAATTCCTTGTTGTAGACAAATTTTATAGCATTTTTTGGTATTTTCGCATACTTTTTATTACTTTGTCTTACAGAGAGCAGATTTCGCTATAACGGATTTGACAATAACCGCAGCACGACAGAAAGTCGTTGATTTTACTAGTCCATTTATGAACTTGGGTATAACAATATTGTATAAGAAACCTACTAAGGAACCACCTGATTTATTCTCTTTTATTTCACCATTTTCATCTGGAGTAAGTACTTAGCAATAAGGCTTAATAAAAAAAAATACCGACCAATTATAATATTTGCTTTCTCATGATTTCAGGTTTGGGTTTGGCTAGCCGGAGCTTATGTTGGGGTATCGGGTCTTCTGTTCGTTTTAGGAAGAATCGCTCCCGAGGAATGGCAGAATCCTTACCCTTGTATTGAGGAACCAGAAACATTGGATAATCAATTCACCTTAGCCAATTCCTTTTGGTTTACTTTAGGCAGTGTGCTGACGCAAGGCTCTGAAATTGCCCCGATGTAATTAATAAGTTTATTTTCTTTAATAAGTTGCACTGAAATCGTTTTTTTTTTTAGTAAACTCAGAATGGTTTTGTCAAGCATGTATTCTTGCGGGTCACAGCTATTTTATTCAGGGACTGTAAGGCTGAAATTTTATCAAAATGCATTTTTACTTTTTAATTACTCTACACAAAGAAATGCTTATTAAAATCATGTTCAGAGTCAACTGACGCTTACAATAATTAATTACGTTACATTTCCGTTGTTTACATGCGTGGCCCAACACGCACTTAGCTGGTATGTTAATGCCACATTTTTTTTTCTAGTGCAGTATCAACTCGCATGGCAGGTAGTATGTGGTGGTTCTTTACCCTAATCATGGTTTCATCATACACTGCTAATCTCGCGGCTTTCCTTACCGTGGAATCAAAGTTCTACGCTATAAAATCTGTAGCGGATCTAGCGAATAATCCATATGGAATCACTTATGGAGCTAAAAAAGGTGGCGCTACTTTTAGCTTTTTCAAGGTAACCGCGTAATATAATATTTGCCTGTAGAATATCGACTGTTATCGCTCACGGATATAAGATTATTTTATTCTTTTGTTTTGCAGGAATCGGACAACTTACTTTATCAAAAAATGTTCCACTACATGGATGACCATCCAGAATATCAAACGGCTACTAACGATGAAGGACTTGCAAGGTAAATTGTCCATTAATATTTTGTTGCAACCGTCGTATAAAAATCTTGAGCTCAAAAGCTTTGTCAACTTCAGATACTACTGTGTTTTACATTAGTTATAATGTTTTTATTTCTAGTTTTTATTTACATTTGCTATTTAATGTTCTTAAAACACAGGGTGAAGTCCGAAGATGAAAATTACGCTTTCTTGATGGAATCCACCTCAATCGAATACATGGTAGAGCGAAACTGTGACGTCGCTCGAGTGGGCGGTTTACTAGACAGTAAGGGCTACGGCATAGCTATGAAGAAAAGTAAGTAAAAAAAACATAAACTTACTTCCTAAAAATATCTACGATTTTACACATAGGTAAATATAAATATTCTAAATCATAACCGTATGAGCGCATCATTCTAAAATAGTTCATATGGAGATTTTCAACAAAAACTGCTAATATATACGCTATTTAAATCACTTTCACGGCAATAACAGATTCGCTGTATCGCCAGCCCATGAGCGAGTCGATACTACAGCTACAAGAGGAAGGTAAACTAACGAGGATGAAAGACAAATGGTGGAGGGAGAAGAGAGGAGGAGGCGCTTGTACGGTATGATACCTTTTACCTTTCAGCTAATTTGTAAGCAAGAATTCCTACATGGACTTCTTGCCGCCTTTACTAAGAGCGTCTGTGTAAAGGCCAGTCAGGCGCAATTCCTGTGGCACGTGTGACATGACCTCACTATCTTCTTGTCTATCTTATACGTACTCTCTTTCCCGCACGAAAGTTTATTCACGCGGAAAAGAGCGTACATGTAATGGGAGACTTTCGCGCCCTGTGGCACGTGTGACATGATCTCGCTATTTTCTTGTCTATCTTTAAACGTACTCTCCGTCTCGCACGAAAGTCTATTCACGCGGTAAAGAGCGTACATGTAAAAGGAGCAAAAACTGGGAGTCGCTGAAAAAGCGATGCGTTATTGTTTGAGACCTTTCTCGTACAGGTAATTTAATATAAATATTCATGACTAACAATCATTGTATATCGTCCAGGATGACGACGCGGGTGGGGGCGAGGCGCAGCCGCTAGTCCTTGCGAATGTGGGAGGCGTGTTCATTGTACTCGCCGCGGGCTCGGGCATGGCTGTCGTCTGTGCCTTCTTGGAAATGTTAGTCGATGTGTGGATGATATCGCATAGAATGAAGGTATTTCATCATCTTATCACCGTATCCCAAGTTACAACTATTTGGCTCTTGCTTTGCCCTTTAAAGGTTTTTGTTTCATTTAAAATTTTTGTAATAATGGTAATGATTAGTACCCTTTTTTAACCGACTTCAAAAAAAAGGAGGAGGTTCTCAATTCGGTTGTATTTTTTTTTTTTTTTTATATTTTTTTTTTTTTATGTTTGTTACCTCAGATCTCCGTCATTTATGAACCGATTTGGAAAATTATTTTTTTATATGAAAGGATATGCTTACAGATTGGTCCCATTTTTTTCAAAAAATTGTTCTGATCATGGGATCCATGAGGAATTGAGAGGACTCCTCAAATTTTATAGGCAAACCTATAGCAATTTTGGTATTTTCATCAAGAAGTCAAGCATTTGCATTCAGAAAGTATCTTTTGCTGTAGTGAAAGTGATGAAGAAGACCACAAATGCCCACCGGAACATGTCAGTGATACGTATTTCACGGGTTGCGCCAAGATAATCTCGATTATGATCGTTAAGCGACAATGAAAAAGCAAATTTAATGAAATGGTTCTGATGAATATGGTACCATCGAACTGATCTGATGATAAACCCAGGAGGAACCGGAACATTGTAATAAAACAATGTATCCAAGCCGTGTTTGGGCTTATTGAAATTGTTATGGGATGCACTTTGGCTATAAATAAATCTTTTTCGTGGATGTTCCGATTTGATTATTCTTTTTTACAAAATAAGGTATACCTTTTTAAAATTCAGCGAGATTGATTCAGTGGTTTTTGTTTTATCTTGATTTCTTTGAATCTATGTTTTTCTCGCGATGATGTTATAATTGGTATACCTATTATCCAGTAAAAAAGATTGATATTACATTCTTTTTAGTGACAAATAATAGTAAATATATCCACTAAAAAGTGTAAAATAAAAAACTTTTTAACAAAATAAAAACCGTCTTCAAAAAACTAAAAAGCCAAAAATAATCTAATCTTGAAATCTACCTTGTCTAACTAAATCAAATATTTAACTAATCTGAAGTCGGTGCCAAATAAACTAACGATGAAGAATAACAAAAGTATACTCAGTAACGAGATGCGCGGACCAATTTGTAGGTATAGTCTTTGGCGCAGACCGGCAATATTCGACTCAGCTGTTTGTTTGGCACCGACTTCAGATTAGTTAAATATTTGATGTGGTTAGACAAGGTAGATTTCAAGATTAGATTATTTTTGGCTTTTTAGTTTTTTGAAGACGGTTTTTATTTTGTTAAAAAGTTTTTTATTAATGTCCCGCTGTTGGATAAGGTCCTTTTAATGCAAGGCGGAATTAAATCAGATAGTTACGCTGGCTCCGTATGTATTTCATACATATTTCTATTGAGATACTAAACTAGCATCTTTAGATTAGTAGCCTCTGTACCCTTGAACCTTAGGGATTTTTGTCTTAATTGCCTTTCCTTTCACCAGATTTGCATGATCCAGTGTGACCCCTGCCCCAACTCAAATATTGTAGTTTCGTGATAGGCACCAATATTGACATTTACAAAGTAAGTATCCTTTTCACCGACTTCAAAAAGGATGAGGTTATGAATTTGACTGTAATGTTTTTCTTCTATGTATGTTACTCAAAACAATTTTAATTAGGCACCGCACCGACTGCAAATAATAAAAATAAATGCTTGACTTTTTATTGGTCCAAGTTTTTGAAGTCTGTATTTTATTTATATATAATGCTTATTTTATCTAAAGAATAAGCGCATAGGATTATATAATATACTCGAATATTTTATAAGTGAGTAGGCATTACGTGAATTTCTTCCCGTCCTACAATTTGTTATCGATGCAGATCTCTATCAGATGTTGTTTCTCTCCAGGTATCATTCAGAGATGAATTAGTAGCCGAGTTGAAATTCATACTAAGCTTCAGTGGAGACACAAAACCTGTACGTCATCGGGAGTCCACAGGCAGTGGTTCAGGAGGCTCCAAGAAGATGATAGACAAGGACAATGATGAAGAGTCTCCATTAGACGAAGACAGACTGGATCCTGCGCCGACACCACGCTCGGAGAGATCGACGCACTCGCATCATACATTGCACAGCAGACGCCAGAGTAATGCTGTACAAATGGCGAGAATGAGAAAGTTTAGTACGAGAAGTGGGATATAATTTTCTTGTGACGTAATATTTAAAAATATACCTACTTGTAGTACTTGTCCTTAAATGTTTCAGTGTAGGAAGGGCTTTCAAGGCCATAGTCCACCAACCTGGCCTAGTGTACCACTTACCTGTTTTATTTTAACAAACGAAAAATTACAGTTACACAATTCGCATACGAAAAGTTACAGTTATTTAAGACATTGATTCAGCAATCATCAGTCAATCAAGAACCCCTTAAATTATTTTACTAGAAAAAATATTTGTGCAAGAAAATAAGCGATAAGGAATGCATTAGCATTTCAAATTGACATCTTTTCAGGTATTCTTGCTTGGGCATGGAGCCAAAGTATTACAAAAATAATGCACAGTTGTATTTTATTCAAAAATGTTTCTTAATTCTGTAACAGTAGTCGATACATAATTAATATATCCTCGGAACTGACCCGCAAACTACTTGATAGTACGTGTCAAGCTGTTAATTAGTAGAAAGTTTGAGAAATGCCAAGCTGTATGTCCTTGTACAATGTGTCTAGTGTGAAGAGGGTGCGGTAATGAAGGACGCTTGATTGAGGAGGCCAGTCTTCGTAAGGGTCATTCCTTATAATTCGGAACAGTCGGCAACTAGGCCGAGTGAAAGATATCTGCGATTAATTGTGATAGTGTCAATTTGTGTTGTGTAACAATAAAAAGAGGAAAATTCAATCTTAAAATTAGCTAATACTTTTTTACTCATGTGATTTTAGAATCGGTTCTTTTTTATATTGATAAAACAAAGTCTAAGGATATTGTATAAACCTTCCTATACCAAAATTGTGTAAGGATACGATGCGTTTCATTTGTTGGCCTTTATAACAAAAAAATAAATTGAGTTTCGGGGTATTACAGATGTAAGTCCCAGATTGGTAGACCAGTAGGTAGAAATAAGCCGCTCAGTGAAGCGAGCCAATCAAAAGTAGACGCTACTGCAGACACGCTCGGCCCGTAATCAGCTCAGATCTGAGCACGCTCACGTATAAAATCTTGAGAGCTAACATTTCTATACATAAATTAATTAGATACCTATATGATCACGTTTTGCCACAATTTATATAGTAAACATTGGATAACTGTGTTGAAACTTATAAGTTGATGTCGAGCCATTTGTTAAGCTAATGGAGGCTGTATGAAAGATTGGAGGCTGTATGAAAGATTGTGGTCACAGAGGTCGGTGTCCGTTTCGCGCCGGGCACTCGAGTAATGGCCCTATGTATCAAAAATATAATACACACTTAAGATTAATATTGTATGCTGGAGACAGTTTTGCCTCAGCTAGTTCGCTCGTCAATTTGCTTCCTAAAGGTTTTTTTAACCGATATTTTGACCAGGCTTATTTATATAACAGGTTTACTTAAATTAATTTATATGGGACTTATTTTATCACTAAACAGTACCCTATAATAAATAATTTAGTAAGGGTACGCCAATCGTTGCGATATGGATATCGCTAGACTAACATACTCTGTACCGACCCAAACTAAGCAACTTAACGTGTATTATACCTATAACTACATTAGGTTATAGGAACTACCTATTACATAATAGGTACTGTAATGGATTGGGTGCAATCCCAGTATATAATTATTTACATACATATTAAACATCTCTCACACAGAGTTTGCCCTCACCAGGATTCGAACCAGGGACACTTGGTACAGACAGCAGGGTCACAATGGCTGAAAGTAGAAACCCACCCATTTTGAAAATGGCTACAATATATAAAGGACTCACTTATAAATTATGCAAAATTTTATGCCAGATTTTAAAAATATTAAACACGATGCTTGTTAAATAAAAATATATTATTAATTCTTATTGAAATAACAAACAGTAATTACATCTGTAAACAAAACCAATTAAATAAATACGATCTTAATTATTATTAACGATTTAATGACCAAATACGACAATGCAATGGAAATAACTATTCAAAACTTTGATAACAACAATACTGACTAACTGTACCGTTAGATAAATATCGGTAATCATCCCAATCAAGGTAACCTCAAAGCCAACCTGATTTGCAAAAATGGAAAAAGGCCAAGGTAGAAGATTGAATTATATAAAGATCTATTTCAGGATTATCGGTATTCCCGTCTCTTAGCTAACGCTATACTGAGACTGCGCGACGAATGCCTGGAGGCTTGAGAGTTGTGGGTCCGATGCGTGTCCGTGGACTTGCCTGAGCCCAGGGATCGCAGGGACCGGATCTCGTCCCTACCTTCGGCCTTAGCGAGGGCTTCGGCACTGCCGTCTATGGTTTTCGTCCGTTTCACTGGTTTCACACTCCCGCTAAATTTGAGCGCAAATTTGAGCTCCTCTATTAGCTCGTATCTGAAGGTTGTCTGTAAAAATAATTATTGTTAATTTGAAAAATCTGTTAGCTAAATTGGATGACTTGAATCCCGTCTCACAGCTCTGGGCCTTTTTAAAATTCTATTGCGAATCACATTATCGAGAATATTATCAAATGGTGGTGTTACACTAAAACACGGTGGTAATGCTACACTAAAACACAATTGTTAATTAAAGTTAGAATTAATAAAGCTTTTTTCAGACATAAATAGAGTATTAAACTAAGCTGTTGAGAGCCCCTGCGGGCTCGTTAAATTGAAACACTTACATTATATTTAACAGAGCGCTTAAACACTCCCCACAGCATATCCAGGATCGATATGAACAAGCCGATCAGGCAACCCACGCCAAGTACCACGAACGCGCCCAACATGTTCTTCATGCTAAGCTGCTTTTGCTCCTCATCGCCTTTTTCCTACAACATTTAATAGCCGTGTATATAGTGACTGAACAATCTGCCTCGAGCCTGCTTCTGCTCAATGAGCACGTGACCCGCCCGAGGTAAACCCTAACAAAGTTAATCACACTAATAAATAAAAACTTCCGATAAGACAGTATTGACTGGCAGGGAGTTTTTGTTAATACCAACAGTCAACGTGCTCTTTGCCGATATATAAATTAAAAAGGTTTATTAATGTAAGTGCCATGGAAAACAAAAAAACGTAGAAGTCTATTGTGTTAAATAATTTATTCATGATTCACTTAATATGGACCAGCTAGACAAAGTCTACAATATGCTGCGGTTGGTTGGTTGGTTTGAACATATAAAGAGATTGTTATTTTTAAATTTCTTACTTTTAAATTTAATTATACTTATAAATAAATATCGCCAGACGAACGCACAACCAAAGCAACGCTTTTATAATAGGTATCTTACAATGGAACAGAGGCAATCCCAGTAACGGCAAGCTCAGGTCAAATTACGAAAAGATAATTTTCGAAATGTAATTTTTTTTTTTAGTTTTCGAAGTCACTCGTAGGATGTTGAAGATGTGATCATTTAAAGCACTTACACCACAATTTCCTCCGCCCCTCTTTTCGTTCCACCAAGTATTTTTTAATTTGTCTATTTCTCCTTGCTCTTTCAGTTTCAATAGTGCATCATCAATGTATTTCTTGTACGGCGAATCTACAAATTAAATTATACATTGTGAATTTTAAATTTATTTATAGTCAGATTTATCTCATTCATGTAAATTAATACGATGCGAAAATGTTTTACTCTTCTGCATTCCGATCCCATAACTCTTGGAGTCAAGCAGTCCACCAATTTGAATTAAGTCGCAATGTCTTTCTTTGTAGTATTCTATGGAGGTAGATTCCATGAAAAAGGCATACGTGGAATTTTCGGCTCTGTAATAAAAACATAAGTCATACTTTCCCATAATGATGCAACTAATGGAAGAAAATATAGATCGTTACCAACATGTTGACTCCTTCGTCGTTAGATGCGACCAATCCATATTTCTTGTTTACCATGTTTTGATACATAGCTTTGTAAGTTGGATTAGTGGAAGTCTGGGAATAAATATGTTTTAAAATCTTTAGTGTGTATACACAAGTTAAGCTACATTATACAGACTTTCATATATAATAAATAAAATCATTCATAAGGCAAGAAAATATTGTTCTTAATTATTGAATTAATAATTAACCTAACAAAAACTACGCCATTAATAGCTATACTGACCGCAAAGAAGTTTCTTGTCGAACCCTTAGCCTTCGCACCGTACATAATCGATTTATGCTTAGCGAGTTCTTCCACCGTCTCAAATGGTAAAACATTTTTTTCCACCGTTAGAAAGGCGACCAAGGTACCGACGTACGAAGCCACCATCACCATTGTGAAGAACCACCACACACTGGTGATCATCCGAGGAGCCAGCGCTCTGAAAATAACAATCTCAAAAATAAATAGTCAAATATTAGACGCTGAAAATAAACGTGGTAAGAGCGAGCTTATACAAGACTAGGATAGTCGCTATCTGCGTGCACATGTATGTAAATCGACGTAAGGAAAGTAAAACCCTTTTAGAAAGCATAGCGTTGACATAAGTGTTCTGACCTGCTCCCAACACAGATTTATCGCATAAAAACCGTCTAAGGTACACAAGATATATCGATATGAAGAAAGCTTGCGGTCACCGTAATTTTTATATAAAAAACCAGTGGTGTGAGCGGGTTCTAAGACGTACTGTAAGATTTCGTAAAATAATTGTGCTCGAGCGACAGTTTAGTCTTCTTAAGCGATGTGATTTTGCAATTAATGATGCGAGTTTTATTTCTATTATTTTTTTAAATATTGTATTATGTAGTGAGTATATGATAATTCTCTATGCTCGCAAGGTTCCACGATAAATCAATACACAGTTTTATTGTGTGATTAAAGTTACTCACATAGGTGCAATTTCGGAACCCTGTTGCATAACCGATCCAATAATAAGCCATACTGAGTTAGCGAAGCTGAACTGGTTGCTCAATTCTTCTGGCTGCTCTATACACGGCACTGGGTTCTGCCACTCTTTGTGCGAGATCCGACCGACGAAGATCATGGTCATTCCGAGAAGCATCTGGATCAGCATCATGTAGTACCACACCTGCAATAATCTTAATTGTATACTACTTAGTTGCGTACCCTAAGAATAGAAACTCCTAAATTTAAAAGCTTTACATGCAATGCTATAAATGATTATTCCTACGGCACCGCTTTTTATTGAAAGTGATACCACTGATGATATAAAATAATGCATTATTTCGATTAAAGTGTCTGATCTTTAATACCAGAGCAGAAATTTAGCCATCGACTCGATACAAGAATTACTGTCAAAATTTTCGATTTTGGTAAACGTAATCTGGGCTATCAAGTGAGTAATGTCGTTAATTATATAATATTTTCTTAAACATGTTTCTTTGAATTATAACGTAATGTAATGTTTGTAGATAGTAACCATTATAATGTGATTTGAATATTTTCCTGATCAGTAATGTTAAATGTAAAACAGTACGTCATGTAACTGAAATTATATGATTATGCGTAAAAAAGTCCAGCTATTTCGAAGCCGAATCAAACCGGAGGTTTCTCATTTGTGCCTTACTATTGTGCCTTACTCACCTCTTTGGAAAACACAGCCATGAAGGAGAACATTTCTGGTGGCTGCTTACTTGGCTCTTTGTAAAGGATCCCTATTCCAAGTGACATGAATGGTGTCGAAAAATCTATCGCCGATTGCCTTTGCGCTGTTATAGTGAAGTCACAAACTGCGAGGTCTGCTCTCTGCCGAATGATAAACAAATGGGTATATGTTGAATCATCCAAAATGAGCAAAATGGCAACTCTGCGCCTGCCATCTGCCATCTTTGCTCATTTGAGATGATTTGACCTGTTGTTTCTTCCTTGTGGAATTATTGTTATTTCTGACGCCAAAAACGCCGTGGTTTTACTGAAAAATCTGGCTTTTGAGTATAATCCTCGTATAAGATGATATAAATTACCTCTTCCATCAGTTGGAGGGTCATGCCAGTCCATTTTCCCGTTGCACTGTTATCACCGTAGTCATTTTCAATCGCAAATTCGTAATTAAATCCTAAAATTTCACTTATTTTTTCTATAAGATCCACTGCAAATCCTTCGAACCGGTCGTTCCCTTCCAACTCGCTATAGGAATTTGTATAGTAACCATATGGTGGGGCCTGAAAAGAAAATACCATATTGAAGATTCTGGGCATGTTGTCCTAATCCTATGCATTATCCAGAATAATTTATTAATCCGTTTTTACCTCTGCAATTAACACCCTCAAGGTTTTGTTCCTCAATATAGATTGTTCAATGATTTTAGCATCAGGATCAAATGGTCTTGATATTTTTAATTCTTTGTTCTTCCAGCTACCAATCTGTGAAGATAAACTGGCTAGTTTTAAAATATAAACGTATTCTTCTGAGAAAACGTCATTATTAAAGAACGGCTTAGTACCTATTTAAACTAGATAATCAAATTAAATGCATATACTTATGCTTTCATTACCATCTGGGTGCCGGCTGCCGTCAATTCCAAGATATCAAAAGTTACATCTAATCTTTGGCCCAGTCCATCAAATACCAGACTTCTTGTTAGTCCCTCAACTTTGTTCTGAAATTTGAAAATAATAGTTAATCTCTTATTTCATTGGTTACTGGCCATACCATATGAAATTATCATCATCTGTGGCCTCCGTAACGTAGATTACCAACATCATCATCATTCCTGTATTCCCAGAAAGAGACAGCGGTACACTGGTATACCCTCATTTAGCTGACAGTATTACCTACGTATCTACGTACACACTATTGGACTGAGGTTGATACTTTTTATCTTTTTCGAAAATCGAAATTACATTTTGCACGACCTCGGAACCATACCTAAAAGTAGAAGCCTGACAAATAGACTATTTTCTGGAAGTTAGGGAAGCTGTCCTGTACAAAGTTACTAAAAGCACCAACTGCATACGTTATCGCTTTCACAGCGTGGCTCTAAACAATCGTGGTGTTCAGGCCCTAATCAAGATTTAATTTAATACTCACAGTCCTCATGAAATTGAGTAAAGATGACCCATACACCCAGGGTTCATACGTTTCACAGCTCAGTTGGGCAGCCGTAACGTTTACTTTTTTGGTGGCTTGGGAGATCACCTCGACCGCATCATGAACCAAAAGCACCTTACTATTCATCTGTTCTGGTTCTAAAGCATCCATATTTATTTCTTCTTGACCCTTATTATTAAAATCCGACGTAAATAGAGCTAGCAGCTCGTTGTCTATTGGGTTTACTATACGAAATCCTGAAAAATAATATTAGGTAAAATGTTTAGGTGCGAAATGGGGTACCTACCTAACATAGATATTATACCTGAATCTTGGCAAGCGGGCACATGTGAGAACATTTCAAAACCTCTCATTCGACCATTTCTGTGTCGTGACGACAGCTTTTGACTTTGTTATCTTTTCTCGTTTTAATTTACTCTAAAACTATTCAGAGTATAAAGTCAAAGTACTACGATAGCTTTATTGCGATAAGATTTACCATTGGATCCCTTTGGATCAGGTTCTTATTCCATGCTGATTCCCTAAGAAGGGATTAGACTAAACAAAACAATATAAATAATCGCTAAGGCCAGCAGGGGTCGAATTAAGATCACATCATGGCTTTGTGTGCGTCTGTATAGAACGCGTACACATTCAAACCAGTTTCGTTAAAATTGTATAATGCCACGTTCAGGTACGTCCACCTGCAGAAGGTTCTGCTCGTGGGAACAAACTTACCTGTCATGTTAACTCCACCGTATCTGTACCTATCTAGATCCAGTGTAAAGAGATCTGGTGATACGAATATGTACGAGTGCTCGTCGGCCATCAGTCCAACTTGTTGGGCGTGGAGCAACAGTTGCTCCAGGTAACGGGCAGGACAGTCTACCACGAAGTTTGTGTAGCCATTATGCTTTGCTTCAATTAGCACCTCCCTTTGAATATGAAATAAAAAAAGCATCGAAATAAATCAATCGGTGACCATTGTTTTCCAATGGCTGACCACTGGTCTGCCATTGGACGACGGCTGGAATGCCACAAAAACTTAAAATTTCGTGAATTATATGCAGATTTCGTGAATGAGTCATTTGAAAAGTAACCAAAAATGTTATAACTAAAGAAATTTGATTAATTGTTTTATTATCAGAGATCAAGACACAAAACACAGAGACAAAAAGACGCAATAGATAGATCAGGTGCCCTCCAGGTGCTTTTTCATCCACATAAAGAAAAGTAAATTTCGAGTGTAATAGTTATAGTAGGCACACGGACTGTCTTTCAATAAAAGCACAACTAATAGAAATCTCTACCTAACCTATGGATAACCTTTAGATGGAAAAGATCAATACATGGCGGGTGAGGGCTTAATTTTAAAAAAAATACCATTGACTCTTGTAGCTACTATAAAATTATTTATTATAGATATATCATTTATTCTTCGTCCTGTTTCTTTCGAGCACTATTATGGCTTATAAAACAAATAAGGAATTTATTTGTTTGTATTACTTAGGTAAAAATATCAGCTGATTTTAGCTGCTACTTTGATCACGAAGCGAAAACTTTCACGTAAATAGAACATGTCGTAAGATATCCTTTATGTGCTCATTTCATCAATAAGAATTGCTTTCTTTGTAGTTTTCCTAGTTTACCCACTATTGGCAGTTAAAATGGGGAACTCGAGTGTATAAAATATAAACATTTATGAAAGCCAGAAGTCGTTCAAAGGACACTCCCACACGGAGCGACAAAATCTTTAAAAGCTTTTGAGCTCCAAAGCGTAATGCATAAAGCCAGTCATTGTGTCTGATGTATTTGTGTGTGTGTGTGTGTGGGTGTGTGTGTGTGTGTATGTATGCGCGCACACACACACACACGCATACACCAGACACAAGCATTAGTTTTATGCAACTTTTATGGCCAATTGCCGTCAATATTTTGGCAGAGGAGTAACCTTGGGAAGCCAAGTCCAGGCAGATTTATCTGAGGATTGTCAGGACGAGGGAAATTAATACGTGTCCTTCTAATGAGTTGCTAAAAGACACATCTAGATTTATAAAACCCTTTAAAATCTCCAGATTTGCAGACACGTACCTAAATCCATACATTTTTTGGAGTCTTACTATGCGACCCCAAAGTGGCCACTTACCTATAGTCATCTCCACTAAGCTCCCTGACGGTAACTATATACTCATCGGTATCGTTCCCCATATTCATGAGGTCACTGACCCGCAGTAGGCTGTATCCTTTTACGTAAAGTATGGTGAAGCTCTCCCATTCTTTGAGTAATATTAGTCTTTCTAGCACCTGAAATGAGTGCAATAAATTAAAATGGTATATCTTAAATACTTATTTAAAATATGTTTTGAAATAACTAACATTTTTGTGTTCGATTAATATAAAAAAGGGTATTAATTATATACAAAATAATTCTAGGAATTTAAAATAATCTAAAACTTTCGGCGTATGAGCACGATGGTATAAAATTTGAGTTTTAACACATAAGAGATTCTTAAATCATGCAGTCGGTCGACTATGTTTAAACTCGACTCATGCTTTGGAGACTTGTGTTCCCAGCAGAAGCTCCTACTAATTGTGACGTCACGGAGAAAGTATGCTATCATTGTGAATCGAGCAGAACACGCTTACGTTATACTACGTAAAACAGATTCTTGAGTGAGTAAATAATCATAAATCATAAAAAAAGTTAATATAGCGAAACAAACACACCAATGAGAAGATCGAGAGTACCATACAATGGACTTTACTATTTGAAATTTGCTGCTCACAGTAATCAAACACAGGAACCAACCGGTGCAATAATCCCAGCAGCCTACACTCGGACCCCGCGCTCTAACACTCGGAGTATGAGCCGTTATGATGATACATACCATATTATAAGCGTCTGGGCTTGGATACAAGTTCAATAGCGACCACTTCTTGGAGTAAAAGTCACTGTTCTGTACCACGAGATGGGGAAGCTCCATCATGTCGCATATTGCCTGGATGTTCTCGCTGGCGCGACCACCGGTGCCATCTATAATACCGATCACACCTTCCTGAAAGCAGTATAATATGGTTACATGCATAACTTTACGACCGCAATCCGCAACCTCCATAGAGGATCAGTAGAATAGATTATAAACCTCCAATTAGCTAATTTAAAAAAATACCGGACAATTGCGTAAGTCTGCAATAATGAAAGTACCGTAGCTATATCAATAACGGAAAATTGTCGTACAGGTAAATACTAAACTTAAAAAATTTACCCATACGGAGAGTATGGGTGAATTGTAGACGACGCCCCTAAGAATTTTTACTCAAAATATTATATACTTATGGATATTTGATGTAGTGGATGTAGTAGATGTAGTGGAGTCAAATTTCAGCCTTATATTCGCAATAATAATAGAAAGGCTGTGAACCGGACAGACGTTCATGGAAAATTAAAGCACATCGATTCTTTGTTTAACTACGGAACCCTACAAAATATATGGAAGAGCCGAATTCGTGACAGTTATTCGCCTTTTCATCGTGTCGTAAATATGTATCCCTAATAGCTTGTCTATTGTGTATTGTGTCATCCATTTCAACGACCTTTTATGACATCCACTGGAAGGCAATGTAAATCCCCACCTATTTATCATCATCATAAATAATAATCATCATCCTTATATCTTATTTCCTACTCTTATATATGAATGTAAGGTTGTTTGTACACATTGTTAGTTTGTATGTTTGTTTGAGCATCACGCAACAACGGCTGAACTAATTTGTTACAGAGGTAGATTGTCCACTAGAATAACTCTTAGGTTACTTTTTATCTTAATGGTCTACATCTTAATAGTCGCGGGCTAAGCTATTGTTAAATATACCTACCTACTTATTGATTTCTCCAGATATTTAAAGTAACGTAAGCACAGAAATGTATTCAAGACATCCAAATTATTTTATTGACGGCACAGTCGCGTCTAAAAGATAACCTAAAACTTTTTAAGAACTCGTAAAAATATCTACAATTGAATATTTTTCACCAAAAAAAAAAGTATTTCAATTTTAATCCGAGCTGCAAACAAAGAAAGTTTGACGATCTGCAGGCAAAATTATACCGGACCATGTGAAATAGGTGGGCTATGAAGAAGAACAATTGTAGAAAGTCGTAAAAAGTTGGCTCGTTTTAGGTACAGACAGACTGATGTGAAGAAAACATCTGAACACAATCTATAGACACGATGCAAATTATAAAATCTAATATGAATCACAGAATCAGATTTCACATCTGAATGAATAATTTATTCGGTTAGGCAAATACAGTTTGTTTGTTTTTAATTGAAACATTCAATAAATTTATTAGATATTGAGATTGGCATATGAAATCCGTGAATCGCAAAGATGTGAGCCGAGGTTTGAACCTGTGCCTTGTTCCCAAAGCTAGCATTCTACCACCGATGCTATCGCTGCATCTTTTATGGCATCATTATTTAAGATTAATTTAATTAATAATAACTATTTAAATTAGGAAACTGACGCAATAATTAAAAAAGAATGTTGGGGGCTTAGGATCAAAAAAACTGATAATAATTAGAGATTACCTCTGCCAGTTCGCACACAAGCTTGCTTATCTCAAGAATCTCGCCCTTCCGTGATACCTCCTTTATAGAAGCCGTGAAGTTTAAATTTGTTGCGGTCACTTTTAGGGCCAGTTTCATCTCGTCGGCGTCTTTGTAAAATATACCTCCTGGAAGGGTTAGTTAAAGGTGATTATTATAATTTCATAATGGTACCTACGTCGTGCTTCGGAATGCACCTAATATACACACACACACAGGCGTCGAACAATGGCATCAAAAAATATAAGATCGCCAGACAGCACATTCAGGCGAAAGTAATCAACTCTTGCATTATCGTTACTTTACAGTGTACTGGAAACAATTCCAGAACTATTCAGACTAGGGCATATAATTATCGCCGTTCTGTAAACGGAAAACCTAAATAATCATACAACTAGTTTAACTAGCTGTATGAATTTTGAGTCTTTAGGGCTTTCTATATAGGGGTTACCTAGAAGACATATATGTAATCTAAGTAACTCCTATAGGAAGTAACCCCTATAGAGATCTATGCCGTAGAAGACATAGACATAGGGGCTACGTCTAGTTAGCTCTCTATAGGGTTTACCTAGATTGTACCCCTATAGGGAGTCTCACTAGTTGGATATTGGATGGAAGACTAAAGTCGTTTCGTATGTTAAATAAAAGCCAGGAATAATTCAAGATCAGATCTGCAATGAGAACTAAACTTTACCTTCTACACAACGCTGATGTGTACCAAATATCTAATTAACTTTACCTAGTTTATGAATCATAATATAAACAGTGTATTTATCAAAATAAACCACATTAATTATAAAATTAAATAAAGAGATACAAGTATAAAATTTAAAAACTGACCAATCTGTGGATCCTCGGATATAACACATTGCGATGTCAGCACTATAACAAACGAAAATAACACAAACATGTCTCCGCACGTGTCAGAGACGGCACATTTCTTTCACAATACACAACCAGCAACACTAAACTCCTTCACATTTTCACACACTAGACAAAAACTATCAACGTAATAAGTTTACATCTTAAAACTAACAGTAGTTTTCCCGAAATGTACAGTTAATCAATGTTTTAAGCGGTGGCGTAATAAACGCTGAGTTTGGGCGTTCTGTCGGTAATGTGTTTGGATTAGTATTGGAACGGGACGGCGCGCGCGACACTCGCTTCAGAAATAATCCCGCGCCTATATTTAGGACGGATTTTCCACAAAACGACACACTTTATCTCGATGCCGCCGTCTCTGTCTGGAGCGACGGTCGCGAAAAGCAATTTCCAACAAAAAATAAATAACTGCTTTTTCAGCTTGGATCAAGTTTCGGTTCCAATACAAAGTTTTCAGATTCTTCTAAACTAAACAATAAAAAGATAGATTGCAAAAAAGAAGGTTTTCTATACATGGCCTGGGTTATGTGCCTGAACGGATCGTCAAGTTATCGGCTTAATCGTGCAGAAACTCGTATAAGTTTGATTCCTTTTAGACGGAAATTTTTTCTTTATTCTGTGATCCTAATAAAATATAAAAAATAGGCCATTATTTTTGTAATTTTGTAATTACTTGATGAAAAATGGTTCGCGCAGTAGGCAGGGCATTTAAATATAAATGAAAAAGCAAGGCCTGTAATGAAAATGACCAATCAGCTTGATAGCTCGGCGCTATGAGCGATATAGATACAATCAATTTAAGTGTAAATCACAATTAAAATTCTATATGTACGCAAATAATATGCAATAAGCAACCAATTTTATAGTGAGAGTTCTCGATCCCTTTTCATTAATTGATGTGTTTGCTTCCAAGCTCAATGAATCATCTAAGGACCAGTCAGTTAATTACTATTCGCGTATTAACTATCTGATGGACGAGTTTATTTTTTAATTTGACATGGATGGATTTAATAGATAAATTGATATAATTGATTTCTTATATTTACGCGAATACTACACATTGAAATAAAACTAATCTTAAGGATTGAAATATATTTATAGGTCGTATAACGTAATGAATTCGGCATGCACAGAGCCACCATCTTTGATCATTGAACGTGATGAGACCTATACCTATTAATTATTTCGCGTAGATGCGTTGCAGCGCCGAATTCGGTTGATCTACATTTCGCAAAGATATTCAGTATGCACGAGTCGTAGCATCGGCTGTTGACTCACTAAACGTGCATGCATATAGGCTGCAGACGAAATCGCGTTCGAAATTTTGTATAAAATAAAATATAAAATTTTCCCTGAACAGACAAGATGTCTTAAGCCAATGAAATGCTTGATTAACATGTACGTGCTTCAACATTCATAAATTGAAGTAAATGACACAGAACGTGATAAGATTATGCTTGATAAACTTTCAAGCAACATCAACAATGTCGTCTCTCATGTACGAGAAATATATTAGCAGGACAAGCAATTTTAGCCGTCTAGGGAGCTTTTAATAAAGTCTAACTTTCCATTTATATCGAAATAATCTATTATCTTATCAAGCGAGCATTGTTGTGTATATTTAGGTGACCAAGATAGGTTTGGATTTTGTAAAAATAAGAGTATTGTTAGGGAAAGCTTTAAAATACACTAGGCAAAAAATACCACAGTTTCTAGCTTGCATTTATCCATCCATCATAGTTTAACCGTATGTAGAAACACGATCATTCCAGCCTAAATAAACATTATCTTATACACAATGGCGAATAATTGCGGACATCGCGTTTATAGTCGTACACGTAGGTACATCCTATGTAAACACAAAATGTATATTCACAACGATCGCTTCGACGGAGCCCAATAAAATATTTACGAGCGATATTTCGAAACTTTTGATTATAAGTGAGAGCCCATTGCTTAACAGCTTCGATATTGGAATACCGTATAAATACTAGAACGTATATTAACCGTCGAAACAATGTGCTAAGATTCGAAGTTGAAAATATATGGCAGTTGAAACTTTTGCCATTAATAACTGTTAAAATATACAGGGTTTAAAATATACCAACATTGGGCTTTATGTAGTTTTACCCACGAGACGAGGCGTTGGTGATTAAGATTTATAAATGCGTATGTCGCAGTCGAATAGTATAATACACCATTTTACACAGTCCCTAAGCGTTTTGTAGAATGGCTAAACAAACGTACTAAGACGTGTGTAATAGCACTTAATGTTCTTCAATACGCCTTGATCGACTTTATTGAACTATTTTTTATATCTTCAATGTTACATACATAACCCATTTATAGTTTATAATATAATAGTTTAGATATGAATAATAATAATATCACCAGTCGAATACGGTCCCAAACTAAGCTACGCTTGTATTATGGGTACCGTACAATGGCCTTAGGGTGAACTCATTATATAATACTTATAGATATTAAATATCCATAACTCGGGTATAATATTTAGTGCTCATCACATAAAGATTGTACCTACCAGTATTCAAACCCGCGACCTTCGGCGCAAAAAGCAGGGTAACAACTATGCTTATCAGGTAGTCATAGATTTATCTTATAAAATACCAATAGCGAACGTTGTAATTATTTAAATATGTATGTATCCTTTATACTGTAACTAGCACTACACACGCTACGTTACAGCAGTGTGGGTTAGAAAAAAAAATGTTTAAGCTCCTAGCCGCGACTTCATAAGTAACACAACTAAACATTTTATGTTACATGTTTTGACATTACCTGATTGAAAAGCGTAAATAAATAAACATCTATTTTCTTTCGCGCTAATCAAAAGTTCAAAATAGTAGGTATTTATTAATACTCGTATACTGCATTTAAAAGACCGCATCGTAAGTATATAGTTTGTCTGATGCTAACACAACAATAATGTTGGCTGGGTCCAGGCGTTTGGGTAAGCCGACACGCTTCCACACATTGGCCAGTTTTCTTGGTGCGTCAACATGGCTTGTAGGTATAAGTACCCTTTGATTATTAAGGTCAGGAAGAGGAGTAGGTACTTACCTTTGAGTAAACGCGTCGCGTGTAACCATTCAATTCAATTTGTCGAGAAGCGTCCGCCGGACTTAAAAGCTAACAAGTTAAAGTATCCTTCCATTGACATTTATTCCTGTTAAAATATTCCTTTTGTTTCGTGCGGTTGAAACACAGAAGTGTATATTGCTGTTTAGCGTAAAGTGCCCGTAAATATGAGCTTTTAATATTTTCCTATCGTATATCTGCCGTACCGTGTCGCGTATTTGTTTCGATAATGGTACAAAAACACAATGAGCTGCTCCAATACAGCTGAGCTATATTGGAGCAGCGGATCGAGACGATCATGTGTTATTACCCACCCACAGCTACCGTAACCAGGGCCCTTACAAGTCATTCATTATGCTAAGATCGTTCAAAGGGATTCCTATTCATTGGGATTCCCTAAAATTTTACTTAACTATTGAACGATTGGCCTAATAACATAACATTCCCGTATGAAAAGGTTTCCACTGGGTTTATATTTAAAAGAAACGAACTTTGTATTTAAAAGACTTAGTTTTGCATTATATAGGAACCCTTTCGTTTAACTTACCCGACTCATATTGTTACCCAGTGTTATAGTTCAAGACTTTTCAAAGGGTAAGCCAAGTGAATGGGTAATCATAAGGCAAATCTGACAGCAGTTAAGTCGTTCAAAAAACTAATCAAAATCCGTTCATAGGCTTTCCGGTTTTGGGCCATGAGCGGTAAACTATCGGTGATACGAATACAATATCGAATCGGTATGACATTCCTTTATATTTTAAAGTACGTAACGTTACCAACTAATGCAGTAAATAACTTAGTAAAAAAATACTATTCCAATTTTCCACTCTAATGATTTATTTCTCACAGTCATCTTAAAAAAATACCGCAGCCATTTGCTGGAATTATATAGAAAATTGAAAAACCGTTAATGGTGACAAGGAAATCATTTTCAGGAGCCATGTGGCTAATGCGGATAAAATATAGACGTTTTCTGAAGAATTATAACGGCGCCATTTAGAAAGTACCTCTCCAGATCTGGCTACATAAAGTCGTTATGTAGGAGATGGCCTTGAAAGCATTTCTTTCTTTATTCCGAGCTCATTAAATAAATATAATGAAAATTGGCATGTACCAAAAAAAGTTCGCTTAAAACCCTTACGTTTTCAACTAAGCCATGTTTCAAGCGGAAGTAGCAGTATACATTTGTCCAACCTAAATGCCCTTGAAGCCGTTAAAAGACAGCAACTAACACGCGTAACTCATAACTTGAAAGAATGATTAAAAAAGTTTTCAAAGGAAAACAAAAAATCGCAACAAAGGAAGTGTTTTTCGCGAAACATGGTGCGAATAGAAGAGCTCAGTGACGTCATTACGTGAACACCCTCTCAACGAGGCAGCACGACAATCCGGGTCAGCTATGGGTAGCTGCTTCGTAATTAAAGCCATTTCTGCAACAGACAACAAGTACCAACGATTCGCACTCACATACAGGCGGACTAGTTTACAAACATCATAAAATCATTGAAATAAAACTACTCTTACTGATTTTATCGCGTTTATTCTACTCTTTTTACGTTCCCGACGTTTCGGCTGCTTTACTGCAACCATGGTCACGGGAGTACCGTCGTGAACGTAAAAAACGTAGAATAAACACGATAAAATCCGTAATAGTAGTTTTATTTCAATGTGTAGTATTTGCGTAAATATAAGAAATCAATATCATAAAATCAACCATCTTGTATCTATACTAATATTATAAATGTGAAAGTTTGGATGGATGTTTGTTACTCTTTCACGCCAGAACAGCTGAACGGATCTGGATGAAATTTGGCACAGAGATAGATTATAGTCTGGAATAGCACATAGGCTACTTTTTATCCCGGTAAAAAGGACAGACTTTTTAATTGCGGGTATCACCGCGGGGCGCAGCTAGTAAATAATAAAGATTGCCGGATTTATGTTCCGTTGTGCACATTTTACATAAGTTACATACATCATTCATTTTCTCTAAACTCTGAATAATTGTTCTGTTAATTATGAATATTTCTAGGCTGTGCGTACAAAATTACAACAAAAAGTATCACGACTATCATGAGATAAATAAATGTCGAGCGGCTATAGCCGATAAAATGTAAGCTATGTTATATCCCGCGTCGTTTCTGAACAAACTTAAAATACGACCTTATTTCTTGTTGTTGTTTGGGGTCGAGTCACCTTCGTCCGTACGAGAATTAAGTACCCTCGAAATCCCCTACACGTGACCCTGGGTGGTGCCAACCAGGTGACAACTCTACTGGTGGTAGGCTTCGGCCGTGGCTAGTCACCACCCACTGAACAAAGCCATGTCGCCAAGCGGCCTAGCCGTGTTCCGGCATGATGTTCGGTGTTGCCATTCATGGATGGCGGGTCAGATCAGCTGCGCTGCATGTGCCTAGTGAATGTAGCGTCTCTATCTACTGCCGCCTTCCTATCTAGGCAAGTATGCTCCATCGTAGATCTCATCGTCACTTACCATCAGGTGAGATCGAGATCAAATACTTGCCTATAAAGTAATAAAAAAAAAAAAAAATTGTAACATATGACTTGGAACTGCTTACCTAGCTACCTACACTAAGTTTAAATTGTTACATGGCTGAGGAACCCTAACTTGTGCTAGACCTGACACGCAATTGTCCGGTATATTTGACTTCTAATGGTTTTTTGTTGAGTTATGAACAAAAGTTCCTCAGTATTAAGTTAGATTACCCTTGCTTGTTTTAAAAATGAGTACCATATTATTACAAATTGATTAGTATTTCTAGCGTTAATTCGGTTAACAGTTGGTATTGCTGTCCCGCTCACGGTGGTAATGTATGAGTAAAACAGCAATATTTGTCAAATTAATATTTTGGTTTGTAAGCCACATTATTTTTTTTGTTATTGTCCATTCTTATTGCACGTATGTCCATACCACAGAGTGCAATTGTGACAGCAAGTGGGTTTAATATGTCCCAGGTCTTGCGTGTTCTACTCACTCACAGCCCGTGCTGGACCACTCGCCTCAATTTACTTTCAAACACCCTTCACAATAATTAATTAAACCACGCTGAACCACTACCACTGTCTAGGGCCGTATAATAACATTACCGTAAGTTATGTGGCAATTTTCGTGGATCTAAAGACATCCAAACTTATGCCCCGTCATTGCTAGAGCCGTTGTTGTAAAACTTTCATTCGAAATAATACTACGTAAAGAAAATCTTTTTTAGGATTATTGCTTTGGGATTGGGATTTTTTATGATCTTTTAGTTTCAGGTAACTATACGATTACAAAAAATACTAACATTGACGGGTACTTAGGGCTGACTGAAAAATATACATAAGGTACATCTCTTTTAACACAGGTCATCAAATACTTAATGAATTAATTTGAGAAATATTAAACATTAAAAAAATATTTACGTTAGTAGTAGGTACTACCTACGTAAATATATCTAGATAGGTATGTAGAATCTTTTATGAACATAGACGATAGGCACCTATACAGGGTAGTTCAGAAAGGGTATAGTAAGCCTAGAACCTGAGGTTCTTTAGCGCATCTGTAATCACGATGTGAAGTCAGGATTTCGAGAGTCAAATAAAAAAATAGAAACGCTCACAAAAAATCAAGTTATAATTCTGTTGGGAACTAAATTTATCTTTTATAAGTAAATAGTTGTATCGAAATTCACACTCTGTATAAATATAGACAAATACATTACTGCATTTATGCGAGGAATATGAAAGGCGTTGCGAGACGTGATTTTCAAAGAGGGCATAAACTTTATTAGAAGCTTGCAAATATCAATAGTGCATCATGAGGGATAATCCACTTTGGTGTACGATCATGCAAATCCAAGTCTACGATAGATAGAAATAAATTGATCATAAATAAAGTCTTCGACCTTCGATATATGGGATCCCGCAAAACACCGACGGATAAACGTAAACGCTATTTTGATAAACCCAATATATTAGCTGTTAGGAATACTTTTATACTTTACCATTAGACATCAACAAAATAAAGGATATGCGTTTATATACTTCACTAACTCTAATGTACCTCACTTTAGAGTTAGAAGAATTAAAGGAAGAATTCAAAGCACACTCTACAATATGTTTAAGAGCCTTTGCAATACTTTGCATTTGCTTCAGCAAATTAATGGATTACCTGGCAATCCTTTCTTTAGAAAACAAGAATCTACTCTAAGTAATTAATGTTTCATGAAGTTTTCCTAAACGCTTAAGAGTCTTTTATAAACAAAGAATAATAATAAACTGAATCAGTCTAACATAGAAAACAACCGCAGATATTAGAAGCAATGAGTTCCTTGTCATAATAGCGGCAAGATCTTCTGGTGACATCGACGTTTGTGTCTAGACGTTTGTGCGATTTCTTCGAAACAACGCCGTCGTTCACCGCCACCGAAATACGTTTAACGCTATCATTGTAAAACGAAATCAGTTCTATGACGTAATTGCGCCATTTGATCCTTTCACGGTGTGCAAACTTCACACAACTTGAGGCTTTGCAATTGATGTAGAACAAATATTGTTCAACACTCGACTCGACCCGACTTTAGTTTGTTTGAATAACTTTTTCTTTGTGAACACATTTCGAGTGAAGATAGTATATAAGTCCATCACCACTGCTTGGTCTTGTTTTGAAGGACGCTGTATAGATACGTTAAGAATTTGATGGAGTGGTTCACCTCTGTATGCATCTTATCTCTCGTGAGACCCTTTAGAATCTATTGCTGGGTTTATGGTTTTCAGATTGTGAGTCGCGTCAATCCACTTCGAACGCTATTAAATTTACGACTCTTGTGAAAACACAGCAGCTCACTCGTTCTACAGTATATTATTTTATCTGGACAAAATTGTGGAGCACGGCTTTAATGAACAACAGACGAGGAATCACTTTAATCCATTATTTTTTTAGTTGCCCCGTAATTGCAAAGTGTCCGATTTTTATTCAATGAATATTAATATTCTCGTGGCGTTGTTTGTCACTGACTTTATAAAACTTCTCGGCTTCAATATAAGAGAAATTCTTGTGCCTTCATCTAGGGCATACCAACCGGATGGTCTGATTATTGCAGTTCGTATGTAAAGTATTTAAATAGTTTATATCTAATCGTGAATATGATAAGCACAAATATGTATGAATCACTAGAGTGAACAGAATTATCAGTCATTTATAAACTATTTTTATATTAGCGACAACTTCATATTTATAAAAATCCTAGATAGAGATATGATATGAGGCATTAAGAGATCGCGACAAAATTCTGACACTTCTCTAGAAACATAAGAAATTAAATAAGCAGATATAAAATGCCCCTCCAACTATAACTTTTGATTTGCCCAAAATCAACAATTTTACTCTGCTACTCGACAGTCAAACGTGATTATACATATAATATCTTTTGAATCTAACCATAAGCTATCTAAATCATCAAAACCCGCTGAAATCGTGTAGCAGTTTTTAAATGACGCTTTAACAGACAAAGGAAAATAAAAAAAAATCTAAAACTTGGTTTGGATGTCAAAACAGCATAGTGCACCAATGTTCTTTAATGCAACTTCATTCCACTTTAGTAGAGATAAATAAATATTATTGCGAAACATATTACTCGCACATTAATATTTATTGTGTTGAAGTTTACCGATACATAGCAAAGCTAGTTGGCACGTTTGAATAGCTTGGATACAAGGTGCAGGGAACAAGAAGCCTCGTTCCATCCTCTACGACCCGCCCGCTGAAGTATCGTACACGAGCTTATAACGAGACAAGTCGTTTTAACGATAAAAATCTAAAGCTCTTTGTTTTATTCAATAAAAATCAATTTAAAGAGAAACAGACGGCAATGTGAGACAATGCACGAATTATAACAAAAGAGCCTACGGTTTAGCTACCTCTTTTAATTTCCATCTTTGTGTAAAACTCACAGACTTATTATAATATTCAGACAGCACACGGCGTACGCTGATTAAATGGTAGACCAAAGGTTTTTAGGCTCCAGTTTTAGGGCACGCCGTGGATGGTCTGATTGTTCTAACAAGTCTGTGGCAAAACTAAAATGGTATATTATAGCCCGCGTTATTATTAATATTTGCATGAATTTAGTTTTATTTTTGCATCAAAACGAATCTGTCGCGCATCCAGACAATGGCAAACATTATATCCTTTTCACGTTCGATCCGTGTCGTATTGTATCTCGTTAGGTGGCTATGAAAACGAACGGTTCAACAAATTAAAACATTTCAATTTGAAAATGTTGATATTCAGAATATTAAGAATATACAATGGCAGCCGTTATTTCAAAATGCCGTAAGTATTTAATGCTTGAGACTGTCGATCGTACTATTGTAACTTAGCAACAATATATTTTTACAGATATACAAATAAAGGTACCAATAGGTATATAAAGAACAATATTAATCGATTATTTATCGAAATTTACATCTATAGAGCAAAAGCATTTTTAACTTTAGATTAGCAATGTGTTCTTTCTATTCAAGCCCTCGAGCGGACGTGGAGGTCGATTTAAGCTTAGACTGTTATACTAATTAGCTTGATATCGGATGACTTGTGTAGTTGGTATTTGTTTTATAATTAAATATAAAGTTACAAAAAGTCTGAAACGAATACAATTGCATTGAAAAAAAAACTAAAGTCACAGATTTAATTAAGACCAGATTGATTGTCTAATGGACCTATACGTATGCCCATGAATATACTTAGTGATAATGTTATTAAAACTAGGTTAACCAGTAGTTAAGTTAACAAAATAAACGAGAGCGTTCATAACCTGAACATCGAACAACATAAAGATTACTTTTACTTTAGGACAGCGCCCGGACTAAAAAAAAAAAAAAAAAAACCTGAACATCGAAGCAAATGATATCACAATTAGTTTAACCGGGAAATCATACCTACCGTGTCACATACCGTGTCATATTAATTTTGGTTCTGTGAGTCCCTAGTATAAGTTTTTTTTAATTACATACGTATTACATAAGTTTTTTTCGTTTTATTCTCTTCAAACATCAGCAGCGCCTCTTGCGAAAACGTGTGACATTACCGCCGTATAGATTTAAAAACGATTTTTCACAAGCTGCTCAATGTTTGTCTCCATCATCATTCATGAATGGGTGAATAGTTGTATGTATTGCAAAACTAAGCGAAAAGTTTCTTTTTCATGAATATTAAAATAACCAGTTCCTAAAACATGTGGAGGAGAACCTATATTATGATAAGAATACTCTCAGGTCCCTTGGTTACTTTGATTGAACGTATTACAATGTTCAATTGAAAAGTTGTAGGTACATTTCCGCTAGTAGCGCTACTATGAAATGTATTGAAAGATCATTCGATCGGTATTTTATACTTTTATAACACGTACTAAGCCTAAGTTAACTTTTAAATCGTTTTATAAGTGACTGTAATTTCGGTCATTATATTTTAAATAATTAATTAAGGTATGCATATTGTGTTTATTTTCCCCCGAGTGCGCCTTGCTGCCTCGTTGGTTCGCGCGGGCCATGTCAAATAACATTGACATAAATCAATCTACCTAAGTCGACAGGTCAATGTTGCCCGGCCAATGTTGTGACTGCACTTTCAGTGAAACTAATAGGTACCTTAATTAATTTAGGCAGTGACGGCTTAATGATTCAACTATAACACACCAGGGGTCAGTATGCAACATTAAACAGAATGGACATGTACTTACAGAATGAATTATTTATTTAGACAAACAAAATATAGTAGATATTTATCGGAACTTAAGAATCATAAATATTGAAAATTCATTTATAGTCAGTTTTGCATAAGCTTTTTTTGTAAGTAAGTAGGTAAGTTACGCGATTTGTCCCAAGCACGATATCCTTATTAATTTTAAAATATGTATGTTTATGTAAGAATAACGTGCGCGCGGCCTGTTTGGCCCGGATTTTAGTTTTTTACCTTCCTAGGGAACCCTTCAACTTTCAGAGATATTCACGAATTAGATACATATACCTATATAGACCCGGTTGCTTTGTTCCATTACAATCGGCCTAGTGAATTTAAGATAGTTTTTTTTTGGGTTATCGCGGGGAATTCCATCCATGGCGCGTGATAAAAAGTACTGGTATCATCAGTTTGCCTAGTTTCATAAAAAATCGTCCATTAGTTTACTCGTGATACGAGGCGGGTAAAATATATTATTTTCTCCTTCCTTCCTTAAATCCTTCCATTTTAAAATTTGAAATACCTGTCACCCTAAAAATATTTGTTTGAATATGTTCTGTTAATATAACATATTCAAAAAAATCTTTTGATTTCGTCGAGTAGATGTCTAAATAAATCCAACACACGAAACGTCTTGTGTTGGATTTATTTAGACATCTACTTAGTTTAGGATACTCATAACTTCTTATCTTCTATGAAACTGTTATATAAACTAACGTATCCTATTTGTGTTTGAAGAAAGGCTCATATAATGTGTTCAATCCGAAAATAAATCACAACTTCCTAATCTTCTAACAGGAACGAGTAAATTCCGATATCCAATAAGAGTAGTTGAAATCATGACGAGATATTGAGGATGCTGAATCATGAAGGTGAATAACAAAATAAATTGATTTAATATAAAATTGTGTGACTAATGCTCCTCCAATAATGGATGCTGTGAGATTGGAAAAACATAAGTTATTTTTAATTATGTCTAATATTTTGAACTGCTTTGTTGTTATGTTGAAAGTAATAGTAAAGGAAAAGTAATAAAAATTGCCATCACGCTTATAATCCCCGAAAGGGTAGGCAGAGGTGCAAGTTCACACACACTACGCTGTTGGTATTTAGTCACAATAATAGGGAGGAATTCAATTACTACCCAGTGCGGGTGTGGAATTTACGCTGCTTCCAAAAGACGTACATGTTTCCCACGATGTTTACCTTCACCGTACAGCACGAGCTATTATTGGAAACAAAATTCGCACATGAAATCCGAAAATCCCAGAGCTACGAGCCGGGGTTTGTAACGACACCCCTTGTTTGCGAAGCGAGCGTTCGGCGAACTTGGCTATCACTGCATAAATAAAAAGTATATTAAAAATTATGACGTGCGATCCGATCGTGATGTGGGTATGCGAGCGTGTGTGACAGTGGTGCAGAATACAAACGGCTTTTACGCAACACATAATTTTCTACACTATTGACGCTCTGAATTTTACAGAGTTACATCACAATCTGTTACGCGAACAGGAAAACCGATATTACAAAAAGAAAACATCATATTAAATTATTAAATAAATACAGTTAGTATTATAGTAGTAGTTCCGTTTACTGTTAGCTCTTAAGCTTGTGAGGGGTGGGCTCATGTCACTATTTTAATGCTAGGAATTAGGAGTGAAACAGAAAGCTCTCAGTTACAGGCAGCCTCTCTATAACCACTTAGTTATTGACGCTATAGTATTATCATTGTGAATAAATTGAAAAAATGTTTGCTTATAATTAACAAAACATTGACCGCTAGTTACACAAATATTGTGACTTACGAACTATTTTTTACTAGTAACTAAACTTTTAGTTGTATTTGCAAACCAGTTTAAAAAAAAACAAAGGTCAGTTAATTTTAACTGAATTTAAGTAATCCTAAAAGTACGGCTAGTTTTTTTCAATTATATTAATATAAAATGTTTGCCATTACCAATTCTATTATTTCATGTTGGATAAAAGTAAACCTTTTAGCACTTTGAGCGCCAAGGGCACGGGATCATTACCACAATGAAACAGTGCCAATCTAGAGACAGCTAGCCATAAGAGGAAATTTATTAATAGTTCACCCATATTCGGTTTGTATGATTAATACTTCTCAAATGATATGGCACATGTAATCAATCGTAGAAATTATTGCTACGCTAACAATAACTTGGTCCTATTACCGAGAATTACGATAACTTTTCGATTATTCTATTTATGGTTGGTTCTAGCAGCTGTATAGGTGCTGTTTAAAAAGCCCTATGCAGCTAATGAAGAAACTCCTCCAATAAATACGATACAAAATGCCTGTTATTATTACATATTAGCTGCATTGCATACCGATAACGTTTGAAGTCACTTATTTGGCAAAGGATATGCTACTTACCGCTATGTCATAATAAATGTGAGAATAAAATAATCTGCTCTCATTGTATCTCATATAGATATTCTTGGAGTGCAGGCTAACATTATAAGAGATAGCCTGATCAGTGAAAATGACGTATGTGAAGCCGCACGCACTGGACCACCGTGATGGACTATGGCCTTTAACCCTCTCCCAATAAGGGGAGGGCCATGATCAAATTATTATGATTATAAAATTGCCATTCATATTTCCAAACTTTGGTAACATTTATTTGATTTTTTTCATGTTTTGCGAACTTATTTCATGGTTGTTTTTATCCAATTTAATTGAGATTAAGTAAATGTGATAAACTTGTAAAATTTGTTTTGCTAAAACGTCAGCACAACGATTAGATAGATGCATATGTACTGTTAAATGTACTCGCCATAACAAAGAGGGTTTTTGAATACTTCGAAGCTGTAACCACCAGGGATTACTTACGAATAAACACATCGGCTTAGGACATTTTTGACTGTGAATGAAAAATCGTGATCTTGCATACATAGCAGTTTTCATGAATATGCATATTCTCACCGAACCAACCAACTCCCTCCCAAATTAGAACAATATTGTAAATGATCTGAGCCCAATTCGATTAAAACGTAGTTCGCATTGTGTGGTTTTGTGCCCGGTGTATTCCTGAATTCGTCTATTGGCTAGACAGACATTCTAACATTCGATAACGTTTCGATTAAGGCAGCCCAAATAGAAAATATGAACCTATATAATATATGAACCGGTAATCACATTTATATGATAAGAAATTTAAATTTCTTCCGTAATTCATACGAGGGAAAGAGACAAAATAAATTTATCTTACATTTCGTCTTTTCGCATACCCATTAATTAATTAAAATAAATGACTGCTCATTTACAAGTAAAGCTGAATATTTCTACTAGTAGCACTTCTGTGAAATGTATGTTATTCGATCACTCCATTGTTAATTGAAGCCGCCAAAACTCTCACTAAGCTCCCTGACCGCCAACGCTCCAGCTCGCGCGTTTTTTGCTATACGGCCATTAAATTTCAATCAGCTTTTCCTTATAACTCAGGTAGATACTTAAGTAATAATATATTTTCCTTAAACAAAGCCTACTTACGCAATGCAGCATCAATTCCATTGACCATATTAAATAAGCAAAATAATAATCACCGATGACATCACATTTTACATAACTTAAGCCTTAATTGCATGTAAACCAGTATCGTTATTGGAATGGACGACCGCCAACTTTCTTCCCGTATTTATTCAATAAATTGTTAAAGACAAGGGAACGAAGCTTATTAACAGTCAGTCTACCTACGCAAGGCTCTTCAAGTGATTGATTTATTATAGCCTATTTCAGTAAAACTTCATGATTATAGGCTATTTATAACAATTCAATAAGATGAGCGAGACTATGGCCATGATTTCCTTACATTTTTTACATATCGTTCACCAGATTTAATAATAATTTCCTTAAATTATTGAAATAAAACTATTTTTAAGGATTTTATCGCGTTTATTTTTCGTTTTTACGTTCCACCTGGACGTCCACCACCTCAGTCCTCCCGTGACCATGGTTGCTGTAAAGCAGCCGAAACGTCGGGAACTTAAAAACGAAAAATAAACGCGATAAAATCCTTAAAAATAGTTTTATTTCAATGTGTAGTATTCGCGTTCCTTAAATTCATTTCCCGCTAAAAAGTCCAGTATATTAGGTCTATTAAATCATCAGTACTAATATGTACAGTCGCGGACTTTAGTTTGGGGCCCATTTAAGGTTGAATATCGTACAGCAAACGTATACCATAAGAGGTACTATTTTGACTGACGTTACCAGGAGCAACTGCTCTCAGATATGACGATATACAGATATACGACCTTATTGCCTTATAAGTGTCAATGAGACAAATTCAAAAATACAAAGATCATAAAAAAGGCCCCCCCATTGTCGAGTTAAACATGATGGAAATAACTCGACTTTGTTTTATATTTTATATAGATATCGATTTTTGGGGTATTACTTTACATTATTTATTTTGTAGTTAGTATACCTATATATCTATTGCATGATATGTACATATTATATACACTCCACAGCAAGGATTTTGCTGGAGATAAATACCCATAAAATGGTAAGTCATACGTTCAAATATAATTGTCTCAACGGTATATTTAATGGAGTGCTATATGCAATAAAGCTAGTACCTACACATCTGGCTTAGCATAAGCAATCAGTTCGCGATCACCTGCAAATTATTTGTATACTACAATGTACCAATAGCCGTGTGCTGACAGGCCGAACAGCCTCGCGAGGCTTCCTCGGGCACATACCTAACGTGGTAGCCTAAAATTTAAAACTGGCTATCAGTTCAAAATATGGAGATATTCATAGTTCGACTACATAAAATGAGGAAATAAAAAAAAATACATTGCCCATATACAATTTGTATTGAGCGTCACAATGCGGCTTCATCAGTAAAATCTATCTCTGATCTCTACCAAGCACCCTTTGAATGAAGAGGAGGTTCGAGCGAGATAGCGCAAGCAGCGAGTTACGTCCTCACTGAGCGTGCAAAAACAGTCTCATGAAGCGACTTGGTCGGTCAGTACGCGGCTAATTAGGCAACCTGCGTAATGACATCCAAACATCGTATTGAACATCGGACTATTTGGACGATATCCAAATACCTGCGTGACATTTGCACTTCAATTGTAATTTCCAAGTAGGTAGGTACATCGAGACTCAATGTTCGGATGAGGTCACTGTCGAGTAAACACACACCGCCGGACACTCAAACGGAACTCATATTTGAGGGCTGCCTAATTTTATACCGTCATCACCGTCACCGCCGACCGTCATCAAATATTCAAGAAAACGGCCACTGAAACCGTTGAGTAGACCGCGGACTCAAATTTTTGAGTAACGTTTTTTCAGTCAGTAGCCAGACTGTAAGACTGGCGCAAGCTGCATTAGCTGGCTCTGGATTTGAATGTATTTCCGGATTCTGAGTCATAATGTTTCATGAATCAGAATATATTGTATTCGTGTAAGAAGGTACAATTATGTAAGGACCAAAATGTCCCTATATAATGTTAGCATGGAGTTAATGTTTAAAGAAAAAAATGGCAGAAAAATCTACTGTTAGCACGTACCAAGTAATCATTGATATACTATACTAGCATAGTAATTATCAATCATCATTGGTTATTTGATATATCCAACAGCTGTTCAGTATTCCTAAAATGATAAAGCAAGCACTAAAATCTTAATGAATCTTCCCGGTAAACATAAAATTAGAATACTAACGAAAAATTACGACTGCTCTAATTTAATTCAATGTTAATCAACGAAACTTTGAAGTCTTCTAGGGTATTAACAGAAATAGAAACTAAAATATAACATAATTTGTGTTTTACAAGCGCGTGAGTAGCAAGATGATGGAAAAACAACCGCAGCGATGTATAACGACGACCGGCTGGGAAATCTCATCGTCCCATGAAACGCTATATTTCCTCGCTCATTAAACGAGTTACTTTTATCCGCTCCACATCAGTGGCCGGCTTTATATATATACCGAGTGCATCCTAGCTTTCATATTTCCATTTTACTTTCAGAATATTATTTGCAAAACAGTTTTCATTAAAGCAATATAACTAAATCTAAATGCGCACGCTTACTGCACATCAATGTTTGATTGGACGTTAAGCAGATAGGTAGGTATATTAAAGACGTTTTGCCCTTAACCTAATTCTTGAGGCATGATTTAATTTGCCTATCTGCTTCGTGTCCAAAGAAGTTCTCAATTATCTAACAACAATCGACACGTACGTCACCTACAACTTTATCCAATGTCAGCAACATTTAAAGTATTGTACCCGGTAAAAACACGATTGGTCTGCTTCTCCATGACTCTGTTAGAATATAGTTATACAACAACTATTTTCTTGTTTTTGTTTGTTTTTTGTTTCCAATTTATGTCATGCTACCTACTTTCTTGTGTGCAGTTTGCCAAAAATAAAGTTCCTTCCATACTACTCTTCTACACGTCCGTGTTTTTTTTTAATTCCGCCAAACGAGCGAGCACAACAACAACAACAAAATATTAATATGGAACCTCTTTTTAATTTTATTTAAAGGGAATATTCGTGTAACATATAATTGTAATTTTATCTTCTCAATAATCTGATCTTGATTGCAATATACTAACTTAATAATTCAAGGTCGGTAATCAAAAAATGTGCGAGCGTCTGAATGTCAATTTTCCCTGCCACCCCGATCAATGTGTGTGATATGTGTACTACACCTATGTCCAATTATCATAGGTGTAGCACACATAGGTACTCCGGTGCTATCAGTCCTTTATCAGCGGCGGCAGTGTGAGCTCGGCGCCGGCGTGGAACACACGTGCGGAGCGCTACGGCCGCGAACTTACCGCAATGTCGCTACGTAAACGCGATCGGAAGATCTGTTTCAACTTTTTTATTACGCGGTAAGTTCTTTTTTAATTTACTTTTTTCTTTTGATGTGGTGATTAATTGTGTGTTATGGGCGGAAGCGGTATATGTTAACAAAATGTTGCGTTTGTTCATAGTTGTTTTTATTGTAGAGACGCCTAAACTATGAATAGGCAAAGAAGTACGCTGGGTTTTCATTATGAATAAATAAAACTAGAGATGAGTCGTCATATGCAAACTGATTATCTACTAGTACTAGCTATAAATAAGGAAAACACTGATTATATTCAGCCGTGAATTTTAACCCAAGTTGATTAGAGATATATATTTATTTAAGGCATTAATCAAATGTTATGTTATAACCAAACCGTATAATGTATAACATAAAAAAAAACTTGTAATTTATAAATCTTCTATCACAACTAACTCAGTTCTTTAGTACTCAAGTACTCATACCGGAGTCTCAAAGATGCTAGCAAACATATCTCAAATTATTCTTAATGAGCCGATAGGGGTCACAACATTTTTGAGACAGATTTTGAAGTTATTGTTTAAGATGCAAATGCAATTCTAATTCGCAATTCATAAATACCACAGGTACGTGTAGATATACAATAGTAATGAAAATAACTCTATAAAAGCGGCGTTGAACTCCACATAAATTCAATCAATTAAATGTTCTTATGAAATAATATAACGTTATCTGCTTTATAAAGTGAACTTTGCGAGGTAATGAGAACAATTTGTGTCACATTATTTGGCTCAAACTTACTTGTATGTATAATAAATAACCTTAATTGAATATATTTCTTGCCATAAGTACATCTCCTGTATTTAATCCAGCCTTATATAGTATCATATAAATCTTCAGCAAGTTTCCCTCTCGGTAATGTACGAGTGTGAAATTACTTGATCTTAATGTGATGCAGAAAAATCGTCTATAAAACTTCTTAAGTTCATACAAACTTTCTAATAGGCAATAGGGACTTTAATTAAACTTGAGATCTGTATTTTTGCGCTGCAGACGAAGATTTTGTACGGTTATTTTATAAAGAGCTTAGACAGAGTGGTGAAGAATAATTTTCTTAAATTAATTTGGTATCTTGCGTCAAACAGTTTTAGTTGATAGATACATATTGTGATACTGTTGAGTAATATTCCGTCGATCTTTTCATTTATTTTACGTTTTTTTTTCAATTCTTTTTAAATTGATTTTAGCATGAAATCATAATAGAAGTCAAATGCAAAGATTATAAAAAAAACATAATTATTAATTTAGACCTAAAACTGCAATGTAAATAAAAACTCGAAATGTTTGAGCGCGGTAGGCACTCGCACGCGTCGGGTATCGTGTGGAGCGTCGTGTTGTGATGGCATTGTCTACGATACATTGCGCGCTCAATAATAAGAACATTTCTAACCAATGACTTTCAACATAAATGATTTCGATAATTTTATTATAGGCATTAAACTTTGGGTAATGGTTACATACCTTTACCCAAAGTTTTCGATATCGATATCATACTCTTTACACCCTGTGTGTGTGTGTGTGTGTGTGTGTGTGTGTGTGTGTGTGTGTGTGTGTGTGTGTGTGTGTGTGTGTGTGTGTGTGTGTGTGTGTGTGTGTGTGTGTGTATGTGTGTGTGTGTATGTATGTACTATGTAGTATTAACATGCGTGTTTCGTCAATCTTTTTTGAATAAGATATATGCGCATACATTGATATATGAAAAAATAGTTAATGACTACTGTTATAAGTCAAAAATACCATAACTTTCCACATTATATACCTAACATAAACTTAAACGAGTTATGTATATGGTTATGCAAATAAAAAGTCATGTGATATAAAATATTAAATTGTTTTCCCGGTAAAAAAAGGTTGCCCGCATAATCCGGGTCTCAGCATTAGCTGTTTTTTTTTACAAAGGAAGTACCAGCGGACTGAAAAAATTGTAAAACCAAGTGATGACATCGGGTTCTGGTAGGCCTATCTTCTTCTGAAATACCGGTAGGGTAAAAATACAAGGAAATTATGAATTATTTGTATAAAAATTAAATTTTATAAATATAATATATAATATTTTATTAAATTTTCAATGCCATTGCACCTACTCGTGAAAACGCTAGAATTGGTTGGTCTGCAAACTATAAGACCATAGCCATTTTATACCAATTCAAACGAAGTATCTAGAAGTGTATGTAATTCCATACAAGGGGGCGCAATGGATGCAATTGCCCCACCCCTCCTGAATCACAACTGAAGTACTATATTGCAACCAATTTCATTATTTATTCCGAAATATAGGTAAAATGCCTTCCCCCCTCCCCCGAAACATAATTACCCCTCCCTTGACGAAATCGTGGATCGGCTCCTGGTTCATTCCCGATAATTTCCTTTTCCGACATCCTTGACATGCGGTCTTATTACAAAAAAATGATTTGGGCATGGTTTAAACCTGAACTAAAAGGTCCATGGTTTAAAGTTGAAAGCAGAGAAAAACCATGCCTTATTACAAATCGAAGACCAATCGAGGATCAGATAAGTCAAACTTCGTCCACGATCTAAATAATATCTACAGATTATAAACGAAAAATGGTAAACATTCGTTCGTTCATACAGGGTTCATTCAGTGCAACGTTCCGTTTCTCGACATGTTTATATTATATTCACATTTCAAGTACTTAAATAATGATTTATTAATATAAACATATATCATAAATTGTTGTTTGTTTAAGATTTAATATATTGAACAACCAGAACTAATAATTTGACGCGCTTTTTTTAATAAATTTGTTTTATTTCTTTGCCAGCTTTAGCGTGAAACGGAGCAATGCGCGCGCCGTGACATTTGTCATTTGTTGTGTTTATGTTATGTTTATGTCACCTCTTAATAATACTAAATTGTTCTGGTTTGTTGTTTTATACGGAAAATTGGGAATAAAAATAGAACAACAAAAGAAAAGAATGGCGAAAATTTGAGTTCAGAAGAAAAAGTTGGTGAAACATGCAGATTATTTATTACAATATGATAACAGTGCAGTGTATTGTATCATACTTATTTGGGTAAACACACAAAAATAAAGAAACTGGAATTAGAAAAAGCATTGTCAGAAAGTCAAAAGACAAGTAATGAAGGATAAAATGTTTTCAGATATTTTATTCAATAAACACATCTTTCATTGTTATAAAACATATAATTTCACTTCTCATGCCTATTATTTTATTACATTAACTTTAAATAATTGCCTTTCTGAGGTCTATATAGCCAAATAAACATTAAAAACCAGAAAGGGGTGAGCATTACTAACAAAAAATATACACTTATGATTAGGCAGTATGAGGTCTCCGACCTGAGCCTAATGTTTCATGTAGAAGGATAAAAAAATGCAGTTGCAAAGCCTAGATTTTTAGTCTAATTCTCTGAATATTCTGAAGTCATGTACACTGCCTCGCCAGCTGGTAACAATGACCATGATTTTGAATTCAGCGTCACCAACCACCTGAAAAGTTTATAAAAATTTAACATTAACCCGGTATGTGTTGTAATGCAATACCACAATAATTGCAATACCACAGAAACCAACTACAAACAGAGAAACAGTAATTTTTATATGAAGCCAAACAAACTAACCAATATTTGGGATTGCAACTAGCATTTTGGGATGAGTGTTACATAAAAATTAATTAGGTACTCACCTACTAACATATTAGACAACTTAAAATTAAAATATTACTGTAAAAATTACCTGTAGATTGATCAAGGAAATCCTTTTCTATTCATAAATAACTGACCCCCATCAGCATTTACTCTTCTAACTCTTATATGAGTACAGTCAATTGTGGAATTTTCTCATACTGTCCTCCTGTTAGTTTAAAGTAGTAGGCATTTTTAGGAATCTTTGGGACATCCGTGACCAAGTTTCTGCTACTTTTTTACATGTTTTGCTCATAACCGGTTGAGACACACCATATAAATCAGCTGTATTGTCTTGAATCTATGAATAAAACATGTACCTGTATTAGTATATTGTTTGATTTTTCTGCATTGACTAAGGTTATAGTTGTAAATAACACTTACTTCATGGCGAGCCCAGTTGCGTAATGCGCAAACCACTTGAAGCTCCGGACTCAATAGGCATCCTCGAGGGTCATTTTCCAAATCGTCACGTAGCACATCCACAATCTTATTTCCGAATCGTTTTGTGAACCTATATTTGTATCGGAAATCCTCGTCACTCAAATCAAAAGGATTCACACGATGACGATGTATATTTGATTGCCGGCGCGTCTCCAGCGTGCCCAAATCTTCCAAATCCATTAAATCAATCAAGTCAATATTCATATTTATTAGATTACTAGGTATTTGACACACGAAATGAACTTCAACCTAACCTCAAATAATTTGGTACCGAAGATAAACTAGGGGTCTCGGCGGTTTTTCTTTAGTACCAAAGATAAACCATGGTTTGGTGATAAACTTCGTTTTATAATAACGTTTTCTTTAGTTCATGGTTTAAACCTTGTACCAATCCCAGTACTTTATTTAGATCCTGTTTTGGAATAAGACGGGATGAGTCTAACTCCTAGCCTATACGCAATACGCAATCTGCGTCATTCGTGACACGACCGTAACGAGTACATTTCCGATCTGCCGTATAATTTCCCATTGCGCCCTATTTGTGATAATTCTGGTTCTAAGCACAATTTTAATATGTATGTGAGAATACCTTTATACAGTGATAGGCATTTATGGTATAGTTTAGAGTGCCATAAAGCTTTTTAACAAATTAATTAATATTCATTTCTTTAAATTAATTAATATAGTAGAATCGGAAAACGAAGTGTAGGACGGCCCCCCACAAGGTGGACTGATGACATCACACGCGTCGCAGGAAGCCGGTGGATGCGAGTGGCGGAGGACCGTGATGTGTGGAAGTCGTTGGGGGAGGCCTATGTCCAGCAGTGGACGTGTATATCGGCTGATAGATAGATAGATAGATTAATATAGTGTCGCTTGGAGTTATCTATGATCACTAATAACTGTGCGAGTTATAATAAAGTTAAACAGTTGCACCTGATAATTGCATGATTCATTTTCAATATCAAAAACCGACTTGAGTTAATTAGATTATATTAATCATTCATTTTGTATGTATGAAATTCATGATGTCAATACTGTGATTCTTGAAAATTTAATAAATTGGATGTAATGTTGATGCCATGTGCCACCAAGTAAAATCTTATTCTTACTCCAAATTACTTTTGTCACTTTGTATGAATATTTTACATTATGATGGCGAACGAGTTCGTTTTTTAAGGCAAAGAATTTTATCTTAACTTTCATTAAAATATGTGAGTAATGTATACATTATTTAAATTTATATATGAATATAAGAATAATACCTATATATAAAGAAAATATATTTATAGATTTATCGTAGCGCATACTTTAGTTCTATAAAATATATTTTTTGACGTCACCCTGTACGGCTAAAAACATGAACGATTAAGCGCCCATATAAGAACATAAAATATGCGCCCAGTCAATTACGAGTACAACAGCCGCGGCCATCAGCGACATTCGGAACGCACGAATATTTTTTTTGCCCGCAAATGTTATAAAAGTCCGGTACGTTGCGCGCACGGGGAAAACAAAACAATAATAAAGCTAGCTTCGGTTCATGTCGGCGAAATAAAACTTTAGTGCGTGGAAACTTTATAGAATAGCTACCCGTACACACGTTAAAATCGTTGTATGTAAAGTTCAATTGTACTTTCAATGATGTAACTTGATGCAACTCTTCAAAAAATCTTGCGAGCATAATAAAAATACTTGGGTGTAACATCTTAGGTATAAGTTTGTTGCCAAAGCGTCTAAGAACTGAAAGGTATAGTGATTAACTATAGGTACCCACATAATCTCTTCATGGTGTTAAGATTTACTTGGAGTCAACGGATTATTTTATCAATTTAATATAAACATACCCACCTACGTTAGTGTTTCGTGTTCGTTAATCTATTGATAAAATATAATTTTCAGGCTTGGGCTAACACCACGTACATTGTTATCTGTTAGCTAGTTAACTGTACTTGCTAGATGCTATTAGTACCTATCTATAATGCGGTTGTAGCCTACATCTTTTTATTAAATAAGTTTATAAAGCAATGTTTGTATGTAAAATTACTAATTGGTCTGAAAATTAAACGGTGTCATAAATACTTAAAGTAAAATAAGTTGGTTCAGTGTAGATCCCAGTGGGGCCATCTGTCACACGGTGCTATTATTCTTAGGCAGCATTGTGCACAGATAAACCGCTTTGGGTTGCAGTGTATGTAGTTGGTGGACTACTAATATAAACCTTAGCACATGACCTATTATGTTTCTGTTAGAAATTACGAATACTTGCATTAAAACGTCAAAGATAAAGAGCTCAATCAAATCCTATATTTTTAAGAATGAATAATGGATCCTACATAAAAGAGTAACAATAACTCAAGGCATGGAAATAGCTACAAACATATCCGTATTTAAATGACACGGAGATTATTAACTAAATAACTCAACATTGTTTTCGGGAAAACGGGAAGACAATGACAAGCTTACATAAGTGATATGAAAAAAAAACGACAGAACACATAATTCTTTATTAAATAGTTACCTTGCACTCACTATTGTACATAGAGTAACACACAGGGTAGCGTAGTCACATGGCAGGTCTCATAAAATCATATTTTCCAAAAATAATATCACTTAAATATAATTCGCTCAGGCGAAATGAAATTGTTTGAGCACGTAATACAGGTTGCCGCGTGCTCTCTGATAAAATTATACGATCATATTATTTTCTTCTTAGAAAGCAGTAAAAGGCAACTGGGAAAAATGAAAGATGAAGCTTAGTAGGCAATTTATCGAATAATATACTTACCTATTTAAAAGTACAATTTATATACAAATCATTAAAATGTTCCATAATGATTTTATGTTTAAGCAGAAATCGTATTATTTATTAATATCATGTAAATACACATTTAATGCGCGGTAATCTTATTTAGTTATATAAGTATAAGTTACCTACCCGACTTTAATCACAAAACTTTGAATACTTACACGATTAATAAACTCAATAATCTGAGGGAAGACGAGGATAATGGATCTCAAAGTGTAGGCAACTTTGAGATCCAATATATTATAGATGTCTGTTGCCTATTTATGACTAGCTGACGAGGATGTTGACCTGTCTAAATTAAATTTTTACTTTAAAATTTTTCTTTTCCTAAACACCTTATTCGAACATCTAAAAGAAATCAAATCGGCCCAGCAGTTCTCAAGTGATGCATTAAACAACGAACAGCATTTGTTTTTTATTTATACAGATTAATAATTGATTATGTAAGTCTGTAAAAAAACAACGTATATTTTTTCTCATTTATGCCGCCAATTAAAACTGAGGTACCCAAATTCAGTTCCTAGATCGCAATATAAGTAAATTCCTGCGGGAAGCCAGACATTTTGTGCGGAAGCGACCGCTGCAGTGTGCAAAGGCGTGTAATTTGCGGATCGCCGGAGCGATATCAATGCGATATGGTAGGTACCTATTCCATATTACATTAACCGTAAAAGACGTAGATTATATAGGATCAGTAATGTATACTAAGCCTTGAACCTGGGCTTCTTCAGCTCTTTTGTAAGCACTAAGTAATGTCAGTCAGAGATATGTCAATTTAAAAAGGAATATTTATTTGGTAAGGATCACAAGTGTCATTTTGCTGGGAACATATCGACATTCTGATTTTATATAGTCTTTACAAATGCGCTAAAGAAGCCCAAATTCTGGGCTTAGTATACCCTTTCTGTATCATTCTGTATAGGCCAAGCAGTGATAGCCAAGTTGGTAAAACGCTCGCTGCGACTCGCACTTCCGGATCGTGTATGCGAATCTTATTCTTATTTTCAACCATATTAATTATCTTTATCTAAACATTTAAGTACAAAATAGTGAGTACACCTTCATGAGATAAGCCCTTTTTTTTTCGCGTGGGGAAATCCTCATGGATACCCGCAAGCCCCGAGGGAGGCAAGCGGGTTATGCCGAACTTTTACCGACTAAAACCCCACGGTGGTCCCTCTCCCGCCTTGTTGGGGGGGATCTCGGGAGTGCTTTCGTACACATCCGTGACTCCACCAGCGGTAGTCCACGCGAGTGAACTCCTCCTCTGCACATGAGATACGCCTAACCTAACCTTACCAGATCTCAAAAGAAATTGGAAATTTCATCAACCCGCACTTGGCCAACGTGGTGGACTAAGGCCTGAATCCCGATCGCATTATAGGCAGGCCGTGCGTTCGAAAGAACAATCTGGATATTGGATTCCTCTATCCAGAGGATATTACATATATATATGACGTCCGAGATCTATGTCATAGATCTATATTATTAGTTGCCCCATTTATAATGCCCTGTTTGTTCATCAGTTTCACTAACGAAATTGAATGTAATAAGTACCTAAATAATCGATTATCGATCTCTATATACAATCATTACAAAGAAAATCACTAAATAATTAATCAGATATTTTGCTAATAAATAAATAGCTATCAACCATATACCTAAGTCAGACAATTTCTAATATAACCTACCCATAATATCACTGCCACTTGTTAACGAGTTTCTATTGTTCAATTATCTATTTAATTCCAGTAAATACCACGCTGTCGTATATATCAAATTCATTTATTATTAACTTGGACTAAGTATTTCATGCAATATTTAAAACGATGTTTAATAGCTTGCGTCTCGATATTAATATTGTAGCTGAGGTGTAACCGCTCTCTGTGGCAGACACTCCGTTTATATTGTCCAACTAAACTTTGTATATATCAATTTTAATATAGGTACATAAACAAACTTGGATTTTAATACACAAGTATATTATATACTTGTAACCAAATTGTATAGCAGTGATAGCCAAGTTGTACACAATTATATGTACGTGTAACTCAATTTTATAGCAGTATTAGCCAAGTAGGCAGGTAGGTAGATGCTCGCCTTGAAAACAATGTGTGCTATTCAAACCCTGAGATTTCCGAATTTTCTTGTGCGAATCTCATTTTCTATAAAGATTAGCACTTGATATACGGTGAAGGCGAAGATCGTGAGGAAACCCGCACATCTGTCAAATGTCGTGTGAATTTCACCAAACCGCACTGGGCTAGCGTGGTGGACTACGGCCTAAAACGTTCTCATATTGAGGAGAAGAGTGCCCGGTATAATGGCCATAGACTCGCCCCCTATTACATTGGGACCAAAATACCATCGGCGAAACGCAAGTGCATTGCAGTGCACTTCTACCTACCCCACGGGGATTACAGGCATGATGCTTTATCATTATTATTATAACAGAATTTGTTGATTCAGAATTTAAAGGTTAGGTTATGAAAAAAAGCAAAATCTAAACGTATAAAGTAGCAGGCAAAACTATATAGAATATTAAAACGATTGTTTTCATTTTCTATAAAAAATTAGTATAGCGTTATATGTAGAGTACTTTTAGTTCATCGTAGGTAAACTAACCTGAAAACTTTATTCAATACTACAAAGTTACGAAAGCCAACCACGTATGTTCAGAAAGTTGTTTACAGTCATAACAGTATAACAAACTACAAGCACTCTTCCGAGAACAATCGGCTTTGAAAATATTACGACAACTGAATGATAGAAACACTGAGTGGGTCTTATTGGAATTTCATCACGTTTGAAATTTTCCGAAACTCGAAATCCAGATTTGTAGTCGCCGCCGCGCCGCCGCGCCGCCGCCGATCTTTAAAATAATTTCTTCAGAGATTTATACGGATTGTCTATTATAATTGTTATAAAAAGCCACAGCTGAGCCGGTATTAGCGTTCAAGACTATTCATTTTAATAGCTCTACACTAATTACTGCTATCTCATTAATTTCACTTTGCTTTACCCAGATTGAAAATATATTTTTAGAGATAGGCATTATTATCAAGTAAAATGTGCCTTCCTGCCTTAGAATATTAGTCATCATAAATCTTTCTTTCAACATTCATTCTTCAGCTTATATTTATTTTAGTAGAAACTAGTTTTTATTAAATATTAATGGATCATCAATAACATCAACATCTTGCCATATAAAAAAGTTTTGACATATAATTTACTAAAAAAACACATTATCTAAAAATTTAAATCAATAGATACGATACGCTAATTCATATTTATTGTAATAACCAAATCATACCACTGCATACCACACCTTTATTGCCTGTAAATAATCCTTACACGTTACTAAGTAGGTATCTTGAAAATAATTACCGCTTCGGAACACTAAGCGCAAAAGCGCGTGTATTACAGACGACGATGAAGACGACTTGGCATATATAGCCCTTTGTACCGCTAAAGCCTATAATTAGTCTAATTTAGAGACAATTTACTAGAGAGTAGTGTCATAAATACGTCTCAAGTACGCGTAAGCATATCAGATGATGACCTAAGTGAACTGGATGGACTCTTAATCGTCCTAGGATGAAACAAATAATCTTATTCATTTAATATAAAACCATAACCTTTCATAAATACTACTAGGAGCAGAGGTAGTTGCTATTATCTATATCTTTCTGTCAGGGAGGGTATACTACAGCATTTGCAGCAGTCACAATCAATTTCAATAAATCAATTTGTTTGTTGTAATTGTTCCCAATAACAAATGTGCTTAAAGAAGCGCAGTTTCAAATGGTAGTATACCCTTTCTGGATCACGCTATATAGATCGACGACAATCGATCTACGAACAAGTCTTAAACAACACCATTATGTTTTGGGGTAGGTACACATTATAGAAGAAAATATCTCCGGAGCAGGCAATTACAAGGCAAATAAAACGGACGCAGTAGTACACACACAATTTCACGGGCCATTGTTTTTGCCACTAGCGCGTATATAACAAAACCAATCGACAAGTGTTGTATTTCAAACGGTAGAGCACAGTGTTCTACGCAGACGCCCTTGTATAGCCATTTAGCAGGAACGATCAGCATAAAATGACGTGCCTCGGTTTAGGCTATGTTGCCATAAGTAATTTATAGACATAATAGAAGTCGGGAGCCGAGATAAATTGCCCACTCGCGGACCTTGAACTATGAACGGGGCTCATAATGAGAGCCTTGTTGACAATATATCTGTATACATGCAGAAAAAAAGATTGATGCGACTTAGAGAAATTGACAAAGTTTCATGAACAAGAAAGCTTACGTTAACAAAATTCCATGCTGGTCTGACAATTACAGAAAAGAGAAAATTTAAGGCTTATCTCACAATGTGCTGATAAACCATATCCACGCCTTATTTGATAGATGACTCTACAAAATCTGTACTTTGTCAAACAAACTCATTTGAAATGATTCGTCAGATGTTTACGATACGGGCATGTGAGCGCTTACCTTAAAATGTTGTACCTTTTTTAAATTGTTGTACCTTATTCATATTGTAGGTGAACTATTTAATTAATAATTGCCTAGCAATGAAGTCATTGTTTATAGATATTTTAAAACAATTCGGATCCAAACACCGTCGATTCCAATTTCAGAATTCAGGTCCAGAATTAATTAATTATGTTTCAACTAAAGCGGTTGATAAATGAATCATCCATTTCCACCACTTTAAGAAATAGTCGCCTACTTCTAAGACTTGCGGTTTAAAATAACTTTCCGTCCTGTCGTCGCTGTTATTGATAGCCATTTTCCGTCTTGATTACTCCAGTTCCACAACTTGAGTTATTTTTACAATAAACATGTGACTTTCGCAAAACGAAGCTATAAGTTCTTAATTAAGAAATAGACGTGGGTGTTGAGATGTCTATGGAATTACATCAACTAGATACTGTGCCTACGTAAATGTCTTCCAGACTGTCTACAAGTATAACCAAACCCGTCCATCAGGTCGACCTTTTTCATTCGGATTCGATTGTTTGTCCACAAAAACTACGGTTATTTGCCAAAAGTCCTTTAAAAAAAACTTTTGTGATAAAAGTGGTACAGACAAAATTATACCTATCTCTATTTTGTTACCAAGCAATGTATTAATTCTGATTATAATTTTGAGTGCGCTGTCTTCCGTCCATTCATACCAAATACAACAAAATAATTTTAAACAATTTGACAATAACTTTTAAGCGCTGTTATATTGTCTGTGAAATGACTTCAATGGAGCCCTGTACAATCAAATATAATGTGCATTCATTTATGTTAGCGCTTCATAACAATGGTTATTTTAAAGCACCCTGAACTCCGTGCAAATTGAAACGTCAGAAACATTCACAGATATTGATAGACAATTTCTGACCGACGCTCTGGCAAATATTAATACGCCTATTATTTGGAATAGCAACTAGTATGAAATATACTAGATATTGTAAAATCTCCTTCTGGAATCCTTAACTTTATGGATATTTCTACAATATTAATTTAAAACAAGGTCGCGACCTATGAAATACTCGCACATAAATCTAAAATTGTTTACTATTCGGGGAAACATTAAAAGAATGTCTGATGAAGTGGGCAGTCGTCCTCAACTGTAATTTGAATATTAGAATTAATCACAGTCGGAATGTCACTGCACAAAGCAGGTCGTTTTGTCGGAATAATAAATAGGCTATCGTCACAAACACCCTCATCACGAATAAGCAGCGATTTCATTATCATTGCTATTTTCACTTTGTTGAACATATGATTGATGATTTTAGTAATGATGAGAGACAATCTAGAGCTGATAATGATAGTTCGAGGAGCCGTCTCCGGATGACAGTAGGCAATCTACTTTTATGAGCGGAAACAATATACCAAGTTTGTAATTACAAAATTATTTGTTAGAATTGTTACTTGGCTGGATATTCTGAATAATTAGGCCCGTAACCCTTCTGAGTCGTAATGAATAATTAATATTGTGTAAATAACAAATGTACCTGCCTACCATTCAATCATATTAAGGATTCCATCCATACAACCGAAAAACCTTATGTTTTACATTACATAAATTTACGTAATAATCTAAGAAAATGTTATACGTGAAGCAATATCACACGCACCCCGCGAAAAGGGCCCACTGCTGAGGCCTACGTTTATTGTGAAACGCGACTCATCAGTTTATTTAATTGTTTCCCTTTAAGGTGGAAGCTCAGGGTCAGGGCGCGAAATTCAAAATGTCAATGGTTTTTATTTTTTTACGAAAAATTTGGACATTTTTACTATGTAATTTAGTGTTTTGCGATATTAGCATTCTGCATTGGATGTCTCGATGTATTAAGTTTGCTTAAAAAAGAACCTAATCCGATACAATACCATAAGGTTTGTAAAAACCGCTACTTTTACTAACTTTATGGTGTTGTATTGCTTTATGTAAACAAGCTTGGTTGTTTTCAAAAGACGATGAAGGTTATTTTGCTGCTGTTACAACAAAATAAAAGCCATTGCCCACGTAATCCTATCGAAACCAATCCATCGAACAGACGCTCACACAACTCGCAAGTGCAGTATTTACCATAAATGGTACTGATAAAATTCAATCCGGGGATCATTCGAGGATATCAAACCAACTTGAAATTCAATTGTCTGCCAAAGAAGGGCCAACAAAAGAATCCGCGCATGTAATTACAGAGTGTGAACAGTCGACGGAATGGAATGGTGTCTGAAAAGTTCAACGTTTCGACGTCATTGCGTTGTTCAATTTCAATTTTCAGCATTTTACTTTTGGCACGAATTGCCTGATTATGAAAATGTATTGTTGGATTAGTTAAAATTGTATATATACGTATGGCCGCTAACAAAAAAAAAAATTTTAGAAGAAACCTCTAGCTGGTACGATTACAAACAATTGGCTTGACAATAGGAAATACTAAGGTATTTTAAGTAACATTCTACAGCTTTAATCTATTTTAGATGTATTAGTAATAGACATAGGTAATAATATAATTGTAGGTTTTCCAGGCTTTTGGTAAATCACGTTGTAAGAACAATTTACGTAGGTACCCTATTTTACAAGTAAGATTATTGATTTGAAATGTTACAATACCTAGTTGAAATTGACAACATTATAATTCGCATTCGCAGACAATAAGAATTAGAATATTTTTTATTCATGTGTAAGCTGTTACAGGATATATACTTATGGATCGTCAAAAGAATTAAATGGCTGCTTTGTTATTTACATCATACTAGGTACTCAGGCGATTTATTAAAAACTTGCCTAACTTAATTCGTTTACGGAGTTTAAAAAGCCACGACAAAAGCTCTCCCGGCGAATTTGACCGAGACATCAACTTTTCCAAAACACTTTACGATAAATACTATTAAACAAAAAATATTTCATTTTATTATGGTTAGCAAGTCAAAAGTGATTATGGACCGCTTTACAAGGGAGGCCATCGACCACTAATTACGGAATTGACAATACTAACCCACAAGGATTACTCTAATTATTTATAACTTAGGTGTTTCACTTATTGCAATGAATCGCTATAGTTAAATGCATTAAATAATATAGGATAAATAATTACCAACAATAACATTTATTTCATAATACTGAAATATCGCTGAAATTTGTTGTTTTAGTATTTTTTTGTATCAAATTGAAGAACAATTCCCACGGAACTCCTCCGTGGGAGACTCCCGTAACTGGTTGTATAAATATAATTTTAGTTTTTTTTTAAATCCACCGGGATTATTTTAAACAAATTACGGGTTACGTAATTATTGAAAAAAACATATACTACTTGATCGGAAATATGGCCTATGGCCCATGCCCATTTTGCCGCGAAAGTTATTGATGTAAAGGCAAATTAAAATCAACTTAATACGACTTCAAACATAACAATAGCAGGACTAATTTTGATTAACTTTTGTAGCTTAAATAAAACTTTCCCATTCGAGACCCACAATGCTTTTACGAACGGGTATAAAATAATAAATAAGGGCAAAGTGCATCATTTACAGTAAAATTTAACTATGCTCATATCTATAGAGAATCTAACAGAATCAGTAGACATTTAATGGTAGTTAAATTAAACCATCAATGGCAATGCACTCCAGCCTAAGTATATTATTTTAATCTTGAAGCATGAGACAAATTGGCTTTGTCTTTAATAAAGTGTCTTAAAAACGAGACATTATTTTAAATTGCTTCAATTATAAATGGCCACATTTCTAGCTGAGTTTTAAGAGTTTGTGAACTTTAAGACTTCTAATCAGCTGTTTCCGATTGCTATCAACAACGAACTAACGTGTTTAATTGCTTAGCAACAGTCTTGATATGTATTGTCTATACGAAACACTGAACTTACTAATAAAGCATCTCTATAGTACTTTTAAAAGGCTTTATTTTATTTCTGTCTGTCTGTAGTGTTTTCAGTTTAACGAAATAATTGGTAGTCATTAATCACCCCTGGATTATTTTAGGTTCAAGAATATTGAACATTATCGAATCTCCTAGAGCTCGCTCTGTTGCGTTCGTTTCAGCAAATCTCCTTATTTGCATAACATTTTGTGGGTTCATAAATATTTCATAGGAATATTAAACGGATGGTATCAATATTGTACGCAAATTACCAAATAGTATTTTCGTAAACACAATCAGACGTAAGATACATACATTTCTAGGTTAAAATTATACTATAGTAATAAGCTTCAAGCCGCACCAAATGTCCCTAATCGCAAAGTTTCATTGTTTTAAACTTGATAACATTCTCGAGATCTTACAACACTACGTATACCTAATAACCATTTATCATTTTTGTTACAGATAAAAAAACAGAAAAACATCGCGCTTGAGTGGTGAAATGTGAGAATAATTAATGTGCTTTGAAAATGAGACCTCCAAATCGGAATGACAATGACGCTTCGCCGGTCTGACAGTTTGCCCACGCGACTCCGGGCGACGCCTCTCCCGTCAGACCCAGAGGCCGCCCAAGCTACGAACAAACTACACGACTCCATCACCCTCCCAAGTCTCCATGACACGCCGCCACGGGAGGAGGTTATCGCCACTTGGAAATCCCTGCACACGGATGTCAACAAAATAAAAAATGGATTTCCGCCGGAAAACGGCCAAACGAACCTTAGCGCAGATACAAGGGATTCTGTTACACATAAATACATTCCCACTTCCAGGTATAACAATAGAGATGTACGGAGGAAAATCACTTATAATTGCCGTGGAGCTTCTCGTCTGGAGTCATATCCGTTGGACACAGGTCAAGCGAATGCGATCGAACGCGGAACAAACTCGACACACCGACGACGGTCATTGTTGCAGCGTCTTTTATCCTGGCGAACACCAGAATGCGACTGCCGCGAGTACAGTCAAAGACCCCATCCCACATCGAGGCTTCGAGCTGAGGAAATACTGTGTACGTGTGGCGTGGTCGCGAATCACGGCAAGCCTTCGGACAGACGCAAGAAATTGCCAGAACGAGGTCGCTCTAAAAGCGTAGGATATGAAGCCGCCCGTGAAGTCGCTCAGTTTCGCCGGTTAGTGTAGTGTCTCGATTATTTTGTGTGATCTGGCTGTATCGGTGTTGATAACGATGTTGATGGTAATGTATGAGTGTGTTGTGGTACGGTAGGTGTGCAAGTGCTGGCGCGACCGTGGGCGCGGAGACGGCGGCGGCGATGCGCGCGCGCGCCGCCCTCACGCTCGCCCGCCGCTACTACCCTGAAGGTGGTTGGGGCTGGACCATCACCGTGGTGGGCACGATCGTGCAGGTGATATCCCACGGCCTTCAACTGGGCGGCGGCGCCGGTGCTATAGCATGCACGGCCGCAGTCAAGTATCGTGTTTCACCTTTATATACACATGGTAAGTCAAACATATTTTTATCAGCTAATTTAATACGCCTGTTTACGATATCAGACAAGTAGTGATGCACCGGTGTCGTAAATTGAATAAAGAAAAATAAACGGATATCAGAAATTTAAATCACCGGCTATTTACGTATACTCGACCAGATTGGCTCAGTTGGTAGTGACCCTGCTTTATGCACCGAGGATCCCGGGTTCGAATTCTGATAGGGCCAAACTTTGTTTGACAAGCATGAATGTTTTACCCGAGTCATAGTTGTTTAATATTTATATTAGTATGTATGTACTAATTTCGCCCTCAGTCCAATTTACGGTACCCATAATACAAGCGTTACTCAGTGTGGGACAGTATAGTTGGTGTGTTCGTCTGGCGATATTATTAATATACAAATATGCTGAGAGACGAGAGCTTATACTAATTGTGTTTATAACGTCATCAGCGCCGATTAAATATATCATATGTAGAATAACATCTATTATTGCATAGTTATTTTTATAGGAGTTTGTTGGAGTTACTGTTAGGCTTATTTACATCTTTAACCCAATTTGTAACTCTTAACACAAATTTTACGCAACGCTCGGCGAGCTTGACTTCCATTCCAATTTATGCGAAATTATGTTAGCAACGACGAAAATCATTCTAATTTTCATAAGCACCGAAAATATTGGTCGGGGAATATATTTTACACTAGCTGTTACCCGCGACTTCGTCCGCGTGGTATTTAACAAAAAGCGAACGAAGTCGCGGGTAACAGCTAGTCTAAAATAAAAGTAGCCCAAGTTACTCCTTGTTACATCAGCTATCTGCCAGTGAAAGTCCCGTCAAAATCGGTCCAGCCATTTCAGAGATTAGCCGGAACAAAAAGACCGACAGACAAACATTTTTTAAAATGTTTTGGTATATGTACCGTGTATACATCCAAATGCATTTAGTAAAAAGCGGTTATTTTAATATTACAAACAGACACTCCAATTTCATTTGTTTGTATGTATAGATTATATTAGGAACGACGAAAATCATTCTAATTTTCATAAGCACCGAAAATATTGGTCGGAAATATTATATTTTACATGAAAATTACAGCTAGGTAGCTCTCAAAAGACCTGGATTATGTAGTTCCAAGAAAGCAGACCGCTGAGATGTTACATAAAACCGCATTGAATGATTAATGATGTGTCGGCTAATTCATCATGTATACTCGTTAATGGGCTTCACGAAGTTCGGCCGGATCCGAGAGGCGGGTGTAGATTGGGATCCTAGCCCATCTTATCACTTCGAGGAGATAACCCTTGAAGCGTTCAGTGTAACAATTTTATATAGGTGAAGGAAAATTTATGATGATCGTGCATTTTCTTTCTGCTGTGTACGCGTACGGACTTGGTTTGCTTTTTTTATCAGCAAATGCCAAATTATTTATCTTGTTATTAAAGGTATACCTACTTATTGTAAAGTAAAAAAAATGGTTCTGACTGGTGGTCTGTGAAACCATAAAGGGAAGTGCCAGTATGGTGTGGCAATATTGCAGTGTATTTTTATGGTTTTACTAGCTGTTGCCCGCGACTTCATCCGCGTGGTATTTAACAAAGACAACCGTTGACAACAGCCTGCTCGCCCATTCTGAGCCCGCGGGACGCATTGCAGGTTGTTGCTATCAAACTTAATCAGGCGCAGTGCTGCAACATTGGTTTTAATTTTTTTTCGTGAGGTCCTCTTTTTTTCTAAAATAAAAGTAGCCTATGTTACTCCTTGTTACGTCAGCTATCTGCCAGTGAAAGTCCCGTCAAAATCGGTCCAGCCATTTCAGAGATTAGCCGGAACAAACAGACAGACAGACAGACAGACATACAGACAGACAGACAGACGGACAGACAGACGGACAGACAAAAAATATAAAAATTGTTGTTTCGGTATAGGTAACGTGTATATGTACATCCAAATGCACTTAGTAAAAAGCGGTTATTTTAATATTACAAACAGACACTCCAATTTTATTTATATGAATAGATGTAACTGTATGTGTACAACTTTGCACTTCTTGTTGGAAGTATCTTTAGTTTAATAATAGTTATTGCTGGGTATGTTTACCCAGGTATAATACAACTAATATTTGTTCCGAATCCCATGCGATTGGAAATTCAGGACCAATGATGTTTCTAAAAACGCGCCGTCTCGCCAACACACCTTCGGACTTTCAATACTATTGAAAATTCCCCAAACACATGTTAGGTACATGTAGCAAATAAATCAAAGTCACAATATCGGCGCATTACCCTATTTGTTGTCTTATATTAGGAACGTGATTCGTGTTTTTTCACACTTGCGATACATCGTTACTTACCCGAAGCTGTAGTACCTACTCGATATTATTATGCTGGTTTTGTATAACGCCTCATTTATTCTACGTATTTTTGGTAATCTTCAATATTTAGATAATGGCAATGATAAGTATATACTATCAAAATAATGTTATTTTAAGTTTGTTGGTATTATAATATCAAAGTTTTCAATCATTACACATTTAAATCGAGCAACACAAGCTCATAGATCCGAAATCTGTCATATTATAGATCTCACAAATTAGGTCTTACGGGTGCCACATGGGCTTCCACCATATAGAAGCTTATGAGATCGATCGCGTTCGCATCTATTAATGGATCGATCGAAAATTCGACGACTAATCTCATTAAAAGATTTAGAAATGGCAACCTTTAAATATCATAGTTGTTATTATCGCAACGTTAGCAAATCAAAAGTTCATGCCATCGAGAAACTACTTTGACTGAAGGATTTTACATTTTGTTAATATAATTTGACATAATTACATAGTGAATAATTTTGATGTATGATTATTGATGAAACATATTAAACTTTACCATAAATGTCTATCGTATCTCTCATGTAAGGAAAGTAACAAACAAAAGGCTCACATTTTAATATTAGTTAGAGCAAAGGAATCTTATAAACATAATAATGTATGACGGCCGGTAACACCCAAATACATTCTTCGATACCACATAAACCACATTAGATCATTTACATTTGTATACAAGCACCGAACGGTTGCCAAATGATTCAGAGAAGCCTCATAAATAGTTACGTAGTTAGTCCTTAGATTCCTTCACATACGATAGCCCGTTATCCAGGCCGTGCCAAAAAACTGTTCGCCAATAATAGTTTTATGTCCAGTTGGATGGAGCACTGTTGACCGTTACATAAAAGTGGCCAAAACGTTTTCATTTATTCAGTGCACGTCGTATTGCCATGGTGAGTCGAGTTCCAAACGATTTTGCGGTGTATCAATTTACCGTTTAGGGACTTGGGTAGACAAGTGCAGGTCTCTTCATAAGTTATTTATGATAGACCGGTTGGCCCAGTTGGTAGTGACCCTGCTTTCTGTACAGAGGGTCCAGAATTCGAATCCAGGTAGGGGCAAAATTTGTGTGATGAGCACGAATGTTCTTACCCGAGTCATGGACGTTTAATATCTATATGAGTAATTATTATATAGTACAGTCGTTGATTACTTTGGGACCGCATGTTGGTGTGGTCGTCTGGTGATATTCTTATTATTACCTATAACATATATATTTGACCAGCGGGTCAAATTCAGAACGCTTCGACAAGTATCCAAATCGATTCGATTAGACATTTAATCGTTTCGACGACGATCTTTCAGAGCCAATCCTCATGATCGAAATATTCGATACGAGTACGCACCCGAATCGTTCGATTTGAACACTCGCTATGATACATACTACATTTAATAATGCATGTTTCCAATAATAACCGAATTAGTCGATACAAGACTTGTCGTAAGGTCGTGAATCGGGGGGCACAACTTTCCAACCTTAAAACAACGAATCACCTCCCGCCACATCTAAAAGTACATTTCGAAGATTTTACATGAGTAGGAAAAGATCGGAATCCTTGGTGGGAACTAAATCACTGTCAGATCGTACTATTCATAGGACCCGCATCCCAATGTGCTGATAAACTCTATCCACAACTAGTCAGATATGTCATAAAAAAAGGGTAAAAAAAAGCATATTTTTTATGACCTATCTGACACATAAATGGTGGGTAGACGTAATGAGCACACTGTGGATAGGGCCCTTAGTCTTGTTAACTACAAGTCGGTAATGAGGTATGTCCTTAACTACCATACTTGCATACCCCTATTATAAGTTCATTACCCATTAAGGGATCGAAGCAAAAACCTAATAAATATTAAAAGGCAAAGTTTTTTACGCCTTCGTTAAAGGCCCGGAGCCATATAAAGTTGACGTTGGTATTCTCACAAGCTCTACTAAGCTCTGGTGACGTGAATCTTTATTTTTAAACTCCGTTGTCGGCTAATTAAGCAATTTTGGCGATGATTATATTAGAAAAAACGTATTTATCGCACCTCGAACCAAATTGTGTACGAAAGTTATTGTTGTTATTTAGATTTGAGTGGTTCAAAGCATTCTAAACATAGGATTTATGTAATGTGGCTGAGAAGTGAATTGGGAAATGTAAGGATTTAGTTTAAAACTAGATTTTATCTATTGAGAAATACAGTAGGTGCGCGAATAAATGAACATGTTAATACATGTTAATGAATTGGTTACTTACTTTTAGTTTTGTTCGGACCGCGATTAGTAATTAGTATGCAACGAGTATCGTCAACGTGCACCTATAGAATTTCTAATGGTCAAAGCTCGTGAGCAGAAATACATAATACCATAAGCATTTATGCTATTAAAGTATAATACTTACCTTAATGGCTGGGTCCATAAGTATCCTTAAAGAGTATTTTTCTTTATTTGTAAGTTCCTTATATTATGTCATAACCAGGTTCCCAAGATACAAGCTTACGCTCAGTTTGGGACCGCAATATAACCGCATAATTTGTAATTATGCTTATGGAAATAAATATTATATTATATTATTATAATATATTATATATATTTATATCGGCCGTTAAAATTTTCTACTTAAATTTATTAAATTTCAAATGGCATTACAAAACAGTTTTCTTCTTTAGTTGTACTATTGCAAACTTCTATAAATTTAGGGGGATAGATCACTGACCCTTTTATCATATTTACGTTTATATTGGGTACACTGTAATTTTGTTCAGCGATGTTGATTTATCGGAACCGTAAGGAAACTCTCAGATAAAGCCCGAATAGCAAAGTTTAAAACAATGATTTTGCAATATCCTGATGATCGATGTGCCCCCGATACAATGTTTCAAGTTTTAGTGTCTTACACCGTGAATTGATAACCAATAGATCGAAAATCCATTGTTCTAAATAACAGCGAAGTGTCAACATTGATAAACAAAATAAACAATTCATTATTTAGGGAAATAATTTGCATTTAGGTTATCGGAAATTCAGTTTATTGCAAATGGTGGTGTGACCTTATTTAATACGACTAAAAACAAGTGAACATATGTTTGGTAACAAGGTAATAAGTACAATTAATATTATTACAATAAGTTTTCTCCAAAAATTTGAATTACAAAACAGATAGATTATTACTAAGGTCTGGGTTAAGGGCTTTTGTAGCTACCTATACAAGCTTTGGTTCATACATTTATGTAGGTACATTTACCTAGATAAATAGGTTCAATTACTAACACATTATAAAGCTTCTCGTCCCATCGCTCAAACCCCTAATTACTTCATCTATTATATAATAGTGGAATCGTTTTTTGCGCGAACAAAATGGTCATTTTGTATAGAATGGACGTCCTTTCACCTTTTTGCATCGATTCAACCATCCCTGCGGCGGAGTTGAATACTGAATAATGTATCTATTGTCGTGACGACCTTGGGCAGGCCGCCTAGTTACACTAGCAGAGCCTGCGACTTTGTTTGTGTCGGCTATCATTTTAAAGTATCCCATACGCACCCTTTTATTATATGGGATTGGAAAGCAAAAAAAATATTCTGCACACCGTAAGTTATACCTAGCCTACGACTTTATTTTTAAACTCTTCCTATTCTACGTTTTTATTTTGGTTAATGTTAGTAAATAATACCGTTTCTCAACCGGATTGAAAAAGTATACACGTTTGTAGATTTATGGATGACATGACCAGAGCCAATATTTTCTAAGCTTTTCGGATTGTTGTTGTTGCTTATTGTCTCTGGTCCAGAGCTCGACCCTCCCGGAATGAATTCTGGCTACGACCCTGGACATGACATCTTCCTAAAATAGTGACTGACTGGTATCACCTGTTTGGTTTGGTGGGTACACCTCTGCTCACCCCTTCGGGGAATACAGGCGTTGTGATGTTTACTTATGAGTCACACACAAACTGTATTTCTGGAAAATAACATTATGGAAATATGTTTTGGTGCTATTATAAACAGGGTCTTTACTTAAGGTTTAAGTAAATGGGGCTTTGCAAAACAAAGCGCCTCTTGAGACGACCTAAACGGATAATACGGTAAATTTCAGTTTACGAAGAAAATTTACTTATTTTATCATTCAAATTTTTCCCTTTTTTGACACATAATCAAATATTATTAAGATTGTATTTAAAACGTTAACAAAAATAGCATATTTTTTAAATTTGTATTCAACTAAGTACATACTTACCTGTGCCTATTTCAAAGAAAGCCAACGAAAACAAACTACTTTCTTATGACAGTATAACATAGTTTCAAAGGAAAGATAAATAAGTATGCAAACAATATGGCTCGTCAGTGAATTCGTCAGTGAATCAGTTAATTAAAATCGTAGTCACACAATCTGAAACAGAAAACAGACTGGCTGATTATACAAACATATTATTATGTATAGTTGGTGAGTTGATTCAATTACCTTGCGATTTATTTTTCTGTTGGAAACCCTACACAGAATAAATACGTGATTAAAAGTCAATGGAATTTAAATTACATACGTGGTACGAATAGGAGTATTTTGATAAAAACCTTTTTCGCAGAAAATTTTGTGTAGATATTTGACTTTTGACATGACTCTTTGGCGGGAAGTTGAACCGTAAAGTTCTTCTTCTTTCTTTACGAAATCAAATGCGGTGAAATGAAATGGATATGAATATGGCCTCACCCACAAATTAGCGGGTATTTTGCCAATGTCAAGTAATTAATAGCAATAACGCATTCAATAAATACACATTATAAATAAAATAATGGATGTGACATGATGATATGAAAATGGCGTGTCGCCAACCGTGAAGTTGTCAATTTAGTTTTATTTTCCAAAAAAATGTGAGTCTTTGATAAATAATGTGTCAAATTAGCGGGGTATTAACCATTGCGTGTACATAAACGCGCACGAGTGAAGGATATTAAAATAAAATAGTATAACTTGACTTTTCAAGTTTTCCCAGAGGTCCGGTAAATTTCCAGTGAAGTATCCTCAGCTTTACTGATACGGATACATTTTATCATCAACATTATCATTATCATCAGGGGTACTTATAATTCAATAACAATTATCAAGAATTACTCGACACTGGCAATAATGGCACTATTTGAAGCCGTTTGCCAACCTGAAAAAAAACAAGAAAACGACATTAATCAAGATTTTTACACTTTTAATATTCACAAATATTTATTATATACAATAATTACAAAGAAAATAACTTAAATATTTGAAAACTAAAGACATAGACCAAATTACATTATTATACAAAACTAATATAAATTTAAAAGAGTATAGAAAAGCTACTTAATTAATATTTATAAAACTTACTTAATATTTATATTACTTAATATTTATAAAAAGTGTAAAAAATTTGGCCCATGCGGTAGCGTGCCCAAGATGCTGGCCGCATTTCCTCGCTGAATAGCCAAAGCTTACATTAAATAAACATGCTCAGGTAACATTAAATGTACAAAATTATTTAATGTTACCTACATACTACTTTAATCGATTTCTGAGTTATAGAAGCAAAACAAAAAAAAAACAATAGCAACGTTATTTCGTTATCGAATTCGTTACGTCGTACAATATTGAATACGTTAACATATTTATGTACGCAGGTACAATTTTTTTTATGTTTATAGCGTTCGCCATCAATGGCTTCGCGTATACCGACTACTAACCACCATAAAAATGTAGCTATTTTCAGATCATGTGTGTTTTCCTTCCACTAACCCAAATTGCAAGAAGATATTCCGCACCATTACCAATTGAACTAGGTTAAATTCCTAAACTTTTGTAATATATCAAGATATTAATCAGACTCGGAATGTGTCATAATGAAATGGGGTTCTTTTATGGGAAACTAATAATTTAAAGCCTTATTTAACCGGATTAAGGCGGGTGTGGTTGTGTAATACCGAGATAACACAATAATTTCGAATGTTTATTCACCGCTTACTATATATTACTATATATTTTAGGCATGCAGTCCTTGAAAAGTATTAATAGTTAAACTTTCAGGAGGGTGTTTGAGTAGTTTTGTTGATAAACCTCTCGAAAATCCCTCTAATAATTATTTTGTAAGCGCCAATCAACCTCTTCAAACGTGTTGTGTCTGAAATCGTGAATAAGATCGCATCTTTTGAATCGAATTTCCAAACAAAATAAGTATATTTTTCTTTATAGGTATATCTGACATTAAATGTAGGCTATTAAACAGGCATCCAAGATCTGCGGGCGCCGATGACTGGTCTGCGTTGATGGATGGTCCACGATTAACTCGCTCCTCTGATGTGGCTAATAGCACCGTGATGCGGCAGATATGAATGCGTATTTACCAATCTGTCTGTCATTACGTAAGCCTTCTTAATGTTTTGAATCTGCGACTGAATTTTAACGTCGAAAATGTGTCATGTTTTGGTAACGTGTAACAATAATTGGTGTAAAAACTTTTTAAGAGGGTGATGACAGTCTTACAGATCACGTTTGTTTAGAAAATAAACGTGTCAATGGTGAAGATTTTTTAAAAATAAGAATCGTTATACGATAGACACTTACTGCATAAACTGTATGTTTAAATTATATAGTAATGAATTTCTTTGAAAATGTTATCGTTCGGTAAAACCTACTATTTCAGCTTCTAAAATATTTTATATTTTTTATTGTTAGATCAACTGCTTAGTATTTTCTCTTTACAATAATTAGTGGACTATGAAGAATTCATTCAATGGCTATTGTAGGAAGGTACTTTGGTAGGAAGGTCTAGTAGAATATTTAGGAGAAGAGATAATCTACGAGGTCGTCAGAATAAATATTTTTTCAATATCCATTCCTTCCTTTCTTAAAAGACATTCATTGTCAGTTATCTAAAGCGTGATTCAGAAAGAGTATTGTAATCATTATATGAAGAGACGATATCGATATGTCAATTTGATTTTAATATGCTCATTACGCTTGTCTTTATGTTAGGAGCTAATTTTTTTTTTAAATTTACATGTCCATATAGTGACTCCACAGGTTCAAATGGTAATATACCATCTCTGAATCAAGCTGTATCTAATGCATCTTATCCATCTGTGTGAATACATATATACCTGCGCCTACGGCAGAGGGCCATTATCGGGTCATCAAATTGCTCACCCTTATTGATAACCAATTACAGTATCTTTTCTTGTAGAGTAACTGTCCATGCTAGCTGTCGTAACAGTTGCTGTTCATTCTGTTTTCTAGAACAGTTACCAATCATGCGGAGAAAAACTATCTTTATGCTCCACAAATGACCCAACAGACGCTATCCTGTCCCAAATTCTTAAAATTTTCCGAAAAACTTTTAAGTTTTTCTCTCCCTAAAATTTTTTATTCAGTGGATTAATAATATTTTGTTAAAAAAATAGTCAAATCGGTCCAGCCGTTCTCAAGTGATGCGCTCACTTACGACCAGTAAGTATTCAACTTTTATTTACCTATATAGTTTGAAATATTAAATCGTTCGTTGGTTCGTATGAAGCCAACTATTGTGTCAAAGTTTTCAGACCGCTCGAGGGTCTCTAACTGGGCTTAACGACCGTAATAGCCGCTACCAGCAGCTTAACGCACACGAACGGGAGCGCTCAGTTGTAAATGCCACTAACGGTCAACCATCCAGGTGTTTAGCTTCTGTTTAGGGCACATTGTACAAGTATATTCTATGCAGGACAGTTATGTATTTAAAATAACAGTTGAAACTAACAAACTAACCGGAATATGCAGCTTTACTTTTAAATGTACGGATAATACGATTCAATTTAAAAAATAAACTGATAATTACTATATGGATGCAAAAGAACCTACTTTTGATGCAGACGAACTGCTTAAAATTGAGTGATTCCGGTCTGATACCTAGACAAACCGGAAAATCAGTTCGTAAAAGAGGTCATGAACTAAAATCTCATTATACACAAGGAGCGAAGCAAAAATAACGAGTTATTTTTCCGTGCCGTTTGTGAAGCTTTCCATCGAACTAAGTTAATTCGCGTAAGCAAATGAAAACATCACGTAACGAGCGATACTTGCGACGGAAGGCTGAGCGTCGAGAGCGGTCGTTTGGAAGTAAACTCGTAGTACCTAGCTTAGCACGCGGAATAAGCTTTATCTAGGTTTTAATGAGAGATAGCAAACTCCTCTTCACGGCTCAGTAGGTATTGCAACAGATATTAATATTAAGGTCGAAGAATAATGTGTTTTATTTGTGTGCATGTAGGTATGTGTTCGTTTGGCTCAACTCATCTCAACTTTTGAATCCCCTCGATGGCGGCCGCGGCGTCCCTCGCAACTGCAATCAATCTTTTTTCGCAATTACTTTCTAAAATCCAAGTCCCTTCTAACATCGATTTAATTATTCGCTGTGTACATAGGTAGGAGAATTTTCGCTGCAACGTTGGGGACGTGGCGTAGCGCCGTGTAATCACATGAAAATGTGCGCGGTCTCTACTCCATTGTGTTGTGAAATACCGATTATCCAAACCGTCAAATTATCGGAAATGGTTATCTGGCAACATTTCGCTGGCTTAATATTAATCGGTTACAGTCGACTTTATTATCTGGAAATTTTCTAAATTGTAACTAAAATAAATAAATAGTCTAATTATCATGACAATAAGTAGGTATTTAAACCGATTTGTAACCTAGGTAAGGTACAAACCTACTCAAAAACTTTAGACTCTAAAGCTTTTGGGTTGGTTACCGGTGCTCATTTTAGTGTTATATATTGATGGAGATTTCGAGCTAATAGACTTTAATATTTGGATTTGAGTACCTATTTTATTTTATTTATATTAAAAGTGTGAAAACGTCTAATAAAATAAAACAATAAAAATGACGAAAACTATTCGTTTCTTGCACGTGAATCGAAATTATTTTTGCTTTAATACAAGTAGGTAGTCAATGAAAAATGATCGATGTTATTCGATAAACGTTTTGAAATATAATAAACAATAACAAGTGTACCTTTTACAAAATAAATTTATTTATAAAACATACAACAATCAGCCTTCGAGTTCGTTAACTTGTAACGAATTTAGTAGGTAAGCTAACAAACCCTAATTCCTCATAAAAACAAGACAGGAACGTGCCAAAAACCACATAGTTTACTTTAAGCGTTATACATATAGCTCCTCACATATGTTATCTCTCTAGGCATATAGGTAGGTAAGGTTGTAGGTACACGCATATTTTATTAATTAATTTTACCTGAAGATTATGGAACCTGCAGGCGAAATAAGCAGGCGCGCTTATTACCATGAGCTGCGTATTCGCTGACTGCGCAACCTCACGAGTCTGACTCAGCGCTGAGTGAAACAGGCATCACATCTTCAGCGTTGTTTTAAATATAAGTAGCCCTGATGATAACGATGATTTTGATGAATCCCCTACCCCTATCAGTAAAACTGTGGATACTTTACTAAAAAATATAATACATCTTCAGATTATTTTTAAATCATGTCCAGAGTCGCTTCGTATGAGATGTAGTTGAGTGCACTGTTGCAACGATGGGGCAATTCGTTCCGTTATAGAAAATGTTAGACTCGACAGACTTTCCTTTCAGTGTTGATATGATGAGCACTGCTCAGTGAAGCTAGTGGCATTTAAAGTACAGAAAAATCAATCAACTTAATCTCGCCTGAAATCTCCGAAAGGTAAGTAGAGGTGCACGGCAGGGTATCCAAATTTTGCTGATGTATTTGGTCCCAATGTAATAGTGAGGAAACCTGTCGCTATTATACATTTTAACAGAATAATCTATTGAAAATTGTATTTGTTGGTTAGCTGGTTTTACTAGTAAATAGTGATCCAAATAGTAACACCAATTTAAGTGAAGGGTTTGTTAAATTACAGATTTAGGCCCGTTGTCAAGCCTAGGGACAACTTTAATTGCTTGCAGACAAGGCCTGACATTGTAACTACAAAATGTGAAACCACTGTTAAACCACCCAAATTAATTTATTTCGGACCCCTGTTATAATTGGACTGAATAAGTAACATATTTGAGTGATTACTTCTAAATAATGTGTTTACGCTAAGCTTACAATTAGGTGTAGGTGTTTGCCAACAAAAATATACATTTTGCCATTCCAATTTTTACCTTACCTTTAGGTAAGCAGAAGTAAATTTGCTTCTATCTTAAATCAACACTATATCACCTAACATTCTGATCATATTTCGTAAAGACTAAGTAGTTGTTCCAAGACATAAGTTACGGCAATAATTGTGCCTCAGGGAACTAGAGTAATTGCATAGAGTAAAAGGAGAACACTGGAATAAATATCTTTTTAAGAACTCTTGCAAAAATATTGCGGCACTTACCTCTGGACGTTTTATTAGTTCTGATTTATTTCTAGTGGTAACATTTAATCGTCTACAGAGCAATACACTCTCATGTAAATGTATGTTTTCGGAAAATTACGTTAAATTAAGAACCTAGAACTCTATGAATGTGGGCAGACCTGTCCATTCTGCCCACATTCTCCCATCTTACAAATTATTTCACCTATTCAGTTAATAGATCGATGAGTTAAGCTATGAAGCGATTACAACTGAATTCATCAGCATTTTTAGGGTTCCGTACCAAAATGGTAAAATCTTATGTGTCAGTCGGTCCCTGTGTTATTTGTTTCTATGTGTTGCCGAAGCTGTTGCCTCAGCTGAATGCACCTTTTTCTTCCCTTTTTTCATGTATTTAAATAAATTACTTTGTTGCACTTGCGTCTTCAACATGTCTTATTCATTTTATCTTCTTTTTTGTAATGGCTGCCGCGAACTTCCGGTGTTGCCCGGTTAGTTTGTCTACGGCTAGTGATGGGCTATATAGTCGGCGTTAACACTATGGGATTGCTACCTTTCTTCATACTTTAACTTTTCCCTCTGCTCTATTATTTGTTGTACAGCTTTATACTATATTACTGTAAGTCCTGTAATAAGTCATAGCGTTAGAAGTAAGTATTGAATTGGAAAATTACCTATACCTTGAAGTGTACTGGCAGATATATCTAATGATTAAATACCTAAATATTGAAATTGAAAACAAGCACGTATTTAGTTAAATAATAAAACATCTCACAATAGAGTCGTCCCAAAACATAGGCAGTTCTAGAGAGCATAAACCAGTATTAGTATTAGATACCACGGTACCACCAAGAAATCGCTGGACTAAACCCAGCAGCACCTTTCATTATTTAGTTACTACTTATATGCAAATCATACGCAACTTCGAACTGATTTTTCATCCGGTCCATCGCACAATACATCTGATGACATGTGACCTAGTTTATGTGTCTAGGACAACAAGTAATGCCATCCCAGCTGACGTCACCAACCTAATACGTGATCCAATTCAACTATTAGATTACATCGCGTGAAGTAAAAAGTTGTTAATTACTAATGACTGAAAAAGCTTTGAATAAATGTACAGATTTAGTTAAATTCCTGCATATTTGTTTGGACACAGAATACGGATAGTAGTGGAGTTTTTCAAAACTTCTGATTTATTTTTAGGTAGTGATCATTAGTCTTTATTAGCTTGGCATTCGTAGGGTGCTTTCGAATTTCTGGAATGTCATGAATCAGTAACGTAAAATGTGAATGTTGTGAAGACACTCCTTGGTTGACAGAACATGGTTCGAGTCGTCGCTTAGCACATAGAGATTCTCCGACTACCCAAAACAGGAAATATTTTTTAATGTATAATAGAAGTATTATAATGCCTCAACACCGCCAACAACAAGACTCTAACTTAATTCAATTTAGAGAACTAGAATTGTCTACTCTCTGATGCCCTCTGTACAATACTATTTACTATAGAGTAAGTATGCATCGCGTTTAGAAGTGTGAACTACCGTACAACCTCTACCGTAAACAAGCCACAGACAAAACAGGCGCACTTGCCCGTCGGTTTGTGAAAAAGGCCCGATAAGGAGAATAAAAAGATACCGTGGTACTTTGCGTAACGGTACTAATGGAACTTTTCGATAGTACAAGCAGCTTATATTGGCATACGGTGATAACGAATTAGTAGTGTAGGTGGTGGAGATGTTTTTCTGTCTGTATCAAACGCTGTCTTCAACCATAACTGGTATAAGGAAAACTGATCTAAGCCATTTCATAATGTACCTCACATTATCGCGTTGCGATAATAATTTCAAAGATGTAACCTTTTATATCGTTGTTTGAGCTCAGTGTATCGTGAAAGTTAAGTTTAACATCACCTCTACCTATATAGGTACTAAGCCTTCTTACGACTACTTTAGGAATTTTAAACACTTATAAAATTCATTCAGACTTGCAACATCCTCATCATTTAAATGTCCACACGTGATGACCAAATAGATAGTGCATATTAACAAAATTATGTAGTTACCTCATTAATGTAAACAGTAGTCTTTAATAAATATTTTCATAATTAAATACTTGCAGCCTATTTGTCTGTCTGTAATATACATTACAGCACAACGTGACCCGATCAAAATACTGTACAATACAAATGTAAAATGCGACAATAATGTCGAGCAGATATTTTATAAAGACTGAATATATTTTAAGAATGCTTTATTCTTTAAGATGTGCAGGGCGCGTTTGTGTCCGTCAGTGGTGTGACGCGGGCGGTGTGTGGGTGCTGCACTTTGTAGATCAAGGAGCAATTCGTTCCAGTGCCGCCTTTTTACAGATCGACGACGCTGTTAGCATTCCTGGTGTTTAAAAAAGGAATGTTAAGCTTTTTAAAACTGTTTCGCGATTTTACGTAGTTGGATTTAAAATACCCGTATGTCATCAGTCAGGCCGCCTTGTAGAGGCCGTCGTTACCGATTTGAATCAACTCCAATGTGTTAAAAATTGTTTTACTTAGAAGGTTGTGTAAAGTTGTGTAGGATTCCCTCTGTTAGCATTCACGCGCAAAAGCTGTCAATATATCCTAGCAAGGAGAAAGTTAAAATAATACCAACCTACACTGAAAAGTGTTTAGCGTTCTACGTTCCGTATTCTCTCCCTTGTGTCCTTGCTCTTAGCTTTATCTTTAGGTTAAGATTAATAATAACGAAATTCGGTCACCCCTTTCTGTCATCAAACATCTACTTATTCTATAACGTTTTAAATATTTTTTCATTGTTTGTAGAACTTTTCGTTCAATATCACAAAACAAACTTAGGGAAATGAAAATGTCAGGGGCAACAATAGCGATTGTTTAAACAACCGGTCCCGTCGCGTGGTGTTGCTGGCTGAAACTCTGACCTTTATTTACCGAAAACAATGCGGAATGGTATAAAAATTATAAAAACTATTTTATACTTATGTATAAAAATATTAGACTAATCATAGTTGTTATTTTATTTGTCATTGGTATACACCTAACTAGGCACTTCGGAATCTCGTGTTTTCCCCTGATGGCCGGTTTTAGTAGGTCGGTAACTAACCTAACTAATATACACGTACTTTCCTTGTTCATATAGTAGATAGATAGATAGATTTGCTTTACGTTACATTATTTATGTAAATGTCGTAAATAATGGAACAACACTTACCTATTGCAGCGACGTATTTTACACTGTGGTGAATACCTACTGGAACTTACCAATAATGATTTTTGTGCGATAAAACTAATTTATAAAGTCACGCACCACTGGAGAGCCCCTTTTTAACCGACTTCAAAAAGGCGGAGGTTCTCAATTCGGTTATATTTTTTTTATTTTATTTTTGACTTGGAAGGTCTATTCGGCTGTTTGAATTACCAAAACGTCCAATGTTTTTTTGCAAATTACAAATATAGTCATTTGAGAACAGCGCCATCTGGTACCGATAAACAAAACAGTAACTCAATGCTGTTGGAGAAAAACTTTGCTAAAGCCTCGCCTCGCCTCGCACGGATTGTTTCCAAAGTTCACGTACTTAGAAGAGAAATCTATAGATGGCAGTACTATACTGTTCTCCGATATTTTTACCCGACTGCCCCAAATGGAGGGTAATGATTTCCTTATTGTACTAGATAAGATTTAAGCAGGTAGCATATTATTATTATGCATATTTTACTACTACTACTATATGCTTTATTTTATTACGCTTATGTTTTGCCTTCCACTCTCCAGGTATAGGATTAGGATTTTATATACCATTAGAATTGACTCCAATAGTCAATTGTATAGTATTTTTTTAAGTAGCTACATATTAGATTTTTCTTAGATGTTTATGTTTACCGTCCAATTCTGTACACCTTTTAGTAGTATAATTAATATACTTAAGTAGCTACTACTTAAATACATAAAAGTTTACACCCAAGTAGGCTTTAGCATTTATCAATACCGGCTTTTATCACAAGTTCCAACTTGGGCCATCCTTCACATTTACTTTCATTAGATAAAGATCCGAACTCCGCAGACTAAACAACACATAAATACGAATACGTAAAGTTTATTAGTAAATAAGAATAAATATAAGCCAATGTAGGTTTTATGTAGGTAACAGTCAATATCGAACTTCGAGCGAAAGTAATTTTTTTTTGGAATATATGAAGATAAGGCAGTCGAAGCAGTGTAAAGAAGTCGTTATAATCAGCTTGTAAACCATCTAATGTGTGGGCTTCGTTTGTACACAAGGTGTGCAGGTTCAAAATCCGACTCGAACCTAAGGAAGGAATTATTCAGATTTGGGAAGCCAAACATCGTGAGGAAACCTGCACGTCTTTAGGAAGCCGTTTTATGCTCGCCAAACCGCACTGGACAACGGTCCCAATTACCCCTTCATTCAAGGAGAGTTTTCCCGGTACATGTTAAATAGGTTCACCTCCTTTTACAGAGAAACCTAATACTGTTGACAAATGTGTTTGCACTGCAGTGTACGTCTGCCTACCCCTTCGGGGAATTCAGGCGTAATTTGTGTTTGACTTGGTTCTGATATAGAGGCCAAATCCAATCCAATCATTTGGTCAATAATACCCGAATAGCATTCTCATTCGTAGTTCAGCTGTCCTGAGGATGTGCCTCCTCGTTCAGAGGTAAAACACGTGTCAAACTTTTTTGAGATTGGCTTCGTTCCGCGGAGATTGCAAAGTAATTAGGAACCTGACACTCGTGATAGACAGATGCTCGATTGACATCTTAGAGGGTTATGTTGGCTTCTTCAGTTATCGATCAATTTGTTTGGTTTATAATTGGAAAATTTGACAAGCCGAAGTTCAGTGGTGGGCCCTTCCCCCAATTCGTTTAACAACAGATTTTCGCCAAGTATCGCCTAGTTCTAACAATTTGTTCAGTCTACTAAATATTTTACTAAGTTCAAAGGAAAACAAGTCACGACAACAGTAGGTGTTGTTAACAACTGTTGTGAGCGTGGCTCTCCTGATATTTATCCCTTCCCCCTTGAAACAACTACGAACTTGATGGAAAATGCAAACAAGGAAACGTAAAGCAATAAAAAGAGACATAAACGGGGATCTAGGCTTCCTGTCGCGACGGCACACCCTACTAGGCGGTCACTCGAACATACATTTTAATACGATACAAAATACACAGTGATTTATTATTTGGGTGGTTATTTATCAAATAAGTGAGGCGGGCGGGTGGCGTAGGGCGACGACCGCGCCCTCTTGGGTTTTTTAATACATCTACTCGGGAGCTTTTTGTACCGTCAGCGAGATAACAAGCGTCTCAGTCAAGCTACAGAATACGCGCAGAAGGTTGGCTTTAAGCGTGAGTACTGCTCGTTAAAACAAGGCTTATGGGAATCTTTTTGGTTTATATGCAAATGCGGAAGATTAAACGAAAGCAGCTACGACAGTTCTGTCATCATCTTCGCGGACATTATGTTGCTTTGATTTGCTTACAGGGGCGGTAATTCTGCCGTAATTATTCTATGTAATAAACGACCTTCCGTAAAGCATGCCGTTCTTTTTTTAACGTTATGTTCTTACGCGCATTTGCGTTTTCCGTCGTCACCCGGCGTAACCGTCTAATATCAGTGACTTGGTGGTTGCTGCTGAATTCAGCGATTCTTTACGACTGAATATTTTATAGATAGCGTGAACTGGTAATGCAAACTTTATTGTTATAGGACAGCTGATAGTGTAAATGTACAAAAATAAAAATATATAATTTCGAAATAAAAATAAAACAAATTTTACGGATTTTATCGCGTTTATTCGCGTAAAGCAGCCGAAATGTTGGTAACGTAAAAACATAAAATAAACGCCATAAAACTCGTAAAATTTGTTTTATTTCAATGTGTAGTACTTATAAGTATCAATACATATAATTTTTTTGTTCTACCTATTGACGAAATTTAATTAAAGATTTATAAAAGTTATACTTAGTCAAATTAAGCGTTAATACTATCCATTTAATATACGTAGTGTATAAACAACAATTAAATTGGAATATCGTGTCTCAAAGCTATTGTGCCAAGTAACCTCCTTCGGGCATCGTTCATTACTACAGGATTCTTAGTAGTAACATTAGTAATGTTTATTAGTTTCTAGATTGTATCTGGCTACATTACCTACATGATTGTATTAAAAAAAATACTTATTTAAAACCCCGTATTAACGATGTCAGGTTGTACACAGCTATCAACCAAATCAATTCGAAAACGACCACGTACTTAATTGATACTTTCATTCTTTCCCCGTGTCGTCAGGTGTGTATCCATTACTCTGGCAGGCAATGCACCGGTTTTTTACATAAAATACGCGCAATAATCACGCGACCATAGTGTCCAGTGATAAACCCGGGTACATAATAACTGTAGTAAAACAAAAAAAAAACATTTAATCTAAGAATTTCGCCTGAATGTGAAACGTGATGTAAACACTGCTTTATACTGTTCGAAATCTGGTTCTAAAAGCCCTGTCAGAGTGTATCGACCGGTTAAATTGAACTGTGTTTTCTATTGTTCTTGGTGCTCTTGTTCCATGAACTAAGCCCATGGATTTGCTTTTTATAGGCCGCTTGCCGTTGTGCCAAAATATTGCTCATTGTACAGTATACGTACATAGGTATATACGTACGATAAGTCTAATCTAATAAAATTAAGTATGATTGTGGGTGGCGTCATACATTCGATTATGGCCACACATTCATAGAATATATAGATACATTTTAAAACTAGAAATGTGGATTTCTAGACAAATATAATAACTCGCACGCTTCAGTCATGACTCATAATAGTTTACTGAAACCATTTTCTTGCATGAATGAATTTGTCTGTCTACAGTTTCATAAATCGTATCTCATTTATTCAAATACATTGATAGGTACCTTTAGATTTTCTATTCTTATTACTTACTGAATATACCAACCCTAAATAAGTATTATATGTGATAATGAACCTACTATAGTGTTACATAAAAAATATTTAGTTTTTCAAATCTTATATGAATTTGAATGGGATCGGTTTTAAAGTAAGTGTCTGTCTTAATGGTAGCAATAATAATAACGGGCTTACGTACCGATACTTAACCCATAAACATTTGACGACACAACACCAAAAAATTGTGCCTACTATCGAGCGAATTAGGTAAACATATGAAAATCAGACAGGTAGCGATTTATTGAGCTTGGCGGACGTAAATCTTGCCGGAGAGCAAATTTTCGGAGATGATTAAGGGCAAATCAGGAAAACATGTTGTTCCGCTTGCCGTCTGATTAAAAGATTCAACGCGGAAAATGAAAAAAATGGATACCTACGCTTTTTGGGGTAGGATGAGTTTGCAAAACATTTTTGATATTTCCTTTTAACAAGCTATAATAAGTATCTACGTATGGATACAATCCTACCGAGAAATGGACTCACTTAAATGATGAAAAATTAATAGTAGTTTTTCTTCCTGTGATATATTACAAATATTATAAAGCTTCTGTACCTAATACATAATTATCTACTAATAGTTACGTCGGTACTTTTAACTCATATTATGTAGTTATAGGTACTTTAATAATAACACGTGGGTAGATACACACCTACGTAGATAAATAAAAATGGGAAATATAATATTATTTCTGTACAATTTCTCTTAGAATTATACATTTTGTTGATAATATTTATTGAAAGGAGATCGGTACCTATAGTGCGTGGGTAACGTCATTCCTCTAACTTCGCAAATTTCTCCGTACGACTAATTTATTTTTTCTTCGTTGCAAAATGTTATAGGTATCGCCGCTCCAATAATACCTCTTCAAAGTATTAATAAGAAAATAGGATTTGTAATACCGACGTAGTCTGTCAGCCCACAGTTTGATATTTTATTTCATCTGTAGAAATACTTATTTACCTTTTGACCAGCCTTAGCTTAACTAACTTATATTCAGCTTAAAGCTGTAAAGGCTTAATTCCATATGAAAATTAGCTAAAGGTTGTGGATATCTATCCATTCCCACATGTGTGCTATCAGCAGGGCCGGCCCTACCACAGGAGCAGCGCCGCTCTAGGCGCTAAGTCCCAGGGGGCGCTTCAGTGAGCTAAATTAGGCACGCCTTAAGATATTGTGGAGATCTTCCAAGTTCAATCTCTTGTTATATATGGAGGCACCACAATCGGATCTAGCTCCCTCCTAGAAAATTCCGTAGGCCGGCACTGGCTAGCAGTACTGACTGACTGCTATAGTTAAGACACACATTTTTTCGTGCCAGCTCACATTATTGTATACCTACGCCAATTTAATAGCCGTTATGTATCGCATACCTAGCGGTGTTTTCGAGACTAAGTACTAAAACATATTGTTATGTGACAGTGCCAGGTGATCAGAAGGCCAAGTCCTAAAAAGCATCGTTTTTATCAGAGCATTGTCGGTAAAATTTTAAAGTTATTTACCTACAAATTATTTTTATTCTTAATTATATATCGCCTCACGTAAACCACACGAAGGAAAAATCGATATTTTTTTAATAGTGGTCGTTTTAAATTCAATTTTCGCATCATTAATAATAAATGACGGATAACCATAACTTACTTATATTACATGCGCATGAATTGTTTGTACCTACCTACCTAATATACCTACTTACTACATGCACACATGCAAATGAACTGATTAACTCATTACTTTAAAAAGATTGGCGTTCGATAGTACGCACGGAATAAATTGATGGTTAAGTGTTTAAAATAAATAATGTTTGCAATAAACCGATCAGATAAGCAGGTGCTCATTGAACAAGAAGGACCGGTGCAAGTAATGAATAATATTGTATTGATAAAGTAGTCGAGAAGAACTTAAAAATAATACTTACGTGTCGAATTGAGAATCTCCATGCTTCAATTATTCATTATAGTCCGTTTATGTTTTAACCCATGTTGTATAATCAAAGATTCAGTGATGACGCTAGAACATAGCGAAAAAAGAGCGAAAATAAATACGTGACACTTGACACCGGACACATACCCTCGAATTTACTTTATCAAACGTCATATAGTATTCTGCAAAGCATTACTATAATATGACGATTGATAAAGTTATAAAATGTCTATAAATTCGGGGGTCAGTGTATGTCGAAGCGACCCGCGACACCGGGTCGACATAGTAATTTCATCAATCACTTCGGGTGAAGGGGGTGGGGGTCAAGTTCACTTGAGGGGGGGGTCGAGCTTTGGCCCCGACACATTAGTATGTTCCTTTATATTAAACAACCCCCCTGCATACGGCCTAGGGTACAAGTAAAATGAAGTAGAAAATGATCTATTGTATTACACTTGAGTCAACAGCCAATAGACAACACACAGCCTATGGGAGACAGGCGTGGTGTGTTGCATACTATTATCGTGTTTATTACTTACGATATAATGGCTTGAATGGTGTGGCAAGTTTATGAACTGTTTATTTTCTTTAGTGAAACGTGTAAATAGCGTGAAGGCAGGCGCGGCGGCGCAAATAGAGCCTTTCTACAGCGGCGTTGGTGGTGTAATGGTCAGCATAGTTGCCTTCCAAGCAGTTGATCCGGGTTCGATTCCCGGCCGACGCACACTTTTTACTATTTCCTCTATATATATTGTTAAATTACATTTGGCCGTAAATTGTTTAAGAATAGAGTTGACATTGCCTTACAGTGAATGTGGCTATCAATAAGTAGATACTTAGTCACAGTTATCTATCGCCAAAATAAGTTTTGTATTTAAGAAATATACAAAAATGACTGATACATTTTTCAATAATTCTCTAGGTACAAGATTTTTTTACAAAATTTCCCCTGACAATATAAGTACCTAAATAAGTATTTTATTTCATCGCATTTCATTTCGTAAAAAAAGAAGAAGTAAATATTTCTTTATAATTATGAGTTATTTTAGTTAAGTACTTACATACAAAAAGCAATAATTGAAATTACAGTGTAATTTCAGCTAAAGTTTTGAGTATTGACGTTGATGGGTGACCGTCCGCGCTACGATAATGAGTTCAGTGAACTCCACCGAAACTATATAATTTATTTCACATTCCCTCCGTCATTGGATACCACCGAAGGTATTCAGGTTATGTGTAACGCAGTAGCTCGCCCTAATGGCACTGCTGTGGAATTCTTCCCGAATTTGGGGCTCAGATATTTAAAACAACTACTGTAATAAATTCGTTTTTCTCTGTTTAAATAAGTAATGGATTGCGCTTGGAAATTACATGAATGGGTCCTTAGAGTGGCTCTCGTATTACATGGTAAAAAGTATTTGCCCGAAACTGCCTTGCATTGAGGCTGTGTGCCCGCTATACGGCTATATACGTTCATCCTCTATCACATTGGGACCAAATACTATCAGTGAAACGGCGCAGTACAGTGCAACTCTGCCTACCCTTAGGAGAATACACGCGCAATTTTATATTGTTCCCTAAAAAGCAAGTCTCAACTGGTGAAATTCTTGTTTCATACTCGTAATGAAAGACAAACCCATCACGAATTCATTATTGTTTTAATTTGTTATATTTTTAATAGCGAAAAGAGTTCCTTCCTGAAAGGACTTTCCTTCACTGCGGTTCATTTGTTTTGTATTTGTTGTTCGCAACCGAACGCTGAGATATGTAGGGCTGTCCTAAATCGATCCAGTTACCAAAACCGGCTCCAAAACGTCAAACGAATTGATTAGCTACTTAATTTTCATAAATAATATCGCGATTTATCTAGCGCGTGGTTAAAATATGGCCAGCAGACCACAATCTTCGTGTAGGTAATAGCTGTAACGTCATATGTTAAGAGCGATCTTAAATTCCATTTGATCGCTCCCATTTATAAGAAACGTTCGCTATCTGATCCCAAATGAAATATATACGTGTGTTAGGGCTGTCGCTGAACTTCGATATATTACAGATTTTTTTAACGAATGGTAATAAATAAGTAGATATAGCTACCTATCCTTGACACATTATCATAAAGGGTTCCCACAGTTTTATCTGCTAACGGCTAATCCATTAGAGGCAATTATTAGAATTTCCTTGTTAATTTTAGGTACATATTAAAACAGACTTCCAAAATTTATCTAGACCTAAGAAATGAAACATCATATTAACCCCAACCCTACATAATCAAGGGAGGCTAATCTTTAAAAAAGTAACAGAAGATGAAGTGAGCACCTGGACTGCGAAGAAATAAAATATAATTGTGTCATTGGTCGAAAACAAACTGCCTGCCTATAAGAGATAAATATTCTTTCAAATCAGATCGTTTTTATGTGCCCAACTTAATAAAATCCTTTAGAAAAGTGTTCGAATAAAAGAAATAACATTTATTTTTATTGCCAGTACGTGTTATTGAATATAATTGTACGTTTCTGAAAATATTGATGCACTGTTTATTATATAGTGGAATGTCAAAGTTGATAAAGTTTCGAGAGTACTCACGTTATTAAATGAAATTTAAAAAAATATAAAAGTAGCTGCACATTTAAGTTCAGACAAGGCAGAAGGTGTACATGTATGTTCAGACAAGGCAGAAGGCTGGCATGGCGAGCTAGACAGGTCAACGCTATCTTCTGAACAACGTTCAATGGCAGAGTATAATAGGACCATTTATATGCTATATAAGGCCCTTCGTACACAAAATGATGCAAGAATTCGATGTGTTGCAAGTCGAGTCTTCCTTGCCAACATTAGTCATCGATGCGAGTTACAGAGTCTTTACAGATAGTGGGGCATGACAATAGATAAAAACAATCATACTTATCAAGATGAATGCTGCAGTTTGACTGGTGGGCACAGGGCAACGCGAGTCTTAAAGACAGTTGAACGTAGTTAGAGCTTGCGTGACTTCTGATTCTGATTCTAGGCTATTAACCTCTGGTTAGTTAGCACAATGAAAAGAGGTACTAGTTTAGTCACTTTACAACGTACCTATTATCTGCAGTTCTTTTAAAAGAGTGCTAACATTTTTTCAGTGTTTACTGCAAACATTGCTATCACAGATGAAAGCGTAACAACTGTGCAAACAAAGGAAATAGACAATATTTAAATTGTGTCAGAAAATAGAACTGATATCATCATCGGCGTTGGTGGTGTAATGGTCAGCATAGTTGCCTTCCAAGCAGTTGATCCGGGTTCGATTCCCGGCCAACGCATACTTTTTAAATATCGCATTTTAAGGATCAGAACATTATGTGAAAGTACATCCACATTTAAAAATGGTACCTTCTATAAATGGTAATCTCATTTTACCAACTGAAATTCTGTAGGTACCTATATTAGTACATACATTAATTGGGTATCGGGTACACTCGTAATATAATTTTACAAATTGATGGATTCAATGCAATGGGAAAGATAATTAATGATTAATTCGATCATTAATTATCTTTTAAAGACCTCTTAACTACTTCATTTTACTTTTATAAAAAAATAATGTGTAACAAAATTTGTGTGAAACATTAGCGGTCCATCGGAAGGATATAAATGTAACGTTCCCAAAGAAATAAATCAAATTAAGTATTAGAAAATTAAGAGTAACACTAAGTCGCTACGTACTCGCGAACAGTTAAACGGTTCGTCGTCTTCAAAAAATATCAAACATTATTTACATATTTATTTTATACATCAACGATTAGTATGACCTACTCATTATTCTCTTAATTGTTGCTACACCTTCTGACTGGCATTAGACGTCGGTAGAAAACCGGTCAACATTCTGAATATATTATTCCTTCAGCAAAATGTTTTCACCTTCGGAATCATATCGAGGACAAATGAAAAGTTTCTTCAGTTCCATGTTAATAAAGAGCACCGACCCAAACGAAATTAGGGATGGCCGGTGTGGAAAATCATCGAATTTGGTTGCGAGTAACTTACTATCGATATTGAATCGGCGATATTTTCTTGAAATGCTTTGTTAACTCTTGTCTCTCTCTCAATTTTAGTAGCTACTTCAAAAAATATAATCAAGAATAGCTAATAAATAATATTATTATACATTTATGATTGATGTAATGATGTGTTATTTTTACATTCTACGAGTATGTATGTCATTTTAATCTCAAAATACGTAAAAAAAATCAAAAATTGGTGTTTACACACTAATATTGTTTCTTCGATAAACACTATCGGCATCAAACATCGATAATTATTGATCATCCCTATAGTACTAAAACTTGACACAGACACTGCGCACCGCGACGAAAAGTCGCTACTATAAAACAGCAGTACAAGAGCGCATCCAGGGGTGAAATCGGAGAATTGCATCCCGACTGCAACTTCTGATTTCCAAACAAACTTCTAATAAGAAAAGTTGCAAGAGAATAAAATTATGAGTATATATATTCTGGAGCCGCGCTCATTGTTAAGTTTGCTTATTAAAATCGTTTACAGCAACGGAATCGCATTCCAAGATAGTCAAATAGTTCTCACATCGTTGGCTCTGGAATATAGATTTTTCTTAATTAGCCTCAAGTCATGCTCATGCTGCTAGTACGGATACTGCAGGGACTGATCTGTGCATTTCTGTGTGACATTTTTAATATGATAAAGGAAAGGCATCAAGCCAAATCTTTTTTTTTCAAATCTACCATATCCTTTTACAACATCCTACATCAAGTTACTGTAGCCATGCTAACGTAGATACCTAATCTTCTATCTTCTATATATATAAAACACGTACACAATTTATAGCTCAAGCAAGGGTGGGCCGATGTTTATGATCTTTGATTTTTTGTCTCCGCCCCGAATAGCACAATACCTAAACTAAAACATGGGAAAAAATCACTAGAAAAGAATAATAAAGATAATTGAATTTCTCATATACTTGATTATGAGACGGTGCGAAGTTGGCCGGGACAGCTAGTTGAAATCATTTATCTGAACCAAATTTCATTGAAGTAGTTTGGTCCTATTAATTATTATTTTCTAGTTTGTGACAGCGGTGTACCTTGCTCTGGTGTTTCGTGCTGTGCTGTTTTCTTTGTACGTGTAGGTTCACAGAGTACTTATGAATAGTCAGAATCTACCATCGATTTGGAACGGTGGTTCTTCTGAGCTACACATAGCGTTCGATGTGCCTGACTATTCATAAGTGCTTTGTGACGTGACGCGAATAAAGAAAATAATACTAAACTTTATAAGACTGATGCTTGCAAGTTAATTTAGGTGTTCTTCTACAAATGCGGCTACAACTAGAACTTTAGTTGATCGATGCTTTTAAACTTTATAAGTTCTTGAGCACTCTCACTCTCACGATAACTGCCAAGAAACACACCAATCTTATCAAAGACAACGTACACGTCAGTCAATCACTTCAGAAAATGACGAGCGTAAATTTTTTATCTTACAGCTGTCCGAACTAACACTAATAAAAAGAAAAAGTTGAACAAAACAAGTACTCACAATATTCAAAGGTATTGGAGCGTGCTCGAATATTGCAGCTATTAGCTAAGGTGCTAGTGTCGAAATGATTTTGGACTGTTTGACGGACGTATTAACCACAAAGGTACTTGGTAACATAAATTTCAAATCATATTTGGCTGAGTAAATTAATAACTATAAGCTACATTTCCCAGCAACGGTGCCACTTAGCTAACGTCATTTCGCTATACCTCTAGTCTAAAATTATTGCTATCCAAGTCCATTCTCATTACTTGCTTCGCTAACATTTAACATTGACTGACGTCGCGCGCTAGAATAGCGTTCTAGCCTTGTTTTGTTAAAATAAATAAAAAATATTTAGCCAAAAATTTATTTCGAAATCATAGCACACACTAGAAAGCCATTTGTTTTTGCTGATATTTGTCAGTATTACCAAAGAATATTCTTACAAAACCTAAAAATAAAGGATAAGGGCTACCCCTGTCATGAGAAAATATATCGTCCTGGTGTCCTTTCAACGACACGAAAATTGATGTTGTTCTAAGGATAACGTTTATAAGTTAAGATGAATTAAATGTAGTATAGAAACCTTTGGTCAATTGTCTAGTTTGACTAGCTACCATTCAATTCAAATCAAACGCAAGAGTACCAAATAATCAGTGCACAGAACCGCGGCGAGTAACGATCCATCATCTTGCATTACAGATGTAATCTTGTACAAATATGGCCACCACAAAGGATAATCATAAACAAACAATAAATTTCACAAGAGAATAACGATTTATAAATCATTAAATGATCCTTGACACGGATCTGCATTGAAGATGAATAGTGACATGCAATTGAATGGGATAAACAAAATAATTATGACAGATACCTTCATTGTATTTGTAAATCTATGGCAATCCAAAGTTCAATATAATTCAGCTGATAACCCAATCAATAAGCACTAAACAAGCTTTGATTGAACAGTATTTTAAAAATGAGTGGATCCGGTATTTATTAAATAATAAGCAGTACCGACCTAATGTCAAATCTAATATTAAATTCTGTGTACTGTGAAAAAAGCTATTTTAATATGATACGTGCGAAAGGTCAGTCATCTATTTTGGTATCCACTAACAGTACGAATAATTGTAATACCTACCATTTCCGATCAAAGGTTTTATTTTTAGAAATCATAACATGAATGAGAAGTCGATCCACATTCGAATGATTTGCATAATTTGCGTGTATTTTTAAATGTGAAAGAGCAAAGGTTGAGCTGCCATGACGCACACACCACACAACCATAATTAGGGCGTTGGATGTTAGCGCCACTACACAGTTTTGAACTTCTGACACCGGCGCTCCGGTTCATTAACTACCATCAATCTTTCCAACGCGATCGCGATGTCACCTGATAGCTATTTGTGTAATCAACGCACATTAAGGCATTACACGATCTTCAGGACAATAAAATGCAAAATTTGGAATGCAGAACATAATATAACCATCGTTTTGTGAACTTTTAAATTGCAGTTTTCTTTTTTAAGGCTGTCTTATTTATGTTTTAACAAGTGTCACAGTCTAAATCTATGCTTGTTAAGTTTATAAATAAATACAATATTAATTGTAGCCACTACTTATTATCAATATGTTTTTAAAGATAATCTTGTTAGAGAATAATTTTTCCTCTGCCCTTTTTCGTATCCCACTGCGGGACACGCGCCTCAATGCGAGAGGGGTATTGATTCTATTCTGATTTTGTTAAATTAAAAAAAACGTTATCTGAATTTATCAATTCACTTAAAGTTCTTACGACATTTTTAGCACCATAAACATCTCATGCCAACTTTGCGATTGCGAAATACAAGCTGCAAAATGCACAGTGCATGCTAATGATTTTTTATCATGAAGCGTGGCGATAAATTCAACAAACACACACAAAGATTATGTCGATCCAGCGCGGGTGGATTCGGCAAATGCCCCTTCGGTGAATTATGATAATTCTGTACAAGCGATACTTTTTTACTCCCGAGTTTGCTTTTCTCCCTAAATAATGGAGACATGTAGCATCGCTACCGATAAATGCACTTAGTACAAATAAAATAAATCTCTGCGCCTGCTCCGGCCGGTCTTTATGTGAATAAAATAGAGTGCGTTAGTGAACAAGTTATGGTGGAATGAACAAAGTTATGATATTATGATTGGGATAACGGAATCAATTTCCCCTGAAAGACTTATTGAGGAGTTGTTTTTCTGTGAAAGTTCCGGTAGGTAGAGGAATCACGTGATTTTTTTATTTAAGTATTATATTATTCACCGAGTAAAATTCGAAGGTCCTTGAGAATTTTTGTTCCTCATTTTCTCACCGAAATATTTCTCTATTTTTATCGGTAGACACAAACAACAATGACAGACACAACCAATAGCCGAAGTCAGTAAAGCCTATTATTATAGTGACACAGATAATGATAGAAAAAATATCAAATGACAATTCAATAGACAGTAATAGATTAGGGTCCTTGCACGGAAAGCTAAAGCAAATAGCGTCGGCTCGACGTCTGTTTAGCCATAAATCCTGCACGGACCGAAAAAAATTAACCCCATTTTTGAGACTCTGTAAGAAAAACGCCGATTTGAGAATAAAAATATAGCCGCTTATCTTGCCAAACGAGTTCAATTGAAAATGTCCATGAAGGTGAATTTATAGGTAGTGAGTTAGCGCCTGTCATTTTTTCTACCACCATTATTATAGCAAATATTTTTGCGAATTTGTCAACTCCTTATACAAAATCATACAATAAGGTGCAATAAAAATGGTTAGTCGAGTTGATATTTGACAAGTTTCATACTATTTAGGGATCATTAACATTCACGTATTTATACAGTAAACCACAGTAGGTTAAATAGGGATTCTTCGACTTACTCTCTGCGCCTGCACCCTGCAAACAATATTGCTAAGTCCCCATACAAATAGTCAAAGGGAATTGTCCTCCTTGGTATTAATTGCACTCTTCCGCTCAGGCTGCTGCGAAGAATTTTAAAACTGACTCATTAATATACGTCAACTGTAACATTTGGTCGAGGACTTGATTCCTCCGGGACCAAAATTAGTTTCTTTATCTTAGCTAAGTAAACGCTGTTGTTTTTTAAAATAAATTTCGCTTGAAAAATTCGACGAAAATTCTCAGCTAATTAATCTTTAAATTGGAGCTCTCGTGCCATGAATAAAAGATTCAGACGTCATGTTGCCACAAACATGACGCCTGAATCCTTTGTTTACGATTAGGGGACAATTAGCATGGATCTTAAAGAAATTAGATTTTTAATACTTAGGTTTTTTGGCTACTTATACATCTACTTGTCTTGCTTCGAGACATAAAAGAAAATAATGTGAAAGCACAAATGACCCGAATATTACGAGAAACTACTTGAGTTCTGCTGCCGCGTGCACCCAACTCAACCGTTATTCAAATGTTAACCTTCGTAATCTTATTTTTTTTTCGATGACGCGTTATAATGAATTAACCCTCAAATTAAAGTTGCATTTGTCATCGATGAGCAATATAAGTACCTAATGTCGATAGGCAAATAAACAAACACACCACAAATTCATTGACGTGCCTTGAATTCGAATTGACATATAAATCAAGGAGGTGACATGTTTGCACTCCGTAAACCATGCATTTTTCATGCATGCATGCATGTTAAGTAGACCTTACTTGTCGCAATGGATTTGTCCGGTACCGTTTCTATTATTTGGATCGTGTTTTTTATTCTCTCACACTCACACATATTTTTTTTTAGTTTATACATAGTCTTTCTTGTATAATTGTAAGGTCGGCCATGAATGTGATGTATCAGTTTTGAAAAAAAATCCTTGTTAGTAAAAAATCTACTGAGGTTCATATTTGATGCGTTTTAAGTTCAAATAAATAACAAATGACAAAAATAGGCCTTGCGATTCTATAATTTGCAAATGATATTCCACCTTAAAGTGATAACAGTGTTTCATAGTTGACTTTACATAATAGTGCGGTAGTTTCAATAACTGTGTCTAAATGGTAACTTGGTTCGATCATGAATGATTTCTGTTGTGCTTCGTTCGGAAGTGATCGGGATTGCGAATTTTGCCGAGGCTAATTTTAAAATGATGGATGATTGCTGCTTTAACAAAATAGTATTTTATTTTGATTTAAAAGTGATTTTTCTATATCACCCACAATCGTACGATTGTTTATGATATATCTATAAATAAATAAAGAGTGCGGCAGGGTTCGGCTAGTGAAAATTTAATAAAGGGCGGCCCTTACCGTCGAAATAGCTTTTTTTAAATTCCACGCGCGCGTTCGCCAAATTTCGCTTTATTATTATCATCGAAGATGTGATTTCGAGGATCGCTCTTTACAATGTTAATACTGTACTTAAATGTTATTGAAACACTTTGATCCCGACAGTGGGCGTTGCAGTTCGTTAAATAAAATTACTTGTGGAGTAAGTGCGTCTTCGCTGGTTCTTTTACAAATGTCCGTTTAAAACTAATGCGACTAAAGACCTCAACATATTTGACAAAATTTATATGGACCATTTGTCAAATAAGTTTGTGATACATTCCCTAAGAATGTTATTATTTTTGTTTACATCTATAAGGCTACTTACTTGGTTGATCACATATTACTAAAGTCACTTCTGTAAGCTAGAGTATACAATAGCCTTCGAGTCGATAAGATTTGACCCATTCCAGTGACGCAAAATACTAAATTATCTCGTACCATATAATAATAAGAATATTATATACAAGATTTGACTTTATTAGTGTAAAATATTCTAAAAAAAAATCCAATTATTAGAAATTTTAAAATAGCTCCACATAGTCAGTGCGCGCTGAAATGTTACTGGTATCCATCTTTCAAAAACTCAAAATCCTATTCCACATTCATTTTATACAGCAACGTGATCGGCTTGACCTAATCATTCAACCCTTAAAATATTTTTCACCATTTTTGTTACACCTTGTATAGTTTCGTTTCGTGGTATAAAATAGATTTCATACTTTTCCTTGATTTCAGTGTATAACGTTATTTTATAGAAAGCCATGCAATGCAAATACTTATCTATAATAATAATTCCAGCCCTTTTTTTAATGTCCCACTGCTGGGCACGGGCCTCCCCTCAATGCGAGGGGGATTAGGCCATAGTCCACCACGCTGGCCCAGTGCGGATTGGCGGACTTCACACATCTTTAGAGGGGTTCTCTCAGACATGCAGGTTTCCTCACCATGTTTTCCTTCACCGTTTTTTAGCAAGTGATAATCATGGTTGAAAATGAGATTCGCACTTGAAAAATCCCAGAGGTGCGAGCCGGGGTTTTTGGCTATCACTGCTTTACTTATCTATACTATTAGGTAAATAATCAAATCTAATTATTAAGAAAGAAGAAGAAAAGAAGAAAGTAAATAAACTGAAACTAAATATTACGCATGAATTATCCGATTCCAATAAAAATACTACACTTGGGAAATACTCGAAGTTCCAATCCTCTTAAAGTCCACCTTAAAATACAGCCTCACAAATTTATAATCAATGACAGTTTCAATTTTGAAAATGGAACCTATGTTAATATTCCATTCGATCCAATTGAAGAAAATAACATAAATCTGCAATTCCCCTATAGCACAACGCCTTCTCGTGACGTCGATTTCTTCCACACGGAATTGACTATCCTTTTATAGAAACCAATAAATTCACAAAGTACAATTTATCTGTCATGAGTAACGCAAAAATTGCCGGTGTGAGCATTTAAAAAAACGATTTTAACATACCAATTAGTTAGCGAGTACCCACATCGAAATTCGTCGTCAATTACCCAAAGCAATTAAGGTTGTTTGAAATTAATAACGGAGGCATAATTTCAACGTATAGCCACGTTCACTTTTCACATTAAACCGCGGCGAAGAGTTATTACCGAAGAGAAATTAAAGGAAATTTTGTTCGATTCACACCTGACGGATAATCCAGTTTGGAGATATATTGTTAATAATATATGCCGATTCAAAATGGCTTGATTTTCAAACGAGATAAATTATAAACCCCGAAACAAAACGAGGGGTTTTATACGTTTGAAGCGTCTATCTGTATGTCTGCGGTATCGTAACTGCCAAACGGGTGGACTGATTTCAAAGCGTTGTTTGTATATGATGACTTGTTTATTCGGCATGGTTCTTTAGCCATGTTTAATGGAAAACGGTTCCTAATTATTGCATCACAAAGCTGCTGTAGAAATCGGAAAGAACAAAAAGTGTGGGATAAGATAATCAAATGAAATAGTGTGAAAGAGAAAGGATGATTGGTCTTTACAACAATTACTATAATTAATGACATTAATTAAATAGAGACATGTCTTGGTAGGGTTCGCTAGGAATTGTGTACAATTTAGATGCCGCGCGCGCATTTCTTTGCTAATGAAACTGGTATGTCATTTGTTTTAGCGGATGTTTGGCTGGCATGGTATTTTTTCAGATAACTACAACATATATATATACCACTAACCAGTAACCAGGTAGGTATGTTATGTATGACTATATATATATATAGTCATACATAACATAACTACCTGGTTACTATTTTATATATAAGTAGGTAGCACTGAAAACATGTATTTCAATGGGCATTATGAAGGTAGGTGCTACTTGCCCACTTACCACCAGTCCCATCATAATCCTAAGGCAGCAAAACATTCAGAAGGTTGCTGTATTTATCTATACTGATGTTAAATTATGAAAATAAATACACCATCAATACTTTGTTTCGCGAAGGGATTGGCAAAAATGCACACCCGGGAACTCTTATTCCACCGATGGTTCCTATATTTGGTCCCATTGTAATAGGGGGAACTTTGCCCACGCTTGGCCCACGGGCCATAGTCCAGCATGATGGGCCAGTGCAGGTTGGTGAAATTTTCTAAAGCCGTGCTGTTTTCCTCATATGGTTAATATATCAATCATTAACAGTGATATATCGTGCCTAGTCTAGAAAATAAATAAAATATTCAATATAATTTCAATATCCTTTGTTTCTATTCATATTTCTAACAGATAATTTAAATTCGGGTCAGACTATTTATAGTAAAAGTCGAGTCGATTCCTCTCAAAGTTTCGCGTGTAAATTCATCCGTTTACGACCATTCGTGACGTTATTAAGATTATAAGTGCAGTCAGGATAATTTGGACAGGATTCCACTCCAAATTTTATTTCTTTAGGTATACTTATACTTTTGTAGAAAAAATATATTTTACATTTTTATTATTACCGTCTCTAGGTTACCTAAATGTGATTTCAATTTCAATTCAATTTCAAGTCAATTTATTTCAAAACATACTAAGTCCGTGATGAAACAGTATTGGCTTGCTTTCTAATAAAAAAATAAACACTGTTTACACATACATTTTATACATAAACGTGATGGTTATAGCATACTTGTGAACCCCTTAAAATATTTTACACAATTTTTGTTATAAAGAATTATGTTGTGTCATGCCATACTTATCTGTATATTTGGAAACTAAGATTTCATTTCAAAACATTTTAATCCCTCTCAACTTCATGCATTGGATTAAGATTTCTGGATATTTTCCTCCTTTTATATTTAAAATCAGTCATGTTTGGGCAGTAGGCGAAACATATAGTTACAAGACGTCCACATATTAATCTCCTCTTGAGGTGCCACTTGTTTGTTTGAAACTCTGTCTCAAACTTTTGCCTGTAATGCGTTTGTATAATAACAACATCTGTCATTTCAATATCTGAATTTCAACATGAAGAACATTGAAAAATATCTTGAGCTTATGTTACAAAATACGAATATTATAGGAACTTTAAAAATATAGCAGTTTGCTGTTACATGGTTCAATTATTCTTAACATGATCATGTCAGGTATCATGGCCCTTAGACCTAGTACTCAAATGAAAATGACTTAACTTAAAGACGTAAGTTACTGTACCATTATTTGTAAGGAGAGTTCCATCATAGAAAGTCGTCTCGTATCTTTACACAGTGATAGAGATTCGCTCTAGGAAATAAAAAATAATAGCAATGTTTAATTTTAATAGGATACATATTAAATATATACTAGTTCCTACTAGTATATATTTAATATGTATCCTATTAAAATTTTATTTACATAGATTAAAGTGTTTGGAGTGACATTAGCTAAACATGTTAACATGATTATCTAATATCTTGACGGAAACGGCTACTTTATAACCCGCAACTTAATTATAACTCGCGGCCGGCTAACTAACGACAACCGAATGTTATAATTTATATTTTGACGCGATATGAATCACAACAAATTGTTAACAAACGGGAACAAATGTATTGCAACACCTTCCAATTATAAACTATGAATTAATAATTTGAATGTCATACTTTTTTGTGGACCGAATCTAGGCTATTCATTGTTCAGAAGGTGCTAACGAGATAAGACATTATAGTTAAGATAATGTAGTGCCGGTAATAATTCACAATTGAGTATGTTTTGAGCTGAATCAAATTAACTAGCTGAAAACAAATAATCAAGCTGAAATGTTGGTATATCTAAAAACTAATTTAATTAATTAACATTCGGAGAGAGAAAATATTCTTAACTAGCTGCTGCCCGCGACTTCGTCCGCGTCTTTGAATTGATATATTTTTTTATTTATGAACTGATTCAAATAAAACAAAGCTAACTCACTTTACACTTGTGAATACCGCACCCAAATTCGTTAAGCCGTATCTGAGATTAGCGCGCACTAACGCACAGAGAAACAGATAAAAATTCTAACTTTATTGTTTTGGTTTATATCATGTTGATAAAGGCCTCCAATAATAGTTTTTCTCATGTTACTTCCATGTACAGACAGCGTTCAGTTTCATTTAGATTATATGTATATAGATTTCAATAAGAATATACTTTAAATCTAGATCGAAAAATCGATATTTTCAGCGAAAAAATAGGACATGAAGTTTCTTAGAATTTCAAAGGAGCTAGAGATATCGGAGTCTGGTTTTGTGCTAAGGATGTTCCTAAAAGATTTTCGCTAAAGACTCTTTTATAAGTTTATAAACTTTTATCTTGTTTTTCTTTTAAAAGCGGTACGATACCACGCTCGCACCGACAGCAATTCGAGGAAATGTTGTTTCTTAATCCGCAGACGAGACGCATCCTAGCAGTAGCTAGGCAGCTATATTTTTTAGAAAAGCTACTTGATAATCCTACATATGTGTTATATGAGCACTATGTTTACCCTTAGTTCATTCATATATACAGACTACAAACAAATATTACATACGGTATGTAATAAGACCATAGATATGAAAGAAAATTTCATAGAAAGCTCACATAATGTAGTAATTTGCATAGTATCAGTAATGATCACTTGTAAATAGTGTTCTATATTCACAAGTTTACTTGGGAAGCTCGTTTACTGAACATTTAGACGGCCTTATCACCGTACACAGTGTACCAATTACTTTATTGTCGAGGCAATAAGAGCGAGTATCGAGTAAATCGGTTGCAAAATGGTTAATACGTAGGTAATTGTATCGGACACGTAGCCTGCCAGGTAATTGAGGTAATCCGACCAGCTGCAGAAGTTGACCAACTGCGAAGTTACTAGGTGTTATTGCTGTGAGCTGCGCCCGGTCGGATAATAGTTGTGTATCAGTTTTAGGGTTCGCGCCTTCAGGCCAATTAATCTCTTTGATATGGAATATACGTTGTTAACATGTAAACAAATAAAGAAGAGTGTGTGGACCCCTCTCAATTGCCACTCACTAAAAATTTACTGTTCTGTATTGGCCCGAGTTTGCCCTCGATGATCCCCGTCTAAATACTATCCACTAATATATTTTGATTATTTATTTAGTATTTCGAAATGATAGAGAATGATAACATAATAACAACAACAAACAACTTTAAGAAATTGCTAGTTACATACAAGTTTCAAATTTAAATTAATAACAAACTGCAAACACAGTGGAAACAGCTCCATGAGTATTTTTTTTTAAACATTAGCAACATTTTTGTTTATTTTTCAGAACTCGAATGATATAAATTATAAATATGCATAACAATTTTTTTTATAACGTCCTTCAGTATAGGTTACAAAGATTACGTTACCAATGAAAAGAATCAAAATAATTATTAGAAAATATGAATGTAAGTAGGTTAGTAGTAAGTGAACTGTGGCTAGTTCGCTTTTGTTAAAAAATCAAACTCTCTTTATCGATAACTACTGACTAACTGACCCTTAAAAAGTACATATAATTATTTACACTTATAATATACAAAGCTCTACAATGTGTGGATCTCACACAATCGTATCAGCCCTACACAACTAGCGTACCGCGTATCACACCGGTCGTCGAATGTGGAGCACGCGGCGGACAAGCGGCGATGCCTCCAACAAAAAATCAGTTTAAGCTCTAGACGAAGCCGCAGCGGTCGCGCGCTCGCCCCCAGCCAGTCCGCACACGCCCGCGCGCCGAACCTAGCGTCGCACGAACTTACACCAACAAACTTGGCCGACAACTTCCAACGGAATTCGACGCTCGGTCCACCCTCAACACAACATAGTCCAGTGCTAATCCAAAGTGAAAAGTGTCATATAGTCAGTTGGTGTGTAAGTTGAGAACATATGGCCGTGGCCCGTGTTCTGGCCGCTAGGCTGCAATCGTGCCGCCCCGCCGATAGAATCACGACATGCGAGCACGTGTGTGCCTATTGCGCCTGGAGGCTCACCGTTCACTTCACCTATTTTGACATCTCACACTTACATTTCAACTGTTTTTGAAAGTACCCGAACTATATTAGTCATCAACTCCCAATAGACCGTCTAAGAAACTTTAATGAACCATATATGAACAACAGAAATTACATTTAGACGTCAGTTCATGTCTTTATAACGCAATGAATGACTCATATTATGTACTGTTTTAATATTTTAGATACCTATAAACATTTGAACGCCGTAAATTAGAAGCGTAAATATTTTGGCGATGCAATAAATGTTAACTAGTTTCCAAATAAATAAAGTTTAATTTCGTCTTTACATATCAATACACAAAATACGATAAGCGGTTAACTGACTTAGATAAATTATACTTCAGTTAATAGTTATGTGTATATCCTATCGCAAGTTAAGTTAACGAAATCATCGTTCAAAATTGCAAAATTAAATGCCAAAGGAGAGCTGTTTAATAAGGATTTACCTTCTCGCCGGCGGCATGTCCATCGATCATTAAGTCTTTGCTAACGTGTGTATATATATAATTCTTCTTCTTAGTCGGGCACTCTTGTCAGAGTGGTCGTGGTAATGGGTTGCACTGTTCGGACATGGACGCTGCTTTTGCTATTTTTCTCCACGTATCTCGATGTAGGGCATTTCGGGAACATTCTACTATGGGACAATTTGTAACAGATTTTATTGATTCAACCCATCTTGTTGGAGACCGACCGCGTGACCGTTTGCCTTCTATTCGGCCTTGGATCACCAGACGTTCCATGGAATTATTTTTTCGGGTGATGTGTCCAAAAAATGTAAGGATTCGTAGTTGTACAATCGACGAAAGCCTTTGCTTAACTCTAAGCTCTTTCAATATGGAGACGTTGGTGCGATGTGCAGTCCAGCTTATTCTCAGGAGACGTCGCCAGCACCACATTTCCAAGGCGTCAATTTTTCTTCGGTCTTGAAGTCTTAATGTCCACGTTTCAGCTCCGTATAGGAAAATTGGAAAGATCAAGCAGTACATCAGACGCACTTTTGTGTTTTTCGTAATCCTGCGATCCTTCCAAATTTTCGTGAGCTTTTCAGCGGCTGATCTGGTCATAGCGCAGCGTCTTTTGATTTCCTCCTCGCTACCTCCATTGTTAGTGATAGAGGATCCCAGATAAATGTATCTATCCACAACTTGACAGATATATATATAATTACTTGGATACTATACGAATCGCTGAGTATTAAAAAAAATACAATTAGGTTGGTACTTAACCAAACTACCCTTCAAATCATTGTACTGTTATTTACTTGGGATTGTTATTTTAGATAGAGGCATATTTTTCACACATCTATTAGATTTTTTACTAATTATACATATATGTCCTCTCAGAGCGAGCCCGTACATCATTTTTATTTGCTACGCCTGACGAATATTTTTTTTCATTTCTTTATGTTACGGAAATACTGAAACTTTTCTTTCACAACAAGTGATTTCCATCAATTCGTTTCAAGTTTCTTCCATTTTGTCCCGAGCTAATTATATAAAAACTTGTATTTTTTATATAATTTTGCTTATGATTCGGAGTTACAAATTTCAGATGTTTTGACGTCTCTAGAATTTAATAAAAATGTATAATTAAAGTATGTAAAACCGTATTAAATTCGTAAATATTATAATTTAATACTGGAAGGGTTAACGCACTGACCATGATGAAAATCGAGCATCGTGTACGAAATATAAAGGCAATAAAATATAATAGTTTTACATTAATACACAATAATAAGCGTCAATAGCCTAGTCGTCACAGAGGCCGTTCATGAAGCCAAGAGATTTCAGGTTCGATCCCCATACCCTAGCTATTAAACTGCTTATTCCTAATCCTAGCATAAACTTACACTTAGGTATTTAGATAAGCTTACGGTACTACTAGCAAAGCTATTAAACATAACTCATATTCATATTAAAAGAATATTATAAAAAACCGATACCAATACTTGTGTCGTAACTATTTGTAAGCGTAAATGTAATTTACTTACTTAAGTAACATATTAAATATTACTAGGTCAATTAATTTCCGTTCTCATCGTATGACGTGTGTACCCACACACCGTATTTATTTACAAATAATAGTCAGCCAGTTTATATAAATCTTAAATAGCCAGTTTTTGATGGACAGTTTTCGGACAAAAATGAAACGGTTCATGTTTTAAACATAATAAGTAAAATGTCTGTCAGTTTAGAAGAAAAAAAGAACAGAAATAAGGTCTTTTTATTAAGGTAGAGTCGTCGAACGAACGAAAGTCGTAGATACAAATACTTTCAATCAATAAGTACTGTAGAGATAATGCTTTTTAAAGCAGATGAAAGATAAACAAGCAGATGAAAGGTATCGGAGCGAAAGCTATTCGAGTATAACATATACATATATAACATAATTAGTAGCTCTACATTTGTGCCCTCCGTCCACTACAAAGGACCAGTGAGAAGGTAATTAGTCACTTTAAAACAAACCGCCACGAAACTTCCTCAAATACCAAAATATCCGGCCACCGAGCTAATGATACGAGATGGATGTAATTTATTTAGTTTGGTTTATTAGCCCAACCAGTCTACTGAGTGATTTATCACTCAATATTACGTGGAAGGTCGTTTTAATAAAACTTAATTATACACTATTCTAAAGTACGTCGATAAGGAATAAACAATTCACGTCATAATCCATTAGATCAGCAATCTATACTTCAAATTGCATATATATAAATAAGAACCCTTGTAATTCATTGATACACCGCTAACGGCGAATTCTATAGTTTTATCATTTTCAAGTTCGATATCTTTTCATTTTAGCAGCAGTAAATCTATAAAATACTATCTTGGAGTCCCAAGTAAAGAGTTTCCTTTATATTATGTACCTATATTAAGCGACTCTAAAAGTGTTTCTGATATCTTTATAGCAGCAAAACTTAACATCATATATCCATATTATGATGACGATGACAAAAAAAAAGAAAGGTAGTTAATAAAAAAATCAGAAGTTACATCAGTAGCAGTAATATTACAAAACTTAGATTACCTACAAAGTATTTTCCGTCATATTCTCCTTAAGGGCTTACCAACTCTAGGTACATTACTTTTATGTGAACTTACGTGCGGCTAAAGTTTTCTTGACTATAAGCAGTCATGAATAGGCAATTCCGTTTATTTCCGATCACGTACCACATTCAGTTTGGACCCTAGCCAATGGTAGGGAGTGGGCGCCCTTAATTTTGATTTGATTTGGCTCGTGCTAAAATTTTAGATAAAACTTTATTAAAAAAATGAATGAAAGCTGATATTAGTAAGTTGGGCAATCAACGCTTTACAAGCTAACACACAAACACATTATATAATAATAAATAATTATGCATTATTATTATTTTTGGTCTGAGTAAATGATATGGTTGTAGGTATGTATCCCAGTATTATAGAGTTTAGGTACAGTTCAACTAATCCGTATTAGAAGTACTCGTCTTGTTTTGGCAACTTTACAACATATCATAATCCTCCCTCCTTTATACCTTTTGATACCTTTACACTATACGATTGTTTCCAGAGTATAATTTCTAAAAGTTATTATTTTCTGTGCGATTATTCACGATATTTTCATAATCTTGGTATTGACACAAAAACATCATAATATAATATATATTACTTGAACAGCCCTCGATATGGTGCATTGTGTGACGCCGAGACCCTTCCTTTAACGGGCAGCTCTCGACAAATAAATTGTCCGAATGTGAATTTATCTGGCAGATTATAAATTCGTTATAAATTTTCGTATGATAGAGTAAGCACATGTTTTGGCGTTCTTATTGCTGAGTTCACTATGCATGGAATATTTATCACCAATTAGACTAGGTACCTACATATTCATGTATTCTTACCCCAAACCGCGACATCAGCGATCGCAATAGGGATAGATGTTATGTGCTCGAGATAATTCAACCTTATCTCTACCATAATAAAGCAATAGTGGCGTTTTACACTACGTTTACTAAAAATATACGTTCTACGTAAAATTATCGAACGTAAATACGTAAATTTATTGGATGCAGATCTGAAATAGGCCATAAGATTTTTTTGATCAGTTTATGGAACTTGTCATTCTTATTTTATTGCTGGTGGTATTATATTGGGGAAATGCCAAAATATTTTTAATATCAATAGAAGTATTCATGAAAATTAACTTTTTAATCAGTGCTAGTAGATTTAATAAAAATCATAAACCCTGATACAACATCGAAAGTAATTGGAAGAAGAATAAATAGCTATATATTTTTATAACTCTAGTACTTAAGAGAAACAACTTCTGAACAGTTTTTCAGATAAAGTTGCAGTACTTATATATTATTATGATATTTGAATTGGGGACATTCAGAATTCGCATTTCAATCGCAGTGGTCGTTAAAGTCTTTTAAAACGTCAATCGCATAATTGCAAATCACGAATCGATACGAATAAAAACAGACTCTTCTCTTTGTAGGTAAGTAACAGGTAGTGGTTGACAGTTAAAAGTTAAACTTCAATTTTATAAACATGTAGTAAAAAAAATATTGAAATACCTATACTATATAGGTGTCCTATTAATATTGTTTTAATGTTCAAATTTGAAATCTGATTATTCGCTGCCTTTTTTGGTCTCTTTTCTATACTTACAGTTACATTCTTATTTGTTCCTTTTCCAGTCGGCAGTTTTGTCGGCATTCTGTCTCCACGAAGAGAGCCTTCCGCTTTCCGAGACTCAACTAGGGTAACCATTCTATCGATTCAACTTATAGCAAGATTTAGGATCATGTACCCGTAATAAACACCAGACCTCATCGTATCTTCATCGGGAAAAGTCGCAGTCGCTGATATTTTTACCCAACTGCGCCAGAAGGAGGGGAATGTTTTTTATTCTGATAATCTATGACGTGAGCTTGACGAAATACGTAAAAGGTTGTACTCGAGCCTCAATTGTTAGAAACGTTCAGACTTCTGACGGCCTCATAGTCCGAACCAGCTTTACGTGCCCTCCGAAGTTCTATGGTTCATGCATGAGGTGACAAATTAGTCAACATAAAGTCTTATAAGTGCCTACATAACATTTATTCTCGTTCGTTGTATAAGAGTACCTACTAATGGTGCGTTAGTTGATGAATAATACTTTACCGTCAAACTTCAGACGTGTAAGAACGAGCTGATTGATATACCCAGCGGTTTGTTTGAAAACTTGGCTCAGCAGCAGTCACGTGCATATATACAATAAAAAGTTATCCACATGTTTAAAGCCACTACTTTATCTCAAGGACATATTAATAGTACAAGTAATTTGCATTTCTTGTTTGGAGTGTAGGTAGATTGAATGACGACGCTTCATAGTTTATGCACCATAAAATTTACTCATACACCCAAGATTACTTATAAACATTTAAATTAATCAATATCATGCATTTTCAGTGTGATTGAAGAGAAAAACATATATAGGTAGGTACTCTAATACATTAAAATTACCCAAAATAGCGTGCGTAAATATTGACTTGAAAATAAAAATCTTCAGAATCAGACGTATGTATTTATTAAACATGCTATGTTGAGCCTTATTATTTTAGAGAACTACCTACATAAGCATATACGTGTAATATTTTCTTTATATAGAATGGTGACTGCCTAGTGTTGTAGTCCTTTTCCCCATGTCATATTACGTTTTCATTAGCATCATAGTTTACGTTCAGAACTATAGTCAGAATGAATTGTTTTACCTTCACACATAAACGACCACTTACCTGCCATCAAGTAACAATCGATGTGATGGACGATACGTCATGTCGCCTGCGTGTGGCGCTTGAAATTTACGATTGACACCTGATGGAGCGCATCGGAGCGAAAATGCTATTTAAATGAAATTAACATTTATTACTATATTAAATAAAGAACGTATTAGTGTGTGCATACACGCGGAATGCAGAACGTAAGACGCGAAGGCAGGCTCCCCGTCTATTTGGTCTCTAAGGGCCATTAACTACTATTATCCCGCAGTCGACCCCAGTAAACCCAACATTTAGTCCAACTAAATCCAACATTTGGGTGAAGTTTGTTGCGACAAGCAACTAGTTGTCCAACATGTTCAATATTTTCTGCCTAATGAATATTCAGCACCATATAATAGACTGGTGGCAAAGCGACACTTAATGTCGGTACTCCAACGTACCCCGGAGTTGCATCGTCCTATATGCATTCGTTAGCATATTACATATCCTAACTCGCGTCAGCAAGCCATCCCCGTAACTCGAATTATTCCATCTACATAAATAACACCTTGTCAGTCATCAGCGAGCGACAATAGAAGTGTTGAATTCATATGCAAAGTAATTTGATTGTTCAATTATTCAACATCGGCAAAATTCTCTTGAATTCATTTTAAAGTGTTCTATTGAACTGGTATTTTGACTCACCTCCCACTAGGGTACCATAAATATGCAACTCTCGATAGATCGATTTAAAAATAAATAAACAGTAATTATTTGCAGATTACTTCACAAATTGTATAGACTATACCGATTTTAGAACGATAAGCATTCGAATGTATGTTTTAAACTTTGCTTAATTTAATTCTATATTTTAATTTAATATTCGATATGTCAAAAAAGCTATCTTTTCTGAGTTCTAGGAAAAGCACACAGTTTTTCCATTATACGAGTATTAGATACCTACCAAAATAAGTCATATTATAGATAGTTATGTCAAATTCAAACTTAATTATCAATAAATCCACCCCAAAAGCCTCGCACTTAGAGAAATCCAAGATAGAAGTTGTGCCATTAACATTGCAATAGATAGTGCTACATTTATGCGGCAATAAAATTCGTAATGGTCGCGACGATCCATCACTATACACTGCCAACCGTAAGATCGTAATTAAGAGTGTAGAATATACTACCCATTTAAGAGGGTTATAGCAGTCTCATTAACGCTTAAGTCACCTATTAATCTGTGGTTATATTGACTTTAGACGGATACCATCTATAGCTTACTTATTGATAAGTTATATATCTTTAATCCGCACGTGATTACTTAACTAGGATTTAGTTAACATATCAAAATCTTGTTTATTTGTATGTATTATATTTCCAAGGCAATTTGACTTGTATAGTCCCTTGCTATGATTAAAGTTTATAACTTTCTATCCTCGTGACTTCATTCATCGTATTAAGTATCTGAAAGATCAGTAGAGAATGTATTCTTGTGAATACTCAAGAGTAGCCATATTTAATTACAATAGATTCTTCAAATCCCTAGTCACAGCTCAGCCCTAATATTTTCATTCGTAGGTCCTACACATCTACATCTTAAATTATATCAAATGGAAAACCACAATATAAGTCATCGACATGAAATCATTCTTCCTCTCTTTTGTCCCAAATATATTTACTGAATGGTTTGGAATAAAATATGTGGATGTAAAAGTGACATTAATGCGCCCCCGAATAGTCGCGTTAATTAACTAAATAGTTCATTTATGTGCCGCCGCGATGAGGTACGAATTTGTAACAATCACACGATGGGACGTTAACGGCCTATTAATTATGCATAAAGGCAACATCTCCGTAATTAATACGGACGCGTGAATTTCGAGGTGGGACAAAATGTCTTAACATTAAAGCAACAATGTATTATTTACGCAAGTCTCTCGTGAAATATCGTGTGTCAAATTCCTTTGGTAGGGCGACAAAATTGAAAAGAAGAACCATTAAGTTCATAATTCACTTTTATGAGGTACTTGTTACTCAGAACGATGTTCATCATCAGTGTTTTAAATTAAAACAGAGTTGTTGTGAAAATTAAATATATAAATGGTGAAACAAAAAAGGCGGCAGTGTAAATGCGTGCGCAGATCGCTTAATAAGGGGTCGTAACGAAACGGGGAGTAATCAAAACCATGTGTAGTGCTCCAAGTGCACATAAAAAGCTCTTTAAACTGTCCCACGCTTCATAACTGACAGTAGGTACATATCTGACGTCTTAAAGGCCAAAATTTCACAATTGTTTCCATTTAAAGAAGTTATTCCGATTTGATTTCTTACGAAACGATAAAAACATTTGTTATATTTTACTGATAACTGCCTTAAAGGTATTTTTTATCTGTTCAAAAAGCACACGTTTGACATTATATTTATTACTTTTTTAAAACATTATACTTTTTAATAATTTCTGACTCACCTTTGAAATGTAAATCAAATACACCTACAAAACCTCTAAAGTTTGTACTAACACTACTGGTAATATTTTTCATAGTGAGCCCTTAGCTGTGCAAATGTGTACTGCCTGTATGCAATTACTTTCTTTAATTAGAAACCTATTTTAATGAATAATTAACTGTATAAATAACTATGCAAATAAAACCCTAGTGTCCATCTAGATTAACTAGATTAATTCATGATTCAATTGATATTCGTCTCGCTCGGATCGGCCCGATGAAGGCTGTCCCTGGAGATTTATAGTGGAAATTTTATTAGCACCCTTTTTATTTATATGCGTATATTTTTGTGACAGCTGGAAAAAATATAGGGCAATTAGATTTTTCTCCTAATTCCTATAAAAAGTGGAAAATGGCGATAATTTATCCGCCCTATTGAAATCAATATTAATGTAGATACTTACTTGGGCTTAAGGCAGTGTAATAAACTATGCAAACCCTATATTCATTGAGATATTGATTGCAAATAGTTCAAATTGCTTGAATTCTATTGTTGTGTTGGTACTTTTATAACTTTGTCGTATGTCGTATAAGCTCATGTTTTATGAGCTAGCTTAACCTAATGTTTTATGTAGCACGAAAAGCATTCATTATTTATTATTTTTTCCATTATATTCAGATATTTTATGCCTGCACTTAGCAATGAACTTTGCACATTCTGTAGCACAAAAAGTTCCCAACAAAAAAAAGTGTAATATTTTTTCAGTCGACGTTAGAAACCTTTTTGCTTAAGCCAAAGGTAATATGAGATTACATAAATACCGGCTGGAATCTAGTGTAAAATGAGAATGCCGTTAACACAATAAAACAAAAATACGGACAAAGGAAATCACGGAGTCGAAGGTCATCTCCGTGAGAACGGTCGCACCCTCGTCAGGAAATATAACGAGTTCTTATTTTACGAGCTTGTTTATCCCAATCCCTATATAGAATTATGGGATCATCGTATACGTAATACATCAAATAGGTCAGTCACACTAGTTCACAAACCTCAAAAAAATTGGCGGAATTTTTGTTCGGAATTTAATAGAAATAAGTGAGGCAAAACATTGTCGGGTCGAAGCAAAACAACAGCCAGGGGTGAACACTTAGTTTCGCTATGTTTCCTTAATGTTTGGCAATAAATTGCGAAGAACAAACAAGCAGGGTATCTAATCTGCTTCGGCGGCAGGCTGATGGCGGATCTCTGCCGCGGTCGGGGCCTATCGACCATCTTTTCAGTTTCCACACCATTTAACTGTCCATAACTGTAACAGGGGCGGTGTTATTATGGAGAACATTATTTAGGTATTAAGTGTGTTGAGTTTCTTTAGATAGAAATGAACACAACCGCTGAATAAATACGGAATCAACTTTTTTTAAAGCTGTAAAAACGCTCATATTATAATAACTTACACATCTTCATTGTTCCATGTTAACATTAAAAAATAATTGCAATCGCATTTTTATTTAAATTGGATATAATTAAATACCTATAAACAAGTGGATGCATTAAATAATTTATGCATATTACTTACTTACCTTGACTTTGACTGACAAAAAAGCGCCTTATCAACTTAAAAGAAATGTGGGCATAAATTATTTTCAAGGTAAAGACATAAATCATTACAAGAAGATGCTCTTCCACTTGTTAACATGACAACTTAATGATCATAATTCGTTGAAATTATGAATCGATTTAAACCCTACGGCCATCGTTTACCGTGAAATATTAACGATCTATCTGATGTGTCCTCTTTTATGCACAAATACTTTTTTCTCCTTATTTGCATGGCAGTTACAGCAGGTTATGCTTTATAAACCTGTTATTATTACGACATCGCGCGTAATCCCGGTTTGCTTACTCTTCACAATATCCTATAATAACCATCGTAGCTATCTGTTTTACAACTTCTATATTCAGCGACACAGCTCATAAAATGTAAGCGAAAAAAAGCTTGGAAAAATGATAGCAAATACACACTTAAATATGTTACCGTTACCACTTTTTTTGACTGAAATAATTTAATGGCAGAATAAGGCCTACATAATTACAGCTGCGGTATAATAATCCGACTAATTCGGAGACAGTCTCAAGATTTAGTGTACAGAATAATGATGTTTCAGTCCGCAAAGATTTATGTGTTCGAACCAGACAGCGCCACTCGACGATTCTATCTGAGACCCACCTACATACAACATGTTACCAGAGCACATATTTCAGCATCCAATTCGATAGGCTTGTCTTTATATTCGTGGTTTTTATTGCGCGCGTTGTCCTCGTATATTTTACGAGTGCCATGGGCAAAACATCAAACATCGGTATATAGGCCTGTTTTTCATTGATAAGACGACGAATTCTTATGGTTTTTAGATGTAGTACTAAAGTACCTAACAAACTACCTACTTAATATGAAAGCGATCGGTCATCGCGCGATATTTTTTTTACGGTTCTTAATTAATTCGAAGCATTGGAACATATTTGGACAGTGGCATAATGCACTTAATTTATCGTTGCAATAAATTCGTATACACGCTATAAACACCTAAGATTTAAAAAAATACGAGTTTTACGGCTTTTATATCGCTCTCGATTAATTTTAAAACCAATATCAATGCGTTCAATTCAATATGCCGCTTATGTAAACGTCAAAAATAAAAGCCGTTAAAACTTTGAATTTCGCACCATAATCGATCGCTTTTTCAATGGTGATCCTCCAGACTCAATAAGACGCTTTTAACTTTGAAGTCGGATACGAGACTATTATCGACACGTAAATAAGAGCGCACGATGCGCGAACGGACATGAAAAATGGTGGTGTCGTAAGCGCGGAGCGGCGGTGATGGTGGCGCACGATGCGCGCGCGCATTGATGGAAGAATCATGGTCGTCCGGCGGCGCGCCGCTGCTGCGCACGAGGTCGCTGCCGCTGGTGCTGGAGGCGGCGAGCGGCGCGCCCCCACGCCACACGAAGCTCGACCCGCGGCAGTTGCTCACGCTCACGCGGCACTACTACCCGGAGGGCGGGTGGGGGTGGGGCGTCGCGGCCGCGGCCACTCTCGCGCAGATCCTCGCCCACGGCCTGCACCAGGCCGCCTCTATACTCGCTGTCGAGACCATCAGGCGATTTGGCCCGGAAGTCCGTATGCAAGCAGGTAAAACATAATAAAGTTATTTTTATGGTCGGAGTTACTGCCATATCGTTTGGTCGTCAATTACGAAAATTGTAATTGTACCTATATAAAAATTTCCTGCAATGCCTATGTCGAAAAACAGCAGCAGATTATTTATATATATGCTGTCTATATGATATACCTATATGCCTACAACCAAATAGTGCTACTTACATTTTAATTCCTACACTGTTTGAAAAGTCGACGTTGTGTTGAAGTATTTAGTAGTAACGTACACGAAAGAAGGCATTTATAAACATAGACTTTAGAATGTTCAAACATGCATGTCAACAAACGCACTCACGCACACATATAAAAATTATGATCAAAACTTCTTAGCCTATGTCGGGTATGATTTACATTTACTAGGCAAAAAATTGTGTATGTGATAACATTTACCACACAAATACAAATTCATTGAAAAATTGGCTTCACTTTGCTAGTGGCAACGTTACGTCTGAACTTCTAAACAAGTTTGTGTTTATTTAATAGATCTAACGTACATGTTTCTTTGCTAATTCAATAACAATTTGACACCTACATTAAAGTTTGGCAATTGTCCAAATTACTTACTAGATTTATGATCCGTCTAAAAGTTGTCAACACCTTCGACGGTCTTACAATTCTTACAGCAAGACAATAAAAAAAAACTTAATAGAAAATTCGGGATGAAAGTTTACAATAGGTACACTTCTATTATATTCTGGTTCAACCATTTAATGTTGTTTGCTGGAATACAGTATCAGTGCAAAAAACTTAATTAGAAGAAATTTGAGCTCACATAACTCTAGTTCGGTCATCTTTTTCATTTTGTTCTGAAAATCTCTCACTACTATCGCGAGATTGCATTATACCTAATTTACTAGAGACTATCAACAATGGGTAAGCAGTTGATGAGTGCGTTTATCAATTCATTCAATCGCTGTCATGATATGAGGAAGGCAGAGCTTGCCCAAGGCAATTTTGAGGGTTCAGCGAGATACGATGCCTTCCCATGAACGGTGCCCTCATAGAAAAAAATGAAAATTTCAACTACAGCCTCCATCTAATTTGGCGCCTGCCGCTCCGTTCACCCTGGTAGGGCCGGCCCTGAAGGGAGGCACCTTCGTTACTTCAGAGTCCATACATCCGTATGGGTCAAATCTTCGATATATATATCATAACACCCACGCAAGGGCTGGGCATTTCCTCGCTCAGCGAGTAGCTTTGGCTATACAGTGAGAAAATGCGGCCAGTATCTTGGGTACGCTACCGCATGGGTAAATTTTTTACACTTTTTGTTAATATTAAATAGGTAAGCTTTTCTATTCTATATATATATATATATATATATATATATATATTCATATGTAGGGATCTATAGGGAAATCTTAGATGTACTTTTTACCTTGTCATTTAATCTAATTTTTCTCCTCCGCGGTATACAAACGTTCATATTATAGACGCTTTTACGGGTTTCCACGTGCAAATATTTTTGTCTATTCATGTAAATACACTCCAGCAAATCAGGAGGCATCTCAAACTTTTAGAAGATGTGGATCATTTTACTCGGCAGACGAATGGCGACATTACTTATCCACATTGCTTTTAGTTTTGTTTTTGTTTGTATAGAGTATATTACATTGACATATACGAGGTGATTCAGAAAGGGTATACAAAGTCTAAAACCTGCGTTTCTTTAGCGCATTTTAATTCATAATGTAAAGTCTGAATTTCGAAATGTTCATTAAAAAAAATGTGTTCCCAACAAAATGACAATTTTTGTGAGCAACTCTTTTTAATAATTAGTACAAATGTAATAAAAAGGCGCAGTTTCAATCATATTTCTTAATTACATTAGGCGTCATACAAATATCAAATCCTAGATCTATGCTGATCTATGATGTATAATAATTTAATAACCCTCTATGGTAGCAAGTTAACCAAACGATTGCTTACCAAACATATGCTGGGGTTTGATTTCGAAACACTTTACTGGCTGGCTTGGGATGCGATAACCGAATGATGAATGATAGATTGTTACGAATGGCAACGTGAGGTACAGCTTTTACTCAGCCTAGATTAACCAAAGGCACGAGTTGTCTGGGTCCTCTATACCAAAATAATTTTCCTCACTAAAATCGAATCCAGAATTGTCGGTCCATTGGCTTGACACTAAATGAAAATTACGACTTAAACTGATATGAATAAAAATATGCATAAAATATACATTTGAAGAGTTCAAGAAGTGTAAAAGCATTTATATAAAATCCCAAAAGTAAAGTCGCAAATACGAGTGCTCTTTCGAGATACTCAGTCAAGCAGAAAATTTGCAAACGTCTCAAATGAATGCATCATACTCAGTCTGGGACGTTGAGCTTGTCCCCTCGTATATACTATAAGATCCTTTTTACGCATTTTAAAACACGGTTCTGGGAATAATATAGGCTGTTGCCTTAACCCTTAGTAGCCTGATTTACGAAAGTGATTTATTTTTAATATTACTGTGTTTAATGTTACTGTGTTTAATAATAATGACATTTGATTTTTTTTTTAATTTCGTTGGAAAGAATATTATACAACAGTAAAATACGTACAGCCAACCTATAAAAAAAAACTAATAGTAATGTGAACATTCGGTTTAAAAGATTGGTATCAAAATTGAAACTCTAGGCTAATAAGGGTTAAGAATACAAAAGCGCATCTAAATATACCTAAGTACATATCTATGTAAATGATATATATGCACATTGGATTTATTTAGGTATACCATACAATTAAGTTGGTCGTTAGTTGGTTTGTTTATTGTAGGTTGTATATTTAGTAGGCTTTGGCCACCTTCCATGTAAATATAATGTGGTTTGTCGGACTTGAACTGAAAGGTCATGCAAATTTGCTCATTATTTGTTTTTTGTTTTGCTTTAGAGGTCAGCGCAAATCGCGCGCAGTGACCGCTCGAGCAATTTTTGAAGATACTCAAGCTGTGGTTACAGCATTTGAGTAATGAATAGATAATCTACGTTCAATTCAATTCATGAAGACTGTGTCCTGATCGCGAGGTATATAAAGTGTATATTGGCGTGCTCAAAAAATACAATAATTGAAACCCATGACTTATGTATGACATTGGTGATTTCTATTATTTTATTATAGGTAAGTTTAAGTGTAACCTTTACACAAACTTTTCGTAACGATGCCACTTTCACTGTATATTATATAAACTAAAAGTTTCCTATAACAATTGAAATAGCTATCATTATTGAATGTACTTCACGGCTACAGCAACAGAATCAAGATACCACTTTGATTCCCTAATATCGTCACAGGCAACCGAATAACTCAGTCTCATTAATCGCATAATAAAATGCCAATATCAGTTCTCTCGAGGGCGTCGTAAAAGTAACAGACGATAAATACTGATAATGTGGTTAGAGAATCGTCAAGAATCTATTACCCGGCGATATAGACCGTTATCTTAAAGATCCGCTGGGTGGCACATACATTCGGCGTCATCTAGTAAGTACGCTTAAATATCGGATACTGTCACCGGACCATGGATCCGCCCCCAGTAATAAAGTAGGTACTTATAGGAAACTTTCTATGATAAGTTTACCTAAATGGTGCAACGTTTTATGAGTGCAAATTATATATAAACAAGCAAACAAGGTTTCGCCTTACGACATAGATCTAAAATCATTCATGATCATAGACAAATTATATGAAACAATCAAAAACTATGATCATAGATAGAATAATACGTCTGAATTACATTTGCATAAAGGTAAATAGGACGACCTACATCTATTACATAGGAGTACGATACCACGCCTGCTTCACACTTACCTACTGCTATCTCATATCAAAGAAAAAATGCCAAGGATCGAGGGTTTCATTTACTCACAGTTTTAACTCATTTCTGTCGTAGAAAAACTATTATTTGTTGAGTCTTCTATATGCACCTACATTTAGCAAATCCCTACCTAGCAAAGTCGGTATACCTAGTGATAATTTCACATAAATAGTATACATAAGACCATCGCTAGGTAATTAAACTGATAAGAGCCACACATCAATTTTACTATCAAGCTTTTGGTTGATTACGCATGAACACGCATAAATTCCAATTCGGGCTTCAGAATAAGCTTCAAGGATATAATTGTTAACGATGGCCTTTTCATAAGTTAATCTAGTAGAAGAGATTCTGGGATATCCTATGAAAGGGCGCAAATATCGTTAACGTATCTCCATTTATCAACTATTAGGTCTTACCCGTCGTTTGCAAAACCTCAATATCGCCACTGAAAATGATTTCCCAGCATAGGTACTCGAGTAGGGCGGGCCGCGGGCGTCCGTCAGTCATCGGCAATCGTTTATTAGGATCGAAGCGAGGCAGGAGGCAGGCGGTGCGTGTACAGCCGACCTCATCGCACATTTATCATCCGAAAGGACGTTTAATATGTTTCGGTATGTTGACAGGCGGTGTGATAACGGCGTGACGCGTTTGACGGCGATGACGAACGATTATACCTAAGTAATTTCAACGCTTTTTTATATGCTGATGATTTTTTTTTCGCCTGCGTTCACAGAACACAACAAATAACAGTATAGCAATATAATCAGATCTATGTATATAAATTAAAATTCATGTGGAACATAAAATTGATATGCTAATTAATAACAACAAAATAATTAAATAATACGCTTGGACATAGCTCTGGAGTACACTCGCATACATCGAAGTACATCGTCTTCTAGCTATATATATCTCTCTAATCTTGATAAGATACGTTTTTTTAAAGAGGCTATAAATTCATTTTTGAGTATTAATAATTAATTTTCTTAATTTCCTCTCTCTACTAAGTATATGCAATTGATGTGAAATTTAAAGAAAATATCCCTGATATGAGAGTATTCTCTTATAACCAGACTCGAGTTGATATTATTAGTTATCTGTGTTGGCATCTAAATACTTTTCATTTCAAATCATGTTTCAGACTTTCTACGAAATTTAAACCAAAAGTTAGTCAGTAGCTCTAATTTATTAGGTCGATAGCGTCAGAGAAAATGATAACGCAAAGTCACCCATGGCTAATAGGAACACATAAACAGTAGATATTATGACTCATTGAAACATTAAACGACTTTATATTTTTTTTTTCTTTGCACGAAGGTCACTAAAATGCTATATCTTTTTTGTTAGGGTATATTTCGCGGTACTATTTCATCCATTGGAAAATTCATGCAACGCAAATAATAAATATGTAGGTACTTAATAATACTTAAGTAGATTAGCGCTTAGCGATTAGCGACGACCTGATTAACGCAGTTGGTAGTGACCCTGCTTGCTGTGCCGAGGGTCCCGGGTTCGAATCCTGGTAGGGAAAAATCTTTGTGTGATGAGCACGAATGTTTGTACCGAGTTATGGATGTTTAACATCTATATAAGTTGTATATTCTGAGTTTGCCCTTAGTCCATTGTACGGTACCCACAATAAAAGCGTTGCTTAGTGTGGGACAGTATAGTTGGTGTGTTCATCTGGCGATATTTATTTATTTTTCGATATTAAACTAATAACATTTTTGTAAATACTGCAATTGGTGCTAAGTATTACTTCTTAGTAATATCTATAAGTACAGAAAGCCAAAGTTACGTGCACAAAATAATGAAGTGTGATTGAAGCAATCAAGCCCAATTTCAATTTCATTTTATCGCATTTACGATCACATATTAGCCGATAGTGTCCTATATGGCTCGATGTTGACTCGAGACAGAAAATTTACCAGTTATTTACAAGACGATGAGGCAGCACAATCACTTTATTTCGATTCGATTGAGGCGACCGACCGAAAATTATGTTCCACTGCATTTGTTGTCAAATAAACAATAAGCCCCAATACTTATTTATGGCATTATATTTCGCTTTTAATGTTGGCCTTTTATAAAATGTTTCATTTTTAACAAAAAACCTACGAATGGCTAGGTAAGTATAAAAAGAGCCTGGACAACTTTTAAAGTATTAAACTCGCTTTATTGAAAGTTTTTGTTTAGAATTCCAAAGTGAAAGATTAATGGCATCAACGTCGTCTGTTTATGAATGAGTTCTATTTTTAAAACTGTTTATTTGTCAAAACGGCAACATAAAAAGTAAATAAGCAAGAAGTTGAGACAGAACAACAAAACGTGGATCAGCCATCAATCTGTGGATCTAGACTTAACAACGTCTCGTAGATTTATACGACAGATGTGCGGCCGATGGGTGGCACTTGTTGTTAAAATGTCGACGAACTTGGCAAACGGTTCGCTCGTCCCTTAACTTTTTCAATAGAAATGTTTGCGAGACGTCCAACGGTACCCAGCGCAGAGATGCTACTGTAGTTTGTATTATTTGAAGAATAGCTCTTAAGACGTTTTGCTGCAGAAGGAGCGCTTGATAGCGATGTATGATTAGTACTTTTGAAGTTGAGACAATCTGTCTTTACTTGTTTTCGAGCTACTGTTTACGCTCTCATTTGTTAGGAATGTTCTATGAAGGACGATTCATTGTGATATTTTTAAAAAGCTGTCTCATCAAAGTACCTATTCAAGAATAACTTGAATATTTTACACCAACAAACAAAGTTTTGCAATTAATATATAAAAAAATATGACACTTGATTTTTGTAAGTATTAAAGTTCTGGATATGAAAGAAATATTATTACCGTCTGCAAAAGAAACTGACGAGTTAATCGAACTTCTCAACTTACTGCTTGTAAATATTGGTTTTTATTACGTCATAATGAAATCCTTTCGGCAGATTAATAAGCTTTAATTAGCATTCATTAATTGACTCGTCTGCGCTAAGATAATCGTGTCCCGCGGTTAATGGAATAAACAGGGTATTTAATATTATATTTCCAATTAACCTTAATTGGCAATACTATTGGAAACTGATATTCATATTGAAGAAAGAAAGAAGCTAAAAATAAAACGGTATAGGTTACCTACTTTGGTTAGGTTACCTACTAACCATAGACCAAAATAAGCCGTCAGAGGCACCCTCTGATAATTTCGACTATAAATTAGTTAAATTTATTAATTAAATAAAAATCATACATATTTAGGAAAACGTGCATCGGAGCTTGAAAAAATACTTCTTGTCCCAATAGTGGAGTTAGGCGTGGAACATTTCGAATAGCTCGTTTGTTCAGTGAAGTGTTTGTTGACATTGGAAAACTGTATCTGATAAAAAGATCTTATTTATTGGATTTGTATTGCAACGTATTTGGGACGAAAGCGCTGTGGTGACATTTTTTTAACAAAGCATTGGGACAGGTATTTGCGATGCGTTAAATCCAACTTGCAAAGATTTGCCGAATTTGAGCTGAAAGAAGATTAGATGTAGAAGATTTGCTCATTTTATTTGATGCAACCTTATACCTAATTATTTTGCTGCGTACAGCTTTTAGCGTCCTACCGTACAAGACGGATGGAATACGCGGATCTTTACGATCGCGGATAACAATAAACATCACCGCCTTTTTGTAGCCATCCCTCTCTTTGGTAAGCAAAAACGTGCCTAGCGCAGACGGCTTAAGCGCCATTTTGAACGGCCGTGTCTTGTTTATAGAAAACGTCATGAGTTAGCGCAATACGATTTGAAGTATTTCGCATACGCCTCGGATAATGTTTTTCTTTACGACTGCAAAGGACTACGCTACGAAGTGATCTTTTATCGGTGCTTCCCTAGCAATAATAATGGTAACATTTATCGCGCTAACCAAGCGCTAACTCATGATGTTTTTTTAAAACAAGATAGCCGTTAAAAAAATTTGCTAGCTGTCTTTGCCATGCCTCGTTTAGCTGTTTGTGGTGTCATTAAATTATCCTAAATAAAATAAACTATCTACATTATCTTTCTCCTACTTATAAAAGGGACGATCTAGGACGTCATATTTATATGATAAAAGCAATTAGGACATTATATCCATAATCATGAGTAGTCTTCGATAGTTTCATATACTTTGTGTCGCAGCAATTCAATGATAGCCAAGTATGTAGATTATTAACGCTCAACTTGGCAACGAGTGTCACAGGTTCAAGCCCCGGCTTGCACCTCTGGGATTTCTTGATTTTATGTGCGAATCTCAATTTCAATCATGATTATCACTTGATCTATCGCGGAGAACACGTACAGCCGTCGGTCCTGCTCCTTATCGCTTTCCGCGGTCGTGTCGGCTACTATCTCATCGGACTATGGGAGCGAGGCAAGAGATACTACGATATTTCCCGCGTCTCTGTTGAGATTGCCCACCCTGACCGAAATTTGGTCAGGAGGACTATTATTATTGTATCAATTTAAAATCCTCCTATGGTATGTTATAGGTTGTCTGGGTGCTCTATCGGCGGGGGTCGCGCTGGCGCTGTCGCCGGTGACGGTGGCGCTGTGCGTGCGCAAGTCGACGCGCGTCACCGCGGTGGTGGGCGGCCTCGTTGCGGCCCTCGGCTGCCTCTTTACATCGTTCGCCACGCAGTTCCACCAGCTCTTCTTCAGTTATGGTAAGTTTACTATAGCATTGATTAGTCAAAGTCCTAATGGATGCTGTAAGCTCATGCGCGCGACATGGTCTTTATAAGTAAATATATATACCACCGAGAACATCGGCTTTGGATCCGAATGCCAAAGTCGAAACGAATGATGTTTACCTACTATTATATAATATCGAATAAATTTATAAGCCATCCGAATACCTAAATCCTTGAGGCGATTTCAATAATGTTAAGTAAGTCGACATGAATATGTCTAAAGTGGCGTTTGCATAACAGAAAAATACACGTGAAAATACAATGTGCCGCGCACTCTGACAACTCAATTTATTTCATCAGATTCATATCTTAAACTCGTATTTGAACTTCAAAGGTATCCGCCAATTTGGGTCCCAAGCATGATTCAAAAATAGAACCAGAATGTATTTCTTCTGACAACTCAAATACCTACCTATCGTTATTATTATACTAATTTAATCAAATAACATGTATTTTACTGGCCGCTTATAAATACGGTACCTACCTGCACAAATTTTCTGAAATACTTTTAATTGAAAGCTGTAAGTGCCTATGCATATAAAAACTTAGATAAATTTGTATTCGTATATCGTAATTTAATTTAAAAAAAATACCTTGCGCTGTCATATAGCGCCAAAAATATGTCTTATGTAAAACAACATAGAATTGATATAAAGGCTGTAGGTTAATCTTTCAAAAAATGCTTTAAAGACTCGCGAGACCGATTTTGATGAAAATTAAACTCTTCTCTCTTCTCTCATCTCTCAATCATTAGATTTTTTAAATTATTTCTCTAGCCAGGAATTGAACCCGCAAATTTTCATTCGCTATAAGAATGCATTGTTTCTAGGAAACCCTTAAAAGTTTCATAAACATAGTAAATTTGAAACAATCGTCAGTACGCTCATTCTATCTTTAAAAATCAAGTGTCGGCACCAGGCCAATATGAATATTAAAATTTAAATTGGTACGCTACCGCAGTATAAACTCACTAACATTCTGTACTTATAGTTTCAACTACAGTTGAAACTCAAAATAGGAGTATTTATTAGGATAATATTCCGTGAAATAGTACTTACCTGCCAACCCTTTTATAATTTAACAATGGGACTTCGTAAGTAGGTAGCTACATACCTTTAATTCGCATAAAATTATATGCGACTTCAAAATACAGAGTTAGTTCTTAGATTATAAACCCAGCAAATTCATGTCGCATTTTCACTTCATTTACCCACAACTGGGCCAAGCAACTTTCCTCTTTTAACTTATCCAATCCACGCAGCCACCGCGCCACATCAATGTAAATAGGAAACTGTAAAATGAACTTTCAGACCGATATTGGAGAACAATTTCTGAATGCAATGCACAATGATAGCAGGGTACGGATAACGACCGGCACTTCACACGAACTAACACACGCACACACAAGCAAATAACAGTAGTGGATAAACCCGATTCACCCCACACTAGTAGGTATTACCTATGTTACTATAACGTCGGATCTTTATTACCTACCCACATCACAACTCAGTCATAAAAGATAACTTTTTACGCAAATAAAAATAAGGTTAGATGTTACCATAATATTCTAGTCAAACTGGGTTAGGGTTATTGTTTCAAACTACGTCTACTTAGGTGCTTAAATTTCACGATTATTGCTCATATACCTAAGTACTTAATCACTGTTTCTGTTATGTACCTAAGAAATCAATCTATGTTATGTATTTTTAATAATTATGTGAGGTCAGAATTTCAAAAAAAATCTACCAAAAAAGTTCTCATAAACATCACAATTGTCATTTTGTTGGAAATAAAATATTTATTTAAAATCGACATAGAAATTCTGACTGCCTTTTGGTTTAAGGCTTATTTTCCCTTTCTGAATCACGAACGTGATATCTCAAAATCGCTGATAAAAATATTACAGACACACAAATAAAGATTTATCGTTCTATATTCAATACTTTCGAGAATTGAGCTGGGTTTTCATGAAAAGAAAATAAACGATACTTGTGTACCGCAATCCGATGCAGCCATCCCCAACAAACACCACGTGCTGAATAAACATGATTGCAATGTCGATGTTGAACACCTACTACATAAAACAGGGAAGACGCATTCTTCCAGCATTTTAATATTTTAATTTAGTAAGGCCAACTGAATCCCAATATACAGGTACAGGTACCTTCTAGGCAAGTATGCTCCATCGTAGATCTCATCGTCACTTACCATCAGGTGAGATCGAGATCAAATACTTGCCTATAATGTAATAAAAAAAAGGTACTCCTAGTTTGGTCAGTGGTACGATGCTACTGCATAGTTCAGTGATTTGGCTCATAGTGCGACCATTGGCTGACATCTGAATATCCGTAACACAGTTTCATTCCTAGCTCGGGAGTGGGACGATACTTATCTAGTATCAGACATAAATTATGCAACACTTAGTATAAAATAATGTGTGAAACTGCATTTAGCATCTTTTTATGGTAATTCTATTTTATTCAAAAAAAAATATTATCTTTCTACGCATTCGTTCCTTCTGATTAAATTCAGTTTGCGTTTCAAGACGATTGCAGAAGCTCGGCTATTATGTAGGAGTCAGACTCACATTATTTGCAGTTGTAAGCTTAACGCTAAAGCTGACGATTAAAGGCGTGTTTTTTTATCATTAAGTACAGAGTTTAGGAATGCCTGGATTAACTTGATTGGAAAGATGATTTGTTTATTTTGCTTTAATAAGAACAGCCACGCTAAATGAACTTTTCTATTGGTATGGACTTGTACCTTAAATGGGTTTAACAAAATATAGTTGTCTGGCTGATTCCACAAAGATTGAAATATTTTTTGTATTTATTTGAGTATATACTTAGTTCAATTAACATTTTCAGGAAAAAATAAGTGTAGCGCCCGGTTTACACGTGGACCGTTTACCAGTAAACAAATAACTAGAGTGAATATCATGGATTTTGCTTGCCCACTGTCTTAATGAGAATTTACACGGTTGTTAACTTACTTGATGATTGCTTTGGTACCTACCGTCATCCGAGCATAAGTATTTTTCTACATAAGTAGTTCAGGTTTAATAAAGCTCTACAAAAAAAATACCATCAGTGTAGTGCGTAGGCAGGTAGGTGTAACTGAAAGCTAGTGTCGTTTGATAAACGACCTCCCTGATGTATAGGCACCTACATTCACATATAAGTAGAGTCACTTATGAGAATTGATTTGTGGCACGTCAATTTACAGCTCCCCTTGTGAGACCTGATAAACGTTGCTATCCTGTGGAGTCATGTGCAATTTGCATGTGCAATTTGTTTAAATTAGAGCGAATAAAACTGTACGTCTACCTAAGATTTATAACTGCACATTTTTAAATTTACCTTATGAATGGCGAGCTCGTATACTATCATGGTCTCTACTACACCGACCTTAAGGTCATTTTCGCATGACAATACTTATCTTTAACGTTACGGCTTACTACGGTCCTAAACGTATATACCTACCGTACAAATGATTATTATCTTTAACGGGTAGGAAGTAAAGTCCTCGATAGTACCTATAGTACAATATACTCGTAGGGTAATTTAAGAATTTGATCTACCAGGGACGGTGGTAGGTGTGGGCGTGGGCCTGACCCGGGACTGCTCCACTCTGATGGTGGCGCAGTACTTCAAGCGAAGACGCGAACTGGTCGAAATATTCATCGTAAGCGGCAGCGGGCTGGGCATCTCCGTCATGTCCACTTTCATCAAAGGTGCCATAAGGTAAACAGAAATATGATGAGCAAGGAAGAAACCAACAAGAGAGCTGTTTTGGAGTTTGTTTTAATAGACATGTAGGTACGATGGAAATGGTGTGGCTGTATCCCAATATTTGACGCTAACGTATTGATTATGATAATCACTTGATGAACGGGATGGGCTAAAATTATGAGGAAACTTTTTGAAAGCAGCGTATAGTTGCCAACCCGGCACTGGGCCAGCTTGGTGGACTATGGCTTGAATCACCCTGGCATTAAGCTGCAGTGTGCCCAGCAAAATTGCAATAGAAGCCGCATTGGGACCAAATAAGTACAATTAGCTAAATGTAAGTCTCCTGCAGCGCACCTTTGTCGGCCTTCTCGTTCGGGTCTAACAGGCGTGTGTTGTTTTATAGATATTTATTCATTATTAGTCTAAATAAAGTTGCTATTTGCTTTTACAGAGCAATCGGCTGGCGACTAGGACTGCAAGCGGTAACAGTGGTCGTATTCCTAACGTTTATATTGGGCACCTTTTACCGATCAGCATCTTTATACCACCCGCAAAGAAGAGCGATATTGCACCTTAAGAACCAGAACAAGATTAAACGGAAGATGAAGGACAGGAATAAAGCTGATGATAGACAACCTTTCTTCGACTTTTCCACGCTCAAGTCGAAGACCGTGAGGATTCTGCTAATGTCGACTGGAATATCGGCGTTCGGGATCAACACGCCTATATTTTATTTGGCTTATCATGCTGAAGAAGAAGGTAGGCAACGAACCTCCTCCTAATCTTAATGGTTAGCATAATACCAGTAACTTGGCAAAATCCTGGTCATGTCAAAAATCTTATATAGCGTAGGACCTATCGTAATGTAATCACGATTGTGTTACTTACTAGAAGTGCCCGCGACATGTTTTTACGTCCTGGGAAAGTCCCGGTACGTCAAGATACGTCTCGGTATCTATCAATCATAATGCAACATTTCATAAAAACCTATCCAATAGTTTTCCCGTGATCCGCGAACAGACAGACGAAAATTCCAGAAATTTGGCCTCAGTGACGTATATACACCTGTGAGATATTAATTGTACAGATAGGTACATTTCTGTTATTTCGTACATTATATGTATAGATATTCCATGTACCTAGGTCTGGGTGACACTGCTGAACTACTCCAAGCGTACCTCGGCCTGGCCTGGGCAGTTGGGTGCGCGGCGTTTGGTCTGCTAGTGCGACAGAATTCGGCCGAGTGTCGCATCGCGAGGCAGTACCTCACACAGGCAGCCGTGTTCGGGTGCGCACTTGCCACCATGGCCCTCACCGCTGTCGAAGGATCCTATAGAGGATATGTCATGTTCGCATGGGTTTATGGTAGGTTCAATTTAAATTGTGAGGGGTTTCACAAGTGTCTTATATCCTCGCAAGACTATTGCCAGGGCCCTCTCTACCCGACCGCTGAGCTCTACCGAGCGCTGAGGATTTGAGGCGTAGGAGACGCTGGTGCCCATTATCAAACCTACACCGACTAAGCTGCAGTGGCTAGGGGGCGCCTGAGCTGTTTTAGAACCCCGGCGACAGATAAGCTAGAGCCTGCCTGTTGCTTTAAAGTCGTATTTTACCTACTGCAACTGTATTTATTTAGTCACCAGTTACTTAACGAGTCGATCCCTGCTAGATCTTGCAGGAGTTAAAGTTAATCTTTCCTGGATGTAGGGCAAAAAACACCCGCTATGAGTTGCGCAGTGACAGGCGTCACTAATTTTACATTATACTGTCGCTACATCACTCTATTATGGAGTTTCAATAGCTTATTAACATCTTCCCCGATATATAAATAGGTGCCTATATAGAATGGTATAGCTTGCCAGTAAGGGCGCCCCACAGCTGCTCACCGCAACAGATGCATGAGTACCTACCTACTTTTTGTTTGAAATTCGAGCATCCTTGGGTCCGTGTACCTACCGCAAGGGTTCATCCTGCCTACGTTTTGATACAAATTACACTGTCGTTTTATATGGATACTTAGGTAAGTAGTTATTTGCTAAGTAGTAAAAATATTGATTGCAGGTATATTCTGCGGCGGTTACCATTACTCGCTGAAGATGTATACGTACGAGCGGGTGCGCTCGCGGAACTTCGCGCGCACATGGGGCTTCGTGCAATGCTCTCAAGCCGTACCCATCGTGATTGGCGTACCTCTATCAGGTATCTCCTATCTATACAAATAAATAAAATTGGAGTGTCTGTTTGTAATATTAAAATAACCGGTTTTTACTAAGTGCATTTGGATGTATAAAGTACACGGTACCTATACCAAAACAACATTTTTTACAATTTTTGTCTGCCTGTCTGTCTGTTTGTTCCGGCTAATTTCTGAAATGGCTGGACTGATTTTGACGGGACTTTCACTGGCAGATAGCTGATGTAACAAGGAGTAACTTAGGCTACTTTTATTTTAGAAAAATAATAGGGTCTCACGAAAAAAAATCAAACCAATGTTTCAGCGCTGCGCCTGATTAAGTTTTAATAGCAACAACCTGCAATGCGTCCTGCGGGCTCAGAACGCGCAAGCAGGCTGTTGCCAACGGTTGTGTCTTTGTTAAATACCACGCGGACGAAGTCGCGGGTAACAGCTAGTATATAAATAATGATGTTCGTTGGTAAGCGCATCACTTGAGAACAGCTGCACTAATCTGAATCAAGTTTGTAGGGAGAGGACAATTTTGTGGGGAAAACTAAAAAAATCTATGGGATTTCACGAGGACAACGTCGGTCGGGTCGGCAGGTATAAAATAACTAAATATCGCAAGTTATAACCACGGATCGTAATGACCGAAACTCAGACTTGTTTAAAAGTTCAGACGTGACGTTGCCACTAGCAAAGTGAAACCACTTCTTCAATATATTTGTAGTGTTAATGTTACTACATACATAACATTTTGTCTAGTAAATGGTCCAGCATGGACTAAGAACTCCTGGACATCGTTTTGTTTATATATGAATGCATTAGTGTTTACATACTAGACCATTTTTTTTTTGGCTTCACTTGTAGGACACACCGTGTGGTATCTGAGTTTTCTAACAACTCTATGCCTGAACTAAGCAACGCTTTTATTATGGAGACTGGGGACAAATACTAGTAATCGTATGCTCAGAAATACGACAATCTGTACGATATAGGTATGTGTTTCGTTCTTGATGTTTGGTGTAATAAATAATTTCTTATTAATCTCCAGGTTACATAAACGTGGGGTGCGGCGGCAAGGCGGGCTACTACTTCAGTTCGACGTGCTCACTCATCGGGTCTCTGTCCCTCTTCTGTATAGATATTCATAGGCGCAGCGTTGCGCACAAACACACCAAGTATGTACTATCTTAACTCGATATATATTCTACCCACATAGATAGCGAATTGTAGATTGTGCATCATTAGTTGGTAGTGTATCTATATAGGAACTGCATTTTTTTTCTTAATTAACGATTAGTAACCTTATTACGCCATCACACGATTGAAAGGGCTTCCCCAAATGTATATTATATTAAATTTATAGAAGTTTTGTAACTATATCAAACGTCATAAACTACTGCGTACTAGTTTTGCTTTGCACAGCACTATTATATGACGTTTGATAACGTTATAGAACGTCTATAAATACGGGGTTTCTAAGTTAATGTTTAGTCCGTTTCCAAGTTGCTAATTAATGTTCAATGACAGAGAAAACGGCGGCACGGTGACATGCGAATCGACGTGCGAGCCATCCCGGCGCAGCCGCGAGTGCGAGCCGCGCACCGCCGCCGGCGCAGCCACCGCTTTAGGTAACCTGCACGCGTTGCTTTTATAACCTAAATACGTAGAAAACATGAGCTGGGTTAAGTGGATCTACCGGTAACCTACGATTATTCTTATGTATTACTTAATCTTCTACTGCCGGCGTTAGAACGACAACTGCTCCCCGAAACAGCTCGTAGAAACGCTTGATAGCGACTATCTAAATCGCCCGTTTTCAGTTCGTGACATGGCCTCAACATCTCTAATACAAAACATTATAGTTCTAGGAGCAGAATTAGTAGCCCCGGGCAGGGCGGGTCGCGACCTGCTGGACAACATGCGGCCCGGCACGCTCGGCTCGCCGCCGTCCAACGCGCCGCCCGAGCTCACCTGCATCAGCGAGGAGGGCGGCCTCGACCTCGAACTCGACCTCGATATACCCGAGCACCTGCTGGAGGACCTGGACTGTGGCGGTGACTGTATCACTAGTTGTAATAAGGTAGGTACCATCAAAAGGTATACGTACTAGATTTCACTGTGTTCCACTGAACTATGGTCTTCAGAATCACACTTGACATTTGCAAAATCCCCGTAAACTAAGTTCTAGGTACTAGTCTTAAATGTTTATGCCAGAACGGATCATACGAAGCTCAGACAAATTGGCCTGGACCTAGCTTCACGGTACGCCTCTGCGAAAGCTTTTCGCATTGCCCACAAGAGTAATAGGTATAAAAGTAAAATAATGTAGTGTGGCTAGGTTTTTCCTTACTACCTATGTGTGTGTAGACATGATTTTGCACTACTGTTCACGCATACGTAGTTGTTTGATGTACGTCTTAACGCACCTAGAGCAAGAATTGACAAAACAAAATCATTACAGCAACTAGCGCTTAACAATTCCTTTGTTATATATACGTACTCAAAATTACAAGGCGAAACGCGACCCGTCGCAACCTTGATACACATTTCACGGATCGGTACACATTCAAGCGCTTGTTTAAATACACATTACCTTGAACGTTTGTTTTCAGGTGGAAAATTATCTAATGTTAAGCGAGTATGAAAACAATCTGATAGCTGAGCTGCCGAACTTGAACGAGCGTCGTGGGCGGCGCTGGTCCATAGTAGTGGCCAACTCCTCGCCCCAATCATCCATCCCCGAACACCAAAACTCACCCGAAATTCACGCCAAAAACTCTCTTAAGTGGAAGAAACAGTGCCATAACCCAAACAACAGACTGATAACAGTGATCAACGAGGCGTCGCTTTAAAAATAAACTTCTAGTGAAAATAATGTTGAGACAATAAATAGAAAGTAAGTCGGTTGGTGTACGACGTATAACCTCATTAATTTATTTGATGTGTGTGAATAGTAGCGTTTGTGTATTGTTCAATGTAATTTATTAAATTATTATTACAAATATTGTGTACTTAGCTACTGTGGAACCCCCTAGATAATCAATGGCCCACATGGACTCGAGCAATTACACAAACACAACACACAACACCCACCTCTAAAACATATAAAAGCAAACAAAAAATACAGCCACCGCCTTAACCAATAACAGACTGCAACGTCAATAGAGAGTGTCAGGATCGCGAGAATGCATGAATATGATACAATAAAACAAATATTACAATGTAATAATATATAATATGATTGACATTTTTGTAATAATAACTAGTGAATACTGCACCAAAAATACAAAGGAACACAATAATTATTTACTACCGATGTGGAACCACAATATCTTCTAAGAACTGGGCGAAACAACGCATCGCTTGGAACAAGGCGGCGAGCAGGATAGAGAGAGACAAGCTGAGCAACTTTTGACTCTCCGTGTTCGCGATTTCGTTGTTGACAACGGGAACTAAACTCTGATTTGTAGCTACGCTAGGTATACGCATATAATCACAATCAACTTTACGATCATTTGTACCTACAACTTTCCTCTCACTCTTTGATAATGCGCACACATTATCGACATCACATGTCAGATCTATTACAATAAAATCGGAGACTTTTTTATCAATAATCAGATCTTTAGAGTCCGCCAGGTGGCACCTATTTTCGTCTTCAATGAAAACATTAACATCATTGGAACAACTCGGAATCTCATTCCTGCGTTCAGCACTTTGAGGTTCAAAAATTAGGCACTTCGTTATTAGTTCTTGTTTATCATCTACCGTTGAAATTAGAGTTTTAATTATGTTATCATTATTTATACTACTTACATTTAGTTTTAGCGAGTCGTCGGTCTCCTCGGACGACATACCACTATCGTTATCCTCCACGACGTCTGTCTTTTGTTCATTATTATTATGTGTTGCGACTTTAATGTTCGTGTTACCGAAGCTACCATAGACAGGAGAATTGGAAGCCGCGGTAGTCGCGAGTTGCGTGCCCGGCTCAGCGGGCACGGCCTCTGGTCAAGAGATCTTGCCACAAGTGATACTACCCTTTATGACGATTGTACTAGAGGTTGAGTCTTGAGCGCCGAATATACTATCAAGGTCGGATAATGATGCGCTGCCTAAAGAACAGTCTTCATCCAAAAGCGGTTCTGACCGTAAACCCTGAAAAAATATATTCACGGTGAGGTTGAATAATTTTTGTAAACACATATGAATGTGAAATTAGCTAAACAAAATTTGTTTAGTTTCAACATATTTATGAGAAACAAAATATTTTTGGGTGTAAATAGGGTATAGTAAGTCTGGAAACAAGACATATAATATTGTGGGGATAGATAGAAAAAAAAACGATGCGATTAAGTAAGTATAGGTAGGTACTATGTAAATCTTACCTCAGAAAAATATTCATAGTCCTTTTCAAAGGACAATATAAACACACAAAATATTATTGCCATCAAGTTGTTACATAAGGAAGTTACGACGAAACAGAAATATGATCCGCTAGGTCCACCTGAAACAATGGAAGAATAAATAACACTGATGGCAATTAAAAAGAAAAATATAAATGTCCCGCTCACACATTGCGGCCATGAGAAGGACGATACAGTTACTTTGGTCAAGTCTAGTTTATGAACTAATCATCAGAATAACTAATTATCAGAATCAAGCACGGTGACATCTTTTATTTACAAAATAATCCTTCAATCAGACCGAGTATTAATTTTAATCAGTATACAGCTTGCAGTTGCATAACAATCTTTCTAACCCAAGCTTATTGCATTGTTATGGAATCGTAGTATTGAAGTCATTTTTCACGATCGACGATTACTGTGAGAAAAAATCAAATACATATCTCTAAAAATTACAATACAGATATTCCGATTCGATTTTTTTTAAAGAACTACAGACAACGTGACGTCACCACAATCAGTCGGCACATGTGCAACAGAGAAAAGGCACGAACTCTTCCAGCGAATATCTTTGTAACATATTTCGAAAAATATTTTACAGTATGTTATAAAAGTATAAGTAAGCAGGTACATAGAATTCAAAACGAATATACACAATAATAGATAACTACCCCATTTACAAGAGTCGTTCTTTCAACATGTATAGGTTTTATTACACACAAAGAAAGAAGTCCATAGTATAAAAACGCTACAGTTATATTATAATCACGCTATTACGACAAGCCATAGGTAGCAAGGCAATTTTATATTACATAAAGAGACATTGGCTAGAAATATTTCAACATCAAAACGTGAAGATTGTTGTGTCATAATGTCCCTAATCGCTGACCTGGGCAAGTAGATTAGCGATTACAGTAAGTAATTGCATCAATATTGCGAGAAGCACAGATGTTTCGTACTGTCTGTACCGATAGTCGGGTTCGAATCATGGTACAAAAAAAACTTTGTGTGATAAGCACGAATGCTTGTACCAGAGTCATGGATGTTTACATGTGCGTAGCTACAATGAAGCAGAGGGTGGCAGCTACCCTGCCCTAACATGGATTCAAATGACAAATATAAGACCATATCACTACTAAGTGCTGATGTCAAGAAATTATGTGGCTCCATTGTAAAAGCGACTTTCCATTGGTGTTTTTTAGTTTTTTAGAGGAAGAAATATAATGATTCAATTTGAATTTCCTTGATTTGCCCAACCCTGGCTATACCTATGGATGTTTAATATCTATATAATAATGATTTACTGATATCGCCCCCAGACCATTGTACGGTACCCACAACACAAGTGTTGCTTAGTTTGGGTCCGTAAAGTTGGTGTTCGTCTTACGATATTATCATTATTATACTATTGTATTTATTAGGTATAATGTTTAGATTACTTACTCAAAGGCAAAAATGATGTCGCTATCCCAAATATTGCTATTATAATCAAAATAAGGAAGCTCACGTTCGCAAGACATTGCCGGAACACTGTTAATCGTTTGTCATAAAACAATGTCGACAAATATGTTGTGATGATGCACTGAAAAAATAAATAACGGTTCGTTAAAATTTGCTACTCAATACACAAATAGGTAAGAGATTTTGTGCGACTAACTTGAAACCCTGCTAGATGAACCTACCACAGACATACCCCCAAATTTATAAACGATTGATAAAGTTATAAAACATCTATAAATTCGGGGATAGGGTATTGGTGCAATGCCCATACAAGTAGGTCGTAAAACACAAAGCTTCACTAATCTGTATTGACGTTTGGGTTATGTCCACTCTGAATTACTATTACACTTGTTATGAGGCAAGCGGAAATATATGTTAATAAATGGGTTAACTTACGTCGGCAATAGGAATCAACACTAACTGACCCTAATTGAACCGTGTTACCTATATCCTTAACCCTAATAATTGAAATAGCTGGATTCCAAAATTATAAGAGTAATTCTAAACTGACCAAATCCTTACTGACATAAACAGCTATCTACATATTAGTATGAATACAATCCTAATGCCTAACTAGCCCTTGTAATGTCTTAGTGGTAAGCCATACACGGGTCACCCCTGAATAGGTGGAGGACTCAGGCCATAGTCCAACATGCTGGCCCATTGAAGGACTTTACACGGCTTTGGATCACCAAAGCGATCACGTATCTATAGTCGGTCTCTTAGACATCTTAGACATGTTTTCTCTTAATATCCAGTTCACAAGCGATAATCATTGCAAGAACCAAAGAAGCGATCAGGGGATAGAACCTGTGATTCTGGTTTTCGAGGCGAGCGTTGGACCAACTTTGATATCACTACCGCAAAATAATATAAAGTGCTTATATTATATCCACACTATTTCATTACAGTTTAAAACCAAGTGAAACAGAAAACAAAATTGACCAACCTGCATCCATATGTATAAAGTTACAAATCCACATATAAAAATATTCAGTGCCGTAAGGCAATGATTATCCACCTGCAAAACATTATATATAAATTATGTGTTATGCTGAGATCCATATCATACATTTTCATTGCTCATACTTGTATGTAGGTGTAAGTATACATATATGTATTATGAAACAAGATAATGACGAAATAACTTATTAATTAAACAGGTCAGGTAACAGAAGAGGCCTACGGCTGAAAAAAATGACAAATGAAATAAAGTATAAACTGTATATATTAACTGACTATAAATGTTTCTTCATATCTTTCTTTGCTCTATCCAGTTTCTAAAATCACTTTAGGCAGCTTTGACTGATATATATTGTTATCCATTTAAAGGGCCTTAAGTGTGAATATGCATTTGACGACAATTGATCAAAGCTCAATATGGTGCTTTAAGTCCCTTGGTTTAGAATGTTGTTGCATTTAAGTGTTCAAAAATGTATGGTTTGTATATTCCTGAAAGGTGTTATGAGATAACAAGCAATGGGCCCCGACATTTCCATGACCAAATAATTTCATATTAATTAATGATACTTACATAAAATCAAATATGATATGATTTAGTTGCAATATTAAAAATAATATAATATATTTTGTGTGATAATATTATATGCCATGATACCCAAGATAGGATTGTTTTCATATATTTAAACATTATTGTACAAGTCTTAAACATTTGAATAATACTTCCAGTACACATTTAATTGCAATAAGGAAATCATTTAAGAAGTACTTATTATATGCGACATTAACTTCATGTCTAGCAGTAGTTACTATTACCTTAAAAAAATATTCATAATAGTTTACTTATGAAATAATTTCATTCTTACCTTAAACAGGAAAAGAAAGAAGTATAATATCAGGAAGCCCAGATATAGGAATGAGGCTGAAAAGGAAGCTATTCGATTCGCAAATGAAGTTACATTTGGGTTTGGTGTTAGTGAGCCAAGTATATGTATATGCTTGTATCTCTCATATATAATTTTGCCAGCTGCAAAAAAACACCTTGTTAGCACAAAATTATTAGTCATGTCCAACAATAAACAAACATTATTTTTAGTAAAGAAAAAAACATTCAGTTAGAAAGAAAAAATAAACAATGACACTATGACGGACATGTGACAATTAAAGGCAGGTATGGTAAAAATGGAATGGATAATGAAAGCCTATATTGGTCCAATTTATATTACCACTGAGCACAAAAAAAGGTGTTGTCAATTCACCTAGTCATAAAACCACTAAGTGCATACTTAATTATAACACAAGTTCTGGAGCATGTATAGCTCTTGTTCAATTCAGGTTATCTCTTATTAATTTTGGATTTTTTCTGTGAGGAGATTTGTTCTTTCAGAAGGTTTGTATATTACAATGTCAAGCAACATGTAGGTCTAAAATACCCATGCAACACTTTCAAATAACGTGATTGCAATGTCCACACATTTTGTGCACAAAACTTGGCAATAAGTATTTTATTTAACTAATTCAGTGACAATAAATAATTACATCTAATGATTATTGTACAAATTTAGACTGTTAGTAGGTATGATAAAAAACATAATACACTCCATAATTTAAATTTTAAATATAATTGTTAGAATGGTTTCTATTGAGTAACTGGTGGAATCGGTTGCAATGAATATTTCTCAATTATTATGAAGTGAACAGTATCACGAATTTTTTGGCCATCAAGCAATAAATCATAATATAATACACAAAACAATACAGTCACACCATATCACTCCTGTACATATAAATTTCAACACAAGATTTATGTAATAGATACAAATCCCTCTCACCTATTGCTCCGCTGGCTAAAAACAAAAAAGCAAGGCCAGTATCCAACGAATACGACACTTGCGAAACTTGGAAACAAACACTGAAAAGTAAAGAAAAACTTATCATTTCACATACCAAAAGTGAAAGTACTAATCACAGATTGACTATCGAATAAAATTGGGTGATCTTAGACTTTGTGGATCTAATTTATCTACTAGCACAACTGACTTGACTTTTCCTTATTGAATAATTTCTTTATTCATCTATTTCCTTGATAATTTCAGTCAGTAGATAAATCAGAAAACCAGCGTTATTACATTTTAATTCAGCCACATATTATACTCACGATACAACGTATGTAGCAGATAATATAATTAATCCACACTTAAATATAAACATATTATACTCGCAAAAACATAGAAGACACCAAAGAAAATAATCTGTTATAATAATAAAATAATTTATATTTTGACAGACTTCTACTATCTGCTAGTCACAGAACCACTAGTTCTCTTATTATTCTGTGTCACAGAACACATATACCGCGTTCGTCAATTTCGTCATGTCAACGTCGAGTCTCATTCTTCTTCTTTTTAATTTTGCCTATCAGCTACAAAATACTTCCATTCTTGCCAGTGTCAAGTAATACTATTATTCGTTATTTTAAATAATACAAGCAACCCTGATATAATATTAAAGAGACACATTTTTTTGAAAATACAATAAAATTGTTCACCGTTCAATTTCCCGCCAAAAAGCTCTTTAATCTGTCTGCTCAATTCTCAATCTACAATCTGACTTCTTTGAGTCGAGTTTTGCTAGATAATAATTGTTATAATGATGATAAATATATTATCCCCTATCCGTTGATACGGATTTGATTTGATTTTTAGATACTTTACTATATATGTAAATTTTCTGTATTATTGTTTTTAAGCCCTTCTTTACAACTTTATTTTCGCATTTCTAACCCGTTTTAGCTTCGCATGTAACCTCTCTTTAAACAGTGAAACAGTGTGGTAATAACACTCCCGGCCCTCTTGCCTTGTGTCTGGGGCGGGCCGCGGGACTGATACATGAGCCAGTAGCATTGCTGTCCCGTTTTATCATGACACGGAACAAGATATAAGTGGGACGAGAATAGGATATAGAATTTGGTTCATATATTATTTTACTCTTTGATTTGGTTCAACTTTTTAGTTGGACCGCTTGGTTTATTTATTTATTCTATAGCATAGAGAAAATAACGCTTCTTCCATAACTTTTTGTTCGTCTTTGCTCGTTTGACAGTTTTATTTTGTGTACAGTTTTGTTTTGGCGCGAGATTTTTGTCATTTATTTCGTAAAGAAAGAAGGCGATCGTACACCACCCTCATAAAGCAACGAATACATTTTGTATTTTAAGATAGTTGTTATTCATTTTCCAGCAATGTCTTCATTACAACCTATACACGCACTAAGTTTGGGTAAGTTGGATTCTAAGTTAAATTAGGTACATCTGATCTGCTTTTATTTTTAACTTTTATGTAAGCATACTAGGTACTTACCCATTTGTTATTAGGCTGACTCTCTTTATTTCATGGCATTCACGTTCATCCAGGCCGCGAGTATTAAGTACGTGCTAATGTGCATATCTACTCAGCCAGTCCCTTTCAGTTGACCCACAGCTTTGAATTAGCAAGGCTTGTAAACCAATTTTAAACAATGATGACAGTGTTTCATCTTGACACGATTATATATTTTTTTACATTGTTTACTAAAATTTTAAGTCAATTTGTAAAGGCCCACCTTCACCTTGCTATATGGGTAAAAGTGGGTAGGGAGAAACATGTATCTCCCTACCTGTATCTTGTTGCTATCCTAAGAAATAAAAAACTTTCTAATGTACTTACTAAAGAAGGTTCCTACCTACTTGAAATAGATAAAGTACTCTACTTACTATAAGTAAGAAATATTTAATTAATGATACAATTAACATTTGAGCATGAGCCTGATATGCATGAGAAATACCTACCTTTAATAGAACTCAAAGCCCATGCCCTAAATTGATAGATATTTTATAACTTTATCAAACCTCTTGTAGTGCACAAGAGTTTTGCTTTACGCAGTACTATATGATATTTGATAAAGTAATAAAACATCTATAAATTCAGAGGTATTATGTATTAATTTGTGTTGAAATTAGTACATATATAGATACCATTGTTAGTTATCCTGCTTAAATTAACCATTATTTAGATAATTTGTTGTAAGCTTTATTATATTTTTGTTTTAACTAATGAAAAAAAAATCTAAGGAGGAAGGAGGTTCTCAATTGTAAACGTATATACATAACATATATTTGTATTTTTTTATGTTTGACTATGTATAACTTTTTTTAAATATCTTTACAGATTCTGTTCAGCAGCAGGCATTTGTTAAATATTTTAATTCTTTACCAGAGGTAAGTCAGTAGCTCTATTTACTTAATTAAATATAAAATACAATTACATTAGCTGTGCTTGTGACAAAATGGAAAGCTCCATTTCCCAGGACATCCAGTGGTGAGTGGCCCAGCTATCATTATGCCAAGTTTCATCAAAATCTGTGTAGTCGTTTTCACATGATTTGCAAGCAGACAAACAAGATGGACAAAAATTCAAAAACTTCCGAATTAGGTACGGTTATCGAAAATAATATTTAATATTTCGACACAACCGATCTACAGTTTTATATGTATAGATATTATAGTAATAATATGCTTATGTGTATAACACAACATTTATTAAAGTAGGTACCATTATGTTATTTTAACATGTTTAAATAAATTGTTACCTATGACTAGTTTAAAAATAATCATCTAAAGGCTAGAATAATGCTTTTTAACCTTTGAACCATGAATAAACCTTATCTTTAGCATTGACAAATTTATTGCCTACAGATTTCCAGAACCCGGGATTTTCAGTTACATGTTCTGGCGATGGTTCTATTAGAGGGATCTTTGGTTGTGTTGATTGTAAGTTGATGTTTTGTAGTGGTTCAATTGGTATTACCTCCATTTTCTCTGGTCTTGGCCTCCAGTCTCCCTCAACTTGGCCAAGATTGTCTAAAGGTTCATGTTTGTTACTTTGTTGTTGTTCCAAATTGCCTGAATTTCCTTGTTCAAATTCATTAAATCCATGTTGATTATAATTGTCTCTTCCTTTCCCAGCATTTAGCTGATGCAATTCATGATTTTGTTCATTTTGGTGCCTGATGTGTTGGCCATGGTTCCAATGCTGATTTCCGAAATCTTGTACATTCTGTTGCTCTATGTTCGCATCTAGATGCGTAACATCTTGTTCATTTTGTTGGTCTGAGTTTTCATCTTGTTGGCCAAAATCCTTTAGATTTTGTTGATCATCATTTTTATCTTCTTGCCCAATGTCTTGTATGTTCTGTTGCTGTAAGTTATGATTCAATTCGCCATAGTTTTGTACATTAAGTTGCTCAACATTTTCAATTTGTTTCCCAGAGCCTTGTAAATTCTGTTGCTCAAAGTTTTCATTTTGCTGTCCAAAGTCTTGTAAATTCTGTTGCTCCATGTTTTTATTTTGTAGCCCAAAGTCTTGTAAATTCTGTTGCTCCAGATTTTCATTCTGTTGCCCAAAGTTTTGTTCATCCTGCTGCCCCAAGTTTTCATTTAGTTGGCTGAAATCTTGCAGATTCTGTTGATCTAAGTTCTCATTTTGTTGACCCAAGGCTTGTACATTCATTTGCTCTATGTTCTCATTTAGTTGCCCAACATTTTGCAGATTCTGTTGATCTAAGTTCTTATTTAGTTGGCTGAAGTCTTGCAGATTCTGTTGATCTAAGTTCTCATTTAGTTGGCCGAAGTCTTGCAGATTCTGTTGATCTAAGTTCTGATTTAGTTGGCCGAAGTCTTGCAGATTCTGTTGATCTAAGTTCTCATTTAGTTGGCTGAAGTCTTGCAGATTCTGTTGATCTAAGTTCTCATTTTGTTGACCCATGGCTTGTACATTCATTTGCTCTATGTTCTCATTTAGTTGCCCAACGTTTCGCATATTCTGTTGTTCTATGTTTTCATTTATTTGGCCAAAATCTTGTACATATTGTTGCTCCATGTTATTGTTCGGTCGCTCAATGTCTTGTATATTTTGTTGCCGAGTGTTTTCATTTTTCTGGTGGTAATTTTTTTGGTTTATATTATTTAAATCTTGGTCTTTCACATGTATTCCATGCGCTCCCAAGTTCTGCGAACCATCAGTGTTCTGTCCTAAGCTGTCTATATTGTTTTGGCCTAAGGTTTCTAATTCTTTTCCAAGTACTTGAAATATTTGTTCATTGTTTTGAATAGAAATAGATTTTTCTGTATTTTGATTGCTAGATACAGATGAAGGCAAATTGGATACAAAAGAAAAGTTCCTACCATAGCTTCCCAATCTCTTTCGGTCGACACTGTCTTTATCATCAATTTGATCGTTTGTATTTGTGATTCCAACTGCAACAGGAATATAGTGGTTTTTATCAATATCGGGATAGTTTGGCGTTTTTTCTGTTACATCGGCGTCAGTTTGACCTGATAAATCTTCCGGCCCGATATCTCCGCGTCCTATATCTTGAGGCCTTACTTTATCGAAGTCGTGTGAAGTTTGAATATTGTTGAATTTTACTGTCTTGTTTCCGTTTTCATCGTACATATTAATGGAAGGTGCAATATTATGCTGATATAAATTTGTTGTATTCACATGATCTTCTTCATAATACTTTTGCTCATGCCTAGAAGTTTGATAGGCACTTTGAGAACTTGTATATTCGTTTGATAAATTATATTTTTCAACATGTGACTTATTACTAGATGCTTCTAATTGCTTTTCAATTTTATCAAATTTGTCCCACAAGTTAAATAAGCCTGAATTATGTTGTGAATGTGACTGAAAATTTTGTGACAGGTCCTCATTATTTCTAGTTAGTTCCTGGCTGTTATTTTGTGTGTAACTATTAGTGTCCACATTCCAATTGTGTCCATATGTGGACTGAATTTCCTGTGTGTCATAGCTATTTTGTAAATGGTTTGTTGATGTCTGATCAGCCATTGTTTGTGCATTGTAATTACCATTTTGCATTGTTTGTGTATTAAGCTTGTCCCATATAGTTTCAACTCGATGCTTATATTTGTCATCCTCATTTTGTAGTGACTGTGAAGAATTGCCTATTTTATTTAATTGTGGTTGCTGATTCCACACATTGTGATGTGTATGTATAGTCGGAATATCCAGATTTTGGTGTTGTGACATTTGTTGATCTGTGTCGTAATCCCAGTTATTAAAACTTTTTTGATCATCTTTTTGGGGCCTGGTCTTCAGTTTATCCCATATATCTTGAGCATTTTGTTCCGGTGTATCTAGATAAAGGGGGGTTCGTTAATTTTTATGTATTTGTGATGAATGTAAAACTAAGTGTAGATATTAAAAATAGTGTGCTTTAGTATAGTTAATGAGATAATTTAATCACCAATCACCTTTCTATATTTATCTGCAATACAACAAATGTTTGTCTTTCTATACTTACTGTTAATGCTACATACGGCTTACATTACCAACTATACTTACCTAATAGTAGTTTTAAAATGAGTTATATTAAACGGATTCTGTATGTGTATAATTGGGTGTAATAATAAGCAAAACGTTTATTTACTCTTCAAAAAGGTAGGTTCTAAAATTTGGTACTATACCCTTGAGGTAAATGTAACTCCAATCGTGCCCATAATAGTTCATTCAACATACAAATGTAATTTAGAATGTTATATGTATGTCATTGTATCTTGATTTTTATATCACAAAATCTATAGGACTACTTTCTACAAGTACCATAAGTATTGATAAAATTTACCAATTAGAATGCATATAAGTATATAGTAGTCTATATTTTTAGTCCATCACCATTGTAGGCATCATAAATAGTAATATAATATACATAACATAATCATGTAAATTAATGATAATGATGTTAAGTAATAATGTCGTGAGTATGAAAACTAAAAAGCCAACACCTGTTATTTACAATAAAAAAATCTTAATTTTATTATGGTTTAACAAGCTTGTTTAATTTTATATTAATCTTACATTTTAGATTTATTGCCACTTACGATGAGTCTGTTGTCCGAGATCCTCTGCCCTGTCCCAGGTATTTTGATTTTGTTGATTCCACTTATTTTCCGCTTGTTGACCTAAATCTGGGTATTTATCCCATGTGTTCTGTGACTGTTGTCCTAAATCTTCTAATTTATCCCATTTTTGAGATTGTTGACCAAGGTCTTCTAATTTACCCAATGTATTTTGGGGATATTGACCAAAATTATCTAAATTTTGACTATGCTGACCAAAATCTTCTGAATTTTGACTTTGCTGACTAAAATCTTCTAAATTTTGACTTTGCTGACCAAAATCTTCTAAATTTTGACTTTGTTGCCCAAATTCTTCTAAATTTTGAGACTGCTGACCTAATTCTTGCTGATACTGAGCTGCGTCGTATGAACGAGCTACGCGAGCATGACCGCATATGTCATCACAGTCTACTTGACTTTGGTGGTGAGAACCAGAACCATAGGAAGCGCTCTTTGTTCCAGCGGAGAGTCGTTGAGGTGACTGGCCATCATAATAGCCAGAGGCCGGTTTTATTACGTAAGGATCTCCCTGACGTTCCCATGATTTGTGATAGGAATATGAAGACTGATAACTTTTAGGTTTTTGTGAGTTTATACTTTCAACTTGGCTATTCAAATCTCCACTAGCTGCTGTGTTGTAACCATCTTGCGTATATGCGTTTAAATGAGAGCCGGATGATAATTGCTGTTGTGCGTTTAAGTCAGACCGGTAACCGGATTGACTGGACGAAGATTTTACATTGGCGTTGTAACCACCGTACCCGTGAGTCAAATGGGCTCTTTGAGAATCTGACGCTACTCCAACATACTGCTGGTTCGAGCTACGTCCGTGGCTGTCTTCATATAGTTCACTATTTTGGGACAATGGATTTTCAGTTGGAATTGATAAAGTAGGGGGAATTGTATTGTGCCTCTCCCATTCTTTACGATAACTGTAAGATGATTCATAATGCTTAGCGTCGTTAGCAGGTATGTTGGCGTTATTGTGGTTAATGCTGCTTAGCACTTCAGCCTCACTGTTTGCCGAACTTAGGCCATATGTCGAAGACCTCTGATTAGCATCGTAAGATGAGGCTCTTTGACTAGCATCGTAAGATGAAGACCTCTGGTTAGCATCATGAACTGAGGATCCTTGAGAAATGTCATAAGTTTGAGCACCAATAGGTATGGCTACTCTTGTACCCGGACGGAACACTATCCTCACTGGTACAGCACTTATCAGCCTGGTGCGTACTTCTCTATCAGAGTTCCCAGATTGTAAGTTAGCATCGGTATTGCTATAGGAAGTGTGAGAATTGTAGCCTGATTGAGAACGATGTCCTGAACTGTTTTGTTGTCCATAGTCATATGCACCGGTGCCGCTTTGGGAATTTTGCAGGGCTTGCAAATCAGCAGCTTGATAATGATTCGTTTGTCCCGCTGCGCGATATCCACCGTGACTTTGAGATTGTGTATTGGCATATGCGCTACTGTCATACCCAGTGGACCCTGAAGACGATTGCAATGAAGAGGACCGCAATTGAGCATCACCGTAAGACGCGCCTTCTTGGAAGTTACGACCTGCGAGATTACTTAGATCGTAGTGTCCCGATCCGTAGACACCTCGAGAGTTTGCAGCAGTGTAAACGCTTCCAGTTCTTGTCTTGGCTCCATCGCCAAGTTCTCCGTCCACCTGGTTAACGAGGCCACTCATTTGATGCTGAGCTAGCGAGTCCATATTATGTGCACGTTCGTAATTTCCACCCATATTGCCCCTCTGGGCACCATAGTATCCAGACTTAGATCCTTCGTCGGTTGAACTTCTTGAAAATTTGAAATCTTCTTTTTCTTTGTATACTTCGGGTCTTGCCACGGTTAAGGCCGTAACCGCAGCCAAAATTAGAATACGTCTCATTATGACGACTTTACTCAGGCCTGAAATATAAATAGAAAATCTTATCAAGATTATCCAACAATATAAAAAAAAATATTCTGAATCGTCATCAGTCTCGTTGTTACTTAAATGTAAATACTAGTATAAAAATCATTCATTAACTGGGAGTTGTAGAATACAACGGAATAATTGACTATATTAGTAGTAACTGTGAAATAACAATTTCGAGAAAGGAAGTACATAAAATAACAAATTCAATATTTTTTTATTATGTAATTAATTATGTTTCTTCTATATGTATAGCAGAATTTGAGCATTTCATAAATAAGTATACATTTTTTTAAACCTTCACTTGTCGATGGCCAATATCTGTATTAAGATTCTGGCGCACCTATTGGCCTAGGAATCCATCGTGTGGATGCGAGGACCATGATTCCGCAAACATCCTCTGATCAGTTTTGATAACCCCACAACACGGCAATTTTGTGTAAAATATCTTCCAAGGCGACCATAAGCCCCTTTTACGTGATGGTCATAAGCATTTGCCAGAGCTATTAACACAGATATTGGACATCGTGAAGTGAAACCTTTATGAATCACATTTTATGAGTTAATATACCTACACATTTTATTACACGATAATATTTTCTGACTTATTATCATATAAAAGTGTTCACTTACCTATTAATAAATTATCTATCACTATTAAAGTTAACACCACGACCGATGCGTGTCCTATACTGACATCGGTCGACCAGGACGCGCCAATTTATTGAGCTTTAATTTTCTATCTGTCGCGCGATAACCTTACGACCGGGCATGAGTGATATTTTATTCTCAGAACTACAGGCCTGCAAAATACAAAACATACGTATTTTACTAGGTACCTACTTATAAACTTGGAAGTCTAATAACCTTGACTTACCAAATGATCACACAGTTATTTATATTAGTGATTGTCAAGCATTAGGTTTGTGTAATTCGGTATGATTCAGTGGTGTTATGACTTCATTCTGACTATTAGGTATAAACAGTGCAGCCTAACGAAGGCGTCATATTGTCTCCTCAAGTCCGATTTGAATATGTCTCCGTAAACGTTTTTTACGTAATGTCGCCAGTCGAACACTCCAACTGTAAGATCCCAAACTAAGCAACTCAACCAAGAACCCTGTATTATAGGTACCGTACAATGGACTGGGCGAGATCCGGGTATAGAATTAGTCATATAGATATCAAACATCCAAGACTCTGGTACAAAGTTTTGTGCTTATCTCACAAAATTTGCCCCTACCCGGATTCGAACCGGCACAGAGAGCAGGGTAGCGCACAGCAGGTTTTGATAGCCTTCTTACTGAAAAATAGAAAATGAGGAATTACATCCGCATATCTCTGATAGTATTAAGTCCCAAAGTAGGTAATACTTTATGCGCGAGCCTGTTTCTATTTACCTATGACTATTATATATTTACCTATAGGGTGGTCTTTCTGGGTTCAAGGAAAACACAATTGATTCGGAATGGACTGAAAATGGCATTAACCTTGTAAATTTTTACTATTCCAGTATGCTAAAACTGTCGACGTTAGAATTGTCTTGGCACACTTGTGGCCCAAGCTGTTTGTTATAAACCGAGGACTTGCCTATAAACTTCTTCAAGTACAGTAATAGAAAACCCATACAATAAGGTTTCATTGTAACCATTATAAAGCAAAAAGAAGCTCCAGTATCTTACCGTTCAGTTAGTAAACAATTCTCTTAAACCGTCCATATCGCCTTCTTACTCGTTAGTGTGATGACCTGTGTAATTTATCTCTGATTGCGTACGTTTATTTTGTCAAAATAATAAGTAACTAGATAATCTAATTTTGTGCAAGTACTATCCTATAATTCATTTTTTTTGCCTACTTATAGCATTCCTGCCAAAAAAATACTGAACGCATAAGTAGATAAATTTCAGAAACAGATGATCGGTGGCCTAAACACAATAATTAACGTAACGTTTATGTCCGGCGAAAGATACAAAATATGAAGTATCTCTACGAATTTGGGGGTTATATATTACTTTAGATTCGAATACTTAGTAACTATTATGAGGAAAAAAGTATTAGTACTTATAAAAAATACGGTTTCAGATATGACATTGCTCTCATTAAAAATTAGGGCATCCAGCTCAGAGGAAAAGTTCACATTTAAATAATAATACTTGACGTTTGTATCAACACGGTTTTACGCACTTATTTATATTTATTATTGCCAGTTATCATTATTTCCAGAAGTTGTCATTTTATTATGTATGCCATGTTTCTTGTGATTATGAAAGAAATAAGCTTTTAAAAAAAGAACACTGCTTAAAAATATGTTGTTTTTAATGTTTAAATGAACGAAAAAAAAAGTCTGGTAAAAAAGACCTTATTATTTCTCTAGGCTTCTTTCTTACTCTTGATCAACTGTCAACTCTGAAACGGGTTGTAGGTCGGCAGTTTTGAAAAGGTATAGTTTATACCACATTCTGAGCCGAGAACCGCATCTTTATCAAGGTGCTTTTCTCTTTACCGTTTACAATCGGCTAAGCAAAATTATCTCTCTCATTAAAGAATAAATCATTTAGCTTATTCTTGTTTTGGGTATCGATAGAATTGCACCAATTTTACATTTAAAAATACTACCCCGCACAAAAGCAAGCAACCTACCTTCTTATCTAATCGACGGTAATGTGAATAGATAACTTAATTTTGTGCCTAGAGTAAAAGTACCTGCAAGGGCGCTTATTATAATTTTTGAACGTATTCAAATACCGATCGATTTACTGGTGGTAGGCTTCGGCCGTGGCTAGTCACCACCCACTGAACAAAGCCATGTCGCCAAGCGGCCTAGCCGTGTTCCGGCATGATGTTCGGTGCTGCCATTCATGGATGGCGGGTCAGATCAGCTGCGCTGCATGTGCCTAGTGAATGTAGCGTCTCGATCTACTGCCGCCTTCCTACCTAGGCCAGTAGGCTCCATCGTAGATCTCATCGTCACTTACCATCAGGTGAGATCGAGATCAAATAATTGCCTAGAATGTAATAAAAAAAAAAAAAAAAAAGATCGAGTGATCGAATGATTTCACGCTTTCACTTTGGTCGCTATGTGAAATGTATGGAGAAATTCGATCACTGGTCCGGTATTTAATGCAGTCAAAACTCGAGCCTAAGCTACGAGTATAATAATTAAAATCAAGGTGTTTTTTTCCAGAAACCGGCAACCACAGTGAGGATATTCGACCGCAATGATTACTACAGCGTCCATGGCGTTGACGCAACCACCGCAGCGAAGGAGGTATTCACCTCGGTCTCCAACATCAAGAGGATGGGCCTTGAACCAAATCGTCTCGACTACCTCGTGCTGTCAAAAGGAAACTTTGAAATTTTCATAAAGAAACTTTTGTTGGTGAGTTAGATCGAATATTATAGGCTGGGAAGATCCGTTTTCGATACCCTTTCTTATGATTGCAAAATTTTAATCCCAAGGAAATTTCATCTATACAAATAAATAAAATTGGTGTGTCTGTTTGTAATATTAAAATAACCGCTTTTTACTGAGTGCATTTGGATGTATACACGGTACATATACCAAAACATTTTTTTTTTCATTTTTGTCTGTCTGTCTGTTTGTTTGTTCCGGCTAATCTCTGAAATGGCTGGACCGAAACTCCCTTTATGCTGGAATCTTGAAATTTGATACCAAATATGGTTTCGTAGCACACGTAAAGCAAACAGTCCGAAAATCATGAATTCCTAATTCTTATTAATTCCTCATAAAATGAGAAGTTAACGGAACATAATATTGGGGCTCATATAATCATTTTACACGGTAATAACGGTAGGATCAGAAACCTCAGGGTGCGAGTCGTACTCGCACATTTCACCTATGGGACACTAAAGATAGGATTAGCGGGAGTTCGTAGGGACGAGAAGTTATTATATTATTGTGGAGATTAATAATTCAGTGTCAAACATTCAAGAGATATAAAAGAACATTGAACTGTAAGTCGCATACACGATATAGAAAAGATAAGGTCAATGTTGTATCGATACATGCGCTGTGCATGTGCTTAGTTATATACATTTATTTTATGTAAATACTTGTAACTACATTAATTCTATATATCCAAGGATTCAAGCTCTTCATTTTTTCCAAATTGATTGCAGCTTTGTTGCCTAAATATAACTTGGTTATTTTGTTAATACTGAGAATACAATAAAATGTATACCTAATAGTACAGAAAATATAAAAGTAAACAATCACGGCCCAATAGGAGTGGATGTAACTTCGCTTGTATGAAATAAAATTGTCTCTTCGCCATGTTAGTTAATTCCATTAAATCAGACTGAAATGATTTCTCGTATGCTATCCATTAGATTCCTACATCTCGGATAATTAACACGTGACCTTAATCAAAGCCAACCCGAGGATGCTCATTAGCACCGGTCCTCAGTAAACATGTATCATCTTAAACACGTTTTCAAACTTATAATAACTACACGCGACACAAATGATTAAAAGTATATTTAACTCTTATGTAGGTATACATAAGATACATTACATTGTAATAGTTTATTATTACATGGCTGGAACTAAACTAACAATGGAAACCCGGTCGTCCCCAGCCTAATGTTTCACCGCAAAAAATAAAATAAAAAAAATGAGATATGTAAATATATTCACACTGTGTTCCAAGAAACGCGTGACCTGTTTACCCCACCTCTGGGCATTTTTGGACCCAAATTGTGGCGATATTTTAGGTTAAAAATATAATCTCATTTTTTTTAACTAATAGTGGAGTTAAGTTAAAGATTTTTATTTTTGTGTTCACTGATACTAAAACAAATTTAATAATCTTTTTAATAAAAATGAAATGATGTTCGTTGGTAAGCGCATCATCTCAGAACAGCTGAATCGATATGACCATGTTTTTTTAAGTGTTACTAAATTTCCGTATCAGGATTGTAGAGAAAGAAAAAAAAAACTTTTTTTGACAGGACTACGTCTGCCGGGACGAATATGACCCGGCCATAAACTAATATAAAAACATAAATATCATAAATAACTAGTTATAAATCTGCTGCACTTGATTGCTTTTTGGCAACCCTAAAGCTTGGACTTTAGTTTAATCAAACCCAAAAAATGTGTCCAAATAAGGGCAACCGCAAACGTGAAAATCTTCCCTCTGTAAAATTCATATTTACAGGTAAGACGTTACAGAGTAGAAATATATGTAGCGGAGGGCTCAGTGAAAAGCTGCGATTGGTCGTTAAAGTACAAGGGCTCTCCGGGTTACTTGTCGCAGTTGGAGGAAGTGCTCGGCGAAGGACTGGGTGCATCCGACCAGAACACGCCCTGTCTTATGGCTGTTAATATCACAACTGATAACGTTACTAAGGTAATTGTCCATTCGCGTGAACTTTCGGTCCATAACTATTCTTTTAAATCCTAAAACCCGATATTTCCAAACATTTTGATCCAGGTCATAAGACATCTCGCTATGATTCCGAGCGATTTATGTAAAAAAAAAACAGATGACATACATTATAATTCTTCTTCGCAATATATTTTTGGAACGCATAGGCTGATTTTAGAAGTCATTGGCGAATGGAGACGAAAAAAGCGATAACTAGTACACCGCTCGTCTCTGCTCTCTTTCCGCTAGCCAGAATCCAGGGTAACTTAGCTATCTATGACCCAGGGCCGGCTTCTCGGCGTAGCGTGTGTCATCGCCGACGATTACCAGGTGTCGGTCGCAGAGTTCACCGACGACGATCTCCTAACGGAGTTGGAGACGATCACTGTACAGATGGCGCCCTCCGAGTGTCTCATACCCACCAGCGAGCACGATGACGTAAGTGTACCCACTGTATGATGTTATACTTGTTCAGATGTAGGCGTTATTCGGTATTATCACACTGGGCACATATCACACACAAGGATTCAATTAAAGATTAAAAGTAATGTCCCCCATAGACGCAATACAATGTTAATCTAAATAAATCACCCAAAATTGTGTGTCGAGTAAGGGTGTATACCGAATACTCCAACACAAAATTGGTTTGTTTGTATTTGTTAATGGTATGGCAACATTTGACAGTTTTCCCACACTAAAACACAAAAAAAATACGATCAAGGTTCCATTGTCATTCCAATGCGAGTCAATTATGTTAGTAGACTTAGGTTGAAAGCCAGATGCGCTCGAAGTTAGCTAAAGCTGTTTAGCAGCTACCCAGCTAATGGGTACTAATTGGTGAAGTAATGAAGTCCCGGTACCCACCCACCTGCGTGGACTTTATGGATAAAAAGCTTATTGATATTTTAGATTATAATCTATATCTTTACCATTTTAATTGGAATCTTCTCAGCAGTTTTTGCTCCTTTTTTATACTACGAATATCTGTTTGGTCTGAACGAGCCTCTATCTAGCTTATGGACATTATTATATTGATAACAATTTACCCGTAACCGTTTAATTAACAGTTGCATCATCTTTTTTTTATATTTCGCGAATGTAAACAAATTGTAAATTTAAATGTTATTGTTAGTTATTATGTATATGTATCTCATGATCACCCGTAAACAGAATCGATAAATGACAACATTATCCATAGAGGTACTTATGAAATATTACATGAATTGTACGAATATTATTTCCGGTTTTATGCAAAGATATAACGAGATTTGTTGACCAATGCTTATTGTCAAAAATATCATTGCCTATAATATAAAAAGTATAGGTTTAAAAATAAGTTTTCAAATGCCTGATTGATACCATTATTGGCCAAAAAATAGGTTTCATTGAATTATAAAATATTAAGCATTCTGTTTTCATAAACTTAAAAATAATTTCCATCCACTCTGGCTAAAATGACTCAACTTCGGAGTCAATTGGTAACAAACACAAAGAAATCTTCATACTTACTATAAAATATCTGCATTTATTTTTGAAATTTTGTTACAGTACAAAGCGTTAAAAAAAGTGATGGAACGAACGAACGTGACAGTTACAAAGTTGAAAAAGAGTGAGTTCTCGACTGAAGGTCTCATTCAGGACTTGAATCGTCTGCTGAGGTTCAAAGAAGATCAACACCAAGACGCGAACGCATTTCCGGAGACTAGAAAAGAGGTCGCTATGACCTCTCTCGCCGCGGCCATAAAATACTCAGCTTTATTGACGAATGATACCAACTTTGGAAGGTTGGTACATCAGCGATTAAAATTACGACTAGGTGACTACGCTATAGTATAGGTCAAGACTTGTAGCAGCCTGGGTCATCAACGTTTACGCATTAGTGCTATTCACCATTGAATTGCTTATAAACTAATCGATAGGAACATGTGCATTAGAATAATGCTGCGCCCGTATGATTTTGGAGACAATTAAGTTGAAAATGGTATATATTTTGAGTCTCTCTTGTGCGATTTCTTCTTTAGTTTCCCCTCAACATGCCTTATAGCTGACTTATCAGCAGACGCATTATCAACTGGGGTGTGACCTCCAATACATTACAGTGGCTGGCTAGGAACACAACACAATTACAGGTTACTGGCCCACCGGTTAATGTGTAAGTGTGCAGATAAGATTCTTTAGTTACCTACAGTTTGTTTTCACTATTTCCAGACCTGCACGGGTAGGTATAGTATCCACCAATATGTATAACGGGTAGGTATAGGTATATATCCATCAATATGTATTTATACTACTATAAAATGTATGTATAAGCTGTCTTTACACGTGTGAAAAATTATAAACAATTTTAGATATATGCTGGCCCTGTCGAATAGCAACATAAAATAAATACAGTTTATTTATTGCGTTTATTGCGGGTCCCGAATCCGGATCTGTACAATTAAAAAAAAGAAGCACTATGTGGCCCAATTACAGTTATATAATAGTACAGACTCGACGCAGCTGCGTGTCTGTTCAGTACCCTCAAGCTAAATTATGTCTTACAAAGTAGTTAAAGTTTTAAGCAAGTAATTTGGCTTCACCGGCAGCTGCTGTCTATTAAAGGCCTGATGACAAAAGAAGGATATGTGTGTCAGGTTTCGGTTAGCGACTATCCAGTCTGACTGCTTCCTTCACCTGGACTCCGCTGCGCTGTCCGCGCTGAACGTGTTGCCGGAGCTGGGCGACGCGTCGCACGCGCCGACTCGAAGCTTGTACGGATTGCTCGATAGATGTCGCACGCATCATGGAAAACGGTACGTATGAAGAACCGGTACTATTTCAGAGTGCATAATATGTGTATTTATTTGAAGCAAGTTATTCCCCCCCCCCCCCCATAAATCGTTCTTAAGTCACATTTTGGTGAGTCCTGAATATACTTGTCATAGGTGAACTTATCAGGCATGTTTTTTTTATTTATTCAATGCTATTTATGTATTAGTAAGAATACTGTTGATGTGTCTTTTCATATATAAATACACGAATTAGTTTATAGTCGCTACAACTTTTCATGTAATCATTCTTAATTCCAGCTGTTGTCTTCAATTATTGTGTAAATCTTCATATAATATGTCAACAGTCTCCTAGCGCAATGGCTGCGCCAGCCTCTCCGGGACATAAACTTGATCAACGAGCGGTTGGATGTCGTCGAATTGTTGGTGAACAACTCGCAGCTCCGATTGCAACTGCACGACGACCACCTGCGACGCATGCCCGACCTGCAAGCGCTGGCGAGGCGACTAACGAGGAAGAAGGCGAACTTACACGACTGTTACAAAATATATCAGGTATTTAACATGTAATATTATAAATAAATAAATATCAACAGAAGAACCCACCAACTGTACGGTCGCACACCAAGCAACTCGAATTATGGGTACCGTACAATAGACAGGGGACGATCCCAGTATTATTATTACATATGTAAATATTAAACAGCCATGACTCGTGTACAAACGATACGAACCCGATAGAAATCGTCTTATATGGACCTTTCGCCACTGGTACCTATACAAAAAGGTTGTGGGTGATACCATAATTACGATACGAAACGATGTCCAGTAGTATAAAATTCACTTCCATTAAACTTTTTCGATTTAATATTATAACACAGGCCATCAAACGGCTACCGGCATTGCTCCAATGTTTGGCGGAAGCAGAGAACGCGACAGTTCATTCGTCGCTCACAGAACCGATATCGGAACTCAACGGTGATCTTGAAAAATTCCTGCAAATGATCGAAACAACGGTCGATATGGATGCTGTTGACAGAGGTAAATAATGTTTTTTTTTTATAATGTTTTTACTATACTTTGTTTACTGTGTTGAGCGAAATATTACATGTTCTTCTTCATTTATTACGTTGGTGCGGCTATAAAATAGAGCCATTTTTGCCAGTGTCGAGTAACTCTTGATCCATGTTTAATACTGTACCTCCGATGATAATCACGATGATGATCATGATGATGATCATGATGATGATGAAGATGATGAAATGAATCATCTACCCCTCATCAGTAAAGCTGTGGATACTTTATTGAAATTTTACCGCATATATTGGGAGAACTTGAAATGTCAATTATACCACATTTCAATTTCCTTCACGCTTGCACGTTTATGAAAACAGTGATTAATATCGTACTAATATTATATATCAAATTAAATTTAAAAAATAACTACTCTTCAACTTGAAGTCCAAGCGGACGAAGTCGAAGGTACGGCAGGGAAAAACAAAATAATGTCTGAATGCCTATTAGAGGCTGTTTTCATATCTTGAATTTAATTTCCAGGTGATTTTCTTGTGAAACCTTCATTTGATGAGCAGCTTCAGAGTTTAAGTGAACAACTGGATCAGCTGCAGTCATCTGCTGAGAAGGAACTAAGTAAAGCCGCCAAAGAACTTGGTCTGGATGCGGGAAAGACTATAAAACTGGAAAACAATCCGCAAAATGGGTTCTATTTCAGGTAAGGGTGTTGCCACAATCTGTGGGTGTTGCCATCTGAGCTTTGACATCGGAGGGCGGGCGAGATAAACCGTTAGCCTCAGTCATTGTAATATGTATGACTATCGTTACAGTAGGTCTAGCACGGTCGGCTGTGACAAGGCAATGTAAGCTATATTGAATTTGTCTCATCCCCTCCCTCCTATAAAGGGAGAGAGTGAGCTGGTGCGATATAATCCGTGGCATATGTCTTTTCTAGCCATACAATAACTCTTAAAATTACCTAGAAAATTGAAAACTTACGTAGCTAAAAAAAAATCCCTAAATTGATCTACATTGCATGTTTGCACCAACGGATTTGATTAAGGTGACATAATGTTCCAATTGAGGTCCTAATTTGAGTCGCATTAATAGTTCATGGTAAGAGGGCAGGTCTACTAACCCATCGATCCAAAATCTGTAGTCTCCATAACTTTCACTACACATATCCTATACCAGAACTGTCTTAAATGTCACGTTTTCATAAAAATGTGGGTTTTAATTGGTTAGTCCCTGAATAATTAGTTTCTACTAGTCGTACAGAACAACTTTCTAATGAACAAAGTTCCTATAACATTTGATATGTTGTTAAATTCAAATTTTATTTTTTCTCATCAGAGTCACGTTGAAAGAGGAACAAAGTCTGCGGGGCAACAAAAAGTACACCATAATAGATGCGGTGAAAGGTGGCGTTAGATTCAAGACGAGCAAACTGGATGACGTCACTGAAGAGTACGCTCAAACTAAATCCACATACGAAAAAGAACAAGACAAAGTGGTTGCTGAAATTGTCGGAATAGCTGGTACGTCCGTGTTCTTTGTAAAAACTTAGTCATAGCGTCTTGTCTAATAATATTAATGTCGCGAGACAAACCTATGGTCCTTAATTAAGCAACGCTTGTAGTAATAACCTTACAATGGACTGGGTCTCTTATCTTAGTATACATGCTGTATTTTGCGAGTGGGCTTGGATGGCCACAGCCGAAACTATAGGGTATAGCAAAAAATGCTTAAAGGGATCGCGAGGGGGGTTTTGATGAAAGCTTGCATGAATCAAAATTTGAAAAAATAATTCCTAGTTGCGAATTAAACCCGTTGATTTAAAATAAAAACAACATACTGTATTAATGCATCATCCGATAATGGTCTAAACAGAATTAAATTCTGGAAAGTAATGATATATGGCAAAGTAAAGAAAAGTGCTATTACTATACTAAATTTAAGAGTTTTTTTTGTAATGGAACTCTAGAAATCGTTTGGGATGCAGAAGCATCACTAAAGTGGTCCCTTCACACTGCAAGTAGGATATAGTTTAAGCAAAAGTCGCCTCTATTTTCTTATACAGCTGGATACTCAGAATGTCTGTTCTGCCTGTCGCACATCGTCTCGCGACTGGATGTGTTGGTGTCCTTTGCCGTGGCTGCCGCGTCCGCGCCCTACCCCTACTGTCGGCCGGAGATCACTGAGGACATACAGCACTTTGAACTGAAGGAACTGCGACATCCATGCCTCGAGTTGCAAGAGGGCGTATCTTATATACCCAACGATGTGGTCTTTGAACGAGGTGAGGATATTATTTTAGTTTGAGCTTAATCAAAAGAGAAAAAAAAAAACAAATGTGAAATCGATAGATGAATACCGAAGAATGTTTTAAAAAAAATATATATATAAACGGTATACCGAAGCCTCCTGCCTAACGCTAAACGTTACTTTGACGATATCAATGAAATAAGAGTGCTAAAAGTGTGAAAATAACATTTAAATTCATTTGCGCTCACAAAATCCTTTTCCATTTTGCGTAGTGTGCTGTGGCTTTTGCTCTACACTGATAAAAGAACTCCGGAACTTGGAACTGCTTTGTGTGATAGCGACTCTGGTTGTAACGCAATAAAGTGCAATATACTTCGCGGACCGTAGTAGCGCTTTAAAATTTATAAACACCTAACTGGGCGCTGCTCTTTCTGTCGCGTAAGTCTATCACATCTCACGCGGCACGTGTAACGTTAGGGTTGACTCCGGTCTCTCCAATTTCTCAAATAATTAAAAATACTAACAAACTACTATGAACATCCAAATTTATGATAAAATATATTAGTTAGGTAAAGTATTTATATTTCCTTGTCTTTGGTAATTTGAAGGAAGATAGGTAAATGTTTATTGTTTTTTTTATTTTGGAAGACGAATAAAATAAAACATCAAACGATTAGAAAAATGTATACATTTTCACTTTAATATTATGTACTTATCTTTTTTTCTGTCACTGAATTACCTATTTATTAAGCATTGACGTTACACTAAAATCTGATTTGATAAAATTATTAAAATTCGCCATTATTACGAAGGTATAGATCACCTACCTAATAAATGAGGAATCGTTGTGTGAGTGCACTCGCAAGCGCCTTGCGGCCCTGACTGATTAGTACCCGCGCGCTCGAAGTATTATTTGGGAGCGTTCAAGTATTACGTAACGCAATTTTTGGAGATTTGACCCCCTCTCCCCCCATGTAACGCGCTGTAACGTTTTTCTTTACACCCCCCCCCCCCCCCCCCCCCCCCCTTCCCCTAGTAAAAAACAATGTTACGTAACGTGTAGTTCGAAGTCCCCTCCCGCCCTTGTAATCCATTGTAACGTTTCATAAACCCCCCCCCCCCCCCCCCAAATTCGTTACGAAATACTTCAACGCTCCCTTTGCGGTGTGATCGAAGAGTGGCGGATGCCTGTTACAGGTGAGCGGTTCGAGGTGTTAATCATTGGTGTGGGTGTGCAGGGTCGCGCGTGATGCACATAGTGACGGGCGCGAACATGGGCGGCAAGTCGACGTGGATGCGGTCGTGCGGCGCGGCGGCGGTGCTGGCGCAGGCGGGCGCGCTGCTGCCGGCCGCCGCCGCGCGCCTGCCGCGCCTGCGCGCGCTCGCCGCGCGCCTCGGCGCCGCCGACAGCGAGGCGCGCGGCCACAGCACCTTCATGCGCGAGATGCTCGACACTGCCGCCATACTCAGGGTACTGCACATAGAACATACGATACCAACTCCACCGGGCCTGTCCCCCTAGTATACCATTATTCTCTCACAATTCAATACTATCAAATTATAAAAAAAAAATATTATACATTTATTACCTATAATATCGCACGATGCTTACGTGTCGTCTAGACATGATGAAACCTAGACCAATATCAAACACTCACATAAGAAATATCACCGTAATTATTTCCAGTTCATTGTCTCATAAAATATCGATAATGATGGCTCTATGGCTTTATCCGCGTTAACTATGAAGATTAAGTTCCTATTGTGTCATTTCTCACACCAACCCACCAACTGCAACCATGAAAATATTTGTATTATACAATATATAGTAAAAACCATACAAGTTGTAAAGAAAAACTAACCAGCAATCGAACCCAGTAAATAATGTTAATACAATATTATGCGTTCGAGCGATTTGGTTTTCACAACTACCAACTTTTACCACAGCACGTGATTCCTATGATGAAGCATTAACATCCAGTATACCTACCATTTGTTAACCTGGAGTCTAATTATAACTTACATAATATTCAAAGTAGTCAGCTTCAGTCTGACTCACGACCATCATAGATTAACCTCTTCAAACCAAATAATAGATTTGAGTTTTAATTACAGATGGCGACACCTGATTCGCTCGTGCTCATAGACGAATTAGGACGAGGGACCTCCACTTACGAGGGTTGCGGGATAGCGTGGGCTATAGCGGAGTGAGTATATCCGCTGGACCGTTTCGCATTGTTTTATTTGCCGTTAAAAAACCATCGAAATACATTTTGCTCCGGTAATGTGTTCGAACAACTTGCCTCAAACATGACCGATTGACATTTCTGACCTTCCCATTGGCTGAAATGAAATGTCAAACCGCCTTTATTGGTTACACATATAAGTTTTAAGTAAATACTATTACTGTAAAATCCATATACGATAGTTTTTGCTCAAGGTGGAAGCGCTAGGTCAGGGCGTGAAATTCAAATTTTCGATGGTAACATTATTAGCAGTCTGGGCGCAGGCTTCCCAGAACAACACCCATCATTGTTTAAATCGATTTCAGGGAACTAGCGACGAAATGCAAATGTTTCTGTCTGTTCGCGACACACTACCACGAGTTGACGCGGCTGGCGAGCTTGCATCCCGGCGTGATCGTGAACTCTCACGCGGAGGCGTGTGTCGTCGACGAGCGGCTGCTGCTGCTACACAAAATATCCCCCGGCCCAGCTCTGCACTCGCTCGGACTTCACGTCGCGAAGTTGGCTGATTTGCCTGAATCTATTATTGAGGTAAGACCCGCTGTAGAACTGCACTATCTGGAGGGCTCTAGGCCCTTAGTATTGGTTTAAACATTAACTAAGAAAGTTGCACATTCCCGTTAAGGGTGAAATATAGAAATCGATCACTCGAATCCTATTTGATGCTGTCAAAACTTTTACTTAAATCTGTATGCAATGGTGAAAAGCATCCACTCCACGGTCATCCATTTTTCTACCATGTTTTTATTAATTTTTATATCCAGTTATTATTGCTATTTTCTTGACTTTGGTAAAATACCTACCGTTGGGTGGGTGAAGCCATTTTAAAGCAAGAAAGATTAGTCTCTATATCTCTGTAAAAAAAAATGCGCGGATAGCTTTTCGTATCAGCCTACGAAGTTGTGTCTGTTGGCAGGTGAGCTAGCATATATATTTATTACATTCATCAATTTAAATGTCTTATGTATAAAGATTTAATTCTGTTTTTTTTTTCAGTATGCTGAAGCCAAACAAGCGCAGCTCGAAACAAATTTATTCGAAGTAGAAACTGCCGTCAAGTCACAGGACACCGCCGAAGGTCAAACATTAATAGTTGACTTCCTGCGAAAGTGCAAACAGGTGCAAGAAACCAACGCCTCCGACGAATCCATGATGCAGGAAATAGCCAAACTGAAAAAAGACTTGCTACAAACAAACAACAAATATGTTTCGTCCTTAATGACCTGATTGGTTGAATAAATAAATAACATCGAGACCTCGTTTTAATTTTGTTTCCAATCTTAAAGGGATGGAGACTTGCCCCCATATAGAAGGTTCAATCAATTTACAATGTCATTACAAAGTTGTTTCTGGAGGAAAAGTACCATACCATCCAATTTTTTGGGTAAATTTTCAACTATGTTGCATGGACAATAATCACTCATCACCATACTGTAAGCGAAGGTTAACTTATGAGTCGCAAGTAAATTCATGAAATTTGTAATTATTTACTTCCAATTCAACTCTGAGGTAGAGGTAGCTATTCTTTTTTTTGTAGGCCAAAGCCACGTTTCAGTCACAAATTCGGCAGAAACCGCTATTAAATGTTACTATACTAGTTCCATTTCTTTAGTTTCTCGATGACAGTTCTAATTTGATAGTTGTAGTGTTGTGGCCAAATAAGTAATGATATCGATAGCATATATTTATTATGTTTTGAACAAAGACAAATACAACAAAAACATTCAAATAATAAACATAAAATAGAATCATAATAATATAGAAGTACAGGAACTTATAATAAATGTTGGGGAGAGCTCAATGAGTGTCAGTGATGATTCATCAGATTTCGATTATAATAAATAAATAAAGAATCAACATAATACACTTACATCTTGTAATGAAATGTAATATAAGTTAATAAATTTGTACAAAAATATCCAGCAATAGTTTAGTTTCTTACACTTTGTAAAAAATATCGTGTCTGTTATCGTGTTACGTTCATCGATAGCTCCATCCCTATCAGTTTCTCTGAGTCTGCTATGACCTTGTACGTGCGTAAGCGTCATATTTTTATTAAATAATGTATACAGAATGTAAAAAAGACGCTCGTTCAAGTTTCCACATGGAACTGTCATCGAGAAAGTCAATAAATGGAACTAGTATAGTGATGCGTCTCACATCGGTTGTAAATTTCAATTTCACACGACTACACGTTGACAGAGATAGCGTATAGCTTACTTGGAGAAGGTATCAGGCTGTTAGCTTCTCCAACTACTAAAGCTTGGTAAGGTAAGGTATAAAGCGATTCTGAATAATATTAAGATCCGCAATCATGCTATTACAGAATGCCAACAGATTCGTTTTGTCATCTGACCTGATCCTTTGAGCTTTCATTTTCTCCCATTAAATGTAGTACGGGTACTTGTTACTAAATGTTATAGGTATTAATTTGGCGATTGTAGTAATGGTTACTCATGTGACTTGAAACTAAACTTATAAATGGGAACCTTGTCTAAATTATTTCATGGTAGGTAACAGCAGGCAGACTTCGCTAGTTTGTTATGGTTTGCACAAAGAAACTATTTAATAAATGATTTAACATTTTTTATTAATAAATGAAATAATAATTACTTATGAAAAAACAATTTGAATGTGACTCTTTAAATAAATTCTCTTATTAGTATCATCTTTTCACCGATATAGCTAGCAGCTAATTTTAAATCAGTATCGTCATTCTAGTCTTACTGAAGTAATTATTGATATGAATGGCATTATGAATATAAACAGCGGGAGACATATACATAAACATACGCCATCAACATCTGTAATTTGACTGAGACTAGGGATGAGACGTATTTACGCTACCAGGTTTTTAAACTAGGGCTTCGCTTCGAAGTAGGGACCCCTTTTAAGGGCGGGAAACATTTGCAAATGAGAAACAACTTGTTAGTCGCGCCCGAGCCCCGGCTTCTAGGGCTGAGAATATATTAGAAATCGATCCTTATTAACTGGTTGCGTCCATCTAAATAAGGAGCATAATCCTATATACGAAAAATATTCTTTTAAATTCCCAGTATGTTTTTCGTAAATAGAATTGTGCTTCTTATATGAAGATATGAATCGATTACCAATACAAGTATTTTTAGCCCAGGAAGCCGGGGCTAGCGCATGGCGTTGCCGACGCGGGCAGCCGAATAATTTAATTATTAAATTTAAAGTATGTTTTTTTACATACTCGTACTTGGAAGCCCTGGTATTGAATTTTGCGTATATCTCATTCCTAAGTCACACTTATAATTCTATGTCTACATTACAAGTAATTACACACTTGACTTTTGATATGTGTCATGTTTTATATACTATTGGAATACTGTTTTGGTATTTAAAAAAACAATCTTGTAATGGCCTATGTTTATGTAGATAACTTAAATGCCTTTAACTTCATTAAATGCAGTATTATTCACATTATTATCACATGCGCTACCAAGAAATTAGTCTTGTACAATTACTATTAGCAATTTATTGAACTTTGTGAATGTCAATAGTATTTCTCTGAATTATAATTTACATTATTTAGAAAGTTAACTCCGTTCAACATTTGGCAACACAATAAACAACACAGAAAATTAGTTATTATTAATAATTTTATCACATGGTTTAAAATTGTGTCCCTTGTTCATTGTGCTGCATTATGTTTCAACATTATTTACATTTTTGTTGGTGGGACAAAATGATAAGCTAGCATATTTACATAATTATTTACACAATACCGATCACAACAGGGATACACTTTTTGAAAAGCTAAACATTATATTTTGGATTTATTCATGTACGAGCATGCACGTACATTTGCCGAATCAGCAATCACTTTGACCTAAATGTTCACATTTACGCAAATTATATTGTTACCAAAATCAGTTCGTCATCGGTCATCAAGCAAACCGCACGTTCTCACCCTTCATCAAATCCACTCTCATTACATACGTATAAGTACAGTTTTATAATATAACAAACTATATCAGTTAACAGTGTTTCCATCAGCCCAACCCCTATCAGTCAAAGTAGTACGGGCATCCCCGTACAATTCAAAAAGGTTTTATTGTAGTTATCTTCTATGACATTTATACTCAGAGTATAAGAGATATCTTTCCAAAACGTGGACATCCCAGTGTAATTTTTTTAATGATAAATAATTTAAAATCATTAACATCAATTTTTTTACTCCGTCTACAAATATATTTACTCTTTGCAGAGTTTAAACTTGCCCCACCGCCTACAATTTGTTAATTTATAATCATAGGAGCGGTCTCGCATGTCACGTTTCCACAGCGAGATATTGTACGAACCATTGTGTATAGATTTATGTGCAGAATATTAATAAAGTAATATTAGCAAAATGTGCCAATATACAAATACCTATATAATATAATTTTACAAGACCTATTCGTATTATAATATTAGATGTAGGATCTTTCAATCTTGAAGCAGCGAAACGAATGATATAATTGTTTTAGGAATGATCATACTATCACGTCACATTTGCAAGCACCCACTACGAGTGTTCAACCCGGCACCCATAGCGCGCTCCAACTGCGACAAAACATCAGGGATTTTGTCACACCAAATCCCTTTTACCTTTATTCATAAGTGAGAACGATGATATTTCTCACATATTGACGAGTCACAGCCGACCTTGCTATGGTGCTCCGGCTGATTGTCAACTAATCTGTATGCGATAGTGTGACAACAACTTTCTAATGAGTGGTCTCGTTTGTGGAAACGTGACACAGAGCGTGGTTTCAGCACGCATCTGTTTGGAACCGTCCCTTAAGATTAGAATCGAGCCCGCGATCGGTCGGCTCCCCTCACGAGAAGTATAATCGCACTGCATTTTGAAACGTCCTGCGGCACATCGGGCACTTGTCTGTGGACAGCGCGCACTTGGCGCACGCGACCACGTGGCCGCACGGCACGAAGCACACGTTGCGTTCCTCCGCGTAGCAAATCTTGCACAGCTTTGAATCCTCCACGGCGCTGTCCTCGCCCTCGGACGGCGCGGCCGCGTCCCCGGCGGGCCGGCTCTCCGCCGCCGGCTCGGCCGCGGCGGCGGGCGCCGGGATCGCGCACGCCTCCGACAATACCCTCTGGACGTAGTCCCGCCCCTTGACGAGCTGGACGTATGCGCATCGGTGGAACCAGCGGGCGTGCTGCTCCCACGGCACGTCGTCGGCCTCCCAGTCCTTGAGGCCGCCGTCGCAGTAGAAGCACTTGGTCTTGTCGCCCTGGCCGGTGTAGTAGAAGCCGGCCTCGGCGAGCTCGTCGGGCTTTTGACGCATGCAGCGCGGCCAGTCCTTAAAGCTGCGCTTGCGCGCTTCTTCAGAGGCGTAGCGCGGCTGCACGGGCCCCGGCATGCGGGGTGGCGCGGGCTGCGGCGCGCGCGATCCGCACTCGTCGCGGCCGGCGGCGGGCTCGGCGCTGGCGCCGCCCAGCTTGCGCACCAGCGGGCACTGCGGCGCCCAGCGCTGGTGGTCCTTCGCGGGGTCGTCGCCCTCGACCCACTTCATGATCTCCACCTTGCAGTACGCGCAGCGCACCTCGTCGCCGCGGCCGAGGTAGTAGAAGCCGTTCCGCGCCAACTGCTGCGGCGACAGGAACGCGACAGGCCACTTGTCGAATGTTTTGATCCTCTCGTCCTCGCGGCGTAGGTCAGGCGCATCCGGGTTGAAACCGAATGTGTCGTGGTTGTCGGTCTTGTCGGTGGAATACGAGGAGGAGGGCGACGTGGGGGAGGACGCCGTCGAGCCGGAGGTCACATCGTAGTTGGGCGTCGGCAGCACCAGCGGTACGACAAACGATCGGATCTTAGCCTCGCGAGGCGCGCTCTTGAAAAGCGTTAGTGATGAGGCGGGCCCATTCGTCGCCACTGTAATAAAAGAAACACAACATTTAAATATAATAATCTGAGCATAAACGACATCAGTTTGGAAACGAATGGAACAATTTAACAAAATGTGTAAGTAAGTATTGAGAGGTACTTAGCAGAGGTGTCATAAGGTTAATTAAGTCCTACATTAGGTACCTATTGATAGTTAATGCATTACGCACATAGAGATGACCTACATTTGTTTATAAACAGGGTCTACTTTTTCTGATAGACATTACAATTGGTAGGTAGGTAGGTAGGTTAAAATTGGTTCGATCAAGGCAACATGTAACATGAACATCGTGTACATAGATGATAGCGGCGGCGGCGGGCGCGAGTGTAAGTATGCTTGAAAACAGTTTCACATAACAACAAGTTCGCGGGCATCGGGGCCGGCCGGGCTGCGTCATCGACATTCCAATGCAGCCGTCTCCGCCCGCCCTCGAACCTCACCTCCTCCCTACGTGAACTCAGTGCGCATGCACTTAATGGCTACCAAGATTTTTTAAACCTCAAATTGTTCAGAAGAACCCCTTAGCTAAATTGATGTATTTTATAATCAAGTAGGTAGGTACCCTCCCGACCGTATCACTCGTAGGAGTAGGTTGAGGTGAACTAGGAACGTAATTAAATGAGCACCCATCTTTCGATGACAGATTACAACGTACCTAGTACCTTTCTACAGAAAGCGGCTGTACTTAGGTCATGTACCTATGTACCTCATAAATAAATAACCTATCCATTTGACTAGTCTATATCTACTAATCTAACCTCTTTTGATAGGACCAACTTAAAGAATTTGCTGAGGTACTGCAGCAAATAAAGTAATTCTGATTATCGTGTTTTATGATATAGGTATAAAGTGCTTAGGTAAGTTGGTGCCTTTTTGGGTAGTTGCCTATAAGTTGAATATTTAAAAACTAACGAGTTTATGCGAATCCTTAAAAGCAACAAATTTCCAAATCAAGAAGTAAGGGCTCCCTTCCAATTTCAGTACGGTGCACGAATTCCTGAACTATATAAAAAGATGTATGTAAGTTACTAATTAAATTTTAGTTAAACTAAATAGGTAGCTAACTGCTTTTTTATTGTATACAAGTAAGTATAAAACTTACAAGTACCCAATGAATAAAAAATTCAAAATGTCCGTATCAAAACACTAGGCCTCCAAAACAGCTAATGGCCGCCAGTGGTGTACACGGATCGATAATTACCATTTCTGCTTTTAGAGTTGATCAACAGAGGCATCCTTGCAAGATTTATATTACACTAAACTAATTCACGTAACACACCAAATGCACATTGCGACAAAGTATGAAAAACTTGGACAAAAAAATACTTCGTATTTTTTGTTTCAGGGAACGATATTGGCGTACGTCTGATTTCGTACATCGTTGACTATGCGTTTAGTGTATTGAGTGTGCCGCCTGGTGGTCGTATAGTGCTACAAAACCACCCCACTGCGCAAGCGTACGAAGTTATAGAGGGTTCGTATTCGCCGATAAGGGGTGCACATTGGCAGTAATCTACAACACACAGCTGTTCGATTTAATGGCTTCAATAACAACACAACATAATGACAATGTATACTTACTATAGCTCAAGCTAAAACTGAGTACTACCAGACTGTAAAGGGACTGCCTAAATGCATTATAATCAAGATCGTACACTAGATATGTAAGTACTATTTAAATTTATTAGCCTTTTCATTATGTATTATGCGACACCATGCGTTAACGACATATACCTACTACTAAGACATTTAAATAAAGTGTGGACCACCTCGGTGTCTTACTACACTGTTATACTCTATGTACCTACATCAGATCTCTCTGACTGTAGTGTAAAATACGATAAGTGAGCGAGCAGCGCGAAGGGCCGACGCGGGAGAGATGTAAGTTCTCAATCAGGCTAGCGTCTGGGGCGACGTTGCCGTGCCGTACACAGCCGACCGGATTTCATTCATATTTGAGACGCGACGTTGCCGTCTTCAGCGGAAACCGCGACCACACAGCGTAAAAAAGGGCCTGTGGAATGTGGCAGTAGTTTACTGATGGGCGGGACTAATATCATATAAAAAGTAGACAAAAGTGGATGTATGGAATGCGGACACTAGATCAGATTTGTAAGAAGAAAGGTGTTTAGAATACAAAGTTAGGATGTTAACCTGGGTACGAGAATAAGACTGTATTAGACGGATTCGCTCATATATAATATGATAAGCATAAACAGATTCTTGGACCAAAGCAATTGTATATTTTTTTAAGTCACTTGCCGAAGAGCAAATGAAATTCAGCATTGCGCCTTAAGAGAGCGGCGAGAGGCGGCGCCCACGGAGAGTAAGCGTGGGGAAGGGGACGGGGCTATGTTCTCATGCCTATGGGTGGTCGGCTTTCGAATTCCAATGCCTCGCCTGTAGCGCCTACGCGCTAGACTGCTATCTAGTTACATACATCTATCTACGCTACTTCAGTGCTGTAATCGTTTGTAAATCTAAAACAATGAAGCCTAAAACAAGAGTGAAATCGTATTACCTATATATAAGTACTAACGTTTGTGTAATCTAACATTGAACCCCTTAATTCATAACGTATGAATGAATTCAATGCTTGTTGCCTTTAGCGTAGTCAAAACAAATCGTGGCTTCTCTCATCATAAAAGTTGGTAAAATAAACTAAAGGATAGGAGCCCGGAATTGGTGTCAGCGGAAGTTAACATCCGCCAGATGGGGTACCTACATTTATATCAAAGGAGTGTGGCATCCAATGTAAAATGAACTTAGCATAACATCACTCGGTAGATACCTCTGGCCTTTTACAGTAAATAATTTGACAGACCGAGGGTGTATACCTAGGTACCTATTTTATTTTTGTCCTTAATCACGTTTAACTGTTTTAGGAGTTGCTACACAATTAACTTCGTGTAGTTACTCTGTACTGGTAAAAGCTTTTTCGAACTGTTGAGTGGAATGCATTCCAATGTTACTTTTCCCAAAATGCATGATCATAATCATAAAAATGCGATATAAAAACCTAAATGAGCCGCATATTTCTTTGCAACTGTAAACTGTTATAACTCCGTTCGAAATTGTAACAAGTGCTAATAAAACCTGAATAACTTTATTTTTTCGATTTTGGGGAGGTGCTTTGGTAACTACTTACTTGTAATTAAATTTTGTGTATTGTGTAATATTGTGTATTAACTTAATACAATTTTGGCAAACATGGGTTTGGGTTTTTGACCACTGTGCACTTTTATCGAAAAAACCTAAGGCGCTAATTAGATATAGAAATTACTATAAAAATAAAGACCTAATCAATAAATAAGTAAGTTTGTTCCTGGTGAAAAAAGTTTCTAAACACAAGAAAAATGAAGAGGTAAGTAACATTCAAATTAATCTCGATATACCACCAATACATAGATGGCACTAGTAGTGTGATCGAAACAGATCCAAGAGGAAAAACATTACTTAGAGCATGACTAAAATATCCTACATAACAACAAGGATAATACTGAAATCTATATTCATTTTATAAATTATGAGTTCAGACTACAATATTGAACTATGAACTACATGTTTAATATTTCCAATTAAGATATTGATATTTAAGTAAGTAGGCACTTAGTTAGGTAAAATATACATGGAGTAAATATTAAAAAACAGAAACAAAAACAGAATTTCAAGACAATAGAATAACAAAAATACAGCATGTATAGTGATTAGCGAAAAGTAAACAATGTTGTTATCAGATTCACCTTAATTCTAACAAATAATATAGAGTCAGAGGTCCTTCTGGGTACCTATACGTTGATACAATCAAAAGCAAGGTCATAAGAACATTAATGAGTAGGTTAGGTAGGTACTGAACAAATAAGTACCTATTCATACATTATGTTTAATTTGCACTAAAGATAATGATGTTAGGAGAAGGTGTTATTCTACTACAATGTACCTGCCTAGGTACTTACTTATATACCTTCTCAAAATGTATGATAACCTACCTTAAGATACCTATCTTATCAAGTTTTCATCTCCATAATTTATAAGCTTTAATTATTTTAATAGTTCTAAGTACATAATTCAAATAGAATGTAAATTTGGCATTATAATAGAAATATTTATATCTATTTACTACAACATATAGCTAGATGGCGTTGTCAACAAATATATAACTTATGCTTGTGCCAGACAGACCAATGTTTGCAATGCTCAAGTAATAATTATTATATACATACATTATATTATAACCATTAGCCCTAAAGATGGAGTAAGACGCATCCCAAAGAAAATCGTAACATGTATTTTCCACCAAAATTATATAAAGGAATCCAATTTAAGTATTTGGGATTGTACTTTGTGTTCATTAAAATGACAAAGGACATTCCACTTACAAAAACAAAGGATTTTGTTAGCTAATGATATAGTTGTTATTGATATAATATGGATGATATTATTAAAATGCAGTGTGTGTACCTATTTCATTGCAGGCAGGATTGTCATTCATAATCAAAGGTGGAATCCAAATGCCGGTGCTTTAATTTATAATCAAATCAAATCGTTGTCAATCAAAACATATCCGTTACAGTTGTAATTGCTTTTTATAAATTCAATTCGTAGATACCACCTATCGATTTTCAAAATTTTAGTGGATAGGAAGGTTGTAAGGGGTGTACCGTATCAATAAAAAATAATTAAGGATAATATCAACTGAGTATAATAAACTGCCAGTGCCTACTCAGCCAATGCAATGACGTTGATAAGCGACGTCGCCCTCGTTCTCAATCCAACAACATATGGTCATGAAAAGGTTATGTAAGTAAATTTAATTTACCTTTGGTAATATCCATTTGAAATCCAGATTTTTGTGTATTTAAACACGGAATAGAACACGGCCACATCAAAATAACTGTTTATTTCTGATTAGATATCTACTACGTCCTCACTCACTTATCAAACGTAAAACCGATAAAACAAAACAACACAACTTCCAACATGAGTGCGAAACTCGCGACTGACGAACGAACGAATGAAATGAATACGTTGATACGTTCAGTATCAGAATCGATCTCGCTGCGGCTGTGCGGGAAAGAGAGAGCTACATACAACTATACGTCACCTCATCACTCGATCGTTCAACGTTTTGGAACCTTCTTTCTGCCTTCTATTCATCGTCACGCGCGCGTCGTACGTCTTCGCCTTTTCGCTTCAATTCCGTAGTTCAATCCTTTCTTTATGGTTCATTCCTTCGCCCGTACTATACCTACCAGCAACACTGCACTCTGTGCACCCACAAGATAATTTTGTGCGAACCACGGAAAAGGCAATATAATATTTTCGACATGGCGCGAAAATTGAGTTTGTAGTGCTGCCACATGAGGGAATAACATTTTGTAATCAATAGTATCGATAACAGATAAAAAATATTAAAAATAATCTTATCATATTTGTTTTGGATATATAATATTATAGGTACATAGTAGTTATTTTCATAGCACTTTAAATTGAATTACCTACTTTTGTATATTTTTTCCTTATAGTCCCACTACCCGCCAACCTACTATGCGTTTGGCATAAGAATAAGATTGTCAGAATTACACATTGTTTTGACATCCCTAACAATGCGTATGAAACGGGATGCGATATAAAATGGATACCAGTCCCAATTTTTATTTTAAACGCATGGCACGCATAACGAAAATGAACAAATATGGCGTCTGCTGAATTTTTACCAACCTTAGCAATCGGACAGCTGTCAAAAGTATTAAAAACAACCTTTCGTGTACTCAAGCTCAACCTTTTTACAAAGACGTTGACGTAAGCGTATTCTGCCTCACTCACACTCAAGATTTCATTTATAATAATGACAGAGACAACGTGCTTTGTAATCGCACTGCAGACTAATTGCATAATTCGAAACCAACCGAAATTGTTATTTCAAGTATATACCCTCATCTTTATTTACTGATTAGTAATTTAAAAAGTAATATTAATATCGTACGTATACCTTTGGATAATGTAATTACTAGTTATGACCACTATTGGTTACCTACTCAAGAAGGTATTTATAACTGCATCAATGAATAAACCAATGATATTGTAAAAAATGCTAATTCATTTCTAAGGCAGGTACGCCTATACCCGTATCGGTATTTACCTGGTAATGATGAGCTGGAGCTAACATTTTCTGAATCCTCCTTAGCTATATTTTCTTCCATAACAACTGATCACAATTATTACTTGGGCACTCACTTCACAGCTGTTGTAGTATCATTTTGATTTCGTTCACCTAAAACCACATTTTCAATTACATTTATTTTTGCACGTCATGTTCCAAGGACTTCTTGATTATTTCCAAAAGTATATGTATTTACAAAATTCGGAGAGATATTAGAAAACGGGTGACGTGGACTATGTTTTTGACGTTTTGACACTTAACAATTTTTTTTAATAAGTAGTAGATATTATAAAAACTTTTAGCACACAGATCTTGATCGGCGAATTTTTAAAGCGGTTTTTATCTGAAAATAGGTGCTAGGTATTAGGTGAACTCGCGAGCACTGCAGTTGTCGCTTGAATGCTACGTCTACACTATTCCAAGATAAGGTGATAAACAACGTTGCTTGCTACGTAAATAAAACGTAAGAACCAGATCCAATCAAGCGCACACACTGATGTCATACATTAACAGAGCAGACCTATATCCAATGAGTCGTTTTTAATACGTATTAAGTAGGTATTGGGTTACCTACTTGGTAACTCCCGTAATGTACCGCCGGAATACAGGTATGCGTGAAATACTAGTCAGTCACCCATTCAATTCAATCAAAACAAAGTAGGTAGGGATAGCAAAGCGCATATGCTTTACTATAAACAGTTTGGGAACCACAGAGCATCTTTACGTGTTTACCTCGATGGCCTTCGTTTATCGTGGCCTTTATATAGCCGCACCATAGAATTTATTAATTCTTTGGGCCGCACTAAAGGTTGGTAGGCACTGAAACAGACAATAGAAATTACTGATTAAAAGTATTGCATAATATTGGTTACGGTGTAACAGCACAGGTCACACATATTGGGTGCCTAGTTGTGCATTAAGATCAATCAGAGCAGATGTTATTGTCATTTCATAATGCAATGATGCGGAGGTACAAAAAAATACCGAATTACCTTATATGTTTGGCGATGGCAGGTGCGCAGGCGCAGCTTGCGAGTGCGCGGGCGGCGCGCGGCCGTGGCTCGGGGCCAGCTGCCGCCCCACGTGCTCCGCAGCTGTCGCCCTCATCCCTTACACCTCTCCCCTACTCCCCACATTTTTGAATTGCACAGAAAATTCGACCCAATTTATTTAATCTCCGCATGCTTTATTTGTTGCGTCTGAATGTATGGCGAGATGACTTCTGCGCAGATCTGTAATTACCATGGTGTCTTTGAGAGATTTCTTTTGGTTCGTTAGAGTCAGGTCCCTACTACATACTATTATACGCTACTTATAAAATTTACCCATCATTTGAAGAGTATTCATTTTTATACCCTGTGTCTCCTTAGCTGAAGGTTTCAGGAACATACTTGCGTACCAATAAGCATGTTTTGCCATAGGAACGTCCTCACAACGGGCATTCGGAATCGTGAAAGCATTTGACAGCAACAGAGAGAGAGAGAGAGAGATCTTGGTTATTCTTTCGCAAGCCTAAGCTTCGTTTACGAACTTGCCTTTAACTTTTAAGGCCGATGCTCGATGCATCGCTTCAAAGGAAATTCCTGCTCGCGGGCGAACTTCAATGTACATACGCCTGGCTCGAATGCTCGTAGTTGAATACTTATTTTTACAACCGCGAAAGTGAGCACGCTGCTTTACAAAAAATCTGCAAGATTGTAGGGAACCTATATTTTTTATTTTTGCAGCAATCTTGCTAGACCCTGAAGTACATAATTACTTTATTTTGGCTTTAGAACATAAAAAAACGATCTAATTCTAACAAGCATATATTATGGAGGCTAGGTAAGTTCAATTCTGTAAAAACCTTACATATTAGATAGGTAACTAGTAAAAGCCTGGCAAGGCATTCTGAGACGCATGTTAGTAATAAATGCATATTTTAATGAATGAACCCGGCTCGACGAGTCGGCCTACAGCGCAGCGTTCACTTCGTGATTTAACAATGTCCATAGATTTTAAACTTGATGCAGAATGGTCACACAGTATATATTTATTCCTTAAATACGTATGTACCTACTCAAACTTATAATGTACTTTCGAATCAAGACAATTTTAAAGCAGAATCTGAATTAATTTTGTCAGCTCGCCCTACCTACTACAAGAAATATGTTTGTCTTGTGAAAAAATACAAAAGATCGAAGTCAAAGTTATTACTCATTGATTGGATATGATAACTAACGTACTGTAGGTACTGTACTGCAGATACTTATAAACTTGAAAATTATGATTTTCCATGGTGACTTCATCGCTCTTCTCGTGCTTGTGCATGTGCAGTATTGAATGACGTAGTCGTTCTAGCTCACCAACCTACAGTTACGATATGGTGGAGTAATTCCTAGTCGTCTATATAATCGTTATCATTCCGAGTTCAGAAGCTTTAAAGTCAAGAAAGGTTATTTTCCTATGACCTTTCCTATCCTTCCTATGACTATATCATACCAAATACCTAACATTTTATATTTACTTGGTAGGAGGTATTATAGGAGGTATTATATTTACTTGGTTGGAGGTTGATATGTCCCTTTTAAAATTCTTGGACTATACTTTAGTCAATAAATACCTAATCTCATGAAGCAGATCGGATGTCTACAGCATCAAGATGGTCTACAGTCCACGTCGTCAGGTGCCGTTCACACCAAGAACAATTTAATTTGTTGGCGTAGTTCCGTGGTTCACGCAATTCAATGGTTCGTTTCGTCGCTTCTGGAGGACTATCTTTGGTCCGGGCGGGTACAAGGCAAGGCGGCCCAATAGCGGCTTGCGGCGCGGTATGCGGCCTGCTTTTCCCAGAAGTGTTCGGCCGCGGCCGAGGGACGGGACTACTTGCATGTACCCGGCTAGCGTTCCGAAAGGAACCTGAAATATATTTTTTTCTTCTAAATTATACTTTTACGCTCTTACTTATGTAATCAACTATAAGTTTCTTAGCTGTTTCTGAAGTCTGCGTCGTGTATGTATATTATATATATATGTAAACGGATAAACTAAAGAGCCAGTTGCAACATACATTTTGTCATGGATAGCCCATGGTTAGACTCCATAGTTAGGGAAAATCATCATCACTCTATGAAAATTGGGGTCAACAAATAGATCAAAAGCGATGCTTAGCCGGGAGGAGCCGTGGGGGAAAACTATTTTATAAAAAGTATCATGCGTAGGTAGGACATTTATATGAGCTAAGTAGATTTTACTTATAATATCAAAAACTTGGATGGATTGAACTTATGACCATATAATTAAAACAATACTTTGCCTAACAGGTAGACTTGTCTGGTAATGTTGTTAATAAATACCTATACAAATTTTTAGAAATCTAGATTAGTTTTATAATTAAATATTCATCATTGATTTGATTGAATCAGAACCATAATGGAATGAACTTAAAAGGAACGTACTTATATCATTAAAAAAAACTAAACGTGTCGACCTTGCCGCGCAACACATTAATCTCTCATTTTGAAATGAGAAAACATTATTAAAACCTATAACAATGGTTGTCTATACAATGCACTATTTTTTCCTATCAAAAATCCGTTACATTCCATTCGCTCCGGGGCCCGGGCCGCGGGCAGGGCACGGAGCTGCTATCTCGACGAGATTTCAAAATTCCAAGAAAGGCAGAGCCTTATAAATTATCTCAAAAGCGCCGACGCGGCCCTGCAGCCAGAATGCTTTTTTTACACTACACCACAGGTAGGTAGGCTGGCGCTAAGAAGGCGAAGGAATTTATAGTAGGTGTCAACGAACTTGATACTTGAGCGTTAAATAACGTAATTACTATAGTTAGTTGTAGTAATTAAGACTAAGATATTTTAAGATGAAAATTAAAAACTAATGCTTAATATTTATTAAAATACTTTAAATAAATATCCTTTACAGATTTTTAACCTACCTATAATAAATATTATTCAATAGCAAATATACTTGTAGACACTGCTATTTTATTCTTAAATAAAAAAATACTCTTTTGCAATGTTCAAGTTCAGTATCAAGATGCATGGCATAATTTTGAAATCCACAACACAGTACCGTATAAAAAATGTGCGTGATACACGCGTGCAACACGATTCTTAGAAGTTGGAACACTGTTGGAACAACCGAAGATATTCCAGGGACCAGGCAGCCCTGAAGGTCGACATCACTAATAATAAATATTCCAGCCATTGTCCTTTGGCTCGGCGCTCGGCACATGGGTAGACTGACTCGGCTTTGTCTCTACCTATAGGCCATTTTGCATGGCAACACGACCATTATTTTTTTGTACTGGCAACTGCCTTATATGAAAAGCATTAAAAAACTGAGCGTATTATTGTTTTGTTTAACCGTATCATAAGGTCATGAAATATAATCTGGTAGATAAAATTAATATGAACTATACAGTCATTATGACTTTTTTCTTCTTTTTTTAGGTTGGCAATCAGATACAAAATAGTGCTATTTTCGCCAGTGTCGAGTAATTCTTGATAATTGATATTGAATGATATGCACCCCTGATAATAATGATAATGTTGATGACGATGATGATGGTGAAATGAATCAGTAAAGCTGTGTATTTGCTGAAAATTTACGTAGACATAGCAACCCAGCGTTCATGATTAACTTTAATTAAAGGTCGGGGCGGGTAAAGTTAATAAACTTAGGTATTTTTGTCATGTTCAGCAGCCGTTTTTAATGATACAACCAAATATATTTGCCAATTTTTTAAATTCAGTAATTGATGCTTGTGATGACACCCAATAAGTACCGATAATTTGGTTTCTATGCTATTAGTTTATAAGTATTAAGTACTTAATTAAATTTATAATTTGACACTCATTTACTGTTTGCAGACATTTACTAAATAACGAGAAACTGGGATGAAATCATTGCCTAAAAATGTCTTCTAAATGATTTATGTCTAATCCTAAATGCTTTATATTATATATTCTTGTTATAGTGGTTATATTGTGATCACTAGTGGCTTTTAAATACCAATATAATTTTTATTATCAGCAAAGCCCAATAAGTGCCAAAATTGAAAAACCATAATATTAGGTTGAGCCAACGATATGGCAAACTGCTCACACGAGAGAGGACACTTCTAACTACTTGCGTACTGTCGTCGTGCATGACGAGCATCACAGGTATAATCAAAGCTTGGCATCTAGAGCCCCCATCCACTGCTAAAATATAGGTCTAAGACTGTGACGCCATTTTTTAACAGAACGATGAATACTGAGACACCTATTATGTCCGTGGTACTGTGGCCGTAAAGCATCTGCAATATTTAATGCTGTATCTACTTATTGCAAGTCTAGATAAGCGAAACAATAGCTCTTTAAGAAGTTGTTGCGAGCCAAACTCGTTTTTAAAACTGACTGATTTCGGTTCGGATTCCATTGCGGTTTTATTGCAGATGGTGAGCTGTGGAATTTGGGGCACGGAGCTGACTCTACGTTCTAGTCCCTTTCCTATGGCTCGAACGGAGGTAATCTTAGATGTGCAGGCACGGCACGGATGTGAACAGTTAACTACCTATAAGCACTTAGGTAGGTATTCCATTTTCCGTTTCTGATAAATATCCAGTCTATGGCAATAAGATGACAAGACTTGCTAAGATTATATAGGTACCCAGACTTAATGTGGGACTCATAAATCATATTGATATTTTTATACCAGCATCAGCTGGATGAAATTACTTTTGCGTGCTAATACAAAGACTTTTTCCGACGTTGATTGATTTATAATTTAAAGATTTAAACACGTTCGTACTCCTTATATTTGTCATGTATTTGAGCACCTACCTAACGGGCACACAAAAATGTAGTCATACAAATAAAATTATCAAAGAAACACATTTCTTGGAAATAAAACAAGATTGTCAACTCCAGGGTTCAACTTCCCGCCAATAAGACCTACGGCTTTGTTATACTGTGCTTCTCTTTCAACCGTGGAGTGAAAAAAAAACGGGCGTCTTTTTTGTTCTGTGGCCATTTTTCACAAATAAGTATGCGTCGAAGTATGAGTGTGTATTTTTATGAAATTTTATTATGTTTTTTTCCTGACGAGTGTGTTGAACAACGTCGTAGGTATTACACGGGTGAGCATTTGGTCATTACAGCCTCGGCTCCATTACGTCCTCGCCTTCGTCTCAGGATGCTATCCCGCATTGACTTTAGCTCACTTATATCATAATCTACTATTGGCGCCTCATTCATAAATATATTCAAATACAAGTAATAAAAGTTCCAAATAGATCTTATTCCTCGTTCCCTAAATATTGACTGACTAGGTATTATGGATTACGACAGAATGAATGCGTATTTCCCCTCAAATGTTAAGGTCATATTGTTCTGTGGACTACCTGCCCGGAAAAACCTGCTCTCCTTCGACCCATAATTAGGTTTGTACTTCCATTGAACCTTGTACCTAATATTATTATAATGCGTATCCATCCTGTACGGTAGATAAGTAGTTAATAGCGTTATCACATGTTGTGCTAATTTGGGACACACTGATGTTAATTCAACCATAAAAGTGGTTTATCAGCTTTGAAAACAACTTCTGGTTTATACAAGTTTCACGAAGGCTGATATTTGGAATGTTGTATGTTCAAATTCATAACAAATGACGAAAAAGGACCTTTCCATCCTACGATGTGCAAATGATCCTATTCGATTTTAAGGTGATAAAGAAATTTCTTGACTTTACACATCTGGATGTAGGTAGGTACGTAGTTTTGGCAGTTAAATAATAGCGTGAGTGTTATTCTCTTTTTTATGTGGTGAGTCATCCAATCGATGTTATCAAGGCAAGCTGGTCAGGAAATGTTAATAACAAGAACTGACTTAATTATTATTACGTCATTATGCAATTTTGTAATAACAAAACACTTCGAAGAAGCAGTGCAAACTCAGAAAAAGGTATGTTTTTAATTATAGAATTTAAGTTTTACGATTAAAACAAATAATTAACCAATTTTTTATGGAGGTAACTCTAAAATGACAGACATTTAAGAGTTAATATAACAAATATACTTACTAGATAGGTATGGTACATACAATTTTAATAATAGTAGTCAAACACTGTTCGTTCTTACTGTATGCTGAACAACATCATTCGAAGATAACGCTGTAATAACCATAAGACCGTAACCAGAATCACATGCAGAGCACGTTCAAGCTTCGGCTAGCACTTTTATGATTTTCGGATATCCTAAGCAAATCTCAGAATCACTATTATCATTGCTATTGGATAAAGGCGTTACAACGGCAAAGTTACGTCATCAGTATGTTGTAAAAATGATCACTATTTCGGTGGTATTATTTGGTGGTGGTATTTTGGTCACTATTGAAGACTGCAGTGTAACAGTGATTAATGTGAATGGATAGTCTTGGTGTAGGTAGGTATACAAGGCTCAACAATAAACTGAACTTTTCATCAATGCTCTGTTTGTGATGTGTTGTTGTACCTTAAGTAGTGTCTCACACCACAAAGCCCGCATTCGGACCCGATGGACTGGTCTTATTTCTTTTGTTGTTGTTTGTAAGTGTTGATCTCTTTTGTTTATCACAAGTAAAGAGTTCATTTGTTGCCGAATGTTTCTCTATACTTAGATATGTATAACCTTAGCAGTTCAAATTATTTTGATGATAAAACACAAAAAGCTTTGTTTGTAAACATTATTGGTAGCTTCCCACCTTTTAATTTTAATCAAATTTAGTATTGAGCCCTCTTATTTGTATTACAAAGCGACCTTGTTGCCCAGTCACTATAGAATTATTTTCCCATGACACGTCATCTCATGAATGGCTGTTGGGTTTACGCTGGAAATGACCTTCGTCTGGTTTCGAAATAGTAGCTTTGGGTTGTGTAATATTTGTTTCAAAGGGTCAGTACAGAAGTTAGCTTGGGTAAGTAGATCCTTCATATTGAATGTCGAGATGTAGGTATCTGAGTGATAAAGGTGAGTTTGAAATCATTATGTAGACCCTATTATATTATAGACCCTATTGTATGTGTTATTGAAGAGTTAACACACTGTTGATCCTGTCCTAGAAAAGGGGCCGATAGATTCTTCAAAATCACTTAAATATTTACAAACAGGAATATTAAAAAAAAACTTAAAAATAGTATGACAACAAACTATGTATCAAAAAGACATCTTAAAATGTACAGTACGTAGGAATAGAACAAACTCAATGGTATTGAAAATAATTTAATTATATACTGTACGACTAATAATAACAATTTTCATAGAACAAAAAAAATTGTGGGAATTTTAGCGTAGCTTAGATAAGTTAGTATAATAAACAAAAAAACATACCTACCAGTCACATCTAAATTGGTTTTGTTGTGTACATATTATACAATGTCCACTGCGCAGTATAGCGAGAAGCCACGACGCCAACATTACTACACGGGGGACTCGAGGTCGACCGCCTGCCATTGCCAAATTTGTAAAACTGACGTCATCTCCTGATGTCTCGGAATAAAACCACGAACGCTTGTGAAGGCTCTTATTCTTATTGCTTGTTCATAAGTAACGTCTTTCTTTGTAGGCCAACACGATGCGGCAATGTATTAATAACATTAAAAAAACTCTTCTATCGGCAATAACATTAGATTCTAAGACGGAGTACCGAACTGACAAAAACGGTCACGCCTGTTTATTAGGTATGTACTCATCGGTCGATGTCTCCTTGGGAAACAAAGAGCCGCTCAAGCTACCCAGCTTCTTTAAGTATGTGGGCAATTAGTCGATATTTGATCTTGTCGTACACTTGAAAACAACATTTTTTAGTATCCAGTATATTTCATGAAATTTGTAAATTTTCCAACATCGGTGATCGGCGGCAACATCAAATACTTACTCATTGTTGTATAGATCGACTGCAAGTCTGTGTTTATTGGCACTGTCGTCTTCTTCTAGTGGGTAGAAACATTCGAACTTTATTATAAATGTATGATTACATCCCTACATAATACTTCAGATTTTATAATAGGCACCTTTAGGTAATAAAACAAAGGTCTAAAATACTTATTGTAAATGGATTGTAACTTTCTATGAATTTGACGGTTTGCAAGTATACCTAGTTATTTACTTATTCGCGGTGCGAAGGGTAGGAGAAAGTATGCAATGTTAAGTCCCAACCCCTCTTAGTCGGAGAACTCCATCAAGAAAGATAATTTATTTTATTTTAGATAATTATATTGGACGTTGGCCCCGTCTGCATCCTCGCTTACATTGATATGGTAGGTTCATTACAATTTGCCCTTCGGCGTCTTATCGGGACATCACTGTAGAGAAGATCCTCGTATACAGGAGTAGCAGCGGTGGGAGTGTGCGCGGTCGGGCGGGCGAAGTCCCATAAACTAACCCGGTAGGTAAATTCAACGTCCCCAGTCTCAGTTCCTAATTTAAATGGATCACCCTATTGTATTTTCCCTAAATGTATATAAAAATAAGTACATTGAGTACTTATATTCATAATTTTTCGTACTCGTACTGGGCACAATTGCTACGCGTGTGTACATATTAGCCTCGCGTATCCCATTTCAAGTCACCTCGCTTCAGAAGTTGCACAATGCACATTGTCTGCACAACATGTAGTCGTTGTTCACAGAAGAATGCTTTCAGAATGTGATAGGAACACATTGTGCTTGGGATGAGCATGTGTGGAACAGAATTACCGATATACTTAGGTGATCTAGATAAAGGATTGCTTTATGAATTCTTTGCTGAAGTTACTACTTAGCTTTATGCTGGAAAGTTTGAGATCAGGATTGATTGTTTAATAATTAGGCCCAAATATGATTAGATTCTTAAAATGTTCTCCTGCATATACCTACTTTGAGTTATATATCCCTCTGTCTTGTTATTAGGCGGTATATATTGAATCTTCAAGAAGAAAACAATTCCAAGTATCTTAGAGCCTTATACCATTAAGTACCTAATAGAAATCTTAAATTTTGAGTATTCTAGGACTTTGCCTATTACACTTCTAATTTTCGACTCACGCAAAGAAACTAACTTGTAGGATTCAGTAGATTCCTTTTGGAGAAGTATGAGATGTTTCCATTTTGCGAATAAAAATGTGACAATGTATTTTCAGTGCAGGTACCATTGTAATAGAATGTCACATACACTGGAGGGACGAGAGAAGTGAGTGATAATATCGAGAACAGCACTATGTAACCAAATTTACTTCTCAATCGAGAGTTATGCAATATATGTGAGAAAAAAATCATTTTCACGGTTGACAAATTTCTGCCGTGGGTGTATAGATTTGATATCCATTACATCAGGCCTGGATTTTATAAATCACTGGCCACTGAACTCTGGTAAACGGTGAACATTTCTGAACAGATAAACGTATTTATATGTAAGTATAAACTATATTTAAAATAATACAAATGTTCTGAGCCTTCTTCTTTGCGTACCGTTTGAGCAAGCGGCCTTTAAAAGCTAATAAATAATGTATCTATATATTTTGCAAACTACCACTGTAAATAATAGCTAGTATTAGCTTCAGGAATATTTGTTATCATTACTATTATTGGTTTATATCAGCTTTCTATTTAGAATGAGCTGGCGTTGGTTGGTTTGAGGTGGCTTTCGCAAGTCCCACTGCGCCGGCGCTGCATTGCGGATAGAAAGCGTCGCGACCTCACTTTCACTCGGCTAGCAATACAAATTGAGTATGAATGATACTAAAGTCATGTGGCACCGCACGTATCTTCAAAAAAATGGATCCCAAAGAAATATGTATAAAATATTTAAGTAAGTATAGGTTGTTGCTGTTTAAATACATCAAAATCGGTAGACGTACACCATAGCCGTGAAACTAAAAGTTCCATGGCCAATGAAAGGACGTCATTCATCGATCTTGTCTCGTCAATTTATCCGGTGTCAATTGATTTCCAATAACAGTTTACAATTGAGACAGACGATGCATGCGGGGCCCGCTCAATTGTTTAATCAACAATCGACGGAACAATTTGTGACGCTATTAAAGCGTTTACAAAATATAATTCCATGAGAACAGTGGACCTTGGCGAACACGACACGGCGGGAGGTCCTAAACCCAACAATTAACAGGATTACTTTGCACCTCCTTTTGCACGGATAAACATCCTAAAAGTATTGACCGTTTTAAGAGAATTTACAATTCTTGACGTCCCAGTCAAAACATAAATTCTCCACTGAGTTAAATATTTGTTTGCAATAACCGTAACCAATAAGATTTTGTTATGCCTTCAACACAAAAGGTGACAATAACATAATTACACGCATAGTGGTTTGTTGCATATTGATAGAGAGAGGCAATTCTGATGCTGCATGCATAGAAATTTGTGATTTTTTTTAATGATAATGTTTGGTTAAGTTTAACCAAAGTACTAAACTTGGAAAATTACAGCTTGTATGAGGCAGGATATACGCAACAGTGGAGCGAGACGGTTGCGCGCCGAGGAGCATAATATGACTGAATTTAAGTTTAATGTCACAACATTGAGCAATGCAATTTATACGTTAGTGTACAAAGTTAAGGGTTAAAAATCAATGATAAATGCAAGGAACATAAAGCGTTTCTTGCGTTAGCTCCTATAACATTTCTATGCTTTATAATTTCGAGCGAGCTCCAACATTTTCTGGTTGGTTATTCGATCTCAATACGTTTATCTAAAGTTTACAATTGCTTGAAGCTGCGATGGTTGTTGATACTTTCTGGAATGATACAATCCAGTTCCATGAACCGCTTCCGCCGCTGGTTCTTCCGTCTCGGGTTGCTGGCTGCAGACATTCCTGAGGCGGACACCGGACCCCGCTCAAGAATGCTGACCAGACGGGGACGCGCTGATGGCATGATAGCTTAATGCGTCCTTAAACGACACGGCCTCGCCTGCATTCCTCGCTAGATAAACAAGGTTCTACTGTTGTTTGAGATATGTATTCACAGGGACTTTCCGTATAATCTTTAACTTAATTAGACAGCAGTCGACGCATTATAAAAGTACTACCTATTTATAGACTTAATTTTGGCGACTGCGAACCGCGACTGCGAACCGCGGCTGCGTATCAACTAAGTTCGTTCAGAAATTTAGTTAAGGAACTGAAATAGTTCGGATTATTGTTTGTTAATATACCGCATCAAGTTCCCTATGTACTTCGTTTTTCTTATTCGTTATCGTGGTTATTTATTGACAGCAGCATTTATCTTACGAATTATGTGTTTCTGTCGTGCGACTTAATAAAGTTTTTATCTATTCGTGTAAACCGTGAGAATGACTATGGGCCGCGATCCCATGTCTTTGGTCCATTCATGGTGCACTCGACGCTCGGTCCCACGCACATTTGTGGTCCATGTGTGACGCTAACAGTTCTGTGTATTATGGATTCCAGCGATGGTGTTTTTCTAAAATATTACAGAGTATTTAATTTTCAAACTCACTTTAATGTAAGAGTTTAGTGCTCCATTCATCACAATTATCATCCCTTTAAGATTTCTTGATTAAGTCGACTTTGACTTTGAATAGAAATTTATTCAATTTACAATGGCATTACAAATCATTTTGCAGACGGAATCCTTGTATAGATTTTGGGGTAAATATGAAACTGCCGACATCAACTGTTAAGTGCTCCATATTCAAATCGAAATAGGTACCCACCACACATGCGCCACGTCACACGACGCACTCAATGACAGACATTCACAAGTTATGGGAACATTTTTTCGGGAGCGTAACGGTTTTTGTATTATTTTTTGTCGCCTTTGACCGTGTGAAGGGACCTCAATGGATGCAGCATGTGAACGGGTCGTCCATTCAGAATAGAACTCTGATAATACCCGTACGACCCTCGTACGATCGGTATGAACGTGTATTGTGAGGGGTAGGGGAGGTCTTAACAATGTGGTGTTATGTTAAGCGTCTTCAATGAGCCTTTTCTTTGAGAATCGTCTCTCTTTCATTGCATTGTTTGGTGTTTTCACACGAAGCTGTTACCAGCAATTGTGCATGTGGATGGAAAATTTATATCTTCCTAGAACTGATATAATTAGGTGTACGTATAGGTAGGTACTTAATCGCAATAGGTACGTTCCTATCTGCGAGTAAATAAAACAATAGCTCTTATCGTTACATTATAAAGCAATGTTATGATGATAGTGCTGGAATCGTTATAAAACATTTCGACTGAATGAGCCATGAAAAAATATCCAGCACGAACCCATTCCCTTTGCATTGGAATGGCGATCTGTCCGTCCTTCAAACGATTATGGGACAACGACTCGGCCCAAATTACCATACCGCGTTGAATCTCATTAAAAGTGAATTAGTTAATTGCGTAGAAAAACCAGGTTGATTGAAGATATTAATTGCATTCTGTTCAGTAAAATCATTAGTGAACAGTCGATATTCTATTAAAATGTTAATAATCGTTTGATAATTTGCCTTTCATTGGTACGTGTTTTCCTTACGAAGAGAACATAATTTTGTACCTATATACATGCATTAACAAAAATTAGCCGCCCCGCGCTAGCCTTGATTTCATTATGGTTGCATCAAATAAAATGAGCAAAGATGTCGGCTTTTCGCGTCCTAAATTCATACAACTAGGCATGCGCGAAGTCGCCATCTTTGCTCATATCATGTTATGCAACCGATATATAATCTAGGCTGGCGTGGGGCGGCTAATTTTTCGGCCGGTAGGTAGGTATATTGCAATAACATAAGTAGTAAACACCATTATTGCTACAATATAACGGATACCAATAACAATTATAGGAATCGTAAAATACATGCTAAAGTACCTGAATACTATTTTTTGGAAATCGCATACCTCCAACATTATCCAGTTTCTTTAGGCATGTTTACCCATATGAAAATTTCAATTTTCCTCAAACCTGTGATATGTAAGTGGTATACTTAATTAACAGCAGCCGCTTAACGTAGAGCTACCTAATATAGTTTTTCGCGAATTCCATTTGACCTTTCGTCTGGTATGCGGCAGGCGCAGGGTGCGCGGGCGGGGCGGGGCCGGTGTCGGTCGCGTTCTCACGGGAACGCCGGCGATTGCGCCGCATTACGCCTTGCACTGGGTCTGTATAACCGCTGACACCTGCAGCCACACGCCAAGTGTGGATGAGCCTTATAGCATGTAAATTAGATGCAAGAATAGAAAATTGGAACATTGCTTGGAAACAAGGAACATTGCTTCGACTGGGCTAATGCCTGATGGACTGAATATGTCATTCATTATTTATGACTATGGCATAAATACCCCTCTCTTATTGATAGTATAATGGAATTTTGAAGCCCTTTATTTGAGCCGGAACTCCAACGAACAAACGCGAAAATCACTTATCAATTGGTACCTTCTAAACAGGATGTATTTTTTCGCGGCTCTGACGAGTGACTCCAGTTAATTTTATGAATGCAGCGTTTTATTACCTTTTTCCAGGAAGGTCGCAAAAATTAAGGCCAGTTGCGGGCACAGCAAGGGTAAAATAAGAAAGCATTCTAGCTACTCCATAAATTACTTAGAATAAAATAAAGTTACTGAGATACCAGCTCCACGCAGCGTTCATGACTCCATAAGTTAAGACTTGTGCGACTTTTCCCATTGGAGCGCGCGACCGCGACTCGTTACCAATCAACAATGGAATGCGTCGACTTTTTGGTCTGCGCCAGCGCAGCCGCCCGCTCTCTGCACGGGAACATCCAGTTTTTAACCGCCTTCCACACAGCTACAGCTTTAGCTCATACGGAAACGGGGACTTGAATTTTCTTGCCTTTACCGTTGTTGTACCTATCGTATAAAGATTTTTAGTTACGTTGTTTGTGGTCATACTATAGGAATGTCCTCTACTTTGTTATGCTTAAGGCTCCTAGATATTATTATGATAAGTACTTCTAAGCAATATTAATGTTACTATTGTTATTTATGACCAAAATATTGTTTAAGTTATTTTAGAGATCAATAAATGCGAATGGAATTTCATCCGAGATAGGAAATTTAAAAAACGCTCCATAGTAAGAGGTAAAAACCAACCACTCAAATGTACAAAGTAGAAGCTATCGAGCTATAAATAAGTCCACAGTTAAGGTTAAGTTAAGGAATGCAGATACATTTGCGTACCAAAGCTGAATCATTAGTTTATATGCAGCGCAACAATATACTTTTTAATGTTTTCATAGTCAGGTAGCAAGTAAATAAACTACCTATGTATGTCTTACCTTTTGAAAGAATATTGTCCTGGAAAATGGAAGGGTTCTTTAGAGTACCCAAAAAACCCAAGTTCCGCTCGCACGAAGACTTCGTGCGAGCGGAACTTGGGTTTTTTGGGCACTGATAGGTAGTAAATAAATAAATTTCCTTCTGCATCATTCTATGATGACACATTGTAAACTATGGGAGAATTTCTGATGCCTACATATGAATAATTAATGATGACGTTGTTTCGTGGTTATTAGGCAATTATTCCGTAAGCGATGTGACATATTCTAACCCCAATAAATACTTTAATACCTGCATACCTAAATGGCAAAACAGTCACTAATACCGAATGAATTTCTCGAAACCGATTTTGATGAAAACCACAACTGCAGCATTAGTTTTTGAGAAAATAATTTTCCTAGCCAGAAATGGAACCCGTTAATTTAGAAAAAAAAACAACACTATAATGTCGGTCATAAGGATCAAGTTCTAGGAAGGATTGACATACGGAAAACTAAGGAATATGCATTGTTTCCCTTCCATCTCTACCTTTTCGGGAACAATGTGAGTATTTTTTGGGACTTTACACCCCAGTTGCCATTTTAAGAAAACACATGAATGGTACAGGGGGCTTACCATGAACTATAAGAAAACTTGTCAAGGACAGGACAGTTCAACTTACAGTGCAAACCTGACAGGTTTCAATTTCGTACCATAAACCTATTCCCGCTGACCTGCAATGTCTCTACTTCTTAGCGGCAACATTGTCTTTGACCTGCACGGTGATTGATTTGTTTAAATCCCGTTCTGAAATTGACTTTCTTATCGGTTTTTCGGTTTTTAAAACCAAATGTTAAACGATGGTTTTAGTCAGTCAGAAATTAAAATCTGAATTAATGATTAAGAGATTTGTGATGAAAACATAATCCTCGTCACTTATTAGGCTTAGAGACTTATCGTTTCTAAATATGGGATAAAGAATAATCGTCTAGAGGCATCTACATTTTTGAACGTAACCAACCATTTGACAAGTCAAATTAAATGTTGGATTTATTATAGGAGGGATAATTTGAAAACGCTGAAGTGCAGTTTTGATATAGTTATTAGGAATAGTTAAGTACTTTAGAAGCTGCGAAAAAGTAAGATGAAAATGTATTTTGTAACCGTGGTCGGTGTTGTGCATACGTATTCCGTAATAACTCGCTATGGCTGCATCTCGAAGAGTTTCCTATGAGCAATCGGTTTTATGGGAACTCACTCAGATGGTAGCTATATTGGAAAGACAAGAGAATAGATGAGGACGCGTTTTTTTTTTTTTAATTTAATACAGTGCATCTAACCTAAAATAAACTTAAAATTACAGCTAGCCGTTGCCGTTGCGTTACGGTAAGCAGTCAAAAAATGGCTCCGATCTTAATCAAATACCTCGATGTTTCAGCAACAACTGATTTTCACAAATAATCGCGGCAAAAATCAAACTATTATTTTTATCGTTTCATCAATTTTATTACTTTGATTGCTCAAAAAATTACGTATGCTGGTTCTTTTTTTGAATAGATAAAATTATGTAGCCAGTACTTACCTTGATAGATGTCGCTCAACAAATTTTTAAGATATTAGTTCAAAGATGTCCATTTTCCATACAAATCCGAAACGCGGAATCGAAGTTCATGCACAGCACTAATAACCTAGTCATCAAATTAACAAACATGTTATAAAAAATTAACAAACGTGTTAGAAATACAAAAAACAGCTGTTATAAATGATATAATTTCAAACACAGGACCGCGAATTGACAAACACTGACCAATGGAATGTTGTAAATTGATCTTAATTAGAGGCCGCCGTCCCTAAACATAATTTTATGTTCCGAGTCAGATACTGTGTTCGCCCACGCCGAAGCTAACACCTCGGTACTAAAATCCTCATAATGGATATAAATAAGCTGATAGTGTTAATAAAGATAAGATTATTTTAGAGCGGCAAGCTGCATCTTATTTCGGTCTAGACGAGAGAAATTAATCTCTCTTCGGGTTTACTGCACAAGTTCTAAAATAATCATTTTGACATAGACCTTCTGTCTGTAGTGTGGTTTACCGTGCCTTGCCTACATAATCCTCTCCCACTTCCATAAGAATGTTAGAACTAAACAAAAATGTTAACATTTTTTAAGATTAAACATGATGTTTATTGGTGGTGTCTTAGTCATTCATGGTGGTATCTTAAAATAATTTTATTTAATAAATAACGTCACAAGGTGAGTAATTATTAGACTCCCATTGACTATATGATTCGAGACGTTGAAGAAACGGATTTTTCATCTATGACTCTATGATCTTTACCTAACAATTGCTTTAGATACAAATTTATTTCTTATTTCTAACATCATTGGCTCATTACCATTATATACTATTCATCATTACCATCATTTCTAAGCTTTTCTAAATGTTTATTCGGGTCAGCTTTCTTGATTTATTCGCTAAACAGCTTCTGCCATGTTCTTCTAAGTCATAGCGCTGTAGAGCTTTCAGAGACTTCACCTCAAGATGTCTTTCTTGCCATTTGAATTCTGGTGCACATCATACATGGATACAACCACGCTTGATTTGATTTCGTCAGTACATCGCAGGATATTTATTATGTATATCCGTCCACACAACAGCCTTAATCCGCGTAGAGTAACAACCTCATCAATTCTGATGGTCTATTACTGCTGGGCAATCCGACTACGAGTCGGTACCTTTTATAGTCTTGTGTGCTACTTTCCTACAGCTACCAATTAATGTTCGTACTGAAAGCCACTTCGTGTTCTTTCCAGTTCATCGTTATCCGAAAACATGCATGCTTCGTCGTTATCAGCTGGCCAGCTATCGTGGTGGCAAGCGACACCGTTGCGGCGCCGGTATCTGCCCGGCACCCGCCCGTGCTCACGACCTAGATTGTGTAGGTTGCGATGGCAACTATCAGTGGCAGGATAGATTATTTCTATGACAACGATATGTTTGAGGAATTGCGAATTGGAAGTTATGACTAGTTTTAAAAATCGTACTATAAATTAAGGGACATCGTCTTGGGTGGTAGCTGACAAAAAGCAATGCTAGGTTATCGAAATTCAGTTGTATTATTTGTTTCTTGATAATATTCCGGATAAGTAATTATTGTTCGAAAATAGATCCGGGTTAATGTTTCAAGTTTTTGCTGCTGTAATTGTAATCATGAATGCAGCCAGAATGTTATTCAGATAATAATTCTGGACTTTTACAGCTCATTCACACACAATGGGGTCGAGTCACCTTCGTCCGTAGGAGAATTAAATACCCTCGAGATACCCTACACGTGACCCTGGGTGGTGCCAACTAGGTGACAACTCTACTGGTGGTAGGCTTCGGCCGTGGTTAGTCACCACCCACTGAACAAAGCCATGTCGCCAAGCGGCCTAGCCGTGTTCCGGCATGATGTTCGGTGTTGCCATTCATGGATGGCGGGTCAGATCAGTTGCGCTGCATGTGCCTAGTGAATGTAGCGTCTCGATCTACTGCCGCCTTCCTACCTAGGCAAGTATGCTCCATCGTAGATCTCATCGTCACTTACCATCAGGTGAGATCGAGATCAAATACTTGCCTATAATGTAATAAAAAAAAAAAAAAAAAAAACAATCACACATACATAGCTCATTCACTTTGTGTGATCAACACGAATGTGTGTATGTACCGAGACATGAATCGAAATCTATAGCTATATATATTATATGTTGGGATCGCCCCCAGGCCATTGTATACCTTGTACAAGCGTTGCTTATTTGATGACCGTGTAGGTACAGTTGATATGTTCGCTTGGCGATGTTATTATTAGATATTATAAAAGAAATCAGAGCCAAAAATATACTGTGCATCGTTCCGTAGAGCTTCGAATGGAAAGTAACGGAGCGGCCTCTTTTGCACGCGACTGCGGCTGCCAAAAACTAGCAAATAGACAATGCGGTCGTTAACCTTTGAAACGGAAATCGTATCTAGGAATCAGTGATTCACAGTGGCAACCTTTGTCCATAATTGTTTCAGTAACTGACCTCTGCGGGATACATATTTTCCTCAAAGCTCAAGTCGAAGTTGGCAAAGAGCTCGGTAACCTTTTGACCGCAACTTGACTGAGTTCAAGTTAGTTTCTTAAGAAATTGTATGGGTAATATGACCTGAATACAATGTTTAGTAATCCAGGACTTACGCGAGTCTTAATTTTTATTACAGGATTTCAAATTAAAATAGGATATAAGAAGATTATTTCAAAAGGAAGGCAGTGGGGCGGGTAGGTACCTCCGAAGATAAATATTGACGTGAAACACGCGCTTCAAAGAACTGCATCCCCAAAATTCCTAACTATTGACCTCTCTACATTAGTATTACAGAGCACTTTTCTTCACGAAAAGTGCTCTGAAATGCCATTGTAAATGGATAAAAACTTTTTAAGAATTTGTCACTAAACTTTTATAAAAGGTTTTGCAAAATGCTTAAAAATAATTGATTACTAATGTAAGATGCATATTAGCTGTCACAAATGAAATAATGTGCCACATTACACCCACATGGTCCAGCAGGTCCAATTTAGTATTGCATCAGGGCAGCTGGTTATTTTGGTCGCGTGATTCGTGATTTGGGAGGGTATGACTGAGCTGTGAACCAGCATGAGATCACCAGTTTTCATTATCGACCAAGTGGGGAGCCACTTAGCATTTTAAAAAAGTTATTTTAAGGCCGTTTCGTTTGTCCGAAATCGATTTTGCATCGTTTTTGGTCATCGCATCCTATAAAATGTATCCTTTTCGCAATAGAACGTTAGATATTTACTCAATACAATATTCTATACTTCTGTTTTACTTAAAAACGGTAACTGATTTTTTTGTTATATAAAAAAATAAGAATTACCTAAAACAATAAGATATAAATGAACAAAGGCTTTAACAAGTATATGAAGCTACCTCCATGAATATTTCTTACGTATAAACGAGCCCTCATATTCCATAAAAACTCGTTAAAGTATCTGAAGAATACATTGAATAACCACATTATCTAAGTTAAGACTGCGGTCCCCCGCAGATTATAAAAACGAAAGACCGCGGGTGTTAAATTACTTACTTTTAGAACACGCGTCTTCAGTTTGAAAGTTAATTCTAATATTTTATATCCCTCAAAGATAAATAATAATTTATGAGTTTATAAGTTTTAACATTGCAGTTTGTTGCTGGTGTTTTTGGAGAGATTATTAATATAATATACTTATGTTGGTTACCTGAAGTACCTGCCTATATTAGTAAGTAGGTGCTAGCATCATTTTTGAGATTCGTAGCTGTTATAAGTAAAACGTCAATATACCAATATATGTAAATGTAACTTACTTATAACACAACTGCAAGAAAAAGAAATTGTAATCTGCAGACATGCAGTTTCCAACCTGCCTGTTACTACTTGACTCTGAGACCTTATGAGAATTTACTTTTACTTCGACCCAACGGATTTTGCAACGGCTTACTTGAGTACATGAGAATCAAACGAGCATCTCGGGCCAGCATCTGGCTGCGAACATGTCGGAACATGTTCTACACACGTGCAATTAGGGGGTCACACAAATAATATCGAATATTTAAACATTCGCCTTTCATTATTCTCCTCCCTAATACTGGGCCCGTACCAAATTACGTATTAATGTATACAATCCAGTTTCTATTCATATGTAATTCAATGTTTTTGTAAGCTTTTTAGAGCAAGAACTGGGTCGCAGATGGGCGATGGATTGAGTGATTTAAATAAAAACATGGTGCGATACACATAATGTTGTTATTATTCATGAATAGTGAATGCTTAAGATAACAACAGTAATGAATCGGGTAGACCATTGCGAATAGAAAGTTTTGTATTACTTTATCATTATTATAAAATGTTAGACACAAAAAAACATAGGAATAGAACATATAGCTACGGTTCAAATTCTCAAACAAAAAGAACATTTTACTGTATTTAATAAAAAAAATCGACTGAGTATAGATTTTTTTGCAAAAGTCGCATGTACGTATACCTTTTAAAAAAAACAAAAAATCATGTTCGTAACAATATTACTTATTGTAAAAATGCATACAAGTATTGGTAATTCTAATGACACAAGGTGTATGAAGTAACTTCATTGATTTAATGAGCCTTGCGTTGTCGACATGATAGCGGCTAGTTATGCGCGCGTGCGCACGATTCAACTATTGTCATCGTCATTGACTATTGTTCCCTGTTCCGTGACTGGACAAATAGCTAGCTAAAATATTAATTAGCTATTACCTACAAGTTAACACTAGAACCTCTCACGACTTGTCAGAACCGTGTAAATTCAATAAGATCATCACATATAACATCGTTGTTTGTGATTTATTTATAGTAATGAATTCGGACTGCTATCTTTGTTGCTTCTAATCGTTACTATCCAGTCATCATCCGGTTGTGTCATCAAGCAGTGTATAGCTAGATGAGAAAGAAATTCTGTTCTAGGCCAACGGACTTTGTCATACATAATTGCCTCCTCGCTCTTTCAATCCGCATGATAGTATTCATACTATACAAAGTCATCAATGTATTTATTCCATCATACATTTTATCGTTCATAGGCAGCATTATACCACGTATGCATGCTGTGTTATTTTGCATAGATATTTCCATCTATTGCAATGTACAAATATGAAGCGACGCGTGGAAAATTGCTAAGCTCACATATGTCATGTCGCATGGTGTACCTACGACCGAAATGATAGGAAAGGCATAAAGGTATTTACCCACTCGCGACCCAGATGTGAGGAATTTCCTGCGGTCAGAGTTAAGGACTAGCGCAAGTCACGACGATGTTCGAAATGCGATTCATTTGATTAGGTACCTACATAATATGCCAGTTGATGCTGCCATTGCCATTAAATAGCTTTGATAGCGATAGCAACAGATTTTGTTACGTAATTTCAGTACTAGCTGATAGAGCCATATTTCGATCAATTAAATAAATATAAGTACTGGTATATATTTCTACCAAATGATTGGATATTTAAGGTATTTGAGTGATTTGGATCTCTACTTGTGATATTTGAAGATTGGAAAGAGAAACACAGATTGTTGCCGTTTCAGTCCGGATTTATCGTAACTAGGTATGATCCGGATTTATAGATCAGGACCGTCGCCAGTGGGTGTTGGTCTTTAGTCAGTCGCAGTGGTACCGATAGAGCGGATGTTCCCATTCCGCGACCGATAACGGTACCAACCGACGCTGCTCGCAAAATATACTCTACCACTAAGTTCCGGTGATCAATTTATAAAGTAGATATTGTATTTGTCCACGATTCTATTGATAGTTGATTGAGAGTTCACGCGCGCTGTTATTCATTCAAATTAAATTAGTAGGTAGTGGTTTGTAAATTTACTGAAACAATGGCTAAATTGGGTAAGAATAGTGAGACATTTTATGTTAATTTAGTACATGGCCTGCTTTACTTTTAAAAACTGCTTGCTTTTCCTTGTTATTATATTGATTGTTGCACGATTTAAATGTGAGCATTTTCTGACATTTCGCTTTTGTTGCTTCATAAAATCTGCAATTCAAATAAATTGGAAGTAAGTAAGTATGTAAATAAACTGTAACTTGCATATAAAATGGTTGCACTTTATTTAGCGAATAACAATTTTTACTACCTCGTTAATTTTGTTACTTTGTATCAAGATAATTCTCATTATGGTGGTATCTAATTAATATTCTTCCGGCTGTTATCCGACGATTAACTCCCATTTCTAAATGCTAAACAGCTGAAGTTATTAGAAGATGAAAAAGCTGACGTAGCCATGTTCGGTGTGTGTGAAACTGTCGACCGCAGCATTCTCGGTGTCGGCCACCGAACGATGCCACTTGTGGCGATGCGACCGACGACCGTTTATGGCAGGAACGATCGCGCAGGAATGTGGTCTGCTCTTCGCGTGCGTTGGGACACTGGCGAAGAAGGGAGAGAGCGGCGAGCAAGACATGAGTTTTAACACTTGACAAATTGTACCGAAAATAAATATTATATACTTGCAACTTATCTAAATGGGTTCTCTAAAAGTCTCTCTGGTTTTCTCTAAATCTAAACAGACCTTTGATGATATCAGTAATTATAAGGACATTTTTTAGTTTGCTCATTAATGTTTGACTGTTAGATTGGTATGATTATATGTAGTAACAATATTACTTATGTTATTAGTAGTCTTGTTCAGCTTCATGCAAAACTGAAGAGTCTTGATAAGTTTATGTGTAATATAAACATAAAAGTCAACAATCCTATTCAGATAAATTATTAATCAGTAGACATATAATCTCCTGAAAGATGATAGGAGATTTTATAAGCACTAGATGTTAGCTTCTAAAACTAATGTCCGTACTCTATCGTTAACTGTTCAAGGAAACATCAAATAGGGCAACCATTTCTCTCCATTGCGATAATTTTCCTAATTGAATGTACCCGTTCGCTCGGTCGTTTTAACGCGCTTTTATGGTGATCGTTATTTCCCATTGGTGCGATTCCATTAAAATTGCAGTGAGAACAGGAATACTTACGAGAATCGCGGGCTGCCTCTCGTCACTTACACCGGAGTGCAAGATGACTCGGCAACCGCGGGAATGCATGCTTGCTTGCCAACAACGTTCTTATATGACAATCAAACTTATTTGCTTCAAACGCTAACAAAATACTTAACATCTAATGTCACGAATTAAAGATAATACCTACACCTACAGTTAGTGTCAAGCTCCATGTTTTCCCTGGATTGGAATGTGCTTTCGTCTCCGTTTATATTATATTCTTCTTATTCCGGACGGGACGGTGCAACTTGTATTGGTCCATGTGGATATATCATCGCGGAGAAGGTTTATAAAGACACTACAATGTAGATAATACATAAAACGCTTGCAAACATAAAAGGTAAGTACATATTGTAAACGGATTATTAATAAGGAAGTTCTGTGGTGTACAGAGCCATGTACGGGTCAATGCTCAAAGGTGCCGACGAACGGCCATCTAATAGTGTATCAGGCCCACACAGAGCCTCCGGCTAACGGTGCCACGCTCAAATATTTTACCATTACAACGCGGGTGAATTTATTCAAGGCACTCTGGATACTAAGAACATGAAACATTTATTAGAGATGGGGCTCACGAAGTTTTAGTCGAATATCCGATTAACCGGTTTTTAAGCTACCGACTTATCGACAATAACGGTCGAAAGGATAAGTAGTAACAAAATGTCTGAAAAGTCATCTAGCGTGTAGACGACCAAACACCAAATTTTCTAACGGCTTAACGAATAGTCGGTCTCCACTTTTAAACTCTTTTAAATGTTTTAATTAGTGCGTCTTCAGTCGTCAAAATATACGTAGAATACTCTTACATAGATACTTTTAATTCGTCACCAAAAGTATCTACAATGTAATCTCATTCTGAACGCAGTACTTACACTACAGCACACGCTTTGAAAATACTGCTACAGTTTTATCCGTCAGGATATCTTTTAAGTTTTTTTTTAGAAGTGCAAAGTCAGATATATCAATTACTTTTACTTCACCATCTGCCAAAACTGTTATAAGCGTTTTCATTACGACAATGACATACAATTGCGGGTTCTGTACATACTGTATGCTGATGTCTTCGTCATTATCTGGCCAGCGTTGGTGGCACGTTGTAACTGGTTAGATATTTTCGTGCACACCGGTTTCCCTAAAATAATTTCCCTGCAAGTGATATTCAAATATCGTGAAGTGCTTTTAGAGGCATGCAAAGATTAAATGCGAGATTTATTCGCTGGATTCAGGTTGCGGAGGCAAATGACAGCGGCGCGGCCGGTTGCGGTGTTTTGGACTCGCTCAAAGAGATGAGTACGTATAAGTCCGTACGAAAGCGAACCTGTACGACTGATGCGGGCAACGTCAGATAGTATAGATTGAAACGTCGATACGAATATGGACCCACCTCAATAAACTCTCCCGTTTATCACGAAGCCGCTTCCCGCGGGCTTGCGGTCACCAATAGCCGTGTATTCCATCATCCTTCACAAGTAATAACTTTTCCAGCTCGTAAACTCTGTTATGTTGATGTTTACGCATTGTGTTAAACAGTAACGGTTTAAGATTGAACGGTGCGTGCTAAAATGCGGCCAATCGATTCGGAATAAATTTAGCGTGCACAAACACTTGAGTAGCTAGAAATATCAGTGCCAAGTCGGCAATACTTGGCAATCTCAAATAAATGAACGAAATTTCGCAGACGTTGAGATCGGTTGAGTCATTTATACATTTCAAAAGAGCTTTCATCCATCAGGACCACTCGCGTCGTTGGCTGGCGCTGTTTTACTGAAGTATATACAGTTAGTAATGCCATCATGTACCTAGATAAAGAAAGCAGTGCATACAATTCTTACTTGGTCGGTTACCTATTTAATAAGCGAATGTATTAATAATAGCTGTAATGGCCCCAAACTAAATAATGCTTATATTATAGATACCGTACTATGGACTGGCAGCAATTCCATAGATAGATAGTACGAACATTCGTGCTCATCACACAAAGTTTGGGGATACCGGCACGTCAAATGCGAGCTAACTGTTTAACTTATAGTCTACCGTATTTAAACATTTTGTACGGAGAATTGAAAAGCGCCTCTAGCGGACGGTATTTAAAACTTTCAATTCTCCATACAAAATGTCTAAATACGGTAGACTATAAAGTGTACGGTTAGTTTACGAATAATCTCGCACTTGACGTACGGGATTCAAACCCAGGACTGTCGGTATACATACTCGTACAATACTTAAGGAAACAGCCCGGGAATGTTGACTCTACTTATTGTGGACACGTACCAAAATATAGTTACATTGTTCGTGCAGCGTTGACGCTATGATCTCACAGTGATGTCATTCAAATTTGACATCATTGTTTAAACAGTTAGCTGTTCGTGGGTGTGACCATCTCGCCCATTTTACGTAAACACCTGCAGTAAACATGAGTTCATCAGCTGTATTTTTTCGACCGATTACAGTGTAGTTAAATCGGGAGTGGCGGCACATCTTACTCATAATGTATTTGCAGCTGTAACGTGAAGCATTTCTTATATCTGTTATAACCAAATTCACAAAATTATGAGATTATAAATTTTACCGCTTTTTATTTCTGTATAGTTACCGGACCTAGAAATGTCCGGTAACAGGTCCGGTGTTTGTGAACCGATTTCCATATTTTTTTTAGTTTGGTTTGGAATAACTTCAGTCTAGTTCATATAATAGATGTTTTTAAAATAAATCCTTTATGGGCCAAATAATGGGGTAACCGAAATTAAATATTTCGGTACCTAATATGTATATTATGAAAAAAAATACAACCGAATTGAGAACCTCCTCTTTTTTGAAGTCGGTTAAAAAAGGAAATCGCATGCAAGAACATTGGAGAGAACATATAATTGAAAATACCTACCTAATTTTCAATTACTTGAAGACTGGGCCAATTTAAATCTTCGTATTTGGCTTAGGAGTAAGTACGTACTTAGCTACTTACATCAAGACTTTTGTTTATTTAGAAAAAAAAACCAGTCAGTGTATTTACCCGTTGCTGGCAGCCACCCCCGTCAGACTTTAATCCGAGTTTGTACATTAAAACAAAACGACGAATTCTAGCAATTAAGCTCGAGCTTTGACCTCCAGACAGATGACGACTTACCCACGCACTTTGGTCACGCCGCATCGTCGCGGCATCAATCTTTTTATTGAATAGACTACACTTGCTGGTTGTTCTGTACGTATGTGCGAAGACGGCAGCAATTTATTTCCCGTCCAGTCCGCGGCACAGAGGTCTGCGACACTCTCGCTGTGAGCTCATGCATCATGCTCAATATCTTTTGCTTTTTGCTAAATGTTTGGTTTATGTTGCAGCACGTCTGGTGACTCGCTGAATTCCAGAAAGTACTATAATTATTAGATACCCGTATAAAAACAAGTACAGTGTTAAGAACTGACATCAAATTACTGTAATAGCTCCTCGTTGAGCTTGTCATTTTAATGGATGGACTTTTTGCAACGCACAATAATGATAGGTATAAAACTTCATATTTTGATTAAAGATAAAAAAGAACAAAGTTTTAAGAACATCATTTTAATCTGGAATTAAAATTTTGAATACAATATGATACCCATTGAAGAATACATAAGTAATGTTATTTCTCCTGAATTCCTGAATCATATACGTGTCGAGATAAATGACGTTGGGAAAAATACTTAGCTGAAGAATCAACAACATGTGGTATTTTTCACAAACAAACTTACTTCAGGTTTATGAAATTTAAGAGAATACTACTGCTTCCCGTAAAATGTATTAAAAAAATTGGTACCAAGCTTTTGTTTTTATTCGTAAACAGAATAGCGTTGCTGAACCTGTTAACAGAAAATGTTCCTATTAAGTACTGGGTTAATACCTAACCTAATATTTCCTGAAAACAATTCTGATTATATTTCCTTATTGCTCAGCATACTTCGTAATCGAAGTCCACGAAGCTTATCGATCACAATACAATTTCCGATAATATAAGGAACAAAAAGCATTTCAGAACACACGATAACGGGGCTAGAACAATAGGGGCGTTATCAACGCTATTGCAAAGTGAAATGTTGATTCGTGCATTGACCGCTGAGTAACATTCACAGCGATAACCCTGCTTTGTGTCGCTTTATTTCTGCTCTCCCTGGTGGTAAACAGGCGTGCGTCATGCCCAGTGGTCTCCGATCTACAACTAAATAAATAAACATGTTGCTATTACGTAATTTATAATCGAGTTGACAACTATGTTTTGTAGCCCCTTACAATGTAGCTCATAATCGGTCTTGAGCTTTCGGACTTTAGTCTCGCCTATTATTTAACTGACCCATGCAGAAATCTTTGTACATCAACATGAATGCCTTTTGATCAACAGAATCCAAAGACAACATTCCCAGGTTGTCGCATTCTGAAGAAAAATGCAAAACGAAACTCTTTGAAACGTGATCGTCGCGTTTGCAATACGCATGTCATTTGCAAGGATATCCATATGCATCTTTCTCATAAGACAATGGCTCCACGTGACTGGCGCGGTTATAACGTGCAGTATGTCAAAGCGGAGCAGCATATGGATCCGCTCAAGACACTCCAGATATGTAAACACTGGATGTGCGGCAAGTCATTTGCAAAACAAAGAGCCCAGAACTCGGCCCAAATAAAAAATATTTACGCAGCCACTGCTGACTCAGTCACAGCTTTGTTTGGACGGAGGAGTAACCTTTTTACAGGAAAATAAATTAACGTCAAATGACAAGAAACAACGCTCTGGGATTATTATAATAATTCACTGTATTGTGCATAAGTACTTAGAGATAAAATGTGGAAGCGAAACAATGATACGTGCAAAAGTATTAATCGTGATAACCGGTTACATTGGGTCATTAGCGTGTTTAATATATTCAAGAAAAAAATAGGTATACGAAGCCTACCTCATCCTATAAACAAAGATCTCACAGACATTGAAAGCATTACGGCGATCTGTCAAGCGAATGGTAATTTCAAACAAGCTATTTATCTTCTTAGGTGGCTATGATACTAAACAGGATAAGGTTGCAAAAATGCAATAAGTATAATACAAGTATCTATTAACATTATTTACAATGACGGGCGACAGCACGCCAAGGCGACACGGGTCTCGCCGGACGTGAGCCATTAGTTTAATGAAATAACGACAATTTGCATGGAATACCTAACACGCGGAATAACGCTGCGCCCGCGCGGCGGCGACGGGCCTTATTTCATGACTGCTCTCAATGGCGGTGGCCTGCGCCGGGATCCGGCTGACTCATTCAATAAACATGAATCTTAATTGAAGTGAACTAGCGAAGTGGTTCGTTTATGAATGTAAGCTTTTCGTGGTAAGTACATGCCATGGAATAATACTTGCCATGCGTAAACCTTGACATCAGATCAACTACTTCATCTCGAAGATGATGGATGTTGGAAATATCAATAGAAAAAGCCAGCTAGCAGCTAGCTAGAATGAAGAGATTACTGATATACAAATACAAGATACTGGCATTCCGTACTCTATTATTAAGCATATAACGAATAATTTTATTAAACATAATTAGATGCTTATGCACCATCCTAAAATCTTTTGCACAAGATGACGCTTTACCATGGGGGTTCGTTCATTCTTCAGTAAACAGTTCTTAGAATCGTTATGAAGATGCGCCATGATATGGCTTAGATGGATGGATCGAGATAAAATATGATGATACCTAATCTGTGACAGTGAGTGGCACACCTTAAAGATTGCAATATTCATGGCAGCTGACCTGACTCGGCTGCAGTCATCGTCACCGGCTATTTATACACAGACAAGTTTTCCTAGCTTTTAATACGAATGCTAGATGTTTGCGTATTATTTAAGTGATTAGTAGAAAGATCGTATATCAGCATTTGTCTATCTTCACGCAATATTTGTTTTGTTAATTCATCATTATTAATCTGCGCCGTCTTTTCTCTTTTAAATGGCAGATGGTGGCTATTGTTTTTTAATTCAGGTATTTATATTAACATATTTCACAAACAGACATTTAAATCCTATTCTGCTTAACTGTATAGGATATAGTTTGTCGGCAGTGGCCTGATAGATACATAATGTAAACACAAAATCCTTGATTACCGAGCTAAGTACCTACATAAAATAAAATTACTCCATGATAACCTTTACCAAATTAAACAAAAGCTCTTTGAATGATTACCAGCACAAGTTGTTGCATTCAACGACTTGTCCTGGTAAGCTCATTAGCTTAAGTCGTTCAAGGGGATTCCCGTTCATGGGGATTCCCTAAAATGTATGTCTCTTACCTATCAAACGACTGGCCTAATAACGTAACTTTCCCCTATGAAGGGGTTTCCTAAGGCGTTTGTGGGTATTTAATGTAAATTTTAATTTAAAAAAAAATATTTTTTTATGAAGTCATCATATCGAAGATTTCCCCCCCGTCAACAAAAAAAAAAAAAAAAAGGTGTTGTTTATATGACCACCCCTTTTGAATGCGACTTATGGGGTATTGCGTTTAACTTAGCCGAATCATAAACTTACCTCGTGTTATAGCAAAGCCCTTTCAAAAGGTAAGTCAGTAAATAAGGCAAATCTCACAGCAGATAAGCCGTTCAAAAACTGGGCCCTGCACAGATCACGAGAGATATGCCGTGCGATTCAAAATGTATGGGAACTCGCTGTCTCCGTTTTGTTTCCCACCACTCGTTAAAACCAACCAATACGAAGTCTCTTCGGTGCGTGCTGCGTCGTCGCCGTATACAGCGGCCGTACCACGCGACGCACCAGTTTATTCAAAGTATCGTTAGACGATCTATCCATTGCCTCGTACATTCACTCAGTAGCGAACATAGGTGGTACTTAAAGAGCCATGTATTTTGTACAAAAATAAAAAAGTCGTTGTGCTACATGAAAACTAAAATAACATAATAAAGGCATTAAATATTTTTTGATTTGTTGTTTTTAATGATTTTAAAGACGAATAAATAAAATACTTAATACTGGCTGGTGAAATGAGATTCCATCTTTCGCGTAGTTCACTTTGCTGCTAGTATTTTAGCATACAACCACGGAATAACACGGCATTTAAAAAAAAAGTTAGAGCTCCGATACCGACGTGCAGTTGCAGTCGACTGACGGCGAAAACTCTATGTTAGCGTAATTTTGGCTAAAGGTGAGCGCAAGCCCACCGCTTTCATAACATATCTCCTCTAATATATCTGTGGGGCCCTGCTAATAACTAGGACATATATTACGTGAGCTTAACTTACACTACTGCACTACCTACTCCACAATGTTGTACATGATGATGTTTTTCCCAATGTACAAATTAACCAAAATATAGACCAACTTATTGCACAACTTTTCCTTATAAATACACAGCCTTGTTTTTGTTTACGGAAACGCTTTCCGAGAAAGCAACAAGTAAACAATCATGAATGTTGCAACAGATTAGAACAAACTATCAACAACAGTATCATTGAAATTCTGCGTTTTTATCATGTTTATCACGCATGACTTGCGTGCTGATAGCGAATACGAACCCTCGTTACACGTTATCAAACAACAGCGATCGTTATTGGCGCCGCGTCGAGACATGATGTCATAGAAGTTTGTTTCCGTTGCGCAACAATATTTATTGGAATAAATACCTTTATGAAGCCGTTTTTCTCGATCATTTGAAAATAATAAGAAAGATATGCGCTTACGTCAGTTGATGGCACATAGTCACGTCCGCTTATCAATAACCTTTTGATAAGTGCAGCACATTATATTTCCATTATCAGAATTATTAATCTCCAATTAATTGACATTTCACGGAATGTAGTGATAAATTCATTCCTCATTCATCATCATTGACTGATACGAGTCAGAATTTAACGTACTGCATGTATCTTGAATACCATATTATTGAATGATATTACACCGCTTTAATCACGGGCCCTAATTGATTAAAATAAGTAGGTAAACAAATATTTCGTTCCTTCTATTTTGCTTCTAACTTTCCCGTAAAATACAGCTATGTAACAAAAATACATACCTAGGACTAGATCAGTCGTACTCGCAGCCTCACGAAATAGAACGGAATCGTTTCGTCATCGAAAGGTATGTTTGCAGGTAATTCTGTGATGTAAGCGGATTGGACGATAACGTTATATATGCTATATAGGTTAATAATTCGAGCGCGGGATTCGAATGTTAAGTCCCACGTTGGGCGCCAAGAATACAAGACCCTTAAGGCCTCAGCCTCGAATTTTGCGGGCAGCGGGGCGGCGGCGGCGGCGGCGCGGGAGCGGGGCGGGCAACGCTGACCCGTTCTCGAAACCAGCGGGCAGATCGCGCGGCACTATAGAGTTTATATGTATTGTATTTGACACATCGCAAAAACAAATGCAGACGCGCAGAGCGGGCGCGGGTCACCGCTTGACTGGAGTGCACCGCTCGTTGCCCGCCCCCGCCCCGCTGCCGCGCCGCTGTTTTCGAGAACGGGTCCATTTGATTATACGCATTAGATCCTGCCGCTCCCGCGCCGCCGCCGCTGCCGCCCCGCTGCCCGCAAAATTCGGGGCCGAGGCCTTACATTTATTTAATTTCAAAATAAAACATTTTTTCGTTATTGAACCCAGGGCCCCTAAAAATACGTAAAACATAAGAAATATATTTGCATAATATCTGTAAATGGGTGACGTGTGTTAAATCTCGATAAGATTGTTACCGCGGCATTGACATGTCAACTTGTACCTAAAGCTGTTTACTTTATCATGTCGCGAGCAAAATAGGTACCCATTTCTTAAAAAAATGCGTTATTTACTTTTCTTATTAGTAATTGGGGCTTATTATATTAGTAATTTTGAATGGTCCTAAATTGAATGCAATGTTAATAAGTATACAAAAATTGAACAGCTTTTATATCGTAGTCATAAGGTATGAATAACTGGCATTATTCAAAACTTGCACCATATGAACAAAATTAGCATTCAGTGCTCAGTTTACCCTCGTGAAGCTTGCAAGTGTGACCTTATAATAATAATATATTATAAATAATAAAAAAAGCGAATGTATGGATCACTGGAAATTCTTCCAAAAAGCTATTTACATACCATCATGTTAGTTTTTCGCTCTTAACAAATTAATCTGGTGTGATAAAAGAAAAAAAGAAACTAAAGAAACAGTACAATGATGAGACTCTGTAAAAAAGAATTGAATTACTTCTGACATGCCAGAATTGAATTATAAGTATAGCTCTCTAATCTACTCTATCAGCCGAAAGACGTCCACTGCTGGACATAGCGCCCCCCCCCCCCACCCAATTATTTCCACACATCACGGTCCTCCGCCACTCGCATCCACAGGTAGATAAGGTAAGGTATAGCAGTTTGAAACATTTGTGTCATGGGCGTCCGGAGTTTAGGATAGTCAGACGCAAAAATTATAATACAAAGTTGCCTTAAGAATCGATATTCGCAATAAAGCAAACAATAAATTTCGAATCCGTTCAGTTTTGGCATTACTAATATGTTCCTAAGATCCTCGCCAAAAAGACTCAAATCTCGACGACTGACGACTCGATGCTTCCATCCAGTAAAAATAAATGTGACTCATTCAAAATGTGTTTATATTTAATAGTGTGCATGTGAGTGGTTAATAGAATAAAGTAATTCAATTTATCAGCTTGCGGTCCACAAGTAAAGCAAATACTTTTTCGATGAATCTAATGTTCTGCACCAAACAGATGTAAGCACTTAATAAACTAAATAATAATACTAGGTCTATTAATGTCCCACTAGTGGGCAAGGGCCTCCCATTAATGCGAGGGGGACTGGACATGTATATTTCAACCAACATTGCAAACTTTGCCCTATGCAACATTTGTCAGAGCCATCTAATCATTTAGGATAGCATGTATGTATCTATCCGGTAACTGGAGCGCTAATTTCAATTGACCATACTGAAAAATTGTAACCAAGTCGTGGACGTTTAATATCTATACAAGTCATATGTACTGGGATCGCCCCCAGTCCATTGTACAGTACCCATAACACAAGCGTTGCTTAGTTTGGGCCCGTACAATAGCTCAACAGTAGATAACTTATTTAGAATGTTTAGTTGTGTTGACTTATTTTTTTTTTATGGAATCTAACCATTGACCGGGCATAGCAATAAGGAACTTGATTGATTTAGTCAGTAAAACCAGGGTTAAATTTTAAGTCTGCGAAATCACACCGAAATGAGCAGAGCGGACAGAGAGCAGGGACCGTACATTGAGAGAATCCTTCGCCTTAACATTACAATATTCTATTGCCCAATCGCCATAGAATCGTTAAAGAAGCTTAACTGACTATTTATAGGTCGTAAACACTCGCTAATATGTATAGTTTCGTCTCGTACTTCTGCCTTTATACGGCTGGGATTGAACAGGAAACGATTAACTAAATTTAGGACGCCATGTGCTTCGCTTTTGGGCAACTCTACTTTCGACAAAGAATACTGAACAGGTGCCCATTATTTATAGAATAACACGGAATTTCCTGAATATTTTCCTCAATTGTGGCACGGAATTCTGCAGCTGGATTTGTTGGCGTATAGAAATCCCGAAATGTTAGTTTAAGTCGTGGTACAATCTACAGGATGAACAGTACTTAATAAGAAATTAAAGAATATCACGATGTAGTCTTAGACACCACCGTGATAAGCCAATACCCTTGGCTTTTCGCATTTATACAAATTCCTGCAGCGACATTTCTTGTTAGGTACTACATTTATTGTAGGTTGTAGATATGCTATGTTTTGTTGTTCATTTTCTTATATCGAGACAGGAAATGTGGCCACTAGTTTCTTATTAGTTGCATTAAGTGACTCGGAACATGAATAATCAAATTTAATCATAAATGATTAGATATCGTGGTAATGTTTGAGTTAGATTGACGACTTTTCCTTAACATTCCTTGAAAGGAAAGTTATCACTAATTGGAGAGCCCGTGGGTTTATTATTTAATAAATCACTATTTAAATACACTTTATATATACCTACACGCTAGTGAAATGATTATAAGTACTTATATAACGTAAATAAGGCATATAAGAGCGTAAATTAGATCGATTTTATGTCAAGTGACCAATTCATGGAAAATTCCCAAGTGGCTCTGACACACACACAGTTGAGGAAAAGAGGTCCTTAACAGATAACCTGAAATATTGCGTAGATGCACATAGCCTCGCGTAGGTAGCTAAACACTCTATTGTCTATGCAAGCATGCACATAGACACGTTTGTAGTATGTTTATTGTTTGCAAGAAACATTGTGGTTAAGATTACTTAAGGCAGACGCAGTAAATTTATATTGTTGAGATAAGGAAGGCTAGTCTACCATTTGATACTTTTATATATACTACAGACGCTGAGATGAGTACCAAGAAAATATTACTAATTAGAGCTACTTATTCCCATAACATACTAGACAAAAATGATATATAACTTGGTAAAGATATTGTCAAATCGGTTGTCATAATACTGAATCAATAAAATTATGAAATATATTAAAACTAAGAACTGCATGACTTAGGTTTTTTTTTATTATCACGGGTGAGATCATGTAACAGAAGCCAGCGTATTTAATTATATGACTTTATCTGTAGGTAATTGGATATCAGTTCCACGACTAAGTTACCTCGAACTAGATACTACTAGTACTCGTAGCACAGAATACCTACTAGTACTTTGTTCAGAATGGCCACTCTCCCCCCGTTCCCCCTCACCCAATATCAGCTAACTCCTCACGTTCCGCCACACGTTGTAGGAAGATATCGAAGATAGAAAACAGCAGGTATCTCTTTCATGCCAGATGCTCGAAGCGCGTCCTGTCAAATTCACGCACTCATTGAGTGTCTGGAGACTAGTCCTATGACACTCGAGAGCGCTCGAGAAACGCACCACCGCAAGGTCCGGTTGATTCTAGCTCTTGAGGACAAGGCTGTCTTACCGCGGCGCCCTCGATCCAAGTATCACATTTAAATGTGAAGGATAATGCTGTATAACTTTTTAGAATTAATTCGTCATACTTTTCTGTTGTGTACTTAAAGTAAATGAAACATACTGAATATCTGCGAATTGACTACCCCTCAAGCTTCGTAGGGCTGGCTCGGCACGCAAAGATCTATGAAGAAGCTCTCGGGCGTGGCAACGGGAGCGTTTGCCCCGGACGAAGCACGTACCAACTGAGCGAGCAGAGACTGCTTGGGGCAGTCAGTGCACAGTTTATGATGATACCGCTGCTTATAATTTTTGTTCGATTTTCAAAATAATTATATCAGAAAATGACAACACTAAAACTTATTACATAATCAAAAAGTGTTTATGATAGCATAATTGAAGCCCTAAATGGCCTCAGATAAGGCGGTATACCTATATCCAACAGCTGGAAAGCGTCCACTGTTCTACATGCCCTTTTTAGGGGATTCTAACGTAGTACGCCATTACTGCCTGTCAATTTTCATATAGCTCTAGCGCAACGTTTGCTACGGCCATGTACTGTGCCGTTCAAATGCAAATTTTCTTAAGTGGACAGGCAGTAAAATCCACGGCTTTATGTTTGGCTAGTATGATCATACGAGTACCGGCTCGTGGTCACCAGTTCTGAAACTTTTTACAAGTAGGCTCCGTACAAGTATACCTTTTTTTATCGTGAGGGAATCCCCATGGATATACACAAGCCCCAAGGGAAGCATGCAGGCTTACGAATGTCAGACTCCTACCGACTGAAACCCCACGGTGGTCCTTCTATCGTCTTATGGGGGGCCACAGGAATTATCCGTGACCCCACCAGCGAAATAGATTGAGATAGTGTTTTCAAGAACTCAAAACGGATACGAACAAAGTATTTAATAAATAATAATGAGTCTGTTTTCCATGACACAGAAAATAAACGAGTTCTAAGTAACTGTTCTGCACAAATATTTGCTTTATACATGCTGAGTAATCTAGGGCACATGTGTCCTATAAAGAAACTTGTCTGTTTTTAATTTGATAGGTAAACTTACTTATACGATAACAACATGTTGTTTCGCAAAGGTTTTATTAAACGTGAAACAATAGAAGGTCAGCCTGGCTGGTAATAATGTCCGATAGGTTGACGCGTAATTCGGTCAGACCTTGAATGGTTGACCGAATTATACCATCTTCCGCGCTTTGGAAGGCATGTATAGCTGGCAGTCATATTTGTCAATCGTTACGGACAGTCAGAAGAATAAAACATTCTGACACGATGATCTTAACATAAGACGTAGTGCCATTAGTTCGGTTTCGAAAGACAGATGGCAATGGGTCCGTGCATATATCGGTCATTAGCCAAATCTGACCCTATTTTTACGGACAAGTCTTGTATCGATCGATCCGGTAATTAACTTCAACATGCATTACCTATATTGCGAGTGTGCCGTTCGAGTGGTCGAGTCGGAACGTTCTATGGCGTAGTCGTATTGAGGCTTCAATTCGATGGCACTGGAATATTTACGATACTAGGAAACTTCTAGACGAATTGATTCGGTTACTTGTCGAAAAGCACTACACTACTCAATGGACGCGTGCAGCTCGGAAATCCGTTGCAAATAGGAATATTCGCGGTGCATTCGCCAATGTGTACGAGCCTTTTATAAGGCTACTTATAAATTCCTGCGAATAGTCAATCAGTTGTCAGTCTTGACAACTCAATTTGAAATACAAAACAAATCATTTTACTATTATCATATTGTTGGACATTGGAAGGACTGATGCGTATAATACATGAGGACGTTAGTCTTTAGTCCTCAATTTATATGCTGAAGTGTGAATATATGAAATAATTTACATTTACGTAAATAATAAAGAAAAGGAAGGCATGAAGGTATTGGTTCAACAAGTTGGAGCTGTATCTCTAAACAAAATAAGTTTAAATTAAACCCTTTAATATAGAAGGGGTTTCAGAAAAAAAATATGATATATTAAAAAAAATACATATCTTTAATTAGAACTGGCTAAAAATAATATCAAACTCTTAAACCTGTTTTATAGTCATAAACTCATATTTCGCTATGAAGCAGTCGTTTAAAGAAACAAAAAGCACCGTGCATGACTGGCTACTTTTACTACCGTGGGTATATCGAACCTTTGAAGCCGTTTCTCGTAATGGAGCAGGTAAGTTAAGTGCCTATTAAAAACATATATCCTTGATTACTAAACTTTAATCGCTCAAGCCATAAATATTTTGACTAGATTAACCAAATATAACGAATATTAGGTACTGCGTTCCCGTAACACCATGCACCTTCTGCCTACAGAGTATCGACGTTTCGCTGATGCTATTTAGTCCCAGTATTATAGTGGTCCAATCAAGTCTGTCTTACCACTCGAAACGTGGCGGAAAATGTCATAAATGATATAATAATAAAAATCATATCGCCCGACAACACACCAACTATACGATCCCACACTAAGCAATGCTTGTATTATGGGTACCGTACAATGGACTGGGGGGGGGACGCACCCAGAATATAATACTTATATAGATATTAAACATCCATGACTCGGGTACAAACATTCACTCAAAGTTTGGCCACTACCAGGTTTCGAAGCCGGGACCCTCGGCGCACAAGGCAGGGTCACTACCAACTGAGCTAATCAGGTCATCACTATATTTACTCATATTACAAAAAGAGCAAAAATAATAATGTGAAATATTTTAAGAACTCCATCGGTCGCTTTCCCAGAGAATTAAAACGTAATATAAGAAATGACGACCACGTAGTGCGCAGTGTATCGTTACCACAGATCTGTGATCGTTACTGTACCCTTTATTTCATAAAAGTCAAACATAAACAGACCATCAACAGCGAAAACTGCACATCGAGTTGGGCTAAAGTTAACTCCATCCAGTTTAAGTTCAAAATATTCTAACGAACGGTATACTTATCGTTAGTTGCGTCGGCGTATTTGATGCACCATAATAGTCCGCTTGGAATGATTGAGTGTGCGGTCAAAAGTAAAGCCTACACGAAGCTCGGTATTCCCATGATCTGTTTCACTAATACAAAGCTGATACAACAATGCGGACAGCCTCATTTGTCACAGCAGCTCAGCCGCATTCGTTGCCCATTCTTCGCCGGACCTTTCATCTCGCCTCTGACTGATGACCTGATGGACATATGGACGATTATCAGTTGATCCCTTTGTTAATGAAAAGGCCCAGTGCATATAACAATGAACTCGACCGATCAAAGCACCGCTGTTAAATTCTAATAAAACGTAGATAAGTATACAATTCTTTTGAAGTGTTTTTAAAGGAAAAATTTGAAAGACAACGAACGTAGTCAGCAAACATAACATGATTGAAAATGTATGTATTCAGAATCGAAATGAGCTCCAAATACATTTATGTTGTATTCAAATTTGAATAAACGACGCATTTATGTCCATTTACATGGGTATGTAATTGGGCATTTATTCCATTTGGGGCTTCGCTATTTCGTCCTACGCATTAAGTGCCTTCCCATATCATTGTAACAATTGCAAATTTTTTTTTGCGTTCTACAACTGTAGGCAGGCAGTAACTAATTAACTAATTTAAATGAAATTAGGTCTTCTGTAGAGGATATAACGCGATCTCGTTCTAACATGCATTGTTACAGTTCGTTGACCGAGCGTTACTTATATTAATTGTTCGCATTTGCGTGATGCAATGTCGGTTATTGACGTCAGTGCGAACAAAACGCATGAGAACGCACAGTTTGCATCTATGTTTACAAATAAGTTTGAAATAAATAAGTGCTTTATGAAAACGAGAAAATTTCACCTGACCATAGTAGTTCAGTCCATTTTAATTACGTATAGAAGAAAGGATACAACTATTAAATAGCTTATTGAAAGCAAAACTGATAGATTGGTAGATTAGGCTGTGTAAGATTAAAGGGAATGTAGGCAGAAGAGATTGGAATATTATCTGTTTATGAACAAAGCGGAGCATAGCGGAACATGCCATAAAAATGTTCAAAGTTGGAAATAATATTAAAATTTCGAAAAACGAACACAGAACTACGGCCAGTGTTTACAGCTCAGGGCGGAAGTTCCTTTGACCCTTTGTTTATCAGCAGCGGAGCGGTGAGGCGGCGCACGCGCATCGTGGCCGGATACATAGTGTTGCTGACAGAAATGCGTCGTCAGCGCGCTTCAATGGTCGCACTTGCAGTGCAACTTGTTTTGTTATAAGGTTGCCAGGGACAAAAAAAGTACCTGCCAACTCGAAAAATATTTCAAAGCTACATAATGTTTATTTGTTACGATATAAGATATCGATAAATCATTCATAGAGAAAAGTAGTAGAGTAGAGTGTATAATCTACATAGAGTGATCGTCATTACAACATAAAGAACCGTTAGAAGTAACGTTAACGTTTTCATTACTATCAAAAATCGTGATTCGTCGAGTCTTTCTATTTACAAAAGTAATTAGCGTGTACAACAAGTTGGCCGCGGAAAGGTGTTGATTTTTAAAGGTGGCAGCCCTGAGTAATAGTGTGAGCAGGCTGTCATCGCGCGCAGTTCCTCACGAGCCCTATATCGACCGGTACTGATGTAATACAAACACCATTTCACGTCTAACTGACAACAGACAGTACCACCACGCTAGTGCACATACATCATGATGAATTTACGTTCTTAGCGTATGGGCCCCGGGTATAGATTTATATCATTAGATTCAACTTTAGTAGGTATACTTCATTGGCGTATAGATCTCGAGGTGTATAAAGCTAATAGTAATTTTGGTAATGACGGTGCTAAAAGAGTTATGCCAAATAGGTTCATGGTAGTGTCACGACATTCAAAAAGTAATAGGACCTTCCTGGTCTTTGTTCAATTTTTTTTGTATTGGACTCGGTGTTGAGTGTACCTTGATTTGGCAGATTACTGATATTTACACGAAACGATTGCAATCTGCCCTCCGAGACCCAACTAGTGGGTCTATCGGTAACAACGGTAAGACCGCATTTAGCACAATTTTTCAGGTTGCTATGTCTGCCTGCAATGGCTGCTATAACAACTTTATAAGATGTGTCAATGACAACTGGAAGCACCTCCTTAACGTGCCACCCGAAGCACGAAGGAGATCAGATAAGGTGAGTAAAATTTACTTACCCAGACTGTGGAGAATTTCATGCAATAGATAAAAACAAATTGGCTTTTAAAATAAGAGGCTCGTGACCATATGTAAAGCTATTATCCAACAAGGAGCCCTACCAACGCAACTGCGTGGGAGGGATCACAATGAGTCCAACACCAAAACATAACGTTTGGACTTCAAGCTTTCGAAAATGTGTCTCAAAAGTACTAATGCACATTCAGAAGGGTCGTACTGTTCAACCCTTGTTTATAGGAACGATAAGGGATGAAAGAAACAGAAGAACTCTCACTAATCACATTACGAATTTGAAAAAAAAAAGTATCACTAGTTCCCTGGAACAAATACATAATGGAACTAGTAAATTATCATAGTTATCTCGACCATCTAATTTCATTTATTGCGATTACCTATTGATTTAAGTAAATTTATAAGTTCGTACAAAAACCCTATAACCTTGATGAGAGTAGCAGTTAAGACTACAATACCCCAATTAAAAGAGAGAATAATCTGATTGGTGACTCTGATGCTCAGAATAATATTGTATACCTACTGGTGTACGCACCTAAGTGGTACGTGTTTCTTGATTGTAAGTTATAACGTTCCGTTTAAGCGCACACCTGTGGGCCGCCAGGGATTAACCACCCACGACTATGATGAGCAAACACGCTCGTAACATTAAATTACTGGAGGATATTTGTTCGTGCCTACTTTATTTGCATCTCAAACATCGTGACTATCTTCGTGTTTATCTTTTTAAATTGCTTTATGTGCGTCCTTGTTTAAGATAAAGAAATACTTCTTACTTACTTTGCTATTGTTTATATACCTGCTCTCACAACAAATTGTCTAAAGTCCTATTTAACAATCAAGACGTGACTCAAAATATGATGTTTAAACCAACAAGAGACTGGAGACACATAAACATTGAATTATTGCATCATGTACGTTGAAAACCAATCCACCAAAATGTATCGATCATTTGGAGAAGAAAGTTCGATTCATTTAGCTATTCGAGAATGTTGTCTGGTACAAACGGTTCCGATACATTTGAAGAACAACCCTTTTTATTTACTTATAGCATATAACATTCGTGCACCACGTGAGACAGTGGTTAGTGGCGGACAGCGATAATTACTCGGCCACGAGTGTACAAGGGCAGTCCGATTAGGCAGCACTGTCATTGAGTGCAGCCATTCATGGCTCCTGCGGGAATCATTCATCCTGCCATGGCATGGCTAAGAAAGGTACTGTTGTCTACAAATACCATAAAAATCTGTCTGTGTGAAATTACAGGAATAAGGGATATTGTTGTTTCAACCAATATTTGAATTAATGGCTAACTGTGACTGTGATAAGAACACAATGGCTGTGAGGGCAAAATTAACAGAACTCTCGCTTTATCATAATAGTAGGTATCGACTGTATACAGCATATAGGAATAGGAAACAACACCACATAGTTTAAAGAATCTACAGTAACTTGGTACAAACATTAAAATAAAACGAGTTTTCTGGATTTTATCGCGTTTATTTTATGTTTTACGGACCTGACGTTTCGGCTGCTGTACGTCAAGGGTTGCTGTAAAGCAGCCGAAATGGCAGGAACTTAAAAACATAAAATAAACGCGATGAAATCCGGAAAACTAGTTTTATTTCAATGTGTAGTATTCGCGTAAATATAAGAAATCAATATTGGTACAAACATATTATCACTTCATGAGTAAGTTATAAATGGATGATGTTTTCGTATGTATAACGCCCTGATATTGTAATAGTGCAAGAATTGGACTTAAACATGAGTTTGGCAATCACGACATCTGATTAAATACGCCAGGCGTGTGCGCCGCACTGGCGACGCGGCAGCTTTACACAGGGTATGTGTTTTCTCGCACTGCTGTATGGGAAAAATATTCGCACACGCCTGGCGTGTGAAGCCGTATGCGCGTACCGATTCCAAAAACACGCAGGGCGTGTTTTCCGCAGTGAACGTGTTAACAAGCAATCTGGTGATGCTGCCTACGCTCGCTCACTTTTGACAGATATCCTATACAATATCTGTCAAAAGTGACAGTTACTATGCGGTTGCTGTCCGATTATGAATCGATTGTGTTAGCAGACTTGGGGCCCAGTACGTGGCTCGCCTGAGATTTGCTTCGTGGTCAGCCGTCAGCTTGACTTTTTATAATGATCGGATCCAAATGGTGACTGCAAGCGCAACATTTACCCGAGCCTGTGCTCGGCTAACGAAGACAAAGGTCAATTGTTGTTGCGAGCGTTTTATCTCACGCTCTCATTCATTTCCGCGTGGTCAGTCTCACTCAAGGCGCACTGGTTCGAAGCGAAGGGCTGATGGAAGGTCAGTACAGGTTCGATCACCTTATCAATATCTATCTGTATACTTTCATACTAGTATAAAATTGTAACTGGGATGTCTGTACTTAATAAAATGCAGTTGGATTGGCACAGTAAGGTTGGTTGTTTAGAGGTGCTTTCTGTAGCGAGTGTCAGGGTTCGAATCCTGGTTTGGCAAACTTTGTTTGATGAACACGAATGTTTGCACTATTCATGGATGTTAATATAATTATTATAATATACTGGTAGGATCGACCCTAGTCCATTGTACGCTACCCATAATACAAACAATGCTTAGTTTGGGACCGTACAGCTGTTGGTGTGTTCGTCTGGCTATATTTTCTTGATGTATAAATTGAAATGCTGCTGATTGATTATACTATAAGTAAGTATACCTATAGTTTTAAGTCACAGTGAAATCATCGGCATTGGATTGAATACAATAAAATAAAATTTCTTCAATCTATGTGCTATTAACACCTAAATCTGAAATCAAAATGACTTCTAACTGGCACCTTTAGCAAAAGTTATCTGCATCTAACAAACCATAGACAATTATTATTTTATAGGTTTAACATTCCTATTCAATTACTCAGCGCACGCGTGGATAGAGCACGTTATTATACACACGACAGAGAACACAGTCGGTAAGTCGTTCGACTAACATTATATTTCTTAGTTACCAAAATGTATAGGTGCCTGCCTAACCTACCTCCTACTGCGTTTAGCACGGACTTATATTCAAACCTTAGGCATAGAAATTAAAATCATACAGCCCCGTACCATTTTTTTTTATATGGCAAAGTTTGATGACTTGTTGTCCGATAGTCAGAATGCAGAGTATAAATTACCTACCCACTTGGTTGGTTAAGTGGTTTACACAACCAATCAAGTTGTTACGAACATTTATTTCTGGTTTAGTTTTGATAAGGGTAAGAACCGCGCAATACGCACAAGGCGCAAACTCAAAAACAGGATGATTCCTTTCAACACTTGAATCCGTTTGTAAACACATTTAACTGTTTGTTTGAAGAAGTTGTGAAATACGAAGTTTGTATAGCCTCGTTTGTTGTTATTCGCGGTGAAAGCCGTACATTGTGCGCTTGCAACACCGCTGAATTGCGGAAGCGATACCGACCGAGTTACCAAATGCTCACTTCGACGAAACAGAATAGGACACGAAGGTACCAAATGTTTCGTCACTATTTCAAACAGTTCGTTAACGCCAGTATCATTCATTATTAGGAAACATCACTAATAGAGAGCTTAGTACAGCTTTCATTATGAAATTAGCGACAGCTCCTATTGCTATTGCTACTTTATAAAACAAATATTAAGTAAGTATATTGGAGGCTAATTTCTAATAAGTACATGATTATTTGCAATATTTTTTTAGCTTAAGCATGCGTAAGTAAGTGCATGTACAGAAACAGTTAGTAGGCTCATCCGGAGGCTTGTACTTAACTAAATTATTTGTCTTTGATATGTCTGATAACACTCTAGTGAGGGGGATACAATTTTCAACCGTAGCATTTCTACGTTTTCATACCACGCTGATTAGAATATTCTATTTGTGGTCACATAAATTACTACCGGCGAAGACAAGGACACTGTTGGTAGCTTAATCCTTATCGCTTTACTTCTGAGAATCTTTTTGTTTTATTTATTCCTCACTGATTCATAATAGTGTTCCATAATGTTTATTCATTAAAATGATGGCTTAGTTCTTATCGGGGTTTTCTTTTATCCCCATGTTCCAGTGTTCTGCGTTGGGGAAATACCATAGTTTTAAACGCCTACTTTTTGTGTCTATCGTTGATGTTGGTTGGTACATGGACTGTGCGCAAATATATAAAAAAACACGAAAGTCAAATTATATAAAAAATTGGTTATTGTCTGCCTTACGTAGTACCTACCTAAGTATTCTATTATCTCTGACCAGCCTGCCGCCACTGGCGACATCTGTGAGCAGAAAACAACATTGGAAAACGTATTAAAAAATCTCAAAAAGTTATTAATGTAGGTAGGTTGCTTGCCTCGTGAGTCTCATTAATACGTCGGAATGAGCATAAAACAGTTGGACTTGGTACATCCCTTGTGTAGTGTGTACGTGAATCAGCGCGTGACTGCCTGGCGAGTTGCGCGTGCGCAGAACACATTGTTTAACTAAAATACAATGGCTGATGTCATACAATAACGTGATGTTTAAGGGCGTATAGGTATCTGAATAGGGCTCTTTATCCTTGGGACGCTTCTAAGAACGAACCAATGACGGGACTTGAATAATCACTATTCTTATGTTAACGACACATGACCCGGAATTCACGAATACATCCAAACGAACAGCCAATAGCAAGGGCCCATTTTTTAGTTTAGTTTAAAACTAAATGTTGATCGCAATGAAAATATTCTTCATAATATCGTAACAGTAATATTAATGTAGGTATTAAAGGGTAATTCAGAAAGAGAATACCTAATAAGCCCGAAACCTGCGCTTTTTTCGCGCATGTGAAGTCAGAATTGCGATATGTCGATTTTTATTATATTTAATATAAAAATTTTCATTTTTTTGGAAACAAAATAGAAGCATAGATTAGTAGGTACACCCTATGTGAATCATTCTGTATAAAGATATTCAGAATCGGTGCGGAACGGAATGACTTAATAATTGAATATTTCATAGTCACTAACCACAGTCGATCTTACCATTGCCTACAGGGAAATACGCGTTTTGTATTGAGCTGTTAACTTTGTACCCATTCGATAGCGGGTTATCGAGTGACCCACTGTGATATGTAATGCCGATAGTCCACCAAAGAACCGGCGAACCGACCTATCCACACAACAATATACAGACTTGAAGATTACCTCGTTTATTATTATTAGTATGATAAAACGTAGGTACTTATCTATTTATGAGGTTTTTTTTTCAAGAAATGGCGTCACTCACGCACGCGTGAATAAGGTAGGTACGTATGAACAACGTTTGAATAAGCTAGATTCTATGTAGGCCTAATCTTAAGATTCCCCCTAACCGTGTGAGTAAAGTGGAAGATACTTTACCTACTGCTAAATTACCAGTCATCTTAGGAGAACTAGAAAAGCCAAATTTCTTCATTTTATTTGAATGTTATTATTAGGTCAATTACCAAGGGATATATGAATATATACAGGCGTATAGTTTAATTTTTGATATGAATCCTATATGGGACCTAATAAGCAATGCATGTGCATTCCGTGTGAACATAATTTTCCGTTCTGGAATTATAACACATTTTGAATCGTGGCGTACAATTCAATATCTATGCTACAAGACGCGCAGACACTTAATTCATGTTATTACATAAACAAGCACTCGAGTGTAAGTGGTCTCGATACCGTCGTCCCAACTGTTGATTAGATTGTCAGTGCTGAAGAGCCATCACTCACACCCTTATTCATCATTATGTCCTTTCGTTTCATAGAAATGTAAGGGTTTGAACAGGTCTGATATGAAAATTTGCTCATCAAACTAATTAATATACTCAGGCACAATGGTTATCTTACACGAATTGTTTTTTTGCTCTCACTTCTAGATTGTATATATTGTGTTTAATCATTGCAATTAAGAGGCATACCTTAGTGGTTACTTCAGTACAACAATGTGACCATGGGAACATCCAATTCCTTCGTGGTACCACTGCGGTAGAGTTTGGTGAACACTCTCATTTTATCGACATACTATCGATATACTTGATGATGAATATTTAAAAAAATTAAGGAGCTTGTAGTCCCATCCACACAGAACAGATATTTCTCTATTCAGTGGTTCCATAAAATTTAGATTCCCGGAATGCTTCTTCCGATCTTGCTGCAATGAATTACACTTATTTGTAGTATTGTTAGCAATTTGTTTATTTAAGACCTTCTAACTAGGTAAGTACATCTAATCGTTATGCAAATGTCCGTGAATCACCAATCTACGTTCTTACGTTTAATACAATTAATGATTCTAAAGGTGACCTATCTACCACCTACTCAGTAGTCTCGTGGGTTGTAGATACCTGAGTCGCATTATAGCGTAGAGAACAAATCAGGAATATAAATCCTTCTAGAACTGCCTATATGTACTTAATTCAATTTATGGTCACAACTGGGTCACGGCACTTGCAGGTCAATTGCACTGGCCCAATTACGTTTCTTTTGTTCCAGATTTCAAAAACGTAATGCGAGAAGTGTTGACGCTAAATTATCTACTTACTATCAAATTGATATTTAATTATATTGCGTAGAAAGGAATGTATTCTAATTAATTGACTAACAAAGTATACTACGTGCACCAAAACCTCGGCTTTCGATACAAGGGGTTCTCGTACCCGAGCCGATATAGCCGTGCCCGAGATTCGTATTCCTGCACATTCGTTGTTAGACTATCCTAGAGGTACCGTTCCATTTCCTGGGGTATAGGAATCCCAGTATTGACCCGGGTTAAACTATCATCATGAATAGTTTCATAAAAATCTGTCTCGTATAGTAGTTCTCCTGTGATACGCGTTCAGTCAGACAGACATACAAAAAATGTCACAATTCGACCTCAGTATCTACATCTACTAGTATTACTTTTTAACCGACGAAAGCCACGGAGGTCATTTTAAAAATATTAAATTTACCTACGTACCTACTTACACGACAATTTCACTATCTTAATAATTTATTCTGACATATTTATTAGATAGCTACTTATTGTAATCTAACCCTCATAGATTAGACCTAATAGCAAAGAAGCTACAACATCAACCAAGCCGAATTCAGAAAGACAGTTTCTCTAAATACGATCGCATAGTTTTGCTGCGTTTTTTTTTCAACGAACTAACTGAACAACGACGTGTAATTTTGTTTCTACTATCTATGAAACCGATATACCACATGGAAATAAATTTATATAAGTACTTACAAATAAATCTGATTGCGGCTGTACCAGTGTTTACTTTAGTATATAGGTATGCCACGTAGGTGAGTTAGTACAGCGTAGTGCACAATGCAAGTACTCGTGACAGCGAGTAGGTACTTATAAGTGGCTAAGCCCAGAAAGGAGTGTCTGTGACTCATCGGTGGCGCCCACGCCTTATAGCGTCGAATTCTCCGGGACAGATGGCGCCTTATGACTTGCATTGTATAGACGCAGTATTATCTAGATTTCCTGCATCCACCCACACTGTATTATAGGTACTTCGACGTTATATCGATAGCACAAGGTTCAGAATGATTAGGCAAGTAATGTATTTTCATCATGTTCTCTGGCATTATAATAGTGAGCCGTCGGATATCGTTTCGAAATTATATAATGTTACATGCCTAGGTAAGAACCTAACATAGAATTAAAAAGATCGTACTTAAATAAGTAAAGGTAACTCAATCACGAATTAAGTAACTCAACGACTAAGTACCTAAATTCAAGTAAATATTACAAGTTTGTTTTCGGCATTTTTAAGCAGAGGCAGGTGGGTACCTTTTGGGACATAGTAGAGCGTCTTTGATTTGATGACTTCTTCATAATTAGTTAGTTGTGTAACATTTCCAAGTAAGATATGATGTCTATCCTTAAATTCAGTGATTGTTTATGGTCAATTTGGCTGCGGCTATTCGACATGCGCCCTCCTCTATAATTGTGTCCAAGTGGGCGGAAAACCAGCCTGCCTTCACGACCTCTTCAGACATACCTATGGCTATTTAATTTTAGGCGCTTAAAGTTGACTAATACCGTTTAAATGCCTATATAGGGCGGTTTAGACTTACGTCATGAGCTCAACCTATAGCTGTTGAAAACAGGAATAAATGATAAATAATTAATATGTATCTATAGTAAGAAATAATTTTAAATACCTACCAACATAATAACACGAAGGTACTTATGCGAAATTTAAAAAAAACTATGCCAGACATCATGTCGCAACACTAATAAGTATATATTTTTAAATAAAATTATCAAATGTACCTTATGGCAGTGGAAGATAGGAATTCGATTACTAAAAGGATGGATTATTTCAGGTTATGTTCGCGAGAGGGCGCATAGGACACTGCGAGCGCAACGCGCGGGCGCAAGGCACGTGACCGCAGCGCTGCAGCCTTGCAAGGACGTTGCGTCTATGCGCCGACAACTATCGTTAATTAATTCCACCTTCACGCTGACTCACCATTCGCTAACTGCAGCATCTATACTTAAATATACCTATGTTGAAAATTATACGCTCAGCATAAACACCTTGTACACTAGCGCCATCTCTGGACAAAAAGTGATCAGTGCTCTGATTATTGAGTCCCGGTGAATGGCTCGGGCTGGAGGTCTCACTATCATTACTGCGAAGATTTTGGAGCAAAAAATATTGGGTATTTCCAAATTTACGGTATAAACGATTGCGTCATCTGGCGCTTTCCTGTTGTTAACCGACTACGCGACGCAAAGGAGGGTACTGTTTTTAATTTGTAGTTTTATTGGTACGAAAAGAAGCAATGCTATTTTTAACATTTTTTATCAATAGATATATGACACTCAACGCCAAAATATAGTAGGTAGGTAGTACCATCAAAAAATGACAAGATTGAGCTTCGATCAAGTAACTACTACCTAGTCAATGTATTACAATGAGCGAAGAACTTGATGTCTTAGTTAGATTTTTTTTTGACATTGGGCTACATTGCTTAGAAAAAAGTAAAACAAAGATCCATAAAAATAAGCATAAAGATAGGTAAGTACACCTTTTTTTCCGAAAATTAAACTGGGTCTAGTTTTCCCACTTTTATATTATTATACCTATGGCCTTTATGGAGCACACTGTAATGCCGTAATGTACGGAATAACGAATCTCATTACAAAATTAAACTGGACCAACTGATAACGTTTTCCTGGTTGCAACTCTAAAATGTACATATAATAGTAGGTACATTGAATTTCCACGAAACTTTGAGTCAACCCACTAAGTATATGCCAACATACCACTTGTAATGCGTTTGTAGTATATAGTTCGAGCCAACGTTTCGATGAAACACTTGAGTATTCAATACATTTCCTTTAGCCAATTGTTTTAAACTTGCGTATAATAACGCCATCTAGTTTGTGAATATTCAGTTTATGAGGAAGGAATAACATTCTTCATTCTATCTTTCGCCAACGTCCATACTACGTTGAATACACCGGTTCTCGTCCGATCACCGAAGTTAAGCAACGTCGGGCGCGGTCAGTACTTAGATGGGTGACCGCTTGGGAACACCGCGTGATGTTGGCTTTTTGATGAACTAAGTAGTGATTATTATGTATTTGTTCAATACTTACCTATACATATTTTTGCACTAATAATATGTAAGTACTTGATTACCCCTTAAAACAGCGATAGCTTTATCAACGGATGTCTATAAATAAAATATGTATCATCATAATTAAAATATCGCTCGCTAGAGGTGGTAAACAACTACATAATATATGTGGATACTTACCTACTTATTAAAAGGCTAGCAGGGCCCGCGACTTCGTACGCATGGACTTTAGGATTTGGCTAGTCCGGGGAACTCTTTTATTTCCCGAGATGAAAATTAGCGTAGATGTGGATGTAGTTTTAAGCCTAATCACCATGTCAATGTAAACAAACTCTGTCTGGTAGATCTCCCGTGTTGCGCGGACAGACAACATTTTCAAAAATGGCGGATTCTGTATAGAAAATAATGTCGCTTTCGAGATATACTTCAAAAATATTCACTGTCCAGATACCTACAAGTCACATTCTTATTATTATATAGTATAGATAGGTACATAGATTTTCAGATTGATGATGAATGGCTTTACCTTATTACTCGCCGGCTTACCCGAGACCTATAAGCCAGTGATCATGGCCTTAGAAAGTTCTGGTGTGAAAATTTCAGCAGACTCAGTAAATTCTAAGCTATTACAGGAGGTCAAAACATTGGATACAACTACAGTTGTAAGTATGTACTACAAATTGAAAAAAAAAACAATACAAATTTTGAATTCCAAAACATGTATACTTACCTATTTAAAATTAACGTACGATTTATCGCCAGTATTGACTCCCGATCGGTAGACCGATCGGCCCTACTGATCGTGAATCAAATTGTGCCGTTCGTGGCGTAGTCTCCCCTGCATATCTCCCGTGTGAATCACCGCGTCCAGCTTTATGTGAAGGTGCGCGACATTCGCATATTAATATAGTTCCAAATGCGTCGTGTCGTCGTTTGGCGTCGTCTGCGCTATTTCGGTGTGCGCCGCCCGCGCTATTCTCGCCCAGACGGCCGCCGAGGCGCGGGCGCCGCCGGGTCATACATCTGCATAACGAAGTTCTTAACACGCACTCCACCTTTATCCCAAAAAAACACGCCTTTGATCTAACACAATAATGCCAACGAGTCAGTTTGAAACGCCCCGGTATGACCGTCCGGCCATCTGCCGTCTGGTATAGATAGATATTTGCAAGCACGTATTCATATTTGTCTGTCTGCCATAATATAATATTATATTGGGTACCGTGAATGCGAGATTTTCACAACATTAACAATGTACCATTCATAACATGCAAAGAATTTAAGAAGAAACATTATTTGTAATACACTTGTAGATTAATAGTGCTTTGTTGGTTCCTCGTACATAACTTCAACGAACAGGCATTTACCATAAATATGGGGGGCTGTGCAATTTGCAGAGTGAACTCGGTGTATTGCTAGGTCTCTCAGACTACTGAATTGATTTTCTGTTGGTATGTGCTCGTTAATGACCAAGTATGAGTGTTATTACCCGTGCGAAGCCGGGCCAGTCGCTAGTGAGTTATAAATCTATAAAGGATCGGTCGACGCAAGCGGCTCCTTGGCCTTCATTTGCCGTCTCTACCCGGTATTACAGGAACCTTGGAAATACTCAGACATTGGCGAGCATAAATAAAACACGTCGTAAATTCGTAAGGTTTGAAACCATTGTATTTCTTCGAGTACCATGATAATTAAACGAAATCACTTAATACTATAATCACTAATTCACAATATGCTAAAAACTCTAGTCATAAGTTATTTGACAGATGACCCATTCAAATTTTGTCAAATGAGTTGTGGATAGAGTAGTTATGTCAGCAGATTGTGTAACAGTAGTACTATTCGCACACGTGTGATTCCGATATGGTGTAATGTAAATTTTGTATTGAAATTTTACGATTCACGTTCGGAATCACGCGTCAGATATGAGATTGTCGCTACAGAATAGCACTAGTCTTAAACCTACATAATAACGACATTGGGTACGTAATTATACTCACGACAACGAATGGTGGGACTTGTGACAGCTTGCAATTGTTTGATTTTCTCTCCGATTCCTTCACTACCTACTAAGTTTAACTAATTATGATTCATCAAAGACAATTGGAATAATTGCCAGCTGTAATAAATACCATCCATCGCTGCCGCGTCTGTAATTAATAATTATCTTTTGATTAAATAAAATTAGGTAATAACTATATAAAATTTTGTGGCGCTTACACACAATTCTCGCGACTAGTAATATCCACAAAGGCAGGCCGAACGTCGGGTTACTCTTATTCTAATTACATATCGTTAAATTCGGCCGAGTGGCCCAGTCAATGATCACAATAAGACTTCGAAACATCGTTGTGTAGGCACCATTGCTAAGACTTACTTTACACCACTTATCCCTTTTTCAAACATAAGGGCTACTGACAAAACTTATATTAGCTGCAAGTATACATATAATTGCTCTCATTCCTAATATATATTGTTTTATACCGAATACAATGTTTATTTAATGTATTGAACGTTCCGGTACTTGCTACCTACTTCACTGGTGTCTTACATTATGAATTGGTGTAAAGTAATATAGAGCTTTGTAATATCAGATCGATAATAATCCTAAACTTCTACAGCGGGAAAGGAAAACACTATAAAACTACATTATAATTTAATAAAATCATCTACTTATACAGTGAACTGTAATTACGTAAGCGTTCCCTACTTACCACAGCCTACAACACATTACAATTAAAGAAAAATAAATTATTTGCACTGACGTTCTAAGACAGGTTGGGTATCAGTGGCGAAGCTCCATACAGCACGATTGGTGTCAGCTTCCAATAGGAAATAAACATTTGGTTAGCTACTTGAAATCATTTTTTGTTGTTGTGAAATCGGGTAATAATATACCGTTTTTATAATAGTGTTGAATCTGGATCGTCAGTTAGGGTATTTTCGAGTTATTTGTGCACTCTCACAGGTAAGCTTTCCTTGTGCGAATATTCACCTTCGCCACTGTTGGCTAATAAGTATAACAATTTTTTTTTAAATTTATTTATTATATGACAGTACTATGAATCGCTCATGTCGTACATTGATCTACCAAATCTCGATGATGTCACAAAATGATGTTTAACGATTCGACCCAGAGATAATTTGTGTACGAAATGTAGGTACCTACTATACAGGGTACCTTTACCTTAAACCCGCGCTTCTTTAGTATAGTTGTAATCATTATGCGAAGTCAGAATTTGGATATTTAAAAAAAAATGTATCCAACATAATGTGAATTATGACATTTTGTGTATTTTTTATATTAAGCGCAGGTCCAAGAGTTAGTATACCCTTTCTGAACCATCTGTATATATACCTATTGGATACGGCCCTGATTTATGGGACCAGCAGAAACCAATTCTGGTCTACAAAACTATCGCACTAAAGGCCTGTACGTCAAGTGCGAGATTATTCGTAAGCTAGGCGTATACTTTATAGACTACCGTATTTAGACATTTTGTATGGAGAATTGAATGTTTTAAATACCGTCCGCTAGAGGCTCTTTTCAATTCTCCATACAAAATGTCTAAATAAGGTACACTATAAAGTATACAGTTAGCTCGCACTTGACGTGCTGATAAATCCTGTTCACAATTTATTTGGCGGGTGGCGCATAAAAATTTAAAGGTCCACTAATAACTGCCTGTGAATTATTAAAACTAAACGAGTCAATATTCTACACAACACGCAACATTATTTAATATTCACACATTTACAAAATATTTAATACCACACACTTATTGTCCCCACTAGGGAGCATTTAGCAGTGTATAAATCCCAACTAAGGACTAAGGTAAACAGGGGTATTCAAATGAAATAAAAGCTGTAGTTAAACTACGTAACGATTAGGTAGATTAGTTTTATAAACTTAGTTTACATGAAACAAGCGCATTAATTATATCCTACAAATATACACTGTTCTATTTGTTTGTTCCTAAATATATTATTATGTATACTTTTTGGTAAGTAAGTGCATACTTACAGAATTTTCTGTTTTTGAGAGATTTTTAAACCCCATATAATTAATGAAACGCGTAAAACTGCTTTGATAATTATAAAATATTGCATTCATCTTATGTAGGCCTTATGTTTAAATATTATTTTTATTTCAGTTTATAAATGACTGGCTAACAATAGGTAAATCTAAGGGAGCTACATACCCACAGCCAATCCAATTCTAAAGTTAACAACTGTCTCTGAGTATATTTGTCTGAAACACCATGTTGAAAGCGCGCCATGGATCTGCAAGAAAAAGTAACAACATAACATTTAAGTAACTGTACTTTTCACAAATTATATTAATTATGTTATTATATTAAATTTAAAATTATTATTATATTAAATACCCGATATTATAAAATATCCGATATAATCCAAAACTACATTAAACTGATCGAAATACCCGAAGCTGGCCTAAATACGCAAGAATATCCGAAAATACCCGAAAGTATCAAAAATACTCATAACTTCTAGAAACCTCCACAAATACCCAGAACTATCCGAAAGTATCCAAAATATCCGCAACTATAAGAAAATCGTAATGAGACGCAAATTATCTTACCATTTCCATGTGCAAAATGAAAATAAAATGAAGTGGACCGACGCGACGCCGACGTGCGCGCGCGGCGGTCAGGCGAGGTAGGCGCGCACGAGCGCGCGCACGGGCGCGCGGCACAGCGGGCACGCGCCCAGCGCCGCGCCGCAGCGCGCGCACGACACCAGGTGCCCGCACGGCAGGAACACCACGCTCACCTGCAGCACCACACCAGCGCCTTTAGCTCACCACTCACCACAGGAGGACCCCGTTCACATATTTTATTCAGAGAACATTAGGACTAGCAGTGATAACCAGACTGTATCAGAACAACGTAAAATTACTTGAAACTAACCGAAAATACCCGTCACTACTAGAAATAATCGAAATCAGAGATATATACATGAAATGCACAACAATACTCAAAACTGTCCTTAAAACATAATATACGCATAGCCATCAGAAATTAAACGAAAATACCCAAAACCAACCAAAAATAATAATCAGAATATACCGGAAATACTTAAAACCTCCCAAAATACTTCTCTCTACCCGTAATTTCATCAAATCGAATAATTCCTTGACATTGGGTTTGTGCACAAATAAATCAACCGCTAAATAGAAAAACAAAGCAGCCTTAGATATTTACTACGTAATATTGTTGCGCAATCACCGCCCTGGCGCAGGCAATAACTGCCAGGATGAGAGTAACAACTGTGCCAACTGTACTTTTAGAGGTTTCTTATTTGATTCGTAATATTTCCAAAATGATTCAAGTGAGAGCACAATAATATTGATTAAACTAGGAAGAGAGTTTAGTGAGGTGTGCATTGCATGGATACTTCCATTTATTCCACTCCCGTATAAATACTATGCCATCCATTGTGGAATCTAAGACGCGAATGTTACAAACCCGTTACTGATGTGATTTTTAGGGGTATTCAGGAATGCTGATTAAGTATATGAAATCAATGTTAGAATCTAAGTTAACGGGCATGACAAGCATGCTAAGCAAAACAACATTATATAAGTTTATATAAGTACCTCGCTATCCATGCAAACTTTACACAGCCTCGCCTCCTTCAACTGTCTATTCTCTTCTTCCAATGATAACTTCTTGTCTGCAGATGTTGATATGACTTCTGCAATCTCACTCTCACTCACTCGTCTGTCTTCACTACGTGTTACCGACGGGGCTATGTTCTCTGTATGCCCCTGATTGGTAATCATTGGTGCTATATTTTCTATGTGCCCCTGATTCGTGTTAGATGGGGCAGTGTTTTCTGTACGTCCCTGGAGACTAGGGTTTGGTTGTTGGGGTGCGGGCACAGATTCTGGTGAAGGTGATCTCGCAGGGCTATCTGATTGGGATCTTCCACTGTCGGGTCTGTCTTCCCATTGGTTTGTGGGTATTATACTGAAAAGCAAACAATATTATTGTAGTTTTGATTATCTCCCAGTCCAGAACTGATCTTCACAATAAAGTGCTAAAATCTGAAAGTGTTTATTAGTAAGTTTGACTGAGAATCACTTTAAAATGTCGGACGACTTTTGATGCTCTGACTGCAATAAGCTACTTTTGTACGGTCCTAGTACAAAGTAGTGAAGCCGCGATTACAAGTTTTGTGTCATCCTGACAGATTATTATTACCCAGATCTCGGTGCAAATTCTCGCAGCGTCTCGGCGAGTATGTCTCTCGCGAGAAGTTGACTGCGCGGGGACACGCTCCACGCTTCTTCGTTCAATTGCTCATCCAATACCGCATCTATTAATGCCTCCGACGTGTTGAAAGGAATTCCTGGGGGCCGTATTATGATGTTTAAAAACAATAAATGTGCCAGGCAATAATATATTCTATGACCCTAATCTTTTGATTGATTTTAAATAATTTGAAGACAGGCTGTTTTTTTATTTTATTCGATACAATATCATTTGTGTAGTCGGAGGCGAGGACAAAAGCTTGTCGACAAAATAACAATGAATTTTAACTATAATTTACAAGTAAGAGAAATATTATATTATTATACATCTCTGACAAAAATCTAGGATCATATATGTGATCATTGACAAAATTTACACAACTTTAGAAAACTATAATCATAGATGGTCATATATTTAAATTATATAATTATACAGGATAATTCAAAGACGATATACTAAGCTTGGAACCTGGGCTTCTTTAGCGCACTCGTAAACACTATGTGAAATAAGAATTACGATACGTCGATTTTAAAATTATATTTTTTATTTCCAAGATAATTACAATTACGATTGTTTGCAAAAAAAAAAACATTATATTGTCATATTATGCAAATTCTGGCCTCATATAGTGCTCTACAAATACGCTAAAGAAGCCCAGGTTCAATGCTTAGTATACCCTCTCTGAATGCCCTGTATAGACGCGTGATCCAAGATGTATGTCGTGCTCTAGGGTGAGTGGTCCCGCACCTGTGTCCCGCAGCCTACGCGCGAGCGCTCGTCGCACGCGCGCGGCGTCCAGCCCCGCGCCCAGCGCCGCGCGCGCCGGCGCGCCCTCCATGCACGAGTCCACCTGCAACCGCCCGCGACACTACACCATGTCCTATTGACGTAACGCCAATCTTCGGACAATCCAACTGTGTCTTTTTTAAGCCTATCGAGTCGACCTTTGATGGGCATAAGCCTCCTCTTTCTCCTCTCCGAAGGACCCCTTTTTTAAGCAAAGGGCGACTTGCTGGGCAAAAGCGTCCTCTTTCTCCTCTCCTAAAGACCCCTTTTTTAAGCAAAGGGCGACTTGCTGGGCAAAAGTCTCCTCTTTCTCCTCTCCGAAGGACCCTATTTAAGGGCACGTTTTACCCTCAAAACTTAAAAAAAAACTAGTGTAAGTTTGCCTATGTGTCAGGCTAGAACAGCTGTATTTAAATTTTGTATACATAGAGGAAGGTTATAATCTGAAATGACATATAGGCTAATATTTTTTTTAACTATTATAATTAGTCTTCCTGGAAATCAAGTCTTTTTATTTTTTTCAAATCTACCTATAGGTAGACTTGACATTTATAACTTAATATATTAAGTATCTGATTTTACATTTGATTTCTCCGATCTCATTGTATGTTTACTTATTGTAATATATTTATTTACCTGACTCTCTGTCGTTATGAAATTCACACCTGGATTTCGTCTCCTCGAGCTGAGGCCAGTTTCAGCTGAAAACTGTAATAAAGGAATGTATTAAAATAAATAAATATCGTGAAACACACCAATAATGGGTCCAAACTATGCATTGCTTGTATCATGGTAATCACACAACGAGCTGGAGGCGATCCCAGTAATACCCAGACCAGGCAAGTTATGAAACCAATGGACTAGTTATAAATATTTGTACGGATAAGTTAATTAATAGACCTTCTGCCCGTACGTCCATCGATTTCGCTCCGCATCTTGACCCACAATGGTCATAATTTGATGGTAATGTGATCTTTTAAGTCTATCTTCTAGTATTTTTAGTTTTTTTTATAGTTTCGGATACTTTTGAGCGTTTCGGGCTAGCTGTGGGTATTATCAGATAGATTCGGGTATTTTTTGGTTGATTCAGAGAGTTTCGAGTATTTTTGGGATTTTCTGATAAATTAGGGTATTTTCAGTAAGTTTCGTATAGCTGTGAGTATTTGGGTACTGTGGGATAGTGTCAGGTATTTATGGTAGTTTCGGGTATTTTCAGATAGTTTTGGGTATTCCGGTACATTCGCGTATTTAGGGTATATTTGGGTATCATTAGGTAGTGTCGGATAGTTTCGGGGGTTGCGATCTAGCGATATTTGTTTATTAAAACTTGTAGACATTAAAAGTACCGTAAACGGGCTATAAAAATTGCATCTTGCTGAGCACTATATTGCTAGTGATAATCTATTGCTGCAATGTTATTGTCAACACCTTTAGCCTTGATTGCGGAGGCCGAAGCGCCGCAAGATTTAGGTTTATTTAGGCCATACAATAGCAGTGTTGTATATCTGCAAGCTTAGGTAGGTAAATAGTTAGAGATGCGTGGTGCGCATGCGCGTCAATGTGTATTCCCGCTCCTAAATAATCAGTGCTCATATGGCTAGCGGTTCACTCGGACCTCTCCCCGTTCGGTTTCCCGCTTTTTTTTTTGATACATTATAGGCAAGTATTTGATCTCGATCTCACCTGATGGTAAGTGACGATGAGATCTACGATGGAGCATACTTGCCTAGGTAGGAAGGCGGCAGTAGATCGAGACGCTACATTCACTAGGCACATACAGCGCAACTGATCTGACCCGCCATCCATGAATGGCAACACCGAACATCATGCCGGAACACAGCTAGGCCGCTTGGCGACATGGCTTTGTTCAGTGGGTGGTGACTAACCACGGCCGAAGCCTACCCCCAGTAGAGTTGTCACCTGGTTGGCACCACCCAGGGTCACGTGTAGGGTATATCGAGGGTACTTAATTCTCCTACGGACGAAGTTGACTCGACCCCACGCTTAAGTACTAAACAAATTAACGAGCGACTTTAGAGGGTTGTTGTGTACTAACGGTCCGCTGCACGGAGCCCCGGTTGCGGCACGTGTCCACGTACTCCTGCCCCTTGACCAGCAGCACGTAGCCGCAGTGCGGGAACCAGTGCGCGTGCTCCGACCACGGCGTGTCGCCCGCCTCCCACTTGCCCAGCCCGCCGTCGCAGTAGAAGCAACGCACCTGCCCTCACAATACGGTTCAAATTAAAAATGCGACTGTTTTGCGAATAACCAAAAGGGACTACAACAAAAAGAGAAAAGCCTCTCAATAATAATGTTAGAAATAATTTAAATATTAATATTTAATTCAAAATATTCATATTCGTTTGCATTTTTTTTCCTGGTAATTTGTTGTAAACAGTGCAAAAAAGTACTGACGGTATTTAATGTTTATGCGCATAATTATATCGATTTCACCTCTATTGAAGGCAAAAAAATACCACTATTTAAAACATTTTCCACACAGACCATAATAATTTCAGTATTGCTCACCTGCACAGATAAGTTATTGGATCTGGTTCTCGAGTACACAGTTGCCACAGTTTCCATGTAATCAATCGTACCTGATCGTCAGTGCCTGTGTGAAAGAAGCCCGCCTCGGCGAGTGTCCTCGGCGCCTGCTGTCGGTCCGCGGGCCAGCGCTCGAAGCTCGCCAGCCTGGCCGCGAGGGAGGCGTACTGGGGATGCCTCGCGCCCCCGCCCACCACGCCCAGCGACCGCCATGTACCGCCCATGGTCAGCAGACGTTCGTTATGCGCCGCGCCAGATCTGATATAGACAAATATTCAAGGCCTTTCCTATTCAGATATAAGCGGTATTCCTTAGCGCTTTAGGTATCGTCGACAGCCAAGGCCACGTTCTGAAAAACAGCGATGGGGCGTTCGTCGCAGTACCCCAACTCAGTGCTAAGAGCAGAACTGGTTGATTGCAGCTACTTAATTTTTTAATGTTTTGTGATTTGATTAGTTTAATGTATTATGTGTTGCCAGTGCGGTAGTTTTACGAAAAAAAGTTTTATGCCTTCCACAGCGCGAAACCAGAATACGCGCCGTATACCAGCAGCGGATATCGCGTATAACTGAATCAGCCTTAAAAAATGTAAAATGGTTTTTTGCTGTTTGCTTCCGTATTGATTGTGGTTATTGAAGGTCTTATTCATTCATACTTACGATATTGATTTTAGTAGCATCACTAGATGTACAGCCTTGAAGGACACAGCCTAATAAATTGTGCGGTGAGGAAGTAATAATTGGATTGCTGATGTAAAATTGCTAAGTGGCAGTGCAAATAACCAGCTCTACGGAAGTTGACCAAATATAGATCGCATTATCTTTTTGTATACCTATTCTATAGCTGTGCATTTTTTATGTCTACCAAAAAGGTATAAACTTAATAACGATAAAAAATTTATAAGAATTATTCTTATAAATTGAAAGATTTTGTTGTGATAACAATAAGTAATGTGATATAAATACATGGTTAACTGCATTTTAGTTAGGTACCTACCAGTATTGCAATATTCATGACCTTTTTATCTACATCACGTTTAATTTCGATGCGTTGTTTTTTATCTAAGAACAGCTACACATTTTCGGTAATAAAACTAATATCCCATCCCATAATAAAGTAATTTGATCTTTTGGAGAATCCTACCCAACCATTGACTTTAATATTATTTTACCTATTGTTCAAATACATTGAGAATCTTTGAAAAAATATGCAACATCTTTGACTTATATGCAACACGATTTTCGGACCAATTTTTTGACTTCCTAAGCATCTGTTAATTCGTTGAATAATATCTCTAACCATGAAGAGCACTGTCAAATCAATAAATGACTCACGACTGTGGCAGATTTTCTGTGGCCCGAGGTGACGTCTGCATGGGCGGAGTTTCGGGGGGCGATGACGTAGGCGGCGATATGTCGGCCGACTGTTGTGCCGCTTGAAGCGTGGCCGCGTGTTCGCACCGGGGGAAGTACCTGACAGATAAAAGGTGCATTACTTATCCATATCATTTTTATCATAACATTTAAAAAGTCATAATCTAACTATTATAACTGGGCTCTTTCTGAACATTGAAAAGTAAAAAAATAAATTACAATAGTCTATTTGGACATCTCTGAATCCAAACAATACAACACTTAGAAGAACAATAGAAACTGATTACATTGATAGATAACTAAATATACAACATACAAAATAAATATTCACTACTTAAATGGGTATACTTAAAATAAGACAATAAAACTGTAACTGGTTGTGTGACATTGAATATTTTCGGAAAAAGAAACAATCCAGAATTTTGAAATTCTTTGTCTAAACATGCATCACAGTAAAACAACTAGACAGATTTTGATGAAGCTCACAAGATGATAGCTTATAACCCAGGTCAAAATTTAGGATACTTTATATCCTAAGGAATTAAAGGGTTCCTCAGGTTTGTATCTCAAAATCAACTGTGCAACTGTGCAAAATGTGGCTATACACCATCACAATGTTTGCATTGAGATAAACTAACTTTGTAAAACACACACTCACTGTGTAGTGACGGTCTGAGTACAGATTATGAATCTAGTAATGAGTCAGTGGAAAAATAGTTTTAAAATTCTGCATTCACTTACATTCTGTGGACTTCAAGGGGATGTCCCAGTGAACCGAATCTGCTGAAAGGAGCGAGTTCGCCTCCACACCAAGCGCAACGGAGCCGGCCTTCACCAGCGTGGTAGAATCCAGCATTAACCAGTGCCTCACGGGATACTGATGTATCCTGGAAACAATATTACAGTTTTAACTGCCGGTGGTTATTTAATAAAGTTATACATATAAACATCAACTTTAACCAACCAACTATGACAAAGCCCAAAGACAGAATAGAAATTAATATAATATAGAATAGAATTAATATATAATAAATGTATTGAATCATATCTATTCAATCAATGTCTAATTATAGCAATTTAAGATTCTATTTTATTGCGAGATTTTGAATATAAATTGTACGCATAAACTTAAAAAAATATTGAAGCTATTACTATGCTAAATGACAATGTACCACCAATACACCCGTACATATTAAATACCTGTGCATTTGTGATTATGATGCAATCAATGAATACTTCAATGCAATATTATCTGTACAATAATATGAAATAATGAAATAACAGGCCAACATAAAATTATGTTAGGATTAATCTATGCCAAGAGCTTGATTAAATAAATTTGATTTAGACTATTCACTTAATTATTGGACTATAAATAAGTGTACTATCCACTTAGTTTTTGGACTGATATAAATATATACTACTGAAACTAACCACCTGTTAATAAAATAGTATCCATATTCATTTAGTGTTCCACAACTCGTAATGACACCAATAACTTTATGAGTAATGTTTCGTAAATACCTACTATTAGGACATTATATACTTCGATAAAACAAAATTCATAGGAATCATACTTTAATTACAAATACATAGAAATTGTATGTACCTATGCAGATTATTGAACTAATTCAATTAAAAAAACTAGCTTTTACAGGCAGACCCACCTATGCAACTATCAATTTTGCTCTGCTGCTCAACCCCTATAGTAATTGTATTACTATTATATTTTGAGTCAACATATAGGGTTTCTAATATTGAAAATGCTGATGAAATTGGCCCATTCGGTTTTCTGTGATGCCTAAATAACCTTTGTCAGTTTGTGAGCAGTTTCAGTTCAGTATATGAAATAGGCAATTTTTTTTCATAAATTATTATGAAATTACAGACAACCAGCCCAGTTCCAGTTTAAAAACAGTACATAGATAGATGATGAAATTAGACAAAATGTGTCCTTACATCCCAATTAATGAAAGACAGAAGCCTTAAGGCATCACTCTTGTACATTTCATCTTCTTCTGTGATCCCATAATCTCGAGTGGTCTCAACAGGATCATTGTGTCTGTCGCTAGGGATGGACTGCGAGATTATGTTACCAGGAGCCAGCACGAGGGCCACATTGCCCGACAACTGTGGGTTCACTACAAATGCGCAGTTAGGCTCCATCCGCCGATGCCTCCACATCACCTGGTCGCCGTAGTTCCACTGCGATATTTTACCACTGCAACTGAAGCATTGCACTTCCGTTCCTTCGCCCGTATAGTAAAATCCCGCTTTTGCTATACGTATTGGATCCACCGGAGCTGACGCGGGCCAATTAGTAAACGTATTGAGCCTATTTGTTTCATAATTCATGGTAAATAATATGGACACAGATGACAAAAAAACAACGAAGCTCGAAACTATAAACTACAGATGTTGATTAAAGCTTAATTCTTACTGTGTAATGTTTAGTGAGAGTTATTCACTTCTATTTTACAACTAAAAGTTATTTTTTTTACGAGTTACGATTACGAACACAAAATAAATAATTTTTTTTTTTTTTTTTTGTTAAATTCGCTCCTTCGAACTGGCTAAAGTCATTATGACCATACCGCCTACAAAATAAATAAATCACTGACTGACTGACAGGACAGGGCTGACAGGGCACAGAGAATAATCAGAAGACAGGCTTACTAAGGGCTTACTACACCGTACTGCTGTGAGTTCGTCTGTGACTACGGCACAGAGAAGCAGGACCCCCAAGGCCTCACGGACGAACTAGCAGGGCCCGGACTAGTCGTCCAAGGATTGAGATTGGTTCATGAGTTTGATTTGATTGGATTCCCTAAAATGTTAATTAAATACCCATCGAACAACTGGCTTAATGACGTAACATTCCCTTAAGAAGGGGTTTCCGAAGCGATTCTGAATTGAATGAATCACAACAAAAAAATGAACATTTGTCTATAAAGATTAAAGAAATAAGTATATGGGTGTGTGTGAAACCCTTACGAATAGAGTTTATCGGATTTTACGATTAGCTTAGCCGAATCCAAAGTTAAGCTAAGTAAATGGGTAACTAAAGTGAAATCTGACAGCAGGTAAGTCGTTCAATAACCCAATCAAACCCCAATCAATGTTCATAAGCTTACTTATTAGGTCCTAGACCCTGCCTACCTGCAACCAACAAACTGACTATAGAAACCATGGACTTATTTGATTAATACATCCATGCTGGCGATGCGTATACTAATGATAGGCTCCAAAGGGCCAGGCTCTTATTAGTCAGCGTAACATGCATCTCTAGTTCGTCCGTGAAACATTGTGATTACTTGCTCTGTGCACCTGACAGTTGCCTGACCTGACACTGACACATAAAATATACCTTTTTATTCCAGTGAAAACCATTTTTTTTATTATTCCATTTTAATTCATTGCAATAAAATAATAGCGATGTGCTTGTTCAAACGTTGAAGGCTACTATAATAAAGTTACAACCATGCTGATTTATATTTTCATAGTTTTGTTTGTATTTTTGGGCTTAGCAGTTGTTATACATTTCTCGTTAGAACGGAAGATTGTGTATAAAAACTTGATGGAAAAACACGTTGTCATCACCGGTGGTTCCAGCGGTATCGGCAAAGCGGCTGCTGCAGAGGCAGCCCGGCTGGGGGCCCACGTCACTATTATTGGGCGGGACGAGCGAAGACTCATATCAGCCGTTGATGAAATAAAAGCGGTGTGCTCCGACAAAAACTCTCAAAAAATACAATACGCTGCCTTAGACGTCACATCAGACTATAAAACTATTGAAAAATGCTTTTCGTCTTTGGAAGAAAAAGTTAGTCCAATATTCATGTTAGTGAACTGCGCCGGTATGTGTATTTGTGGCCAATTTGAGAAGATGAACCCAGAAGACATAAAGCAAATGATAGATTTGAATTATTTTGGTACTGCATACCCAACACGGTATGTGTTGCCAGGAATGAAGCAAAGGGATGAGGGTTTGATTGTGTTTGTGAGCTCTGAAGCAGCTTTAGTTGGTAAGTGATAATACATTGGCAGGCTGTCGCTTATAACACTAGAGCATAGGATACCATTGGTACTATTAGGGAATTTACCCCCTGCCCACAAAAGAACAGTTATGTATAAGATTGCCAGCTATATATTATATCAAACTGTAGCCTTATATGTATAAAGACTTAAATATTACCATGTAATAATCTATTATTCATTAGATAAGAAAACAATTTCTTATTCTATTGTTTACCTATAACAATAGAATAAGAAATTGTTTTCTTGCAGTCTATGTCTATGTTTAACTTGCAGTAACTATTTGTATTTGTTATTTCCTTTTAGCATATAAAACCAAACCATTGGGGAATTAGGATTTTCCTAAACTTGGCTCTATAATGGCAATTGATGAATTATACTTTATCCTTATTTTGTCACAACAAATTATTCACCAATTTATGTTTCAGGTATATATGGCTATAGTGCCTACAGTGCAGGAAAATGGGCTGTCCGTGGCTTAGCAGAATCTGTGACTATGGAACTGGTTGGCACCAATGTTAGACTGATGGTGTCCTTCCCTCCAGATACTGACACTCCCGGTTTTAAAAATGAGGAGCTCACTAAACCTGAGGAAACTAAACTAATATCTGGCTCGGGCGGCTTGCATTCACCCAGTGATATTGGCAAACAACTGATACACGATTCCCTTGTAAGATCATGAATAATTATTAGATACTAATTTTACTCACAGCTCTACATTTTTTTCCCAAATCTGTTCATATGTTTGTGTGGGATGCTTCAAGTACTTATTGTTTTCACTTAAATTGTATTAACACTTTCAGGTTGGCAAAACATACTCAACATACAGCATCACTGGAGCCATGTTAACCACTTTATTTGGTGGATCAATAGAGAGTGCCAAACAAGTGGTAGTGCAGGTTGTCTCCATGGCTTTCCTAAGACTCATCATGGTGGGAATATTACTGTCATTCAATAATATAGTCAAGGATGGTCTCAAAAAGAAAACTAATGTTAAGAATAAGTAGCATTCATTGTATTTATATATAGCCTATATTTAAATGCATAGTTAGATAGGTTCACTGCATTGCATTATATTTTTCTAATTGTATTTATACATTTATAAAGAGAACAACCGTTATAAGTGGTTTCTATTTTTATTAAATTTTCTACAAAAATAAGTTAAACTGTATGATATTTACATTATATACTTTCAGTGCTTTCAGTTATTTAAATGTGAGTGTATAGCCTAACCTATTTTTTTGAGCATTTATTTTTGTTCAATCAATCTTATCACACTTTGTTTTAGGGTTCCATAATTTCACTAAGTGTTTTTGTCCGAGTCGCAGCAGTTTTATTAAGAGACTTCAATCTATAAGGTTTACATTTTGCTGATTTATGAATAAATGTCACAAGATGTGTAAGTATTAAGTTGTTGATACTATTCAGATTCATGACTGCATGTTATATTATTTTGTAATTAAAACTAAGTACAATTAATTAATTGAGTAGGTTAAGTACCTTAGATGTTTTTTTCATTTATTTTTTATATATGTATTCATGAAATTATTTGCTAAAGAAAGATAAAAATATGTAGTGCCTTTAGACTATTGTATAACTAAAACACAGAAGTAAAATAAAAATATATAGTATACTTTATTGTCAAAAATGATTGGAATTTATAATAACTACCTCTAATATCTATAATACTATTCTCCCACTAATAGTAGTATCTATAATTAGATCAATGCAGGGACTGCATGTTTCAATGGCAAACCCAAATGATAGTTCAAATAAGTTAATGATCTTTTTCAATTTATGACTATGATTAAAATAAATAAGTAGTTGCAAGTTATAACTCAGCACTAATTATTGATTTGTATATTTCATGTCCACCAGACAGGGACCATGGTTATTATGTAGTTAAGCAATTACAAGTACAATTTACTTATAAATAAATGCTTATTCATAACTACTGTTTATACTTTATCTGTTGCAGTTATTTTGTCGATATTTAAGTTTAAATCCATGCCCCACGTTGGCCTCGTCCGACCTAAACCATATTACTATAGGGCCGGCACTGCTATCTGTGAAAAATATTTTTTTATTGCTTACTAGTATATTACAAAATATTAGAATGCCCCGACTTCGTAGGTAGGAAGAAAGTATCGCAATTATCGTGGGTGCCGGGGGAGCGAGGGTACACTTGAACTCTTGGGCACACTTCATCATGGGAAAATAAACACATTAATTTTTTGTTTTTTTTCTGGTTCGTAGTTTTAGTCTAAGGATCGCCCACAGCTTGCTTGCTGTGCTTGCTTAAAAATGTAGGCATTCAAATATGGAATACCTGTGATTGGTGCATTCAGGGCGAAATCCTGGAACACAGAACCGTCGTTTAGCCGCTCTCCACAGAGCCTCGTCGCAGCTATTAGCAACCAGTCGCTTGGACAGTTGAGTATTTCTACTCCAGCCTGGCCGGGTGGTATAACTGGCAAGCCATCTAATAAAAAAGATGCATTCATGTCTTAGGTATAGCTTTCGTTTATGCCTAGAATATTAATTTCTTGTTAGTTACATATAATTTAGTAAGGATTGGATACTTATTAAAGTTAATTAACCACAAGAATAATATCAGTAACTATTGCCTGAATCAACATGATTATACGAATACAAGGCTAGAAATAATTTAGTTTAAGATACCTGTTCTCTACAAACAATCCTTGTAAGGAGATGCTTGATACTTATATTTAACGGGCTGATTGCTGATTGGCTAGGTCTACATAGCGAACTCACCTGTGTCGTAATTGACAATCTGCATACTGCCTGCGTTTGTGTACGTCACGCTGCAAGTTTCAGGGACACGTTCTATGCACATAGCATAGTTGAGATTATTCTGAAACATCGGCATGTACGAGTAAGTACATACGAATTATTTAACAATAAGCTTGTCCCGAAATTTGGTTGTAATTGGTTACGTTCCAGTTAAATTAAATTCGTAAGAAAGTAATGGTCAAAACGTGATGAAAAGTAAAGCTAGTAAGTATCTGCTTAGCCTATTTCTTAATTCTGACCTTATATGAATGAAAGACGCAATACATTAGGATAGGCACTAACTTATGTAGTTCTTGCGTGACGCTCTAAAATACTTAAAAAAATGTTACTAAATAGAATACATCATCACGCCAGTGTTAATGGAAGGGGTGGGGATAAGCAGAGGTGCACTGCAGTGCTACGATACATTTCCTATGACAAAAAAGTAGACCCAATGTAATAGGATTGCTTTAGCACAGGTAGATAATACCAGGAACACATTGCGAGTGGGGTTTGCAAAAAAAAAAAAAATTGGGAACTAACTGAATAACTGGCAGCTCGTGGAATGGCAATATCAGATTTATCATGATAGTTAAACGACTCCAGATATCCTAAAGGTCCGTTGAAATACTGGAGACAGCCCGAAGGCGCCGCTAGGTCGTCAGCCCAAGTCAATTGTGTCACCTTTATCAAAAATAATATTCATTAGTTCACGTAACATATTAACACCTGTTATAATAGAACGTAAGTACTTAATAAAAGTAATGTGCCCCATTATTCACTGTAATTAAATACCTTTATGGAAAACAATCTACTTTCACTGGATACCGTTTGAATTGAAAGGATAATCGGTCCACCCACATCGCTAACTTCTATGTAAACTGCAAAAAAGATTTTTTTATAGTACGTACTTACCTAATAGTATTATAGGTAAGTAGGTAACTGAATAAGTACCTACCTACCTAAGTAAAAATGTGAATGAAAATATATGGTTGTAAGAAGAGCGAATAAGGTTCAAAAATACCTTGGGTTGCATTAATTAGGTTTGACCTTAGGTAAGTACTTGCAAAAGGCTTACTAAGCCTAATCAAAAATAATATGTAACTACATACCATGGTGTCCAGTATTAATGCCACAAAGAATCGGTATAATATTGTTAACGTTTTGTCCCGATACTACGAATTGATCTCGCTGACATACTCCAGCAGTTGGTGGGAGTAACTAGAAAGAACCATATGTTGATACACATAAAGTTACTTTTCGTTTACTCTCGGGTAGATACTCTATAATACAGATTTATCAGATTAGGCTGTAGGTACCTACCTCGAATATGTTAAAATCAAGTCGGATCTGTTTTATATCCTCCGCTGCTTTGTCTAAAGTTACCGCACATGACAGCCTTTCGGAACTGGGCGAGGGAAAGCCTGGATTAGTGAACCAGCCTGTTGAGGCCGCAGATCGCGTGTCGCATTGAAATTGACCTGCAAAAATATTTTAAAAGCATTAATTAACTACCTATGCAGATAGGTACCACTCTGTATATAACTTACAAACTTTACTTCTTTATAACAATATTAATAAGTACTTATACTTAGGTAAGTAGATCCCTAAAATTTATAGAATGTTGCGTCAAAGTATTTTAAATGGTATCTACACCCTATCTATACTGGTCGTAGGCTTCGGCCGTGGTTAGTCACCACCCACTGAACAAAGTCATGTCGCCAAGCGGCCTAGCCGTGTTCCGGCATGATGTTCGGTGTTGCCATTCATGGATGGCGGGTCAGATCAGCTGCGCTGCATGTGCCTAGTGAATGTAGCGTCTCAATCTACTGCCGCCTTCCTACCTAGGCAAGTATGCTCCATCGTAGATCTCATCATCACTTACCGTCAGGTGAGATCGAGATCAAATACTTGCCTATAATGTAATAAAAAAAAAAGCTTCTTAATTCAAGGGACTATTCTTTTGGAAAATGCTGTGCATCACAAAGCTACGCAAATTGGGTTAATGCAAGTATATTTAGCTTTAGATGCGAGAGCGCATGGTACATCTAGCTTCTCATTCATATTACTCACTAATACAACAGGTTCCATATCCATCAGCACAACTTCCCATAGTCAATCCACCAGAAGCGGCACAATCATATTCGTGTTGGCATGTGCCTTCCAGCCCACTACTAGACTTGCAAGACACACGATCAAATTCGACCACTTGGAATACATCCAGAAACCTCGATTTCGCGGCCTTTTCCAAATTTAATAGCTTTGTTCTCCTAGAGGGTATTCCGGGACACCTTTTGCGAACATGTTTCTTCTTCGGTCGTTCTCTTCTCAGAATATTAATGTTGTTTACTGTATTATTGTAATGTATTACATCTGCACCTCCAAATGCTGAGTTTGTTTCATCAATATTTTCCGATGTCGTAACACTGTCATCTTCGTTTTTAGGATTCAGTAAAATTAGGGGTACATAATCATGTTCAGTAACATGAACAAAGTCGGTATTGAAGTTTGTTTGTGTTAAATTAAAAGGAGGTTTTCTTCCGAAGAACGTAGCGGAGTACCAACGTTCGCTGTTAATGATAACAATCGAACTCAGGAAAAGGACCGCGAATTTAAGAGCTGTATACATTTCAATTAGGTCTGAAATTGCCTTAGCGATTATATGCAATGGTGTTGACTGTGTTGTGGACGAGTTAAACTGCAGGTCTGTTTGTGCGACGATGCACTCGGCTTGTCCCGTGAGGACAGCGTGACGAATGTACCTACCTAATTAACGACTAGAAACTGTTCTAGTTTGTTTGCCCTATTTACTACATAGCGGTGCATAGGTACTTACCGCTTTTTAAAATCTTGATATCTAAGCCTTTATAATACAACTACTGATAAGAATTTAAAATGCATTAACTAGTTACTTATATCTTGGCTGTAAACATTATGTTTCGTTATATAGATAATACAGTCTCAACTGACGGGTTTAGGTCAAACAGATCAAGCAAATGAATAATAGACAAGTCGAGCCGCACCCTGGCTAACAATCCTACACGTGCTAACTGATGTATGGGAATTATTGCACACTACGTCTAATCTACCTACCTTATGAGTGGGTACGTCTTTCTATTTCCATATGTTCGAATAAATTTTAAGTCGGTAGGAAGGTACACCGTTCTTAGGTAAGAACCTAAGTACTTTGCAATATCGAATTAGTTGTGTTGTAGTTGTGAACTTAGTTGAAACTTACCAGACAAGTCTAGAGATTTCATGGATTTCATTACTTAATTTGGCATTATAATTAACTATATATATAGCGTCATATCTTTGTGGATATTACCAGACGAACACATCAACTGTACGGTCCCACACTATAAGCAACGCTTGTATTATGGGTACCGCACAATGGACTGGGGGCGAACCCAGTATTTAATACTTATATACATATTAAACATCCACGAGTCGGGTACAAACATTCGTGCTCATCACATAAAGTTTGTCCTTACCAGGATTCGATCCCGGGACCATCGACACAGAACACAGACGTCGCGTCTAAAACCAAAGCTACTCTATTATAGAAATAATAAATACAACATTCAAACTAGGTTAATAGCCAGTCCACTATGAGTTGTAAAGTGTTAAATAAATAATTTATCAACTGTGTTCTGTGTTCGAACTAGACGAACTTGGTCTAGTTTTAAACGGACTTCTGAGTGCACCTACAGTACGTATACAATACGTAACTTATTTGACTTTAGTACAAATATTCGTACTCATCACACAAAATTTGTTTCAACGCGGATTGGAAACTAGAACCCTCGGCACAGAATACAAGTTCACTACTAACTGAAACAATCGAGTCGTCAAATTTAATTAAATAATTTAGTAATATACATCGGTTGGGTACCTGGATTATTTATAAAAGTAGGTATTTCGTCAGCCTTGATATAATGATATTTTAAACCATGGATGACCGAGATACTTTATATGTAGGTACCATCTATCTATATAATGTGTTGTGCTCAAGTCTATTTTTTTAGAAATTTTATGGTTCTATTTTGAGGATAAACCGAAATCGGTGGATCGTAGATTTACAAAATTCTACCCATCGGAAGGGTGTTACGAAAATAATACTAGCTGAATTAAGGATTTATGAAATTTCGTATAAGTATGTTCGTAGGTACTTAATTATTATAATTGTTATTTAGACAATTATAATGGGTTATTAGTGCTTAAGTAGGTACCTAATTAATACTATTTATAGATATAAGTATTTTAACTAAGTTAAACACGTCATGTTTGAAATAATTGGTAATAAGGACACCGTGTGATCAAATCACCGGCCGGCTGAGTATTGTCCTTGCCCGGAATGCCTTTTGCCACGCCCCTGCGCGTGCGCACTTTTCAGAAAGCTCGGCATACAATGAATGCTGTCATACATTAGTAATGTTAGGTACGAGTTATCACACATGTGCCCTTTCGTTCTAATAAGTCGACTTACATGGGGTCAGTATAAAAGGCCCACCGAGCCCGTTGATACAGTAGATTGGATCTAATCTTCGAACGTTCAATATGATTATTAAAGTAAGTACTTTATATTATTTTATTGCAATAATACCTACTTATCAAAAGATCTGTGCACTCAAGGAAACATAAGGCTTACGGCCACATTAGAACCTTAGGTCGAGTCAGCTTCAAATCGGTCTAGTGGACCGTCATTATCTGCTAGCTATGTGACGACATTTGGTATCTCGGGGGAAAGAACAACTCAGTAGACCGGCACTTTGGCTGATCCCGAAGTACAGGGGCATTCCACCTTCAGCGGTTGAGATGGCGGCGGTGAGCGTTGGGCTCGATCCGCCTCTCCATGGAGTTACGAGTTTCAATTTAGGTAGTGATAAGAGAGGATTAATAGTTTAATATTTTTCAGATTTTGTTGTTGGGTTGCCTAGTAGCGGCTGCTCAGGGCGGCGCGTTGATAGCTCCCGCCTACAGCTCCCCCTACAGTTACGGGAGCTGGAACCCTTACAGCTCATACCCTGCACAGCCTGCTGTTGCTACCCAACACTCTAATATTCTGAGGAGTCCGTTCAACCTTGGCCAGGTAAGAAAACGTGAAATTTCCGGTTCACAGATTTCAGAATCTGAACCGCATAGATTGAAGGTCCGACCAGGCCACGTACCGCACCGTTCTATTGCCTACATTTTTTCAAGTTCGCAATGAGAACGACTACCTCCTCCTAGCGGACACATCTAGCCGAGGCCGTAGCCAGGAATTCACTTCAGGAGGGGTCGAGCTCTGGACTAATAGAAGCCCATGTTATAAAAAATATTTTTCCTATAATGGAAAGGTGGTAGCTATTGGATAAACGGTTGTTGATACATAAGTAATATTTATCTTATCCAGGTATCCACCTACACTAAATCGATTGATACTCCTTTCTCGAGTGTCCGCAAGGCAGATGTGCGCGTAAGCAACCCCGGCATTGCCATATCACCCGGGTACGCGCGATTTGCAGCTTCACCTCTGGTGTCACATGTCGGCCTCGCTTCACCGTTTGCAGCCCCAGTCGCCAAGGTAATTATTAACTTAATCTTTATAGGTATTAGGTAGATGCTACACCGGTACACCATTTACCGGCTTACGGTGTTCCATATGCATGGAGCGCCCTAAGCGTTAGCCGGTGAAGCCGTAAAGTTTATCTGCGACCAACAGATTAATCATTTCGAAAAAAAAAACTTTCCCAGAAAGTAAAACTGTTACCGTCAATTAACCAGCTGATACTCACATTTCGACGCAGTTTTAAAGTGGAAACCTACACGCGAGCTATTTTTCGTACGGATAGATAAATGAAATGATAATTGGTATCGACTAAAGATACTTTTGCAGGCAATTGGTATTTGTACGAAGATAACGTAGCTACGATAGTTTGAAATTGATGTCTTCGCCACCATACGTACTTACTCTATTTATTCTGCTCTACAGGTTGCCACCACCGCTGGTCTTTTGGGAGTGGCTTATTCACCTGCGTCATCTGTATCCCATATGACTTATACCAACGGACTAGGACTTGCTTACAGCTGGTAAATACGAAAGGAGCGTGTTTAGCGGATAGGTTGTTATTTCACACAAGCTCAATTCATAGAATGATTCCTTTTTATTTGTTACCTGTTAGTTGTTAACATAAATTATTTACCTGCATTGTAGTTTTTTTCAATAAACTGATAAAATATACCTACTTACTGCCTTTTTCATTCATGCGAGGTCATAAATAATATCATACCTATTAAACCATAGTCCTACTAAATTTTGCGATTATACGACTTTAACAAATATAATTTCAAGGGAAGTATGCTACATCGTAGATCTCATTGTCACTTACCATCAGGTGAGATCGAGATCAAATACTTGCCTATACTGCAATAAAAAATAAAAAAAATAGAAAATTCTTCTATAACCATTGAGTTAAAACTACTATAATTCAATGTCTATAACCAGGGATATCATACTCCCTAACCTGTGCTCCTAACACGGATGAAGCAGCATTTTTTTAGTTATGAGTATTTTATTTTCTCAAATTGCAAGTATCCAAGGTAAACAAAATCTTCTTCATGTTCTTCTTTTTTATGAAATTAAATGAAGTGCGATGAATTACAATGAATATGGCCCCACCCACAACTAAATGGGTATTTTGCCAATGTCAAGTAATTATTAGCAATAACCTACGCAATAACACATTTATAAATACACATTATAAATAAAAAAAATAATGTGAAATGTAGATATGGAAATGGCGTCAAACACAATTGAGGCCATGAGAACCATAGTGGCCTAATTCAATAGACAAGCTTTTTGAGTACCATATAAAATAGAAACAGTATTTTTTTAATCAACTAGCACTCTTAAGAATACATACTTTTTATTACTTTTATGTTTTATTTGACCTATTAATGTTCCAATTTATGATTTGAATAGTGAGAAAATAGCTTTTTTGCTATTTTTCTACATTTTATACACAGATAGGCCACTTTGGCAGTAGGTTTTTATAAGGTTAGAAAAAAAATGGTTGTTAGGCCAATTGTTTATTAAAAAACACTTAATAAAAAAAGCAACATCAACAGCAATAACAATAAAGGTATTGATTATGCTGCCATCTAGTGAAAATTCGTTGTATCACTTTTAGGCCACTCTGGTTCTATCAAAATGATCAATTTGAACTGGAAAAAATCATAAACTCAATATTGTAAAAAATGAGTTAGGCCACTATGGTTCTCATGGCCTCAATTCGACATGGAACGATTAAAATTTAAAAAAAACAAAATCAATTGGACACTTCATGATGACGTTTTGTTTTCTGCCAGTGTCAGATCAGCTGGTCTGAAGCCAGCTGTCTGTCATTTGGCCTTGCGTGCTCGCCATTCATTTGGTTTGTTTGGTTGCCAATTGCCATTTTCCACTTGCCAAGCAGTAATCTAATCACGAATAATTTAAATAAAAATTACCAGTGTGTATCAATAAAGATACGGGACTACGTGTTTATAAACCCACTAATACTTTTGGCCTAGACAGCTGCCGCTGTTTGTTCACGTCGCTGTTCTCTGTGTGTACTTGTATTTAAAGTGATAAACCTAGAAGTAGTAGATTTGGAATTTGTTTTAGTTGCTGTTTTGAATTAGAGCAAGCAATGTCTGATAACGGGGATAGTGATATTGAGTGGACACTTTATAAGGAGCGGCCCGAGTGGAGCGACGTGACTCCGGTGCCCGAGAACGAAGGCCCTAACCTCGTCGTGGTGATTGCTCATTCAGATAAATGTTCGTCACTTTCCTTTTAGTAGCAATTTACATCGACCTGGTTTTTTTAATTTTTATTTATGCACTAATAATTTTGTATTCTATTCAATATACATTGCATTTCATAATTCTACAAAAAAAATAACCTTCGTTAATTTAACCTTTACTTGGAAAGTTTGTGCCTCCTTGTAATGACATTGGAATTATGATCATTATTTGCATAATTAAATTATTGCTTGAATGACTCATATAAGGACTATTTATTTACTCATTAATATAATATTATGAAGACTCGGACTATATTATATTAAATTCTTGAGCATATTTTTTGCAGTTGTGGATGTGTATGACCATTTCCGAGCAGTACTAAAAAACAATGAAAAGTCTGAGCGAGCACTGCACCTTACAAAAGATGCGGTGGAACTTAACCCAGCTAACTACACTGTGTGGCAATACAGGTCAGTCAAAAATAGTGTATAGTTGCACTAGATATCTTTATAAATATACTCAGCATAAAATTATGTGCTACAAAGATTAATTGGTATATTAATCAGTCAATTGGACTGCAGCCAATCTACCTAATTAGTTTAATAGTAGCTAAACCTTTTGTTTTTTTATATAAGTTTGATAAATACAGGGTCACATTAGAGTCATCCTAATTTTCATTAACAAATTGAACACTCATATAAATGTATTTTACTATTTACAAGTTAATTTAGTATAGTGAAGATTAACCAGCAAAATTTGATCAATGTGCAATGGCATGTCATACCAAAACACTTTACTTTAAAAAGGCTTAACCATCAAGCATATTGGTCTCCTTAACCACATGACCCATAGCTTCTTGAAGGTTGGGTTTTTTAAATGTATAATCTTAGCACTCTTTACTGCAACACTTGAGCAATGTTCGTATCAGATAATAACATTGTCACTAATCACTTGGGACCTATCTTGTGAATGTAACTATATATCATTTGTTTGGGGATTTCGACTTAAGGCTACATGCATTGGACAAAGCTGGTTGCTCAATACAGCCTTGTTGGTGGTTGATCAAGGTGTACAGCAAGCATGTGAAGTTGGCTTAGTTCTTGGTGATTTTGTTTGAAGCCCATTTAACTTGTATAATGGTTTAATTTCCAGACGAGATCTGCTTAAAGCTTTGGGGAGTGACCTGAGATCTGAACTGGATTATGTAGAAGCAGTCATTAAGAATTCTCCCAAAAACTACCAGGTAAATAATAAATAGTGATTATTAACTTCCTACTGATGAGAATGGTCTTATATAATGTATTAATTATTAAATCACACTGCTACACTTTGCCCAGCTATGGGACACACAATAGAATAAGTAAATGAATATCCATCCCACAACTACTACAATGGGCACAATAAGTTAGCTGCCAACCTCTCCTCCCCTCCTATCCTCCTGCCTGAAACTTCAATTAAAGCCCTGTGACACCTGTAATCACATTTTATATAGTGTCGCTTAGGAAAATGTTCAGACTTAGTACAAACTTAGTTCATGGGCATTGCCCATCTTGTGCACATGTACCATGCAATGAATAAATATTAATGAATACGGATTAGTCAAATCTCCCTACTTTGTGTTTCGATTAACCACCCCAGTGTAAATTTTGCCCTAATCTACATGCTTCAAGTTCATAAATGAATTCAAAATGTACCATATAAAAATTTACAACTATCAAATGATATGATTAAAAGGTATGGCATCATCGGAGGGTACTTGTGGAGTGGCTCCAAGAACCATCGCAGGAGTTAGAGCTAACTAGAGACGCCCTAATGCAAGACCCTAAGAACTACCATGCCTGGCAACATAGGCAGTGGGCTATCAAAACTTTTGGGTATGTATCTGCTTGTTTATCACATTTCACTGAAGGACAGAGGACTAGCTACGTTTTGTAGATGATATTACGTCCCCGTGTATTTATTATTACTGACAACATTAGATTCAAGGCGCTAGTAACAGTTGGATTAATCCTATATTAGTACTTATTATCGAAGCGACCTTTTTACGCAAAACAGGGACATCTTACGCACTCAGACAGGCCCTCATAATTTGCGTATGGCCTGCTGAAGCCATAAGCCATGCAGTAGCAATCTATATCTATTGTAGGTACATATTATAATTTATTTCTTTCTCTCCCTAACAGGCTTTATGACAAAGAATTAGACTTTGTTGATCACCTTATCACAGAAGATGTTCGGAACAATTCGGCGTGGAACCAGCGATACTTCGTTCTTAACAACTATCTGGGCTGGACGGATCTAATCGTTCAGAAGGAAATATGCTACACATTGGAAAAGATAAAATTCATCAAAAATAATGAAAGCGCTTGGAACTATCTGAGAGGAATTATATTGCATGATAAACGAGGGCTGAACGGGAATGCTGTTGTGACGTCATTCTGTGAAGAGCTGTACAAGAACAAGTGCCGCTCCCCACACTTATTAGCGTTCCTGATAGATATTTGCGACGAAGCTATCAAAAAGGGCGATACCGACTACCTACAAAACGCGAAAAGAGCTCTAGAACTTTGCACTGCACTAGCAAACAAGTACGATAAAATCCGAAGCAAATATTGGAATTATATGTGTGAAAAATTCAAAAAGATTCAGAATGAAGACAATAATGCGTCAGAGAATATTATGGATGAATGATTACAAGATACTTAATTATATCTTTTTTAAAAACGTATTATCTAAATAATAAGTTACGCCAAAATGTTAACGATGTGCTTGATCACTGAATAATTTGTAACAACTGTAAAACACGAGCGATAAAAATAGTACAAGGTTAATTTTAATTCGTATTTATTGCATCGTAATCTTCTTGTAAATCAGATCATAAAGGCGTTTTTGTATATAAGCTTATTTCCCCACGCATACTGGATTAAATATATTATTTTTACAGTGGTATAATAAAACAATGAAGTGGATGGATGAGGTTTTATTTAACGGAGTCTTGATCGTTGGAACTGTGAGAGATTTTTCGGTCGACGGCTTCTCGCTGTTCGGTGAGGCCGAGGTTCTTGTGAATGTTGGATCGGATGGCGCGCGCCATCACCTCGCAGTCGCAGTCCCGATTTGGGTTCAGTACGTCCAGCACACTCTGCCTCTGCGGTTGTAAACTCGTTTCACACTTTACCTCGTTACTTTTAGGTGCTTTCGAACCGAAAACACACGTAGTATCGGTCACGGTGATCGATAGCATTTTCAAAATATCGGGACATTTCTTACATTCGCAGTATTCGCAATCGCAGAATGGCTAGAAATATTATTATAACATCTGGATTTTGTTCTACAGAAAACATTTTATTGAATAAAATAATATAATACGTATTTAAGTAAGTGATTATAAAATTATAGGTAAACGTACTTTTGTAGTAAGTGGTGGCAAACTTTTCTTACTTTGCTTTTTTGCCTTTTTCTTAGATAGGTTATCCGAAGTGTTGCACTTTTTGTGATACCCTGACATGTTGCTGATTTTGTGCAAAGAGAAAAATGTTACTTGCGTCTGTAATCTAGCTGTGAAATGAACTATATATTTACTATGAATTGGTTACATGGTGCTGATAAGTAGGCACACATCTTTTTAGGTTTTTATTAGAAATATTACTATGGAAATAGATTGATTGGGAAATAGGTCTTTCGTCTTTCGTTGGTTGTTGGCAAAATCATTGACTAAACCACAAACACGGTGGTAGCCATAAAGTTTCAAAGTGAAGTGACTATCCTACCTTCTTCTTTATTTGCAAAGAAAGAAAGAAAGAACGCCGTCTAGTGGTCGTCTATTTATTTTGTTCTTATTTCTTTACAAAATGACATGCGATGAAATCACAAGTTGAAATAAAAGTACCTATTTTATACGATTTTATCATTATTTTCTTGTGCTCTATTATCAGCCGTCTACGATTGCCTGAATGTGACTGAATGAGAGTGGGTCACGGTGGTAGTACTCTGTGGTGGTAAGTACTTACGGGTACTTATGTAGAGAAAGTAACGCTACGCAAAATGCGTAGCGCGTAGCGTTATTTTCTCTATGCTACGCACTTATTTTTTGTCTGTGGCTAGGGAACCATGTCGAAATGATTTTCTACTATTTTATGAAAGTCAACAAAACGCGAAAAATAATCATGTTTTAAGTAACAGCAAATAAAATCGAATATGTTTAGGGGTAATAGTATTTCGTAACTCAAAACGGTCTAGTTTGGCTATAATGTGGTCTACCATGATGCTGAATATGGATACGGAGCCTCAAGAACTTCGTAAACTGAAAAGACAACTGGCTAATCTAAACTGCGTGTGTGTCACTTGTCAGCCGAGATACGAGAATCGATGCAGCAAGTGCGACGATAAAGAAGTTCAGTCAGAAATACAAGACGAGTCCGACGTGAGTCCCGCGTTTTCGGACAAAAATATTGGCATGACCCCTTTCCGCAACGACATACTATGCCCCAGTTGCTGTGTCGCAATCAACCTGATACGAGGCAACTTCGTTAAAGTTCTAAAAGATGAGGAATCCGAAACTAGAGTACGTGTTTGTAATAAATCGTCAGGGATCACTCACAAGTGTGTTGAAAAATCAACTTCAGTAACCAATAAGCCATATACGCAAATCTCCAATTTGACCCTTACCGACTACATGAGCGAATATTCGAGCGATTTGACGTTGCCGAAACGAAGTGGGAAACGAAGTCACGAAAAAGTTAAGTTCTTGACTATTCCCCATGAAAAACCTGAGAGAGATACGAAAAAGCCGGGCCATGCAAATTGTTTATGTTTAGAGAATTTTATCGACTCTATCAGACCGCCCATGGTGGATAGTATGAGGTTTACATGAAACATCACTAAATTGCCCTGAATGCTACCTATGAGATCTAAACGGTTCTTTAGTTCGCGGTGACATGTGAGATGGTACAGTTGAGATCGAGTTGGTTCAGTTTTTATAGACGAAAATTTCTACCGCGATACTGCTACACCTATGCTGACGTGGAAACGTTAGATTGGGTTGTGATACCATCGTAGAACAACACATGCTTCACGTACATATGCATGCATATACTGATGATGAACATTCCTTTATAAGCCGATATCTATCAACAAATGTACAATGCTGTATTGGAACCGTTAGTATGACCTTTGAACATTATTCTGTCGAACAGTATATAATGTCGAGTGATCGATTGATTCCATAAGGTATTTATCAGTAAATAAACCTTCAAAATTCCTGCCTATGGCCGCTGCTGTCAAAGTTATGGAAAGATTCGATCATGTAATTGCTGTTGATGGTCTTGAATCCTCTACTAAGCCCTTAGTATCGTACTTACATACAAATTAATTGGAAAAGAATACAAGTAAATTGTTAATTTGTCAACACATTGATTAATTTTAAAATCAGATCAAACTAAATGGAGTTGTGATTTTTTTATTAAATAAAATATCTATAGGTACCTACTTACTTTGATAGGTACTTAGTTATGAAACTGAAGCACGAAATATGTCCTAAATTTTGTTTTGTTTAATAAATAATGTAAATAGGTATGCTTCCTTCCATCCTTTGATTTTAAAATGTGTTCATTATTTATAAGATAGGTAAATTTAATGGAAAAAAAGTAATTATTTCAGAACATTTTATTTAAGTTAAGTCATAAAAACAATTTAAAATAACGAAACTCAGCCTCTGTTCTTGTAATGTTCATAGACTTCGTGGCCCGTTCCGATAGCGCCCAAGGCTCCCAGACCCCCTTTCTGTAAAACAAAAAAATATTTTTGTATTAAATTTTAAACAGATCCACTCGAGCGGGCGTAAGATGGCCGTATCCAGGAGGTCTAACTAATTATTACGAGAGTGAATAATTGTGCTAGCCAGCCGAACAATAGAACGCTACATCAAAGCCTCGTGCCCTGCGCGTTGTTTGCCTACGACATTCTCAACACATTTCTATCCGCTCCTAACTAGATAGGTACCTATCTAATGAAATCGGATAATGTGTAGGGAAAACGTCCTAATTTAGGACGTTCAATTGCCCTATACATTCGATTTCATAATTAGAATAGGATCGGACGGTGTGGAGCCTGTCATACACACATTCAACAAATACATGTGCACAAGTGAGAGGGAGAACGTTAGGGTAGGTTACTTACGATAACTTTAGCGCCCTTCTTGAGAGCACCGCCGATGCCTTTAGGGCTCGCACTCGACCCGCTCAGCATCATCGCCAAGACGGCCAGGACCAGTACAGCAAGGTTGAACAGTTTCATCTTGAAGTATGTGAGTTCTTCGTTTAACGAATGATGGCTTTTGGGTTCTACACTTCGCTTATATACTATTAAATGACTAACCTTTAAGGAGTTTCCGATGGTACGGAAATATGTAGCGTATTATTTCCTCAAGTCGTTTTACCATGACTTGTGTACGTCAATCTATTGGCCATGTCGAGTGCAGGCTAACAGCAAGTACTTGCCTAAGTAGGTATAGGAAAATTAAAAAAAAAATCATTACCGCAAGAATCGATAGCCCAGGCCGATTTAGGATGAATATATGTTCATTCTTAGAGCTTCTTTGCCATATATAATTGCGATCACTATCAAGTGTACGTATAGGGAGGATATGTGCTTAATGATCGATGGTATACAAGGAAGGTACGACATTGGAGTTTCGAATTTTATGTACCTACGATTCTGATTTTCAACAACGATTATCATCAAATGCAATAACTAATGGATATTAGTACATGGACGTCGCTAGGGTTTGCTTCAGGGTTGGGCAGAGCAAGGTAACTCTACCTAATTGAACCATTATCTTTTCTTAGTCCAAAACCTGACACCAATGGAAAGGCGGTCTTTCCCTGAAGTCACTATATATTAATAATGATAATTTTTGATATCACTAGTGATAAGCTCTTATATTTTTCGCTTGACTCCATGAGCCAGGGCGGCTGCCCCACTCTGCCCCATTTTGGCTACGACCATGGATAAGTATGTACTTACTGTTTGGAGTATAGTGTAAGAGAGTGTTTTCTAACGACGACGAAACAAGACCGCCAATACGAAATCTTTTTTAATTCAATGCCTTTACGTTTATATGTTGAAGAAGGCTTTAATTATAAAACACTTCATAGCATTTTAATGTAGGAAGGTAATAGAAAAATCAAGCCATCTATGATATGGAACTAGGTAGGTAATTATTGTTTTCTGTTCGATGCCCACAATGAGTTATATCTACGTGACACATCAAAAAACCAAAGACGCAGCCTCATGAAGAAGCGACTAGTCCCAGTCGGTTTTTCCTATAGATTATGGAACCAGGCCAATATATAAATGCGTTCTAAACACGGCAACATCATTCATTGCCACATCTTCTGAGTAAGTTCAACATCAACTATCAATATGAAATTTTTTGGTCTCGTCGTGTTGGTTATGACGGTGCTCGCCCTCATGTTGGGCGGCGCCAGCGCAGAACCCAAGGGCATCGGTAAAGTGATCAAGAAGGGCGGCAAAGTTATTGTGAGTATTTATATATATATATATATATAGGAAGACAGATAATAGCTATGCTGGCATGGTCCTATTCGGAAGAATTCTGTTGTTTTACAGAAATTGTATTAATTAATTTAAAATAGTAAGTATTAAGTTACCTACGAGACTTGAGTACTCGTCACAAGTACTTAACTACAAAGCCGTTTTCAGAAGAAAAGCTCCTTGTATTGCTATTTTATTTAAAATGGCAATACAAAGAAGTTTTCGTCCGTCGTAAAAACTTTCTATAAAGGATAAGATTTAGGTGTTAGGCAGGTAATTGTTAAAATAGGATCAGATACTGTTATGATTTATAGGGAATCCTGCCTACTTAATGACATTTTAATAGGTGCCTAATTAATATTTACGAGATACTCGCTACACATCACTTTTGTAAGTTTTATGATAAGCGCTAATATTTTTTTTCTTTTAATTTTCAGAAACATGGTCTTACTGCTATTGGTATTGCCGGGGCTGGTCACGAGATTTACCAGGAATCTAAAAACTAAAAATATTTTTATATTATGTCAAATACCTAAGTACAAGTATTATGTGTCGTTTTGAATAACAATAAATTGAGTTCGTAAAAATGTTTATTTTCAATTTGGCATCTCCCTTAAAATGTCACCCTAATTCCCAAGCAAATATACAATTAGATACATCATCAAATCCTATCAAAGAAGCACAGGTTCAAGGTTTGGTATACTTTTTCTGAATCACCCAATACCTAAATTTGCAGTAAGGAGCCTGCCCGCGTCCTTTAAAATTTGAATAGTATCAGAAATTGTCCGTCGTGCTCCTACCTAGCTGATTACGTTGTTTTCTAGACATTGCATTAATATACCTATTACTTTTGACTGTAAACTCGAAGTCTGAGTGCCTCGACTGCAGTTGAAAACCTTAGAAATATTTAGGCTTTTTTAAAACAAATCGCAATTCATTTACGTGAGACGTCTTTTTCTCCCTAAGTAGGTAATTAGCTAGCACATAGGTTACATGTGTTTAGAACTCAGTGTGTTGGCGATTTATTTAAAAGTAAAAATATTATCTAAGGAAATCCATGGTCGTTTACATAGCATTATTAGGTAGTAGGTAGATACTAAATTGGCTGGGTATAACCAAAATGTAACTTTATGTAGGTAGGTACTTAGATAATATCGATCCATTGTTGCATTTATGTGATTTTAATTTATTACAGAATTAATAATAAGTAACAGTAAATAATTAACAATAACATATTACCGTTATCGTTATTGTTATTTAAATATGGGTATATTGGTTTTAACGACGATTCTGACACTAAGTCAAAAAAAAAAACATCGTAACACACTGAAACTCATCGTAATCCCTGTTCACACAGCCGTAGAATCCAAGTATGGCAGATCGTTTTTTTTTTTAATTATCATATTGTTACACAACACATTCTTGTTGGTCCGTTTTACTCGACCACTCGATTGGCACATTGATCCCGCTTTCTGTCCCGGGGGTCTCGGGCTCGAATCCCGGTAAGGGCATACTTTGTGCGATCTGCACGAATGTTGATACCCGAGTGATGGATGTTTAATATATATAGGATCGTTTAATACGGTTTCGTTTATGTAGGTTTGTATTAATAATCAAAATTAATATTTGGACCGATCGACATAATAACCACACCCTAAATCATTACTTAGGTAGGTAAAACTGCTTTTTTTGTGAAGTACCCGTTCACCCGGAGATGAGCCCCTAAATATGTCTGCCGCGATATCATATTGTTTTCACAGGAAATCCGGGCGAAGGGATTGCCCTGGGCGGGTTGATATTGTTGGGTTTGGGTGTTAGAAAATATCATGAATATTGTGCGACCCTTTGGCTCGTGGCACAAGTTTACCTTATACTTAGGTGTGTTTAGACTACGTATCTCTTATAATATGTAAGTTTTTATAAGTACGTAGGTACCTATCCACTTTGATTTACATTTCAATAATGAGTAAATACGTAAGTGTGGTATTAATAAAAACAGAGTAAAAGAACGATAAGAGTAAAAGCTATTATGTATTAATAAGTTTGTTTATTTCCTACCTAATTATTTTATTAATAATTTAAACATCTTGGGAGTATTTAAGATGTAGCTACCTCCTCAATCTCGTCACAAGATGGCGCTGCAGACGGACATACAGAACAATTGACAAATCTCCATACAATCCTAAATCGCGCTATGTGAGTTTTCGTAGCACGTGACATATAATATCCCGACAACAAACTTCGGAGTAGAGCGGCCGTCTGGCTGAATGATCTTCCCTTTTCTGCTAAAAGAATTAAGAATTCATCAATCATGATTACGTTCTTACATAGGTGTTTTAAACGTGATCTATAGTCTCTCAGGTTAAAACACGCTGCCTACAATATGATGTATGGTGTTCCTTGTTTGTGTGGGCGCGATTAGGAAGAACATGTTTGCGCTAGTGCTCAATATTTCTTTTATTTATCTTCTTGTATATTTACGCGAATACTGTACATTGAAATAATGTATTATTATATACAGTTATTTCTTGTAGAGAGATCAAAATGAGTGCTACTATAGCTATCTCACTAAATAGTAATGTTAGTTTACATGTAATAAGTAGATATCTATACAGATTTTAGTCTGTCAAGTAAATCTGAATTGAGCTATATAAAGCGCAAAGTAGATAAAACTATTAATAACTACTTTACCCTCCTCTTCATATATAGATAACGAGTAAATCGGGATCCATATAGGTCTAGCTTGTGCACCACGGAGTGTATGCCCAGTACATTATGTTGCCTGAAATATTCATGTGGCACTAAGAACTAAGGTATTATTGGCCAATTAACCCGTTACATAGTAAATAACTTGAATGGTAGATACGGGACGATACTCAGTATCCACAGCTCGCAATGAAGATTAAGCCACTCCCATATTTATAACAAGGAGCCATAAGGGATAATCTTGTTAATATATTTTAGTAATTAACTTAATAGAACTATGCTATCAGAAATCAAAAGTTTGCATTGTGGTTTCTAATTGCTTAGGGAATATGTATTTACCAGATATTGTCTGCTGATGATTATACCTTATCTAATAGGCAGTAGGTAGAGTATTTTATGTCATTTCAATGATGTTTAATGGCGTTTTAAAGATTCCAGCTACCATTCGTAAGAAAATATAAATTTCCATATTTTCTGGAAGTTTTCAAAACAACGAAGTAATAAAATGGCCCCAATTATCTTAAGTAGGCATCCATGCCCACTTTAACAAAAAAATGGGCTGAATACTCACGTATACATTAAGAGCATTCAAAGCATTCATACAATTGTTCCTAGAGGACTCTATTTGACACACGTGAATATTAAACGACATTGTGACAACGATATTGTCTTATACATTGTTATTTTTTTATGTGTGTGTAAAAGCACCTAATTGTTGGGAATTTTATTACAGTCGGAGTCAGTGCATTCTTAGCTTTTGTAGGTAAGGATGTGAATACCACCTAACCTTGGCAGTAAAACAGTCGTTTCAAAGTAATAAATAATTTATTAGGTGAAGTAATAAAAACTGTACATTTGGTAGATAAACGGATAATTTATCCCTGATTCTGAGACTGTTGGTAGATCTCGTGGCCCGTTCCTATGACGCCGATGGCACTAAGACCGTGTTTCTGAAAAAAATAATTTGAGTTATTTAAAGGTGATCGGCTAAGGATAACACTTCCGTAAGATCTAAATAAATGTTTGTGTGTTTATTAACAAAATAAGATATGTTAAAAAATACTTCAAAACTTAGGATTGACGAATGTAATTAAGCCACCTAGTTCACTGGACATTCAATCGATCAAACGATCTGTAGAACATTTGCTAACGCGCAACCATAGATTAGTATGCTCTGCAGCTGGACCCCCGATGGTCATAGCATGATAATATGCACCTACCCCATATTCTGACTATAACTACAGGCTATTTAATAAACAAAACCTCATTGAAATTGGTCTTGGTCCAGCAGTACAAATACACACACAGACAATAAGTACTTCTTTAAACATTTGTTTTGAATTCAAAGACGTCCAAATTTATATTGTACTATTTTGTTTCTTAATATGTCTTCAATGTTTTATAATAAAGTAGAAGCTGATAGATAGATTCATTATAGTTTATTCTATATAATTAGTGTCTATTTACTATACTCACAATCACTTTGCCGCCCTTCCTGATCACTTTCCCGATGCCCTTAGGCTGTGCGCTAGCGCCGCCCAACATGAGGGCGAGCACCGTCATCACCAACACGACGAGACCAAACAATTTCATGTTGAATGTTGATGTTGAACTTGTTAGCCACAGAAGAGGTAACTGGGAATGATACCCTGCCGTGTTAGCACCCTGCTTATATACAAAGGTATGTAACCACAACAGGAAAAGACGTTTGGGATAAACTAAATGCGCCTTCAAATCAATGATGAATGGGATTTTTATTTCTCATCTATAAGGCGTGCTAAGTAGAATTTTTCACGCTAGTCATATAAATAAATAGGTGTATGGTACCCAAACTAAGCAACGCTTATATGGTGGTTACCGTAAAATGGACAGGGGGCGATCCCAGTATAATGATTACTTATAGATAATAAACATATACGGCTCGGGTAGAAACAATCGTACTCATCACAAAAAGTCGGTCCCTGCCGGGATTCGAACCCTGAACCCTCGGTACAAAAAGTAGGTTCAATACCAACTCTGCCAATCGGATCGTCAATATTGTTATTATGTGCCTGTTATGTCGCACCACTGGGCATAGAACTGCCTTCGCTTCCTCCACTTCGTTCTAACTATACAAATATTATACAATCCCACACCTTTAGGTAAGAGTCCACGTCTTTCAGCATTTCCTTGTGGTACTACCGCGATGTCTAGATGTGAAGTAATTTGTAAATGTGGGAACCATGTAGCCATTAACTTGCAATTATATACTTAGAGTTAGTACTTTTTCTTGACCAGCTGTTAAAGTCAGCCTAGACGTTCCTACATAGTTCCCGCATACCCATAGCAATGTACTGCTCAAAAATGTAGTGGATCTTTTTAAAACGAGCAACCATGGAGTTTCTTGGCCGTTCATCTCTATAGGAACGGCATTTCGAACGGGTTGCAAAATTGTAGCTGAGCATTTTGTAACAATTTTGAGGATTCATAAGTACTACTACTCAATGGGTTACCCGTTACATCAATAAAAAATATTCTGATTCAGATTCTCATTCTGTCGTAAAAAAATTAACAGGGATATTTATTTTTGCCCATTTTTATTTTATTATGTGCTCGTCGTGCGTGCGGAATAATAACAAACCAACCAGGGATTATAATTTTTGAATAGTTCCTGCAGCTTGAGAAAACGAAGTTTCATAATATTGGGTTAGTGATACTCGTAGATCTATTAATTATAGGCTTATTATCATAATATATATAAATACAGCTCTCTGAGTTATACCCGGAAAATATAATGATAATGTGAAAATGGTTGGCAAATACCGGCTGCAAAGCAAAAAAGTAGAATGTAGAGCTAGCTTAGTGGCGTGAATTGGGTATAAAGTGAGTTTATTCGTGAGAAAGTTATTATAATCTATATTAGAGAAGATCAATGCACGGGTACCAATAGGCTAATTATCATCTATCAATGGCCAGGGTGGGCATCAATCCCGGAACCTCTCGGTTATGCTGTCAGCCCATCATAATCACTTGACTATCGATGTTTATTTAGGACCTTATTCGCATGTTCAATATTCTGACGTAGAGGCTACAAATTCGTAGAAAAAGGAATTCTCGCAATACGAGTTTAAGGAAAACTTCAGCGCGGCGGCGCGCGTCCCGTTGATAGTCGAAGTCCCAAGAATGTCGTGCCAAAACATCATGAATACTGTTATGTTTCCTAATTCGTAGTGGCGTCACGTACCTAATTAAATGAGAGGCGCGAAGTTTTTATGCGAATTGGAAAACCCCCGTTTCTAGACGCGTTCAATAACGTGTAAGTACGTACCAATCAACGGGGTGATCACACACTATATGATTTACTGCGCTTAAATTAAAAAAAAATACAACTTTTACAACCAGAAAAATATTTATTTTTGGAATATTACATGATTACACAGATAGCTAAAAGATATGAAAAATTAAAGAAAATACAAATAGAATTGAACCATTCTAGTTAGAGCACTGATTTGAATATCATCAATTGTTTTCCTCTTAGAGCACCCGACGAGTGCGCTAACAATAAAAAAAAAAAAATCTATAGCACACCTACGATCATAATGTATACAGGGATTTTTATTCAATAATATCCCTCTCTATGTACATTATGACCTCACTCGATTATTAGCGCACCCGTCGGGTGCTCTAAGTGGAATACTATTGGTGATATTCGATGGGTGATATTCAAATCGGAGCTCTTACTGCAATTACCCATATAAATGCTTTAAAGGCTGATGTTAACAGTGAATATAAAGTGAATAAATACAAGAACCCACATTATAATGCCTATATTAAGGGACACCAATCTTCCATAAATAAATACATCTTATAGACGGTAGGTTTATACATATACCTATCTACCTACATACTTCATTCGGTTACAAAGACACAACAAAATATTTGCATATTTATATACATTTTAAGGTAATAAATACATTTTAAGTAGGTAGCAACAAAATATATAAGGACTACCAAAATTGTAAAAAATCACATTTATGTATAAAAAAACTATGTAATAATTATTAGTACAATCTATAACGCATGACCTATTTAAGGTGGAAGCTCAGGGTCAGGGCGCGAAATTCAAATTGTCAATGGTTTTTATTTTTTTACGAAAAATTTGGACATCTTTACGATGTAATTTAGTGTTTTTCGATATTAGCATTCTGCATTGGATGTCTCGATGTATTAAGTTTGCTTAAAAAAATACCTAAAGCGATACAACACCATTAAGTTAGTAAAAGTAGCGGTTTTTACAAACCTGATGGTATTGTATCGGATTATACGAAGGTGGCGTAATGTAGCCGAGAATTTAATGTAAAGTACAACAACTAGTGGAGTAGGTAAAATAAAAAAACTTTTTAACAAAATAAAAACCGTCTTCAAAAAACTAAAAAGCCAAAAATAATCTAATCTTGAAATCTACCTTGTCTAACTAAATCAAATATTTAACTAATCTGAAGTCGGTGCCAAACAAACAGCTGAGTCGAATATTGCCGGTCTGCGCCAAAGACTATACCTACAAATTGGTCCGCGCATCTCGTTACTGAGTATACTTTTGTTATTCTTCATCGTTAGTTTATTTGGCACCGACTTCAGATTAGTTAAATATTTGATTTAGTTAGACAAGGTAGATTTCAAGATTAGATTATTTTTGGCTTTTTAGTTTTTTGAAGACGGTTTTTATTTTGTTAAAAAGTTTTTTATTTTACACTTTTTAGTGGATATATTTACTATTATTTGTCACTAAAAAGAATGTAATATCAATCTTTTTTACTGGATAATAGGTATACCAATTATAACATCATCGCGAGAAAAACATAGATTCAAAGAAATCAAGATAAAACAAAAACCACTGAATCAATCTCGCTGAATTTTAAAAAGGTATACCTTATTTTGTAAAAAAGAATAATCGAAATCGGAACATCCACGAAAAAGATTTATTTATAGCCAAAGTGCATCCCATAACAATTTCAATAAGCCCAAACACGGCTTGGATACATTGTTTTATTACAATGTTCCGGTTCCTCCTGGGTTTATCATCAGATCAGTTCGATGGTACCATATTCATCAGAACCATTTCATTAAATTTGCTTTTTCATTGTCGCTTAACGATCATAATCGAGATTATCTTGGCGCAACCCGTGAAATACGTATCACTGACATGTTCCGGTGGCCATTTGTGGTCTTCTTCATCACTTTCACTTCAGCAAATGATACTTTCTGAATGCAAATGCTTGACTTCTTGATGAAAATACCAAAATTGCTATTGGTTTGCCTATAAAATTTGAGGAGTCCTCTCAATTCCTCATGGATCCCATGATCAGAACAATTTTTTGAAAAAAATGGGACCAATCTGTAAGCATATCCTTTCAATCTGTAAGCATATCCTTTCATATAAAAAAATAATTTTCCAAATCGGTTCATAAATGACGGAGATCTGAGGTAACAAACATAAAAAAAAAAAAAAAAAAAAAATTACAACCGAATTGAGAACCTCCTCCTTTTTTTTGAAGTCGGTTAAAAATGCACATGTGTGTTATTTATTAGCTGCATTATGCACCTAAAAGCGGTGCAACAAGAACCATTTCACGAGCAAGATGTGTTGAGAAGTTCAGTTTAGTCTGGCCGAAGTTTGTTATAGGATATTAGGGCTAGATTATAATTATTACCCTCTGACCAGAGCGTTAATCTTAAACTTGTTTTAATATTTATAACTAGGATATAAAATTATAAGCTATCATTATGCCTACTGGACTGTGCTTGGGGCTAGTGCATTACAAAAGGAAAACATATTCTAGATACCCGTCTGACTATATACCGTCCGAGGTCCTATATAGAAAAGTTCTAAACTAACCCATAAACAAATCCATCCATATCCTAGGCTAAAAAGTGTCCTAGGTGTTGACTTGGGCTATAAGCTATCACCTTGCCAAGTTATATCAAAATCCATTGCAGATTTTGGTACAGAACCTTGGTACAAGTATTTCTGTACCTACAACAAGTGATTTAACCTCAAGATCCTCCTCAATCTATTTTGCATATTATTATACTTACTGGATACAAATTCTGTGGGCCGTCATTGTAATTTGACGCCAGATGTCGTTCTGAACCGGGCCGTCGCTACTTCCTCCATTATAATATTCAATGAACACAACAATATCTGATAGGTATGAGGTTATACAGTAAATTAATAAAAACATTTGGAGTTATGGCCTTATTCATAAAGCTATAAAACAAGTACTCTACTTACAACAACTTTGCCAGCTATCTGGACGCCTTTCCCGCCTGGTATAAGGTGTATGGTGTTGATAGTGTTCTAAACATCTTATTGCAATAATATTGTTAAATAGGCATATAAAAACAGATACATTTTAATAATGATAGATATTTATTTACAACGGATAAATGGCGTAATGATTCTTCTTTCTTTGTTTAAGTAAAAATAAAAGATACCATTATGAATCTCTATATTTAGTTACTGCGGTGGTCTTCCCTTGGCCTGGTTGTACAACTCATGAGCTGTGGCCGCGGCACTTGCCGCTGCGAAGACCTTTTTCTGAAACAAACAAATAGTATAGATGTAGATAAACGATTTCATGGCAATATATGAGATCAGAGTAAGCAGGTCCGTTTGTTTATAAGTAAAAAAAACTTCACAGACATAACTGCATACGATTTGTGTCTATTATAGCTTTAAGCTTCACAAAATAATGTGAAGTGTGTCGGTAGGGCGAAGTACGAATTATGGCATATTAGGTTTCTTTCTTTCTGAGTAAAGATACTATAATCTAATTACTATCTAATAACTATACTATAATAGGAAATACTTACAACCGTTTTGCCGACTTTTTTAATGCCATTCCAATTGATTTTATTCTTAGGCGCGGGCGCAGCGTCAATAGCGGGGGCATAAAGGGCTAGCATCGCCACAAACAGTACCAAAAGTCCCGTTATTTTCATTATGAATGAATGCCGCTTTGCAATCTAAAGATGACTGAGCTTAGATGTCCACTGTGCATGGTAGGATCGGTAGGAGGTTTATAAAGACATGTACAATTCTTAAGTTTTACCTCATGGTGTTACCTATGACGTCAAATAATTAGAAATGTTTACGACGTAGGTAACTAGCATTGTTTGGAATGTTGTTGATTGATTACTTTGAGTTTCCTGCTTGTCATAGCTGGACAGCGAAAAACAAACGTAGGTAGGTTTTAGTCATAATACGGGATATCTAGTTGAACTATTCTGTTATGCAGAGCTTTGATGGTAATTAAAATGGCTGGCAGAAAAAAATCTTAAAAAATTATCACATGAAATAATAATACTGAATAAAATAATATAAATACCACACCTTTTTAAAATCCCAATATTGGGCACGGGCCTCCTATTAATAATAGTAGTCTACCACGCTGGCCCAGTGCGGGTTGGTGGACTTCACAGGTCTTTCGAGGAATTCTCTCGTCCATGTATGCTTCCTCACGATGTTTTCCATCACCGTTTAGTTTCCAATCATGATTGGAAAAGAGAATTGCACATGAAATACAGAAATCCCAGCGGTGCGCGCTGGGGCTTGAACCTGCGATCCTCGTTGCGGAAGCGAGCGTTCTACAAACTTGGCTATCACTCCTTTCATAATATAATAATGATATCGCCACACGAACACAGATCTACGGTCCAACAGTGATTCAAATTATTAGCGTGAAACTCCATCCATATGGAAAACATGTATGTATATACTTACAGTGACCTACAGGCATAACTGCATAGCCCAAAAGGAAATTATTTTATAGTCCAGTTGTAATAATTTACTTTACTATTGTATATCTTTTAGTGTCACATAATAATATAAACAGCAATAAAAATGCAATGTGCTGCAGCTGAAACTAATTTCTTTGTTTTTATGGATTTATTCACATATACCTGCTATGAATTGCTGTAATGTCTTCATCTCGTTTGTGTTAATGTCTTCTTCTAATAAATCCATATTAGATGACATTTCAATAAGTATATATAGTATTATTTTAAGTTGCAATCAATGTAAGTGTCCAGATAAGGTAGGTATCTATAAAATTATCTAACTAATTCCATTATTATAAGTGCTAGTACCTGTTTTTATTACACCGGCAAGTGTATCGGGGTACGCCTAGATTCCCCCATGCTTGCATAGGAGGCGCGTGCTTAGCAGTATCAAAACATTTAAATTGGTAGTTATGAATGAATCCATTTTTTACGCTTCAGTATTATGTGCAAAATGCCAAATACATAAATAATAATAATAATTCTTATATTTAAAAACTATGTCGGTACCTAATATTAAATAAATTCCATTAATATTTAATTCCTTATCTTCACGATTCTATCGTAAAATAACACAAGATTCGAATCACAAAACAACAGTCTGTAGTAGGTATACATACATACTATAATAATGCACACCATTCATTGACACGTCCATATTCGATAAGTATACAAATTTCGGAACCTGTGAAGTCCCGGCAGTCTTATCTCAGTGTATAAAAACTTAGGTCAATAAGAAATTGTGTTAGCCAGTGAGATCCGTGATCTTCTCAACATTTTGTATTGTAGTATTATTACTTATTATTTTAATAATGAAAATAATAAATTTATTAGTTATCTTTGTATTAGTGTTTGCATTTCTATCATCGGCTGATGCGGCGCCGCGTAAAATTCCAGTAAAAGCTATACAAAAAGCCGGAAAAGCTATTGTGAGTAAAATGCTTATTACTTTCTACACAAACAAGTTTAAAAAAAAGAAAATTATCTGTATTCTGCAGGCTATCGTGCGAAGAAAACGAAAATACCTGCTTACATTTTAAGAAACAGAAAAAAATATAAGTTTGGCAGCTTGGGTCTATTAGGTATGTACTTACTAATTTTAACCTAATCGACTAGATTAAAGGAACCCCTTTAATCTAGTCGATTAGGTTAAAATTAGTGCTATCATTTTCAGCAGTTGACCCTAGCAACTAACTAGCTAACACATAATAAAACTAGCTAGCTAACTAGCTAACACATAATAAAAATTCTCAAAAAGGGCCTCTATGACTCACGTGTTGGATCTATTCCAAGCCTTCCAGAGGGCTGGGTATAGCCTGTGTGGAGAGAAACATAGTACCATGAAGTAAACCCCTGTTTGTTAAATTTCAGGGCAATGGACTCCGAGTACTCAACATCGCTAGCACCGCACACGATGTTGTCGCTTTCTTCAAACGAAAAAAGAAACATTAGAATCAGAATATTTTTTATTCACGTAGACCATTAAGTAGAGTACTTATGAATCGTCAAAAGTTACAAAATACTATGCTACTACTTTACCACCCGTTCGGAATGCCGTTCCTATAGAGAAGAACGGGCAAGAAACTCCATGGTTGCTCTTTTTTTTAAAATATATTTTACATTAGAAGATTTTGTTAGATTTTTTTATTTACCGCTACTTTATATTGTGTACTAAAACATATTTTGTCTATTTCTATATCATGTGAATTTGAATATTTGAGCGTATGCCAAACATTGTGTGTTTAAGGGGTAAACTAATGACCCTCAACCTCGTTGGTCTGTCAGTTGAATGACCAGACATCGATCAATGGAACCATAAATAAAATGTTGCTACAATAGCAATGGATGCGGTCAAATCTATCCAAGTATGTATTTAAATAATAAAAAATATATGAAACATTATTAAATTTTTATTTCGGGTTGGATCAGTTGAGATTAATCAAATTATAACATTATTATGTTAGCGATATAATGTCCACTCTAGATTAGTATTTTAGAATTTTAAGTAATTGAAATGATAGGTACGTACCCAATGTAATATAATATGTAATGTATTATCGTGTTGGCTCATAATTATTACCTACTCCATCTCAATATTCTGAATACCTATCTAATTTATTAAAATAACAACAACAGACGCCTGGAATATTTTTCGAGGTCTAGACGCATATATAATATTATTTGTATTAGCGTAACTAGATTGTAACGTACCGAGTGACGCATTCTAATCGAGCTCTCCATTTTAATTTGTGAGTTGGGGAAACACGAGTAATTGATAATAGGTATTCTAATAAATAAACAATTCTGCAATGGTCCTTAATGTGTCATATCGCACGTGGCGGGTTAGTACGTACAAACATATTTATTTCCTTAAGCTGGGAAGTGTCAGTTTTAAGTTTCATGCCAAGATTGTTTCATATTTTTCCTGTATAAAAAGGGGGTATAAAAGAGAAGTGAACATAGCTGTGTGAGTAATTGGTCTTTGTAGTTGTGTGAGGAAACTCTGCACGATGAAGTCTGCGTCAATGATTGTCCTAGTAACGTTGTGTGGCGCATGTCTAGTCGCATGCGCTCCCTCCAAGTCCGAGACCATTATGCCGACAGGCGTTACGACTTCTACAACGGCCAAACCTTGGACGCAAAAGTTTAAAGATGGCTTGGTACGTATATTTTTCAATAAATGTAGAGCAAGAATAATAATCTTAAAAAAATATGTGTTAATAACTTAAAGAGATCGAATAAAATTTCAGTAAATAATGTGGTTGTATTTTTAAATGACTTTAAAAAAGGGGATTCTGTATTTGACTCATAATGCATGTTCACCATTTACTCTAAAACTATAGAACCGATTTTATTGATTCATTCACTGATGTGTTCCTTATTATGTTTTTATAATCTGTATTCAATCTTGCAGGGTAAATTCTTCAAAGGGGCGGCAATAGCGGGTGCGGTTCAGCAAGGTTTCCAAAATGCTCGCAGTCACAAACACAAACCTTCTTCACTTCTCCATGTTAACACCAAACAGTAGAGTAAATCTGTCAATTAGATACGGTTGAATCGCAATACCTAGGTATTGATCTTTTATGTGTACCTCCTATACTGTTATTTTAATTGCATAAATAAAACATTTTGATCAATCATTGTGAATAATTATATTCTTATAATCCTTTTCGAAATTCGGACTAAGCTTATGCTAGTCATAAGCATTGTCCCAGGGTGAGTAGGGATCGAACCCGGTATCCCTACGTCACGCTAAACTGCAGAGCGGACCCACAAACCACACTAAGCTATTTATTAACGTTCCCAGATTAAGATATTTAGTGTGATACTTATGTTTATACTCAACCTTTATTTCTGAGAATACAAACCAAACTAACACCCCATAAGCACGTTTCTGCTACGTACTAATTAAAGAGCGTGATTAAGGAGGTGGAAATATATCACGCCATTTTGACATTTAACCTTCACCACTAAATGTTGTCATCCATTAAAAAGGCATTTCAAATCACTTTTCTTCTAAGTAAAAATGCTTTGTAATGCAAGATTAATTTCGTATCTATATATTACATTGAAAGTGACATCATTTCTGAGACATACCCGTGTTGGATGTTTATACGGAATTTTTAAAAATGAAATTCGAAAAAAGAATAACTTACAATTAAGGACAAAGCCCATTCATAGTACGGTACGGTAAGTAGATTATTATTTAATAGCTTCGCAACCAGGATTTTTTTCAAACAGCAAGATTTATTACGTTAAGTCTATAAAAACTAAGATTGATATATGCCACTGGTATCTACGGGGATCTCTCCATAGTTCACTGAGCATTGTTCTCTAACAAAATATTTTTCTTCAGCTTTCTAAGATACTACAGATTTTCATTGAAAGCATTTCTAACAATTTGTCTACATTTCCAACATTTGCTCCGTGCGGGAATCGAACGCCCGACTCACTAGTTAGTCCATTATATGTATTATCTATGAGTTAGTCAGACGGCCTCAATGAGACCCCTAGTCTATGCCGCCGCGCCATCAAAAGAATAAACCACAAATATGAAGATACCTATGTCACAATACAGTGAATCTTTTTTCTCAGTAATAAATATTTAAAACTATTACTGTATCTATTGTCAACGAAGAAAGCATATCTTGGTGAGTTGGTATTTAGTTCATACGACATAATGTAATGTATATAAAGTTGTGAAAGACACGGGGTGGCTCGTGAATACGAGGCGGACAGCCAAAAACTGGACTGCAGCCAACAAAACAACATAGCAGCTCCATGAGGACTCGATCCATGAGATTCCGATTTATGATACTGGCTGGATACAACAATATGGGCGTGAAGCTTTCAATATACCTCTTATTTTGTTGTACGCTATGTACGTGCTTAAAAAGGTCCTACGATTAATGTCTTTACTTCACTTAATGGCGGAGAGTAATACACTTACATACAAAATACTTACGGGAGTTATCCCATTGCAAGTAAATTTTATGTAGGTACTATACATACCAAAAGTATATTAGAAAAAGTCCAAATTGGGTATATAGTTTTTGTTCTGAAATGTTATTCGGACCTCATTAACAGATAAGCAAGTATACTTAAGTTTTAAGAAAACGCAAATTTTTTTAGAATTTAATCGTTTTATTACATTTATTTTTAAAAGGATACCTATGTTTCTACTTTTGTTCTATGTGTCGATACACTAATGGTCAAAGGTACATTTAATTCAATGTTATATGGAATAATAAGTCAAAAAAATAACAAATAAATTGCTTACAATAAACATAAACCAGATATTTATATGAATACAAAATAATTATACCAATTAATCCTTGTTCTTTTTTAATTTGGTTTTGTGAATCAAATGTTGTTTATCGCGACAAACTAGCTAATAGAGGGATAAGTTTAATGATCAGTAGATCTGCAGCCGACAATTTCTCTTTTACCGAACCAAGTGCGAATAGGGAACAAAAACTACACAACAGGGAAACTTTAAAGTACAAAATCCTGAACATGTATCAAATACAATATAAAAATAAACCTTATCTTCCACTCTTTGCAGATATAAATATTTAACGTATTCTTTTATACCTATAAATCCTTTGAGAAAAATATCTGTTCAAGGCTTATGCGAAATTAACTTTATTATTTCTTTAGCGTCGATTGAATTCTATTTCCAATTATTTTTATTCAGAAGTAAATTGATTTTTTCGGTTATGTGTTCGTGTTTATTTTCGAGTTCTTTCACTTTTTTATCCAAGTCCGTTTTGCCACTGAAACAGAAGATACAAAATAAACATTTTAGTAAGTACTGTGTTTTTATTTTCTATGTAGGTATTAAATATCCTAGCAATTGTTACAAGTACCCACTGAACGAACGAGTTTATTTTACTACCACATGTCTACTCAAACAGTAAATATCTACCTAGATAAGATTTAGATAACAAAAATATTGAATGCAATATAAAAAAAATCTAGTCTTACAAATAAATTTCAAAGAAATAGCATTGCTGTCAGCTTAAGACATATCAAAGGAAATAAGACTGTCACCGATTGTACCTACGAAATTTTTATACAATAATATTTTTATGTAAAAACAAAATTAAGAGCGATGAATTGTTAACCAACATTATTGTAATGAGGTTGTCCGGCACTTCTGGGTTGAGCCCGTCGCGCTGTCGTTTTAAATCATCAACGACACATTGTCGCATCCCAAGCTCGTCCTCGATCTCCGCGACTGTCGTGTTTACTTTTTCTACCTCGACGTTCATTTGATCTTCATTCTGACGTGAAGGGATAAGAAAATACAGTACATACAGGCTCAATGAGCCGCAAATCATAATGGTAATGTACATACAATATGTTAGGTAATCTAAATAACTAATGACTCTTAATTTAAGTTACAATGATATTTCTATGTATTTACTTAATTCAGTTAAATTTTTAATAGCTTAACCAAAAATGTTACATACGTAGTATCCACTTGTTTGTCTAAAACGACTTGCGATTTCCTCCAATGTATCCTCGTAATTGCAGCTGTAAAAGGTATACACATAGTAGGTATAATTGATCAATATAATTTATAATTCAAGCATACAAATGATTCTGCGTGAGTGTGCCTAGCACTGAGTTGGTATCTACTCGCGTGGAGATTGGTTGGTTCAGATTTGTTCTACCTAAGTATAACATTTATGTTGGCAGCATCGTTACAAATTAAAGAACCATCCTATAAAATATTATGATAATTCCTGAACTAAAAACTCACATTTTTGGTATCAGAGCAACGGAATGAATAATGACTGGAAAGGGCATGCTAATGGGCGATTTAAACCCTCGCTTCACAGCAATGTACTCGTATCAACAAAAATCACGCGTGCTGCCATAAAAAAGAGCGACGTAGCTTCGTGAAAAACTGTATAACATTCTATGCCAAACAGTATTATTTCGCGTAAAAAGAGATGATTATTAAAAATTTAAAAATCCCCCAACCCAAAAACAAAATTTAAAAAGTCAATTATAATATTTTGTTTATTCGTTTTGGTTCGTGGTTCGTTGACTTTTTAATTATTATTTTGTTGTGTTGGCGGTTTATTACATTTTTATTGTATGCTTTTTAAACTGCAATACTCGTACATCCAACCCATACCCTCTCAACGTTACACTCATCGAGCCCTATCGAATGACTCCAAACTCGGTGGGTTTATGATTGATGTAGCCCAGTTTCTGTAGCCACCTTTCTGCTCAAAAAATAGATCTTGGTGACGCGATGTCTGAGACATTTACACATTTAGACCTATATAATGAGTGTAAACTCGGTGGATCTAAAACCTTCCTTTTGCATCATCAGGTACTCGTCACGTGATGTGTGAGCCAACTACTCATTCAAACCAGTTTAATGAGCCCATAAATAAAGTTGAGTTGAGGAGTTGGGTAACCTGCAGACTATTCTGATTGCAGCATCTGGTTGAGGTTTCACATTATTACAGTATCATCATATTTATAGAGCCCAACTTCAGGTCGATCCGGCGAGTTAAAGTAGAATAAGTTAACCTATTGTATGAGAAATCACTAGATTGACTTGGAAGGGAGCCAATGATTTTGAAAAGACTGAACCAATTTTCACCAAACATAGCCAAGGATTGTCCCGATTTATATGATAATATGAGTTTTAGAAAAATAAATAAATATGTGCATAGATTATTATCGTCTTAGTTTTATGTGCTTCCATATGTTGTTTGCGACACTCCTGCGCTGAAGACTGCTCTCGTATGAGATAAGCCGCCGTGATCGAAATTCCATCAGGAGGACAATTATTATTAATATTATTTACTTAGGTATTTTGTTGTTATCCTTAGTAAATATATAGTGGTAAAATTAACACATTTTTCAAACATGTGACGCACTTGAGATACTGAAATAATCAACTATAATACCAATTTTAATTGTCTATTCCTAGACCTGACACAGTATGTTATGTACCGTGAGCATTCCCCTTTGCCGCAACATACATAAAGCCAGTATTACTACACATAAAAGCAGCGTTGCGTAATGGCATCAGCTAAAATATTTCTTGTTACACTACACGGTTGTACAGCCTTTATATTTTTTTACTTAGTCGCGATAAAGTGGAAGGGAGAAACAGTTTTCGTAACGACGCGTCTCGTGAATATCACGGTCGGAATTTTATATATTATTTTAAATACGTACGGCTGAAGATAGCTTTATTGAATCTACTGTGAATATTACCATATTTTTTGACTTCATAACGACTTTATACCGTACTGACGTTCCGCCAGAGTTTGCGGTAAAACAATTTTACCGTACGCAAATATTTATTAAGGTTGCATACATTTTCGCATAAGTACGTGATGTTTTTTGTCATGAGAGTCAAACCAACGTAACAAGATTATGAAGAAATGCGGTGTATGTAGAAATAAATGCTAACATTATGTTTGAATCGTATTTGTATGTTGATAAAGTCTGTATTTTGTTAACTGACAATTGCAACCATTCTGAGCGGGATTAGGCGTTTATATTTAATATTAATGCTTTGTTTGGTAGATTCATTCCGGACTCAGCTCACTTTTTCGGAGCTCATAAAAAATAAACGGATTAAAATGTAGAAGTGATCACTATCACACTCATTGATATAATTATAAAACTGCATCATGGTTGTGTCGAAACATCGTTTTTTTTCAATACATACAAATTATCGTAAGCGACATTATTTTGGAGACATACGCCAAAGCCGCCATTTTTTAGAATGTGTCTCCCTGTCTGCTCGCGCATGACGGGAAAAGTGCTGGACAGATTTTGATAAAACTTGGCACAGTAATAATAGCTAAAACCAGCATTAACATTTTCATTGTAAATGGTTGTCGCCATTAACCATAATATGTTTGTTGTAGATACAGACAGATCGACTGGTACGTCACGCAGAATATATGATAGAAAAGTACTAATCACTCAAGCAAAGCACACATTCAATAATTCAAAGACTTACATTTGAAGCTCGATTTCCTTTTCTTTTTGGTGTAATAATTTAGCCAGCTCGTCGCGAGTGCCGCGAATACTTTGCGTACTTTCAGTGCTATCGTCGGTTTCCCGCATTAACTGCATTCGTTTAGCCGTTAAACATACTGAAATGAATTAAATATTAGCCAAATAAAACTAGTAACACTATTTTAACGGTCGTAAATAAATGATAAATTAGGTACTACAGGTTTACATAATTTATGAAAAAGAAAAGGTATCATGCGTTTCATTGTTTTATGTAGCTTTCTCACTCACTCTCTGTTGGGTAGTGTAGACAATAACTCCCCAATTGTAGGTATATTTCCCTGGATAGCCTAATCCTAAACTACCTATAGCAAATGGCAAAAAAATATTAAAGGAGTCTCACAGTCATTTTAAATTAAAACTAAAACTGCATCAATCGATTTTTGAAATAATAATTTGCCTTGACGCGATTTATACCAATTGATTTAAAAAACACACACTATACTTCACGACCCAATTATGTCGCTAATAATGAACAAAATCTGGAAATTAATGTCATACTTACGGCAAACTAATGAAAAGTTATAAGTATGAAACCTAACCTCACACACAGATAAAGTAATCACTCCTTACCATTTTCAAATTTGAGGCGTTCGATCTCCGTGTTCAAAGAGCGGGCGACTTCAAGAGCGGTCATTGAGTTGCGGTATCGCAGCTCGTTCTCCGCATCGAGCGCTGGTAATGCTTGATGCTGAAATAACAATAATTTGCATTTCTTTACGACTATACAACATGTACCTATGTGAATATAGAATAATATAAATGACGTAGATCAGCACGTCAAGTGCGAGCTAACTTTATACTTTATAGTCTACCGTATTAAGACATTTTGTATGGAGAATTGAAAAGCACCTCTAGCGGACGGAATTTAAAACTTTCGATTCTTCATACAAAATGCCTAAATACGGTAGACTATAAAGTATACGGTAAGCTTACGAATAATCTAGCACTTGACGTAGGTACTGAGAACGTAAGTATGATAGTTAATATCTTCCTTAGTACTAATCCAGAAATTCTTTTTTTTAATTTACAATATAAGGAATATGTTGATATATATTTAAATGAATTAATGTTTAAAATATACACTTATCTTACCTATTATGATATATTGAAGTAAGTACCTACCTACTGACAACAAGATAATTTTAACACGGATTAATTTACCTAAGTATACTAATGGAATATAGTAGGTAAGTTCCTATGTTGGCAACAATTCGGAATAACACATTACAACATTTTATATCTATGACATAGATCTAGGACGTCATATTTATCTGATAGTTTAGTTTAGACGTCATAATAATGATTCTATGATCACAGTTTTCGATAGTTTCCTACATTTGATCTATGGTCATAATATAACTATGTCATATATGTATGATAATATAATATGTATATTCTATAGGCTACTTTTTATCCTTGAAGTTCACGCGGATGGGCCGCGGGTAAAGGCTAATGTGAAAATATAGCACTGATTAGCAACAATGTACTACCTACGTACTTACCATACCCACCATACCAATTATGTACGTCTTAAAATGCATGAAAACACACATGAAAACTATGATTTAGTTGATAATTAGTGAAATTAACTACACCTAGAACAAATTTGTAAATTCAACTTACTTGGATGACCAAATCATCTCGAATTTCTTCCAAATTGGATTTTAGTAAACATATTGCAACTTGCTGTTCTTCAGGAGAAAACATTTTCGTGATTTTCATTGAGTCTTCGATAATATTGGAGACCCGCACGAGATGTTCATTTATTTATCCTGCAGGAGGCAAATTGTATTATTCAATATTCCATTAATTTAAAATATGCGCGCCAAGCAGCCAGTGTTATCTAGGTTTTTTTTTATTCAAAGACAAAAAATAGACCATGATAAAAATTCCATACAGCCAACATTTTTTATAGGTATAATGCTTATGGGTTTCTAGTTTTACTACGGAACCCTAAAAAAGTGATTGTTTGAATTAAGTAATATAATGTGATAACAAATTAAACAATGTGTGTGATAAATATTAAACTTGATAAACGTGCTCGGGTGTAAGAATTCAATATATATGTATGATTATTTGGATTCTCCCAGGATGTCCCATTTTTTTCAATAAATTGGGTTATCCTACCTATCCAGCGCTGTAGATTGATGGAAAATTTATTTCATCATCATCATCATTGACACTGCTGTAAGACTTCGACGACGATCTATACCACACACACGCATCATCACATCACATCACATCACATATCACACACATCCACAAACAGAAACACACATCATATGACACATCTTCAATTTTGACTAAATCGACACCGGCAGAACTAGTTCAATATTCCTACCATCAGTCAACAAAAAAAAAAAAAATCCAAGCATAATGCAGCCAGTGTTAAAAGTTTTAAATTTCGAACATCTCACTCATTCGCGGCGTTCACATCATCCATCGTATAAAATAAAGTAAATAATAAAATAACCTAGCCTATAGTATTATTAGTAGTATCAGTAAATGTACTGTATGGTAATATTTAAATCTCGTACCGTAACAATAAGCTCAAAAGTTATGCGCCATCAACAACGATACGCGCGTTTTTGTCCAGACGATAAAATGCACTTCATTTTCTAAGTTACGAGAATAAAACTTTCAACGTTCCTTTGAAGATTAATGGAAAAGGTTATTCTTGTAAACCGGTCTTATTAATTTCCTTTATGCCTGCTATGTTGAAAATGCTTTTGATTAGCCAGCGTCTCAGATTAATCACTATGTATATAGGTAGATACTCTAAGATTAGACATGGGCCAGTTTCAAGTTACGATTAGATTAGATGTATAGTATTTTACCGGTCACGGACAATGAGGATGATCAAATGAATCCCCTACCCCTATCATATAATAACTATGTGACGCCAACGGCATTTTTTTTTTCACTTTGGACTCAAGGTTTCATAGCAATATTTACCCCAACCAAACTACACAATCAATATCGAAAAAAATATGTATTTTTTTTACAAAATGACTGAGTTCGATTTCTGATTGTCGTATGAGTTTTTTAAATCTATGAATTTAGTTCATCTTATCTCTAAAATGGTTCCTTAGAACATAATATGTTTCTATTACGTATGGTTTTGGAGGTCCCCATACTGACAATCTCGATGTTACACCATGTATATTAGGTAAATAGGCACCTACTATCTCCTTTCAGAAAGTACCGAATGAAATATTATTTATTGTACTTTCAACAAGTCAAATGTATTTATTTTAGAATTGTTTATCTTTTGCTTTGCATATTTTGCATGAATATGATTTTAAAAACAAAATGAGATTCGAGGGGTTGTATATTTTTTATCTGGCCTCAACACGGCGTCTACCTATATATTCTGTTGAAATTACATTTTTTACGAGCCAGACCTGTTTAGTATGTACGGCTTTCCGTGTTATTGTTTGACAAAGCTCTTGAGCTGCTGAGTGAAATATTATTGTTCGTTTTGTACGTGAAGAGATTTCATGATCGCTCGTTAGAATATCGTCGTGACAGGCGGTATTTAACGCGCGAAGATGTTGCTTAGGGTTAAACAGGGTAGCTCTGTGTATCCACGTACCTATTACATACAAGACGTGTCCGTTTGGCATTTCAGCTGGTAGTAATTGAAAAGTGAAGTCTGTAATCCATGAAAAGATCGACGGAAAATTCTAACTGTGGTTCCAGAATCTTGAGTTGAATCCGTGGTATCTATAGGTTTTCGTTACGAAGCCACTTACACCGTGTATCGAGTAAATAAATAATTCTGGCAGTTTGTTACATCGATTCACGGGTCTGACATAGGAAGACTCTATCTCATGTGGTTAATGCGTTGCTTTACATTTACATACTGAATACAATTATTTACGTTAAAAGGTCGGAAAGGTCTGATATTTGAATAACAATTTAGGACTATGTAAATATGATGGAAGTATGAAATTGGCAGTGGGAATAAATTCGGGTTTCGGTTCAGTGTAATCGTAGATAGTGTAATAGAATCCTTATTAAAAGGGAGTTTACCGATTTGTATTTATTTACGTCACTTGAATATTCGAATTTAGAACCCCTTTACCTCTTGGATTCAAGTGGCTCGTTAATTAAAACTTTGAAAGCATTTTGATATTAAACCCACTTATTTAGTATTTAGTCGATGTTAAATTCCTGAATGAAATCCTTTTTTAATTAAACAATAATTTGAGTAAATTTTAATTTCTATTTTTGTTTGTTTATTGTATAAAACAGAGAACGCATAAGAATGATTTGAAAAGAAAATAATGGAATTAGTAATATTTTTCTTTTCATAGGCTTTTTAATTTATAACAGGAGGTTAAATATATTTAACTTTGGAGTAAGTAATCTCGTTTGCATTAAATATTGTAAATTGCCTGCTTAATTCGTCCATTAATCTAGTTAAATGAAGCGTTATAGCTTACTTAACGTTGCTTTAATTATTGAAATAAAACATCGTGCAGATGTTATTCGGAAATTGGATTAGCAGTTGGAGGATTTCCGCAAAATGTACTTACTCGTAAAATGCCGCCGTTCAACCGCTGTTTATGTGGCTTTAAGGGCTCAACACTCAATAGACGGTGTAATTACTTGGCGAATCGTTTTGAAAGTCGAAAAACAAATAATGCTATCAGCCGAAAGACCTCCACAGCTGGACATAGGCCTCCCCCAATGACTTCCACACATCACGGTCCTCCGCAACTCACATCCACCGGCTTCCTGCTACGCGTGTGATATAATCGGTCCACCTTATAGGGGGCCGGCCTACACTACGTCTTCCAGTTCGTGGTCGCCATTCTAGAACCTTTCTGCCCCAACGGTCATCGGTTCTGCGGGCTATGTGCCCTGTCCACTGCCACTTCAACTTTGAAATCTTTGAGCTACATCGGTTAGTTTAGTTCGTCTACGACTCTCCTCTTTCTGATTCTATCTCGTAGCGAAACCCCGAGCATAGCTCTCTCCATTGCGCGTTGAGCCACTTTGAGCCTTCTTATGAGGCCCAGTGTAAGCGACCAGTAAGAACCAATTAAGTAGATACGTATAGACAAGAATGTTTGCTCTCGGGCTAGAAGAACCTTCGGTAGTTAAGTGTAGTGGTAATAGAGTGTAACAGTACCTAAGTGAATTAGGAGAATTAAAATGAGGTTAATGTAGCAAGGAATACGTTTTGCCCTTTTATTTTTTGGTAGCGCGTAAACCGTGAATTAAGGTAGGTGAGAACTTTTATATCTTTACATACATATAAATAAAATTGGAGTGTCTGTTTGTAATATTAAAATAACCGCTTTTTACTAAGTGCATTTGGATGTATACACGTTACCTATACCGAAACAACATTTTTTACAATTTTTGTCTGTCTGTCTGTCTGTCTGTCCGTCTGTCTGTCGGTCTGTCTGTCTGTCTGTCTGTCTGTCTGTCTGTCTGTCTGTCTGTCTGTCTGTTTGTTCCGGCTAATCTCTGAAATGGCTGGACCGATTTTGACGGGACTTTCACTGGCAGATAGCTGATGTAATAAGGAGTAACTTAGGCTACTTTTATTTTAGAAAAAAAAAAATAGAATCTCACGAAAAAAAAAAAAAACCAATGTTGCAGCGCAGCGCCTGATTAAGTTTGATAGCAACAACCTGCAATGCGTCCCGCGGGCTCAGAATGGGCGAGCAGGCTGTTGTCAACGGTTGTCTTTGTTAAATACCACGCGGACGAAGTCGCGGGCAACAGCTAGTGTTCTATAAAAAAACTGACAGGGCAGGACGTGAAGTTACAATGTATGCATCGCCAATGTGCTTTTTTATAGTTATTAATATGGTAGTTACATGCGAAGTTTTGCATTTTTTTTTTTAAATGTGTTTCATGTCGCTGAGTTAATATTAATAATGAAATGTTTCTTTGTTAGATAATTTTTAATATTAACCATTGATTGTTCATAAACGGGCACAAGCGAAGGATTTTTTTTAAATTTTCTTCTGACGTGTCTTATAGTTATACTATTGTATAACTTCACATTTCATGTTCCGACACTGGCAACAAATGACAACATTTTGTAGCTAATTGTGAATTCACAAAAAAGAAGTACCTACTTATAATTTAGGCGCATAAAAATACTTACTTTACAAAACTGCAATGATTGGATGGTATGTGGCTGACAAACCAATTACGTTTATGAAAACAAAGGAGTTACCGTTTGATAGTAACGTAGGTACATTTTGTCATAAAAGCAATTTAAATAACGTTAGATAATATTACATTTTACGTCAGTCACGACAAAGGCGGCATTATTCTAAAGTGTACCGTAATTTCCAACGTTAAACTGCATACCATTTTAAATGAAATTTAAAAATCTAAAAACTTTCTGGTACTACTTTTATTTAATTGGTACTGATGAGATTTTATAGAAAACTAAATATAATAAAAGCCGGTTTATGTCCATCCCCTAACTAACTACAAAGCTACAAGTACCTACTAACTTAGATACACGGAATGCTTTGACTTAATATAATGTAGGTAAGTTGGAAGGCTAAGTATGTTACCTAAAGCGTTTTAGCTACTTATCATTGTTAGGTGTTTGCCTTATACAGAACTAGCTGTTACCCGCGACTTCGTCCGCGTGGTATTTAACAAAAAGTTTTTCTAAAATAAAAGTAGCCTAAGTTACTTCTTGTTACATCAGCTACCTGCCAGTGAAGGTCCCGTCAAAATCGGTCCAGCCATTTCAGAGATTAGCCGGAACAAACAGATAGACAGACAACAATTTTGTTTTGGTATATACCAAAACAACACTTTTGTCTGTCTTCGGATATACATATGTACATCCGAATGAACTTAGTAAAAAGCGGTTATTTTAATATTACAAACAGACACTCCAATTTTATTTATTTGTGTAGATATAGATAATTCAGAAAAGGTACACTAGATGATAGACACACCTTTCTTTGATCCTTGTCTTCTTTAGCGCATTTGTAATCATGTGTGAAGTCAAGATTTTGATACGCACCTATGTCATTTTCGATGAAAATGTCAATTAGTATAGTTGGGAGCAATTTTTTCCGATATTCAGACTTCACATAATGATTAAAAATGAGCGAAAGATGAGCCAGAGAAAAGCTTATACCTTTATCCTTTCTGAATAACGCTGTATTATACCTATTGTCTACCAACATCCTGTTGTCGGGAAGATAACACTAAAAACTGTGTAAAAGAGGCCGAAACTTGGAAATTCTCTATTTTCTCCATTATATTATGATAGGACGTTATTGCTGGCTCTTTTAGGCTTTAATTATGTTTCGTAAATAGACAGATATGAAAATTGTTTTGGGTCTTCTGTAATAGGATTTCATGTCCCATTGAAAACACGCGACAACACCCGAACATAAAGCGGAATTGGAGATACGGAGAGCAATAATAACATTACACAGTCCTATTATTCTGTTGGAAAATATTAAATAGACGCCTAGGTAGGAAACACTAATGATTGTAGATACTTTTTTACAAATTGCGATGTAGCCCTTTGTTTTATTTAATAGGACATATTTTTTATACATATTATTACCATCGGATATATATTTTCATGTATTATGTTCAGGTATACTTAGGGTATTGTATAAGAAATAGGTTAATTGAAAACGTAAAATAATTGTTAGACATTCGCAACTTTGCAACTATTTGTCATTGTTAGATGTAACTCGAAAGCAATTATTGTAGGTGTTATCGTTAATTCCAGTGCCAGCTGTGGGATTAAGAAAAGAGTTTTCTCAACTTTTAATCACTGAAGTATTGCTAAACTTGTCTTATACCTTCTTGAGTTAACAGTTTTTGTTAGACTTACTCACAGATTATAAAGCTCATAGTCTGAGCTGAAATTCAAAAGTTGTTTAATTATAACGGATTATAATTAAGCTTGTTAACAATGCTATGAGATCCCTAACAAGCATTATTATGATGTACAGTCTCAATGATTTGAAACAAACACGTAGGTAGGTAACATACTTGATAGAATTTCTAGCACATATCATTGAGAATACTGCATTGGTACTTATCGATATTTTCAATGCTTTTCGTTAGTAAGTGGTACTAGAGAACGGCGGGACCGATTTAGCATTTTTTATTAAGATTTTCATGACAATGTGAAAGGTGCTTGTAAAAGACAAGACGACGTAACTAAGTAATATAAAACCCACACTATTAAATTTATACCGACTGATTAGTGCCTAGAAACTATTTATTTCATAAGTAAGTATAATCGGATCGCTAATTGCGTAGGTACACCAATTTAATCTGAACCCGCGAGCCATAAATATCTACCTGTGGTAATATGATTGCGCTTGTCAGATATGGAATGCAAATGTAATTTGAGAGGGCACGTAGCAATTCGGCAATACAATTCGGCACATGATGTACTCGTACCTATCCTACCGTGTCGGCACGCCGAACAGCGAATGCATACAAATACAATTGTTTAGACAGTTTTGATAGTTGACACAATACGAGATAATTTATCCACTACTTACAATCGGAATATTTAGTACTCTTGTAAACCCCACATTTGAAATCATTGCGTGAAGACAGCCGTCGATATCAATTAAAAAAAATGCTGCCAACAAAACAACAATTTAGATTTTTCGGGAGCAAAAATTAACGTCGGACGACATAGCGGAGCTATGCCAACATGTTCTGAATCCGGCAAGATAGCCAGGCAAGACAGATGCCAGCTTGCTCGAGGTACACGCTCGCGCTTCCTCGCTCGAGCAACTCATACATGTAAGCGTGTTCCGTCCCGTTCACACCTCAGGTAACATATATAAGTTTCAGCACGTTACCGAGCCAGCCTCGTGGGGCTTCGCGGTTGGTCAAGGTCGTGTAATAAATAATTCAAATGTCTATCCTGGGAGTTCTGTTTTCTAATTACGACCCTCATTAAACAGTATACGAGTTTCCTTTGTCAAATGACAATAAATTGAGGAGATCCGGGTTAATCCCCGTTTGGAAAATGCCCCAATCCTTTCGTCCCTACAATGCAAACATTTTAAAAGATTTTCGCCTCGTAGATACTCGTGAATCGTCCAGTAAAAGCTTTTACCAACAAATGATACTGCTTGGACATTTTAAGGTTATTTTCGCATGGCAAAACCTTGGCTCTAGCGCTACTTGCCTTTTTTTTATTTTTTATTACATTATAGACAAGTATTTGATCTCGATCTCAACCGATGGCAAGTGACGATGAGATCTACGATGGAGCATACTTGCCTAGGGTGGAAGGCGGCAGTAGATAGAGACGCTACATTCACTAGGCACATGCAGCGCAACTGATCAGTGTGATTTTGAAACCTCGGAAAGCGGAATCGGATTCGGAACGGTAGTTTGCGTTTACGAAGTTATTTTAATAATGGTAGGAAATAGTAGAAAAAATATTGAAAGCAAAATCTAAACTATTACAGTTTCTTGTGATAAAAAGCTTCATACTTATAACCACATAAATCAAACATTAAGTTGAACACTTGTTATTTTTGATATTCACGTTTCTAAGCCTACGTGTTAGTTTATTATTTTTTGTACTGATCTTTGTAAACTGACAAATCCAATGAAAAAAAAGTTTGTTTTATCTATGTCTGAGGTTTGTTTATTGTTGTGATGAGAAAATTACAAAATAACTAAAATGAACGTTGATTACCTATATAATTTGTAACATCATGTCACATAGATGCTCCCTGTTCGTGTAAAAATAAAAAACTAGGTTGCAAGGATACAGCACCATCTATTAAAAATGTTTGGCAACCGAACCTGCGTATTCACCCCTGTCCGTCCCTATAAAGTTTGAGTATGTGCTTTTGTCTTATTAATGATGCGAATGAAATAATTTTTAAATGTATAATGAACAAATTGTATTAAATTAAATAAATAAGTAGGTTGGTACCTAAATACATTTAGCTCCACTGGGATTGCGTTGTATTTATTGTTTCATCCAAAAATACGGCTTTAATTCTGCTATTAAAGCCAGTACAATATCCAATAATTCGTATAATATCAAATTGAGTAAAAAAAAAGACTAAATGCCATCGGAAAGACTTCCTACACACTAATCTCATCGGAAAGTTATCGTCGGATCGGAATGATTTTCCGTCGAGAAACGTCAACAATCTTCGAATTCGGAAATCAAAATAGCAGTATTTGTTTACAAAGTTCTGTACAGCAACAATAATAATAAAAACATATAGGCCTAGAAACGTGAATATCAAAAATAACAAGTGTCTGACTTAATGTTTCATGTGTGTGGTTATAAGTTTGAAGCTTTTTATCATAAAAAGCCCGTATTAGTTAAAATTTCGCGATCAATATTTTTTCTACTATTTCCTACCATTATTAAAATAACTTCGTAAACGCAAACTACCGTTCCGAATCCGATTCCGATTTCCGAGGTTTCAAAATCACACTGACCCGCCATCCATGAATGGCAACACCGAACATCATGCCGGAACACGGCTAGGCCGCTTGGCGACATGGCTTTGTTCAGTTCGATACGTTCGAGGTTTGTTGGTCTTCTTTTTGAACGTCGTTCATGGAGGTCGAGGGGCCCCTCGAACTTGGTGGCCCCGGGGCAGTGCCCCGTCTAGCAGTACCGTAGCGACGTCACTGGATCCGATAATGCCCGCTGATGAAAATATTATTATAGTAGGTAGGTTATGGCTATGGATGTCTTGCTTTGTGAATAACAAACTGGCCCGTGCTCCTTCAAATCCATGAATTTTTGAATAGGTAAGTACCTAGCATGAAAGATTTAGTACTTTCTACTCTCAATGTAGAATGAGAGAAAAGCCGTAACACCAAATTATAGCTTACCTATAGACCTTTAGGCCTTACTTACATACTTTTTTTTATCAAATGAACCACTAAAACCGCAAATCAGGGAAAGGCAATGAGACCAATTTCAATCATTTAATTCTGAAAGATAGGTATATTTACCAACCCCTTTACGGGATTGTTGACCCCTACCTTAACGAAATCCCGGGTCCCCCGCTGCCGTAAAAATAAAGAATTTCTCGAAAAAAAAAAAAAATCATGCTCAAATACCGCAGTACGTTTTATTCGGATTATTTTAAAAGTATCGTGTTTCTTTTACCTTTGACCGCAAGAGAGTATTTAAAAATAAACAGTACCGGAGTAGAGAAAAATAGAAGAACAACACCTATTGAACAATTTGTGGAGATAGGTTGACAGGCGTTTAGTCGGCCGCCGGCGGAGTATAATATGGATGTCTGTGAACCCATGCCGTGAACGTGCAAACATTCCCCGCGGTCCCGATCTCATTCTCATGCCCTGCTCAGAACAAATGCAGATAATGGTAATACAGTCAACGTCTTTCCCAGTAGGTACGTGTAACCCGACGTGACGTGAGACACAGGTCCAGACGCACAGGTAAGCACGTCATGAAAACAAACTGAAATTCGTATCCTTGGACTATTATAAATATATAAAATAGATAGATTATTATACAATACATTGTAGGTAGCTAACTCAAGCTAAACAGCTCAATTATCAATAAAGTTTTGCACAATAAAGTTTTTCTCTCGAGCGAATGTAAAAATATTGTGCTAAATAATAATCTGAAGAATCTAAATATCATTAGAAACATCTTATGGGTGTATAATGCTGACCTTGTGCTCTTTTTAAAATGATCTTTTACATTTTTGAGCAGTACATTGTTATAGGTCTCATATATCTGTGGTTATAGGTATATGAAAAAAATGTAGGGACGGCTAGGCAGACTAGCAGCTGGTCAAAAAAAAAGTACTAACTAAGTATAAAACTACAAATTAATGGCTACGTGGTTCCCACATTTACAAATTACTTTTGTAAATGAAAATAAGAAGGAAGAAGAGAAAAACTAAATCTTAATAGTCTACTAACGATCATTGTTTTGGGTTCTATTGTGTTGATAAAGGCTCCAAATAATAGTATTCTCATATATGTTCCTTGTAGAGACAGCGATCTGTTACATTTTTATTATATACTAGCTGTTACCCGCGACTTCGTCCGCGTGGTATTTAACAAAGACACAACCGTTGGTAACAGCCTGCTCGCGCGTTCTGAGCCCGCGGGACGCATTGCAGGTTGTTGCTATTAAACTTAATCAGGCGCAGCGCTGCAACATTGGTTTTAATTTTTTTTCGTGAGATCCTATTTTTTATCTAAAATAAAAGTAGCCTAAGTTACTCCTTGTTACATCAGCTATCTGCCAGTGAAAGTCCCGTCAAAATCGGTCAAGCCATTTCAGAGATTAGCCGGAACAAACAGACAGACAGACAGACAGACAAAAATTGTAAAAAATGTTGTTTTGGTATAGGTACCGTGTATACATCCAAATGCACTTAGTAAAAAGCGGTTATTTTAATATTACAAACAGACACTTCAATTTTATTTATATGTATGTATGTATAGATATAGATAATAGCCATAAAATTTATTTGTAAACTAATTTGAAAAACCAACTCGCTGTCATAATATTCAATGATTAATTATTTATCAGTCAAATAAGTAAACATGGGAAAGCCTTATGGATATTATTTTGAGTTTGAAGTACGTGCTTGTTAGCGTTTGCAGTAACTGTCGGCTAAGTGGAATTAAATTAGTGCGTGCAAAATAATACATGTAGTTTACGACGATTTCCGTCCTAGAGTAAATATATTTAACAAAATTTCATACAATTTGTTTGAATAACATCAGCATGAAAGCGAGCTAAAATAACTAAATTTATCTCAAGTATACGTACGTTCCATTATTAAAGTTGATGAATGAAGCTACATTGTGTTGAAGGTTACTAACAAATTATTTACCTACTTGTGTGTAGAAGCTAAAATGAATAGAACTTAAAATAAACTGGGCATTTTCGCGAGTCAGTAACTTTTACCATATTAAAGTGACATTACTATGTCAAATAAGTAGACGCTTCGGTCAATGTATGTGGACAGGAATAATAACACCGATGCACATAAACAGAGTAGCCACAGTAAAAGTGTACTGTGCCTTGCTTTCTGTACCGAGAGTCCCGGTAGGTAAACTTTGTGTGATAAGCACGAATGTTTGAACCTGAGTCATGAACGTTTAATGTCGATATTAGTACTCAAGTAAGTAATTATACTGGTTCTATACTGGGTTCGGGCCCAGTCCGGTACCCATACAGTTTTTGTAAGTGTAGGTATTATATTTATGAAGTACCTAGTCTGATGTAAATTGGGTAGTATAGATAGATAAGTATTCAAAGATTAATTAAAAAAAAAGAGAAAACACTTGGTATCGTGTTACCTATATAGATCCTTCGCTACTGATGTACACGTACTCTAGATTAAAAAAAATGTGTGAACAAACGAATTATTTATACATTCAGTGACAATACTCTGAGAAAAGGCTAATCTACGAGCTGAATAATAGGATAAATATTCTACAGATAATTAGGTACCTATTGCCTATTGTGCTACTTAACTATGTTGATCAGAAGTGAAACATTGTGTGTTCGAATCCTGTATAATAATTTATACTGAAGTCGGACTGTAGACATTGATTAATTGTTTTAGGCAACACGTCTTGAACTTGAATAGATTTTTTGTACCAATCTTCGGAAACTATAACCTACCCTTACTTCGGATTGCTAGTTTTCTGATATTCAGGTTTTGAATAGGCAAAAGTTAATAATTACACCTGATAGGTATAGTATATCAATGTTTTTTTTTTTAATTTTAAACCTAGGACGTAAATCATTTCTTTTTTTGTGATTGCACTTGAACATAGGTACCTACTTAACGACTATTAAGTCCAAAGTAATAAGTACATGTTGATCATCGAACTAATTAATTCGATGACGTTGATCTATGTGGGATCACGGACACAGATGTGTGCGAAAGTGTTCACATGTCCCCCCCCACAAGGCGGGAGATGGAACAGCGTGGGGGGTTTAGTAGGTAAGAGCCCAACATAACGGGCTTGCAGGGTGTCCATGAGGATATCTCTACGTGAAAGGAAGTAAATAATATGTAAGTACGCATATTGGCTGCTTTTTATCTAGATTTCTGCGCGGGCGAAGTCGCATGTCAAAAGCACTGGATAAAATAGCAGTTAATATTTCAAAACGAAGATTCAATATTATATCTACCAAGTTTCTAATTTAATTACAGTAGGTATGTAGGTACCTATTTAATTAACTCGTGAATGTTATATATTCTTTCAACATGAGACAAAGCTTGGTAAAAGATACAATGGAATCACACCGAAAAGGCGTCATAGCGGACTTACGTACGATATTATAATTAGTACCGGCAAGTATCATAAATTTCATTGTACAAATATCTTTTGTTCATTTTAGCGTATTGTTCTATGAAACTCCCTTCAGTAAGTAGGTATCTAGTCGCGTTCTTAAGATTTATGAAAAGCTTTGAAATTTGAATTATTTCATTTTATTACATTATATTGTACATTGTATTATTACATTTACAGTATTTTTTTCATAGAAAATTGATGTGTAGGAAGGTAAGACCTAATTTGTAATTACCTACCAATTAAGATTCTAATTAAATTTACTTTGGAGTCATTTAAAATATACGTAGCGTGCGAAAAAAAATTGAACGGTATACCACCAATAATTACGAGACTACTGTTTAATTAAATATATAACTCATAATCACAGACTTATTACAATATTTAGACAACACACGGCGTACGCTAAAAGTGAAGCCAAAAAAGACGCTGGTCTAGCATGTTTTTAAAGGTAGACCAAAGTTTTTTTAGGCATCACTTTTAGCATACGCTGTGTGATCTCTGTTTAATATAACAAGTCCGTGCCCATATTGTAACTCGTCGACTTATTAAGACTTGTTTTGTTCGCCTGGAGCTAATGAAATTCTATCGAAGCGAGAACATATAAAAGGTGAAGGGATTAAACTAAAGTTTGTTTACAAACATCTACTCGTAAGATAAATATTTATCAACTTTGAATTTCGAATGCAGCTGTATAAGAAATATATCATCGAATTAATAAAAAAAAATATATTATTATATACCATATACCTAACGATTTTAGTTTAAAATTAATAGCGGCCGTTAGTTGGTGAGACCACTATAAAAAAAACATTGTTCAGTGACGGACTTTACCCCACTAATGGGTAACTGGAGTGGTAGTGCCTAGACCGACGTAGTCAAGTACCTCGGGTAGTGGGTATAGTGCTATATAAAATGCAAGGTACCTGCTTATATCACTCCTACCATTCTATAAAATATACCTACCCACAAAAAAAGTCAATTATCACCCAAATACAATTATTTTCTCTACCTTCCCTACACCTAATTTATATTTTTAACACAATTTACTTCGAGACGTTGATGGTATTATACCTTACACCTAAGCTTTTAGGCTAAAGACACGAATTAATTGTTTTCTAATTGATGTAGGATAGACCAGCACTCTGCGTTCTACCTACCATAATGTGATCATGTTATTTCGGCAAATGGAATACGGAGGTCGCAGCTCGCTGTTTAGTTAGCCCTTATTAGGTCGTAAATGTACTTTCAATTGTTAAAATGGGTGTTCAAATTATGTTTGACTTAAATAACATAGTTTGTTTATATAAAACTTAAAGACATTTTAAGATGGCTGGTACAAGCGGCCCGTGTCGAGAAAAAATCGAGACAACACTAAGAAAAATAGGTAAAAACAAGCAGCCAATATCTTCGCGAACAACTGAGTACTCAATAGCTCATAAAATAAGACACTGCCATTTATGTGACTGTCTGCTAACGATAGCGGGGCTTGTGTTAATAACGGTCTATAGAACTGAGACGACTTGTGCGCTCCGTTACACATTTTCGTTGGCGTTCAGGTTTTATTTACTATAAGTAAACCTATTGACACTATTTATTGTACCTATTTGATGTATTACCATAACATCATGTCAACCACAGATCCTCGCAAAAGAACACAGATTCAGACAAAGGATGATTGTCTAATTTGAGTGCTGTTAGATTCGAATTTCGAAGTTCGAATATTTTTATTGGACTTTATAAAGCTCAACATATTTTCCATGATCCTAAAAGTTATTGAACATCTAATTTTGTTTCTGTCTTACACCTACTGAACAAGGTTAAAGCAAATTAAATGAACCGCAGATAATTATTGGGTGTTCACAAACTAATTCCCATTCGTCATCTAGTAAATTCGATGTGACGTGCCATCCCGGAAACTGAATTGTTATCGAGGACGTATAGCAACATTGTATATAGGTACCTACTCATAAGGACGAGGTGCGTAGTATTAAACTGTAAGTAAGTACGTGAGTTTCACGCAGCTCAATGGTTTATTCCCTGCACCGTATGCATATATAAATAGAAACTCATTTATGAATACAAACTGAATACACTTTGTAGAAAACGTGTTTTTTTTGGTATCTGATATTTTGTATATCAGATAAATGTGTTATCAAAATACCGGATAGTAAGAAGTAAAAATTTACAATATTATTATGTAGCTATACTACGTTTGCTTTGGGAAATTAGATATCTTCTAACTATCTACTAACATATTCCATTTGGCCTTTATATGTATAGACAAACCTCATTACTAGACAACCAAAGGATTGAGGGGTATTAAACGTTTTCATTAAATCTTGGAAACAGCAATCTGGGGGAACCACAGTAGGTACAATTAAAAGCTTTTAAGTTGGAAATGAGAATAACTCACTTCGGCAATATTAAAGTAATGTAGGTATTCAGAAAGTTGGTTTATCGAATCAATCTGTGCGCGTCTGTCATAATTTTACCAAAGTAATATTATTATTTAAGTACATACTTACGTATTTCAATTGTATGGTACCAATCTGAGAGGTAAGAGGCAATTTCCGTTGATTATCTAATAGAAACTTCAAAATATCTAGCACCAGTCACTCACCATTGTTGTTCATGCGTTCTTCAATGCCTACTACCTGGGTCCTGTATGTAAAGCATAATATATAAATAAATAAATCAATTTATTAGAAATTTAAAAATTACACCCCATACTAAGAGCATTACGTTTAAAAGGCTTTCGGTTCGCCTTGATAAAAAAAAGAAACATAATTTACAAAATTATTTTATACATAAACGTGATCTAATTACAAAACACAGTTCGATGTAAATATGGAAAGACTATGACAAGTAGTCACCTACTCGGGGACATATACAAAGAAATATTTTTAAAATTGCTACTTCATTTTAATATTTATTCAAAATGCGTTTAATGCTAGCGAATTCAAGCATTTCAGAGCTTTGCCATATGTTGAAGACAATATACTAGTCAATTACAGGTATAGTGGAATGTCTTGTAGTAATAATATACCCAGGCGTCCTTTGATGAGCAAGTGAGCAAGGGCTAGAAGGGCCGCACCCTGAATACCTATTTCGGTAACGCGCACGCTTTTGAAAGAAAATTTTGGAGGCGGGTGAAGTGAATCACCTCCGTGAGATAATTTTGGGTTATGATATTCACTTTTTAGGGTTACCTAGTTAGATTATGAACACTTAGTCAACAAATGTAGACAATAAATAAGGCCGCTAGTGTTGTTTATATGACGTCCTCGTGAAATATTTTTTGATAATGTTTCACAGTATTGGTGATATTGACACAATTTTTTTTTATTGTAGTTTTGACCTGTGTCACAAATTTTAGTTCTTCGTTTAATTACTGCCAACTCTTTTCGTTTGTAGTTTCGCAATGTCAGCCTAGCCGGGACATAGTAATTTTTAACCGACTTCAAAAAAAAGGAGGAGGTTCTCAATTCGGTTGTATTTTTTTTTTTTTTTTTTTTTTTTTTTATGTTTGTTACCTCAGATCTCCGTCATTTATGAACCGATTTGGAAAATTATTTTTTTATATGAAAGGATATGCTTACAGATTGGTCCCATTTTTTTCAAAAAATTGTTCTGATCGTGGGATCCATGAGGAATTGAGAGGACTCCTCAAATTTTATAGGCAAACCTATAGCAATTTTGGTATTTTCATCAAGAAGTCAAGCATTTGCATTCAGAAAGTATCATTTGCTGAAGTGAAAGTGATGAAGAAGACCACAAATGGCCACCGGAACATGTCAGTGATACGTATTTCACGGGTTGCGCCAAGATAATCTCGATTATGATCGTTAAGCGACAATGAAAAAGCAAATTTAATGAAATGGTTCTGATGAATATGGTACCATCGAACTGATCTGATGATAAACCCAGGAGGAACCGGAACATTGTAATAAAACAATGTATCCAAGCCGTGTTTGGGCTTATTGAAATTGTTATGGGATGCACTTTGGCTATAAATAAATCTTTTTCGTGGATGTTCCGATTTCGATTATTCTTTTTTACAAAATAAGGTATACCTTTTTAAAATTCAGCGAGATTGATTCAGTGGTTTTTGTTTTATCTTGATTTCTTTGAATCTATGTTTTTCTCGCGATGATGTTATAATTGGTATATACCTATTATCCAGTAAAAAAGATTGATATTACATTCTTTTTAGTGACAAATAATAGTAAATATATCCACTAAAAAGTGTAAAATAAAAAACTTTTTAACAAAATAAAAACCGTCTTCAAAAAACTAAAAAGCCAAAAATAATCTAATCTTGAAATCTACCTTGTCTAACTAAATCAAATATTTAACTAATCTGAAGTCGGTGCCAAATAAACTAACGATGAAGAATAACAAAAGTATACTCAGTAACGAGATGCGCGGACCAATTTGTAGGTATAGTCTTTGGCGCAGACCGGCAATATTCGACTCAGCTGTTTGTTTGGCACCGACTTCAGATTAGTTAAATATTTGATTTAGTTAGACAAGGTAGATTTCAAGATTAGATTATTTTTGGCTTTTTAGTTTTTTGAAGACGGTTTTTATTTTGTTAAAAAGTTTTTTATATTCAGAGATGTTTATATACTGAGGTCCAAAACTGGAGTACCTACCTACAGTAAATTTCGTTGTTGATAGGGCACGCACATTGCTGGTTATTTATAATTTTGGAATCGTGCATTTTGTTAAGAATTAATGTACTAACCCACCTACATGATGTATTATAGTTACGGGTGAGGCAACGAAAGCTGCTCAATTTTCTTTTATCTTTTCTCCCAACAATCCGCCTGTCCCTCATTTTTATGCGTATCAATTTTCACGAGGCAAATGATAGGCATTTTACGATATTGCCATCTCGCCTACGTCATTCATGTAGGCACCGAGATCGTATGGGTGAAATCAAGTCACGTTACGCAACCTCTTATTTCATTACAACTTCAGGAAACAGTATAAGAGGCTGACACTCTCTCTAATCGACTCGTACATAAGTTTAATGTAGGTAACTATTTACTTTAGAAAATTTAAGGAAGTTTTTTTTTTATTAAAGTGCTAGCCTACGTAGGATTTTTTGAAATAATAATGTTATTAAAATATTATTTAAAAACCTACGAAGTATTTAATTAATAATAATTACCTAGTCATAGTAGAAGGTAAGCACTTACCTTTTACAACATTTAATGTTTTAATCAAAACCTATCAAATGTAAGCATTGATAATTATAGCCAGGTAGGATAAATCCAAAATGCTGGTGTGGCAATTATTTGAAAATTTATAATCAATTGCTTTTTTCTATTGTGTATAGCTAAAATATTTTTTTAACTTCGACCCAAAACAATTGGTGTAAAGTTTTAGGCTGGCTTATTCGTAAGTTACCCGTGTACTTTATAGCGTACTTAGACACTTTGAATAGAGAATTGAACAGCGTCTCTATTGGACGGTATTTAGAACTTTAATTTTCTATATGAAATGTGTGAATGCGTAGACTATAAAGTAGGTACACACTACACTTACATGATTTTTTAGATCCATATGGCTGATATGAAGTGCCTACGACTCCTCTTTTCTTCTGGAAATAACTCTCTAGGGCATTCATAAAAAAATTGCTTCGAAGATGGCTGGCATAAGGAACAGACACATATCACATTCCGTGAAGACCTTTTTTATTCGGGTATCACGAGTAAAATAAACTCAGAAGGGCAACGCGATGATTGCTCTATACAACAGATTGGGTCACACTTCCCCTTTATTCAACGTCAATGTAGTTTTTCTTTGAAAGAGGTATGTAAAAAGGTAATAATAATTTCGCCAGGCGAACACACCAACTATACGGTCCCACACTAAGCAACGCTTGTATTATGGGTACCGTACAATGGACTGAGGGCGCACTCAGTATATAATACTTAGGTAGATATTACACATCCATGACTCGGATACAAACATTTGTGCTCATCACACCAAGATTGTTCCTACCTAGATTCGAACCCGGAACCCACAGATCAAAAAGCAGGGTCACTACCAACATCGCTAATCAGGCCGTCAGGTACTTACTAACATTTGTCCATTCATAGTTGCAATGTGAATTCCTACGTTTTGTTCCCTGCGTAATCATAAATTGTGTGTCCTCTCTATGTTCCATTCTCACTTATTACCTATCTATTATTGCGATTGCTTCGTCAGTTGGGTTGACAGGATATATGATTGCGATGGTGGAGCAGGGTTGGCTGAAAATCAGCGCTATGGGAGACTTCGTTTCCCCAGCCCATGCTGAGCCAAAACGCCTTTCGGGACAGGTCACACTGAGTTAAACATCACTATAGTATATAAGTTGTAGTTTAGCATTTTGTAACTTTTTTGACGATTCATAAGTACTGCACTTAATGGTTTACATGAAAAAAACAGATTCTGATTCAATACCATTTTTTTTCTGTACCTACATTTTCCTGCCTTACCAATATTTGTACCTTTTGTGTTGTGTCTGTGTCGATGAAATGTCTCATTTCATTTCATTTACATTTATACGTAAATTTTAGTTTTGTGAAACTACCCAGGATGCTTGGGCAATGGGCACTAGTTGTACCCACTTCAACAAGTCCCCATAGATCTTTAAAGTATGGAATCGGGATGCTAATGAAATTGCAAAACTAAAATAGCTCCCGTTTTATTAACTTGTAGATAAATACCAACGGACCCGTCACACACACACATTCGGACGCACTCAGTATGGGGTCGTAATTTGATATGAACCGGAATCCCGGGATGAATCCTTGCTCAATAGTTCCACAGCGCCCCAATTAACCCTCTATCACGTTCCGTTGCGGACCCATTTCGGATTGAATGGGTGCTACCTAAGTTAGGTGAACTCTAATGGTAAATAATCATAGGTCAATTGTGAATCCATTTTCATAGGCCGGGTAAGGCCTGTTCGATGATATGATTTTTTTATGGGCACTGAGATTTTATGACCACACTTTAGCCCCCAAATTATTATGAAGGTTTCGTCCACTTACAATGACAATACACAGAAGGTACCTACCTATCTACCTAATACCTACCTACCTAGATACCTACCTACCTAGCCTACCTAGATACCTACCTACCTAGCCTACCAAAGATAAGATAACGTACGTACGATAAGATAAGATAAAGTACCTAGAGATACCTAGGTACTTATCTTGTAAAAAATGCTATGTAATGCCATTTGTACATATTTTACTCAAGTTTCTATAAATTATAGGGATCAGTTTCTGTAATTCTAGTCTTCATAAGTACCTACCTATTTACTGAATTCCATAATCAAATGTTTTGGAGGTTGTAGCATAAGTATATTAAGTGTTTACTAGCTGTACCCGCAACTTCATAGGTACGTTTAGATTTCGACTATACTGGAATTCATCCATTTTCCGAGAAAAAAAATGCAGGATAATGCGAAATTATTATAAACAGGCTGTACAAAAATTGTGAAATAACATTTTAGGGGATGAATGTACTCATAAAACCGAACAAGTTAGGACTTTTCAACGACAATAAATTAGGATCATAGAACTAAACGACTTTGATTTTGGTTATCTTTATTTTATGAACAATTATAACAATAAAACATTTAATATAAGTTGGTACCTATTAGAGACAGCGTTAGGTATATTTTTTTTTTTTGTGACTAGGCCCTCCACACACTCCCACCACTGCTACTCCTGTAAGCCAGGATCTACAATGGTGTCCAATGAAGACACCGAGGTATATATTGTGATGTATCGATCGACAAGATACAATAAAATTAGCAATTACCTTACTGCTTTGAATGACAGTTATCTGTGTGTAATGGCTACAACGTAACACTATTTTGTTATGCCTCCTTCATTCATTTTCAGCTTCAGTTACCTATATGTCAGTCATATTGATTTACAAATTAGGCTCTTTTATTGGGGTCTATGCCATTACAGAGTATGGTCCCAGTCCCAGACGACAAAACAGACTTATACGCCACATGAATAAAATACTACAGGATGTAAATTGTATTTACACTTATATTTTTTGATCAATTAGAATTAGTATATACTAACGTCAGCTTATTGCATTAATACCTATTACAATATATATAACAAAGTCGTGTTAGTTACACCATTTGTAACACACGAACGGGTGGGCCGATTTTTATGATCATTGATTTTTTTATTAGTCTCCGCCCCGAACAGTAGAATAACTATTAAAACATGGAAAAAACACAAAAAATAATAAAAAAAGATAATTCTTTTACTTATACTAAGGCGGTACGATGTTCGCCAGGACAGCTAGTAATGGATAAATAGCAATTGCAAACACAAAAGACCTTAGAGGTACATTTTATAAAGAAAAATATATACATTTATAAATTCGGACAAACTGTTACATAACACCGTTATTACGTACATAATACAATTACATATACCTACCTTCTTATTTTTTTTGAATCTACACATAGAATGTTGTAACAGATTATCCGATTAAGTTGAATCCGACGTCCGATTTAGTACCCCGCTAGCCACAACAATGTTACGTAATCAACCAAATCCCCGGCCTATAGCAATTTTGGAAAATAGGACATCGGATTCTGACAAATCGGATAGCCTGATACAGGGTTTACAACCACACATTATTTGTTTATATATGGAATTTACAGGCGAGGTGGGTAAAAGACCACTCCGTATATTGCAGTGAGGAGTGGTGCGGTGAGCGGGGTGGGAGGCGCGGCGCAGTAGGTCCGCGGCTGCTGGCTGCAAGCCGCCACGTCCTGCGCCAGCACCCACGCCATGCGCCGGAGCAGCGTGCTGGCGGACACCGAACAAGTACGACCGGCGTTTGCGACGCACATCATAAAATCGTCACGTGCACTGTCAAAAATAAAGTGCTAGTTAGTCGCTTCAAAAAGTCTCCCTATAGGAGTAGTTAGCTTTACAGCTAACGCTATAAGCTAAACTTATAAAATTACCTAACAAAGGATAAATATTTGGGGATATTTTTTTAAAGTTGGTAACCATTAAATATATGAAATAATTGCGTTTTCATTCAACAAATACAGACAGGTGGCAGATTTAAAATAAGAAAATTTGCGAATAGAATGCGATATTTTCTGCACCTTTATTATACGAAAATTAAAGATCGCACGGAACCCTTTGAACATGACAGCTTGAATTTTTAGGTTCGACAGAAATCTTCGTAAAACGTCTTTAGCGTGTGAAAAATAAAAGAGCGACACGAAGTTAAACCTACTATGATACGGTATAATAATATTATATGGTGACTGAATACGGGGACTAGAATCGGCATTTTTACAACAAAAATACCGCGCCAAAGCACTACGGTATAAATATTCCATTATTACGTAGGACAAAAAAAAATACCAGCACAATTCCGAGTTCCTATTGAAATAGGTGAGTTGTTGTGCGCGCTCGGTGTTTTCCCGCACCGCGACTTGCAGCTCGTCGACACACCGGGTCCAGTCCGGTGACACCCGGCCCCAACATGTTGGTTCCTTCAAGAATTCTGCACAAACATCGTCTATCAACCACCAAGAACCAACGTACGTACCAAGATGACACGGCTGTCCGACGCTATGAGCAAAACATAGAGAAGGACCTCTGCATAGTCTTGCTTAAGGCATGGGAATCAGAAGGCGTTAAGTGGAAAGTAAAATTCTTACCTCTCCGTAACGCAGTGTCGTTCGTGCACAAAAAGCGCATGAGTGCGCGCGCACCGCCTATCTGTTGCTGGAGTAGCTTCTGCCCATCAGTGGGCAGACAACGCTTAATCCACGTGTCCATGCACACCATGCCTGTTTGGTAGGCCCTTTAGAACAACAAACATCAAAGTCTCAAAACAATTGCTGTAGCTGAAAACGCCTGTGAAGTATGATCATCATTATAGGGGCTACCTCAAGTCAAAGTGAAATCATTTATTTCGTAAAGGCCTACAAGGCAAGGGCATTGAGATTGTAATTTATCTTTTTTTTCTTAACTCTACATCGGGAGCGTATCGCGACCTTAACTGAGAAGATCCGGAAAGAAACTCAGCGGACTTGTCTTTGTTACAGTAATTTTTTATCGCCAATTAATATTTTGGAAGTTACATAAGCTCTGCAAATGCACAGTCCATCATCAAGCTACATATTATAACTAGAGATCTGACAGCACATCATTGTGGCAGGATTTTTGTACGTGTGTACTTATTGCTTGTATTCATGCTTTGCTTTAGTATATTCCTAACAATAATATACTACATAGGTACAAATAGAAATGGAGTTTCTGCACTCCTTATAGGTACAGTCGACTTTTTCTTGATGTGAATGTCCACACAACACGGGTGGTTCCACTGGTATCTTTCGATAACAAAGTCTTACGCTACTGGGAAACATTGGAGAAACTTAGCCCAGCTGTTTATATATATTAATAATTTATTAATATGGTTCAACAATGCGTAAGGCACAATAGCGTTCGCCTCTTCAGTTATGTATGCGTTGGTATATTTACATTTACTCATAAAATAAACAAACTTTTGCCATAATAGGTAGAATAGTTAGTAAATTAACCAATTATATAACAACACCCATTAGTATCAAGGCCACAGGCGGGCGTTAGGGGGTTCAAACCCCCGAATTGCCAATATACATAGGTACCTTCTTTCTAAAATAAATTCCACTCTATTCGGATTGTTGTTTTTTTAGCTTTTTTTTTGGTTGGTTTTGAATTGTAGTATGTACCAACATCTCCGTGCCTCAGAAGTTTTACGAAAAGTGCATGTCGTAGGTGTACTTACCTAAGAAGCCACATCAAGTTGTGGTTTCATTAAAAGTTTAAACTATAATGGACAGTAGCCGCAGCAGCATTTTAAATCTATATACCTACTTTTGTAAAAAAATGTAACTGTACTTGAAATATATTTATAAAATGCAATAAGTTATTTGGACGTGACTCCAAAATAAGTGTAAGCATCAATGCAAAATAACTGACTGAGTTCAGAAGTGTTCTCAGTTAGATAGCTTTGAAATAAAATTAATTTCAAGGATTTTATCGCGCTTATTTTATGTTTTTACGTTCCCGACGGGTTTTTACGTTACGTTTCGGCTGCTTTACAGCAACCATGATCACGGGAGGTCTGTGGTGTTAGACGTCCTAGTGTCATAGTTAGAGCTGGGGTACCCTCATATTTAGTTTTTGTTTGCAGTCCGATCTACGCAGAAAGTGCTCACAGTATCATGTGGTCTTGCAATGGTGCGCTTGGTTTTGGATTTCATTATATTAATAGTATAATTAAATCCAAAACCAGGCGTAAATCACAAAATAAACGCGATAAAATCCTTACAATTAGTTTTATTTTAATGTGTAGTATTGGCGTAAATATAAGAAATCAATATGCGAACTTTAGATATATGGTTTGACATTTATATTATAGTACCCTATACTAGATATTATAGTGCTGTCACCATTGGGGTCGAGTAGCGAATCAAACTTGGTGGTTGCGCGGACAAAACCGCGTGAAATAGCTATACTAAAATACAATAAATTTATCAATTCGTAGGCCGCCGTTTGAACCGGCGCAATTTGTGAGAAGTGCACAGTAACTATGTTACGGGTCGTTACCCGCGCTTTGATCCGTAATGGCCTCCTTACGACCACTCGCACCAGTCACAATGTATTAAGTATATCCGAAAAGGAACGGAACATGGCAGTAGGTACTGACATAAGAACGACTTACCTAGTAAAGGTATGCTTATATTGATTTCTTATATTTACGCGAATACTACAGATTGAAATAAAACTTATTTTACAGATTTCATCGCGTTTATTTTATGTTTTACGTTCCCTTACGTTCCTGACGTTTCGGCTGCTTACCAGCAACCATGGTCAAGGGACGACTGAAGTGTTTGACGTCCTAGTTTCATAATTTGAACTGGGGTACTCTCATATTTAGTTGGTGCGTGCGGTCCGATCTACGCAGAAAGTGCTCACAGTATCTTGAGGTCTTGCAATGGTGAGCTTGGTTTTGGATTTAATTATATATATATATTACTGGATTCCAAGTTGAGCAAGCACCAAGCCATCTTCCTTATTGAAATTAGGATGTTTTTTTTAATTGCAATGGCCTCACTTACCTTCCTTGGTCGGAATCGGTGTTCATTTGCGAGGATGTGTGGTTTAACATAAAATAAACGCGATAAAATCTGTAAAATATGTTTTATTTCAAAGGTATACTTAGTTAGATCAGACATTAAATAGATTATCTAACTGCGATTCTTTTTGTAGAGTTTTAGTCGAACGAGTCTAGCACTCAAAGCGCACTCACATCAGACACTGTAAATTTACTGTAAATTTTTACATTCCCATTCTAGTTAACAATTTTTCAGTAATGAGTTAAAATTAATTAGTTAGCTATAGGGCTTACTCACTTCACAGCCAAGAAATTGTTGTGTCTATTGAGTACGGGACAACAATTGCTTGGCAGGCTTGGCTTGACCGACCGACGTATCCTTTCTAGTTCATTTTTTTTTATTAGCTAGTAACGAAGCGGTACTTACTGACAATGCGCATCTAATTCAAGCCTGTTTCTCGGCAGGCCGATGTGTGTGCGAGGGATCAGACTCACACACACATTCAGTTCGCCCGCATCACAATTCTCCAGCTCACCCAGTTGTGCTCCTCCACCTCCTGATATAATAAAAAATAGCATTGCGCCTCACTCCCGTAAAGGAGTAAGGCGTGTTTTGTACATAGTATTATAAAATATATCTATTTTTATAGTTAAACTAAATAGGAAAATAAAAATAAAACTTAAAAATAGTATGATAACAAACTATGTATCAAAAAGACCTTGTCCGCGTGGAATGGTGGCAAGAATGCTGGCTGCATTTCCTCGCTTTATAATCAAACTATTTTTTGAGTGAGGAAAGAGCCAGCCCTCCTGTCTCCTGTGGAGGCAATATCAATTAATCAATCAAATCAGTCAATTTGTACATTCTATTTCTGCCGTATAATTTTTAAAATAACAGCATACAGTCTGGTTCGCTCTATTACATTGGGATGAAAATAAACAAAATGTTATACCATATCGCTAACATGGTGGGTGTTCAAAACTAAAGAAATAAAGTTATTCCTACACGTTCCAAGCCTATTAAGAATAAAATTGCAAATACACATACCCATATATATTCTATTAACTCATAGCACATTAGTACCTACTTAATTACGTAAAAACAACATAACATGTATAGGACAAATGTATGTAGGTAAGTATCTATTAAGTAAGTACCAATTACGATTAAGTACATCCACTAATACCTACTTTATAATATCAGGGGCGGACGTAATTGTGGAATTTTCAATATTGAAGGAATGCAGTGTAATGTCGGATGAGTAGGTAATGTAATGTCGTGAGTATGATATAAAGAACGAGATATCACGTAGTACCTATTGAACGTAATGGACGCACGAGTCGCCCGCGAACTAATATCTCGCCCACCGAATTACGCTACTTTACATAAGCTTTAAATAAAACTTCTCTATTTACAGTACACCATCTAAAGCAGCTTTGTATGTAGGTTTCTTACATAGGTACTTAGTCGCTCTATTTTCTTAGCTTGTGAATCTAAAACGTTTTGAGTTACTTCGAATGTAACCTGGCTATTTTTAAATTAAATTAAAAAAACTGCTCTTTTGTTTCTGATTCTATTGTAAATATCATACAATACAGTTATTGATTATGTAATAAAATACTACTTTATTGAGATGCAAAATGACTCATTTCTAGGATTTTTGTTTCCCAAAGTAATGTTAAACATTTGTTCAGCAGAAGCCTTTAATTAGTTGATATAAAAAGATGATTTTGCTAAACTAAAATCCGGACTTCAAATTCATTAAAAATGTTGGTACATACATAATAAAAAGATTATTAGAAGAAAGATTTTTCTCCATGTAGTTCAGGTATATTAAAATCCAGCTATTTCTGCACCTTCTCCGCATACGCTTCACAACATACAAACACAATTACACGCGGATTTATCAAAGCGATCATGAAAAAGAAAACATCCTTCACACGTCCGTATATAACTATAAATAATACATAAGTATATTCTTTGTTACAAATTGAAGGCTTACAAAGTTTGCAAATCAAGATCTGTATTGAATGTAAATGACAAATCCGTCGTGGCGAGGGTTCTTTCTAATTTGTATCTCCAGAACAATTTGAAGCCTTGGAATTTGACAATTCGGATGCAAGTAATCTCCGTTTCAATTCCTAGATTTTTTAAGAAGACTCGCGCGCACGTCATGTTTCGTCATCTTGCAAAGGCTACTATAAGTTCACGTAGTCATGCTTATTTAGACTTTATATAGCTTATAGTGTAGTATATAGTATACATTTTAAAATATGGAGTGTGATGTGTTTATAGGTTGATTCAACATTTTATTAACTGCATGGGAATAATTCTTGAGAATTAAAAGCCGTTGGCTTACATTCATATGTTGCTACGCCGTAGCCGGTAGGTAAAGGTTGACCACTTATTCATATTTATCTAGCTAAAATCATAGTCCTATTGAAGGTGAAAAACTCTTAGTTAGGTAGCATATGTTTAGATAAAAAAAACTCATTCAAAAACAGCTACGGCGGCGTAGCAACATATTTTTTTAATTTCGTAGGAAGCCGACATTTGTTGTTTTCCGTATAATGTCATACTTTAGTAATACAATAATAATAATACCCTTTTAATGTGCCACTTTAGGGTACGGGCTGCCCATCAATGCGAGGGGGATTAAGGCTATAGTCCACCACGCTGGCCCAGCGCGAGTTGGCGGACTTCTCCCAACTTTCGAGGGGTTCTCTCAGACATGCAAGTTTCCTCCCCATGTTTTCCTTCATCGTTTTGCAAGTGATAATCCGAGATTTGCACATGAAATCCAGAAATCCCAGACGTGCGAGTCGGGACCTGCGATCCTAGTTACTGAGGCAAGCGTTCTACCATCTTGGTTATCACTGCTTAGTAATACAAAGAAAACAATATAGCTGTCGATAAACACTAAATATACTACAAAAATACCTTAACAACGAGCTTGTGAACCAAATACATTTATGAATAGATGTCAATTTACTTTTTCAGTTAACTCGTCACCCCTGAAGTATTCACGTAAACAAGTCGGCGGAAAATACTATTTCCTGCTGAGCGTGTTTTGAACATTGAATCTCATAAAAAAGTGTCGACATTCGAGCACCAATTGTCACTGACTGCTGGGGTGGAAAGGTTTAGATCTGAATTATGAGCCAATTTTTATCCAGGCACCGTATATAGGTGTTCCTACCTAAGGCCATATATCAGTAGATTTAGTATATAAGGCTGTTTACTATACCTAATACCTACTGTACGTCAATTGCGAGATTATTTGTCAACTAACCGTATACTTCATAGTCTACGCATTTAGACACATTGCATGGAGAATTTAAAGTTTTAAATACTGTCCGCTAGTGGCGCTGTTCAATTTGCCATACAATGTGTCTAAATACGTAAACTATAGACTGTATAGTTTACGAAAAATCTCGCACTTAATGTACAGTACTTCAACTGATGTACAGTACTCGTACTGATAAAGTAAACACAACAATAAATAATCGAGCTTAAATACATCATATAAAATTAAATAATAAACCTTTGAATATATTCCACACATTATGAGCACTTATACCCGTCTAACCCATTAGTAATGTATATTGTCTTAATCTGTGCGTACTTCATTGCGGGCACGTAGAGATTACCAGTCCCCATATATATTTTCCATAAGAATAAAGCTGGAAAGACGCCTATTGTTGTGTGAACGCGACTCCCGCGTGGCCACTTAATTCAGATTGGCGCCGAAAAACCGGGCTGAATTTCAAATAGAATCGGTATTTTAAAAAAGATTTTTTTCCCGCGACGGGAAAGTGTCTATGGTATCATACTAACATAGACAGGGACGCGTGCGGTTAAAGCAAATAAATGTCAAAAAATACTGAATACAGAAAAATACCTTCAAATCTGCGACACATTTTGTGACATTTTTTGTATCCTTATAAAAAAAAACCGTAGGCGTTTCTAAAACAAAGACGAGAGTATCAAAAATCAAATTACACCCATTATAGGCATTTGGCCGCATTACCTATATGGATAATCTGGTAATGTCTCGATAGCATCACACAAAAATATGTATTTCTAATTATTAAACTAATAGGTATCACGCAATTATTCAAAACCAAACACAGTTGTGTAAAACCACATTTAGATAAGTATGTAATTCCGTATTATCAACTGACCCTGAAAATATGTGCTGGAAACTCTAGATAAGAAAGCTAGCGATGAACAATGTAGTAGTCATCAAATATTGTAAGTACAATTCAATTTAACGGTTCATAAAACTTATTTTAAGCCATTATTATTATCTAATCAACGTACCTGCGACAAATATAGCACTTAGCACAAACAGAATCATTTTTATTAAAACCCTTATTAATTGACTGTTTATAGGTATTCACATAACTTAATTTAATATTTATTTTACTTTTAATATCAAAAAGGTTTGTTGTACGAAAGTTGATCAAACGTTATCGATATATTTTCGTGATGGATAAGGACTGAACCGCTCCGAATGGGATCTCGCGCCAAACTGGACTGCCGTATCCTCACTCCGGGCACAGAGAGATCCTTTACACTGTTGCCTCCTCGCGTTTATTAAAATAAAGATAGAGCTGTGTTATGGCTAAAAGTTTCGCGTATATGAGAAATTACGTTTAACTATCAAAAGTTAAGGGGGAAGCTCAGGGTCAGGGCGCGAAATTCAAAATGTCAATGGTTTTTATTTTTTTACGAAAAATTTGGACATCTTTACGATGTAATTTAGTGTTTTGCGATATTAGCATTCTGCATTGGATGTCTCGATGTATTAAGTTTGCTTAAAAAAGTACCTAATCCGATACAATACCATAAGGTTTGTAAAAACCTCTACTTTTACTAACTTAATGGTGTTGTATCGCTTTAGGTACTTTTTTAAGCAAACTTAATACATCGAGACATCCAATGCAGAATGCTAATATCGCAAAACACTAAATTACATCGTAAAGATGTCCAAATTTTTCGTAATAAAATAAAAACCATTGACATTTTGAATTTCGCGCCCTGACCCTGAGCTTCCCCCTTAAGAGACTTTAGGGACTATTACACACCATACTAAAGTATATACACCCTATCCCCAAATTATTTGACGTGATTTGTATGTGCGCTCTGCAGTGCCTTTCTGGTTAGCTATAAAAATATAGTTTGCCAAGTACAATTAAAAAAATAAATGCTAAATTTCCCATGAATAAAGGTATGTATTAACGGTTAGTAATATTTTAAAACATTCGGCTTGTTAGAACAAGGCCGATAACTCTCTAATGCCTCCTTACCCTCCTCAGAATAAGACACAAAATATAGAACAAATGTCACGCAAACGCGGCGCCTTAAAACTGAATGCAGTCAAGCAAGGTTTGGGTGTGTGTGTGAATCATTTGCGTAGGTATATGACGAAAATCGACATCGTATCCATTTTTTTTCTTAGGCTGTATTTTCACCATTTCCATATTATAACCTAGTACAGCGCATTTCCATTCGAAGGTTGCCTGGTAAAGATTACAGTGATAAGCCACCTATTGTGACACTTTCATTGTGTGTTATTTATTTCTTTGTACAATAGAATAACAAAGATCTATCTGTTGAAATGCGAATATGCAGGTATAGGTAAAGCTGGTAACCCTGGTTGCTAAGGCCGCGAGCACACAATGCGACAACAATTTCCGATTGTTTGGATACCTGCTGTTAACAAGGGATGGAAGATTAAATTGGATATTCTGAAATATTGCAGGTGTGTTATTTTGAGTTAGCATATTCAGGTCATATTCTTTGGTGATTCAGTTTGTGTAGTTTCTTCAGAACTGTAGGACAAACACCACGTCAAATGCGAGATTATTTGCAAGGTCTTCCATGCCTTTCACACTAAAAAAAACATAAATAAGTATAACAGTGACAGCATGTTTTCTCGATTACGTTACATTTGGAATTTATTTATAATTTGTATTTATTGAATGTGTTAATGCTATTAATTTATACTTGACATTGGCAAAATACCCTCTAAGTTGCGTGTGAGGCCACACCTCTCATATATCTGTGGGCCATACTCATATCCATTTTATTTCATCGCATCTCCTTTTGTAAAGAAAGAAGAAGAAGTTCCTGCTTACTCTATATTCTACGGACTACGGATAGACATTTTGTAAGGAGAATTTAAAGTTTTAGATACCGTCCACTAGAGACGCTGTTCAATTCTTTATACAAAATGCTTACGAATAATCTCGCACTTGACGAACAAGAACTCTTATTTTAAACGTAACGTTATCGAGAGAACATGCTGTCACTAATTGTCATTCTTATTTATAAAACCTGTGCAGCTGTGGTGTGAGCGGTACGGAAGATGCTAACGTTACCGAAAGTCTACGTTAAAACTTCTTGCTTAAGCTACTGTACACGTAGTAGTAAGTAAAGTTGAGTTATAGTCGTAGGGTGCAAAAGGCCAAATTGTTTGCCCTGTGTTTATATGCTTATACAGCGTTAGTGTACCGCGGTTCTTTTATGACACACACGGTATATGAGTTGGTAAATCTAGTATTATGTTATATATAAAGCATTAAAGTATTGAAATAAAACTAATTTTTAGGATTTTATCGCGTTTATATTTTGATTTTACGTACCCGACGTTAAAATTAGTTTTATTTCAATGTGTAGTATTCGCGTAAATATAAGAAAGCATTAAAGTATTTTTATTACTAATCTTATAAGTTATTTAAAAGCTTCCTATATTCTCATTTGCTGTGCTTCACTGAGTCCATGATTTGATAAGCATCGGGTATTTTTATTAGCTCAGACGACCTTATTAGCTCAGTTGGTTGTGAACCTGCTTTCTGTGCCGAGGGTCTTGAGCTCCAATCCTGGTACGGTCAAACTTTGTGTGATGAGCACGAATGTTTGTACCCGAGTCATGGGTGTTTAATATCTACATAAGTATTATATACTGGGTTCGCCCCTAGTACCCACAAGCGTACGATAAAATCTTTAAAAAATAGTTTTATTTCAATGTGTAGTATTCGCGTGAATATAAAAACACTCCATAGCATGTTTACCTATTATCAGTCCCGATAATACGTTAGATACTGCGACATAACTCTGTAATGGAATTGTAGGTTTGTGTATTTATTACTTACTTAGGTCATACAGTTCAATTCATACGTGGTCATTTCACCTTCAAAGGGCACACAATAATTAAAGAATTGGCTAATAAACTACGTATATATATATATATGCCCCCCACAAGGTGGACTGATGACATCACACGCGTCGCAGGAAGCCGGTGGATGCGAGTGGCGGAGGACCGTGATGTGTGGAAGTCGTTGGGGGAGGCCTATGTCCAGCAGTGGACGTGTATATCAGCTGATAGATAGATATATATATATATACACTCAATTCAATCAGTATCAATCCGTGGCACTTCTAGAGTAAAGATTTGTAGATATTTTCGGCCTAATTAGCTCAGTTGGTAGTGACCCTGCCTTCTGCGCCGAAGGTCCTGGGTTCAAATCCTGGTACCAACTTTGTGTGATGAGCATGAATGTTTTTATCCGAGTCATGAATGTTATGGTGGGTTCGCCCCCAGTCCATTGTATGGTACCCATAATACAAGCGTTGCTTTGTGTGGGACCTCACAGTTTGTGTTCGTCTGGCGATATTATTAAATAGTCTATTTATACAAGTTATTTATTTAAAGTCTGTTTTACTATTAAAGAGCGTAAGAGTAGTACTTACGGCCATTATTTATCTAACTCGGCGAGTTTGAATGGCGCCTGGAGCTCTTAAACTTATAAAATGACCCTTGCGGTGTTGGCGAATTAATTAATAAAGGTGGAGACACGCTTACATTATGTAGCAACGTTGTAAAGCTGCTTTTACTTTTTTACTTTTCCGTAATTAAAAGTTAGTCGCTTCTAAGGGTAAGTTAATATGTATACTTTGCTATGTTTTACTTTTACTACGTATTAACTTGTAAAGCCAAGCAATCTGTGGGTAGGTAGGTAGCTAATAGACAATAAGAACCTTTTCTTACCAAAAGCCTTGTTCGTAGTTTTTTTTATTTCGTAGCTAACGACTATATTATGAATAGTTAACACGTAATTACAAAATAAAGACTCACGGGCTGAGCTTATAGGTTTGGACATGTCAACCCTATAGTGGTCATTCAAATAGTGGATATTGCAATTATTTATTATATGCTTACTATTAAAAATATATCAGAATAAAACACAGATTCCCGAAGACTCGGGTATTGTGTTTTTTATGCACACTTCATCCGTTCATAAAGCAGAAAATGTGATCAAGCAAGTCTACTGTTCAACCAGGATCGACCTACTGATAAATTAATTCCTTTAAGACATACCAAGCATCATCTAATGTCATTAAGATGGTAAAGCCATTACTATATAATACTTTAAAGATTCTGGAGTACAAAAATACTGGTTCATGAGGTTCATAAGGTTTTTAAGGTACCATGAAGAAAAACGTGGTGTTCGAATAAGGCTTCTTTACGTGAGAATAGTAGCTGAGCATAAATTTTTTTTATAAGCTTTTTTAGGGCAAATATTGCAGCGCCTACACAGATTTTAAATTATCGGTTGGCTTACGAATAAACTCCCACTCGGCCTACTGATCTGGAATGTTATGTATGGTGAATCGTCAGTGATGATTGATTGCTAGTTGCACTTCAAATCTTGGACAAAACAATAACTTAAGTACATTTGATACAATTACTTGGACCAAACGCAGTTGGCGCTCGTTAATGGTTCCATTCACACTCCACTAAGTACTCAAAGCTCGTGTGAAATCAGATTTAGGGTAGCTAAATGTGTTTCTTCCTTATTACCAGTCAGGACGCTGCACAGGGATTCTTACATCTTATTTATACTTAAGTATTATACGTGTCCTATCAAATTTGAAAAAGTTTTTTCATTAAGTAGGATGAAACATGAATACACAAGTAGGTACCCTTATACCGGATACAAATCGATAGAGCACGAGATAAAGAATACTGTAAGCTTAATTCTCTTTTAAAGCTACCTACCAAGAGTTGATTTTAAATGTCAGCAGATTAGATACCTACCTTATACTTACTACTATCAATTAGCCGTGTACTGACCGACGTATATTGCCTCACTGATTGCCTGGTGCACATGATGTGCGAGGCAGCCTCAGTTTACAACCACGTAATCACTACGCTACACTTTTTAAAAACAATAGCTTTCATCGTTGATTCAGATAAGATACGTGGTAGGGGAGATGATAGTGCTCGCTTGATTAAACTTACTGCCCCGACTGTATGTCAACTGCCATTTGTCTAGCTTTTAGACAGTACTAGACCTGGCCTAGTCGGCACGAATGAGAAAAGAAATTCCGCTTTATTCCGTAGTCGAACGGGTCGTTATTTATTTAAATGTATTTGCGGAGTGTTCGCGCGCTTTATGCACCTCGCGAGGTTGCACAGTCAGTCTGTAACCGGCCACTTACAGAACTCAACTCTAGCTTTGTTCCCATTTTGTTCCTAAAAAAGTTTATAATTATAAAATATGTCCTTTCTAAATTAACACAAGGGAAATGAATGTGAAGCCCGCAATGCAGCCTCGCGCTTTGTAACACGGAAGCACACTTCCTACCGTCACGCAAGAGAATGCCAGCGAGAATATATCGCCAATGGTATACATGATACCGTCGTTTTTATGTGACAAGGCTTCTGTTATTGCATATTGAGTATGAAACGAAGGGTGAAACCAAAATACAACCAACGAGGCTCAGTCGTACCTACACGTTACTCAGATTATCTGATTTTCTGGGTTTAGCATACTTTCATTTTTATACAAAGGTAAATACGTAAGAATAAAAGAAAAATGCCATCATCAGTTTTGATGGACAAAATGTGTATGAATGGTATAATCGTTTTTCTGCGTTATTTGACAATTGCAGTTGCTTTTCATATTATACCTAGGTACCTACTTATTTAGACATTCCTATTATCACTATATTACAAAACGCGTCATTCATTCTAACAAATTTCATTGACGCCTTTTTCCTCAATTTCCTGTTTCGTTTGAGTTCATATTTTCGTAGCGTGTCAGATCAGCAATTTGTAATTCCTGGACAAAAAATGAATGGATTTTATTTAAATTTAAATTAAATTAAATTTATTTATTTAAATGCCTATAATAGGAATAAACTGCTCTAAAATAAATACAACGTACACCTAAAAGGAATATCGAATTCGTGTCGGTTTGCCCAATCTTGAAATTGAGAGGGCTGTCTTGGTCAATCAATTAATAACAATGTCCTCATTCATTAATCTTATATATTAACTCGGAACAAACATACATCAATCTATCGACTCGTATTTCCTCTGATGTGCAAATATGACGTTTATTCGGATTCACAAAAAACATTGCATTATTGTTCGAGCCCTTATGTTTTGCTTCATGTAACAAAAGAACTCATGAACACGTAAGAATGGTGAAAAAAGTTGGGTGAGTTTGAGGAACCTACGTCCCATTTTTTTATCCTATATAGATATCAATGTGAATCCACGATTTTCTTTACAAAAGTAGGATGAAAAAATTAAACGTTGTGGCTTATAAAAAGGGCAATCTTTGTAGCGACTTTGTTAAGATAAATATTTTCTAAGAAAATTCATATCGTTTGAGACGAGAAAAAGGTTTGCTTTCTAAGATAATTTGGAAGTTACCTTTAGGGATTGGTTATATGTTCTGTTGGTGTAAATATACCTATAGGTACGTAGAATGGTTACATTTTATTTCATAATAAAACAGACTAGTCTTCTTTGGATGATACCGGCCAAACTAATGGAATACCTACAAAATTAGTTACATTAATTGTCAGAAACATAGTACTAGATATTTGCAATAAAACTATATATGTTTTTAGCTGTGAAGTTTCGCAAAATACTAAAATAAGATACCACAGCATACAAATACATACTGATACTTATATTTTTTTTTAAATATCGAGGTACACACTGAAACTCTATAATATATGTTCTCAAGATACTTACTTATCGGTGATAACACTGAAAAAAATGTTTCCTTATCATTAAAGAATAATGTCGACTGCTAGTTACACAAATGTTGTGACTTGCGAACTACGTCTTAATGTTAACGAAGCTTGTAGTTGCTATTTGCAAATCAAGTTTATAAATGGTAATCAAATATTGATTTCTTATATTTTCCCGACGATCGAACATTTTCATTTCAATGGTAATCAAAGTTTAGTTAATTTTAATTTACTTGAAATTATCCCTAAAGTTTGGCTAATTAGTTTTATCAGTGATTATACAAACTTATACTTAAGATGATTCCAGCGCACTGTTTCATTGCTAGACAAAAGCATGGCTATGAAATAGTGTCAACAATGTTCGCACTCATATAATAAAATATGTAGTTCCTTTATCAAATGACATAATTAATTGGGGACAATAAGGTTCATCCGTGCCAAGCTAATTGGTTTCGCCCTTCCGGTCCCGAAAGGTAAACAAAATAAAGGATTCTCTACTACGGGGTTCACATAATTTTATCCCTATATTTAGGACACCGTAATTGTTGAATACTCAACAATCGATATCCGTCCACATAATCTTATACATTAAACCAAAGTCGTGTTAGTAACACCATTTATAAGTCATGAACAGGAGGGCCAATTTTTATGATCTTTTTGTTTTTTTTTAATTTGTCTCCGCCCCAAATAGCGGAATAACTATTATAACATGAGAAAAAATCTATAAAAAAATGGTTTCTCAGGCGGTACGAAGTTCGTCGGGACAGCTTGGGTTTATATAAAAAAAAAATGCTTAACCATTTATAGGTAGTTCCCGTCACACAAAGTATACCACCTTGTAGTAACTACTGCAAGTCATATTATTCCAGGTTTACCGGGCTGTAGTGATTCTATAAACGCTGTCTGCAATGAGTGTTATAATCTTAAAGTGCCACCACCCGCTATAAATATAAAATAACAAAACATTTTAGCAGAATGGTGCATTTGTAATTGGATTCCGAACAATTTAAAAGGCTTATGGATTTACGAAAAACAAACTGAAACGATAAGAACCACGGTGTACTTAGGAAGCCACGCATTAGTTTGACTTTAATAAAATATATTAGCTCTTTTATTAAAAATATAATTTAGGGCACGCGCCACACCACGAGCTTATCTCACATAGCTTTGCTTGGCTAAAATAGATGCAGCGTCTTTTCATTCGCTTCTGTCTCCCTTATATATTTTAGCTTTCATAGCCCACGAGGTAAGCTAAGCCCGGATATCGACTTGCCCGCTAAACAACGTGAGCTATGCTAAGTTAGGTTAGATCGTGGGTTATCCGTCACGGATGTGTGCGAAAGCGTTCCCGTGGCTCCCCGTACAAGACCGGAGAAGGACCACCGTGGGGTTTTAGTCGGTAGGAGTCCGACATAACCTGCATGTCTCCCCGGGGCTTACAGGTATCTATGAGGATTGCCCATGAATAAAAAGATCGTGGGTTATCCATATCACAAAGTTTAGTAAAGCCATAAAAACCTAGGTTTATGGGTACCTAAATAAATTGTTTCATTAACATCTTTGAAATTAAGTCTGAAAACTTTAAATTAGGTATGTAATTTTGTACAACCAAGTTGTCTAATAAGAATTCTAGGGTCCAGTATATAAACTAGAAACGACTAACTAAGTAATAATTTAGACGCGAGTAAATTGTCAGTAAAAGCCTTTGAAAATGTTTTTGAAATAAACTTAAATCGTCGTTATTACTTGGTCCTTTCCGATTGGTGTAGCTGGTGAAAAGAGACCCAAACAAAAACAAACTAAACCCGTCAAACAGTTCCGCTCCACTACAAGTAAATTTAGTTTTCCTAACTTTCAGTTCGATCTCAGGACCATACAAAGGATACAAAACGCTACATAGAATCTCGTCGAGGGAGGCTAGTCACTCATTTTTTTTTTAATAAAAACAATTATTATACTCAATACGTAAATATATGTAGACTGTATACTAATACAGTTTACTATTATATATAACAAAGTTGGTTAAGAATTGTGCGCGAGCAGTCGAGTCACGTTCCTTGGCATTTTCGAGAGTCATAATGATAAAAGTTGGCGATTGAGGATTTTCATAAGACATGTGAAACCGGCCTTCTGAATAATTATTTTAGGATCAATGTACAAAATGGCATATATAGCTCGGCAGCGACCAGCAGCGGAAATTGTAGATAGCAATTCGAAATTCGTATACTAATTGCGAATTACTTAAGTGCTCCCGTACCCATTTAAAATGTATAGTTGTCTTGAAATATTGCGGGCTGCGCCGTAAGTACCTACCAGAAGGGCTAGCACGCAGGTCAAGACAAGACCTATGTCACGGATTATCTCGCACGGAGTCGCCCTCTCCCTTCCGTAATTCATACGACGGAACGAGACAAATTAATAATTAATAATTCCAGCCCTTTTTTTAATGTCCCACTGCTGGGCACGGGCCTCCCCTAAATGCGAGGGGGATTAGGCCATAGTCCACCACGCTGGCCCAGTGCGGATTGGCAGACTTCACACATCTTTAGAGGGGTTCTCTCAGACATGCAGGTTTCCTCACGATGTTTTCCTTCACCGTTTTTTTAGCAAGTGATAATCATGGTTGAAAATGAGATTCGCACTTGAAAAATCCCAGAGGTGCGAGCCGGGGTTTGAACCTGCAATCCTCGTTACCGAGGCAAGCGTTCTACCAACTTGGCTATCACTGCACTGTGTCGAGACAAATAATTTTATCTTAAATTTTGTCTTGCCACAGCCGGGTGTGCAGCACTAGTAGTGCTGTTTTATCTACACCTTAACTATGTATTTAAACTTAAACTATGTATTTACATGTATCTAAATAAAGTGTTAAAAACTAAAGTATTTATTTCACAGATCACGCAATTGTCATCAGTTGCTGTGATCTCAGTGTAAATTCATCTTTAGACGATGTAATCATGGTACCCCATATCAACAAACATCTTTCTTGATATTTCAAGTCATTCATCATTCAACACTTTTTGCTGCAGTTAGGGGTAACTGAGCAACGGATCTCTCTCTGCTTGGCGAGAAGCCAGATCCTCTGACCTATTTTATAGTATACCTATCTTAATCTTTGTTAGTGAAAAATAAGCTGAAAACCCGTGTGACCTCAAATTCTTAATGATAATAAAATAACGAACCATTTTAGTTTGGTAGCTTTGGATTTAACAAATTACTTTTATCCCGGTAACGCAACACAAGTGGGTAGATTAAATTCTTTGATTTTGGTTGCGTAGGCCCTTCGCGAAGATTACCTTTCATTAAAACGTTATTATAACTACATTGAAGCTTAATCCGGGCGTGGATTAGGTATCTACCTATTGTGGATGTTCGGAACGGGCAAAGATAAACAAAATCTTTCTCAGTAATAAGATTGAATAAATTCTCAACTTATGAAACCAAAGCAAAAGAGCTTATACAAATTTATTCTAAAATCTTTCCGACCTGGCGTATTTTAATTTAAGCTTGTATACATTATCACACCTATATTCTGCGGCGGGATAGACAGAGGTTTACTTTAGTGCGACTTGACGCCGATGTTTTTTGACTCAACTCCACCAAAAAGGTTCACGAGTGACCTTTTTATTTGCTATTGTTACAATAAATGTATTAGTAACGGCGTCGATATCCATACAATATAATGGAGCGCCTTTGAATCTTCACAAAGTAACATTTAACAAAGCAATTCTATTGATCATCTAAATAAATAAGTAACAATAGCTCTCTCACAAGCCAACTGAGAGTACAGTAGTGTGAAAGGCGCCTAAAATCGATATCAGTTATTCACCGCCACTGTTCGTTAAAGCCAAATTCTTTTACCGGAGAAAAACAAATTGATCGCGCCAACAGAGCAATTTCATTATGCCTTTCAAGGAAAATGTGCCTTACGATGATAAACAGATTATCTATGTAGGTTTTTAAGCCATTGATTTATCTGGTTGGTAGTAGGATTAAATACAGGTATGTGTGCCCTTAGCTAAGTATGTTTGTTAGGTACACAAAAATTTACATCTAATTAACACTGGTAAAATGTTCCCGTTCGTGGATATATTACTTACTCGTAAGTATTAAGTATGTAAATGAGCGCTTGAAATATGTACTCTACAGAATGAATAAATAATTTACCTATAGTTGGAAAAGTACTATTCTGTTAATGAAAGTACACAAATTTTCTTGACCGAAAATAACCAACCATCTAATATTATGATCTATTGTGTCGCAAGTGGTGTGTTTTTGGAGAATTACCTGACTCGGGTACAAATAATCGTACTCATTATAAGATTGCCCTGCCGCAATTCAAATCTGCGTATGCACCAATATCTTTAATTGTCAACTGCAACATTTTGACTAATATCATCAAGATTTGATACACTATATTACGTTAATAATAGATCATTTTATACGGGTCGCTACCCGACTAACGTAAAAGTAATATTTTTTTCAGTGAAGCGAAACTTTGTTCGTGCAGTGTTCTCTAGCGAGGGCTATAAAACAGAATCAGGGTTACGTCGCGGAGTTTTCCATCGAATCTAAAAGCACCACTCATGTATTCAACCGGCGTGACTGCACGAGCCGGTAAAATCCTTTATATTTTCAACATTGGGCGCTTTTTTTGATAAGTACTCTACTTTGGGACTGTTGCATTACACGTACTGTACATTACAGTAATTTTTGTTATATATTAACAGAAAACATAAGCGATAGATAGGTGTTTACCTACATATCCCTAGATTTACCTAGAAGCTTGTCTACTGTAAGATACACCGGTACCTAGGTGCACATAAGTATATCTAATAATACGCAAAAATAAAATGCATACGTACTTAACTAACATTAAAATATCCATAAAGTATGTAGTATTGATTATATGAGTAATACAATTATTCTACCAACATCAAAATTTCAATGAAAGTGATAAGCAGACACTCTTTGACCTCCACGATAACTCCTATATACCTATAGGTATTCTCAAAATGTTGCGCATGACCTTCTTTGATCCACCGTGACAAGGGTAATGTGTGGAGATTTCGTCGAGATGAATATTTACTTTCTGACAGTTTTCAACAAAATAATATAATAATCTATACATATTTATTATAAGCCTTAAAGTTGGTCGCGTCTATCTTTATATTGTCAATACATTGAATATTTTTGGAGAAATAGCACCTTTCCCCTGGGATACTAGAAATTTTCTCAGATTTTACTGAAACTCAGCATGTTTGATGTAGTGGACTTGACATACCGGTACTTATTTATATTAGCCATTTGTTACTTAAAAAATTGAAGCGAAGTGAAGTGGTATGATAGTTTAAAAACGAAACTCCACGCGTACGAAGTTGTCAGCACTACGTCTTTTAAGCGGCCACAATGGATTGATACTGACCAAAACCTCTGTCCAAGCCATTACCACCATTCTCAACAGATGTTTTGTAAACCTTGTCTTTCCGGCATTTAAATTCGGAGGTCATTGTAAGGCCGTAGCCAGAAAATCACTTTGGAGGGGGGTCGAGCTCTAGACCAGAGACAGTAGTAAATAGCTATTAATATAACAGTGGGTTGTCTAAGGCATTTCAGGGGGGATGAGTTTGAACCCCCAACCCCTCTGGCTACGGCCTTGAGTAAATATAACAAAGAAATTACTAGGTACTTATTTCCTACCCTGATTTTATTACTAACTAACTCTGTTTATTACAATTCTTCATTCGAATTTGAACATTATTGCTTTATATTTAGATAATAAATAACAGGACTTCGAAGACAATAAAGTGAAAGCTAAGTATTGGAGAAAGAATTTCCCCGTAATAAAATGTATGATGCAGGAGACGATATTGTGAACATTGAGTAGTTGTGTATGTCATAAAAATTTGTTGACATAATTCATAGACCGTCTATAATACATTGTATTATTTTAATTCAAAGTAAAATTGATTTTTTTTTTATACAAAATAAAATTCACTAGGCACATAATTATCGGTAAACCCTAATTGGAAATTTGATATACTTAGTAGATATACCTACCAAACATAAATTATTTTAACACAAATATGTTATAATAAAAAGTACCAACGTATTACTTACTAGGTTTAAAATTGATTGGTTTCGGTAGGTACAAAAAAATATTTTAGGGAATATTATACCCAATCAATTTCCTGATACCTCGTATCTGATAATTGAACATGTGGAAAGTTTGAGCAGTTTCAATAGCCCCTAGCGGGTATTCAGATGGACATTCATTCATACCTCCATCGATCCAAATGTTTAGTTCTAATAATGGCATATAGTCGTATTCAGAGTTTAAAAAGCTTATATGAGGATTTTAGCAGTTGGGGAAATACCTTATAGGTACCAAAGTATGTATTTCATTGGTTTGTAATGTGAAATGACGCTTACTATATTTTCCTAGGTCAATAAAGCATCAAATTATTTTATGTTAGCGCTAGAAAGGATTTTTAAGACGTGCATGTTAAGATTTAGGACGAAAAAAATATTTCAGGTGACCTATATGCAGAAGCGGCCGTTACGATTCATCTACTAGCTAGGCATTAGATCAACGGCTGTTACAGTAAAATGAATCTGAGCAAAATGGTCGTTCAATTATTAACCTGCTGAAAGTAAAATATGGCATCTGAGCACCTATCATCCTGTATAACGTCTACGTCCTATGTAAAAATATTAATATGGCCAAAATGATTGATAATATTTTTATTTACAACAACTCAGTAACTTGTACTTCCATTTCTTTTCTGTATAACACTATTACATACAAAGAAGCAATAACTACACATCACGTAAGAAATTGATATGGGGACTCGAAGCTCATATGTTTTATTTTGAAATCTGCAAGTATGAAAAGGGTTCATGTTGTAGAATCTCGGGAGCACATTCCAAGCTGACATCATGATAGATGATGTTTACAATTGCGCTCCGGTGCCGGAGTGCTTCTAGTCTGTCGCACGATTTTCCACCGAATTATGCTCATATCGTACCTACGTAAGTCTAGACACGACGATCAGTAATCGTCCCAATAATTACTGGCATTTGAAGGAGAGATAAATCGATCCAGTATTTTTTTATGGCATCCAAAAATATTACGAGATACAACATTAAATAGGTAATGGTTTAAAATACGTACTTAAGTAGAGCTTGCGCATTTTCGTCTATTCACATGAATTCCTATTGTTGACCAAATACCTTCTTGAAGTCCTTGACTCGGCTTACACTAGATATAATTTTGTTCATAAAAAGTTAATGGGATGTTTTTGTTCGTGACGTTCTTGTAACCCGACGACGATGTAGAGAATAATTATTTGATTTTATATCTAAAAATTATAGCTTCAGAACAAATATAATAAAAATAATATCTAGGCTTGTACGACCCGGCTCGAAATCTGTCTGCTAACACCTTCGATCAGTAAATATATGGATGGCTCTAACTTGTCATTGCACTTTTGAATGTTTTCCCATTCTAGAACTGTCATGTGATAATTATGAGGACATTATGATTTCATTGTCACCTGGTCGCGTGCTATGCCATAGACGTAATACCACAGACATAACCTATCTCTGACCGAAACAATTATATAATATTTACCAGCAGAAACGATGTTAATCGTAGCTATGGTGGATTTAACACGAATAATGCTTGTTATGTAGGATTTGTATCGGACCAGCAACCCGTAACCGCAGCGGCGCGTTCAGGAAATGCAAGCATTAATCACCAAGTATTGTAGGTGCATAATAGTTAGTGAAATTGTACGCTCTCTAGTTCCTACATTCAACCTTTAGTAAGTAGGTAAATGGTTAAAAGGTATTTGTTTGCATACATTTTGTGTGGCTTCGGCAGCCTCCATACCATGGCACTTCATAGAACTTTGAGATATAAGTATAGATCCCCAAGTGCCTTCATTTAGTTTTTTTTTATAAAGATATTAATTTTTACGACGTTTTAAATAGTAACAGCGTATATAATCATATAGGTATAGCGTATATATTTTTGACAACCCGATTGGCAAAGTTGGTAGTTATCCTACTGTCTATACAGAGGTGCCCGGGTTTTAATCCCGGTAGTTTGTGTGATGAACACAAACGTTTATGCCTGAGACATTGGACGTAGAAGTAAATATTAAACGCCCATGACTTATAGTAATTATTTATATTACTGTTTCCGCGGTCTGCATCTTGGGTACGTTACCACAGGGGCCTAATTTGGAGTAAGTTTTTCTGTTCTCTTTTTCATTTATATTTTAGTAGTACGTAGTGTGTAAATAAATTATTTATATACTTATTCTGAGATCGCCCCTCCGTTGTACGGTACTGATGATTCATGGTTTGCTTAGTTTGGGACCTTATACAGTTGGTGTGTTGTCTGGCGATACTTATTTATTTATTATTATACATATAGACAGACAGTAATTTAGATTCAGGGTAATTCATCATGCGGATGTCCTCGGCAAGGGATACACAGAGGTTATGATTGATAGCTATAATTAAACAGGCAGCCAGTTCAAGTGTTGGTACCTAAGTGCTCACTTGCTTGTATCTACTATCATGCTCAGGTTACCTAACTATTTAGATTAGCATATACAATCGTTACAATAATTCAAATACAAATTCAATGACTTATTTTTGTAAATATTCAATAAGTAAGTACGTAATTAGATATATTTATGTATCGTATTATAATATTTTGGACATTATACTGAAGTGAGTCTCTTGATAGGGTACTTACTAAACTAGTGACTTACGTACAAAACTTAGTTCCTACTTAATATGTAAGAAGATGTTGCTCGCTCTTGTCTGCAGCTTGACTGTCAATGGTTATAGCGTGATTAGTTATCTACACTTTGGGTTTATCAAGTGGTTTTCCTGTATGTAGTAATGCTCGAACAAACAAACACACAGACATAAATTGCAAAAGCCACTTGCTTCGGATTTAGATGTCCAAATATTGAAAGCCTATCGAATAATTTTCTTTTTAAATATCTTCAATGTAGTGACATTATTATATACCTGTTACAGTTATATAAAAGTCAGTATGTATAAATTAATAAATGTTTACTTACTAGTAATTTATAATAATATTATGTATTATACATAAAAAACATACCTACTGCAGGATTAAAGCGTTTTTCCCAGATCTATTCGGACTTATAATTTGCTTAGTAAATTCCTACTGGTTTAAACCTGGACTAAATAAAAGATCTAGGATTGTTACAGTGTTCATGTTAAGCCCAGGTTTAAAATAGTGTTCTAATTACAAAAAATACTTAGTGAAAAATACAAGCCCGTCTCAACTCCCGTCAAGTCTGTATTATATATATAAGTATATGTATAGGTTTCACGAAGTTAACAAGCCTGGCTGGGATGGCTGGGATGCTCTTGACAAGACTCGACCTAGCTGCAACGTTTAGTTATTCTGTGCCAACCCAGCCAGCATCTCGTTTTCTTTCACAACAATTTTATTACTTAAGTACCTCTCAGATGGTTTCAGATCAATCGGTTTCAGAATTATTTTACCGAATATACTTTTTGTACATGGGATTTCGCATTATCATTTATCTATGATCGTTAACCATATTTTAAGTAAACATACCTATATGACGAACACATATAACCTACCTAAATGAAAATGTAGGTAATCTGCAAAATACGATCCGATAGATAAACGATGACGTAATGATTCCCGAAAGGACTCAAAAGAACAAAAAAACCCAAGTTCGGCGTAAATCAATTACTTTTCAGAATTTAGGTAAGTATTATTTAGGTATACTTTATATTATGATATCACACTTGATAGGTATACTAACAATATAAAAATAACTAGGTGGGTATGTTCGCACGTACCGACTATCTATAGATCTATCTATAGTTACCTACTCCAGTGAAAGTACATTGGTCCAATAATTATCGTTCTAACCCTAACAACTTCTTGAAAGCTCTCCTAAAGTCCAAATTAAATATTGTATAAATTAAAGGGTTCACAGTAGAATTTGCGTAACCTAACCACGTGATGACATTGATGAGCCTATTGCTTGGACAACACCAAGAGCAAAAGGGTAATAACAAGTACATTAGGAAAAATGGTAACCAGCAGATAACAAATACACCCATAATGATGCCTAAAGTTCGCGCTGCGCGACGCTCCTTGGACAGCGAGATCTTTTGTTTCTGTTCAATAAACTGATGGACTACGTCACCGCTGTTACTGACACTCGCTACCAACGGCTTCTTATGCTTGTTCCTTTGGCTGTGCTTCTTTATAGAACTGCCCACTCGCTTTACATTTTCAAAGTAACTGCCAGGCAATATCTCAGATTGGACCTGGTTAAGATTAGCTTCGATTGTCTGCCGAGATACTGGATCATTCAATAACAAAAAAGGCACGAAGAAATTCTTCTTTATATCCAAAATAACCTTGTGACATCGCTTGATACTTTCTCCACTGTCAGACTCATTTTCGGAGTCTTCTCTATAATCTTGGATTTCGGATTCCACCGCAATCACCGGTCGTTTTTTTTGTAAACGCGTTATTATAAAACGCTTCCTCAATCTCTGTTTTGCGGCTATGTATATCTTAATGTAAACAATTGTCATTATAATTAGAGGAATAAAGAACGAGCCCAGTGAAGAATATACGACATAGCCCGGTTCAGCTGTTAGTTGGCATGGAGTGTCAGATGTAAACTCGTCTGGCCAGTCGTTCCACCCCAGCAAAGGGGGTGAACTTATTATCAAAGACAAAATCCAGACTACCATAATCTGTATAATAACTCTTTTCAACGTTCTCTTGTTGGCGTAATTTATCGGGTCTGTTATAGCCCAGTACCTGTCGAGTGCTATAGCACACAGGTTGAGGATCGACGAAGTACAAGACATAATATCACAAGTGAGCCACATTTTACACAAATGTTTGCCCCAAAGCCACCGTCCTAAAGTCATGTAAGCCACATTCAGAGGCATCACAGACACGGCTACTGCCAAGTCGGCTGCCGCTAAGGACACTATGAAAAAGTTTTGTACAATCCTTAAAGGCTTGTGTGTAAACACCCCAAGTATCACGAGTATGTTCCCAAAAATTGTTCCCAAAATAATGGCTGACAGCGCTAAAATAATAGTAAGTGCCTCCCATTCTGGAACGGCTGTTTCAATTCCAAAACTTGTGTTGTAAATAAAATTGGCGGTGTAACAAATTGTGCCCGCATAAGATGAATTGAGCAATGAATTATTATTCTGGTTAACTGTGACGTTATAGACGTAATAAAAGTCCACGTTAGGTGTATTACCCTCGTCCATAGCTTGATAAGAATTCGATAGAGGGTTTTCCCTTAGAAGTAGGAATTACACGCACTTCACAGATGTACTTGGTACTTTTGAAATATAAAGATTTGATGTAATTATAAGAGACACATTTTTAAATTGGAAACACGCACCACCATATACACATGACATCTATAACTCTTTGCCATCGTTCTTCCAACAATTTGTTTCAGCTACTTTGTTTCAATGTTTCCGAAAATGTAAAATGTATTCTTCCCAGGCAAACGGGTCGGCGCAGACTGCGGTCTGACGGAAAATTTTAAAGATGACCCATATAGGTGTACCTCCTTCTAAATGAACTACATGTATAGTGAATAATGTATACCTATTCTCTCCCCTCGCCTACAAAGAGATACTTCGCTACAGATGTTTCTATGTAGCTAGATAGAGCTATGTCAGCATCGCCTGAAGCTCTACAATGGCAGTTCATACTTTACTGCCTATTTTTAAACAAACAAAATACTTAACTAACATCACATGAAAATCCTAGGGAATCCCAAAAAAAAGTTTACTCCTATCCTATATATACATATTATATTATATTATTCCTTGTATATTGAGTACTTAGGATATTTTTTAAATTTAAATATTGTTGGATAGGGTATAATAACATGCCTTACCTTACCTTTACTATGCTTTTAGGTAGGTACAATTAACTTTGTCATTTCAAACCATATTCAGATTATACGGAACATTAGCCAACACGGTCCAGCCGTCCCGTATGATACACTTACTATTAAAAGGCATTTAATTTTTATTTTATAGAACATGCTTAGTTGGATATATACCTACCTACATTCAATATGGACACTTTGTTGTATTAATGATGTGTATATTTTATTTATTAATGTTATGCTTTTTGTATTGCAATTACTTGACATTGGCAAAATACCGACTAAGTTGTAAGTGAGGCCATATCTATATCCATTTTATTTCTTCGCATTTCATTTCGTAAAGAAAGATGAAATCTATCATGAAGTATATATCAATAAGTAAAATAAAGATGCAGATTATAAGTAAAATTCAGTAATTTTAAAGGAACCCATTATAAATGTTCATAAACGTGCACAAGTGAGGGAAAATTAATTAAACTAGTATAACGTGAACTGTAAAATGGTTTTTCAAGTTCCCTAAGAACGGTCACTTTTTGCCAGTAAAGTATCCACTAATTTATTAATTCTTATGGGGGGTATCTAGATAGCATTTGCAAGCCTAGCCGGAGCCTGCAAATTCTTACAGCCTTTTATTGACATCGCTTTTGAATGAAATAGATTGATACTGTCAAAATGCCCAATACGGTGACGCCATATTTTCTCAAGTTTGCCATTGCCTCTCTGTCTATTCTCAATCTGTCAAATGCATAGAGTTATATGTCAAATCCAACCAACAAAATGTCAAACAAAAATATTTAGCGCATGAAGCGCACCTGCGGATCGTCGGAGTTATCCTTACCTAATGTGATTAAACATTATAGATGGACATAAAAATAACGTTAAAAAGGTTTATAGATAAAATCTAAAACAATAAGTGTGCCTATTGTTAACATAAGTGTCCTCTTCCAATGATAATTAGTGGAATATAATGGGGTGCCTAACGTGGATCCAGGGTATGACGTTCATCGTTATTATTTTCCTCTGCTAACTAATGTTTTCAATAATTTACCGAACGAGCAGTATAATTAGATTTCACTGACGTGTAAAGCGGAGTATTCGGTTACCTACTGGATATTTTATATACTGATCTTTTCTATTCGATGCGTATGACCTTTCCCTTGACTTAATGTTATTAAACGGCTACGTACATATTGCTACTTCGATTAGTTATCTACGCACATTTGGTGAGGATAAATCGCAAGCAAAGTTAATACCTGACGACCTCCCCCGAAGACACCTCCTCTAAGATATATAACTATTTATAGCCTTGTTTATATCTCTAGAGAGAGCTGTTGTTATTATGTAAACAAATACATTTTCTAATATTTTTTTTCGTTATTTCCGCAATTATGATTGCATGGACTGTCATTTGAGTATTCCATTCCAATACACAAATTTTCTGAGATTTAAAATACATGCATTTGTGCCATAATTAAATAAGTATGTTCAGTCATAAACAAATAAAACATAAAAAATTTGGTTTGACCTCTATGAATCATAGCTTAATAAAATTAACATCATTTCATTGTAACTATCTCTACCTAACTGAAATGAACTTGTTATATGGAGTATGTACCTCATTAAATAGTTATTTTTCCTCAAATATTACAAGCCTGCAATATATACTATATACATGCCAATAGAAAATCATATCAGTAAAAAATGTGTAATCATTAGGATTAACTGGTCTTTATGTTGATGAATTGCATATTCCAGCTGCATGCAGACTCGGTTTCCTCACATTTTTCACTGCATGCTTGTGTCACCATCTCCAGCATTCCGGTGCAGTTACTGCTCACATTAAATTCAACATCTTGCAATGAACTTGCACACCATCTACTTGCCATGCTTTTATCTGTCAACATTAAACTAAATGCAAGTAACAAGTTCAAGTACAGGTCACATCATATAAAATGAGCAAAGATGGCAGCTCTGTATTGCACATGCTGATTTCATACAATTAGGCATGCACAGAGCTGCCATCTTTGCTTATTTCATGTGATGCAACCTAGAACTGGTATGTTTTTGTGCAAATAATACACTGGGCTACCTACTTAAATGTTAAGACTTCACTTATTTATGTGCTATTATGTCATTTTCAGGATTCAAAATGCCCTTTCAATTCAAGGACAAAGAACTGAACAAAATAGCTTCATTCTTCAACCTTTCAACATTCTTGCTGACCTGTGCTGCCTTGGTGCAGCCCAGCTGGTTTAGAATAAAAGGCTTGCACTGTACACAGAGTCTCTCGCTTGTGCAATTCTTTTCATTCGATGATGATGACGATGATGATATAACTGTTAGACAATATAATAATTTTGACCCTGTAAATAGGCCTGACTTTAACGGTAAGTTAATATGGATTATTCTATCATTGTCAATAATATTACAAACAAATTCAAATAAATACAATTTTATAGATTTTATTACATTTATTTTATGTTTTTACGTTCCTATCGTTTCGGCTGCTTTACAGCAACCATGCTCACAGGAGGACTGAGGTGTTTGACATCCTGTAAAGTAGCTGAAATGTTGGGAATGCTGGGAACGTAGAAACATAAAATTAAAGCAATAAAAGCTGAAATATTATAAGCACAATTTGAATATGAGCTTAGATATGATATGGTGCATATGTGCCCATGCCTTTAGGGAATACATAGTTGATGATGGAGGTGCTATCACCATACCACATCTACCAGCTTTTGAGATATTATATATGGTACATATGCTAGATACTGACATTTGCTTAGATTACCATTTGGTATTATATGATTACTTTTAAGTACTCGTATTGTATCGTAGTTTTAGGGGCTACCTGTAGGTAGCCACCACATAACTGTGTACCTCTTAAGTGTGTATTGAGCTAATGTTTATAAATAGTAGTTTTAAGAAAGATTTTTCAATATTTACAGGTTTACCCCCGTGCACTACACCAGAAACTATCACTCTAATGAGGATACTTATTCTGCTGTGTTTTATGGTGTTGCTCTGTTCCTGTATTGGCACGTTGATAAATCTTACAAGCCTTAATAGCAGGGCGATAAAGATGCTTCGCAGAAATGCCATACCAAGCATACTCTGTGTCTTTTGGGTCATATCTATTGTTGGTGTATGTTATTACACAACTGTGGTACTCGGAAACGCAAATAACAGTTACAATAATATGATACAAGTGGATTATGAGTACGGATTTTATACTATAACTGGAGCAGGTTAGTTGACAGTGTATTTCCATTTAATAATAGCTATTGTTGTAGTTCTTGAAATCTGAGTTGAGTTTAGGGAAAAATTCCTGCAACTTTATCCTTATACCTAAAATGTTAATGGGATATTCTTTAATTAGTACTTTTTGCTTGTGAGTTTCAATGAAAATCATTATAAGTATGTCCCTGGATAATGTGCACAAACGAAAAAGGCCGAAAGGCTGAAATTAGACCAAAATTTATAAGCGGAAAATGTATAAAAAATCTAATGTCGATTTCTAAGGACCTATGTGTAAAAGGAAATACTTTTTAGATTTTATTTTGCATTTATTCTGTCGATAAGGTGTTGTTTGGTCTAGTTTCACCGGTTTTCGTTTGTGCACATTATCGATGGACACTGTGTAAGAGGAATTGGCTGTTCAACAAGGTGCTATTTGTGGCAATATAAATGACTTCATCATTCTATATGCAAACAGATGATTGACATTCATTTTTAGCTTAATGTGTCCCACTGTAGGGACTGTGTTTACTAGTCAGATATAATTTATGTCGTGTAAAAGTTGTCTTGACTACCTATACTTATAATCAATGTAGTTGTGATAATATTAACACTATAATTTCAGGTGCTCTAGCCCTGTTAGCATCTGCCGCTAACCTGTGGGGCGCTCCATTGTCTGTCGATGAAGATGTCCAAAGACGAAATCTCATGGAAGACTGGGATGGCTATGAATCCCACAGTGTGGGCCCCACGCCAGCAGTCCCAGCATTACCGCCCTACACGCCCAGTGCTGACTTCGTGCCCACGTCGCATCCGCCCTACACACCTCCAATACTCGGTACTCAACAGTACTTCCCCTTCGACCTTTCCATACTCCCCCCACCCCCTCCATACACACCTTGAATCTCACTTCCAATTTACTACTCAAATCACCCAAATATTGGTTTAATTTAGATTTAATTTGCAATATTTATTATTTTATTACTTCTGCTTCGTTAGTTTTAAGATTTATTTAAGGCTTGTGAGAAAGAAATATGGAACCTTTGATGGTAGGTACTATTTACATACAACAAGAAACAATCTCAAAATGGTGGTATACAAAATAATAAACAAATAAATTGTTGTTGACTTTTGAATAGACTTCTTGTTTGTAGGTAGGTACCTACTGAATGTTTAAATTATTATTTCTTACCATAATGTAGTGGAAGATTTAGGCCTGAATTTAATAATTATATAGATAAACTAAATGAATTGTAGGAACTAAAAATGCGTACACAGTCTAAATTTAACTATTGTTTTATGTGTATATATTGTGGTTGTGAGTTGATTAAATAACTAATTCACTTCTACATGTGATTTGCCATTTTAGTGCCTATTCATGTCGTATTTTCTCAAAATGCTTTAAAATGTAATGTGTAATTTAAAATTTGTTCGTTATTTATAGCCTAACTAGACGAAATGATTTCATAGATTAGTATATACTTTTGATAATTTGTAATAGTTCCGTTATTTCTCTTTTTAATTCCATGTTTCTTTAATGGTTTACAAATTACCTCTAATGGTGCGGCCACACCTGCGGTTTAGTGCACTAATTAGTGCCTTAATAATGTCACTAAGCATATGTGTCCAACGGTTTAACACGTTAATTTGTTAACGTTTTTACTAATGAAGTTAGACATCAAGCTACAAGCGCAGATCTACATTAATGTAGCCAAGTTTTTACGTGGTATTTTTAATGGCTTAATTAAGGCTTATACTATCACTAACATTAACACTAACGTTAACCCAGATGTGACAGCACCATCGAGAAAATTGGGCATTTAAACATATGTTGTGAACGACAATACATTGGCGCCGTTCATACCGTCAGTTCGGATTATGACACTGGAAACACGATCAAGATCATGGGCTCGACTTGCGATACTGTCAGTCCCGCCGTGATATCGGTTGTGATTCTAGTGACGTATGATATTATTACCTACCTATATTGTCAGCGGTGCCATTTTAAGTTCAGTTTAGTAAAATGTTGTTTGTGTACAGATAGCACCAGTACTGATTAAACATTTTAGATGTCCGGTGTAATTTCGTAGAAAAAAGTTACTTGTAGTTTCTGTACCATTATATTATGTACCTATCCCTCTATTTCCTATAACAAAGATCTGCATTATGCTTTGTATGTGGTAACTTAAAAAAAACGTCACATCTTTTGCTTTACTTAATAAGTTTCCCAATGCTATCTTTAATTTCTCCAGGGCGCGTAGAAATTAGTTTTACAGAAATGTCACAAAAGTATATTTTTAATGATGAATTATAGCGAGCGTTTTGCTGCACTGCTCGTTACTATTTTGTTTGTTCAAGGCGCTCGCATTAATTCGTTGTAATGATTTTAAAATATCCTCATTATAGTTTGTCTATTAGTGATCATTTTAGCTAGCCCATTAAATATATTTTTTAAATTGTAATTTCTGTAAGTAGGTATGCATAATATAATTAAGCATCGGCAGCGTTTTTTAACCGACGATAAAATATGGAGGTGGCTCTCAATTCGACGCGTATATTCGTTTTTATTTACTTACGTCGCTTACCTATACGTCTCCCACTCTTAAAATTCTCTTAATGTTATTATGAACACTATATTTTCGTTTTACCAGAAATTCGAATAAGTTTTACTTCATTTATAATTGCATTAAATAAATACAAAACATTTTTAACAAAAAAGTGTGTTCTAATGCAATTGTAAATAGAAAGAAACTGTATTGTGGGCTGTATACCACTATATTGAATATGAAGGTATGCCTTATTTTTATTGTACCTATCTGTTTTCTTTATGTAGCTGAAGTATTTTCTTTTGCATTTACCTATCATTTACGTAGAAAAAAAACAATATAATATTTAAATCGTGTAATAAATTAATATTGCCAGGCGAACACAGTCATGGTCCCAAACTATGCAGCTGTTGTATTATCGGTATCGTACCGTACAATGGACTGGGGGCTGGGGCAAACCCAGTAACATACAGACCTGGGCAAATGACGAAAATATTATTTCCCTAAATTTTCCCAGTTCTGAATCGAACCCGAGCCGAGCGGCCAACACTCACACATCAAGAAAAACCTATGGTCATTAATATATACTAGCTATAATTTGCGTAAATATCAAAATAGTAACAAATTAATACATTTATCTAGAGATCTGTTTTATTCATGTGAAATAAAAATGAGCTTTTAGATTTAGTAATACAATTTGTGATCATTATAAATTACTGGATGAAATGTACCTAATTTTAAAATCTATGTGTGAATATCATAGTTAATAGTGCTGGTAGCAATCCTGTATAATATGCATGTTACCAAAAATATAAGCATGTTAATAGTTTGTTTGTTAATGTATAGACTCCTTATAGGTATTAAGAATAGTTATTCCTGGTGCATCTTACTGGGAAGTTTATTTTTACATATAAAATAAGAGTAAGATTTTATTTTTGTGTAAGACCAATATGCAATACATATCTGTGAATAAAACTCCTAGTTTTATTTTATGATACACATTACTTTTCTGGGAACTAAAGTGAGTTTAGAAATGATTCAAATACCAATAGAGTAAACAAATGTTTCCATACATTTATCAGTAAAGGTTTGATGTTTCTGCAAAATGTATGTATAATTTAATTGGTATTTAAAGTTGTATAAACATATACTAAGCCTGCTTGGTTTTACTACAGCAGGTAGTAAAACTAAGCAGTAGCATATAAATAAAACCTTCCCCAAATCTCAAACATATTTCCTTCAGAGGGGGTTTGTATGAGTTCACACCAGCACCCTTGGCAGAAATTTACTGCTCTAATGTAATAATATATACACTTATAACATTGGAATTTTGCTAGTTACAGACTTAGGATATTTGTGTTATATTTGGTACCCTATCATGTATCAATTTTCTTTTAATGCACTAAGGTCAAAATTGGCTTGGGGACCCGTTCTGTCTAAGACATTTATTGGTCTTGTTTGTGGATGTTCTTTATCTATAGGCATTTTTTGCACAAAATCATTTATCAAACCATCAGTTCCCATATTCATATTTGAAAAGTTCCTCTGCAACAAGTCACCATGAGCAGCAGGAAGATTTAGATATCTCACCCTTTCTTTTTCTAAATAATTAACTTTTTCTTTTAGTGTCATATTCTCATCTTTGAGAACTTCAACTTGCAATACTAGTTGTTCCACAAGTGAATGTAAGTTTTGATTCAATATTTGCAGCTCTTCCACAACAATTTCTGGACTTTTTTCTGTTTTCTTACCATCTACAATATTGGGTTTAGCATTTTTTTCTTTTGCTTGCTCTGTGGTTTTGTTCAACAATGTATATAGTAATGAATCAGTCTCATCTATTGTTCTATAAATAGCAACTTGTACTTTAGAATTATCATTGACTTGAAGGTTATACAAGGGGTCTTTTCCCGACCCTTTAATGTTATCCATGGCTTTTTTCACTCGTTCATATTGTTCTTTCTTCGTTTTGATAAGATCTTTTTGTTTGAGATGGTAGCTGTGTTGAAGGGTGATGGACTCCAGTGCTACGGTGGAAGAGGTGGATTTCATGGCATCCAGCAGTAGCTCTGCGGCGTTGTGGTGGCACTGCATCGCTTCATTATATCTATTGTTTATCAGGTGTGCCTCAGCGCGACGATGTTGTTGATGTGCCTGTGAATTATGAGATTTAACAAATAAACATTCCCGTGGTGAATAAACTTCCATGAACATAATGTAGCACTGTTAATTACCAAATTAAGAGGATGTGATTCCATTATATACCTATGTATAGTTTGTTAAATTTTAGTAATAATTAATTATAGTGTTGCAGCAGCTGTCTGTTATTATGATTATTTATGAGCTGCACTGCACAGAATATATAAATGAAATTGACAATGACACCTCACACACAGCTGTCAACGGAACATGTTTTTTTTATATAAAATTTTCTTTTAAAACTATTATGTCACCCACCGTCTTATGCATTTCGCCAGTGTTATGTATAACGTAATTATTACTCAGGAATCTGAGCTGAGAGCTATTCCAAAACTATGCTTCATTGAATGCATTAGCATTTGAGATATAGATAAGTATAATTAGGTGCCATATATGAGATGTATGCTATCGCAATGAATCCTGATTTCTACTCCGATATTTTTTATGCCGGAATTTTGCTAGAAAATTTATTTTCTAGGTACTTGAAATTACCGATCAACTTTTTACATGTGAACACTTTCTGCCTTGTTAATCGACTTTAACGAGCGTCGATGATGCATTATTGATTGCGCTCTTTTCGTAGCTTTGTGACTTCGACTTTTGAACCGAATCAAAGAGAATGATTAAATTGATAACATCTCCTAGTCTCGTTGTTTCGTCAGAAAGGTTCGACACCAAAGCATGCACCAAAGAGTAGGTACTTATTTCATTGATTCAGGATTGACATTGACTCATTCTCGTTGATAAGCTGTGATTTAATATAATGTTAGTTTACTTATTTACTTATGTAGTTATTGGATCACCGCTCGATCATAATTTATGAACGCGCGTTTATTTAGTTCACACAACAAGACAACGATCCGTTGACTAATTTACCGACTAGGTACCTACGATGAAATGCCAAGCTCAATATTAGCACGGCACTGGTGCAGAAAAAGTGAAAAAATACTTAAGATTCCTCATTTGACGATTGCAATGAAAACGCTTGCGTATAAAATCTTTTTGAGACCAATGTTAATTTATAATTGGTTCGAAGATTGCAGTCAGCAACTGAAAGCTTTGGAAGTGAAATCTCTGAGGAATGTTTTTGGGTCACTATCTAAAAAGTCTTTGTATGACCGATACAGTGATATCGATGTAACTGGATACTTGAAGTTGCAGGAGCTGCGTTGGAAACGAGTTACTGGGTCTCATGTAAGGAATCTACGAAGGATGCTTTATGCCTTTTCAAGCACCTCTTATGATCCCAGTCATTATTTCACCAGAGCAAGTGACAATAGAAGAAGGTTCCATTCCCATAACTCTTGTAACATGCTAGCTAGCTCAGAAGCTGATTGGGGAACATCTCCAACCACGAGAGCCACACGGAGTCAACTTTTAAATAAAAATAAAATTCGGCGTAGACGTTAACAAGTGGAAATTATAAAATACGTACCTGTTACTCATTGTTTTATTGTAACTTAAAGTACCGACCTACTTTTAATATAAATTATCACAGAATCATAAAACGATCATAATCGAGATCATTGTTCGTCTTCCATACTTTGTACCAAAATTTCACTGTTGATAGGAAAATTCATTTCAGCATTTAAATAAATATTTGTAGGTATACGGCGGGACCGATTTTTGTTGGAGTGATTGTGCCTACTTATCTACTTATTAAGATATAGTTCAAACGTCAGATATTTGGTTGCTTTGGTCTGGGATCTCCGGGTCCACATTTTCTTGAATTAAGATTGGACGTACTAGTTCACAAATGCTCGTATCTCTGGAACATGGACCACTTTCTGCTATTGGCATACGCAAAATTCCTCCTTTTCTACATGCAGCTCTTGAAGTTTGCGGAACCTGACTTTTGGCTGGTTTGTCCCACCACCGGATCTGCAGCGGGCGCCTCTTGTTACGAGGCTTTTTCAAAGCCTTCTCTTCAATTTTCAATAAGTCTTTCCAACTGAGCCGTTCATGCTTCACGTGATCCAGGACATCAGTACCTCGATATCTACTATAAACTTCTCCAACATTGGGTTTAAGTCTTTTGGGATCTCGATGTGCATATTTGGACTTATAAATTTCAATAAGAATGGCGCATTCGAAACGTAGAAGCTTTTTGGAGTTGCGGTCATCAAGGTTCCACAGTTCACAACCGTATGTAAGGATTGGTCTTACAAACAACTTGTACAGTAGAAACTTTGCTCGCGAATGTAAATGAGGATCGCACAGCAGCTCCCAGTGCCGCTGGCACCATGACCTGGCACAACGAATTCTTTCCGAAATTTCAAGACTCATTTGGTGTCGGTTCAGGTGCGGGATACCTAATTTGCGCACGATGTTCTCTTGCATTGCAGTATTTGATAACAGTATACCAAGCTGTAATCATGTCGTTAAGGTAGATGAGTACTTTACCATGTTTGAGCAGTCTCTACACAGTAAAAGAGATAACATATTTCTTTGTTAGCACAAGGCATAAGCCATGTTGACATGTCAATGGCAGTCTTTGTGTATTTGTCAAAGGAAATGACACTAGGTCTTTATTTCTGAATAATGTTAGTTAATGTATGGAAGACCTACTTACTAAAGTGAGCAGCAACCAAACTTTTAAATTAACCTAGCAACATACTTGATTGCCTTACACAATGTTATCGGTCCTTTTACCGTTGTGTAAACATCAACTTTTGCCATGTTTTAACCATAACAGTTAACGTTATTACAACATACGGTTACATCCACCTTAGAAATGTATAACACTTCTACAATCCAGTGCTATTTCATTCGTTCTCGTAGACATTTCTAAAATGTTAAATTGCTGTTTAATTCTATTATTGTTAACTCAGATCGTGTATGGGGTAACATCCCAATGCTCTTTAACTGAAGTGAAGAGTCTCCTGGAAGGATGTGATCGGTTGACAGGGTTGAATGTGACCACCCCTGGAGGAACCATCATCAATGATCATAATTGCGATGTTCTGTTGCCTAAACAAGTGTTCATCGAAGAGCCACTGTTTCAATTTCCATTGGCTGACTCGGTAATCAAAATTCTAATCTTGGTACAGCAAAGTTTGTACCTACTTACATTGACACTCACTTATTTTAATGTATCTACCTACCGACATGTTATCTCGGTACAGCGAAAATGTTTTTATTACTGGTTAAATTACTGGTTCAATTGAACCATTTCCATAGCTGTACGAATCTGTCTACTTACATGGATTAGCTATATACGCACTTTCTTTATTCTTTCTGGCACAAAAGTTTAATAGTGATTTGCATTATTATAATTAATTTCCAGAAAAAGTTTTACTCCCTTATAATGGTCGACCCGGATGCTCCACCGCAAGTTGATGGTGAATTTTTCCTACACATGGTTAAGTCAAACATACCGGTAAGATTCCTAACGAATGAGTAAGGTACGTTCTGTTAGTGGTTGGGGTAAGATGCAGTGCCCGAAGCCCAAGCCCGATACTTGTTGTCGGGCTCATGAGAAAATGGACTGGTAAACTCTGATACTGCATTTTAGACTTTTATGGAGTATTGTATTCAACGCCATCTGTATTCGGCGTAGTGAATATTGTTCTGTAACGAGGTTTACAGGAGCTACCAACTTGAACTCTACCCTAAAAAGTCTACCTACCCTACTTGGATTCTTACGTGGGTATTTACTTTATAAGATTTTTTTCCAGGGGCTTGCGCTAAAATCGAAGGAAAGCAGTAAAACAGTTGGAATTGATTACCGAGGTAATTTTGCATTAGTTTTCTAATAACTGTAATTTTATTTAGTTTCAGAGTGATGATCATGATTATCACAATCTGTTAAGTCGGGCCACGCCGGTACGGTGTACTGATGCACCGCCCCCTGATTATGTATCTTGCCTAGCCTAACGATAGCAAAGCGATAGCAATAATCTCGCAATAATTGCTTTCAAATCGCAAATTTCTATGGCGTCGCAGCGCTACGTACCTAATACGAATTAGCAATTTAAAAGCAAATATTGCTCGATTACTGCTATCGCTAGGCTATTGCAAGTTACGTAATCAGGGGGCGGGTTTCTCACTTAAACGTCATGCACCGTGCAAAAAAAAAAAAAACTCAACAATTTTGAATGAAGAACTAGGTATAGGTACGATGTGTTTTTAAGAATGCTATTGGCGTTCTGGAAAACCATCAAAGTGGATAAGAAACACGAACCGCCTTCATCACTCCTTGGGATGTCCCCCAAGGAGTGATGAAGGCGACATATTGCGTTTTTCTTTATAAGGCTGTGTCCCCAGTCGGCAAACTGTCAGCGGCCGACTGAGTTAGCCGCAAATTTGTGGGGAACTGAAATTCGAGTTAGCTGCAAACTCAGATAAATTTGCGTGCGTCGCAAGCAAACTGTTATGTGTTAGCCGCTTATTTAGGTCGACCGACCGACTGAATTTTCACTGTCAACTGTCCACATGACAGTTTGCGGCAAACGGACTCACTACGCCCGGCGAACAAGCATATCGCCGCCGCCGACTGGAACCGGTTTTGCTGTGAGTCGGCCGCTCACTGAATCAATCGGCGCGCGCAACACAGCAAACTGCGTAGAGTGAGCGCAAACTAGCAAACTGTGAACATTCCATTTCAAATATATGGAAGGGCGTACTAAACCGATACGCCGCTAACTCAGTCGGCCGCTGACAGTTTGCCGACTGGGGACACAGCCTAATACGCACGATACGCACGCTGTTAGTACTATTCTTTTTTTTTTTTATTGTAGCATACAAACCACCAGCGCCACCTCGCGGCACTGGCCCGCACCGCTACATCATACTGCTGTACGAGCAGGCGGACGGGAACAATTTCCTGCCGACAGTGCCATCTTCACGGCATCGCTTTATACTCGCCAAATGGCTCATCGGCAAAAATCTTTGTGGGCCTGTCGCTGGCACGGAATTCAAGTCTGAATTCTAGATGGCGCTAGCTATGCCTTTTAATTTAGGTGTATATTAGCATAACTAGATGGCGTTAGGTGTTACATTATTGGCAAGACTTGTGATCAAATAATTTGCGCTATAATGGATTTATACCAACGATCAGTGCTTTAAATTGTGCACAAGTATCAGACTTAATTAAATTCGATAAATGGCTGAGGCTCACCTCCTATTTTAGACTTAGCCCTAATATAGTGCGATATATCTATACATAACATACATACATTTTAGCGGCTTCCAAGAGTAAGTAACTAAACAGTTACTTGATTCAAAATGTCGACGAATCATATGTCTGAACTGAACCATACGTGAACCATATTATAATGAAGTGGTTAGATGTAAAGTAGTAGATGTAAGCCTTAGTATTACGGCATTAAAAACCCATCGACTGTTCGAATCTTTTTATATATACTACAGCAACTACCCTTTCGGAAATGTGTTGCTTAATTTTACTTAAAACCTCGTAATCATTAACCATCAGGTCAGGATCAAATACTTGCCTATATCGTAATAAAAAAAAAAACATGGCCGAAAGTATCAGTACTAGGTATGTAGGTATAGACCTATTAGAATATTCAGACAATACACGGTGTGCGCTATAAGTGAAGCCTAGAAAAGCTAGTCTATCATGTAAACACACACTCATGCACACATTAAAACCATTCACTTTCACCACTACAAATGCATTGAAAAAGTGGCTTCAATTTGCTAGATACAAAGTTACGTCCGAAATTCTAAACAAGTCTGTGTATGCAGTACGTATCACCTTCATAGGCATGTATAATGAAATGAAATAATAAGTACCTAATTCTAATCCCTGAACTAATTTGTAAAAAATATCATACTTAAGATCACCAACATGTATCATTTTATATCCTTATTACCTATAACTTCCTACTTACCTTCCTACCTACTGCAAAGCCACGACGAACGAGGCGTATAATTTTTGTGATATAAACGTCAACTCAGGTGTTTAAGTATTAATAATGAGAGCATAAACTTATAACACCACACCAATGGCGTTAAGGTTAATGAGAATTTATGTAAATAAATAACAGTTTTTATTCTTATTACCTACACACACTGAAATGGAACTGTCGCACGAATAAAATAAAGAATTTTAACAAAATAATCTGGACGAAGCAATAAAAACAGTACCCCAAGCATAAGCTTTTTTCGTACCGTTTCGACAACGTAAATTTCCACATCCCTCTCACACTACAGAGTTCATAGATAAGTATGACAGTGACAGCGTGTGTTCTCGATGACGTAACGATTCCATTGGAAGTTCCTGCTTACCCTACAGTACTTATAACTAGCAAGTTTACTGCGCTTAACAAACTTTACGAGACTTTTTATAGATGGCGAGTGTTATAAATGTCAAATAAAATCATAACAGTGTAGGTACCTACTTAAGAAGCACCTGCAGACGAGTTTATATTCACAAGTCAATGATAACAAAAATAAGGGTTAATTAAGTCAACATGCGTGTTTCGTGCTAACAAGCATTTCTTTTGTTTTAAATCAACAGACATGTTGAAAAATAATGGCGGCACGAGCTGCGCGTAGGCTGCTCACGCGCACGCGACACTTCCCTCTCACCTCGCGTCCCACGCGCCTCCACCGTGCAACGCGCCTAATTTATTTATACAAATTATTTTCTCATCACTAACTACTGTATTCATTTACAGTGATTTATGTTTGATGGACAATTTTAATATTTCGCTTTAACTTGGAGCTTTTACTTTTAGTGCATAATATGAACTACCTGACTATGGGTAGTTTGTAGCTTAGTTGGCAAAAACGCTGGATAGATCGGCGCGTGTCTCGGTCGGGCCTTGGATTAGTAGCCGCATTATAGCGAGAGCACTTTCTCCCGGTTGTTATTTTAACATATCTTGGCAGTCAATAAGTCAGAAGCCTGAAATATCCTGACGAGTGGTACGTTAGTAGTAGTCCCAATAGTTGGATCTCAGGGGCCAGATGCTGTTAATATGTAAATATCAGACTCTAGGTAATCCGCCTTGCGAGGTGGCCTCTATTCGCCCAGTCTGCCCGAGACAAACTCACGCACATTGCCTCGCCCGAGCATCATTTGCCTCGCTTTCAGCCAGTCTTTATATAATATCATGTAATATAATATAATATCGCCGGAAGAACACATCAACTATACGGTCCCACACTAAGCAACGCTAGTATTGTGGTTAACGTACAATGGATTGGGGGCGAATCCTATTACTTGGGTACAAACATTCGTGCTCATCACACAAAGCTTGTCCCTACCAGGATTTGAAGACGGGACCCTTGGTACATCTATTTATATATTTGCGATACTTACTTAACTGCTTTATCGGATCAACTCTGAAGTAATTAACATGGCTATTGGACGTAATCTGCATTATTTCAATGATGTATCTTCTCGTACAGGTGCCTAGTGTAATTCTGAAAAGACAAATCGCTTAGTCTGATTACATTTTGGCAAACACTGTTTACGGGTCAGCAAAGTAATGCCCTCGCCACGTAGTGAATACATTTCTCGGAACAAGCCCCATGTCTCGGGTGGTCCCTCGACGTTTTATAGTGGGTACTTAATATGTCAAAGTGTTATAGCGGCCGTTGTTTTTGGACACGTTTATAAAGTATCGCAACATTTAATTGTGTTTATAAATGTTAATACAATTTCATAAGTGATCGTATACCTGTCGGATTTATTGGAAATGTATAGGTATAGGTACCTGAATTCTTGCTTTTTCGAATGATTTTATTTTTTTTGTAATATGTTTAATAAGATGTAATTTGTCTGAGGATCCGGTCTGAGTTATTTCAGATTGTAACCTACTAAAATATATTTACTATTATTTCCTTGATGTAATACTGTAAAAGATTTTTCGTAACGTAGATATGGTTAATTTCTAAGAAAATCTTTATTAAATTATAAGCAACTAGCTGTCCCCGCGAACTTCGTACCGCCTCAGAATTAAATTGATAAAAAAATGGATTATGTTTGTTATTATTTGTTTGTGTTTTTTCCCTTGTTTTAATAGTTAATCTGCTAATCGGGGCGGATTAAAAAAAAATATCACCAGATCGGCTGACCCGTTCTGGAGTTATAAATGGTATAAAGCTTAGACGATTTTGTTTTGTAGTAGGAAGATATACTAATTCACGCTCTTTATGACTTATTGTAGTAACGTCACATGCCTTCTTAGCACTGTTTCGTTTGTCCTAATCGGAGACTAAGAATGTAATAACAGACCGTTCAACTAAATTCAGCTTTTAATTCTATTTTTTTCATTAAATATGCCTATCACAACTAAAACACAATAAACTAATAGGTAAGTACGTAGGTCATACTATCAATAAATAACTTATTACTTTCCTAATAAAATACTTACCTACCTAGTCGCAATTGCTTTATTCATGAATAATTGAATCTAATAACGAAATAGGTTGTGGTAGATGATTATATAAATGATAACTGCCAAATTCTATTTTAAATGAAGCTTATTCGTATAATGTTTAATTCTCTTACAAACAAGAGTGGTCAGATAATATAATTATTTATTTTGATAATAACATCTTATTATAACTATGAAAGACGAGTACTTATACAAACAAACTCCAAAGATAATCCTATCTATCATCGCAAATAATTGTTTACAAAAGGAATAATAAATAAATTGTGAAATGGACACAAATATCAGATATCAGTAACTGAATAACTAACTATAAACATCGGCTTGTTAAGGAATATAACTACAATAGCTTAAATAGAAATATCAGATATCGTCAACAAAACTAACTATTATAAACATCGGTTTATTAATTATAAGAACTACATATATTGCCCACATAAAATATCAGATATCTACAACAATACCGAGTAATATGAACATCAGCTTATTAATTATTAGAACTACAAATATTGCCCACATAAAAATATCAGATATCTACAACAAACCAAGTATTATGAACACCGGCTGCCCACTAATGCAGCTAATGCTATAAGTGAAAACCTACCTATTTAAAAAAAAATGTTTTTGTAACGTTTTGTTGGCAGAGAATTTAAAGATTATCCGCGACCCACGTTAATTAAGAAAATCCCTTCAGGTGGAAAAATTATAAATAAAATTTGTATATTTCGTAACACCCTTTTATCGGCGCAATATTTGGATATATTTATTTAGGTATTTATACTTATAGCCGATGAGCTATGAGCCCTCTAGAATACCGTACCATACTTCTATAGTCTATAAGTTCTAAGCTTCGTTAAAATCTGCTAAACGTTTTTACATGTAGGCTGACATACATAGAGTAAGAATCGCACTCTACCTCATAATTAATAAATTTTATTGTCGCCATAAAGTGCGTTCTGTGCTCTAATTATTTATATATGAAGTGCATATTTTCGTTTCATAACATTTTAAAAATAAATTATGACTTCAATAATGAGTTCGCAGAAGTTGTTCCGAACTAATCTATCAATGGGATGATTAATGCCGCTTAACCGCAGAATATGACACAAGACGTGATCACGATTTCTCATTTTAGTTCGCAGAATAAGTACCTATTATTTTTTGGCAAATTAGGGTAACAATAATTTAAAGGTAAGAAGTAGATAAAAATAGATTTTAGTATCTAAATTTACTCACGACGCAGACGTGTGTGTTATACGCATGTCTACCCACCTCTTCTTTTGAACCAGGCGTCAACGTCAACGGAACAAATATCAAAATCTTCACATGAACAGTCATGAAGAAAGAATATAAACTTATCCAAGTAGATACGTACTCTTTCCATCAAATCATATTTTTTCAAGCCAATTATCACGTGGGCGAGTATCAATTTAACAGACGAATAGATTTCACGTATGCCCATTGCTCGTCAACTAAATAGGTACCGTCAAAATTATCATCCTAATTAACGATTCTGTTGAAAGGTAAAAATAGATAAAAGAAAATTCTCTGATAGATATGTAATGGTTGAGTTGTTATATCACGGATTCGAATGTCGCATCTTTTTTGACAGGAAGCCCGTCTATCGTAAATTAATCGACACGGGTCTCAGAAACACCAAATTACGGGACCGGTTTGGCGTGTGCTGGTGTCGGCTGAGTGCGCGCGCGCGGCCCGGCCGGTGACCCGCCGGAAATGCTTGCGCGCGACATCCATAGAGAAACTTGCCACGTTTTTCTTAACATTCAAATTATCGACGTAATGGCGCTTTGTGCTTTCCTTAATTGGGGCCTTATGTGTATACTTAGAATGGAAAATAGGTACTTGTGTATCTATTTTATACACAAAGAGCTGTAAGATTGCTAATTTTATCTTGATCTATATAGAGGTGGTATATCTTCCCTATTGAAATTAGGATGTTTTTTAATTTCAATGGCCTCGCGTATCATCCATGGTCGGAATCAGTGTTCTTTTGCGAGGATTTGTGGTTTCTCAAATCTAATATAATGGCGGGTGCGATCCTGTACATGTTCACAGATTGCAGACATCGTGGAGCGCCGGAGTTTCACATCAGCTATGTGTTGCCCAGGTTTTTATTGATCTTTTAGTTTGCCCTATGTAAAATAGGTTTTCTTTCAATGTGTAGTATTCGCGTGAATATAAGAAACCAAAATTGTTTGATAAGTCCTAAGAAGATTTGCAGCCCCATTATGTCTTATAAAATGTATTTATAACTCAGTTCTAGCCGCGATAAGATTTTATTTTCCGAATCCCACACGTGATAGGGTTTAAGTTAATTCGTTCATTGTGTTCTTGCCCTTCAATCTTGAACAAACTTAGTAGGTAACATATGAGTTATAAAGTCAAACGCCATTATTCACGTGTCGCAAGTGCTGTTATATGTGAAAAGCCAAAAGCTACGGCTTCCTTCCGGCCGCCCACGCGCTGCCCACGCGTGGCCATCGCCCACGCCGCGATATAATATCAATCAATTCAGCTAAATCCACTTCTATGATAATACGATCAAGTTTGTATATCGCTGTTGCAACGTACTTAAGGGCAAGGTAAAACATTCACTTTGAGACGGTTTTGTTTTAATTTTTCCATTTTATACATCGTCGTTGTAAAATATTATTGAACTTTGTAATGCGTAGAATAGACTGCACGGCAACAATGACTTAGTTTGAAGTGTATGAGTGTATAGTACAGTTGGTATTTTTGAATTTGGAATTTTAATTTTGTGGCACTAAATATTATTTATGCGGTTCTCTGACTGTATCCAATACTTAGAGATCTATATTTATAATGATGCCACTACTCAAGGTCAGTAGCACTGTCGGCCCCTTAAGAGTTCTATTCAGTTTCACGAAGTTTGTTGTTTGTATTATATATATATAGATTATTACGTAACAACATATGTTTTCGTTCAACTTGACTTTGTGCCGCAACACATGCACACGAGAATTGCAGGAAGTAGCGTTTACTGAAACCAACATAATATTCTGTTTACAAGTTTACGTTTAACTTGACATTGTGTCTCAACTTTGATTTCATGGTACTTATTGCATGTGAGAATTGTACGGAAAAAGGCTGCAATACTTGCTAGCTTTTTAAGGGCTATTTTATGTTGCTCTCTATTCGAGACATCGTCACTTTTTTTATAAACATTTTTATAGCTATGTAAATGAGGACAAACTATATAATTATCCATCATAATACTTTTTCAAAGCAGCGTACAATAAAGCCATGCAATTATTAGTTTAGACATATAAAGAGTATTTATTCATATTTATAATCCATGTAGATAATAGTCTTGAGAGAAGGTAACGGTATTTACTTATGTTAAAAATGACTCTACTGTAATAGATAGGTATTAACTTCAATATTATTTCCTAATGCACTTTTTTTATTCATTCTAAGCTCTTAGTAGAGTTGTACATTAGGAAGATTAGCAGTTAGATTTACTACTTATATGATACATGCAGAATACCTAATATTGATCAAGTTGTGCGCAGGGCCTAAGAGAGTTGCTAATCCAGTCATCGCCAAATACACCGCGGCCCGTTTCTATGGCCGAGATAACTGCGCGCGCGACGTCATGGTTAAATCTGTCGAAGGCTAACTGGAGGCGTTAGCGGTGCCGAAGCAATTAAATATATTAATTATTTCCTTTCCAATTTGCCTGAATACATTTAATGTTCATAGTTTTGTAGAGTTATAGGAATCGTGTACATCCAAGCAGATAGCGGTCGTTAATACATACCTACTTGATTAATGACAGATTAATTTAAGGAACATTAATAATATAAGTGAAGACGAGTGATGTTCATTCAACGGTATCTATTATTTATATTCCGTGAGGGAATGTCAAAATATTGTGTGGCTTACCAAAATCCATTAGGCTCCCCTGGTTAAGTTCGTAGCCTAGTTTGTGAAATCGTTCTGTAAACGAACGCATGTCTCGATCGCAACTCGGTGGGTGACCGTCCTGACCTACTTTGTGCTTCGGAGGAGACGTGAAGCGGTAGTTGTAGTGGTACCGGTAGTAGCCAGTCCAGTTCGTTATTCTGAATACATTCCGTCGTTACCGGCAGTCACAAGCTGAAAAAAATTTACACTTACTTACCGTTAGGTAACTAATAGTGCCACTTGGGTCTCGTAGATGGAAATTACTCTGTGTTAATATTAACGGTATGAAGCCAAAATAATATGACTGAAAATGGCTGGGAAGAAGATGATTAGGCTCCCCTGACACGGGTAGACAGATATAATGGGACCGTAGCGTGTCCACTCTTTTATTGCTTACCTTTGTATAACCAACGAAAGGGAAATACAAAAAGGAAATAGCTAATACTCAATAACAAACAGTACCGCGTTACTTTGAGTGGTTTTAGATGGAGACGATATCTATATTATAAAATCAGATAAATCAATCAGTAGTATGTCAACATTTCTAGTTAGGTACCCCAGGCGGGGGATTCTCGTAATTTGAAATTACCCTTTGTGTTAGTTTTGTATCAGTTAGCTTCAAAGTGAGTGTGTCGTCACTGCCATAATCATTTGTTGACATTCACACGCTCACTTCTGCGACGGTTCGATTGTCCACCTCGTATCGCAACAGACAATATTCAATCTCCCATCTAAAGGTTAGGATGCAAACGCAACCTGTTTGTGTGTCAATGTGTGTTGACATTCTCGATTAGCAAGGTTTGATGTGGCAGCGGCGGTCGCTCGGCCGTGACACGAGCCGTCGTGCGTACGCCACAAATTCGCCGTTCATTGATAAAAAGCGACGCCCACTCGCGGCGCGGAGGCTCCATTCACCGGCGCCTCTGGTTGCGCAATGCGCAAGCGTGGCCCTCTGCACCGCTCCCCCGGCGCCCGCACACCCGCCGAGACCTTCATTCAAGCACCGACTTCACCGCAGTTGTCGCACCGTTTCACTAAAAGATGCAAATTGTCGAAACTCGCACCGTAACGTAGACGCCATGTATGTTTACCTACCTTTTCCCATTTATTTTCGTCGGCCTGGATTTCTGCTTACCAGATTTTTAAACTCGTACTTATCAAAACTATTGACGGCTGATCAATACAACATTAATAAATAATGCAGCCTTTCTGATGATAGAATACCTTGTAAAATGTATCCCATGCTGTCGCTTTCAAAGGGAATATCTATTAAATAATAAAATTGGTCCGATGTATGATTTATTTTGGGATATTCTAGTAATTGCCGATATGAATTTTTAACTAATGGATACATATTCCTTTGAATAATGCGACCAAATAAACTTCTATGATAAGATGTGTAAATACGTATAGTTCATAAATGTACTTAAATTTGGCTAGGTACCTACCGAAGGCTTGTTTTTTACCAGTTGAGCTTCTTTCTGCTCCAAAACCTGCTCTACCTCAATTCAAGTCCATTATAAAGCATAGAGTAGCCTCAAAATATCTGTACAGATCTAGTTTAATTTAAACACGATTTTATCGACATTACATGGCGAACGTTAAAGAGCACCATAAACGAGCGAAGGAATCTCGATTAAGATTATCGGTTTACATATCGTAATATGATCTTCGGATACACAGTAGAAGTCAGTTCGCTATCACATGAACGTCTTCGGGAGTTATACTCGTACCACGGGCATTAATCTACCGTATTTTTTACGGATTTACATTGAATTTTAATGAATAATCCGATCTTATTGCTGGGTTTAGTTGCGGTGACTTGCTTGCCAGTAATTAATGAAGATTGGTGTTGAGTAATCTTTAAAAATCTTTTACTATTTAAGTCTTATAATGAGGAGGCATGTGGCAATCTGTTTACCGTCTATAAATGACAAGCTAAATGTTTGATAGATTCCTGACATATTTTTAGTGAATTTGTTTATTTATCATTGTAGGCTTTGGAATGTTGTATGTGCATATTATGGCTTTAAGATATACATTTTATATTATAAAGGTATACACTGTAGCTTCGAGATACATATGGTCTACTGCACAGCATATACAGTTGTGTTGTGTTGTTGTGTGGTCAAACGCATAAGTAGAATATTTATTGTTTTTTATACTTTTCCTAAGAATAAATACTATTTGTCTTAATAGGATCGCATTTAAAAAAGGAGTTTTATAATAACATGAGCTACATATATACACACACACATATACATCTATATGATAATTCTTACATAAATTAGGTACTAAATCTACATTTATATGATGCCAAAGGTTAAATAATGTCATTAGATAATTAAATTTACTTTATTTCTCTAACCTGTTTCACTTCGAAATACAAGAAAGAAACATTTCTTACAGGCTATCTAAAATTAAAATGCTTATCGATAATTCAAATTCAAATTCACAAATTTTGGAAAAAAAATATTAATGAAGATGGTATATAATATCATCGGTTATTATTTTTCGTTCGCATTTACCGAGGTTTCCTATTTGGGATAGAAATACCACCGTCAAAACGAGTAATAGGTATTTCATAGCAAACAATATATAATGATGATATAATTTACACTTGCCATGTTTCTCCCAAAATAGTTATATTCTATAAAATAATAAAGCTTATATTTACTTAACTCCCACAAGTAGACGTCGACGCCGAGCTGAAACGCGCTAAGTAGATTGATCGATAAATCGCATTACGTACCCTAAATGCAGGTGAACGTACCAGAGCCAGTTCCCAGTTAATCAAGAATACATTTAAATTCATTAAAAAGCATTAAAACTTTCCTCCGGCCCGATACTGATTCAATAAAACGTCGCGCTAAGTGGCCATGCAGTACCTAAATAGCGGTACCTACCTGATTATGTTGTGCGACGAGTGTCGGCTGATCGAACTGTAATTAAGCTGTACGAAAGTATTCAATGTAATATTGGTCATAATATTTGTTTAGATTCGTCCACGATGCCCATTTTTTGTATCCTGCGGGAATCTCCTGATTACCTGTGAAAACATTTACGAGACGTAAATACTTAATCAATATTCTATCCGATTTCTCGCAATGGTTGTGTTGTATTCGATTTAGAGTATCTATATAATGCATATAAACTAATAATCCCACCGTGCCTAATCAAGAATTAGATTCCACTTAAGCAGAACCATTAATTTTTATGTCGAATTTGCATTGAATTATTTAAATTAGCTGACCTATAATAAAATAATTTCAGCATTTATTTCTTGGTTTTATGTTGAAGAGAATAGCAAATGACCCGTGGTGTAATAATTAAGGAATCCCATTTGGACATAATATCGGATATATAATAAACAAAATTGTATAAGTTGAAAGATGTAAGTCTTTAATATGAGATGTTTTCTAAATTCTCATAGGAGGACTCTATCGCCATCATACTAATATTGTTGCACCATATTTTCTCCCACTGGAACATGAAATTGCTACGAATACTTATTAGGGCTCCGGTGCCTTAATCTCTTATATATATAAAATAATATCGTGTTAGTTACACTATTTATTATTCAGGAACGGGTAGGCTGATTTTTATTATATATGTATTTTGAATTTGTGTCCGCCCCAAATAGCACAATAACTATTAAAACATGGGAAAAATCACAAAAAAATAATAATATAGATAATTCATTTCTCTTATAATTTTGATTCGGAAGCGATACGAGGTTCGCCAGGTCAGCTAGTTTTATATAAATTGTTAGTTATTTCAAAAACAAAGTTTGGGTTCTTACAAATTGTTGCGAGATCACAGCTGGTTGTCAAGACATCATTTTGTTCATATACCGCTCGCCATACTACATAAAGTTTTTTAATAAAGTGATTGTTGACGAAGTCTCCGAGTCAGGGCTAAACTCAAGCGATCGCGGCGCCTCAGAAATTACACCTGGAGGTGATCATTAATATCGCGTTAACGTCTGATTTAAAATTTCACGACTCATATCCAAACGGTAAATTGACGTTTAGTAAACCGGCTAAACATAGTGTCGAATTTTGGATTAGTATTCTAGTACATGACACTAAAGATAGCTGCGTTTTAATTGTAAGATATATCGATGGCAGGAAGTGAGAGGTTGATGGTGCAAATGAAAGACAATATGGCTGTATTGGCAAATAATGCGTCTGTTTTGTTAGGCGCGTGCGGCGAGCGGGGGCGTGCGGCATGAATGGATGCGCGTGATTCACTGCGGTCCATTCATAACCGACGATCGCGGCGCGTGCGCATCACACACCGAGAATCAATTCAATGCCACTTTATACCATACTGCAATATGGTCGCAAACTTTAATTGAATAACACGAACTAAATACGTAGACACGTAACAGTATACAAACGTGGAAAAGACTTACATAGGGATGGAGTTTGAGATTTCAGCCTATAACATTTTAAACATTTTAAACACGTTATTTTACACCGATTTTTAAATATTTATTATGATACATTCCGTTTGAAATTACAGCTTAATTTATGTTACTTTTCATACTGAGCAGGATTAAGATACTTATTGGAGAATAGTTTTCGCTAAGTGTAAACGGTCTTCAATGCTGACGGTCAGTAACGTAACCTCAATATAATACAGCTGGTTCGACTCGAAGGCAAAAGGTTATGAGATTTCCACCCATAGATTTGCTGATAGCTTTAACCGGACGGGTAATTGTTTGGTGAACAGGCTATTAATTTTATATAATGGCTTCAAGTCCACATTTAAGTTACCTAACGAAAATTATGGTTACGGGCCCCGATGTGAGACGCCATTGAAATAAAAAAGTTCTTTTCAATGAGGATATATGAGTTATAGGTATAAAACTAGTACCTGTATATAGAATATTATATTGGTTGAATTCCATTTGATGTAGTTTTTTTTTATAACAGCTTGAATAGAATTAAAGTTAAATTGAGGTAAAAAATGTTTGCATTTAAATATAAAATTTACTGATGCTTCGGTTCATTAAAATAAGCGTTTATTTGAACAAAAAGACTTCAAAAAATTCGTAAATCAATCTTCCACCATTGACAAAGCATACAACAAGATTAACTCTACATATTTTTATGGTAGCGACAAACAATCAATTGTAATACATAATAAACAACAAGTGACTCCATAAACGATCGCAAATGCTTCGATAAATGTCAATTGTATCAGATATGTGACCAAACACGCCGCTACGTTCACAGAGCACAATTTGCATTTAAAACAATCACACTTAACACAAATGGAAAATGTCCCACAGAAATCAGCCTAACAAGGGCTGCCGTATGTAAAACGCAGTATGGATAAGGAACAGTTTAACAATAAATAAATAGTATAACGAGACGTACGAAGGTTTGCGGTTTATGTCTAGCTGCATACGGTTACTGCTAAGCCACAGTTGGAAGTATTTCGCAATGTTAACAAGATCCGATGTAATCTGTCTGTTGATAAAATCGTTCATTTATTCAACACCTGTTTGATTTAGCTGCATAGTGGATGTAGATATTCTTTATAACCTAGGTATATATAACAGGTATTCTTCTATGGTAAAGTGTGAAAACATTTTCGAAAAGTCTTTATTTTTATATATATACAACAAAGTCGTGTTAGGTCAGTTAAGGTTTGAATCAATCAATGATCTTTGATTTTTTTAATTTCTCTCCGCCCCGAATAGCAGATTAACTACCAAAAATTGCAAATTTCATTTTCTCATATATTTGATACTAAGGCTGTTCGAAGTTCACCGGGTCAGTTAAGTTTATGTATATATTCGCCATTAAAGTTTCATGAAAACAAGTATTGTATAGAGAATGGTTTCGTGTTCCTTCTCTGTCACACACGCACTGTGTTATAGCATTGACGACACGGCCCCGTAGGTCTATACGGTTTGTGTTTTTACTGATCGGAAACCTGAATTTGTTTGTATTTTTGTAAATTTTAAGAGATCTATCAAAATTGTTACAATCGTAAAGCATGAATTATTTGGGAATACAAAAAGATAAATCGTATGCAATAAAAATAGGCAACAACCCGAACAGTATAATTTACATGCTTTTTCTTCTTTCCGTTTAAAAAATGATGTTGCGTGAGCTGAAACCAGAAGCAAACTCAAACAAAAACATCTCTAGCTCAGTTTATAAGAAAACTTTTATTTAAAATGTTAGGCTTCTGGATTCACGGTATAAAATTTCATTAAGTGGCCACTTCCGCATGTGTGGAGGCGTCGCTGGTAGGTACCTATACGAGGTAATCTCTGATGGCCAAGTTCATATCTGTTTTCGGTCACGATCGCTCTGAAGGCTAGCCACACAATAAAGCTCTACAATTTACATCAAATTATTACCTACAGCTTGCACTGTTCCTTGTTCTCTTTATATATTTTTTTTTGTCGTAACTTCACTGGTGCCGACCGCATTATAATGTATGTTAATATAGGTATATTCAAGTATTTTTTAGGGATATTATAAAACGTGTTAATCCGCACTGAGACTGCGAGGTGGACTAAAACCTTAATCCCACTTACGTTGAAGGGCAGCATGCCTAGTATAATAGAAATAGGCTCGCCTCCAGGTATTACATAACCAAATACTCTCGATGAAATGTAGATGCACTAAGGTGCAGCTCCGCCTACCCCTTCTCGGATTAAAGGCGTGATGGTGTTTCAACAAATCGTTTAAAGGTGCCAAAATTATATCCTGTGATATCTTGAAACTTTTAAAAGAACATACTCACAAAATTATGGCTAATCAGCCTTCTGATACAAAATATCGGGTTCTCAAACGGTTGCTATGAGCGCACTTCTCAAACAAACACTACTTAGTTTCAACAATTAACTGCAATTTTAAAGCTTTCGTACACTTACAATGACATTACAAAGCTAAAGAGCTTTCCGAAGAAAGGTCTTCGGGCTTAACATTCGGAATAAGTAGCTACTTGTGGGTTGCTTTAGTAAAAGAGCAAATATCTTATCAATTACTCGAGCGGATGCAGTGAGTCCTCTTCCTGCCCTGATAAAGTAGATAAACCATTCATTTAAACTAACGGCCAATCTTATTTATGACTACTAACTCCCGCAACTTGTAAACCTAGACTTCGGTGTATTGCCTAACCCGGGGAACCATTGCATTTTCCCGAACAAAAACCAAGGACACCGGTCGAGAAATTTCAGATTTGGCTTCTGTATCAAAAATAATTTTCACGACGATATTTTTTATCTAAATAAGTTCTACTACTAATTTAAACTAATATTCATTGAATACAGTCTAATTATAAAGGGTGTAACAGGTATTTAATAAAATTGTATAAATAATTAATGCCGAAAATTGTGGGTTACAAATGTTGTAATTTTTAGCGCGCTATGTATCGTAAGCCACGCGATCACAACACAACACTCCGCGCGATACCCGACTCATGCGAGTGACGAGCGCGCTTGAGTTACATTGTACTGCGCACTACATTGCAGTGTTAAGTCTAAATTAGTAATTATGATTGGTTTATGTTAAATCACATTGCGATAGACTAATATTACAATTTGATGCTAAAATCAAATTTGAAAAAATGAAAAATAAAAAAGATCGATTGAATATTCCAACTCTGGAGGTCCAGAATCATGAGCTGAATCCATGGTATCAGTTTTCGTTGCGAAGCCACTACACCCTGTATGTAAAGGTATAGATGATCAACTCGTATGGATTGGTTTAACGCGTACACGTTACACGTCGTGCGACTGATACATAAAGTGCAGACCTCCATAAAGAAGTCCGTGCTGTCCTAGAGATGGTTATCGCGTAACGAGCCGTCGTCGCTAGTTCCCGACATGGTTCATTAAACTGTGCCATCTAATTGAATCTCTACGAGTTATATAAATATAGACACTAAAATAATTCATAAAATATAGCTCCAGTTATGAAGTTAAAAAAATGCAAGCGTTTTATTTTATACTCGGTTTACATGTGGATAGTTTATATCCGCAACTAACAAGTATATAGCAAGTGTCTTTGCGTAAACAGCTGGGCAAGTACAAAGAGTCAGAAAATGTCAGAAATGAATTATTGTATATGTTGTAGCTTATTCAGTTGCTACATTAAAAAAAAACTCCTACATAAAAATAATTCCAGGCTATAAATAGATATTAGAATTGGTCTAAAGTTCAATTTTAGCCTCTTTCATTTGTTAGCCACCTTGTATTTCTCTCTCGGTCTGTTCCCGCTGTTAATTCGTGTTATTTACACTTTATATTTTAGGTATAAATAAAAGTAGTATATACTTACTTATAAATTATGATTATAATAAGACGGTTACGCAAATATATCCACCGTTCACTTGAATTTTATAGATTTATCCGTGAGAGGACCACATGCATCGCTTACGAAGGAGAAATAAAATTACCATAAATCCTTTTTGGTCGTTGGTGTTGCAATGCGCATGCGATTGCAAATTATATTGCCAGTTTGACACTGATATTATCTGTTATGTTTATTGGTATTTAATTAAATCATAAACCCACTTAATTATCAATTATTGTTTTGGGGCACCAAACAAAGTTTCGTCACTGGTAATCAATATTCGTAAATATTACCGACGTTTAGGAAAAAAATACCCGTTATCAGTTCAATATTGCGAAATGCAGAAGCAGTGATAGCCAAGTTGGTAGAAGCAGTGATATTTGGTAGAACGCTTGCCTCGGTAACGAGGATCGCAGGTTCAAACCCCGGTTCGCACCTCTGGGATTTCTGGATTTCATGTGCGAATCTCATTTTCAACCATGATTATCACTTGCTAAACGGTGAAGGAAAACATCGTGAGGAAACCTGCATGTCTGAGAGAACCTCTCGAAAGATATGTGAAGTCCGCCAACGCGCACTGGGCCAGCGTGGTGGACTATGGCCTAATCCCCCTCGAATTGAGGGGAAGCCCGTGTCCAGCAGTGAGACATAAAAAAGGGCTGGTATTATTATTATTATTGTGAAATGACTTCGTAGTTAAAACGGCCACTCTATACGACCATGTTCAATGTAAGAATTAAAGTAGAGCGCGAAGTACTTACTCCTAGCATAGATCATAACGTAGTGAGTTTTATAAACAATAATAAATATCGCCGGACAAGCGTACCGATTGTATTGTCCCCAACTGAGCGACGCTTTTATTATGGTAGCGTACCGTACAATAGGTAGACCGGGCGGGAACTATACTACATAGTAACACTTAGACCTGGAATATTACGAAAAGATCGTTTCGGAAATGTTTCAGCCGGGAATCGAACCCGCGTTCTACAAAAACTACAGGCGGTTGTCACAAAGTTATATTCAATACACTAATAGTGGATCTCAATTTTAATTACTGCTAGTATGTATTGTAGACGACATTGAAAAGCGACAAGTTTGTGCGGGTTTTATCACTTTTACTTTTTACACTGAAAAAACTAATTATCAAACAGTTTTGGCTATTTCCAAAATAACTTACAATTTGTTAAAATTAACTGAAATTTTATTAAATTTACAAAACTAAGTTATAGTAGCAATCCATGGTTCGCATGTCACAATATTTGTGTAACTAGTAGTCAAAGTTTTGTTAAATGCAAGTATTTTCTACCTTTGCTTTAATTTGTATTATTCGTGAGTTTACAAGAACAAACTAAATATTTAATATATCCTGAAACAGGCATAGCAAAAAGACTAACAATTCTATATTATGGAAATGTTTGGCAAGACCCTCGTAAAATAGGTATTACGTAGATTTATGAAATGCTCTGTAGAGCAACAAGTGTCACAGGTTTGAATGAAAAGTGTGTTAGTGGTTGCTACGTGCTATGTTGCGTGAATTGTTATAAAACGGGTGTTGCGTACGCCCACCTTTTGGACTTGTGAATGGAGCTCGGCCGACCTGAAAACTCCTAGAGTTGCCATACGAAACGCTATGTTGCAGGCGCGCCTCTCGTCAAGAAAATGCTTGGACGCGGTGTATCTTGTAACTGCACTTTTATTTAACCTTTGATTACATTAAGTATACATAAGATATATTTTGTGTAAATGCTTGAATAATTTAAAAAAAAAATTGCAGAGCAGAAGTATATCATTTTTGACGAAATCAAGTTTTAGGTGGACATATTTTCAGATAGTAATCCACAATCTCTTAAATGTAGAGAATTGGTAACATTGGCCGGCGTACCCAGCTTGCAATAGCACTCGCCTACGTGCAAATTTGGAGGTCGTCAACTTTCATTCATAGGCACGACAAACACATTTGCAAGCAACACGAAAAATACCTGCGCAATCTAATCGCAATCGAAGTAATCTGAACTTCTTTTACGCAAGATTGGTCGTGTCTTCTTTTTAACGTTTTGAATATCAAGTTCTGTTAAAAAATAATTGCGTATAAGTAGGTAATATGTCTTATTGATTGCCTAGTATCCTTGAAACCGGGGATCGACTCGTACCTTTGAGTAGTTCAGGAATTGGCGATTCCAGTTAGAGCTCCGATTTGAATGTCACCAATCGAATACACCAATAATATTATATACCGTTGAAGCACTTACGCACCAACGTTCATATAATGCATATTAAGATTTTGGATAGAATAGAATAATAATATTTTATGTTTTATTATTAGCGCACCCGTCCTGTACTATAAGTGGAATACCATTATTGATTTCTTATATTTACGCGAATACTACAGTTTTATTTCAATGGAATACCATTGCTCATATTCGATTAGTGATATTCAAATTGGTGCTCTAAATGGAATGTCCCAGAAATTTAGTTCTACCCACATTTTCAACTACGATCATAGATAAACAAACTGTTTAGTAGGACATGATGTGGAAGCCTGTTATAGGATATGTGAAGCCTGCAATTTTCGCGTTTAGTGTAAACTCTTTCATTGTTTAACTTTTTTACGCCCGTTCTAAGTACTGTTTATTCATACAATTTGTAAATCTTAAAATATACAGGAAACACGACATAAATGAGCATGTGTCAAGTCAATACAAACATTAAAATGGTGTATGTTTTAACACTTGGTCGTTTATTTCCTATTTTGCGCACTTTAAATGCAACTGTATTTTTAATTATGCGGCAATTCCAGGTAATGAACCTGTAATCTATGCAATAAAAATAATATAGGTACCATTATAATTAAACGAGTAGCTCAATTAAATATGTAACCGGAATGGCGGGCGTTGTATCATAGGCTGTCGCCAGAAATCGTACATTATAAATTGATAAAAAAACAACCATTGAAACGAGCATCTATTAAACGGTTTAAATCATCCAACCCGACAACTTTAGCTCGTCTATGGCGTCCAAAATATTCCCCTCGTTCATTGACACGTGCCAAACCTGTTCTTGGTTCGAGTTTTTCTGAATGGTTGCTTCCTTTGTGAGAGTAAACATATTCAAATGTTGCGATTAATTCATAGCTAGATAGTGCTATGCTTTTATGAATGGAAGCCGGGTGCATTGGTGTGGGTGCGCGGCCGTGTCCGAACCACTCTCACACATGCACACAGATTTGCATACCGGGCCGAGCGAGCCACGTGCTGCCTTCGTTCCAAGCACAGTTACCTCTTCAATATTCGAGTTAATTTTAAATGTAAATGATATTTGAAAGTCAACAGTTTATAATGCACTCAGGAAATGAGATCTTTCAATGTTTGCAAGCTGATTCCCTTCCGCGTGCGTGTTAGCGAGGCAACGGTTCTGTTCAGGAACCGTTCCGTGGCGCGTGCGCCGCCAATTCATCTTAGACAGGATGTTACTACAAATTACATAAATGTTACCTAAGTATTTATTCTATTTCTAATAAGTACCTAATATACTAGTTTTCTTTTTGTCTTGATATAGTAATCATAAAGGCAAACTACCTACCAATACCTATCAAGATTGTTTTCCATGTCCGTCATAACTATAGAAAAACAGACACACCTGTGAACCGCTTATTCATTTTGAGGTGCTGTATACTAACCGGTAAAACGGTTGTTGTTCAAGCTCCCAGCAAACAAATCATTTAAGTAGGTACAAATAAGCAAAGCAAATTGAATCTTTGCGATATCAGATCGGCTCGGATTGGCCGGTTTAATAGTTCGTTAGGCACACAAGTCATTAAAGCATATCGCGGTACATTGTGGTCGGACACAAAGGACGAATGTTCGCTGGCACAAATACATCTTGTTAGCATGATTTACCGTGAAGACCACGGCTATTCTCTATACTCGATATACATGATTCTCTCGTCCTCTGTATTCTGTAGGTATATTCGTTTTTTGTTCTTTTAAAGATGTGTGTTGATAGCAGTGGTAGCCAAGTTGGTAGGATGCTCGCCTTGGAATAGAGGTGCGCAGGTTCAAACCCCGGCTCGCACCTTTGAGGTATTCGGATTTTCATGTGCGCATCTCATTTTCAATAATGATTATCACTTGCTGTACGGTGAAGGCAAACATCGTGAGGAAACCTGCACGTCTGTCGAAAGCCGTGTGAAGTTCACCATACGGCACTGGGACAGCGAAGTTAACTCGGGGACTACGGCCTAAATCCTACTCATATTTAGGGGAAGTGCCCGGTATAATGGAAATATAGGCTCCCCCTATTACATTGGGACTCAAATACCAGCGGCAAAACAATTACATATACAACAATATACAAACACAATACATTGCAATGCACCTCTGCCTACCTCTTCACGGATTACAGGTGTGATGGTGTGTGTTGAATAAAGAAAAGTCGGTAGTCGAAGATCCTTTTAAACGGCTCTATCTACTACAGCCAAGTAAAGTAAAAGTATTTAGAACGCACATTTATTTTATATTTCGTAATGTCATCTAGAATAGCAAAGATTTGTATTATTTATCTGCTTAGACATACATTTTATACCGTAAAGGCAATCGATACCTACGACTATATATATGTAATATGCCTATAGACAAGATTTCAACACAAGAGCCCTCGATGAGTAAAACACGAGTCATTTCCGGCGCTAAGACATCGACTGCACGGCAACGTTTGTGATGCAATCGAGAAGAATCGCTGCTAATAAATAATCGTCACTTATAAGCACTGTCTAGTATTGTTGTTTTTAAGTACAATTGTTTTTACCCGCCTGCGCGACAAAAAGAGGGTAATGTGTATATGTATGTGTATGTATGTATGTTCCTTTCGTCGAATCGATTTGTCTAAGTCGACAGTTATCAAAATTGAATTAAAAAGTTTATAGTTTTGTAAACATGTTTTATTTCTCTAATGTCGCCTGAAGCCATCCTCGCCTTAAACATCAGTATCATGAATATCATTATAATTAGAAGTATACGCGCAAAAAAATATGCAAATAAAATTTGAGTAGGACTGAAGTGACGAATTGCGTGCATCAAGATGGCATCGAGCTTAAATAATCACTTTCATAAACACTGAGTCACCCATAAACAAAACAAGGCTGCGATGCGCCCGCGCCGTGTTGGCGGACTGAAAATTATGTAACTACTTGCGCAAGCGTCGACCTCATCTCGGATTACCAAAATGTGGGTGATAATTAGTCGGCGCCCACTTTTTTGGCAATGTTTGTGCAAGTGTGAATAGAATAAACTGGTAATGATGGTTTTCGGATCAGCTTAATGGATAAGAAACACTGGCCTTACACGAGCTATCGCTATACTATAGTATTCCTACTACTAGCTAGCTATACCCATACTAGCTTGTTCACTATAGAATAGAGTCGCTGACTGCTGAACTAAGAACCAAGGAGCATTATTGAAGCCTGTCTAGTTGTAAATTTGAATAATTGAATTTCAAAATCATCAAGATAGTTAAATATATCTATAAAACTATACCATATTTACACTCTTCATGAAAACACAACAACCAAATCTCAAGATAGACGAGGTGATGGTTATGAGAGGGCCTCATCGCTACATGGGCATATCTTATTATGCAAATGTGTATAGTTGCCCACTATGTCGTTGTCACTATGCATTGTAACAGCACACGAGATATGCGTTAGTGGCCACTCGAGCGGTCGCGCCGGCGCCAACCTCGAAAGCCACGGACCATCCCAATTTTTCCGTTTCCATCTCATTAGTAGGTTGAATTCGATATAAAATTTATTCATACCAGTTTTATTATGTATTTATGCAAACTATGGGCAACCATTGAACTGGACTTAATCGCAGTGTCCAATCGTAATTGATTTCGCTGTCGAAATGTATGGCCGTCCAATGTATGTTCCTATTTCTTATTTGATTATACCAATTAAATGTGTACATTTCATTTGACATAAATTATCGAATAGCACGTGCGGCAATCTTCACAATAAAATATATTCCTTTATTATAGTGTACCTTTATACATTCTAAGCATAGACGTAATAGGGGGTCAGATTTGTTTTTGTGATTTTAAGAACACGATCGTAGGGTAATCTCTACGGAGACAAATGTATTTTTACTGAGCAACTTTGCAATGTGACTTTACTCACTACACTATATCGATATTGGTCTCGAAGGTATTATGAATAGCCTACGGTTATATTTAAACAAACATTTGGTCATGAACTAATATTCAAAACAAGGGTTCGTTAATTTTTACGAGCCAACCGCCACCAGACAGTTCAATCAAACCTGTCGGACACAAATAGCTACTCTTTCGACGGAAGCTTAACACTTTTGAAAGACAAACAAGTGATTTATACGGCAGAAGCATGGAGGGTCGAGTAGCGATGTATTGGGCCGGCTCATCGGCCGTGGGCGGCTAACGGGAACCTTGGCGCCAGTCGTTTGTTACTGCCGCATGCTGGTGCTATACCTCTCCGCAATAGCGGGCTGAGTTGCCAGCTATTTGCGATATTCTCCGGTGAAAGGGGTAGATTTGGTATTTTTATTTCATTTACATTATTGTTTATAAGCGTTTCAATCTAATGAAAATGGCATAGAGAGCGGAATTCATTGCTTCTTTTTTCTTTGAATAAGATATGCCGTCACCCTATCTTTCGAGATCATATACCCATAAGTTATATTTATATGATAAATTATGTTATATAAACATGGTCCTATCTATCTATGGTCCTAGTTCATATCATAATTATGATCGGTAGCTACAAACATTCTTGATATATCATCAGTAATATCCTGGGAGTCATCAAAAACCGTTTATGAACTAATTGTGTTATATATTAATTGTCATATAAAGTGTAACAATAACAGTTTAAAATATTATAACAGGGCCAATAGTAGGATATAGAGATAATATACCCAAAGGAATGAATAAAATGATTACACGTTAAAAAATGACACCCTGTACTGAGCGCATGGCCAAACGCTACAGGTTCACCTTGTTTAATTTTTTTTTTTGTTTTTATTACATTATAGGCAAGTATTTGATCTCGATCTCACCTGATGGTAAGTGACGATGAGATCTACGATGGAGCATACTTGCCTAGGTAGGAAGGCGGCAGTAGATAGAGACGCTACATTCACTAGGCACATGCAGCTCACCTGATCTGACCCGCCATCCATGAATGGCAGCACCGAACATCATGCCGGAACACGGCTAGGCCGCTTGGCGACATGGCTTTGTTCAGTGGGTGGTGACTAGCCATGGCCGAAGCCTACCACCAGTAGAGTTGTCACCTAGTTGGCACCACCCAGGGTCACGTGTAGGGTATCTCGAGGGTACTTAATTCTCCTACGGACGAAGGTGACTCGACCCCAACGAAGGTGACTCGACCCCACGAAGGTGACTCGACCCCAAAAAAAGTTAAAAAAAAAAAAGTCAAACATAATTTACACAAATATTTTATCCATCAACGTGATCCATATAACTTACTGATTCATCTGTTGACATATTTAACACTATTTTTGTTACAACTTATATAAATTATTCAAGAGGTGCTGGCAACACAATGTTCCTTTGGTGGCCGCCCAGTGCTGATTCAACTCAGCAGGATGCACAATGAGCCTCTCAACTTTAGAACAATCAGTACATATATCATAAGATACCGGCACATAGGTATAGCCACAGATTAATGGTTTCAAACTGGATTATTGTAGCTTATGATATTTAAAACACTTATATAATCGATCGTAAATATTTCTTAAGATAACTTGTTGAAATTGAATTCCCATTGTCGTTTAATATTTATTGCAGTGTGATTTTTGATAGAAATATACCCACCATGACGATATCTCAATGACATTTTGTACTGATTTGACTCTTGACGCCGGACTCTGGGAGATGGTGCGATAGTAAGATATAATTGTTCCTTAATCACATTCATAGATTAATTCGTTTCCGTCCGCCCACTTATTGGCATTTTGGTACTGCGGGTGGCAGGAAACGTAGCTACGCAGTGTGCTTTTCTGGCCGGGTGACTAATACCTAATCGGATATGTGTGTTTTACATAAAGCTGCTGTATTTCAGGATCGATAAGGTTTTTTTTCCCAATAAAATCGATTCATTTTTCTCCACATAATGATTACAATTGCGCTAAAGGAGCGTAGGTTCACGGCATGGTATACCCTTCATCAATCACCCTGTATACTTACGAGTATATTTAAAGGTTTTATATGGAAAACCTGGCCGAAGAAGATAATTTTGTTTGTGACAGCAATTCACATAAAAAATGTCACCCAAGAGGAAATCTTAGGTATGTTCTTTTTGTCATGGTCGGGTTGAGACGAAGACAAATTCTTGAGTACCCAGCCAGTTTTATGTGATTGCAACAATACCTCGACTACCGGATTGGCTTGGCGCAATTTATGAAATCAATCCCGTTGGGCCCCGGGTCGCGCGTGTTGATATATCGTCGGCGCCCACGCCGCGTCGCGATGAACCCGTCACTCGTACAATGTACGCTATAATGGTCGATTGTGATTACAAGTCCCACAACTTATTGCTCTTTATTGTGTTTCTACGTGTGTAGATTACATGGGTAGAGCTTTTACGATGTACATTTTAAGTAAGAGAAGGTTATTCGGGTAATGTTGGTACTAACCTAACATTGATGGTGTGATTTCGCTGGTCTGATGTTTTTGACTCTTAGAAAGGACAGTAAGAGAGGGAGTGAGAGAATCAAAATGCTAACATATGAGGATAGTCGCGTAGTACTGACTGAACGTGTAGTCTCGCTGGGTGGGTCTGCCTTTCGCAGTGGGTATCTACTTAGCTCACCCGTTGCAAACGCGTGTGCTGCCTCACCCGAGCGTCATTTATCTTTTGCCTCACTGTCAGTCCGACTGTTTGCTTTACAGTCAGACAATACCCCGCGATATAGCTTTATCTGCCTGATGGGGAACGGAAAATGTACCAAATGGCCTTATCTCGGTATTGTTAAAGAGTTAATTCGCAAAAACATCAACTTCTACTATACACATCGCAATTTCAACCACACACACAAACACACTCACACACAGGATCGAGTGAAAATTAGCCTACAATACGACATGTTGTATTGCGATACGATGTGCTGTTCGTGTAATGAGCGGGGGCGTTACGTAAACAAAGAGTTGGGCGGACCAGCCACCGGGCGCCACCTCACATGGCCCCTCCCCCGCGACCCCCCGCCGCCCTCTCCCGCCACCTGCGCATGGGCACATTTTCGCAATCAACACGAAAATGGATAGCGAATGGTGCGAGACCTGACGTGGCGCGCATCAGTTCGGCTGGCGCCACCTTACATAAAGCTTTGTAATTAATATTAATAAAATTCGTCGTTGGTATGGCTTGCGGTTAGCAAAATGCAAAATTCTATTTGTGTTGTATTTTATATACCTATCTACCAAGTATAATTTATTGAAATGTTTTACATCGGAATTTTTGCATGCGGTCCACTAAATTTAACTTCTTACTAACTAAGAATATCAAATGCCATACCTACTTATGGCTTTTATCTAGCTTTTATCTCTTTTCTACATGTCTATGTAATAATATGTGAGACAAATAATACACAAACTGATCTCTCACATTTGTCCCAATAAACGTGTCTATTTCTATTTCTTTCTTATATCGCCTTACGAACACACCAACTGTACGGTCCAAAACTAAGCAACAGTTTGTATTAGGTATGTGTACCGTGTCGTACCGTATCATGGAATGGGGTAATCCCAGTAGGTATACCTACAATTATTTATATAGACATTAAACATATCAGGTACAAAATTCGTTCGTATTATATAATGTTTGGCCCTGCGGTGCCAATCGAGACGTCGCAGTCAGTAAGTATATAGACAATAAAGGAGTTTAGTTTCTACATTCACCTTAGATGAGGCTGAAAATGTGGAACGTATTGAATGGAAGCTTCCTAACTAGTCAACGGAAAGCGTAAATTGAGAGTCACAAAGTTACTATAATGATTGTAGGTGATAATATGGCACGCATCACTATTACTACCATTAGCACTATTATTTCCTGCCTTCGGTTGAGTTTGTATATTGAGCTATAATAGAAATGTGCCTCACTCACTAGCTTAATTTTTTTTTTAGGTTTCCAATTATAAGTTCTATATAAGCTTTCTTTAGCACTCTTTAGCCAGGTATAGGTACACTTGAAAGCTTTGTGAAAAAAATGGTATTTTGAAGTAATAATAAAATTATATTGTTTTCATTAAATGTGGTTATTTTAGAAAGTAGAACATAAAATAATTAATTAAAGTCACCACAAACAAAAACTTTAAACTAAAGCCTTTAGCGTGACGCGTTTACGAGTCACTTCCTCTCTTGAAGACATACGAAGGCACGGGCGCGGCACGTTCGTCTCCAACGCGCAGCTTAAAAGCTGTCCGAACGAGTAAAACGAACTGCCTCCATAAAAGGTTGCCGGATGAAATTGAAGAGGCAAACATTAATGATTTTCCTTCATTTACATTTCATATTAACAAAAAATATTCTTTAAAAGTCGACGCTAACTCGGCGACCACATATGGCGTCGATTCGCCGCCACCTACTAATTGTGAGCGACACTAGACAAATATATCTCCTTTTATGGTCGCGGCGAGTATTAACTACACTGATTGGTAAATAAACAGAATAAAGGATCTTAGGGCCGAGATGAATCAGCTCTCGATCGAGCCGTGATTAGAGGCGATTAGCATGCGCCCGGGCATACGAAGTGCGTCTAGCAGCGCTCGTGGGAGGTGGGAGGGCCTGCCCAGCTATTGTCTTACAACGCGTTATAGCATTATAATAGCGCTGCTATTGCACACTATTTATGTAAATCCGTTTGAGAATTCAATTTGTCTATTGTAATGTATTCATGGACGGATATTAGTATCTATGAGACAAAGTGACTCTCGTCAACAACCTGTCAACGAGCAGGGGTTTGGTATCGCTCCGTATAATTCCTTTCAAAACCAGGCAAAGGTGAGCAGCCGTTGCTGAGTTGGATTAATGGTTACTCTACTAGCACTTATTGATCTGATCCATATTTCAGTGCAATATTCCTATTTAATTTGCAACTAATCAGAATTATTATATTGTAGAAATCTATCTGTTACGAAAAATAATTTAAAATGCTGGTAACCATTTATGTGCCTCTATGTGTTTGTATTCACAAAAGGGAAACTCATCTCTCATAATCCGCTCATGTAGGGTAATTTTACATTAATCTCACTATTCTTACCACTAAACAAGTACTACAATTCTGATAGGTAAGCAATGCCCGTTTTCAATCACCATTAAATCTATATCATTTATAAGCTATTTATAACTCTACAAGGCGCTATTGTAGCAACCAGTTTAGGTCAAGGTACGCCGGTATCTATTTGCATTAGGGTTTGGTATTTATTAGCTCATTGCATTACTTGCATTACAAAGAACAAAAAAAATAAGCGAGTGAGTTGGCCGCTGCGCGTGCGCACTGTTACCAGCCGTTTTATTGGTGTCGGCGCCATCGACAACTTTCTCGTCCGACAGACAATAACGCTCAAATTAGAAACGAAAATGATTTTTATAACTCGCGTCTATAGCCGTAACAGTCGCGCGTCTCCAGCCCGATCTCGATTGTCTATTGCGTACATGTAAAATGTCGTAAATTCCGTGAGCGTACAGCCACTTAACGCGGGAGCGTTACTCAGAGTTACTCTGTTTGCTCGTTACGGCGTGGAGTAGGTACTTCTAACGAAGGCACCCAAAAACGTTCCCACAGTCGTCGATCACCGCGGTAAAAAAAACTACGAATTAACACGTCCGCCTGTTGTGTGTGTATGAAAACACTCGGTGGCCTCGCGAAGAGCCCTCGTGGTGACAGAGAGCTGTCGCTGGAGCCCAGGGCCTAGCCTGACGCCATCTCGCGCGTAAGATAGTTGTTCCAACTTTAATTTACTTCAATTTAAAATGCTCAAGATTATACGCGACATTTCAAGAGCTCTTTCTAATGACTGCTGATCTGTGAAGCACGCTTTCTGTTGTTCATGATGTTATTCTTGACAGTTTAAACAAAATATTACACCCAAACTTTATATTCAACAACAAACACCTTCCAGGCATACATGCTAACAGAGCATGATTTTAAAGAGTCTTAAGCAGGAAGAGTTGTATTAGAGTTGCTTAAAACGGATAACAAGAGTTCTCGCCTTCCGTAACAGTCGCGTAGTATCGAAAATCCCATTTCGTTAACACTTGCGCAAGAAGATAAGCACTTGATTCCTGTCTCGCCTCATACCATTCCTAAATCGGCCTGGAAATGTCTCATATATTACTTGTGGAATGTTATTCACGTATTGTTATATGTGTAAGGCAAACGGCGCGGTTCGTTACCGCGTTGTCGACACCGCGACAGTTACGTTGTACCACTAATGCCCTAAGCAAACACGAAGCGAAGTCCCTGTGTGAAACTCTGCCCTGTTCAGATCGGACGCACTCGTTAATGTCCAGTGTAAACTACACCTAATCTTTCACTTTGTGCCGCTTAGAGATAAATTAACAAAGAAATACTACACAAACATTAGCTATACTCAACATATTAGCGGGGGCTTTTGCTGATTGCGGGAATTTTTCCATGAATCTCTGTCAGTCATTAATTTGTGTTAGTATGCCGTGTGAAATGTGTTATTACCAACTAAGTCATACTTTGTACTGAAATCATAGCCAAACGTATTATTGACCGAAGCGATCGTCACTCTTGACCCTGAGAAAAGTTAAAGCAGGGTTGGCCAGAGTTCACTAGTATTATTCAAATAAATAAATACCGAAATGTCGTCGGCTTCTCACACTCAGTAGGTGATTAAATCAGAAATATTGCTTTGTTAATAATACTGTTTACTGTCACATGATAATATTTATCTTGCATCAAAAGAGCAATCTGATTTTTATAATTTTTGTCACCGTTTTACCTACGGAAATTGTATTATTGCAATAAGTGTATAATACCATCTGCGAGAAAGCGTCAGGTTATTCTTGCTCCGAAGAATACTAAACTTACTTCCTAGTTTCGTTTCTCGTTCTGATCTGATGAGAAGTGAGTTACAATTAATAGTGTTATGCAAGAAATCTATATCCAAAGCCAGAACAGACTAGTCTAGACTTTACTTTGCATCGCAATCAAGTAACAATAATTCCGGCGACATGTCGCAAGCGTCCAGGAGGTTCGAATAAATCAGCATTTGCCAGTGGATGGACTGTTTAATTATTGATTTATTGTGAGCAGTTCTGTATGCGGCGCCCCGGCTAATTGGTCCGCGAATGGTCGCGTGACATCGGCCCGGAGCTGGAATTATTCCGGCAAAATCGTCCAATATTGAACACAACACGACCGCGCATGACTTCGTTACGTTTATCTATTCGAAACTGGAAATATATTAGACTCCGAATGTCGTTAACTATTTGATTGCCGCTGTCTTGCGGCAATATTTTAAAGTATATTTTTGCAACTTTTGATTTTTCGCTATTTTTATATAAACGAGTGCATAAGAGTAAAGCCAGTGCCTAGTGCTTTTTTGACTGACATCAAAAAAGAAATAAGTTGTAAATTCGGTTCGATTTTTTTACCGGTTATATCTGGCACTTAGGAACCGATTTTGATTATTCTTTTTTGTTTGATAAGGGATAACTCCAGAGTTGTCCCATTTTCTTTTTAGCAATCAAATCCCATCTAAGCGTACAATAAACACTTAATAGTACTCTGAAAGAAAAAAACATGTGCCGATTAACTTAAAGTATTCTATAAAAAAAATAACTAACACATATTCCGCATTTATTGGAAAATCATCCTTCACAGGGGTGAAATGACCAATACCGCATAATAAAAAAATATTTCTAGTTTTTTAGGCATACAGATTTTTTTGTTTTGAAATCGCAAAAAAAAAATTAAAATTAATTATTAATTATCTTTTACATAATGCGTTAAATCGGATCTTAAAAAAAAATACATTAGCAGGTCAAGTTTGGGCATTTAGGTTAATTGTTTGGTCTATTCATGTGTCGTGTGCAAGGATGTTTGCTCGTCAAGTCACTCACTTCCGAAGGTGAGGGCCGTTACGTCAGTGTGCTCTGACTAAACAGAAACTGGTTCGGGCAGCGCGTTTCGCAGTGGGCAATGTAGTGAACTCCGGACACGGTAGAGCCGGTGAACCGTGTGCCATCGCTCCGCGGCGTGCGAGCAAATATGCGCGTGAGACACTTGTCAAATATTGAGGCGTTTGCACACGTAACATGACGATATTTGATAGACTCAAGCGACGTTTTGTAAAAGGAAGCTGGAACAAAAGACATTATTTACTAAATATTATTACGCAACATATTGCCATAGCAAAACACAGAACACCTTAGTAATGTATATCTTACACAATATTGCTTGATCAACCTATGTTTACAAATAAAATATTTTGATTCCGACAAACTCTACTTTGGGTGTGCAGTGTGCCAGAGTCAACCAATTCGATTATTTTCATATTCTCGCTTTTGGTGGAGTGCTATGAAGCCGTGTGCATGCATCGCCACAGCGGAAAACACACACTTGGCCGTCGTTTCAATATTTTAGTAGCGACAGGACAAACAGTACTGCTTTGTTGGAGGTCAGGCGTGTGTGAAGAGAGTTTCCATGTCACTCACGGTCTTGGTTACACATAACGCAGACGTGGACAAATAATTTTTGTTCTCCCATGATCACTATTAACTGGCCAGCAGTTGGTATGATTGTTTGTTGTTATGACAAGCCGTGGCTGTCGTATACGAGTTGAATCTACTAAGTGGTAGAGCAATGTTATGGTTTCGTTTTTTAATGGAATGAACGGGATGGCAAATTTTGAGGTTCATTCCACAATGTAGATTAGATGTAAATATTGGCATACTCGTACATCTAATGACTCTGGTGAGATAATTTTTCAATTTTCTAAAATTGTTGACGGTGGCGTTGCTGTGCTTTTTTATTTCCTCTAATATCTTATGATTCGTATAAACGTATGGCATTTTATTTTCCTCAATCTTACAATTCAATCTCCATTCGAACATTGTAAGTCGAGCTAGATAAAGTCTACTAAGCGATTTGTCGCATATTTAAGTAGTTCACAAAGGTAACGACGGGGTAGATATGTCCGAGCAATGCTTAAGCATCGAGCAACAGCTTTAGAGATAAGCTATCAACCGCCTCGTAGACATTATGAGGCACGATAAACATCACAATCGACTCGGTTGTCGATAAACAAATATTTTGAATCTGTTTACTACAAATTACGGACGATACCATCAAGATGTGGTCTCATTACACCAGGTACTGTTCCAAAAATATATAAATATATATATATTTATATTTATATATTTATATAAATATATATATATTTATATTTATATACGTTCGTCCAACCTTTTTTGTCCAACTATACCTAACATATCTACATACATGAAATCGGCTATATGATAATCTTTAATAACGATACTTGGGCGACGCTAATAAGTAGAATGTCCATTCTGTATGTAGGTGATCAATAGTATGCAATAAAGTGTAAACCTAAATTAATAGAACCTTTTATGTGTTGGTTCGTATCGATTATCATGCGGAAAACGTCCTCAAGTGTCACTGCGTATCGCTTAAATTGCCGGGTCTTAGGTTTGTACCAGTTTTATGTCCCGACGATAACACGGTATCTATATGTAAGTTATATTGTTGATAATAGTCACCGGTGCTGTAAAGAAACTTGAGCGTAAACAGCCAATAAATAAACGTGAAATTATGTTTCGGCCGAGTTATTATCACGTTTTGTGGTGTACATACAAGGCCATCAAGATACATTTTAGTCCACAGGTTTAGGTACGAATGGTTAAGTTCATTGGCCTGTTTTTGATGAAGGGCTTTTGTTGTATTAGATATAATGGGTCTCAAAATAAACGTTTATCTGGAATTCCGTCCGTTTAAAAACAAATCTAATGATAGTATTAACTATTTTATTTCCACACTATCTAATATCTACCTGTTAGAAAGCCGAGTCGTAACTCATTTATAATATTAACAATTTTGCATAGATAAACCAAAGGATAAGTCCTTCTCGAAAAGCTCTTCTTATCTCAACACCATAAATAATTGATATTTTAATGTCACAAATGATCTGTACGTAACTATGGAATACTGCTTTTGACTGAACACCTTATTTAAGATCTAACATTTGTTCAAATTTGAGCCATAACATATCACAATGTGGAGCGACAATTGCTTATAGAAAATATAGAGTTACGACGTTATAGATCTGGCAGTCCGACGCAACGTGTTTTTCAAGCGAGTGCCGTGCCTAGTCCATAAGTTATCGTATGTAATAAAATTAAATGTAACACATTTCTCTTTTTCATGTAATCTTCATAATTTATACACATTTTTAGTTCGCGACGTGTATCGGCGCCCGGGGCGGCGCGCGGCGCGCGGGCGCAGCCTGTTGCTCACTTTGTACGCGCTCAGTACCAACTTGTAGTATGTGTATCTTTCGGAATATCATTACATGAACATAAATTTATTTTCGACGTCCACAGTAACTTATGCTTGTTTGCGTTCAGCACTGAGAAGCGTTGATTACGATTGGAATCATTTACGCAATCTTTAGATATAGACTACATATTATTTTAAAGGGTATTAGCTGTTTATTGATTTATGATTCAATTGGTAAATTTGTAAAAAGTTTATTAGTTACTTAATTCAAATAGATAATAGAGTTGGGTGTGATATCGGTAGACTCAGTCTTATGGATGGATTGCTAACTCTATAATCTTGTTACAAACAGTCATAATTAACAAAGTGCGAAATTACACAATATCATATAGGTAGTTAATATGAATGATAATTCAACACTACAAGAATGTTGGCTATGAATAATGTAAGCCGACAAGAATATCTGATTCCATTCAGTAAAATTGCATAATACAATAATTAATATTAACATAATTGATCGCTGGCGCACTCCGGAGCGGACCAATTACTCGTCGTGTCCTCTAATATCTGCCTACACGATAATATACAGCACGCACTCATCGTTGCGCAACTCTGTATTAATACTTATGAGTTATTATTGTAGTAGCACCTGTGACAGATAAAGAAGCAGAAGGTTATGGTATAATGAAAATAGAGAAGATACCTAGATATGAGAAGTATGGTGACTATATAAAACTGATTAGGGCGTATTTAGGGCGAAAGGAAGACCTAAGAAAGCATGGATGGATGAAATGTAAACTTATATGTTCGAGGTCATAGTTCCATCTCACTCACAACTATGTAAGCTGCATGACATAAAACTATGATGATAGAGAAAACAATATACATTGCGCAAACCCCAAACGTAGGAAAATGCCGATGATGATGACATTATTATGTATGCTTCTATTAAAAGTCACTCATTTTAATTGAGAAAAGTATACAATAGTTTAAGGAGTAACACCAATTTATTTGATATCTTCCAAAACGTAATTAAGCTTTCTAATGTAATTAAAAGATATGCGCGGGCTTATTCGTAGAGCTGTTCCAAATTTTATAGAAGTCTTGCCAAGATACAGTTAATAGTTTTATTATTCCCAGCTCCAAATGTCAGTGAGTCAAGAGCTGCTTCTATTTGCCTCTCTCTTATAAAGTTGGTATGTATATCCTAATTTGCAAACTTGCTGCGCTCATATCTTACATTTTGGATCGAGTCAATTTAGTCACTGGAGTCGTGCAAAATGTTATAAATAAAAAAAAATATGCTTTTGGTCATCCTTAATCTGACTTCCAAAATATTATCAAAGTTTGAGAAAAATCTGATACTTCCAGAATAATGACGCCTGCTTCAATCGCCTGTTTTGTGTCATCAGATAATTTGTACAGAAATCTTCGCGGCATCTGGCAGCCCTATGAACACAGTATATATCCATCATCACTAATGTTGTCATGATTTATGCATCATTCGCATTCTACTTGCTCCTAGGGGACGTTAAAGTGAAAGGCACTAGAGCGCCTCCTGTAGCGCCCAAGCCTCTCCTTTCGTCAGGTGGTCACAAATAACGTAATAAATACTCGCTTATCGCAAATCAGCTCGTCTCACCGTAGGGCGATTTATTCATGAGCTACGCATATACTTAACCCTGCTTACTTTATCATCGACACGTAGCTCATACCATCGACACGTAGCTCAGTCAATTACACTAAACCAGACCATCGGCGTGAGCCGCGATACATGTTGAAGTTTTCACGTGTGAATGTTTTTTACAGTACGATCTATATTGTGCTGATGGGACACCGCATCGACTAAACTCCCAATTTATAAACTTTCGGAATTTATAAAAAAGTAAGTATAAGTACTTGGTGTACATTGATCAATTAAACACTGTGTACTTTGACAAAATATGACGGTCATTAAACTCCTTTGGGTTTAAGACTAAAGAAATATAAGTATGTTATCTACATTCACATATACATTTTATTATTAAAATAGTTGGGGCGATATTTATTGTTATGGTAACTTAACCTTTAAAAATTCTGTTGTTAACATCGATCAAGTGTCATTCCAGCATTTCCTCAACGTGATCAATCCACTCATTATTCGAGACACGTCCCATCTCGGTAATAGGACTCATACTTCATAGGAAACAAATCGCTAAAATTAAATGTGGTCTTTAAAATTTATTTCGTTACTATTTAATTGATGTATATTATTTAAATATAAATAAACAAGGGAAGATTTCGGTACAGTGACATTAAAATAAGACTAAAATAAAAAATAAGGTCATGTCTTTAACTATACACTAAACATTTTTGGAAAAAATAATCTTTGGATCGCGAATCCGCCTATTTGGAGCTTTGGTCCACATATTCAGGAAATGGCCTATATTCTAAGTATCCCTTGAAATAGCCACCCATATATTTTTCGCAGAAAGATGCCGTGATAGCAATGTTGATAAACCCCCATGGAAATTCCTTCACGTAGGGGGGCGGCCGGTGCCAAATAATGGTAATCCTCCACGATGTTTACCGAATCGTACGTCCGGCGTCCTCGTTGGTGCTCCAGCGGCGCGGGCGCCGACAAGGCTCCGCTTTTAACGCGCTAAACGCTTTATACGTTCATCACAGCATTATCCTTTCGACACGGTAGCACTAATTGGATAAAACATCTGAACAAAAAACGTCTAAGAAACAAACACTTTAATAACGGACGTTGTAATTTCGAGGCGCAAAGGGAATTCCATTTAACATGTGAATTGGATGTGTCGGGTCGATGCGAGGGCTCTCATTAGAGGGCGTTGCAGGCGCGGCCGGCACAGCCAGTGATGGGCCACCGATTGACTTGACCCTTGAGATATGAGTGAGTACAATTTTGGGGGCCTGCATGCGGATCATAATCCAAAATTTATCGACAACTACATTAAATCTAGGCGACAGTATGATACTTATTATAACTAACCTGAATAAGATTTTATATAAGCTATAATTAGAAAACGAAAATTTAATTTTACCGAAGAAAATTGAACACGTACAATCTCCACATTTCCAAAAAAACAAAAGCAATTAATTGTCAGCTCCTAATTTCAATGCCGAGCTATCTTTAGCTTCGGATCTGTAATGTGTTAGGACTGATATCCGAATGATGTTAAGGAACACATCGAACAATACCCATCTCTACGCTCGTCGGCTAGACGCGACAGCCGAAGGCACCGCGTCAACGGCTCGCTGACTGATGGGCGTACGAGCTGCGCATCGAACGATTGTTAGTGTTTAACTAACAGTTACGATACAACAGATCTTGATTGATGGCCTAATGATATAAAGTAAACACGCGGCGGCCGGTAGGTGTGTAACCATTCGTCGCCTCGGGCTGACTTATTCCCATCATTTGAGATTGGCTATGGACAGAATCGTTTCAACCAATAGTCATTACATGTCGATCACACTGCATTAAATCAAGCTGAAAATGTAACGAGTTAACGTACGTAAAATATTCTTACAGTTGATACATCGAATATAAGCTTACTCATTCTAAGATTCTTAATGTAGGTATGTTAGTATAAAGTAATTATTTTTACTATACTTTACTATTTGACCACAAAACACAAACTATACCATAGTAGGTACTCAATTTGACTATAGAAATAAAACCGAGGGAGGTCTACGTATCGACCCGTCCATTCTAAGATTCATCCCATTATGATCAAAAATTTTACACTTAACGATTATTTCCGGCCGCGTTGACCTGCGAGGCGATCCGGCGCGCCTCGTGGTCCATCACGTACATTAATATTATAAGCTATTAGGCGCCTCGCCAACCCTCTATTACTGTGTCCATATCATAATACGGAATTGTCTGAACGTTTAGATTTTGTACTTTTTACTTTCATCGAGTGTAAAACAAAAAGGCGGGACCGTCGGCGCCGGCCATTGTTCTCCGCGGCCATTCGTCGCACTTCATGCTATTCACATTCAAATTAAATGCCTTGTGTACAAAATTAATTTGTCTTTTGTTTTAGCTGGGGCTGGACGAGCGCCGCTGACATGTCACTGCGCAGCAGGGCGCGCCGAGTATTGCGCCGAGCGCCGAGCGTGTGCATGTGCAACCCATGCGCTTATACTACGAGACTACAACCCGGCCGTATTATTTCCATAAACATTAAAAATCAATCTCCATACGTGCCGTGCCAGTATTTATTACTAAAATATGTAGGTACGTATATGTAGTAACTTAAAACTGGTCGATGATAACGATGTGTTATTTCATTATCTCATTTTTCCAGTCCTATAAATTTCACTACGACTTCATTAAAATGTTGTTGTTAATATATATTTAAGAATGAACTGATATCTACTTACATTACACGGATCGATATTATATTCATGTACAGATGACTCGGAATATTAATTTTGTGAGTATTACAGAAGATAAGTGACTACACCAAAGAATGGTGACATGTCAATTTGTTGAAACACACTTTGCCTGGTCCCCACAAGTAGGTCACGAATATATTATTCATATCAGAACATATTCAAAGATTGATGAGCCTTCGAGTGTGTCAACAGTTAAATTAATATTTTATTCTTCGCCCTGATGTATTTTCGTTGTTTTATTGTGTTCCCATATCGGTAAGTGAAATGCACTGTAAATCAGTCAGTGCTCGGGGAGTAAAAAGTTTTTACCCAAAATTAATATCGTTAATAATATTTCTTTGTGTTTGTAATACCACGTATGGGATATCAGGAATAGCTACCTTTTTCTCTTAGATACCTACGAGTCGAAGAACGGGCGTGTATGTCTACAAAAAATAAAACAGACAGACGCAAGAGTGATCTTATAAGGGTTCAGTTTTTTCCTTTTGAGGTACGGAACCCAAAAAAACCGCCGCATCACATTTTGTCGAGAGAAAACCGTGACGAAAACATTGCACCCCGCCTCACTAATAACACATCTTTAGTTACGTGTAATTAAAAACTCAAACATCGACAACTAACAAATCATAGCGTGTCCGTACCCTACCAAATGAATCACCGGCCGTCAATTAAGCTATTATTAAAGAAATAATGATTATTAAAAATCCCAATACTGTTTAGATGTTCTAAGAAATTACAATCACTAATACTGAATCATGGCCACACCCCTGACGTCTCACTTGTCTTCTATCTGGATATCTCACCACAGAGCTGGTGAAACAAATATAAGTAGATATCAAAAGTCATAAATAGCATGGCGCACGCAGAGCCAGCAATGAGATATGTTTTATGATAAATGCGAGGCGACGAAAGCGCGTCGCGATCATATTATACCGAGCGTTCACAGCTCTTAATTAATAAATGGTGACTTAGCGAAACAGCGGGTATGATTGGGAACAAATGAACTTTGAATATCGGACCGCAGAGATCGCTAATTCGACTCGATTGTTAGTGATTCTATCGATACACACCGTAATAACACAAGATCAAAAAGATATTGTAGGGTAGGTTACCTATATACCTATATATAATGGCACAGCCTCGCAAAGAAGGGCAGGTACGGTCATACACCCTTTTCTCGAAACAATTCCCAGCACTTTAAGGACTGCTGTTTATCGTGTTTTTTTTCATTAATATTTTAATTTCTTGCTCAACAATTTGTGAAAATAAAATATTTAGGTCTATGACCAAATTACAGATATCATCCAATGTCACCCTACTTATTTAGTGCGTCGTCCATCAGCGTAGTATCAGCAGATGTGCAATCGGACTGAAGATGCGATCTCGATGAGCGCTTGCGTGAGTGAGCGGCGAATTTTCGGGTAATTAAATGTTGACGCATGTTCGTTGCCGCCGCGCCCGCGCCGGCGCGAGCGCATCCGATACCAACTCGTGTAATTATAAACCGAATGTCGCTGATGTCGGACGAATTAATATTGTCACCCTAACTTGCCTTTAGTGAGCCAAATTATTTTGACACTTTCTTAAACATTTCAGCTATTTCGAATTTTCTAAAAATAACATTAACATCTCTATTCCAATCTAAATAGAATTACGACACCGTCAAATATATTAAAGGATGTCACCAACGTCTATACTTCTCATAGATGCTTTTATTTTCATCGTGAAACTACCTATTGTAATAAATCGGATATACGCTAGCAATAAAACTAGAGCGACAGAAACATAAGCATTGCCATGTGATTGCTGCGTTGGTAAAACGTGAAGAGCTAGGTAAGGACATTTCTCGGAACGTCGACCGAGACACTAAAGGACTCGCACCGAGGCGACCGACAACGTTACCTGCCCATCGAACGGCACTTGAAACCCGTCTCGATCAATCCACCTCTTGTTGCTCGTGTTAAATAAAAAGCTCTCTTAAAATACCAACCGAATGAGCCCGTTGACACTTGTCATTCCGGTACTCAATCCTTTATATTTGTCTTTGAAATGTGATGACAGTGGTACAAATTACGACTACAAATCTGTGCGTCGTTCATAACGCGCTATCTGACGCGCGTGATGGATGCGCGCCCGACGCTTGCCGCGCTCGGATCACCGCGCTGTAATTAATACGAGCGGTCCGCCCTATGGGAATCACTGTCACTCTATGTTGTTTTCCACTTCGTAAGGCAATACTGAATAGTGTACTGTCAAAAGCTAATAATTTGTTGTCATCGAATCCGGCTGAGAAACAATTATCGTATATGATGGGCGTCAGTAGGTGCCAACTGTGTCACAGCGAATACTAATTTATTTTTCATATATTTCTGAGCCAGTCAAAGTAATTTAAAGATATCGAGTAAATCGTAAAACTCTTGTAGTAAACAGGGTCTCGTTGCCGGCGCGGGCGCATGCCGCAGACGCGTGCTATTGTTGCGCGCAATTTACCGCCGCTTCAATCGCTGAAATATTTCGTGCAACGGGCATGTCCAATTGCTAACGAGCCGACTGCGACGCACAAATGAATAAGCACCTCATACATAGAGTGAAGTGATTGTATTCGTACTTCACTGGACGCTTCAAATTATTTGCAGTAAACCAACTGCAATTATTCTGTTTAAAATTAGTTTTTCCAGTTCCAGTACATTGACGTGATAGTTATTAGTTAATTTATTTTTTGGTGCTCAGCACAAATACTTTAATCGGAGTGTCACAACATTGTTCAGAAAATAATACCAGATTGTATATTGAATGAATATTTGTACACCTTCTGTTCGTTATTCTGCGCAAACGCAGCCTTCAAGAGCGGAAATTAGCCGCACTTATCCCGTCTAATGGATCGCTGCACGTGTGTGCACTATTGTGTTCTTCTGATATCCAGTCTGGCCGAGGGCTGGCCCGCTCCGCTGTCACATTTTTTTATAAAAAGAATATTTAAAAATTAAAAAAGCATACGAGGACATCAGAAATTATTTTTTATTGTACCCATTTTGTAATACGTATATATGAAAAAAAATGTTGGTGTTATTATTTATTAAAATCTTTTAAGCAGTTACCATAGTGCAAGCGTATGTTCCCATACGAGTTCCTATTACAAGATGCCGCAGGCGCAGGCCGCACGCCCGTCACTCGTTGAACATACGCACTTTGTTTAGCCAGCATCATCTCAACACAATTATCTTCACGGCCAATCTGCGTCTTGTTACTTTCATAAAGCCTGTATGGCTATAATGGGCTATCTGGTCGTGAATTTCCGAAATGTATCCCTTAATCATATCTTTTATCATTTTCTAAAATTTGTGATAAAAATCAGGATCTTTTTTTTCTTACAAGTTAAGTGTATGTAAAGTAGCTTGCTGATTGCACAGCCAATTTATTTTAAACACCTTTTAAATCTTTAAACTTATCTACCTGCTAAAAAAAATCTATGGCTTTATAAAGTCAACGTAAGTCAATTTTCATAACACCTACAATCGACAGGTGTTATGAAAATTGCCAATGTTGGCCCTGCCAAGAGGGGGGGAAGAATATTTTACATTTTTTTTACAACAACACTCGTTGCATAGTCAGTTACACAATGAGTCCTAACGGATTGGCCTCTGACCTCCCTTATAGGCAGACGAGCCCTCAAGATCCCATTACACTTGTCTGCTTTATTGTCTATAAAGCCTTAAGTGTCGATGATCTTTCGACGACACCTCGTCCCAATCTTATTACATAATACTTTAAGTGTACAAAGAGTGAAAATACCCAATTTTACACCGATACTATCTTAAATGACTATTTCAAACATAGCGTTGTAATAAATTTTAACCCGAACACACACCACAAAAGAATGGTTCATTTACGACATCGAGCACCATTCACGGGATAATAGTAAAATAATATAGCTGCCCGCCGACAAACATATATCTGTAACAAAGACGTGTAAAATTTCTCAAACGTCAGATTTATACGGCAATCTCCGTTAGTATTTCAGTCGCTGCGACTATTTAGTTGCGCCGAGAACACGTGTGTGTAACCGAATCGCTTACAAAAGATTAAAAGGTGGTAATTTGACGTTGATTTAGGAAGAGCGTGGCTGCTTTCATCGCGTGGATTGTCTTACCCCGGATCGAGCGGACGTTTTGTCCACGTTAAGCCCTTTTATAATGTTCAAATGTATTTTGTGTGACGTTAATAAATTTTAACTATGTAACTGATTAGTTATAATTTACTGCACCAAGTCTATTACACCCTTCGAAGTTCATTGACTGTGTACAAATTAATTATACGAGTAAATATCGCAAATACCAGACAGAGGATATAATCAAACGCAAGACTCATGTTGCTGTATTTATACCTGACTACGGCAAAGCCTAATGGAAGGGTTATTTGACGATAATAATAATGTTATACCAGTGTTTCAAAACAATAATATATTAGTAGGTACCTTTATCGTAACATTCAAGTTTTGAAATAAAAAAAAATGCCATGTATGAAATGAAAGTTGCATAAATTGTGCTATGAAGGATCAATATCTTTTCCACCATATCCACTGTCCTTGACAGTGTACTTTATTTATTCCAATAAAACTGGTATTTTTTATAGAATCATGATTGCGTGCGCGTGCGCCGCGAATGCAGCTGCGCGGTAGCGGGCGCGGCGCGCGCGCTGATGTCATCGGCTCAACTTAAATGCTATTTTCCGTCGGCCGCCGTCGCGTGGGTGCGGCAACCACAATCGGCTGTGGTCGCACCGAACCCACCAAAACATTATTTTTGTATTACACCTTTATAAAGGTGAACTTTATTTAGTCATTACTCCAGTTTGCTGGTAGGTATCACTTTCGAACGAGATTGTTTTCCGCTGCGTCTGTCTTATTTTTGTATTGGTATTTCATACACTTAATAATAAACCGCCTCGAAACAATTAATCAACTGAAATTGTAATGTTTAAAGATACATTTAGGTTCACAAACGTAACGCCGATATCGTTGATTGGATTGCCGGGCTAGTTACCATTATGAAGCAGGGTTTGTCTGAAAATCAACTTCGTTTCCTCAGCCCATGCTGAGCCAAACGCACAGGCAGAGGTCACACTGAGGTCAACAACACTATATAATTTTTCCTGTCCTTTTTCCTGTATTACCAATGTGTGTACCTTTTTGTGTTGTGCCTATGTCGATTAAATGTTTTATTTTCATTTACTTATTTCACAGTACCATATTTATTACAATAGCAGTATGTACTTAGAACTGAATAACAATAGGCACCAACTAACAAAACCGCAAGCGTGAGCTCTTCATTATGAGAAAATAAATACCTTCTTACTATGTTGCAAATTAAGTATCTACAATATCAATATACGTATATTATTCACCACCATCTTCAAATGCTATTCATTACAGAGAATTACCTTTATAAATCACACAGGTGTATACTTCATTAATGCTTTGTGCTCAGTGTAAACACGGCACGCGCTAAAGTTATGAATGAAATAACGTTTTGCAAGAGCGGATGTTGCGAGGCTGCTCGTGTCGAATTAGGTTTAGAGCCTTATGGAGGCTTGATGAATGAACCGCCCCCGCCCCGCGCGCCACTCACCTCCCCGGCCCGGCCCTCGCAACTGTACTTATTATTAAGATTAAGTGATAAGGGTACATTGCACCTAACTAAAGGCCGCAGATGAATAGGTTTCTCCTACTATTACTCGTGATATATACATATATCTATGACCAATTATATTACACAACAATTATGTTAAATGGTACTGTAGTAATATAAGCCTAATACGCTTATGTACTTAAGTTATCTTAAGTAGGCCGTTGTTAGTAACAGACTGTGAGTCTAAGTAACGATGCAGCACGTACTTAGGAATGAGTTAAATACAGATATGCCACGGGAACAGGCAGAAATCCTGTATCTACAGTATTATATATATACGTAAGTAGGTATGTAAAGGCACGATATTACTACGATCCGCTAGCAGCTTGTAAATATAGAGGTTGTTCTCGTGGTAATGAAAATTATTGTTAAAAAATATTTAACTGAGTTGATAAACTTGATTATTAAACGTCGTGTCAAGTCAAGACAGATCAATTAGATTTAAACTCATAACCTATTTCAAAATTGAAATGTTATCATTTATTCCATAGTGAATAAGATGGATTGTTTTAAAATATGTGAGATATATTATAATATCGATTTTGTCTTATTCTCTCGTACGAATTATGAAAGAGATAGAGACCCGTGCAACGTATTCCGTCATACAAGTGTTGTTTTGGCCCTTGAACAGGCATTAGAGCTTTTCGGTAAGATCAGAAACTAATTTACTATTGCATAGATAGATTACACGTGTGCTCACTCTATTTGACAATGCCCAACAAAACTTTTACGATATACTCTAAGGCAAGTGTTTACAGTAATAATTGCGTCCCGTTCATAATTGCATGACAATCAAATTATGATCGACAGATTAATTTATTAAATATTCTTAATAATGCCAATTAACGGCAAATTGACTTCGTCATTAATTTTAAGCGTCTAGTTTTTGTTGGTGGATGCATTTTCATGGTCTCTGGTCATGTTGAACTTTGACATAGGTTACCTTTAATACAGTGTTGACAGATTTTAATATGTCATGCTACGGCTAAAAACCGGAATATTATACAAGGTAACCTTTATTAGAAAGATACTAGTGATCCATCATTACACAGGTTAAACTTCTCAGGGAATTTGGTAGTCAGTTTACTATTATTAAATTTAGTTGTAAGTATTTTAAAAATAAAGTCCATACCCAATTTTAAGGATATTGCCTATGTTTGGTTAAACCATGTAGTGGGAACCACGCTGATGGTGACATCATGGCCCTGTAGCTTTTATAGAATAATTTATTTATATTGTTTAAGTTAAGTTAAATATTTCAACCAACCATCAAAACATTACACCATATTTTGTTAATACGTCAGTTAAACAATACCGTCTTCTTCTTCTTTCTTTACGAAATGAAATGAGATGAAATAAAATGGATATGAATATTATGGCCTCACCCACAACTTAGCGGGTATTTTGCCAATGTCAAGTAATTAATAGCAATAACACATTCAATAAATACACATTATAAATAAAATAACGGATGTGACATGATGATATGAAAATGGCGTGTAAACAATACAGTCATTAATATCTTAGAAAAATACTTTATTACCGTAGTAAGGGCTAAATATTATTAGACGTGAGGTATATAATTTAAAAAAAACAACTTTTTATCAGCCATAACGAATCACTTCCGACGCCCTAGCTTGGTAAAAGGTGGGTACATGGCAACACTAAACGCGCCACTCCGTTCACTATCGCCGATACATTGGTTTCGATAAAATTATATTTGACATATTGACGGGTTCGATTATTATAATTTGAAGATTGAGTTTATTGCTTGTCCTGAATAATGGGCTTGCGCAAGTGTAGAGCACGGCGCAGTAAACGACCAATTATTAATTTTTGACGGATAAAACGATGTTTATGGTAGACATATTACAAGTTTAAGTCGGCAGTGATAGCCATTTTTGTAGAGTCGTTTTGGAAACAAGGTTGGCAAGTCCATACTTGACTTGCACCACCAAGATTTTTCGTTTACATGTACAAATCAAATTTCTATAATAATTATCAATTGCTTTACTGTGAATGTGACATGGTTTGAAAGCCGTGTGAAGTTCGCGAACCCCTGCTGGGCTAACATGGAGGATTATGGCCTGAATCCCCCTTGCAGTGCGTGATTGAGTGTGCCTGGTAAAATGGTTAGGTCCCCTTTAAAATTAAGATCTAATACCATCGTTGAAATTTGGGTGCGCTACAGTATACCTACCTCTGCGTAAAGACGTGATGGCGGTAGCGTCTAGCGACATGTTAACTCAATATTTCATGTAAGATTAGATAACTCTGATATGTCCAATTAAACTTTATGTTCCAAACATAGATAGAGAGGACATTATGTTGACCACTTATTCACGTAAATACCCTTATATAGTTAGGTATACCTACCTAATCAAAATGAGATCATCTTTATGATGTTTCGAAATAACATTCTGTGACTCAATTCATTATACCTAATAACACTGATATGTCACTCTTGTTGCTTTATAAGAAAATATAAAATCCCAAATATCATTTCTATTGTCATATCTTGGGTCAATGTCAATAGATCAATTTTAATAAACATAATCGTTAGCATTACCATTAAAGTAACCAACGAACGTCCTTGCACAGTAATCGTCATGTAATTATATAAATGTGTAGTGGCCTATACTCAGTGTCAAAGTCAAGATTGACGCGCGACTGCGGCTCGGTGAAATGTGGGCAACGCGAGCCCGCGCGCCGCTCCTACCCTCTCCAGCTTAACATAAAACTCCAATTTGCATAATGCATACAGAATATGTAAACTTATCTCCGACACGCCCTTACGAGTGACACGGTCTGAGGTGTGCCTGGATAACATTATTCTCGCTGCGACGATATCCAAGTCTAAATAGATCGCATTTGCAAAGCCACATGTTGTGCAGATTTTATTGGCCGCGCAGACGCTTCTCGGCCTGATATTTTATTTACGCGTACAAAACAATGTGGACTCCAGTATTATTGTCTTGAAATTACATAAACCTTAAATTATAAACACTTACTTATGAATTTATTTATTTTCGTTTAATTAACTGCAGGAGTATTATATAAATCAACTTGCAAATATGACATTAATAATATCACGTTATCACCCGTCGCAGACGGAACAATTCCAGAGGTAGGTAAGCAACCGATGTCCACACTCATTCTGCCTCTTTTTGGTCAAAACTTATGATGACCGAATAAAACGTGATTTCATTTGGCACACGACGGCAAATATTATCGACGTAAAGGCTCGTTATAAAGCGGCCATCCGTTCCTTATTAGCCGAACACGCGCCACGTGCCCTATTTCGAATGCAAATAAAATCACAAGGCTACCATAAAAAGTGTTTATTAAGACTTTATTCGCGTTTAAAAATTCGTAAAGTCTTATTCAGCGCGCAGGGCCCACTCGGTCCAGTTTCGATGTTTTAAAATTATAAAATTACTGTCGTATTCAGAAATGAGACGTAAATGGGAATGTCTGCAAAAAGTGGATCCAATGCGACATATCTTTTCACGACACAATCCGATCATTGTTGCATAAAATGTAGAATTAAAGGGTTCTTACCCTAGAAGGCGAGGGCACGCACCTCTCGCGGGGCCCGGGCCCAGGGTCCTTGCTCTGGTTTTGTCTCTGTCCTTTAATCAAATAATGTTCTGTCGCTGTTCGATGGCATGAATATTCTGGTATTCTTTCATCATTGTTGGCGACGCATAGTTATTATATTTTTAATATTATTGTCTACTTTTTGTAAGTCAATTTTGAATAAAGATTGTGGTTGAAGCTGTCGATTTGACGGACTTTTGTTACCGAACCGAGTCTTATTTTTTCCTTATTTTGGTTCTTATTTCTACCTCACTGTCCCATCACCAAAAACCACATCCTGGTAAAACTCTTTAATAATAGTTGAATCACGGTTAATTTGGGCAAAGATACCTATTTTGAAATGCCATGAAATTATTACTCCGTTATGATTGCCATGTCTGATGTCACGACGAGAAAACATTAATAGCTTGGGCATAATCGATTTGAATTGTTTTACTTGTCATCAGTCGGAACAGATTAGACGAAATGAGGAAAAACTACATCCGAGAGTATCAATTACATGAGCTCGAATTACTTTGCTATGTATAAAGAAGATATAAACAACATTACTTTATTTGACTTTTCTATATTAAAGATAAAATCATGTAATAGCCATCAGCGTCTATAAGTTGTGTGGACCAAATCGAAAGGTCACTCGCGGCTAATACACATATTCATATCTGTTATCCGAGCGCCCTCTCTCCGAGACTTTCCAATTAAGCAATTTAGATACGAGGCCCGGTTCTGACACGGCGTTACACGAATGTAAAACAACGGCTATCGAAATGATAATTCACTGATGTAAATAACAATAAAGTTATCAGGGAAGGCAACGTCGCTATGGGTTTTGACAATAAAACGCGTCTCGTAGAGCGCGCGGAGCGGGAATGACCCGCCGGGCGGCGCGGGCGGTATTAGGATGAATTTATGGCGCTCTCGACATTGTCTCAGGCGCAGCGCCTTGCGTCACCTGACCTCCGTGGTGATAACTCCTTGGAGCCATTGTGGCCTCATCTCGCCTGTATAGCCTGATAGTCAGATGTAAGGTATAGCGTGAGATCAGTTACAAACAAACTTAAAGACAGGTCTGGTCACAGCTCTATGTAGGTACTTACTTTTAAAATATTGCTATTTTGGATTCCAATCTATTATTATATTTGTAGTTGCAATCGTATAAAAAAGTCAAATTCAGTTTCGATGTAGAGTCAATACTTTCAGTTCAATTAAAACAAAACCTAGCACGTTGAAGTCTTTTCTTTGCGCAAACGGTACGCGAAGACAGTAATTACACAAGAACAAAACACACACGTCGTAAGCGCAATTGCTATCCATAAATCAATACCTACCGTCAATATTAACATACTGTGTTAATTATGTTCAATTGTTAATTATCTCTCACTGAATGTAAAGCTATTGCCATTTAAATAACAGATGAAACAATAATAGCGCAACAAGAGAGCATCGTGGACCGGTCGTGAGGCTGCATTATTGGGAACCTGTTTGTGTTGCTCTAATTAACAATACACAAATCGTAGCTTGTATGCAAATGAGGTGGTCGCGCCGCGCCCGCGCCGGGACGCGACGCACACTTGAATTCCAATCGGGATGAGAAAGAAAAGCCGATTTTTATTGAGAGAGGTCAATTTCGACTGTCATATGGAGGGTGCTTTATTTTAAAGCACGGGTTGTCTTGGGACTTGGTTCTACGCAAATATTTATGTATGAATAGGTATACCTAATTATGTACCAACAATCGAGCAAAACATTTTTATCTACCTGTAGGTATACAGGTAGATAAAAATTCTACCGTCTCAGTACCAAGTCTTTTAACAATTTTAAATTTTCTAATAATTGACAATAAATATATATATATAAATAATAATAATAATAAATGTTGTCAGTTTCCTATACTAAAAATGACAAAAGTTTCAATTGTGATACCACTGCCATTCGAGTCAATTGTAATGGCAGATGAGTCCTGATCCATTATTATACTTGAACTACAAATCCATACCTTGTGGTATAACAAACACTTAACTATCTTTACAATACCGTTATTACTTAGTTAGGTAGAGTCTAGTATTGAAAACTCTTGCTTATAGTTATTATTTTAGCGGCATTCATTAGAAAAAAAGACTTGTGGTAGTTACCTAGCCATTTACCAAAATACAACCACTTCTAACTACAACCATAATGTTTTCATTGTTTTACGCGACATTATCAACTTTACCAAAAACTCATGCGACCAAGACGTACGAGTCGACGTGTACAGGGCCTTATCGTAAAATTGAATTAAAAAAGAGAGATAATAAAAGGCGATCGCGTCGTAATTCTGGCGCGCGCGACAACACAGCACTTTTATTTTGGAGGCGCGCGTGTGGCGGGCGCGGGGCTGCGGGGGAGGCAGGGGACGCCTAATCGTGCGAGCTTTATGTTCCGCTATGATCCTCAGTATACAACCACGTTGTTTGATACAATTCGGTAAAAGAATACTCAATTTTGAAAATTGCTAATTTATTATATTTTTTTAAGAACAGTTACACACAGTTAAGCTATGTCTGAGATAAAGTTTATTCGATTTAAATGAGTTCATAAACGGTTGAATTAATATCATATACCTACGTTATGTATACATACACAACCAAGGTACATAGTGGTAATGACTTCTTCATATATTTTTCCGAACGGAGGTTACAAAAATATACAGCCAAACACTTTATTCTGATGTTATAGTTATATTTCTTGTTGTTAAGGTGATTCAGAATGGGCATACCATACTAAAAAGCTTTGAACCTGCGCTTCTTTAGCTCATTTTAGTCATTATGACAAGTCAGAATTTCGACACGTCAATTAAAAATCACACAGGTTTAGTATAACCTTTTTGAATCACCTGCATAATGTTATATATATTTAAAAAAATACTTGAAATAAATAATGATAATGAATGGGTCAGTTTACCAGGCACAAGCGGAGTGCAGTGCACATTATGGGCCGCGGTCCTCGGGGACAATCTTCTTTTATTTATATCCGCTGTGTAACATCTCGCACCTCGCTCCGAGCCACTCGCGACCGACCCCCGACCGCACTCGTATTTACTAGTACTGGTAGGTTTAGTACCATTCGCATACCTGCTCAATATGCTATTTTAATTACTTTCAATCGCTATGGGATTCTCGTAGCAATTGAAAACTGTAAATAGAATAAATGGAAATAGAATATAATCCTGTTTTCCTACAGAATATACATAATCAACATACCTATAAACTAATTAATTTTAATATAAGTTGAGCAAAGCTGCACTCATATTATTTTCTCGTTTATTTATGAATGACTGGCAGACGAGAAAATAATTTAATTAAAGTTAACAGCACAATGCGTCATTTATATTTGTTACGTCCAAATACCTACTCGCAACGACGTATTAAGATACCATGGTGCACGAATTATGAGGAGTTAATATTGCTACAGTCTAGATGGCGCTTTCGGCGCGTTTTTCGAAATAAGTTCAAACAAAATTTTCGATTTTATATTGCCTTGACTTTTTTGTTTTACTTATTCATAAAACTAAGTTGCACATTTTATAGAGTGAAAATTCAATTAGATTGTCCACTGGAATTAAATGGCTTCAATGACATATTTTTCTTCTAGGACAGCGAGCATAACTTCTATTATTTACGATACTTTAGCTGGACTACGTAATTTGGAAATGTTTAAAATTTTATGCATATAATTATAATATCATACTTATTGTTAAGGTAAAGAATAAAGCGATCAAAATTGTACGAGTGTCATGTTTCAATAATAATCTTACTAGTAAAACTCCGACATACTATACGGTAATAGAGTTCATATTATATTGTATTAAAACAATTCTTAATTTTTAATTGGCACCGTTTCTACTTATATTATTTTATCTATAAAATATACGCATGCATATTTATAAGTATAAATAATACTTACCATAAAAATATTATTGGAACAAAATCGTAACGTAACACAAAAGGCCAAATATTTACGTTTCCTTTCTTCATTTTATGATCATTCGAGAATTATTTAAAGAACCTCACAAAATGGTGTCGCAAATCTTTGCATTATTTAAATTGTCAACTTTTATCCTCTTTCGTACGTAAGTTTCATTTCAACAGTTATATTCAACTTTGGTGGCAAGCGATGAGGCTCACTAAGAAATGACTTGCATCATCTCATGCACTTGATGTGCTCCGAGGTAGATTGATGTAGATACATGCGTAGGTACACTCAGAATATATCTGAACAGGAACGCATAAAAATAATAGTTTACTATTATCTACAGAATATATATTCGTATAGTAAGTAAGCTATAAATAACCATGTGTCCTGTATACGCCGCAGCCAGTTTGTAATATCCGCTGTTTTACAACGCACTGCTAGGTGCTGTAACAAGTGCCTCAGCTCTGTAAAACAGCTGGTCAACTTTTAGGCAGATTGTAACACGGCTAGCTAAATTATAATGGCGTTTCACGTTCACCAATGCGGCTGGGTAGCGTGCGGCGTTGTGACTTTCAGCCGAATTGTAATGCGGCATCCAAATTATTCACGGGTTAGGACTGCTCAATGGCACACGTGAGCGTACTAGATCGAGAGCGTGTCATAGTTTCGAATAATGAATTAATGATCACAAACCATTAACATATTAGTCTATTTACAAAGCTCCCAAACATTGGCTGCCGTTTTGTTGCCCTTTTATTCCTACATTCCGCCTAAATGTTAGTCAACAGTTTTACAGAACTGAGGCATTTTGCAAAGCGCCTAGCACATTTGTAAAAAGGTGGATTCTACATACCAGCTGCGACATATACATGAGTAAACAATGTATATTATTTTCAACGAGCGTAATATTGGAAGCGCATTTTTCCGGGCGAGCTGGTCGCAGACGGAGGACCCTCCAAGCTTGCTTGTAATTTCAAGTGTTTACCTGACGCGCGCCCAGCGGGAGGCCTCACAACAATGCCCATATCCTTTTCATATAAAATATATGAAAAGTCCGGCTACCAACGAGCCACGGATCGAAGGTGCGATACAGCGACTGCATTATACTCGCTAGCTGCCTACCGAGAACTTTTTATGAGGGATCAAATTGATTGGTTCGGTGATTATATCGGAGTTGCGCGCATTGTGCGCGTACGCACGTCGCGGCCGGTTAGGTATTAACGCGTCGCGCGATCGGCTTCCGTTGCCACGGATAATGTATGCGCCCGCACTAAACTTCTCACACCTTTTTAGAGATGTAATTTAGAGATGCTGAGAAATCGTTGCCTGTAATAGATATGCACATTTTAATGCACACGGTGAAAGCTAACTAGTGTTATAAGCTCACCGGATTTGGAATAGTCGGAATTACTAACAATATTACCGCATCGTATAATATATATAGGCACTCATAAAAGTAATACGTAGTCGGTATATATCGGTTGTGGTGCACGTAATGGCTTTTTCATTGTACCAACCGTTAGGTATCACCGTCGAAATTGAATCGAGTTTAAGATACACTTTAAATTTATTGAACGAACGAATGATCCGCGGGCAGGTCGGCCAGGACGTGCTCCGCGACCGAGAAACACAAAACCACGAAGATAAAAATATATTACAAAATGAGACCCACTTTGTGTTTTGAAATTACAATCAAATAAATTACTTTTTATTGCTCAATCTTGTTGGGTTTTATTAAGGTATCGGCGCTGAATGCGAGAGAATAAAACATGGCGGGTTTACGCGAGATACACGATGTTTCCGTGCGCCTTGTAGCCGCCCGATAAACGAAGGTGCTTTACATGGCCCTCGAGTTTTTGGAGATAAGCCATCACGACGTGTTCATGTCAACATGTGGACAATGAAGTAACACACGGTCACTTTCTCGCGCAAGGCTTGCTTTGGACACAATAACGCGTTTCTCTTAATAACATTTTATTATTACAATAAAGGTCTAAAAGTCCTAGAACACCGAAGAAATGTATAAACCCGTGTCATCATACCAGGCATTTTACGTCGTTTAAATGTGATAACACTAAGGAATAAAGTGACTTTGTGCTTGAAATAAATGGTACCGATCTTCCTGACCAGCATTCTTTATAGAACTCAAATAAAATGGTCCTAGTGTTGTGGTACATTATCAGCAAAACATTGATGGAGGTAAATATTCAAAGAATGGTTTACCGATAAATGAACATGCAGTCAACATGTAAATATCGTATCTTTTTTGCAAAAGTCTTGACCCGCAAAAACGCTCTTATGGAAAACATACAAATCAATACGCGCACTGAAGGGACGCGAGTGCATATTGTGTTGATTAATGACGCATGTATAAGTAATTTTTTAGCCCACCACGACGTTTCCGTCATAACCGGTCTTAGAACAATATGCCCAAACATTTACTCATTCACTACTCAACCTTATGGTATCATCCCCGTGAATCAGTGGACAGTTTGCGAATTAAGCACATAACTGCAAATTACATTTACGAATAACTTATCATTGTATTGCATTTAAAGATAATTGGACATGATAAACTGGGAGTTGAGACAATACTGAACTCTCGTAACCAGGAGCGTAGAGCTCCACATGATTCATATAATATTATTGTTTGCTAAATAAATATGTGAGGTGCAAGGGGTCGGAATAGGTTGGTGATGTAAGCGTGGAAATCTGCGCGAGAGCACAATGCGCCGCATGTGTCCCTTGCCTAAGGAGAGCTATTTATCATCGTCACCTAGCGACCGGGGAGACTTGTAATTGTGCGCCATATTGTTACTCTGAGTTATGGGCTCTGTGCGAGGATATAGGCTCTTCCGCTTAACCTTATCTCAAGTGAACTAAGATTTAAACAATCGAAGTAGAAATGGTCACGCATTTTTAAAATTACTATTACTTTTTTGTCTCGGGTAATTCATATCTAAGATAGATTTCTGCGCTTGAATTTATTTTTGCGCTTTATCGCTCTCAATTATTAAATAATTTATGTAGTTATTTGTGTTCAAATTTAGTTACCCGTAGACCAGGTTACCGCTTTAAGGAATTTGGTGTAAAACAATCAGCAGCTCCAATGGTTAAAAGCGTTTATCAACATGCGTCACCATATTTTAAACACGTTCACGGAAACATCAGAAGGAAATATACTACCTCATGTTTATTAAAAGGTACCAATGTATGTAATTACCGCAGGTCCATAATGGGCGGCACCACACGTCACTTATACATGAAATATCGGCTTGGCTCGTGCACGTTGTCGGTATGTCATGCGGTCATGAGCACATTTGACACTACAAATTGTGTATCGTGCTATGAACGAAGAACTCCCCCTTGTCTCCCGACATTGTAATTTGCTTGAACCTCATTTGAATGCTGAAACTAGGTCCCCTCTGTACCTGCAAATGGCTGGTCACATAATATGAAGCTTTATGTCCAAAGCCGTATACTAGAAATGCCTTTTTTTTGTTAACGCTGGGAAATGCATTTACGCATACCGCTCAGGCCCGGTGGGACCCGAACGGTAATGTGGGGTTCCTGGACACGTCCAGACTACCCACTAAAATCCAGCGGTCCGCCTACACCGCCTTTAAAGTGGAGCGTCGCAGGATCGCACATGGCATACTACTGCGACGCCCCGGCGGCGGGCCGGATTAGACCCCAGGCCGCAGACATACTACAAATGCCTTCCGTGACCTTCCGTAACCATTATAATGGTCCTTTAAGATTCTAGTGTCGCAATAAAATTGGCTGGTTCACCTGTCTTATTACTTCAACATACGATCACTGATTTGGCTACACACTGACAACAGGGCATATTTTATTGCAAGCGCACCCCACGCAGCGCCACTAGACAAAAATCGCATCGCCTTCCCATATATTTCCCTTGTCAGTGTTCCAGGGACAATACGGTAAGGGATTGTAGAAAAGTGAGCATAAAACACAGCGCACGCGCATCGGGTAGCGTCGATCGAGCGGAACATCAGCATTGTAGCTGACAGGGCTGCTGCACTGTGGTGTACGCTCGGGTGGTGATATATAATTGTTTTATATTTTTATACTGGCATTCCTAATATTACTTTTATATCAATGTTATTGGATACTATGACTGGGTTTTTACGCCTCGAACGCAATAGAATGTGTGGGAAATATGTCGTTAAAACTAACAGAGCATGCACGCACAAAGAAATCGTATTTAAGAACATCTTCAGTAACCATTTTGTTCTAGAGACTAGACTAGAGTAGACTAATGCCTAATCAGTAGAAAACTTTGCTGGCAGCCCTAGAGTTTTCAACAGAGCTCAGAGCGCAGGCACAGGCGCGCCGATCAAGCCGCGATTTGTCGTTATTTGCGCACGCGGCGGCGGCAGCGACGCGCGGACGCGCCGACTTATGACGGCTCTTATCCGCCATCGCGGGAGCCACGCCGCGCCTCTCGCCTGACATCCCTCCCCATCTCCTCGCCTACCTGCTAGTATTTCTCACAGGAACAATGAGCTTTTAAGCTTTATTATGACAACACAACAACAGAACCGTTTAAGTTTTCATACGTTAACATTTTAAAGTCTGGATAATTGAAAGTAATTTTATTGGAATTTCAATGGCAGCCTTCCATCGTCTGATTTCAAGTTACTTATATGATTGTACTACGGTTCCTCGATCACTAATTCATTTAAATCTGACGAAAATCTTATTGGCTTTTCATGGGTTATCTCGACTCTATCATATAAGGATCCAAGCCTATAAACTGAGTCTAGATAAGATACGATCAATTAACACGATATATTTTTCTGAGTAAATTCTCGTCCGCGGCGGGCCCGCGCCGCTCCGCAGCCGCCGCCCGCCCGCCCGGAGCGAGCGCAACCTATAATAATGTAAGTACGACGACGCTATCAAAGCCGACGATCACAGCCGAAATCAATTTTAAACAAACTCTAGCCACCACCTACAATTATCATTGTATTGAACAATGCGTACCCACTAAATATCGCCCTAGTGTTAGAGGTCACTGGGATGCCTCGATAATGGACGGTTCTTTTCGGATCGCACGAGATACCATCGCGATGATTTGTTGATCCTACGGGGCTTAAATATTGAAATTAACATTCATTTACGATTTATATCTAATACAAAGCGTGTTATGAATGAGATATTGTGAGATAAATTTGTGTTTATTTTGTATTCGTTTAAAAAATGACGAGTACTCACAACCGTCACTAGAGAACACAACAACACCCATGTCTCGGGGCGTTGGGAAACATTTGCTATTTCCATTGGTCTCGTGAATTATTCCCTTGTTATTATTTATTTAAAGTTTAACCAGCGTTAAGAAACTCGAAGATCGCCTGGGGCTGGGTGGTCTGTGTCGCCCGCGCGACTCTCACGCATCCCCAATGAGCACTCTCATTAATTTTGCTCTCTGAAAGCCAATTGGAAAGGTCAAACCCGGCTTGTTATATATATTTAATTTAGTACCTCAACAGGAATACGCTCGCGTAGTTAGTGGATAAAAGAAAATAAAAACAATACTTTAACCAATTCAAATGTATGTTTCCTTTGTAAGTTCGGTAAACGTGGCCTTATATAAGGTGTAACAATAATAGTGGCAGATATTTTAACAGGGTGCATAGTAAGTTTTAAAATTAACAATCCAAAAAAAAAATATTATTATCAGACATTTGAAAAATTACACCCTGCACTGTGCGCATGACTACGCTACTGGTTTGCTTTGATTAAAAATAATCAAACATAATTTACACAATTATTTTATACATCAACGTGATCCATATAACTTACTGATTCATAAGTTAATATACTTCTGTATTTTACATTATTTTTGCTATACCTTATATTTTATTTGTAATGAATAATGTTAAATTATTTGTTTTCCTCTATGCCTCTATATAACGCATAATATTATATAACTATCGAAAATGTAGTGAAATCTGCAAATGTACCTATCTACCTTCGTTTATCAATCCGCTTATCGCATTACATTTAGTACGAAAAGCGAAGTAATTGATATATCGACGTTGGGACACAGAAGCCGGGCCGCGGCGGCGGCGGTAAAAATAAAATTGATGATCATGTAAACATTATTAGTGGATGCATTAACATGTTCCACTAATATTAATGAGTGCGTAATCACGACGGCACTAGATTATATTCCTCGTATACGAGTACGTGAATTTTTTTAACTATATTATTTTAATAAAGGTTATTAACTTTCAGAGAAAAAAAGCTGTACTACAATTCAATAGTAATTGTTTATGAATTTATATTCCCTAAAACAGTTTGAAGTATTGTTGAAAACTCAAACCAATTATTAGAACCCCGTTCTGTAGGTTGATAACCACACATTAATATACAATTCTTAATAAAATTTAAATGTATAAGATTGCGTTTGAAATTTTCATTTACATGGCAACACTGCTTCTATTTATATTGCACACTGCGTGATCTAGTATCGAGGACCCGTTAACGCTTTATTGCCGTTCATACTTCTTGCACCATTCCGAGAAAGTAAATTACTCTCGGCGATCGTAAAATTAATGCCACATACGGTAATACGAGTACTTCGGCTTGTCACTGCCCATTTTTATGATGCACTCACTCGATATAGGCACCCAGCTGGCGTACACTGGATTTTATTTTCTCGAACAATATAAAATGGTGCCCGAAGGCACCCTATTTATTATATTGCTAATATACATGTATTAATTCTTCAAAGTGACCATTCAAACAAAACGATGATACCCTTTAATTTGATAAAATCAAAGCTACTATCATCATTTAAAATTAAAGCCTTATATCGTACTCGTTGAGATGTAATCATACCTACAAGAAGTAATAAATAAAACACAAAATATTGTAAAGATTCTTATTTCTTCAAGTATAATCAGTTCTGATCGGACTCTGAATATTTTTAATGAAATAAAGACTAGCCGAGTGAAATGTGAGGACTTGTTGGAAGCGTATGTTTTATTAAATTAAATTGCATTTCAACAAAATATTTATGAGTGTAGTAATTTTTCACGTCCGACAGGCCCCGCAGCGAATGGGGTGCGTACTTCGGCTCAGCTCGCTCTGGACACAAACTACCTAGCTCCGGCACAGCACTGCTAATAACTAACTTGTATTCCCAACTATTATTAAGTAAATCAAAGTGATAATAAGAGCAATATCGTAAAGCACAGATAAGGCCTTTGAAATTCATAGCTGTTGTGGTTTGGTTAACAAGTCCTTGGAAGAATACGTTTACACATGAATACAAACTTTGCAGTAAAGAACTATTTACGTGTTTATTTTTTTTATTCACAAAAATTTAATCTCAAGATCCCAAAATATATTAAAGTTCAAGTTCAATTCTAGACTTGTACATTTAAAAACCATTTGAATAAGAAATATCGCGCGCTTTACATCGATGTCGCCTGACATTGCTCTTAGCCTCGAGGGGACGCGTAAAGATAAACCTCACTTGGCATTCAGAGCATCGCTCATCGGCCAGCAGCCGAGATTAGTTCATGAAAGCTCACGAGCAGATCATTACCGAGCGCCGTTCCCGATCAATTCTGCCCGCATAATTAAGACGCAGAAACACAAAACGCATTCTTCTGATAATTTTAATCGTCGGACATATTTTAAGGCGTAATATAAAGTCGTTTGCACTGAACTGCAGTTTGCGCGTTGATAACACTTTTAGAACATCTCAATTGCGAGTTAAATTAAGGTTTATAAGAATATCTTCCAGAATCGTTTTTGTATTAGGTCCTCATTATTTTAAGTATTTTCATGATATTCTTTGAAATATTCTTCTGTTGAAATAAAAAATCGCCACAGATAAGTGGCATTATTCGAATAATAAGATTTAAACCCCTACTATACTTCTAATATTCTTGATCGCGACACACAGCTACATGAGAAAATAGGGTTTTCACGCTAATGGTTAACGCATTAAATTTTAAGTGCGTAACCATGATCTACAATTAATGGTTATCTGTAATATTTCAATTAGCCATTTAACATCATAATATTCGTGGAGGTCGTGTATCAAGTGTTTAAATAAACCCTTTGATAAATGTGTTCGGGAGCGGCAGCCGGTAGAGCCGGGGGCTGTGCAAAATAATTAAAACTACTTAACATTCAAGCAGAGTACCCGCGGCCAGGTTGCGGCTCATTTAGCGCGAGGAGGCCGGTCCGTCGCTCTGACGACCATTACTCTCTCGCCCGATTGATATATTTGTGGTGGACATGCAATCGGTGACATGTCACTTAAGTGTTGCCAGTAACTGCCAAACTCCACTAGCTATGGTAAATATGTAGTTAACAAATACAAAACCGATTAGAATATATACAAAAAAAAATAATTATAAGACGCATTCAGTACCTACCTTCGAAATAGTGAGTTTTAACACACGATAGATACAGTATGTAAGTGGCTCGTAACGAAAACTGATACCATGATTCTGAAACCCCCCAGAGTTGGAGTTTTTCGTCGACCTTTTCATGAATTTTACGCATTTTTTCAGTTATTTTTAAATTTATTTTACCATGCAATTATTGTAAAAGTCTATCTCTACGTGATTTTATATAAAAAAACTTATTATTAATTTAGACCTAAAATTTTATTGTAATTTAAATCTACGATACGCTCGAGCGCGCTCTTTACTCGCACGAGCCGCGGATAGCGCGGAGCGTGGTGTTGTGATCGCGTTTTTACGATACATTGCGCGCTTAAAAATGACAGCATTTGTAAGACACATGTCTTTCGACATGAATAATTTCCAAAATTGTATTATTTGCATGAGTCTTACTTTTACCCAAAGCTTTCGTTATCATGTCACATACAACCTGTATAGTTACAGTGGAAAAATTACCAGTAGTGACGTACCTCGGCTATGCATATTATATGAACGAATTGAAACTTAATTTGAACTAAAACTAAAATATTCAATTAGTACATATTTCTTTCAAAAAGTCAATTAGTGTGTATTCTAGACAACAATGCATAATCACGCCTATTCTATATTCGAGATGCTACTGCTCAGTGTTGCACTATATAAACGAACTCTACCATGTAATAAATATCGGGTCTACCTCTAATAAGGAATGAAACTATAAATTAGACACTTCTTTTATTGCTTTACACCTGGTCCAATTAAAATTGATTCGTAATTGCCGATAACCGTATATAAAGACACGCCGATCTTCGCTAATAATCTTAATAACAACAAAATAAATAATACTTATACAGCAGTTGTTTTATTTAAAACTCATAAATTAATATTAAGTGCCTAACGCTTGTTGCGTTTATATTTTAATTATTCAAGTTTTGTATCGGATTACACAATGAAATGCTACATACACAATTTAACGAACTCTACGTCTTTAATCGAAGTCAGTAACGATCATATGAATAATTGGATGTCAGATTAAATACAAATATTTACATGTGTACAAAGGCAGAGAAATAAAAGTTCACCTTTTACAAGCAGTTTAAGATTATTTATCATGTGGAGTGGCGCGGCGCAGGCGCAGTACCGGCTGCATTTTGGTGTAGCTTCTTTATACAGAAGCCATTATAAGTATCAGTTTCAGATCATAGATCATAAACGCATTTATTACGAGAGGAGCGGTGGCCGGGAGCCGGGGGGTCCTGTCGCGGCGACCACTGCGCTCATTGTTGACTTTTTATTGTCATGCGTCTGTCACAATTTTCGTGGACCTCGCCAGCGATATCGGAACATAAATATCTAACGCAAGAATGTTTCTGACCTATGAGTATTTATGTGAAAAGCTGGAATGTATTTAAATCACTCGATTGTACGTCGAAGTAGCCTAATCTTTATTTTATGATAATCATAAATTTCAATTTGATTTTAATAACTTATTTACCCGGTGTATGTTACGTATATTTAGAAATTAATCTTGATGATCTTATCAAAGCATAAAGAAATAATTTTCTCGTTTCAAAATATTTCTTAAGCGTGACGTTAATTCACGGAAAGCTTAACATTTTTTTATTAACATTTAGATCAAATAGAGATTTGTAGATTGCGTCCGCCTTGTTTTGTAGGTACTTGTGTTATTTTTACAGAATTTTGATGCAAGCTTAAGGTAAGACGTAACGGTTTTATGGTATTTTCATCTTATGAATGAAACTAAATAAACCGAAACTTTGACCTCTGTATATAATATTCCTAATCTACTCATGTAAACAATCTCCTTCACGAGTATGGAGTATAGGCTCATTCGGAGAACAAAAATAGTATATAATAAAAACAGTCTAAAAACTAAGAAAATGATTCCACTTATCAAACTATTTGACTATTAATTGAGTTCAATAGTTTTCGCTGAGGGCGTCCACGCGACGCCAGGCACTACCTGCTTACGAAACGCGCTCAATCGTGTAATAAAATGTTAATAAAGTGCGTAAATCAAGATAACGTCAATAGTTAAGAGAGTTCGACACAACGAAATAGTCTCCACCGAGGTGAGGAAATTACCTCACGTATGGAAGGGACATAACTCTCCGAGGCTCTCCTCTGCGTGCCTTCAACATGTTACGGGAGTTTCGACCTTGTTTACTGACTTTATAGTAACTATAACATTTTATGTGCATGAACCAAAATTTTAACAAATACTTCAACACCATGAGCTCTGGATATTATAGTTATATTGTGTTTAAGGTTTTCCACTTCCATAAAGAATGAACGGACCCTCCTATCACTCGCGCCGCATACAACTACTGCTACAGCCAATTTTGCTTGGACATAGAATTTAATATGCCGCTTAGTAGTGAAAATTGTATATAAATTACAACCAGAGCTACACTAAACAAAATGATTACTTATCACTAACGAAAGTTTTTACCACTAGTTACACAAATATTGTGACATGCGAAATATGAGTTACTTGTAAATAAACTTTCGTCATTCAACTTTAAACATACAGTCCATTTGAACAAAATCTATGTTATTTTTGAGATAACCAAAAAAGTTAGTTTTTTTCTGTGTGTTTTGTAGATACCATAATATTTTTAATGTTGATCCATGATTTTAAACAAAGTCTTATAACTGTAAAATATTTAAATAGGCTACTCTGTAAGTTGTAAAGAAAATATTTTTGTGCACAAATAACTTAAATTCTCAGATTATTTGATAATAGTTACGACAAGCTTCTCAGTTTAAAAAAAATCAAAATCCTAATGCCTTTTTGACTAACCATCGTAATACAATTTTCTTCTGACAAAATATATGTAATGTCATTATAAATTCATTAAAAGTTATATTTACATAATTTTATCTATCAAATAGATGATCTGTAATTCTTGGGTGTAACCTAATAGTTGATCTCGTCAAATAGTTTAAACTATTTTTGATAGCCCAAAATACTGAAAAGTAGATATCTTTTCGAATGGCACATTGTTCATAAACATAACATTTGATCAACAAATAAATATCATAACATAATGATGTTGTTCAGTCAAAGGATGCCACACACGACTATGTGCGCGCTGTAGCCGGGGCTATGACATTAGCATGGGGCATTGAGGCACAAAACATATAAGTCATAGGCTTGTTATATCCTCGAAATGAATAAAATTCAGTATTTATCATGCAGTTAAAGGCATAAAATAAGCTATGACCTAAGGCATGTACCTACTTAGTTTTCGCAGAAATAACGTCTCGCAAAAATGTAGTATACAAATTATATTTATTCAGTAAAGCTATAATAAAAAAATGGGATTTTGCAGTTTATTCGTCGTATTAGTTATTGCGGGAATAAATTTTCAGCCTGTAACGTGCATGCTTCTAATTATCGTCTACCTTTAAAAACATATCGTAATGAATATAAACACCTAGCTTCAAAAGTACATAATACATTACTACGATTCATTGCGTTAATAAAAAAACGATTTCGATACGACTTTTTTTTTAACAGTATTACTTTGTTTTTTTGGAAATGAATATGACAAACACAAGGGCTTTAAACAATAGAAGATATGTGATACAGATTCGAATTATTTGTTGCAATTGTCATTCCCTTAAGACCGTCGAGGTGGGCTATGTCCACGATGGCGCCAATCGCCTCTCCTCGCCGGGTGAGTCGAATGCAATTCGATGCGGGACTTTACTATAGAATATTATCCAATATTACTAGCCACACCTTTACGTTAGGCAGGTATAATAGCACCGGGGTTGTAGCTATCAAACCGAATACATTTTATGCTCGTCTAATAATAGGGAAACCAAACATTATTGGGAATTGTGTAATTGAACCGACGTATCCATACCTAATGGGTAACAATACTTATATATACTTACCTATGAAGTTAAATAGTGTTGTATCAGATATATTCGCAGTACCACTGCAACGTATTCGCAAACGTTAGGACTGTTTACATTCAAATGTTTTAGTAACTGATTAATCAAAACGGTCGGTATTAGGGCGATATGAAAAAATCTTGGTAACAGCATATTTTTATATTGCCAATGTTTTCAGATAAAACTTGCTTATATAACCTTCTATTTATTTTTTTGATTTATTGATAGCAGTGTACCAAAAGGCTGAATACAAATTATATTACACCAAGACAATGCATAAAAGTACATATTGAGTTCATAATATGACAAGCATGATTGATGTATTTATTTGAATAACAGTCTCAATATGTCCTGCAACCTCCGCCATAACGACGACATGAATAAAAACAATGCATTTTATGTATAACTCGGATTACAAAGTATAATCTTGACTTGTCAGTGCATGACGCGCCGTGTTATAAACTTTTTTTTTAATTTCAAGCCTACTTTAGTATCTAAATGAGCATAATATTTATTTTAACTTGATTATCTTACGATTAATAAGCTTTTCTCATAAAATTTTAAGCTAGTATAATCCGCTTCTGGAATCCTTTTTTCTTCCTTTGCTATTTTTAATCCAGAATACTACGTCACCGTTTATTGTCGGTGACTTTGTCTAGGGCGAAATAGCCATATTGCTGTACGGCCTCCGAAATTTGTGGGTCTATGAAAAGACAAAGTTAGAATGTGACCGAGTCCATGTATAATAGGATGCTCCTTGTTATATGTAGACTTAATAGTGTAATGAGTGTACACCACTGCCTACCCTTTTGGTTAATACACAATTAATGCTATTTTAATTATGTTTACCGGTTTTCTAAAAAAAACCCTGTCCTAAACCCTAGTATTTTGATGAGTTAATTTCAAAGATCCTTAATAGGATAGAAAATTTGAATTTTGTCATTTATTTCACGAATATAATGATTGATAGCTATATTTAAATGTTTTCCGCAGTATGTAACATAAACTACGTCACATAAAACGTTGATCACAATCAGTTCTCAGCATCAATAAAAATTTGATCTCCGTTATAATTTCCAATCGAATATGTTATATTTAAAACTCTCTTATCTGAGCTGGCCACATTACATCGATGTACCCATTAAATCACTCATGAATTTAAAGTATTTTATTGTCATTTCGAAGTGAAAACAATATAAATGTATTTTATGTCACAGTTGATTTATATTTTATAGGTGAGAAGTGATTTATTGAAGGTCCATTTAATATAATCTTGGGGCAAGTCTTTGGTCGTCTTCTGCCGCCTGCCATCAGATCTGTTTGAGGATTATTTGAATCGATGAATATTAAAATACTAGCGATGTGTCCGACCGTAACATAAAGAAAATCGTCATACAAACCTTCACCTCTCTTTGGGGTCGAATGTCCGAAATGACTTCCTTAGTGATGGTGATTACGTTATACCTTATATAAGGAACTCCTGTGCAAAATTTAAAGCGTCTACACCCACTGGCTTAGGCTCTGCGTTGTCTGTCACCAGTCAGTATGAAGTACTTTACTAACTATTATGATTTCTTACAACACACTACAAATGTTTGCATAGAAATCAGTGTAGGTGACAATGCAGATAAATGACGACAGTCCCAATAACTATCAATCCGCCTATGGACAGCTTATGTATTCAGTTAAAGAATATTTAGCAATAAAATGCAAAGATATAACATGATATAAAAAAAAATTGTAGCTTACCAGAACGTTTGTACTCAAGTGTCACAATAAGTTGTTTTAATACACATATTTCTTGTTTATTGTTTCTATTCAAGTCCATTTCTCTACCATAATACCATATATTACGACACAATTGAAGATAACCGAATCTTAAAATCTTCTAAGTATAGTAAACGACGCCAAATAAAAAAATGTAAAACTATTTATACGTTTTAGTTCGAATCACAATGATTCGAATTCTATTACAAAAAACTGTTTATATTAACTACTTTTTGACACTATTCTTCGCCACTTAAATCCGAATAACGTAAAGGCTCCGAAGTATTTACGTGTCGTAAGAATAAAAGGCGGGCTTGTTCAACTCAAATCATAAAAAAGATTACGCATATAAAGAGTATACGTCGGCATTCCTGTCTATGAGTTTCTCTTAAGCTATGGTGTCGGGCGGTAAAGCCGGCGTTTCAATTATTTGAGGTATATGCGAATTAGTCGTTATCAGATGTAATAAAATGCAAGCATGTCCGGGCGGTTGGCTAGCGATGGGCCGATACCGCCGCGCGGAGCTGGGTGGCCGCTACTTGTCTTACGATACACTTATCTTTAGAATCGATCCCTTCGATAAAAATAAAAACACCGATGCCTTTAGATGTCGAACGGTTGACGCGCTGCGAGGCAATAACATTTCGAATTTTATCGAAGTAGCTATCCACATTTGCATCTGTATAGGAGCCAATACATTATGTTACCATATTATTAGCATACCAGCGCCACTTGTGTATTCATGCAATATAAAAGTACAACAAACCATAAATACTAGCAATTTATCTGCACTTTTGTTTCGTATTTCAATACACCTCGTAATGGGTGATAAAAATTTAATCACTAAATGAGACAGAGTGGACCACTTAATTGGATCTCAATCAGCCGAATACTAAGTCCTACTTAACCGTTTGAGTCGTCGTTATCTTGCATTTTTAGTGACGCGTAAACTTAAGCAGCTCTAAAATTGTAGTGGCGTTTGAGTGTACGGTCGATTGTTGCATGACTTAGTAAATTCACACAAACAATAAAAAACAAATATTTGATGTATCCGTAAATCATCTACGTACCTAGTTATTCATTGCGATACACAGAGCGGCGTATAGTGCAAGAGCTGAGTGATCCCTAACAATGAAATAGAATTGCGATTGAAAATCAACCTAAGAGGTCATTGTTCCTAATCTCGGTGCACACTCGATGTCATAGTCGATGTGAAATGTCGTGATTCAGCCGTAAACACGCGGCTGTAATAGTGTATTGTATGAATGGACACTAATGCTCGCCGAGGCGGACGATATGGCCCACATGTGAGCCCGACTGAGAGCTACGGGTCAACGGTTGCTCGGCGCACGCGCATCGCAAATGTCAAGGCTCGATTGCGGCGGGAAATCAGTTAAGCATATTAGGTCATTGTTAAAATACCTAGGTGTACAGCTTCATTATAAACTAAGCTAAAAATTACAACTGTTACATCACCAACGTACCTATTAGACCTAAACAGGTCGTAATTTGTCATTCGTTAAGAACGTCCACATCGTGTGTGGGTAAATAAATTACAGATAGTAAAAATAATTGAAAACCTGTGTACTTAATTAACTAACAACGAAACCAAACTAATTATAAGATAAGGTCCAACTAGAAGTATAGTTTGTATTTTATAACAGCCAACAAACAAGATTTTAATGCATGCATTACTATACGCGCCCGTTTAAGTCTTTTATATACACCGGCAAGTAGAACGAATTTGAATACATTTTACGATTAACTAGCATAGATTTTTATGTGATGTTATCTAGGCCTTAAGACGGCCATTGTAAGCACGAGAAAATTAAATGTCAATAGTCGGAGCGGATAGTTTATTCATAGACACGTAGCATTGTTCGCAATTTGCACCACGTCCGCTTGTTGCCGAGTTACTCAATGGGCCAGACAAGAATGAATGAAGCAATCTTAACAGCAGTAAACGTAATTTATTTGGTTTCTCTTCCATAAACGTCGTGGCCATTGAGCCGGCCATTAAGGGGCACACGCAGCTCCTGTTCGACAATTAGGCAAAGCCCGCGTAAAGCACGAAAAAGGCATACTGTTATCGGCGCTCGGTAGTCGGCAATCGGAGCACAATCTCACGAAAACGCCATTCCGAGCTGCACCTGTCATAAACGGGTTCAACGGCCGCGCGAGCTTCAATTAGTCACAAAATAGAACATTTTAACAATGGTAAGATAAGTAAACAAACGTGATCCTCGGGCTATTTGGTTACGGTGGGCTCTCATCAATAATGCTTCGGGGGCGATAATATCGCGGACGCGTGTCCCGCGCAGAGGAACCTCCAACACCGTTATTAACCTTGCGATAGTCATCGAGCCGAGAGATCATTTAGTGATACGCTTTATATTAAATTACTCGGTCGTGCGTTGATAAAATATTCCTGGTATTCTATTACCGAAAACGAGATAGACGCGGACGGAGCTATTAAAGACCTTTTCTTTATAAGCACATACAAAACTAGGTTATAAGTATACGCCTAGATATTTCGCGGTTTCATTCAATTTGCGCATGTTACCAAATTTCATCGCAATTCATAAAACCGCTTTGGTGTGGTCAGATAAACCCATTTCGGTATTTAATAAATTATAATAAAAAAAAAACTAAGTAACTCTTATCAGAAGGGTTGAAAATTTCAACAGTCTCTAAGATTCTGACATAAATTTAATCCAGAATATACCTACACGTATTAAAGTTATGATATTCCAAGAAGCAACTAACTACAATTTAGGACCAACCAGTAGCGCTCTGCAATACCAATTGACGTGATGTGTTAATTTCCCTAATGAAGAACAAGATGGCAAAAGATGCTTAAACAATATACACAAATGTCGCTAAGTATTTACGGCAAGGATGTTCATGTTAATGGATGCATTAAGACGTACGCCATGCGTCAAGTTGCGTGTCGATATGGGATAGAGCGCCGCATGTCGCGCCGCTGCCGTGGACGGAGTGTACCTACCAGTTAATCCTCGCGTCACACACACTGCTCACTTTTTACTGCAGCCCGATGCGTTCACGCGCCGTCACGTGTTATTTACTGTCACATTTCGTTTTTGTATCTTCTCTTATACATCTTCATCACGATGCAGACTGACAACTGATGTTTATCTTAGAGTCCAAATAATTTTATTCGAAATCATTTATCACTTCATCACCGCATCCGTATCTCAAGTACTATCTATGTCGAGGACTGCCCAGCGCATCTGCGAAAGTGGTCACATAGCATAAACAACACAACTGGAATATTTCTGCAACGGTAAATATCAGTCATTTCAGGGTATATTGCGTTTACACAGCTACTCGTTCAGAATCTGATTACTACTGTTAACGAGAAAACAGGATCGCTCTTTCTCTTCGCTTCGACATGACGCTTGAAATGTATGGAAATATAAACAAGTTCACTCACCGGTCGACTGAGGTTTGTCTAACAGCAATGATGTCAAGAAAGTAAGCATTTCGCAACAAGCGAGTCGAGGCGAAAACCAGCAGGGACTTCCTAGAATGTCTGCAATATCTCGTTTCATTTCACATACTGGTGTTGTTTGTTATACTAACTAGGTTTATTTTTCACGCAAATGAACAGTTTATCGGCTAATACGAGCATTAAGGAGGCAGAATGCGGTCGGGGCCGGCTGCCGAGAACTCACGCTATTTAGTAATTTAACCGCGTAATGGCCGTCTTTCTCTACGACGCGTGCTCTTAAGAACATCGTAGCTTACCTACATCTCAGACGACCTTCTCCTGACATACGATACCTACACATCTATACATATAAATAAAATTGGAGTGTCTGTTTGTAATATTAAAATAACCGCTTTTTACTAAGTGCATTTGGATGTATACATGGGATGGGTACCTATACCAAAACAACAGTTTTTACAATTTTTGTCTGTCTGTCTGTCTTTCTGTCTGTCTGTCTGTCTTTTTGTTCCGGGTAATCTCTGAAATGGCTGGACTGATTTTGACGGGACTTTCACTGGCAGATAGCTGATGTAACAAGGAGTAACTTAGGCTACTTTTATTTTAGAAAAAAACATAGGATCTCACGAAAATAAAATAAAACCAATGTTGCAGCGTAGCGTCTGATTAAGTTTGATAGCAACAACCTGAAATGCGTCCCGCGGGCTCAGAACGCGCGAGCAGGCTGTTGCCAACGGTTGTGTCTTTGTTAAATACCACGCGAACGAAGTCGCCGGTAACAGCTAGTCTTTAATATAATACAATAGCCCGTTCCGAGAGCTAGTTAAAACTTTATCGATTTATTATATAGACTGACACTAACTGAGATACATTGTAAATGTTGTACGCTGCGTACGCCTATGAATAATAGCCACCTATACAAAGTCAATTTGTAGCGCGGCATCTTCAATATGTAGATGGACCATTAAATCAAATACAGTTAACTGACATTTATGGCTTTTGCGCATTAAAATTCATGTAATCACTATCGAGACATAAAAATTAAACGGCATTAAAATTACTTCCATTAAGGTCTCATTAATTTACTAATCAACGCTTTGGGGCATCCTCGATCGGGTAGGTGCATGATTTAGTGTGAGGTAGCCCGCGTTTGGAGACCAACGGCGATACAAAGGCTCATCGAGTATATATTACTCTCTCCACAATACTTCTAATTAAGATCATTCGTGAGCCCAATGAAGCCAAGGACTATGTTCTCACTGCACAAACTGGACGTTATAAATAACTCAAACCGTAACTCACGCCTTTTCCGAAAGAATGAAAACGAACAAACATCCCAACACTGCTAACAAAATGTAGACTCTAACGAAACGGATTAAAAATCATATTACGAATGTTACGTTTAGGTTTATGAGTTATACCAAAAACGCGAGTTTCATTCACGCCAGGGTATTGTTACACAAACGAAATAAAGTAAAACACACTACACTTATTTGTTCCTTGGGGGTAAGCAGACACAACTAAATGTTCAAGTAAAAGGCATTCAGAACGTTAACTTATTACTAGAGCTTAGTTAAAGAGCTTCACTGACAAGAATGATGCCCTTCAATACTCAAGTAACTGTTTCGAATTAATTTTAACTTTTTATATAAGTATTTTACTTAAATGTTTCTTTTTTTCATGTGTTAAATTAGAAATGCCCGTATTTGTGTTCTATTTTGATTGATATCTCATATTTCATAGTTATTTCTTTAACTATTCCAAACAAAAATACAGTGTGTCCCAGAATAGTGTGCACAAATGAAGATATAGACAGATAAAATCGCAAATATAATCTAAAAAATAGTTTAAAATTAATATCGAGTTTTTAACTATTTAATTGCCCACTGAAATACCCTCTTCATTAAACCTTACGCTGTTTTAGGTTTTTTAATTCATTTTTAAATTTTCATCCGTTTAAAACCATAAGCATTTATGCAAATTAACTATGGACATACTTTGTAGCGAAACCTATTTGCGTCCTGAGTTCTCAAAATTCTTTGCTCTATGGGCGCGAAGACGAAGCAGGACCTCTTGTTGGACAAATGTTGTTATAAAAAATGTACTCCGCTCTTAAAATATGCATTCAAACTGCTATGTCACGCAGAGTAAGAGCTCTTAAACAGAGTCTTAAACAAAATCGTTTTTTTTTAATATATGAAAACCCTCCACGAGATGCGCAGATCAATCCGTTCATTAGTTATTGAGATTTGCGCGTAACACAGACAGACAGATGTATTGTAGTTATGAAATCTTTTAGGGCAGTTATTTTTTGCTTTAAAGTCCACGACATGGTTCCTAAGAAGATATTTAGCTATCTCTAATAGTTTTGGTGGCCCGCATACCGCGGTCTGTATTACGCACCAATCTCAAAAACAATTGAACAGATTGGAATACAGTTTCACTGTTATGATCTGCGCATCTCATATATTAAAAATTCTCATTTTTTTAATACGTAGAAACGAAACTGAGGACCAAAGTTAGTTTGAAATATGAAATTACCAATTTATTTTTAAATATCCCCTATCTTTTACTTTTTTTATGTTAGATATATAATTTATTATCATTTAAAATTTACAATTACAGTTAAATTAAATAGGCAAATAAAAAAAAAACTTAAAAATAGTATGACAACAAACTATGTATCAAAAAGGCTTTTGGACTACCCATAAATTGGAACTACAACAAAAAAAAATACAACCGAATTGAGAACCTCCTCCTTTTTGAAGTAAGTTAAAAAATAATTTGAACTCTAAAAAGATTAATGTAATATTACCGTTGACGTATCATATAAATAGCATTGCAAATAACGTACTTATATCTATGTGTAGGCAATTAACAGACCTATCTACCTGATTACAAAACTTGCTCGCTTGGTAAACACTTGTCACGTAAAACTTGCTATGCCTAGAGACCTCTACTGCCACACACCTGAATGATAAGACCCTTGTTCATTTTTTGCGTTACACCGCTCTGGGGATTTAAAAGCTGTGTGTTAGCGTTGTATGAAAAAAGCGCAATGGACTACAAATTTCTTTATATATACTATTTGAATCGGGGTTTCGTAGTCATCTTTGTGGAGCAAACATAAGGTGGCTTTATTATGACTAGCGTTAGCATTCCAGTGTACACTGTCACTCCGTAGTAGGCACTTGTTGTAATGATGTCGTTTCAATGAGGGTAGTTATAAATAATATTTGAATACCCGGTATGCAATGGAATAACAAAAATGTTTACGTAACCTAAGCCAGGTATTATTAGACATTTCCTTGAAGGTAGAAATGTTGATACCAGGTAGAGGTACTATATTGTAATATGTGGTGTAGCTGCGCGCGGTGACCGGCCATCCGTATTGGTCGATTATGTTTTCCTTTTGATACTGATGTTGATATATTTTCTAATTCCATTCAGGAATATTTTGCGCCTAAATTAATACAAGCTGAAGCCATTTAAAATGGTATTACAAAGTATTTTTTTCAGAGTCACGCCTTATAATTTCTAATACGATGTAGAATTTATTTAAATTTTAATAGTACTTATAATTGTTTTATAAAAGTTTCAATTAATTTAATTCGACTGAACTGAGTGTTGAAGTTGAGTGTTGAGAGAGTGAACTCATATTACACTATTATTTTGAATGTGTTCACAAAATACAAACTCATAAGAACTACATCGTTATATCTTAATGCACGTTCCTTTCTACGTTAATGAGCTGCCATGGCTGAATAAATAAACTAGTTGTAGCAGGACGCGCAAGCCTCGTCTGGCTGTCCACAGAATCAATAGAGTACAATAAAATCGCTCCTTTCAATGCAACGTAGTTAGGTCTAAATGAGGTTTGAGTAATGCCGCAAGCACACGAAAGCATTGCGTGGTAACGCGCTGTACTCTGTCCGGATAGAGCCGCCAGGATTTCTTGAAAATGTTTGGATAATTTAACCAAGCAAAATTATGGGATTAAATGTTATATTACAACAAGATCTTGCTTAATTAAAATATAAAAAAATGGCTCTACCATATTTTTTATAAACTAACTAATTAGTTGAATATCACAGAGTGTAATCTGGTTTTATAAGCAATTAAAAAAAATATGGATATATGTATCCATATTAATCGTAAGACGATCTCTACATCCATGCCTAGTATAACCTTTACATCACAAAACTTACACTAAGCTCACAGCATATTTAAACTAGAAAATACACCGTGCAGACTAAAACCAGACACCCGGTAACACTAGCTCTACCACTCCGATGATTTGTCTGCAATCACGTTCATGAAATACGCCGCTCTTAAAATGTCCGTAACACTACACTGACCACAGTGTTTTTGCGCGCAGTAATTAACAATACCAAAATATCGGTTGGCGTTCAACTGATATTTATTTATTGCTATCTGTGCCACTTGGAATACAATTTAAATCAGACATCAAGCATAAACAGTTGGTCGGCTACTAAGAAATAATTTCAAATTTAAGACACTGCATTTTACTAGCACTTATTGCTTGTGAAATAAAAGGTTCCATTAAATACTCTTAAGTATGCTTAAGTTGTCTTTATATAGGAATAGATACATGTCAGTACATTTTTATTTACTAGGTACCTATAGGAGTTAATAAAATGTTCGTCATAATGCAAATGACATTTACATAAACCCATTTATAATCTGAGTCGGTTCAATACGAGACCCTAAAGCAGTAGACTAATTATAGTTGCTCAGATTAAATTTGTAATCATTATTTTTGAAGAATAAATTCTTCAGTGATCCGTTACGATGCCGACAAAGGCTCGGTGCAGCGCCCGCTTCGTCAATTTATAATGCGATTAACAGAAAGAATGGCGATCCGACTGATTGCGAGGATCCTTATGGTTCGGTCTTCACCAAAAACCCTCCACGGATATAATGACGGTCGCTTCCTTAATCGTCAGAGCATAAACCTGCTGGACATTATTTATCGCAGTCCATTTGTTTCGCCATATCGATGTCTTGACAGTAGTTCCAAATGTCTCAATTAATATTTAGCCTAAAGATAGCATGTAATGAGCCATTTAATCTAGGAGCGCGTAAGCCGAGTGAGTCTGGTGAACGTTATTAATATGATGAAGTGAGCACATCCATCGGTACAGTGCTGCCGGCTCGGACCACCGCGGCGAGCCGACCATTCGAGTCCGCCGGACCGAGCCGCGTCTATATTAATAATAACATTAATTACTGCGAGTCTTTTCACCAGATTTCACATGAGAAGGGATTAACGCTTGCTTGTTTGGTTAATCCGTGATGGTGAAATCTGGCGCTGGGAACTATCGACAACACTGATCGATTTCCGATGCCCTCCCGTGAGAAGTGTTGACGTTATTTAATCTTGTATTTATATCGACGTTGATAAATTTAGTTGTCTATTAGATGTGTACCTTGATAAAAAGACGATTCAAAAGGAAGGTTTATAACCAGCTAACATGTTCTTTACGAAGAGTTCCCAGATAAGAACTGTATTATATACAAATATTCGTGGAATTTATTTACGGTTTGTGTCAACAAATTTATAGCAACAAAAGCTCGGCATCATAACCTTAACAAAATACGAGAGTAAGCCTATTTAGAGTCAACAAAATCCTGTCGTGTAAGCATTGACTGACACAATTAGGATGTAATAACGGGGCCAAGTTTCCCTTTACGGCAACGGAACTGAATAAACACACAATAACTGATGTGAGTCGGAGAGCCAAAAAAGATATTATCGAGACGATTTACCGCCGATCGAATACGGTTAAGAGCGTTAGCTTTTCTCACTCCACTAATTTAGACGTTACCAAAGTAGTTCAACGTTAAATGGAGGATGAGCGGTTACATTGTAAATACGGTCAGTTTTATATGACCGGTAAACAGCGCGACGTGAACTGTACACACGGTGATTTTTTAGGATTCCGCAGTCCAACTAGCATATGTTTAGCATTTGTTTACTATCTCAAATCAGATTGAAACGGTATTACAAAATCATGATTGCTTTTAAAATTAGGTCATGTTTATGAAATCGCTACATGTAAAACTCAAAAGTGTCTACTTTGGCGTTAATTGAAAGTTTTCCAAATAGTGCTCTCTTATATTCAACAATTATGATTTGATATCTATGATATAGGATCAAAATTACAAAGAAAATTTTAACCCGGTCAAATCATTAGTGAGAAATATAAATTACCCTTCAAACCACTTTTGTGTTGACATGGATGCGGAACCTTATTTTATATATGACTCGACACGCAATTGCTCAGCTTTTTATTTGTATAGTGGCCTGTTCTGGCTCAAATACCCGTGAGAAGGCGCGCGCCTCCCAGCGCGGTAGACCTCGGCCACGGGATCACGCCACAATAATCTTGAATGACATCATATGACGGACTCGATCAGCACATTGCTTAGATTAACTAATTATGCTGTGTATCAAATAATGTGAATGGCTGACTGTTACTGCGTGACGTATCGATATCAACGGTATCAGACAGATATAAATGTCTACACGTTCATGTAAGTAAGTACCTACTTAAATAAGCTGTAACAATAATAGTCAAAAATATTCTAACAGGGCCAACAGTAGGTTATAAAATTAACATTCCTAAATATATAAATAAAGTTATTAGATATTTAAAAATTACACCCTGTACTGAGCGCATGGCGTAACGCTACTGGTTCGCCTTGTTGAAAAAAAAACATCATGTACACAATTATACATCCATCATCCATATATCTTACTCATTCATCTGTTAAAATATTTTACACTATTTATGTTAAACCTTATATACCTACTTACCCCCAAATTTGTAGACAGTTGTAATGGATTATAATGGCATTATAACGAACTTTTCAGATGAAATAGTGCGTTATAATGAATTCATTATAACTTATTATAAATTTGAGGGCTACACTTTTTATCAATTGGTCGGTTCCAGATCAACTGCGCCTTGCGTGGCTATTAGCAGTCCGAGACAAACGCTCGCACTGCGCCTCCAAACGCAATCATCTTTCATTTGAGTCGCTGGCAGCCCGCGTGTGACATATGCTGTATACCCGAGGCTTGCTAGGCAGCGTAGTCGGTCTGGATCCACCCAATGACGAAGTTATTTCAAGAAATGTTTTTATTGAAGTAAATTGAATATTTTTTCATCAATTTTGTAAGATCAACAGTCACCAGTTACAATTCAGGTTGTGTACTTTACTTAGCTATAAAGTTTTGACGTGTGCCCAGTCGTTGACACCATCAATTTAGGATTACCTGAAAATCCGATGAGTGAGAAATTTCTTGAGACCTTAAGCGAATGTCATTTGAATATAAATTGTATCAAGCAGAGGTCGGGCGTCCCGGGCCCGTATATACCTTTCATTGTGCGTATAACAAGATCAGTATCGACTTAATGACAATATATTGGTCATAAAATTAGATAGTCCATACCGTCATCCCAGCGAACATCACCGGCCGCGCCCCGAACACTCCGACTCTCATATTTATTGCAAACTAACTAGAAACATTATCGAATGACGACCGCGCTGTGCTCTGGATAACTGGGAACATCTTGACCATTCGAATCTCACTAAATTAAACCTTATTTCTGGCGGTCAGGTCTCATATTGTTCCTGCATTTGTCTATATAGAAAGCGCGCTTAACTTTACGACTGTGGGTCATAAGAAAGCTAAGTTATGGAATAAATATTATGACACTTTTATCTGTTGGTGCGGTTGAAAAGTAAATACGGCGGGTGTTAAAGAGACAACGCCGCGATGCGATTCGCGACCTCTGCAGTAATATCGACGCATCAAACTTAATATATTACTACTTTGATTATGGATTATAGGCTTACTTTACTATAAAGTCACTTATAATTTAGTAACGTTGGATTAGGTAGTTAGAAACATCTCAAAGTTTAACACCGAGTCAGCGAATCTCGAAGTGATCTGATTATTGGATATCGTGACTGCATTGGTACCTTTAAGCTACTAATAATGGAGCTGTTAAGAGCTAGTTTCTGACCTGTTTTTTTTCGGCCACTTCTTAAAGGAGGAGCTGGAACCACGTACACAGCATTCACATATACGTGTGCGTGCACACTCGCGCAAAATAAAATAATGTCTTTACACACATCACTAGTTTTATAGGTTACACTTATACCCAATGCTTATTAGGCTTAGGCAGACGAGTACGCCATGTCCAGGCTATTTTTTTCAAAGACTGGTATCTTTTATTGACTTTATTTATAGAAATATGAAAGATTACATTACTACATTAAATACTTTATTTTATAATATTAATACACGGATTCTTATTTGCGGAGGATGAATTCAACTTCGACATTTGGCTGATAGGTACATCAAAGGGAAATACGATTGAAAAAATCCCAGTGAACCGTGAAACTATGCAAAAGGATATTATAATAATACCAGCCCTTTTGATATCCGAATGTTAGGCACGGGCCTCCCATCAATGCGAGGAGGATTAGATTAGGACAATAGTCCACCAAGCTGACCCAGTGCGGGTTGGCGGACTTCACACGTCTTTTAAGAGGTTCTCTCAAACATGCAGAATTCCTCACGCTTTTGTTCTTCACTGTTTAGCAAGTGATAATCATGGTTAACAAAGATATACGCACATGAAATCCAGAATACCCTGAGGTGCAAGCCGGAGTTTGAATCTGCGATCCTCGTTACCGAGGCATGACTTCTGCCGACTTGTCTATCACTGCTCATTCAAGGATATTAAAATACATTTTTTTCAGTGTCGCGAATTTATATAACCTTACCCCGTAACAGTAAAAAGTGTCTGTCAAAGTGTCGGCCAAGGCAGAAATAAGTATAAATATACTTAATTCAAACCGTATAAAAATAAATCATTTTAGTATGGGCGTTGAAAAAGCTTTTACACGAATAACGCATTAGCGTGTTGTATGTATTATTTACGTGTCAGATTTTTAAAGTAAGACATTTTTAGAGAAGAATAAACAAGAATTGTAAGACATTTTAAAGAAGTCATATATTGTGTAATGGCACAGGCCATCATTACTTGTCTCGATCGGGTCTCGAGCGCGCGGTGCAGCTCCGTGCAATGTTTGCACTATACCGACTCTGAGCGAGGGCCAACACGCGATCATCTGCGATAACGATCTGTAAGATTAACGGCCAACTTGTGACACCGCCTTAATTACTCACACAATAACGCTTATCGATATTATTCTAGATAGGAGATAAAGCTTAATGCTACCAAACTAAAGGACTGAACTGATGGTGAGATTATGGCCATTGCCGACTGAAAAATATTTTTGTTCATAGCTTTGCTGTATTACTATCGCTAAAGTTGACATGTGAGCAAGTAACACTAGATTAAATTACACGTACGAACCGAAGAGCCAGAATTCAGTAGAGTTAATAGATCGGTGCATACCTACCTACGTCACATCCGTCGTCGATAATATTGATCTTCATAATTCAACACAAAATGTAAATGTAATGTGTAACTACATCGGCCTTAATTAAATAAATCGAGCATCTGTAAAATCAATTAACAATTCCGGTCGTTGTGTAAAAACTAGTTTTTCAATTGAAACAATTAAGGTCACTCGAACAGCTATCATGAGCTCCTCACAGACAGGCCAGCCGTTGGCCGTCTTATCGGCAATCTCAATTTCACAAGTGCACACACATTTAAATGATAATAATCAATATCAACTGGCATTCATCACCGGAACAGTGATATCTGATCCATAATTAATATATTTTCTTTACTTTACCTTGTACCTACAGGTTTTAAGATAATTATCTATTCGGCCTTTGATAAATCACATCAACTATGAATATAAATAGGTTATGTCACGAGAGTCCGACTTATTTCAATCTTTATAAAAACAGATCTCTATTTAGAAAGCTGTTAACAAATGAGTACTAATAGTAAAGTTACATTTTGTATTCAAAGCGCATACGATAACCACTATGAAAGGACGTGAAAATAAACCACCCGACGGCAGCCGTATGATCAGTTTGAGCCGAAAACCTTCAACCATTCATTCTAATTATGTACGGAGTATCCTCCACATCGACGGACCGATCTGGCGTTATCATTAACATTCATAAAAGCGTCGAATCCGTTTAATTCATCAATTATTGTCTCCGAGACTCCAGTTCTCTCAGTTGCCGTTAAAGAAGCAGACATCTGTAGTCGTATTTAAGGTTTATCTGGTTCATTAATCAGGTAGAGAGCGCGTGCTGATGTAGATTAATGGGGTGGCGCGGGCGCCGGTGATACCATCGTAGGATAGCATTTATTCCCGGAGTGATGCGGATCTCGGGACTCCTGAGCACAGTTGCACGCTACTGCACACTGCGCACTTCACCCCACTGGACAATAACTCTAACGATAATAAAATTATATTAGCACTAAGCCAGTAAATGATGATCAGTGTCGTGTTACAAGAGAAGGTTTAAGATTAAGAAGCCGCGTCTCAACTGAATTTATGTGGTCCAATAAAGATAATATACACGATATGCAACAAAATGACTTAAGTCAGGTCTATATTACATACCTGTAGCAGGGAGGTACTTTTAGACAATAATGACTCGAAATGTTCCTTGTATTGTGAGCTATCAATCTGTTGCGGCTGGTCAAATCGGAGCCGGCGACACAATGCTCCCCTAAGGCGCGCGCTCATCTAAACCAGTGCTACGGGAACAAGAATCCAACATATTTATGAAACCACCATTAATTATCCAAATAATCGATCGCAGTCGTTAGGTGATTTATCTAGCATCGATAAGATTTTAATGAAGTACTTTGATTGGGCGCACATGGACAGCGCAGACGCAGTTATCGGGAGACCGATAGCTTGCGCACCATTGCCTCCCTATACCTATCGACGTATTAAGTTATTAAATTAAAAATAAATGTTATGAGACAATCACGCGATATTGAACCTTCACCCGTGATACTTTAGCCACCTTTCACGTCGCAGAATCAAATTAACAAGGTGGATCATTCTGATTAGAAATTGGTAGATATCGGCACGTCGTTCATTGTGGAAACTACTCACGATACTACCGTGCGATAAGATAAATTGAGTTGAGACTTTTTATTGATAATGTCGAGACGGCGGGTGGCGTGCGCAAGCGCGTAAAGATGTACACACTCGTTAATGTTGAAAAAATAATCGCGGGAGAAACGTAACAATACAATAGCCGGATGACATGAACTTAGTTTGATTATTTTTTGTTTAGTTTTGTACGTCCAATTGCTGCTATAAAACCACCTAAAAATTCTTCGGCTAGAGTGTATCTATTCTATAACAAAATTCTACTTCTGTTAAATCTCTACAGATTATTTTTGGATTTGACAATAGTTAAATTAAATCTGTGTATTTGCTAGACATTTATTACGTACATCTTCACGACATGACATCTTTTTTTCATTGTACAGTTTATTTGTAGGCATATACTTTGTTACATTTATTGCGAATATTTCGCCAAATAAAAATCAGTTATTCAACATTGCCGATATCTAAACCATACCACAATTTGAGCCAGTACAGCCAGTAAAGGCAGTATAGAACAGAATGTACTCGTTATACCACAGGTGAAGTTTAAATTGCTCTCAAACAATTTCCTTTACATTCGAGTATTGCTTGGACAAACATCACAGGTTGCCTACAAAACGCGTTTATGCGCCTATTAAGAACGTGGAATGTTAAACTTGCTTGCAATCCACTTACGTTCAGTGAACTTTTTTGTATGACATAAGTAGCTGATTGTTTTAACAATAATGCTTACGCGAGCTTTGTAATATATTCAGCGCATTATAACTCGTGCAAGGTGAGAGGCAGAACACAATTGTGTCCAATATTTCCTGAATGTATTTAAATTTAACTTGATTATACCAATTAATTATCATACAATTGCTCCAAAAATATTCAATATCGTATACAAGTAGACTTATAAATAGGACTCAAGTGAAGGATTTCTAACTAAGTATCAAGAACTTAACTGTTTATTATCATTTCACCAGCTTTTGGCGCTATCTTAGCTAATAGCTACAAGCCGTATTTAAGAATCACAATCAGAGTATTTTTTATTCCTGTAAGCCATTAAGTACAGTCCTTATGAATCGTCAAAAATGTCACAAAATACTAAGCTACAACAGTACCATCCGTTCGGAATGCCATTCCTATGCAGAAGAACGGGCAAGAAACTCCATGGTTGCTCTTTTTTTAAAAAGATCTTATACATTTTAGAACTACATTGGTATAGGGTATGTGAGAACAATGTAGTAACGGTGAGGCAGGCTTGAATAGCTGGTTAGAAGTACTAGCACTAAGTATATAATTACATATTAATGGCTACATGATCCCCACATTTATAAGTTATTTTTGTAAATGGAGACAAGTACTTGTTTAGCAGAACCAAATAGATTTATTCCAGAGGTCTATTTGCGTGTGAATAATAATCAAGCATCTGGCCGCCCCATGGCGTTAGATCTCGGGATTAATTAACGAAAAGTAACGTTAATAGAACGTGTAGAGGCTAATGATCCAGAATAGGTTCATTTGCATTAAACAGACGAGCCTGGTCTTAATTACTGAGAAAATTACAAATTAAACAAAAATGAATGGGACAACATCGTTCGGACGCTGAGTTGCACAATAGTAATGAAGACCTTACATTTTCATTAAGATTTTTGGGGCGAACCATAGACGTGTTTTAATAGAATCTTGAATTAATTGTTTATGGCCTGGTTAGGCGGAATAAATATACCATTATTTATAACCATTTGGAGGAATAGACGTTTTAGTCATACGACGAAGTTTTTGTATTTTTATTTTAAATATAATTGAAAGAGCAAAGAATGCAACGATTCAAAATCTTAAAATTATAAACAAATGCCTTAAAAAGACGCCAAAAAAATATTAATTTCGAATTTAATTTAATTATTCGATAGTATATACTATTTCGTTTATTTTGTGACTAGATATACTGATGAAACACCTGATAGTCAATCACCTCATGAAATTACAATTATAATCTGGCTTAAAAACGAAGTAGTTATGAATAACAAATTACAGACCCATCGTTCGCTATAATTTTTAACCAAATCTCTCAGTCACAGTAAGCGGTATGAGAATTGGCATGAATACAGATGTTTTGAAATCCATTTAAAAAGATCAAATTTTTTTGTTATAAAAAAAGACAAGCCCGCTGAGTTTCTTCCGGATCATCTCAGTTGAGGTCGCGTTCCAATCCGGTTGTAGACCTACGAAAAAAAATTTAAACAATGTGACAATTTGTAAGTGCTCCTGAAGGCCTATACGAAATACATGATTTGACTTTGACTTTTTGACTGGAAAGTATTTAACTATATAATAAAACAAGCCCTTTTTAATGTCCCACTGCTGGGCACGGGCCTCCCCTCAATGCGAGGGGGGGGATATTTAACTATATATATATTATTCATTTTAGAAATAAATTAATACTATACACAACACATTTCTATGACCCAAATAAACAGATTGTAATGGATGCTAAAGCAGTGAGAATATACAAATTATTGCGTTAGTTATTAAACCTATTATGTTGACAATAAGGTCGAATAATAAGACGTTTAAATACAAATCGGGGTCACCGGCCAACCGCTTCAAGGACCAATGAATATACTTGCAACTAGCTTTTACTCTATAAAAGTATATTATTGCGACTACTGTAGTTAACTTAAATCTAAACTGGAAGTTTATAAATAGCGTGCCAATAAAACTGACATTGTAATAAATACTGTAGTTTACGATAGCGTGCCGATGCAATTTTTACACTATGTACTTACCTATATACTTGGGGCAAGAATTGATGTTATTTATGACGGCTGTCAATAATTAGTTCTGATCGATCTACGATTTGATCAATCATATGTACTTAAATATAACGATACATATTGTATGTTATATGCTATTTCGGTACATTAAGTACGTGTGCGAATCTGAGAAAAAAAACAAAGAATTGTAAGACGTAAGTTGTCACAAGTGCCATAATTCATTGCCGCGAGTTTAGGCTTATCTATTACTATTAGTAGAACGCGTTCTATAAAAATGTTGCACCGTAGCCTATAAGATTTATTAGTAATGAAATATGCTAAGATTCTAGTACAACTTGAGCATTTGCGATCATTTTATTTCATAAAGATAGTAATATAGTAAGTACTGAGCTAACATCCACGCAAAATTGATCTTTCCATATGACAATTCTATAAATCAACTTATCTTCACATTAAATCGTATTATGTTCAAGAATATTGGTTCGAAGCTATAAATTAATCATGTAGGCTGTCGCTAAAATATCGTTTTTCTTAGGTGAGGGCAGTGGCGGCGCGGGCGCATCGTATCGGCGATAGAACACGAGCTCGCAGGCGCGCGACTACAATAAAACCACATCAAGAGGCGGCCAGCGCCGCGCCGCTCGCCGTCATTTCCTGGCGACAAAATCTACAGATACCATCGATGCCCGTCCTTCGCAACACAGGATATAAATCAATCGGAAACACTCATCCCGCTCAATATGAACCCTTTATTTGAATAAGCTATCAACACCGCAGCCACACTTAATGAACACGAAACTCCAATAAAGCACAACAAAATAATAATAGCACACAACTAAAACCACTTTACCGACACATCTCATTTGAATAAAGTAAATTACCCACCTTCATTTCGTTTCAATTTTAAAATGTTACCTGCAATTAATTAAACGAGCATTGCTTAATTATCTATTAAAATAATAGTATAGTTTAATTGGAAACTTTTATACGGACACGCAAAATAATTAAGTGATCAATTAACCGTACACGACGATGTATATCCAGCAGTAGTCTTATCTGTTTGCATCTACAACATTGTTTGAACAAAGATTATTCTACAACAATTAACTTGCTGGTTATATGCCTACGCGTACCTTCATGCCTCGTAGCGACAATTTGCATTGGGCTTTACGGCCGAATACTCAATGACTAATAAACAAAAATGTATTTTATACCTTCTTATATTTGGAATGGATGTCTTTTGTCTGATCGATCGAATGTGTAAATAATAATATGCTCAACTGACTTTATGCCTTACAAAATATTGGAGTATGTATAAGATAACCTAACATTCTACATTGTCATATACTTGCCATTTTGAGTGTAAATAAATTGAAAATCATTGTCTTCTCCATGGTTTTAAAAGTTAAAATGTTTAGGGTCTCTATCCTGTTTATTTCATTTGTAATTGTTCTTTGACGCTTTGTCTCGTCCCGTATAATGCGTGGAGCAGTAAAGGTTGCGTGTCTGCCGAATGTTAATTCATAATGATTGACGGTTCATTCCATCTCTGTTGTCCACTAAATCCTCGCACCCGTGGCTTCAATTAACACTTAACCAAATATTTGATAGACCGCGCCTAATTAGTGAGTTTTATTTTATGCCTATAAATGATTAGATAGACACTTAGTTGGAAGAGACGCGGTAACTACACAAAGACTTAAATTCCAGATACCCACGGGTCGCGTGTATATTTAGAACTTAATAAGAGATGAAAACTCTACATTCATTACCTATTTTGCTTCCCTCAAATTCATTGGAGTAGAGAGCTTAAAAACTCTACTTCATAAACAAAAACGGCTTTTTAAAAAGGGCTACTATTATCTTGAATAATCATCATCCAATATTTATCCCTACACATTCCCACGCTACATTCCATAAATTATTACAGTTACTTATTAAGCAAACAATAATTTAATTTAAACGCAACTTTGGAAGATTGCCGACAAATTGTAGGCACCGATCTGTGCATTAAATAACAAACGTTAAGCCAAATTATATTACACCAATTATGGCAAGCATAAACGTGGCACTTAATATTTAATGACTGAAAAAAGATAATTCCGCCTTCGAAGTAATTATATCAATAATAGAGTTGTTTAACGTTTCTCTTTCAATTGTCGATATCTGCTTATAATGACTCATGAATGGTTCGGTTATAGTTAGCGATTCTATATTCGGTGCCGTCATGGACTGCAGTCTATAAAGACTAGTAAATAATAAATTTATTCACTTCCCACCACAAAAGTAGTACAATTTAAGTTTATTTACACAATATTTACAACGCAAATATAAACAAAAAAGAGAATAGAAAAGCATACCTACTTAATCTATACATCTATACATATAAATAAAATTGGCGTGTCTGTTTGTAATATTAAAATAACCGCTTTTTACCAAGTGCATTTGGATGTATACACGTTACCTATACCGAAACCACAATTTTTATAATTTTTGTCTGTCTGTCTGTCTGTCCGTCTGTCTGTCTGTCTGTCTGTTTGTTCCGGCTAATCTCTGAAATGGCTGGACCGATTTTGACGGGACTTTCACTGGCAGATAGCTGATGTAACAAGGAGTAACTTAGGCTACTTTTATTTTAGAAAAAAAAATAGGATCTCACGAAAAAAAAATAAAACCAATGTTGCAGCGCAGCGCCTGATTAAGTTTGATAGCAACAACCTGCAATGCGTCCCGCGGGCTCAGAATGGGCGAGCAGGCTGTTGTCAACGGTTGTCTTTGTTAAATACCACGCGGACGAAGTCGCGGGCAACAGCTAGTATTAATTAAAAGTGTAAACAATTGAGCCCATGCGGTAGCGTACCTAAGATGCTGGCCGCAATTTCTCGCTGAGCGAGGAAATGCTGCGCCAATTTGGGATTCAAACTTATTTTCTTGTAATTGAAATATTAAAGTTACATTTTTAAATGTACAAAATATACAAGATTTTTAAACCTTTATGTAGAGATTGACTAATCTATTAAATATGGACAGTCAACGTAGTGGATATTTCTGCCTCCCTCTGTTCAAGAATATAATTCCGTGTATTTAAGGCAGCTACTAGTGTCCTATGATTAGTACAAAACTTGATTATTATATTCAACTTACCCAGTCGTTTACGTGACCCCAGAAATAAATGTTAAGTCTTCGAGGCAATATAAAAATGTGAAATAATATTTTCTAAAGAGATAGACATTATTTGCTGTTTACTTCATATTACTTACAGCTTTATTACAAATTAACTTTTATGCGAGCAGTATTTGATTAGAAACGTTTAATTTAAGAACCGGAAAGCTTAAATGCCGGAATTTTCTCATATTTAATTGCTTTTCGTTCCACGTCGTTTGCGAAGCAATAAAAATACATGTAATTGAAAATGATTACACGCGGCATAAAATAAACTATTAGTCCAATTTTAAAATCTATATATATATAGCAATGTCGTGTTAGTTACACCATTTATTACTCAAGAACTGGTGAGCCAATTTTTATAATCTTTGATTTATCGAATTGGTCTCCGCCCCGAATAGCAAAAAAAAACGATTTTGAGGCGGTACAAAGTTCGCTGGGATAGTAAATTATATAAATGGATTTGTAAGAACTGCGTAGCTTTCCGGAATTCATAATTTTAAGGGCTAGTCTATAGTTAGAGAATTGATGTATTAATATTAAATTAGTTAATATTGCGCCAATTATATCTCTTAGATCTTCAGCGACCCTTTGATACTAAATGTAGCAATAACAAGACGTAGATATAACATAAATGTACACAATGTCAACTTAAAACCCCCTTAAAAGACGAGGACGCAATAAACGACAAAGTAAGCTAGATGTCAAAAGTTCAATGTCATTATGAAGCGATCAAAAGTAATTCAATTATGTGACTCTGATACTTAGGTTCGTTAGCGATCGAACCCCGGTGGCTGCAGTCCGAGCAGCAGTGCCGCACCGCCTGTCTCGCTACCACGATAACTGCACATAAACCCTTGTATCAACTGAAAATCGATGCCAATTTGATTTTGCAGCCTTCATTAGCGATCCGGTTCTTCATTTCAATAAGCTCTCCGAACCTTAACGATTCCGCGGTAACAACGCTCTTATACAGCATAATACCGTATTTAGGAAGCGGCCCTTTTGAACTCCGTCCAATGTCAGTCGTTTTAGGTCGTTCGACTTTTACTCTGTTTCATTTTGTTGGTGTCATTAATAATGCATAATTAAATTTTATACGCTGTTTATAAAGCGACAATATTTACGACTTTGTAACTGCCTTTTTAATACAAAATCGCTTTTACGTTTGGCGGTGAAAAATTACAAACAGATATGGCGGAGCTCTTACATATTTCAAAGACATCGTACTCAGGATGCGAGTTTCAAAACAACTCAAAGAACGCGAATGGCTTGCGCGGTTGCCGGCGGTGGAGAGATAGCGCCCATCCAGCCAATTAATATGCCTAATGCTAACATCATTATTACTAGGCAGGGCGCACTTAACATACTATATCCATTTACATTTTGATTTGTGTAGAGCTAGGCCGCGATTAATCGGGGAGCAGCTTGCGCCGGCGCCGCTGATTTATAGCGAACGCGCGCGCAGCGGCCGCGCATGCCACGCGTATGCGGTCTCTCCTTCCTTAATCAATATATAAACGGATATCTTTTACGGTTGAAGTGTTTAGTTACCTTTTAAATTAGTGTACTACCATTAATAGACCAATTAGAATTTATTATGTTGCGCACACTATAAGATTACTTAAACAAGTCTAAAAGATCATTAAACAGTTGTTATGTTAAGTTCGCTGTAAGTCCAAAAAGACAACCAAAATCCTGGTTATTAAGTGATTTGTTTGTAAGTAAATAACGCCAATAATATGTTAGTAGATAGACTCGTTCACTGACCAATCATGTTTTATACACAGACGATCAATTTAGAATAACAACGTGTAATCTTATTCGAGAAGCGCACTTTTAATAATTGGGAATTACGAGACAGTTATAGCCAAATCGCTAATTTGAAAAAAGACGATTAAAAGTGTTCAAGCATTTTTTTTAAGCAAATGGCATTAAATTTGGCGTAATGCTCCCATTATAATTAGATGTAAAAACTACATTAACTACTTTGAACCTGTCTTGAAATAATGTCTCCAAGACAGGCTCAAAGTACTACTGTACCTATAGGTATATTTATTGTGTATTGGAAAAGCTTATTTTCTGTTTCTTCAGAACGTTTTACAGGTATCCCATGAAAGGTATTATCGCTATATAGTGGCACTAAACACTTTTCATATGGCGGTGCCAGTAAAACATTTTATGGTCCTCTTATATGAAAGCAGCTCTTCTCGAAGAATCATTCCTACTACCTTACCTTTAGCCATTTGCATATTCGACTAGAAAACCTAATTATAATATTGTTTGTTGTACGCTGCTATTATGATATATCTTATTCTAATTGCCACAGAATAAACAAACAAACGAAAATTCACAAAAAAAAGTAAAAAATAAAAATGAATATCCATTTGCATGATTACGCTGAAGGGGTAAGCAAACGTGCTTTGGTACACTAAACTTTGGCAATGGTAATACCTAAATGTTAATATTGAATAGGGAGTATTGCCTATGAGTGCAAATTTTCCTAAAAAATAAAAATAAATAACATTTTTCACGTCTTCGGCGGATATTACGCCCAGCCAAGACGATTAAAATCGGTCAGATAGGCAGTGACCCTATAGCTACTGATAAGGAAATAAAATGTACATTTATGATATCAAGTCAAGTTCACTCTGCGTGCAACCAGCAACATTAAATCAAATATCAGATGATCAGAGGCAGGTAAACGGTAGCAGTTATTTAGCCGGGAACAGCGAGAGATGCCGCCCACTCGCGTGATTTATCCCCGGAGCTGTCGCGAGCCGATTTACCGGCCTGTTGAAATATCAGCAGATCCGTGACGAAATGTGGCTCGATTCTGTCTCGTAATCCGCTATATACCAGCGTGAAACCCGCCATCTGATTTGTCAGAGTATACCACTGTACAGAAACGTAGGAAATGTAGTGAAATTGAAGTCCAAGTCCTGTTTTAATGTTGTGTTGTTTTGTTTTTTTTTATTGTCATAGAGAACAGCAATCAATGCAATATCAATATTCAACTTTGTTTACACGCTCAGTATATTTTTTACATGACACAACGCAGAGTCTAATTAAACTTACAAATAAAATAGCTTTTGCGCGCGGATTCGCCCGCGTGGTTTACTTGTTCAATTGTTTAGTAAGATACTTTATCCAGTTCGTTTTGAGTGTCAGTTCAAGATCTAGGCATAACATAAGAATTGTGCACAGTGCCTCCGACATTACCATACCCACCGGTTTATGAGCCCTTGTACTGTTTAGGCGCCCACTCGAACACCGCTCGCGCACCATTCAAATTTATCATCCGCATGGATTATTGCTTATTGGAACAACCACTGGCTCAGATATGCAAAGATAACACCCGTCAGAGCGCGTTGGTTGAAATGTAACATATCAAGGAATATTGTATCAGTATCTACTATGATTGTGAGATTATCGTGCAGATTTAACCCTAGATATTACAGTCCAAAGAAACTATATAAGACATTACTCTACATAAATTTGTTGATCATGGTTTATGTCACTAAATATCACAAGTTTCTAGAGATTTTATGTAGAAACCTAAAATCTTAGCAACTAGGTATGGATTTGCATGCATCTCAATTAACCTTGCATAGTATATACGGTTATATTTTATCTATCACAAGTATTTAACACCTGACGCTGAATGTATGGCCACCTGCTTAGATAAAATAATACCTATCTGCATTACAAAAATAATATCTACGTATATTAACTTAACATTAAGATCTCATCACATTACGTACTTAATAAACTACAAACAAATTAAGCATCGATTTCATGGCCACCGTTTTAAAAAAAAGAACTCACAAAAGAGTATTAAACCGACAAATGGTCGGTGCGCAATCTGAAATCTCTCGGAGCCACATAACATCTTAAGCCATTATCTTTCAATAGCGTTGCGCGAGCGGTCGACTTATCTGGCAATTAAATCGACATTCAGAAGCCAATGTGGCTTTAATTCTGTGCATGCCACCGCCAAACGCCTTACAATGACTCGGATGCATGACAAATAACGTTTTGATTGGATACTCACCTAACAAATGCTGGGAATGCGCATTTCCATAACACTCCTGTCAGGGAATATTTTTTAAGTAACGTTTCGGATTTAATAAAATCATATAGGTCAATCAATTCTGGAAGCAAACTCACTTTTTTCGGCACGCTGGCTCTAACGGTATAGTGTATGATTTTATAGCCACAGGTGTGCTTTACGCATCACCTCCGTGGTGATCACAATAACATTAGGGTGACTGAACAACGGCCAGTCGGTTGAGATGTACGAATATTAAATACCCATGTTCTTCTACATAGATAGGGGTTGGGTCGAAAAGTAAACTACCCATAATCTCGTGTGATAATGGAGACCTGTTCAGGAGATTGATATAGTCATCCGCGTCGTAATGAACACGGCGTGATGAACTTTCGTATCGGATCGCTGAGCCCTGACATTTCGAGTCGTGAGCTTACACTTCTCTATAATGACATCATGTTACAAAACACTGCTATACAATTTTCGTCAACTTCAATGGCATCATGAATCACTTTTCTTCTATAAATATGGTTTTATAGTGCAATTGCAATTGTTCTTCTTGAATTTCCGCTCCAAATGAAGTCATTTGAAAACAGCCATTGTATTTTTGAGTGTTCGCTAGAAAATGTCGTGATTCTGGTGTTTCATCACGAAGCAAGGAATGCAATGGCTCTGGTGGCGGAATCAATAATGGCAATTTAACTTTGCCATTAAGGCAGCACAATCCAGGCATTCCTCCAGCAAACTTCAATGACCCACAATACTCGCAAACTACGTCCATTAGACCAATGCAAACGAAATATTGCGAGCTGTAGTCAATTGTGCAATCGTATAGAAACGCTGCTCGATTCAAATTAACACTTGAAGTATTTCTTCTTGCACTTCGAAGACTATCTCGTTGTTGATCTGTGCGATTAGCTCTACGATTTCTCGTTTCACGTGCTGCCTCTCTTTGCTCTTGTGTTTGAGAAGCACGAAGTAGGGCCCTATTTCGTGCCACACCAACGCGGCGCGCTCTTCTCGTGTTATTTGTTGTTCTTCATCAGTTAATTGATTCACAATGTTCCGTAGCCTAATTGCATTATGGCTCCGTTGGGAAATATTAGATCTTCTTGGTCGCGGCATCTTAATAATAATACTCACACAAAAGAATTTTGTAATACTACAAAAGAATTTTCAACTGACTGTGTTCGCGCCGCATCTATTCGGTGCTTACTTTTCCTATTTTAGTATAAATGTAGGTACTCCTAACTTTTCTTTATAAATTGGCTGCGCGACTGTAAGCTTTAGTACTGGACCTACGTCGGTTGCGCCCAGTCGCGTGTACCAAACTCTGATATCGAGGAGTTCTCCACGCCACCGCTTTTTGGAGCAAGTGTTACCTCAGCACGGCTCCGTCCACTATATCGAAGAAACCGCTGAAGATCGAGCTTTCGTATACGAAGGGAAGAACGCGCCTGACCGGTTCCAAAGCGAAGGTTAGTGGTCGTGCAGCCTCCCTTGGTTTCATGTTAGATCTTTTCCCCGCTAATTAGAAGTAAAATACCTATGAAGATACAGTAGACCGATAACACTCATCGCGTCAACAGACTGACTTCTTCTTTTTTTACGAAATGACTGGATTGACTGAATAATCTGTAATGATTGAGTCACACTAACCTTTTTTATTTAATAAGTCATTTTTTCATTTGTCAATTGTTTTTTTCTTTTTAATATGTAATTTTTTCATCTGTCATTTGTTTTTTTTCTTTTATTTTCGAAATTTTTCCAATCGTTTTAATTTTTCAATGTTTTTAATAGTTATTCTGCTATTCGGGACGGAGACAAATACAACAAATCAAAAACCACGAAAATCCGTCCAGCCGATCTCGAGTTATAAGTGTTGGAACAAACCCGATTTTGTTTTATATATATAGATTACACCATGTCCACTTTTTTTCGTTTGAATGACTTACGCACAGGGCCCTAGCAAACCAATGCGCTAGACAGACATATTAATTATACCTATCTTTATGGCGCTAGACCTATATATTGCCATTCGAAAATGACCTATATATCTACTAATCTGGTTTTAAATTGACATCGATGTTTACTGTCGACCCTCAATTTCGTTTCGCCTCTATCCCGCTGGCACGATTCGGAGCACCAACCTTTTAATCGCACGTATTGAGCAACAAACCATTATACAGCCAATTCTTACGGCTTCATTCCGGGACAGCTAATTTTCGTTCAATCTTTCGCGTAATAACTTAAAGAGTCGTGCTGGGCAAATCATGATTATTATGCGACTGTCTCCTCGAACAAAATTCATGTGTTTAGTTAAATCTTAGACCGGTATAACTTTTATAGCCTCTTATAAAGTCGCTTATGGTTCTGTTTCGTTATTGTTATACCTTTAAATTCATCACTCGACATCGTAAAGTCTAAACTGTTTTGTATCACATAAATTATTTATACTTTAGTGGACACGTTTATTATTATTTTCATCGAAAACGATAAAGATCTCGTTTTTTATGATATCGTGTAACACAATATATCTCCTATCAAGCCTTTTTACGTAACAAAATAATCATAAAAACACAAGAGAATAGTTAATGAAAGTTTTACGCGTCCACGGCTGCGTTTCCACGCCTCGGGGATCCAATTTCGCCGTTCCCACAACAAATCGTAGTGTCAGAGTTCAGCGCCTAATTGTGCGGCGTTATCGACAGATCCGAGCGCTCGGGGAGAGAATATTTATCAATAACATGTAATTAAAATTATTTAGCCGAGGCCGGGCGCGGCGCGGCGCGGTCCCCGGGGCGAATACCACACATACGCCGCGAGAGGTCCGCGCCCGTCATTAGCCGGGACATTTTTATTCCTTTCTCTTTAATTTCCGTCAATGGGCATAAATAATGGCGCTAGTATCGCTGCAACGCCGCGGGGAGGCGCCACAGCCTATAATAATAGTGAGTATATCAGCCTCGATTAGAGTTGAAATTTCAGAGGAACTAAAGAACAAATTATAGCGAAATAGCGAAACAAGAGATATAACGAAACATTTTTGCCAGACTATGTAAACCAGACTGGATGAAAAAATTACCGAAAAACTACATTAGAATAATAAAAAAATACTACTTTTTTACTATTAACTTAATAGAAATAAAGGCTTTTTTTATTCAATTCTACCTCGAACGCGGAAATAGCAATGAAAGTTTGAGTTCGGTATGTTTATCTAGAAATGTAAAAGTGTTGTCAAGAAACACTAGACAGTTAAAAGAAGAGGCTCTGTCATTTCATAACAACTTTGTTATTAATCAGAACCTCGAGAGGTAGCTGCACTAAACCTTCTGTCAACTTTACACTGTGACGTATTTTGTTTTGACTTGGGTCAAGGCTGTGTTTTATTAATAACGTTGTAGAGTATCTTCGCGATTGGCGCGCCGCTCAAGGGACGTACTAAATAATTATAACCACATATTAAAGGCTTTTGGCTCGCATAAAATGTTAGTTATAACAGCTCTACCTAATTATTTACAGACGACTTTCGTTCACATTATTCAGATATGCCAGTGAATAATACTTATCTTGTTTATTTTTAAAACAAAACACATGCTACCCATCAATTCAACTCTACATACAATCTATCAATCAATTAAAAATAAAATTATAATGTAATAGTATCAACCTACTTTTTACCTATAATACAAATAGAATTACTGCACTCTATTACCAATCGGGCGTGTGACATGCCTGACAACCGCCATACCAACCAAACAGTCACTGATATATTAAAGAGCACTTAATATAATATTCAGATGACTTATTCCATTCAAACATCTTATACCAACTTCTAAGATAAAAAACAAACGCACGCTAATCGACGTGCCGGGTGGTTGGTGACAATATATTCTAGTAGGATGACCATTAATGGTGCAGTTTTCCTGCGACATTCTATTTTTAGACAAAAAAGTTGACTTACTCATTATTAAGTCTAGGCTATCTGTCACATACATAATATAATGCAACGAGTAACGGTAGACAATTACTCGGTGCATTATATTTTAACGAGCAGACGCACTAAACAGAGATTACATTTTGTACACATAACGGTCATACTTACTACCACAAGTTGCTTATTAACTCTCCCTTTATTCTTTAACTTTGTCCGATTTACAAGCATGGTGATGGAAACCCGATCACCGTATAGGGCGCCCGTCACAATACTCTCAATATCAGCATGACCAGATAAACTTCCTCAACGGCCCCATACAATGGCGGAGTGCATTTACAGCTCCATTGTGCGCTACTGCCAGCACGCGATAGTAGCGGGGGCTATCTGATAACGCACCACTAAGTGGCCCGACGATCACGACGCACGTCCACTTGAAAAATTATACATATTCCAATCAGTTAATTATTTTATTCATGTCGCTCGGGTGGAGCTGGCTTTGTCTCCGATTGATATGTAAAGCCGGAACAATCGGACGTCATTCAGAGTTGATAGGGTGAGAGAACAGCTCGCTGCTTGGCACAAAAGAGTACCGCCGAACTACCATAGCACCGGCTCGACGGCCGACACAAAGCTCTATTTTAACATAATACGACTGAGCCTATTCTTTTCACATCTATTATGGCATAAACCGAGCGATTGTCTTGTAAGCTCGATGATAACTAGATGTAGCGGGTGTAATCTTTCGTTGATTTCTGGTGTTGGTGAGGAATCGTCAACATTATGTTGTAAGAAAATAAAATACATTATGGTGATTTCTATACCTGCAAAGGGTAATTTAATAATGATATAATTCTTCAAATAAATCGGGTTAAAACATACGTAAGTTACCTACCCGAATTTCCACTGTAATAAATGATATACTACGATAGTGACAAATCATATGTGCGAAAAATATCGTATCGCCACTTGCATGCGAATTGCAATACAGATGACCTAGTTATATTATGTCCAATTAATAATACGCACGCACTGACACCGCGCAAACACCGCCCCAGATTTATTCGTCTCCCTCCATAAGCCGTAGCAATTAACTCAGTTTTTAAAACGCCAAAGCCGATCGACTTAGCTTATCTGAAATGCATAGAATTGTGTTATTAGTAGCAATTAAAGACATCACATAATATGTGTTATCAATATTTTTAATACAGTAGCTACTTATATATTTAAATTTTATGTAAGCGCTGCTGGGTTCATTATAGAAAATTATTCTCGCCACGATAGTAACGAAACTTCGGGACGACCGCCGCAGATAGACGCTTGATTGACTATATACTTTCATTATTATCTGAATCAATAAATGTTTTAATTGCTATATTTTTACTTGTAGACTAGATTTATATTCATTAAAATGTTTCATCAGTATTCCACCACACAGGTTTTATTCATAATTATTTTGAATCGTCATATTATGTCATAATTATTTTCCTCAAAAGAATATCTTAAGATGTTACCAAACGTTCTTGTTCAAAGGTAAATATAAAATGAGTCCAAAAATAATTTACTTTAGATAGAGAGGTTGTTATCATATGTAAATAAATCCATCTGTGCAATTTGTTCGGGCTTAAGTAGTATTTGGTATTCGTACGAATCTAGTGCCAATAAAAAATATAGGCCAATCAAACCCGTGCACAGAAACCATCTCAACATGTCCATAAGTAAACGCAAATGGAGCGAAAGCACTCTATTTTCTATATTCTAATCTCCATAAAACCTTCAAAGTGTGTGACGGCATCGATATCAGTATAATGCGGGCAGGCTGCGGCTCGAGCCCACTGCCCAGGAATGCGCGTGCGCCGGCCACGGATCACTGTTGGATTAATAATTTGTAAATATTAAATATTCATGAGCCCGAGAGCACGGGTCAAACATTCATTTTTATAAGAGCCCAAACTGTGCCCGCAATCATATTTATTAAGGAGGTGCAGGTAATTATCATAACTGACTTAACGGAACAACTCTCAGCCTAATGGACGTAGGACAGAAACGTCTGTGGAGATTAAATTTATTATTATTAAGTAGTGAAAATCTCGAACGCAATTGGTTCGTATTTACACACTTTAAACCGATCGCAGTAATCTGATCGCTATGATCTATTAATTTAATTTATTATAATTGAACTGTGCTGTATGAACTGAATACAATATTATAAATGCAATTTGAAAGAATTAAAATGCAGAGTCATATGAAATTAACTTTAATCCTTTTAAGTGGCGATAATTCTATTCGTAATGTTGTTACTGATAGACCTGCTCTCATTAATATAAGAAATCAGTTCTAAAATAAGATGGCCACTGCTGGTTCGTTTTGTTAGGAATGTGGACTGGTGTCATGACAATGAAACACTATAATGATATATTGTGTAAATTATATGTGGTAGGTAAATAGAAAGTTCTATATAGGTAATACAAACCAAATATGGATAAGTTATCTATATTTGGTTTGTATCACCGAGAGTATACATTCTCTACGTTGCATTTTAATGACAATTGGGGAGGTTGTAATTTAAATTGCAACCAGCCATTAATACTACTACTACTACTACTACTATTAATCCAAGTACGGAAAAAAAATATGTTTTTTTAAAATCATCAATCCAAACAAACTCTGATGTTACACGTTTTGAGTGAAGTAAGAAGATTTGCATTGGCATCGACTCCAAATAATAGAAAGTTATTTCTTGATTTTTAGTTTTTGGGTGGTGTCCAGGGTTTTTGGAACTGGCTTTTGTAATTTTAATAAAAAAAAAATATTTTAAACGATTCATCTACGAGTATACTACAAATATATACTACAAATGAAAAAGATTTACAAAATTCCTCTCCACTCCGTCGCTTGTCCTCGTGTATATAACTTGATAGCGATTGTCTCTTAATAATTTAAATAAAAGCAATTAGGGTTGCAAAATAAAAGTCCAACAGGCTTTAAATAAAACAAATTGAAACTCATCCCAATTTAGCTCCGTTACAAACTCGACGACGGCATCATATTTTAAACATTTAAAGTACATTTTGTCAACAATAAATTGGGTGGGTTTCACCACGTAATAAAGTTGAAAATTACATGCTTCACGTGCTTTTGGAATATTCTAAGCGTCATTATTGCGCTTATTAAAACGCAGTAAAATTTGATACCAAACATTTATAAAACCCGGAACATAAAAAAATACTGATCCGTGGCAAACCCGTGATCTGTGGTTGATTACAATAAAAAATCTTAAATATTAATTTAAGTCATCGCGGATAACCTGTAGGTCTAATAACTTTAATTTCAGGGCTAATATATGTGCCAAACTTGAGTACAACTTTTGTAAAGACTAGATAACCATCACGTTGTTGTAAAGAAATTTACAAATTTAATTATGCATTCTAAAATAGCAATATGTATTCAAATATTAATTCAGAACATTAGTAGGATAATAAAAATAAAACAAAATATCTTGAAATCTGATACATGATATTATCTTGATTAAGATGAAATTATAAGAGAGTTCTATTGCTACTTTGTTTTAATACTTCCATGAATGCTCATGACTCTTGGATAACTCACATGCATCAAAGATGGGACGACACAGAAACATAGAAGATAATTTACTTTCCTTAATGTTACCTTAATAAACTACCTACCTACTTTAAATATAGCAATGCTTTTCACATATAATGTGAAATAGGTACCTATCGAAGCTTTGCAACCCACGATCGGCTATAAATAAAATAAAATATTGAATTTTATAAGTAATTAGGGTGATCAATGGTGTTTTACAAAGTTTTATCAGTATTGATGAGTATAGCGAGCGGTTCGTACGGCCTGTGGGCGGAAGGCGCGTGCCGCCAGCCGCCGCCGCCGCGCGAGGGCGCACGCCGCCGACGCCGCGAATGTGGGCCGCCGCCGCACGGTAGCCGCCGCCGGTAGCGCTGTCATTTACACCACAAATTAACAACCCGAATAAACATATCATTACGACACATCTAAAAGGATAATATTTATTAACATCCACTTTGATTTAACATTCAAATAAAAACCGTCCAACGCGCCCGTTAACCATATTATCAAAATAATGAACCGTTAAAATAATATTTTCATAGGTATGACAGTTAAATTATGTGTAGACAGAATAAAAGGTAAGAAAGCGCTATAAAAATATGAAGTCTCACTGCGTGGACATGTCGCTAGTCAGCGCGGGGCAAACATTATCCGTGGATGATATACGGAAGACGAGAGCGACGACGCGCGCGCACCGGGCTGGCCGCGGCGCGCGGCGCCAGCGCTGCGCCTGCGCTGCGTTTCGTTGACTTATGACCGTTGTAATGTATCGCAATGCCTCTATCACTCATGAATATTGATTTAAAAATATATAGATTATACAATGTATAATGTCGTCGGAGCACCGCATAAGAACGTGCTTAGGCAATAAATACATCACAGAGTACATCTACGCTCAAAAGTTACATGCGTAATTATTTTAGTACTTATGGAAAATTTAATGGGACGGGTAAACTAATAAGCACATTAGGGATGCTATTAACGGTATTGAAACAACATAGAATTATGTAGTCTCCATGGGCGAGGAATATAATCGGTTTTTATTAGTCGAGTAATTTTAGACAACAGCAATTTCACACAGCGTTAATATGTAAGAACTCATATTGTAATTATTTATATGATGCCACTAATGGCTATTTAAAAAACATAGTTGGCCAATAAATATTAACCAACTGCCTACTATATCTTTGCTATAGGCATGGTAATGTTATTCAATGACTACCTTTTTTTAAATTTGATTAAAGGTTCTAAAAAAGTTTGGTTGAACCTTTAAATCGGTGGCCTTTACCATGGTGTTTTAAAATACGTTACTGTTTATGATAGTATATACAATAGTTGTCATGTATTTACAATAGTTAAAGTTATTTTCTTATTAAAACTGTGACTTTACGATCGTTAACAGTCGCGGACTTTAATTTGGGACCCATTTAAGATTTAAGGTACATCAAACATATACCATAAGAGTACTATTTTGACTGACGTTACTAGGAGCAACTGCTCACAGATATGCCGATATACAGCAGATATAAGACCGCTATGCTTTAAAAGTATCATTCAAAATACTACGGAAATGGGTCCCATATTAATGTTCGCGATAGTACTTTAAATGATGCTAAAACACCAAACCCAGTGTCCATTATAGCCGCTTTAATTTAAGATCTAACACGGCACATATTTTTTGTCTCACAAACCGACTCTTGTTTGCGCTCAATTAATTTAAATCCAAAATAAAAATGCTCAAGGGCAATAAAATAAAACGTATGTGTAATTTCTCTAATCTGTATCACGTGGAAGCGACGCGGAGCTGGTGGCATGGCGATGCGGCTTCCCGCGGCTAATAAAATACATCGGGGTAGTCATTAAAAGTATATTTTATCGCGTTTTAAATATTGTGATATTCATCTGGTGAAAGTTATCATATATTTGGTTCATTACTAAAGTAAACGTCAGCCGTGAAACTGAATACGTCGCGGACAAGTTGCTGGTAATTCTACCGAAGTCGATAAGAAACGCTCGCATCAAGTACCTTGTAATGACAGGCTAATTTTAATAATTTATAAAACACACCCAACGATATCGTTTTTCAAAGGTGTAGCAATGTTCGAATCAAGTCGAAGAAATGAGGAAATTAAACGTCTCTTGCCATACTGCATCACGAAGCATACGACGACACGGAGTACAATACAATCATAGGTACGGCTGGTGGGATATTGTTTATTTATATCATGTCTTTATATCTTAACTTTGTTATATACCTACACATAATTACATTATTTGATTGCGCAAAGTTTTAATTAAAATAAAATCCAACAGTATCTAAGCCCTTCAAAAAAAAGGTAATGTGAAACGTAATAAAATCTTAAACTGTCGAATGTCGATTAAGAAACCGTGTCCCGGATCTTAATGAGGTCGATATGTCTTCCCGTGCGTACGCGCATAATGAGATCAAGCGCAGGGTCAGTCGCCACTGCTGGTTTATTAATTTAAAAGTTTACTCAATTACACAATTGAACACAATTAGCTCCTTAAGCTGCTGATTACCGGATACTCTATTGACTGCGTGCTGACCAACCGTGCAGCCTCGTGAGCGATTGCCGCTCGCGAATGCCTCAAATTTGAGGAAAAAACTGATGACAGTGTTTGGACAAGGCAGCGTTTCTGACAAGCCACGTCCTGAATGAACGAGGTAATGTACCTTAACAAGGCTGTTCGGCCGGTCAGTACGCTGCTTTCAGTGCCAAGCGTGTAAATATTGTAAATTTTACCGCGTAACACTAGCTTTCATACCTGAAAAGGTGCACTACAGTGAACCCACATTACACTGATGGTGTTTGAACTCAACGTAAGACAGGGCGAGCGAGCCTATTGCCATAACGTATTATTATAGATATGAACAGATACAAATAAAGTACATCAAAACATGACGTAGGTACTTACACCAAAAAAACCCAGATAAAAATAGGGTAAGGATGTTGAATTTGGAGAAATCCTACTACAGCCTCTTCACCCTTACCCCGAGATTATTAATGATTGCAATTAATTACAAAAAAAATGAGTAGAAAAGTGGTCAGTTTATCTTTGTAATTTCGGCATGTTTCGGGGTGTGTGAAATTAATATCATACGAATAGGTACAAATGTTATTATTATACATGACTGAACTGCTGACCGATTAAAGTCTTATTATGTCTTATATTACTTTTCGGTTACTCGTAGGAGTATCTTCTAGTCTCATTTCAAGCTCTTATCAATTATTTATAAGTTTACTTGAGTTTTTGTATTTAATAAATGCGATAAAATCGAATTAATTCATAATTATTTTTGACTATTAGTTGCGTAGGTGCATTATTTGGTTGTATTCCAAAATAATGGCAAATGTCATGGCAATGAAATCATCAATCCATCAATTGGACATCTTACAAGTATAATAAGTTTGGTCGTGTCTGTGCATTATTAATCAAAATTATCGGAGGGGACATTTAACTAGCATTATGTAGTTTATAACCCCATTCTATAATAGAATACTACATACTACAAATAACTACTTATTTAAAATTCCAACCAGATTTCACTATTTGCCATGGTGATAGTTTTAAACCGGTGTGAAATCTATATCTAAAACTAAAAACTATATAAATTGTATCGTTAGTCAATGCAAATGGTAGGATTCCTTAGGCTTATTCAAAATGCTTAAGTTCTCACGTACGAAGTCGCGGGAACACCCAGTTATAAATAAACAGATTGATCAGAAACAATTATTCTCGTTCGAGCTACAAGTGGCACGCACTGGTACTTTAGGTACATACCTGTGGTTTTTTGAAACCATCAAACAGGTGTTCGTATTATATTATCTATACATATCAAGCTCTGGAATCTTGAACCATCTATCAACAGCCACGAGCATTGTTTGTAAACTACAGGGCGACTAGTTTTGTTGCGCTGACCGTACTAATTGCGGATCAGATGGTGTTCACATAAATATAATCCGCCGTGAGCCGGGGCGCTCATTTGTACGGCGGCGGACGGTTGTCATGTACCCGTATTAATATCGATGAATAAGAAATTCGTTATGGATGGGATACAAGCCTGGCCATTACTGCGCCGATCTGCCTCTGACCGCGCGCACTCCCTCGGCTACCATTTTATCCTGTCGTTGCCCGTTTTTATCTTCCTCTATTTATGTTGCGCCATGTACAGTGATTATTCATTCGTTTCATCAGGTGCTCCGAGTAAACGCACTAGGCATGCTAGTCACGGCTGTTGATTTATGAATGAACATATATTGATAACGTGCAGGGGAGAACGATGTCTATAAAATAAGTTTGTAATGTTAAGTCGAGTGTTGAACGTAAACCCCAGGGAGTGTATTCTACAACTTTGATGGACCAGAAATAAATTAAGATATGTTTTCCTGGGTAGTAAGTATCTAACTTATGTGACTCTATTTTCACTAAATTTTAAAGGTACTTACAAAGTTACCTACGTACTTGGAAGATACATAGCTTAGAGAATGGTACGCCAATTTTAGTTCACTACACTTCGAGAGTTATAGTTCAAAATCTCATAGAAATTGTTACTCAGCAATATGTCGTGGCCCGCACCCTATGACATCATACCGTCAATTAAATTGAACTTATGAGCAAAAATTGTACAACGCCGGCAATATCTGTGAGGCTCGGGAGACGTATAATTACGAACTCTTATTTACAGGCAATTCACTCTCCAGCCTACAACTTTTGATCTGTATCATGTAGATGATATTAAAGTTCCCAATAGATAGTATTTCGTTTCAGACAGACTGTAGGTATATTGTAAATTTGGCCGATAACGTTCGGAACCAAGATAGATTTTGTATTAGGATTTGTATATGTCTTAATGATTTAAAATATAAAATTGCCAGACAGTTAAGTGTACTGCCTAGAATGAAAAGTTCGTAATACGCCCCCAGCATTCGTGTTCGCGAGCGCTGCCGCCTGCGCCGCGCGGGGGGTCCGCGCCGAAGATCCATCACGAACCACCGAATCGCCGCCAAACTATACGATTATTATATTCAATAATCGATGAGCATTAAGTGATATTAATTTTATTGGGTAATGGCGCGGGTCGTGACGGCGCGCGCGCAAACGAGCCGTATTAGTAGCGGGCCCGGTGCGCGTGCGCTTCGTGACCGCCGCGCATTGCTGCGATGTAATAATGCCCCAGTAATAAGGCGATTATTGTTAGCCTTGTGCTTGTGATATTAATGAAAATTCGATTAAGGTCTTTAACATACTTAGTTAAAATAGTTTGTTTGTATGTATACTCACAACAGATTTCCCTAATATGACTCTTACGCATCAAGTAAAACCTTATTATCGATCAGTAATTTAGATGATGTCTAAAATATTGGGAAGATTTGTCGTAATCAGATCACGTTTAACTTTCCTTGCTGTGCTGATCCATGAGCTTATCCACTCCACTCCACTCTCATAAGAAGGCATGCTTTAAAAAACCTCTTCATATGTTAGTTTAAGTAAGTAGATAAGTACCCAGTAAACGTGGATTTAATTTTGAAGATTTCATATTTTTTATTCGTTAAACAAAAAAGACTTTTAAACAAGGATATCATGTACCTACTAACATAAAATTAATTATTAATTACTCATTATAATAATGATAATATATAATTTCTGACATATTATATGTACACATATTTAAAAGTTAGGAGAAGTTTTACTTGTTTAAGAAAAAGGTATCCACTTAAAGATTGAAAGCGCAGAATGACCTATTACCACAGATATATTAGACTTATTACGATGTGCTGTGAGGTATACTCGGAAGCCAATTTAAAATTATTTCCTTCATAAATAATGTGGTAGATTCCTAAAAGCCTTCGTCACACCATTATAGCAAAGATAATGGTGTAGCCATACTGAACAGCGATTGCCCTAATTCACCTATGGGCTTGGCCAGCACGAATAAATTTTTGACCATACAATAGAACGAGATACGTGCTCAACTTATCTGAGCATGCGCGGATAGTATAATGAGTATGATTAAGCTACTAACATTAAGCTATATTTGATTAGATTGCCAATACAATGACGATGTACTCAGTAATGGTATCGGACTCTATCAGTGCCTCAGAAAACTACAATAGGTAGTAGATAGGTACTTTAGCTTCGTATTCACAGTAAAAACATCATCAATCACTACAATATACGATTTCAAAGAGGACTAAGTAAGTAATTATATTGTAGTCGGTTCTTATGACTCAATTGTGGGTACACATAGGTACCTGTAGAGTAGTTTCTATCCCAAGGAATTAATTGGTAAATGGATAGTAAAGGCAGAAGTTAACGCGAAATGAGCCGCGGGCAGTGGTGATTTCACCCTCGCGCTCAGGTTTTGGGGCCTTTCATACCCATCTTTCATTAACTTATAGGTCGGCAAACCTTGTAGGCCCAGGGTGTACAGCCTCAGGGCGCTAAATCTTAACATACACCACTGGTCGTGGATCCAACTAACATAAAACAACGATGTGGTCAATGAAAACAATCGAATCTTTTAACTAAGTGGAGGTGTGTGTGAGTGGTGTCGGTAACAAATGGTATGTTCCGGCCCGCACGTTCGAGCCCGAAGTAGGCAGCTCTTATCAAACAGAACAAATAACACGGAGAACAATGAAACGGTGTTAGTGCAGCAATGCATGTAGCTGATCATTCGGGAGTCTTCTTTACAATGTCCGATCATTTGTATTGAATTCTTGTAACTATATACATAGATACCACCATACGCCTATAACATATAAGTTTTAGATGACTGATACATTTGTGTTTTCAAGTTACTATGTTCGATAATATAAACAAAACATATACTCATATTGATTTCCTATATTTACGCGAATACTACACATTGAAATAAAACGAATTTTACGGATTTTATCGCGTTTATTTTTTTTTCTTTCCGTTTCTAACTATGACACCAGGACGTCAACCACCTCAGTCCTCCCGAGACCATGGTTGCTGTAAAGCAGCCGAAACGTCGTCGGGAACGTAAAAAACTAGAAATAAACGCGATAAAATCCTTAAAATTAGTTTTATTTCAAAACATATACTCATATTAAAAGACCTTCGATAAAAGGTTGTTTAAAATAGGAACCTACCGTGATAGAGAAAGTAACTTCAAATATTGTTGTACATAAAACACAGATATTAAAGTCGTACAGTATAAAAGGGTTCAGAACTGATGTCGCTGGGTGTAAAGAGTGGCAGACGAGTGGCGCGCGTGTGGCCACCGTTACTGTCTCACAACAATACACCTCTGATATAAAGAAAATATTATTTATTTAAATTCCTCAATAAACGCAGCCGGCGTTGTGCACTGCCATATTGTCATGTAGGTTACGCGTCACAAAGGCTACGTACAAGTCTTATCTACAGTTATTGTTATTTATAACGCTTCGGACCTTGTACGGAAGAAATAAAAGGAAAGTTCATTATCGGTGTTGGACGGAATATTCGATGTTTACTTTATGGACGATTTCCTAGTGTCCTCGAATAAATGTTGGCTGGTTTCTTCCTGCAAGGTTCCAAACAGTTGATGATCTGCGTAATTGCTTACTACTGAACTAAATTGTATTTTTTGTATGATCCTCAATTCATCAGTCTCCAGCAAATAAGAGATACTTTTCAAACCAAGCTCACGTTCATACATAATTCACACAAATATTATTCTGAAAATTAAAATTTATCATACTTTACTACCCCAGTAAAAATCTTTATATAAGTACCCAATTGACTTTACCATTTTGTCTAAAACAAGATATTCAGCACTTTCATATATATTTGTTTTTAGTTTTCTTTGTAGCCGATGGTACAATATAGACTATATTTTCTTTATTCAGGTTCAAAAATCTTATAAGTGTAACAGCTAAGGAGCAGGACTAGTGCTGCGTGTCGGCAACATACAATAATTAAAAGTTATTAATAGGGCGAACGGAGCACTACTCCATATCATTTTTGAGCTGTATAAATCAGAGCGATGTACCGCCACACTCAGCAATGCTCTCAATTAATTAGCCACATCAATGCGGCCGATTACTGGCCCACAGTAATAGCACCCACTGATTATCAAGATCGTTAAGGTTAGAAACAAATACGGATAAGATATTGCGCAATTTCAGGTCAAATTGTACAGTATATGGGTGTAGTATTTGTGTGGCGGATCGCACCCGCCCTTATATCAGATTTGATAAGCCACAGATCCTCGCAAAATAGACCAAGAATGATACGCGAGGCCATTGATAATTAAAAATTATCCTAATTTTAATAGGGAAGATGGCTGGGTGCTACCACCGACTTGGGATCCAGTAATAAATATCATTAAATCCAAAACTACTAATACTAAATATGAGGGTACCCCGGTCGAACTATGACACTAGGACGTCAACCACCTCAGTCCTCTCGTGACCACGGTTGCTGTAAAGCAGCCGAAACGTCGGGAACGTAAAAACATAATATAAACTCGATAAAAATCCTTAAAATTAGTTTTATTTCAATGTGTAATATTCGCGTAAATATAAGAAATCAATATTTGTGTGGCCTTGTGTATTTTTTTTGTGAATCTTGAGCTATTTCAACTCCGTTTTTTTCGCCCGACATGTGATACTGTATGAAACGTTCATATTTGAAGTAAATTTAAAACTATTTTCTACCATTCGTAAATAACCAAGGATCTTATGAAAAATATTTATCGGAGTAGACAGACGTGTGGGTAAAAAAGGCAAAACTTTTAATGAGTAGAGTAGGTGGACGATTTGTTATGATAGAATATTATTTGAGTCAGAATATATTGTTTACAATCAAATTAAAATTAAATCACCGATGCGAATATTATCAATGAAACCCTCATTACGTTAATATTACTTTAATGATATGATCTTAACTTCGCAATAACGGTAGCAGAAAGTTGCAGTTAGTTTTCGAATCACAACTGCAACGCCCGCCATAGATTCGAATTAATAATAATATAAAGATAATCTGATTCAAATTGCGAATAAATAAATATATTTTATACATACATATAAATAGGCATATTAGATACCGGTAGTGCAACTCTACACCATAATGATATATGTAAATACAATTATATTATGTAGGTACTTATACAGTTGGCAAGTTCATTGACACCGCTTCAATAGGCCTCTTTTTAACCGACTTCAAAAAAAAGGAGGAGGTTCTCAATTCGGTTGTATTTTTTTTTTATCAATTCGCAATCAAACTTTGTCTCGTATACTTTTGATTAAACGTTTGTGTTGTGCTGAACGCGGGCTAGAGTGGCTATCGCCATTCCCATACACCACTCATCCAGCCTATTTCAATACACAATTGGACATAGTCCTCTTGTCTAAGTGGAATTGCGCTCTGCATTGGTTTATAATCGTATGAATAAAGTCTTTTTTACGGATTGGTTTATATGCATAAAAATCATTATTTTAGGTTTTACACATACGTAATACCTATAAAAAGCATTGGGTGGGTATACACATTTAAGGCCTTCCCTTTGAGGGAAATTAAAATTCTATTCGCGATATTTGTTTACATTTTGTGCAAAATATACTATTAAATTCCTTATGCACGAAGGTACATTTAAAAATAAGTATAGTGATATAAATATTAATAGGAATTCCCTCGGGCATCTTTCTGATTATTCCATAAAAGACGTGGTTTGATGACATAGCATGTAAACGACTCATGTAGCTATCACATTTCATTCGTAATAGACTAGAATTATCTGAGCTTGAAAAAGCTAGCGACATCGTCCGCGTTTATTAGCGGTTAATTTACATATCAATAACCGGCTAGTAGTATGTTATGTATTATCACTGATCAATCAGGGTTTGACACGTTGTGTAATTATCATCTCTCAGTTTCTTCATAAACGGTGTTCGGGTACTGTCGGCGACGTAAAGCATTCGTTGCTTTCATGGGCATATGCAATTTACTTTATATTTATCCGAGCAACACTGTAACCCAAGTATTGATCTATGGTAGTTTAACAATATCAATGTGTCTAGTGTGAAGAGGGTGCGATGATGAAGCACGCTTGATTGAGGAGGCCAGTCTTCGTAAGGGTCATTCCTTATAATTCGGAACAGTCGGCAACTAGGCCGGGTGAAAGATATCTGCGATTAATTGTGAAATTTTCCATTAGTGTGTAAACAATGAAAAGTGCAAAATCCAATCTTAAATTAGCTAATACATATTTCATGTGATTTAAAACACGGATTTTTTTACATCGATAAAAACAAAGTCCAAGGATATTGTATAAACCTTCCTATACCAGTTACTTTCTATACGATGCGTTTTATTTGTTGGCTTTTATAATAAAACAATAAATTCAGTTCCGGGGTATCATGGGGGTATAGATTATTCAACACTTCCAGGCATTGCATCCATATTTTCACGGTTGGGCGAATGAGCTGCTCAGTGAAACGAGCCAATCAAAAGTAGACGCTACACCAAGCACGCTCGGGCCGTAATCAGGTCAGCACGTATAAAATCTTCGGAGTAAACACTTCTATACATAAATTAACTAGCTGCACCCTGTGGTGTTACCCGCGCAAAAAATCATATCGATCCTTTGCGCTATGAAAAATTGAAACAAATCTGTAAGCGGTGGCCGCAGGCCCGCCACACGCCGGGGTGAGAATAAAACGGCAGGAGGGATGGTTAAATAAGAAAATTATATTAAAGGATAATGTTACCGTGCGGACATAAAAGGACAAAATTGACAAGGCGAAAAACAAAAGTTTACAAAAAAATATGTAATAGCTTCTAAGGAGATCGCGTCGTTAACAAAATCTATCGCACGGGAACCTTAAATTTTACCGGAATTAAAAGTAGCCTATGTGCTATTCCAGACTATAATTTATCTCTGTGCCAAATTTCATCCAGATCTGTTCAGCTGTTCTGGCATGATTGAGTAACAAACATCCATCCATCTATCCATCCATCTAAACTTTCACATTTATAATATTATATTATAGAATTATAGATTATAGATGGAACCTATTTCGCAACATAAATGTCTTCATCGAAGTTTTTTATTTAATTTGAAAATACTTGATGTTCTAAAATGTTCTGTCACTATTGAGTTGTTTTTTTTGCTGTTGGCTTTTTAGTTTTTCCTTGCTATATATAAAAATTGCTATATATAAAAGGAAAAACGATTTTATTGAAATATAAACAAGATAATTAACTAAAACAAATTTTAATATATGTAATTGCACGTGACTGTACAAATATTCATACATAAGGTGAAGCGTGTAATGAGAGCGTCTCGCAGCGGGCACACGCAATCAAACGCTTGTCGCGGCGGTATTAATAGTGTCGCAGGACGCTATCAGATAGTTGCGACACTTGGGCCCAGTTGATGCAACTAGACCGACCACTATACAGGTTGATACAGAAAAAGTATTCTAAGCCTGGAGCCAGCGCTTTAATAGTGCATTTGTAAACACTGTGAAATAAAAACTTCGATAGATCGATTTTAAAAAATAAATTTCGTTCTCAACAAAGTGACAACAGCATAGCGATTTTTGTCAACAATTTTTATTTATGTTTGAGTTATCCAAATTGTGACTTCACGTTATAATTACAAATGCGCTTAAGAAGCGCAGGTTCGAGGCTTAGTATACCCTCTTGGAATCAGCCTGTATAATGGATTGCCAGATCAGTAAAAAAAAACGTCTGCTGCTAATGGCTTGCTAATGTACAACAAAATAAAAATAATACCATGATACGCGAACGTCTATAGTCACGTACTGACTTAGCTGGCAGCCTCGCGGGTCTGATATACTTCGTTCAGGCAGTACGTGACTTGCTTGCTATCTGTCATTTACCTTTCCGTCCACCAGATTGTTTAGGTCAGCTTCGCGTGATCTTTTGCTCGGAAAATTCACGGTCAGCTCGGTCGAAAGCAGCGAGGTCGATGCCCATGGCGAGGCATGTAGCTATCCATGACATGCTCGCAAGGCAGGGCGCACAATCAGCACATGATTTTTATTGTTTTTTTTTCTTGAAATTACCGATGGGCGATGCAATTATTCAATTCTATTTAGAGAGAATCATTGCGTGAAATACTGATATTAGATAAGGACAATGTCAATCATCAAAATTTTCTACTGGTGCTGGTAGCCCTATCGGCATTCTCGAGCATAAGTATAATTACCGCAACAAAATATCATAGCTCGTTCCCGACTGCAACAACGAATACGAATGGGAGAGATATCAGCCGTTTGCAATGCTTTAATTATACCCGCCTTGTGCTTTAATTTAATTTCATTTTGGGCTTTGATTTAACATCGGCAATACTTAGGTGCTTGACCTTTTACTTTTAGAATTGGTAAATACTCAGATTCGTTAAAAAATAACATAGCCTGGTTTATGTTTTGAAGATTCATTAAAAACCTAGTACAATGTATTGATTATTAGCTAACATAACACTTTTGTATTTATACACTATTTAGCCAATTAGGTTCATTAATATGTATACTTTTCTTGACAACGATCTTTTGCAATTACTATCTACTTTGAAAGGGGGTCCAAAATGAAGATATTTCATATCACACACGACTGCCGCTAAATGTCGTATAATAATGGCTTTAGTTATAAATAGGAGGTAATAATACCTACATACAAAAATTTAATCGCTTAAATATTGTAGCCAACTAAGCTATATATAAGCTGCTGTACACCAAACATTTAAAAGATTTAATACGCCTATAAAGCTCCATTGAAGTGGCTAGGAGGTCTGTCCCCGTCAGTATAAAGATGTACGCAATTGCTACACTTTGATCAGACTGTCGTTATCGCGTGTATCGTGCTACTGTACTTACATACAGATCAAATACTGCTGAGTTAGAACATCCATCAATGTGAATAAGTAGAAATAATATGAATGCTTTGTAAGGTACTGAACACACAACCAGCTCACAAAAGCTCATTAATTAAAATTAAGAAGACAGAATAAGTGTGTACCACGAATATATTATAATATATTCTATGTTATTATATATTAAAATACATGTACCGTGTGTGTGTCCTAGCCTAACACGCCTGCCTGCAATTCTAGAGCTTATTTTTCTCTTTTCAGTGAAGTGTTTCTGCAATTTTAATAATTTGTTTATGGCTTTTTTAAATTGAAGTTTGTGTCAAAATGGTAGCATAAAAGTGTTAGGTATAATTATATATTTGGAATTGGTTATTTATTAGCTTTTGATACCTATATTGTTACAATCAAAATAATCCCCTGCTTTTTTTATTCGCAGGGGCCATATAGGACGAAACTAACAGACATTACCCTTCTTGTTGCGCAGTCGGGTAAAAAGTCAGCAATTATCAAACTCTTGCTATTGCGGTATGTTGTTATCTAGATATTATCTTATCTTTACCTATCTGGAGCCATGTAATGAAAATAATGAATGCAATTGTCAAGTTGTTATAATGTGCGTACTATTTGTTTAGAACGCAAAAAACTAAATAATGGGCAGATTCAAAGAAAATTTACTATTTTTTCGTATTTTTTTTTTACTTTATACATTTTATGATAGATGCGTATAATTTATGAAACTATAGGCTAGGTCGTTATGGCTAGAGCATTCTAAATTGGGAACAACATTAAAAAAATACCGTGATATAAATGTTATTATCAACTTGCATAGCTTCCATTACGTTACGGGCATAACAGCGCCACTTTCCTCCGCGCGTTGTCCCGTTAATGCAGCACACGGGGCGAGCTTGTTACGCGCATTGTGCGGCGTCGGCCGCTCGATGATACATTATTTTTATAACAATAAATCGTTGTAAGTAAAGCACCGCTCGCCGTCCCGGTGGTCCGGTCCGGGGCTACGCCGCGCGCTCGCTCGTGATGTGCCCCCGACCTAAAGGTTCGCCACACACCAGGGACGACATAGCCACAGAAAGGATAATAATATATACCTAATACAATTATGGCAGGTGTCCGAAACCTAGCCAATAACGTTTTCCCTACAGTACAAAATGTATATGTATAACAGTATACCAACACAAAAAAACTCTATCCACAATATTGTATTAGTTCCTGCTCATGCTTGGGTCGATTCGCTTTTAAGTATATGTCCATCTTTAGCTACGGCTGACCTCAGCAAGTACCTTAAATATCATTAATATTGTCTTACCAATGTCCTTACTCAAAGCCTTTCAATTACGTATAGCATATGTAAAATTATAAAACAAACATTTATTATAATGACTAATGCAATATCTCCAGACGAACACACCAAGTATATGATCCCTAAGTAAGTAAAATTTGTATATGGTACAATGGACTGAGGGCGATCCCAGTAACGCCTCGCCAGATCAAGGCCAATAACGAAAAGATAAAATAAAAGATATGAAACAACATGCTTTGTTTGTATAAGTTTAAAAGGAAAAACTTTTCCGCTGCCTAATGTGTATCGTGCTTTATAATTACACTTTGTAAGTTAACAAATTTAGGACGATCAGCATTAGTTCTTTCAGTCTTTGAAGCGCCATAAAACATGAGGTAAATAAAACAATTTCTCAGGAAAAGCCAGTCACCAAGTAGCAGTTCGTAGCATCCTGATAAACGCAGCAGCCCAGTTCTGTGCGTGTGGAAAACCTTTAAGACTATTTTACAAGCTCTACAATATGGACGAACAATTAATCTCTTCGCGAATATCTGCTCTTCTTTTGTCTTTTTCATTTAATCTTCAATAAATATACACAGTGCCTATGTCCGCGAAAGACAAACCTATCATTAACCGAGATAACAGTTAAAAAAAAGATAGCTTTTCAATAGTAAATTTATTAGTTAATGTATAATCCGATACAATCTATCGGTTGTTGCATACATAAAGATAAATACAGTGGGACACGTTACCCACTGCCAGCCACCAGTGGCCGGTGCCGTGATAGCGATCGTAAAAATTAATAGTCCTTGACACGGGGCGTTTCAATTTGCTTTTTAATTAGTAGCGGTAGCGATATCGTACTCCGGAGATAGTTGAGATAAACCATTATCGGGAATCAATATACGATCTCCATACATATTCTACCTGCATTCAAATCAGTGCGATTAACTTCACATTTACATTTTTAAGTATATACAAAAGAATAAAACAAAATATACCATGAATATTTATACGGTTCAACGTGTACCAACTTTTAAAAGTTCTAATTTTAACGATGTACTTAAAAACTAAATGTGAATAACCCGTAGATTAAATAAGTGTGTATATTGTTATAATTATATACGACAAACACTGTTCTATGGTTATTTTCTTATTAATGTCAATAATATATATATATATATATATATATATAGGATATCGTATCATGTTTGTGATTCCGTTAATAATAAAAATAACGCTTAAGAACTCAACTGTTCATAATTGAATTTGTGATCGTTAAAGTCAATTAAATTCTAATGTATTATATCTATCTCGGCAATCTTTCAAAGGAGTCAAAGAAATCATTATTTGAAAATGTGAATTCAGAATGTTCCGTACCTCCCGTAAACCAATACCAAGGCTTACTATGTGCTTGTTATGCGCAGTATAACTTTGGCTTGATTTTATTGCTTTAGTAAACTGCTTACGGCATACCATTAGCATAGGCCATACATTTGGTTCATTATTAATGTCTAAATAAGCTTATTCCTAATCCCTTTACGTGTTTCTTTGTAAGTATAAAACATCTCTAAATGGAACCGCACATAGGCCATCGCCTAATCATGTTATGTTGATATCTTTCTACTCGGAAGATGAAGAAAGTATACCTACTAAGTTTAGAAATGTATAAAGGTTTTTATTTTTTTATACAGGTCCCTTAAAACGATTTATAGCTAAATATGTTAGCTTCTACTTATTTTCTCTAGTTGTGTAACGGATTTCGCGCGAATCTGTACCATTATAAATATACAACAAGCAAGTCATATTTTTTGCGTAACAGACATAACATTTGTGAGCTTCTTTCTTGTCATAATAATAATACGTCTAACCATAAACCTGTTCATATCTTTATATTTCAAATATAATATTAGTAGGTGCTCAGCATAATTTGCGGCAAAAAATTAACCAGAAGGATTACTGTGTCCGCTGCGTATCGATCCCAATAAGTAGGCACAACAATTACTCACGGGGCTCATTATAATACACACAAAAAATAAAATGTCCGGAGTCTATCAACTTAGAATATCAAAAATATGTGTGTATTAAAATATACACAATTACGCAAGACGAGATAGATGTTCTCTTAACACGTTGACTGCGTTAAGAGGTCTAAAAGATCTCTAACGTGACTTTCAGCTGGTGCGGCGCCGAAAATCGTGTTCTCCACCTCTGTGCGGGAGGTCGTAACTTCTTTATTTCTATGTGTTTGACAGAGACAAATATACATACCTACTTCCCGCTGAGAGTTTGATTCAATAATGTAATAAAAAAAATAGGAGATGGATGAGGTCTCTAACGCACTGAGTTGTAATAATATACATCTGATGCGTGAGGAGATCTTTCGGACCTCCTAAAACACAGGCGTCGTAGACGCAAGGAGCGGAGCGCGGGCGGCGCGGGCGCCGTTAGCTCGCGCTCAGTGTTGTTCAAATGTCTATAATGTGTACCTGCGCACTCCATTTAAAAAAAATACGCTCTTATATTTTGTCATCGTGGTAGCAAAAAAAGTCGTTGCACAGGCTGTTACAGTAAATAACGGCTCACATTTAGTAGCACAGATGCATCCAAAAAACCAAACGAATAAATACACTATGTGTGCAATGCGAACAACAAATGTGGTTACCATGCTTCAATGAGGAACATTTTTCTTAAATATTTTTTAGTCACTATGTTTATTGAAATAAAACTAATTTTATGGATTATCATAATTCATCATTCACGGAAGGACAGTCACCATGGTCAGTCCTCCCGTGACCATGGTTGCTGTAAAACAGCCGAAACGACGGGAACGTAAAAAACAAATAATAAACACGATAAAATCCGTAAGATTAGTTTTATTTAAATGTCTAGTATTCGCGTAAATATAAGAAATCAATATTACTATGTTTAAATGATTACTTCATAAAAAGTTAAGCTATCGATAACTGGGGTTTTATTTTAATCCCATCACTAGTCACAACCCAAACTGATCTATCTTTAGTTGCGATGCGAGATTCAATGGATACCTAATTTTTTTTTCGTTATATCTCATAACCCACTTTTCACATCCCCATGCGTAGAAAACTTGAGATAGAACAGTTAATTCTCTATTATTTACAGAAAGAACATAGATTGTATCTTATTTTTTGATAAAGATATGAGTTTTTTTAAAATACCTTATTTTACGAGATGGATTAGGTCTCATACGCACTAGAGTGAAGCTCGGTTAAGAGGTCGAATAGGTCTCTAACGCACTGGCTGAAAGTCCTCTGAAAATGGCACCGCACTCAACGTGTTAATCAAACGTCAGATTTAGTCAATTTAGCTATAATGATAGTGTTGTGTGCGTTAAGCTTCTTTGATTAATCGCAATGGAGAGGATTCGAATTTAAGGTAAGAGTTTAATGTGTGCGTGCGTTTGTGAGTGGGTACATCGGGCTGCGCACGCGCGCCGCGCACGGAAGCGCTATCGGCCGCCCATCGGTGCTTGATTTACGACACGCCATCTCAATACACACTTTTACGTTTCCATAAAATAAGAAAAAAATACGTGCTACCTACCTACTTGGTTTTATGTTATTTTTGTATTTTTTCTCTCGCCCGAACCTTGGATATTAGCTTAAATGTTAAAACATATAAACATGAATAGTGTACGATAAATTACGATATTTTAGGGAGGCAATGTGTTTCATTCAGGCAAGATACGTTATACTGATCCACGTCACTACACTCTACTTCCACGAATTCCACCGATCAAATAACTCACCCACCCGTCGACCACAATCTAGACTAGCTTATTTATTTATCTGCTAAATGAATAGTAGAAAATCAATTTGTCATTATTTATTGCTATCTACCGCGATAATGCTATCCGTTCCGATTTCGCCCCCATAAATCACAATAACATAACGTCTCAAACACGAATATACCCGAACCATTCTCGAATAAAAACATAATTCATTAGTCGCTCATTGAGCGTAAGGGATCGGGGGGACCCTGGCGACCCATTACTTGAGATGACGGCGCGCGTGCCCGTGCACGCATCGCTTCCATTACTGTCAGACCTCCCTCGCCCTCCGCACTACACCATCACACAAGGCCCAACAGGGGAACCCACCAAACTTTCAGAGATCACCCTGCATTGGTAATGCTAACCCGCCGCCGCCTTTAAATAGGAAACGACACGTTTATCCAATTAGAAATTCACCATATCTTTGTGATAGTTGAAGAGGAAATTTGAGCAATCAACTTGCAGAGCGCCTCGGCGTTCCTATCACAGTTTATTCAATTGAGCTCGTAATGAAGTTATGTGAGCTAAGAACAGTATGACCTAAGCGTTCTATGTTTAGATAGAATCGAATTATGTTGTCTAGCTATTCATTTAAAACCAGCTGCAATTGACATAAAAGTGGTACCTAATTGTATAAAAACTGTTAATCCAATATAAATTTCATTCTAAAGTAATTCGTCCAGCATAGGAGATACCTCCATCGTAGTTTAATGTTAACGTGACTATAATTTGATTACCATTTCCATTAGATTCTGTAATAAAATAGTATATAGTCTATTGTTCTTCATAATATAGGTTCTCAGCGAGCAAAACCTGAAATTATAAGCCAATTTATTCCCAAACTTAAAGATATGCTAGAATATAGCCGCAAGCCAATGAGTTACAATCCGATAATAAGATAAGTATGACCTTAATACAGATTCCAGAACGAACTGGTCAGTATGAAATATAGCTGGCATACAAAATATTGTACAATATATAACCTGGCGGATTGTACAAAAGCGTGGACTGGGAACAAGTTGTTATTACAAGGTGTTGAACCTGGTTTTCTGATTTATTGTTCAATGGTATTAGCAATGGTCAATGTAGCTGAGGTGTCTCTCTTTGTTGCAAGCTTTCTATCCGCGTTAATTACGAAACGTTCCGAGATAAATCTTATTCATAACGCGCGAACAGAATTCATTTAGTATCAGTGTCGTTTTATTTTAAAATTAATGCTATGAAATTGACTACGCTCATACTCGTATCTTAAACGTGTCAAGGTAGCTTTGACCTCAAATAACGATAATAGAGGAACGAATGGCATCGTAAATCTCAAAGAAATTAGTCTTAATGTTTTGTCACATTGCCGCTACTATCGGACCATTTTATAAAGTGTCACATCTCATCTCACGTGCGTAGTTGTATAGAAGGTGAATCTGTATTGCGTCGAGAGCATTTGGTACTGGTACACGTATGAACGAGGAAGTGGTTGAATGCATGGTCTCTCGGTCATTGGTTAAGTGGTGTTAGGAGCATCGGGCAGGCCTGAGTAGCGTCGTGTGCCGGGCGCGTGGCCACTGCGCGCCCGCCCGACATGCCGATTGATACACCGAGTTAGCCGACCTCACCGCACTGACCTCATTCATAAATCGTCATTTAAACTTATATTCAAAGAGCAAGGGTCCACAGATGACTGTGGTATTCGGCCCCTCGAATTATGTTATTTTCGGATGATGAAAGGTAGTTTGTTTTTTTAAGTTTCACAATGTCTGACACTGTGGTCGGATTACGTGAAAAGTTGTTATAAAATTAAGTCGATTTTACTCTATTTAATTTCTGTGGGCATAATTTACTTATCTCTAGAGATTTATCACTCAGACATACAGATAACTCATTTTATCTGCGCATAGGCGGCAACAAATCCGGTAGAATCCAGTAAAAATAGTACTAATCATAGACTTAAATTCGTAGACGCAGAAATGGTTTATTGTCTTAAGGAATGTGATACATAATGAGGAAATCTAAGTGGACAATAGAAGTGGATCCTGCCGCGTTGTGACAATCGCGTGCCGCAACTATACGCTCCGTCATGCAACAACCACTCCAAATTAATATATCCTGGCTCGCGCCGTGATTCCTAATATTATATTTAGACGTGACACTCGCTCGTTTGTATCAATTGGTCCCGTCTGCCTCACTGATATACGGCCGACGCTACTTTAGAACAATGATGGCATAAATTGCGCTATTACGCGCTTTAACACAGCCCCGCGACCCCGTATACGACTACTGACTGTAATTGACAAATTAGCCTGCACTGATACGCTTGCAAGCACAATCACGAGCCGACGACGTTGCCCAACAGCGGTGAACTGCCCGTCTCTACACTGGAACGCAACTAATGCTATCCTAATTTAATAAAACCAGATGTTTTCAAACTAACGGGAGGCACCGCGATAAATGAGCACACACACGATACTCGTGTCGGGGACAAGCGATTACAATGCTCATTAATAACTTCTTGTGCGGCGCCGCTAACTCCACCAATACAAATCCGTCTAATGAGTGGATCCCATGAAAGCCTTTTAATTTCCCATTTCGTGCGACCACCTCCGATACCGACTGACTGTTATTAATATCGGGCCGGGGCCGGTCGCCGGTGGCTGCGCTCCCGACAACCTCGATTACGTCGAACCTTACGTAGGTATCGCGGACGCTCTCCACGACTTATCTCCCGCTATTAATTACGCTCAGATATTCACCGGACAAGTTTTAATGCGACCGCTTCATTTGTTGCACTAAGAGTGCCATATCGGGGACGTTATAGCAGCGATAACTTTGTACGAGCCGAGGCCGGTGCGAGGGCGCGACGCGACTACGGATTGTGTTTTGACACATAATTTATAACCTATCAGGCTAGTCTTGTAGATGACTGATAGCTCTCAGACTGCGTAAAATCCGGTCTTTACACTTAACACCGATTAGCATCTGGCGTTAAATCTGTTGTTTTGCAATAGCGCGCGGCTGATGCAATTACGGCATCTATTCATAAAAGAATGGGAATCAGATCGGTCGCAGCCGCGGGCCGTGCGAGCAAGTGGCTAATAACACCCCGCTAGGAATATTGACTGCTGTTGCAAATTGAACTAAACTAGTATCGTGCTCTATTTAAATCGCTATTTATTTCACATAATTTATCGTTGTTCGATACCTTTAATATGAGGCTTTCGTAGCTGTGATGCAGTGTCGTAAAAATGTTAATAATTTATGAATATAATGTTTCGCAGCTTTTTATTTTAACACTGACTGAATAAGTATATAGGTACGCGTTGACCGTAAAGCCCGTTACCATAATTACCACGGTTAAATTGCTAACGAATAAAAAATGAACTGAAAAGAAAAAAACAACTTTATGTTTCTCTTATAAGAAAAGAAATAACTCCTGAATAGAATTCCACTTGCGTGTACAAACTTGAAAAATGTGTAAACCAACATCGAATCGGATTCTACATTTGTTTTATCCTATCAAGCAGATGATATCTAGGAGGCATTAAGCGTTCGGTGTTCAGTGGCCAGGTGTCACTTATCTCCCGACAAGATGACGAACCGGCGCAGTTGAAACTAGAGAAGAAATGAGGAATCTCCCCGATACGCCTCAGTTGCTATAACTCAGGCAGATAACGCGCCGTCCAGTAAAACTGTTAACGACAAATAACGCAGATAAGGTAACGGGCGCCTAAACGACCCTATCGACCATTGGATAATATTTAATAATTATTTACATATATTTATCAGATGGATAGAGCGCGTGCGCCGCCAGCGGCGTCATGTCGCCGCGACACTCTCGCACTCATTTATTTCGGCGTTCCGTTACGACATCCACAAATTGACACGGAAATTATGAAATATGCTAATAAGCATACATTATTCTATAAAGTTTGTGTGTAAATTACATTGTCAGGTCTCTCATCTCTCTCAAATCTCATCTAGAGAATGCACCAAAAGGCTACATTAGGTAAACCTAATTCATATATTATTACCGAAGTAGAAATAAAATTACTACCTTCATAAAAATTAAATGCAGGAACCGAATTGCATGAAAGATTTGGTACTTATTTAAAAAAAAAACGTGTTTTTTAAAACTAACGTGCAGGCCCTTAACTACAGTAAATGGTGGTCACAAAATTGGGCAATATGAAATTCAATACGCCGTTTATGATTGACCTTATCAGCCGCGAGCGTCCCCACCCGCGCACCTTATTACACTCAACCAGCTTAATAGCTGTGCTTTCTAATTTGTAATAATAATATATTTGATAATTTATCGGGAACGACATTTTTGATCTGACATAAAATTTGAGAACATGTCGTATAATTTACTAGTGCCGATAATTACATCGGCACCTGTGTGAAGCGTGTATGGTGATTATATTCAGATAGAGTCTGATATAAAATTTAATTAAAGACATCATTGAAGATGGACCGGCCGCGTAGTGGTACTTGCATCTACTGTTACTACCTACCTAACCTAATACCTCCAATATATGGATAATTAGAAGAGTTGATACTGATAACAGCTACCAATATTAATCACAAGTCCTTATTCCACACTTAAACATTTTACACAGTCGAACAACAGAATATCCTTAGAAACGCTTAAATTTAATTTTAATGAAGTATAAGCATGGTGATAACTGATACAACCCAACATTAATCGCGGGAAATGGATTGCTTCTCGTGGGATAGCCAAAGAATGTATCTAAAGATGAACTAGTCTGAATCTTATAAAATGCTGTATCTCAAAATATTAAAATATCTTTTTTTTTCGGAAAACGGAAATGTTCCCTTGGAAAAGTAATTTAAAAAAAATTCAATAGGCACATTTTAATAAAACTTCACATAGTGTTAGCTTACCATGTGTGTGTAGGTATATAGATACGATACGTACGTTTTTTCATCCCGGAAACTGAAAGTGTTCTCCCGGGGTAATAGAAACCCCTAAAGTTCACACGAACGAAGTCTCGGGAAAAGGCATAGAATGTAGTCCATATAATGCAGGTTCTAATTGTTATAATTAAAAAAATACAAGTCCAACACAATATTGCAAACATTCGCACGACATTAACTACCCATTAGTCCACGATCGGCGTATTCGCGTCTCAATCATGGCTCGTTAAGAAAACGCTACAAATTACATTCCACTTCGCCAATTAATTTATGTTATTTACACAGTGACAGTATCACAACATGCCACACGGCGCTCGGGGCAGGAAGCTCTATCAATATCAATCGTTTGACAAGTGTATAACGCGGTTGAAGGCAGGTGACAGGGGGGGCCGCGCGGCCGCGAGCGCACCGCACACGGACTAGCAAGGCTGGATCGTGGAAGCTAAGCTGGGTGTCGTTAATAACATATTTTATTTGATATCGCTATAACCTCGAGTATATTATTCATAGACGGATGTCATTGTTAATCAATAAGGCTACAACATAATAATAATTAGACCATTTTCGCGTCAGGATTTAGACCATAGTCCACGGCTAGCCTGCACACGGGTTTCGAGATTGAAATGAGGCTACATGACGTGCAGGAAATATCTACTAACTGAATGTGGCTACTGTAACAGCATACAAGAAAAGTCGAAAATGGAGAGAAATAAGTGAGAGGGCTCCACTGTATAAAATACTAGCTTCTACTCGCGGCTCCGCCCGCGGTTCCTAGATGAAACATACTCGTAGATCAAGCACTTTGGGATCTGTTGCTTTCTATCAGTAAATTAATTTTCAGAATCGGATCGGTAGTTCCGGAGATTAAGCCGTACACCCAAACTGACAAACCATGCTTCTTTATAATATTAGTATAGATAATATAGGCGACTCAATCAATGTCAATCTATAAATAAATCGATTGACAAGTATATTACCCGCCGCGACTGATGGCGGTTGACACAAACGAGAGCGCGCGCACCTTAGTCGGCGCCGCTATGAACTAACATAGATGACGTGTGCCTGTTTGATGATGAATATGAATGAATCTCCTATTTGGTAACGATAATAATATCCGTACGAGCATACAGGAATCATAGTGTTATTTGATGATTTCCATAAAATAAAATGTGATAAGGATTTGAAACGATAGGTTTTATTATAGAATCCTAAAAGCGGGAAGCCATCGGAAAACACAAAACTTAAATCAAACTAGTAACGATAAAGAAGCATAATTACCTATAAATAATAAATAGCTCTAATGAATGGGCTATCCGCTACAGTTCATATAAAAGGTTGCCATAATGCTATAAACGAAATAGGATGTTCATTAAACGGAAGTCACTGTTCAAACTGTGAGCATTAAAAGTGAATAGATAATAACAGCTAAATCACTCTGAACGAGCACTTCAACATTCCAAGGAAACCTTTTTTTCCAAACGAAGTGCGAAAGGTCGGTGAAATATAACATCACTATTGTCAACAAAACCGCAAAGCTATGTACACACTTTCAAACCAATTTGTTGCGTTGCATTATATACGCAACAATACTGATGCACGTGGGTATCCCTAACGAACATCAAACACTGTTTTGCGAAAACGTTCGCGGCGATTCAATTTGTACGTCCCGTATTGACTGTGTTCGAAGAATATTGTTGAATAATACGTACAGAATAACATTGGTTGTATGAACTCAGAGAGGGAAAGCGGGCGGCGCGGGGTAGCTGATCCCGGTACTTTTGGCCACTGACATAATCAAGGCTGTTGTTCAGGAACCTGCGTTGAACTGTGATCCTGTTATCTTTGCTAATTTGCGACCTATGATCCAAACATTCTCAATCAATGTTTGTTTGAAGGTGCACACATGGCTTTATGTCAAAGTGGATAATCCTTTAGTATGCAACCATGTTTTACAGTCATATCAATTAATCTCCCGCGACTGATGTTCTAGTTCAGATAAGTGCGACTATTGCAATTTCTTACATTCTTACCCAACAAGTACTGTAGATGCTGTCGAGATATAAAATTCAATAGAAGTAAATTCAAATTAAAATAATAAAACACGAACGTTAAACTAACACCAATGATAGTTATGCAAATGCGAATGATAATAAAAACCGATGTAGTGAAGTTTTCCTTTAATTTCATGTTGAAGTGTTCGCGCGTACAGTTACATCGCGGTGTTTATTATATTACCATTCTCACATTACCTTGTATTTTCTGGCAACAACGCATTTAGCGCTGCATATCAATGATCTTTGGCACATAAACCATCTCATATTGTTATTTGTTCAAATAAAAAGGAAAAACTGCCTCTTGGTGGAGAAGTCCGAAGCAGTAACCTTGGTATATATTATCACCTATTTATACCTAGATTCTTATCTAAAGGAAAACTTTGTGTCTAAATTTTATTACAGAATAACATGTTTGCTATATTCTATTCTAATTTAGTCATAATATATGTAATTTTATACGTACATCGTTGAAAATGTTAAAGCTAGAAATTTAATTTCAATATAATGCAATATCGAAGGTGCAAATCGTACATTGTGAGACAAGTATCGCAGCAGAACGCTCGCGAGTTATCTGCGCGCAAGCAAATCCCGTCTCGCGGGCGTTACTACGAGGCTCACAAAGGTCTCACTTATATGTGTTCAGTCATAATTTACTATGGAAAAGCTCAATTGCCAGGGATCCGAAGTGAAAGATACGTGACAATGTATACGATGGTAGACGCCTCCGTCTGCACTAGCGGTCACCACTCAGCCCGCTCTCACTTAATGTCATAAATAACTTTGTCAATCTGCTAACTTAATAGCATAATTTATCCGTCCCAGGAGAACATAACGAGCAATGCCGATAATAAACCAGAAAGCCATGAGGTGATAATAGCTGTCCGTAAATAATGATTCCTGATTGCCGTGCCTCACCTCATCGGGCAGGTCGACGGGACTGACGGAATACCACTGTGTTTAACGCTTGCTATTTCGATAATTAACGTGTTTTAAACAATATAACCACATTATTCATACATCGAATGCCTGCCTGGGGCATATTTCTTTGCCGCCGACTAGTAGCAGATATATTCCAAGGCACCAGATAAAAAAGGGGTAAGATCAAATAAATAACAAGAAAATTTTAAAAGATGTACCAAAGTCGTGGGTGGCTGATTCGTTCCGCGACTGATATAAAGTTCTCCTAAAGATTAGAGTTTGTATGATAAAATCAGTAGGTAATGATATAAAAGACCTCATTAAAATATCACTATTGGTAAAGATAGAACTGACATGTCAATCGATATAAGTCTTTAAAATAATTATTAATTTTTAAATAACCCTAACTCCATAAATTATTATAATATCTGCGTACTTATATCAGTAAAACAAGAGCTGACCTCGGGATCTGGTGGCTAGTCCTAGAATACAATCGGGAGTCTAATTAACGCAGGCCGGGACACGGCCGTCGTCGGTCGGAGGATGTACCGATTACACCAGCTCGCCCATTAAGGAGAAACAATCACATCTCGAACAAGGAATAAGCAAGATTAGCCTTCCACATCTACGGCTACAAAAGATTCACAGCGCATGTTAATCGCTGGCGGCTATTTTGTTGAGTCCAAAGGCTGAACGATGTAATTACATTTTCTAATGAGTTTCGCTACAAATTGAAGGCAATGTTATTAGACAAATAAAACCTCGTATTTACGTTGAAGTCATAACTAATGAACAAATTAGAAAATCTGCATCTTCGATGTATTGGCGTGTCCGATTGAATTATAGCAGTGGCAAAGCATAGATGGGCTGGAGGCTACGCCACTGTGGTGGCGGGCTGTAGTGGTGGCGCCGGTAGCAACGACGCGACATTGGGCCCACTACGCGGCCGCTATGTCGATGTGTTTCCCGATAGCCCGTGCGGGCCGCACCATTTATTCACGGTGCAATAAATTCAAATTACCGTATTAACAATAGTACGGATACCATCTCCCGATACGATATTTGCCTACAGATACCGAATAGATACGCTAACTTCTGCTCCCGGCGTTATAAACTTCTATTTACATTCGCAATTAGTTTATAATTGGCAAATAAGTGAATTTCTATAGCAGTGCGTATAATATAAACCGGTAATCTCGGATTAACGGGGGCCGTTAAATTCTAACGACCCATACTATATAATAATTTAGATGCGAGTACGATAAAGCTGTAAATTAAACACTGGTTCGTGAAACGGAATTTAATTTTAATATTTTTATATAAAAAAAAATGGAATTGGCACCGACTCCGCAATAGGTACCTACTCGTATACAGAACTATTTATTTTATCTGGTATTTCTACATAAATAATATATATGTTTTTTTCATGTTTTTGAAGCGCTCTCATTAAAATCTTTATAAGCTTTTATTCATTTCATCGCTATTTAGGTTGTTTCTGAAATGAATTATTTTCCATACCATACTAAGTGTTTAAGCCTATTGTTTCTGAAGGGTTGTTTTCCAAGAATACAATTTTAATAAGTAGATACTATACACAAGAAAGGGCTTTCAAATTAAACAATATAATAATAATAATAATTCCAGCCCTTTTTTTAATGCCTTTTTTTAATACTGGGCACGGGCCTCCCCTCAATGCGAGGGGGATTAAGCCATAGTCCACCACGCTGGCTCAGTGCGGGTTGGCGGACTTCGCACATCTTTCGAGGGGTTCTCTCAGACATGCAGGTTTCCTCACGATGTTTTCCTTCACCGTTTAGCAAGCGATAATCATGGTTGAAAATGAGATTCGCACATGAAATCCCAGAGGTGCGAGCCGGGGGTTTGAACCTGCAATCCTCGTTACAGAGGCAAGCGTTCTACCCACTTGGCTATCACTGCTATAAAAGTATTAATAATAAATTAAGCAATAATAATACCGAATTCAGTTTAAAAATACCGGCGATCTCCGGTAATAATATACCTTATATTATACAAAAAAAAGTACAGTCGAATTGATAACTTCCTCCTTTTTTGATGACGCCTAATAAGCGTGATTTATACAAACCATTGTGATCATTAAACGTGGCGGGCGGGGAGGACAGCGCGGCGCGGCCGCCCGTCTCGGACGCATGTTGGCCTGTTGGGCCCGAGGGTTCTATAGCGCAATGAAACTCTACACCGCGACGAATCGAATTCTGTCCTGTCGCATTTGAAATTTGTGCAATATTTCGCCCTTTTCACGCAGGTACGTATACCCGAGTCCAAACCGCCGGACGTGAAACACAATATCGCTGAGTGAACTCCATAAATTATAGGCACGCACAGTGCCTGCGGGGTTTATTCAGGTACATGCAATATAAAAATAAGAAAATATATATAAGGTGGTACCTAGGTTACCTACTTAAGCTGCTTAAGCTACCATGTGCGCCATTTTTTTAAACTTTTTTTAAACAAACTTTTTGTGTACGAATTTTAATTATTTTAGTAGTTGGTATATTAATGCATGAGTGTATTACTTGAAGGGCAAGTCACGACTATTTACCTAAATCGATTGAAATTAATGCTCCCGTTTAGCGCGAGTAGCTCCATGCGCCGGCGCATCCGCATCTGCGCAAATTACATCTGCAGGAGCTGGTTCCACGTTTCTAATATATATTTCGGTCCAATATTTGATATATATATCTTTATACAGATTCAAGCCTTGCCGGACACAACAATTTCTCACGTATTGTTTTCAAAATCATGAAACTACAAATATATGATGAAAATTGTGTCTATTATATACATAAAATAAGCCTTATAATCCAAAATTTTATGTACATATAGGTACCTATACAAAAATTTAAATCACAATTTTCATTGAATTCCACATTAAAAATACGGTAACACAAATGCCGGTCTGCATCGTCTGCGCCGGTAACCAGTCAATCTAGAGAGCTACAGATCCATTTAAGTCTTAATAAATTCTTTGAAGACAACATGGCCGCATTGTGTTGTGACGCGACAGTCCTGCGCGCCTTTCCCATCCATCATCGAGACACTTCTACTACGAGTCAGGTTGTGTGCTTTGAGCACTGCGTTACCTACCTACTCGATACTTGACTAAATAAATATTATTCTTTTTATTAAATTCAGCTCATTGATCTGAATGATACAGCTAGTATTATTCGGCTCCGCATGCACGAGGGTTGAAGCAGTAGCCTCAACGATCATAGCTTGATGATATAAGTAGGTACTTTATACATTATGTCCTAAGTCTAACTGTAAGCTTTTCAATATAGTGACTAGACTCAATTGAAATCGGTTCACTATTCTTGAGTGAAACGCAAACAAACTCATATAATTTCTAAAAATACGATTTTGAATGAAGAGTCATCCTATAACTTGTGGTACCAAAATTTTTTATTGAAAACAATTTTAAATATATATACAGATAGCTCAGTTACGAGTTTCTTATACTATAGGTAAAGCACGTATAAACAAAAGGCAGGCAAAAGGTGATATACCTCTCAACTAACTACAGGGTATGGATTCCTCCTTAAACATTGATGTGTCCCTTCATATCTTACTTATAAATAGATAATGAAAGCAAGAAAAATAAACATAACTTATTCGATTTGATAATAATGCGTTTAGAAAGACATAGGCATCACATTTTGTACCGATTTCACATAAATTGAATATAATAATAATCAACAATGTAATTTTCCTTTATTCGAGAGCAAACATCGCAAGCTTCTTAATTGAGGCTTAAATTTAAGCCCCTCCTACCTAAATTGCCGTTTCTTATTTTGCTCCCATTTCAAAGATTTTATGTTACGTAGCTACTCGAACCTCACCACCTCAAACTTTGAAGCCAGCTTAATGATATGGGCATTAAACACCTCATTAAACTGGCTGAGCGAGTTTTCATTTTAATCAATAAGTTAGGTAGATACCTTTAGCTCGAGAATTATTATCTAGTATTGCGGCAATAGTTACTTGCTCACAAAAATGTTTCTGGAATATACAATCATTTTTTTTAAGATTAAATGTTAGTTTCTTGCCGACTCTTCTTAATGGAACCAACAACTTTGCGAACCGGTGGTAGACTCTGACTCTGACTTCTGACTGAAATCAACTTACCACTGAAAAAGCTTTTCAATGCATGCGCAACAATTGCGACGTGCTGAAACAATGTTGCAATCTAAATTACGAGGTGATTATTACCTAAAAATAATCAAAACGACCACAACACTTGGCGCACGTCCAACTCTGAATAGTTTCGTGTTTAACGCAAGTATTGTTTTCGCAAACGTTACTTTGCACAAATCTACAAGACCATTTATTTATAATTTCAATTTCTTTACATTTATGACCGCCAAATTTAAAGCAGTTTACAATGGCAATACAAATATTTTTTCATGAAAAACAGTCCTTTGCAATGTCGTCGTAAATTTCTATAAAAATGGAGGGGGGGGGGGGGGTAAGAATGTTACTAGGTATTTTGGATATTATTAAATATTACAAAAAAATACTCATAGGGGACTCAATTTTCGTTATAGATGCAGAATTACGATAACATCCATATTCTATCCTGTAAATGGAAGTGTTCCCGGGAATAGTCTAAGACCCAAAGTTTACACGTACCATGGCACAGGTAAATTCCACAAAATATAACTCAATTACTTTTTATCAAATCATATTTTCCCAGCATTTTACGATTTCATACTTATTCTGTGGTTTCTTTCAATTAATTAAATGCTAAGTCGACGCCCACTTTAACTTAAAAAGGTCAAAGAAGGAATGTCTGCTTATGAAAATAATCATTATACATTGATTAATCTTTCACTTAAGTACCTCAAACATAAAATGAATGGAAGTAAATAATCATATAAAAATCAGCAAGAGTATTTATTTCCATCCATCCTCATTCATACGACCGCAATTGATGGGCCGGGGAACTCGGTCAACCTTTACACGAAGTATTTTGTTTTTGTGTTTTATCTATTCAAAGGGTTTAGTTAAACCGCTTCAATATGAGAAGCTAGTAAATAGTGTCATTTCAATTATACTATACCACACATTAAGCTCAATATTGAATAGTATTCATAACTCAACCAATATAATAAGATACGTTCGCATAGAATACGCGATGCGTAGCGTCCGGGATAGGAAACGGTACTTCCATAGTACCATTATAAGTTTCGCAGTCTGGCGTGATGGTGGACCGTTCAGCCGGTGGTCGATGTTGCCAGCGATTTATGCACTGGCCACGATAATGGTCGTATTAATGGAAATTGACACCGGCTCGAGCGCGCGCTCGTGGGAGACACCGGACCACCGCTTATGGAAATATAATATTAAGGTACCCATCATGATATAATAATCCTCTCCTCACACGTTGAAATCGCCTGCCATTGAGTTGATCACGACTTTATGCGACATAATTAATTCGTCGGCGGCAGAACAAGCTTGATAACTATGATTAAATAAACATTTTCTTTTATAATTTCCATGGAATGATGATAAAATGCCCAACTGAACATGATCATCTTCACAAGAGTCTACCCTGAATTTTATAAAATTTCTTATCGAGATAAAATGCATTGTCACCAAGTTTGGGGCACCTAAGTTAATTAAAAATATGAATAAGGTTACCAATATGTAAGCAATAAATAACACCAGTATGTATGGTATAGATAACCATAGGCATCATTTTGTCGTATATTATTACCATAGTAACACTCGCTTCGTATCTATGCTTAGGTATAAGCTTTATTTCTATTATGGCGGGATCATTACTGAGATATGAGTTATAGCTCCGTCTTCGGACGAATAGCCCGACTGTCTCCCTTGCATAATTTATTAGCATATAATAGCTTCTAATGGGAGGCTATTGAAACTGCCACCTGCGTTTCTTTTATTTTTCGCGGGCCCTCGCGAGGCGTGGCGCCCGTCCTGTCTCGACGGATACGAATATTCATAACACCAGCATCGGCCGGTCACTTAATTGATACCCAGTCTGCATCGCAGACACCGCATGTATGACAAATGTAATTGCTCGTTAAGCCTCGATTCTCGATTGTTACTTGATTATAAAAATAAAAGAACGAATCTGCGCGCCGTGAGGAGTTTTGACAAACGGCGCAGGCCAACCTCGAACGATTTTTATTTAGTACAGCGACCCGAACTGAAATAATCATCGCAATCGAAGTAGCTATATCACGGACGGACAACAACAGGGCAGATGATGATATCAACGGACTGACCAACAAATAAGTACATATTCAAATTTATTTAGACCTTTCGTCGATAACACGCAGTATTCAGGTTCTTTTATTTGCACAACACGGCGGACGCAAGTGCAATTTATTGATACGGTGTTCGATAACCAGTAGGTGCGTCCCACGCGGCGCGCGCGCAGCATTCGCCGGACGAACGATGATCGCGAGCGCACCAACATTTACAAGTATTGCGCCCCTCGGAAGGAAATAGTGAAGCGGGCCCTAGCTAAATACACGCCATAAATATAGACAGTTATGGTGTCGTAAAAACAAAGTCAAGCTGCGCGAACAGCCTCCGAGGCTATAAAGAACAAGCGTCATCGCACCTCAGCATAAACGAATTCATTTATTACGTATGAATATTCTAGTTAATGTTGCATTGCCTTAAGAATTCTTTTATAGACTTATTGTAAAGCTAAATTTTAAATGACATTAGAAAAAAATCGGTGATAAAAAGATTCCGATCAATACCTACAGCTGATTGACTTACTTCTATAATACTAAGTACACTAAATCACAATATGTTGGACCATAAAACATGCGTAATTAATCATTGATGATGTTAATTAAATTGTAATGGTTTATTTTATCAAACAAGCAGAATGCATAATACAGATAGTACAAATAAGTAAAAGTCGTCACACTGTGGGAACATTTGTATTGAAATATTTTATCGACATTACATAAAGGGTGTATCAGTAATACGAAATAATATTTTAAGTTCCCGATTTATAATTGCTCAATGAGGACAGACTGAACGTAACTATCTTTAGTTTCTAAGTCACGGCACTCCGAACGTTTGTCACAACTTTTGTGTGACGACCTTAGAACAATCAAAATGGCTCAAATACACTGTAAACTTTGTTCACCATAATATATTTTGCACAGAACTCTCAAAACATATACATCATAAAAAAAACACGTCTAAAGATTTATAAGTAACTACCTTTTGTCCGCATGGTACCTCTATGAAACATAGCACTTGGGATAATTTAGCTTCCTATCAGGGAAAGATTCTTGCGAATCGGTTTAGTAGATCCGGAGCTTACCCCTACATCCAAACTCATAAACTAACACACTACCTCTTTATAGATAGGTAATATTAGTATAGGTAGTTACTAACGACATGTGATCAAATGTTATCATTTAATTAAGTTCTATGCCTGATATACATAAATATGCGTAAATAAAATTTTACGTTTTTGAAACATTCCGTATAAGAGCCACTTTTAATTCCCAGTCAATAAATTGACAGGGTAGATAACATTAACTATATTCAATTTACTTTATTAAAACTTGATAAATTATACTTTGATTGGGTAGTTTTGACTGTAAAATTCTAAATTGATTATATGTAAAACAAAATATTATATGAGCAGGTGGAGCGAACCTCTATAGCTGACATCACCTACAGAGAGGCGACACATTAGACGACACCTCGAGCCATTTACATTTTAGTTCATAATCATAAACTATATTCGTACATCTCCAGCAGAAACACCTCTTCGTTTACGGACAAGCTATATTTGGATACCTTTGATATTAAAAAATCTTGGCTGGTATGTTTGTGACTTAGCTTTATCATTTATTGAAGATTCACAAATGGAATTTAAGTCTTAAATACAATGTATTTTTTGCACATACAATGCATTTGCAATTTTTCGTAGATCTGAAATAAAATATTGTATAATAAAATATATAAAAGTGTCGTAGGTACCCTGTGCTGAAAGCGATCAATTACCGTTACAAGTAAGAGCATTACACGTTTGCGTTGACATAGAATGCTTACGTTGAGTCGGATATCTTAAGTTTGCACAAGAAATTCGGTCGTATTTCCGCCGACGATAATACATCTTAATAGATATTAATTTGTTAGACAACATAGGCATCGCTAACACCTACCTACTCACTTTCACCTTACCATGAGAATTCTCAAAGGGCGTAGGCACTCAGACTATCTCATTAATGTTGCATTAAACTAGGCACTCACTAAAAGTAGGTGTGAAAATTGTGAATTTATGGAATAAAAGGTATTCAATTTTTAAAAACGAAATAGCTGATTATAAAATCAACAATAACGTGATAATTTGAAGCATAATTTAAATTCGCAATCTAGCTACCAGTATTCTCTATTTTGTGGAATAATAAAACAAACTACTTACTTATCCCTTAAGGGGGAAGCTCAGGTCAGGGCGCGAAATTCAAAATGTCAATGGTTTTTGAAAACCATTGAAATTTTGAATTTCGCGCCCTGACCTGAGCTTCCATCTTAACTTAATATATTTTATTTGTTGTATATTGTTTTTAAACTTGTTATGCTTCAGATAAAAATAATGGTTTAGTGTGATTGGGAACCCTGCATGTAAATAGTGGCAAGTGTGAGAACTTGGTTCGTTGTTAGTTCTCTCCCTGGACGCAATATAGCGCACCCGGGGGCGGCGCAATATAGCGTACCCGCGCCTGCGCGCTTCGTTACGCTTACGCGACCTCGGCGCCAGCGCCGCATAGAACTAACCTATGACATCCACCACAAACCAACTATTCTACGCAAATTTTATTACTAGTATAAATACTTGCTCGCTTTACTGCGCTCATAATTGCATTTCATGTTCACCAAAGCAAAGGCGATGCTAATCGCTCACATAACTATTATTTACACTCCGAAAATTGATTTTCAGTCTCGACCCGTTGCATCCCACTTATTTGGATTTACGAAGTTATAATAATTATAAAACTAAATCGAATATAAAATGCGCTTTAATTTACAATTCCTATGGGACGCTTTCTATTTGATAATAATGTCAATGTGAAGACGATAACATGTTTATGAATTAGTTCCATCAAATCGAAGCACTGGAATTTTCTATTTGATGATGATTTAAAAATGCATATTAGTTAAATTAAATCTTGTCTATAAATGAATGAAGCGTCCCGTTGATGGGTTGTTAGCCGACCGCCGTTATTACCTACATCATAAACTCCAATTTCGGTCTAATTGAAAAAGGAAAAGCGGAACTCAAACTCAAATTACCGACACTATATCAAGTGTTAAACGGCACTTATCGACGCCGAACCGGCGAGAGATCATTGACGATGAAAAATACACAATTTGAGGCAATAAATCAATGTCAACGGATCTTGCGCGGTCGGTAGCGCTCCTCCAAATGTTTAATTTTTTTATTTATTACTCGTAACGTAATTTTTGTGGGAGGAAACACTTAATTACACAGCAATTACCGGTTTAAACGTGGCGAGATCGAGATCTGCCTAGCTATTCCAGGAGATCGCCCCACAATATGTAAGTCTGATAAAGCTCTCGGAGGCAAGTTAGAAAGTTTTAATAAAGGTTGGAGCATTATCTCGGCGTGTATACACACAATTAAAATGTTGGTGAGCTCTGTGTTCGTGTTGCTGTCTCGACGCGGGCACGCGTTCTATTGCCATTTGTATTCAATACGAATGCTCTCATACGGCGCGCGATCTATCGCCCGGGTAATTTATCTTGCCCAAGAATCGAACCCCAACCTTGCGTTGCAATTGCACGGAGTATTTCCTGATGCCTTGCATGACACCAAATTGCTTCTGCAGACGGTGGAGAATGTTGATTGTTGTAATATTGTTTTGCACCATGGATATTTGCATTGATTACAGTTGTTTGTTCTAAGAATAGATATGAAATGAATAAATGAAAATGCCCTTAACTGCATACTTTTATGCATAGGTAGATTTCGATTCACGTTTTAGGCTAGAAAATTACGGCTGACGTCATAATATTGAGTGGACAATAAATCACAACAAGTCTTGCATCTGCCTACAAATTTTACACTTGAACATAAAAGTAAACCCTGTTATATTAGCATTTATATTTAGCCTATATGTCTTTACCAACCCGTCTACCAACTTAACATACTTCAATATTTTTTTCATGAAATCTACTTGTTTGTGATTAGGTATACGACTCGCTTCGACATCGTGTGGCCGACTGTTAGCTGACGTCATTCTATTTTCATTTAGTTATTATAAGACTACCTAGATCATTTACTACTAAATTAACTCCCCGGTGCTGTTGAACGTTTCGCACATTTGGTATTTTGAATGACTAACATCGCCTGAAATTGGAAACTTGAAATCAATAAACGTGTATGATAAGGTCACACCCAAAAACATAACTATAGGTAACCAATTCAGCGAACATTGTTTTTTCGTAAAATGCTTTGTAAGGTTATTGTAAATGCACGAAATCTTTGTATGAATTCAGGGGCTTGATTTACTCAGAACAAAATGGGGGTTCTAATATTATAACGCGGTAACGGGATATAGTCTGTACGTCATTTAAATATTTTTTTAAAACAAGATACAGAGCACACTATTATTTCTTAATTTGTAAGACCCCCTTATTTAAGATCGACAAGTACATGTGTCTGTCGCAGTAATTTAGTATATAGATAATTTGACTTTGACTTTGAGATATACAAGTGAAAACGATCATTGGAAATATTATAAGTAACAAACGTGGCTTTTTGTAGTGACGAATATATTTCATGCGTTTTGTTTTCAACAAAGAATACCACTAATGGTAGGTATGTACATTAATAAGTAGGTAAATAAGTACCTACTATAAATACCACATATTGTATCGTTTATAATTAAATGCAAACATTTCATTAGCATAAGAAAGCACAAAACGCGGTCAACACAGACCCAGTACAAACGGCGCGCATGTACCCGTCACTGTAATTAATAGTGAGATTTGCGGTACCGCAGTGAGTAATCATAACCGTCCTGTGGTTAATTGCATCGCCTCTCGTACGCAACAACAGGCCACAATGTTCCACCTATGTGTGGAGAGCACTTGTTCCATGAAAATTATGAGCATACTCAGTATACACATTCGGTAGGTAGTAATTTCCTTGGACCTGATTTGTTTTTAAATGACGATCGAACTTGGCACAGGCTGGACCGAGTTCGATCATTTATTGCTATTATAAAAATTGTCCCTGATGCTCCGCTTACACAAGGACAGTACGTGAGCAAGACAGTAGCCAAGTAGCAAGATTACATTTCACTGATGGTAATTGGACCCAAGATAAAAGGGGGAACCTATTGCCATTCACCGGGCACACTCAGGTTTCAGCAATCAGATATTGGCAAAGTTTTTCTGACAGCGTGGTAGCCTTCACGCAATAGTCACTTTGCCCGCGGCCCCGCCCGCGCAAACATGCATTTTACTATGCGGCTCGACCCCTATTTATAATAACTTGATAAAAGATATATATAAAATAAATAAATATAGCCAGCCAAAGTCAGGGACAATTGTAGCTTTCTATTAGTGAAAAACATTTCAGAATCGAATCAGTACAAACACATTTGCAACTTTATATCTCTTTATAATCTATAATATGAAATAAAGTCGTGTTAGTTACACCCCATTAATAACTCAAGAACGGGTGGGCCGATATTTAGGATCTAGGCTTTTTGAATTTGTCTTCACCCCGAATACCAGAATAACTAAAGATAAAATAAACGCGATAAAATCCGTATAAAATTGTTTTTATTCCATAAGCAGAATAACGTTTAAAACATGGGAAAATATCACTAAAAAATTAAAAAAATATTTTCTCACACATCTGATTCTGAGGAAGTACGAAGTTCGTCGCGACATATTGATTTCTTATATTTACGCGAATACTACACGTTGAAATAAAACTTATTTTACAGATTTCATCGCGTTTATTTATGTTTTTACGTTCCCGACGTTTCGGCTGCTTTACAGCAACCATGGTCACGGGAGGACTGAGGTGTTTGACGTCCTAGAGTAGGATGGTTGATGTAAAGCAGCCGAAACATCGGGAACGTAAAAACATAAAATAAAATAAGTTTTATTTCAATTCGTTGAGACAGCTAGTATATATATATTAAGCTATTAGGTATCTACCTAATAGGATAGTATATCATAGTTTAATATTACTTTAACGTTAATTGTAAATATTTAAATTTATATAAAAGAAAAAAAAAAACTTAAATTGACGACCAACGGTGATTGACGGTCCAAGGAACCATTGGAACATATTTTTCCATCTCTTATAGTTTCGGAGGTCCTCATCTGGACCCATTTGACGATACAGCCTGTATACCAGCACGAAGTTGAAACGAACACAATTAAGAACAGTTTGTTTCATTTCCAAAGTATGGATTAAATTCAGTATTAAGAAAGTTCCTGAAAAGATGATCCGAGGAGTAGGCGTATTGAGCTCACTTTAATAACATTTTGATAACCTTTTAGAGTTATTGTCTTAAACGCCCCCATAAAATTCCGTAACATTATCCGCAGAGATAATAATGTGAAATATTTTCATTCAGGAATTACACAACTGAAGTTTAGGTACCCTCTGGTTCTTACATTGTTCTTTGTTATTTATTCTCGATTCTAAACTGCCGGGAGAGCGTAGGCGGCACAGAACTCAATAATATGACCTTACAAGTACATGTGAACGAGACCATCGGTCCAAAACCTAACAACAAGCGAACGATCGGCGGTTAATCGAGCGGTGACGCTAGTTTGCGCGCGCGCCGTTTCCATATAAGTCAATCTTCCTATTCGCCCCCGCACGCGCACTCCTCACAACTGACGGAACCACTAAATGACGCCGCCTGATTTTCCGGCTCTTGCCTTTTCGTTATGTAAATGAAGAAAAAAATATCACTCAAAATGAAACATTATAAAAGCTAACTGCTATGAAGAATACAGTTGTTTTCAGTTTGATTCAGAAAGAGTATACTAAGCCAATATGTCAATTTAAGAAAAAGGCTCACAAAAATACAAATTGTAATTTTCTAAAAAAAAAATATATTTTTTAAATCGATATTTAGAGATTCTGACTCCTTATATACATAACATTATACACAACACATAACATTACAACCAACCACAGAGATTAGTTTGAGTTTAGAATGCATCAATTCGATTGATCAAATAATTCCGTGTACTTTACAGCTACGCCTCTAGCAGATACGTAATAATTCTCTTCCCTGTTCGGATGAAAACATATTCGTCCCCTTAATCGGTATTTTAATTTATACTGGGGGCCCTATCGTTATAGCCATTGCATGAAATTCAATAACAGCCTGCCAAAAGTCACATTAAATACGGTAGCATTAATAGTTAAAGTAGACTCACAATCATGAACTTCATTTATGTGTTTCCAAACAATTGACCACTATATGTACCCCATACTTTACTGAGGTAGTTAGTAGCACTTATTCCACTTTCCATAAAGGACCGAACCCTAACAGTATTCGTAAACAAATATTATTTAATTTATTTATTAGGATAATGACGTCATTACTGTATATGGCTGCTGTAAGCGGTATACGTGCAGGCAGGCCCGCACGTAAAAATCCCTCACGGCTTTATTTGTACCGTGTCAAACGATTCCCCGATATTTATTTATCAACTATTATTATCTAAATAAGATGTTATGGAGTGAACGGACGTCACTGCGTAAGGAAATATCAAAGTGCGTCAGAACGGCTCCAAAATAATAATGCTGACATCTATTTCGGACATTACCCGTTATTATGTCAAGTTACGTTTATTAGCGTGCAAATAACTCTCAGCTAAATGCGTGCGCAACGCGTCAGTTATTCTGGAAGATATGGATACGTGCTAGTACTGTTGAGTAATGCGCCAATCACGTATATAAACATACTAGCTTTTGTCCGTGTCTTCACCCGCGCAAAGATATTGCTCTCCTGTTCGAATCCCAATGATCATATCGTGTAGATATGTAGCCAAACTCTTGATTATAGGCTGTTCAAATAAAAACCTGCTTGTAAGAAATACTGAATATATCAATCAATAGTTCAATATCAAGGATAATGGTAATTTATGTTTGCAAGTTCCTGCAATAATCGAACCTCAAGTAGAAGAATAGTTTAAATAATTGCCTTTATTTTTAAATCCACCTTATCATAGTTTTTTGTATGAACCTATATATTAATATTATAATAAATACAACATATTATTTTAAAACATACATACATACTACTTACCTGGATATTTCAGTAGGAAACCCAAAATATAGAATAGGATCCAAAGCGTGGTCACTTTGGATAATGCAACAACCAACACATCAGCATTGCCATTCAACGTGGCAACGTTGCCAGCGTTTTGGGCACCCTCCCGGCCGATGGTGGTGGGGATTGTTGAGTGCATTTTTAAATCAGCCTAATTTTTATTTTTATTTTAGCAAATAAGTTAGTATGTAGTATACAGTTGTCTTTTATGCCATTTTATTTACAACCAACTATGCAAGATATAGTTGACTGTTGTAGGAATATGATTATATCAGGGATTGATGATTTACATTCCCATTCATCCGTTTTCACATTCATCATTCCCCTTTTAATTCATAGCCGTTATTAATCCGGGATTAATATATAAAATTAATGTTTTAAGGGAATATCCATTACGAATTTATCCAAAACTATGAATAGCCATTTGCGACTATGGGGCTACCCTTGGGACTTATAATTACTGTAGATGGAAGTATGATTATATATTGGTCAATATTTAAGGAGATTTAGAAACGGTTACTTATCTTTAAACCTGCGCTCTGTAGTGCATATGTAATCACTATGTTATTGTTAAGTCAGAATCTAGAATTATCGATTTTAAAAAGTTTGCTCTCACAAAATCACAATTGTTTGGGAACAAAAATTACATAACACCTATATACGTTGTAAAAATAACGGTGTAAGATGATGAAGAAAGGGCGTCCATTGGTGGGTTATAAAAAAGTTCACATTTCCAAACAAAAAATCCAATAATAACTTTTCATTTTAAAAATAACCCCACATAATGGCATATAAAGGCAAAACGATACTGATTTGCTGTTTTATTCAGTAGCTCTATTTTCATTATTTCATAAATATATAAGTGAATGTTAACACCTACCCGTAAAATAAGATATTTAGGTACTTACTATTTTTAACCGACTTCATTGTTTCTACAGTTTCAGACTATAAGCATTATACATATATGTTATATATGTATAATATCCTGTATGTATACGAGTAATATAGGATAGTCACGAAAATAAAACAAGCCCAATACCCAATTATTGTTGTTATCTACTTATTATATGAGTTGCTTATTTATCGTAAAAAACATAACATATTTTTTTTACTTCCATAAGTACATTGAAATAAAACTATTTTTAAGGATTCTATCGCGTTTATTTTTTTATTTTTACGTTCCCGACGTTTCGGCTGCTTTACAGCAACCATGGTCACGGGAGGACTGAGGTGGTAGACGTCCTAGTGTCATAGTTTGACGGGGGTACCCTCATATTTAGTTGTTACTTGCGGTCCGATCTACGCAGAAAGAGCTCACTGTGTCTTGAGGTCTTGCAATGGTACGCTTGGTTTTGGATTTTATGATGTTTACTACGGGATCCCAAGTCGATGGTAGCACCCAGCCATCTTCCCTATTGAAATTAGGATGTTTTTTAATTTCAATGGCCTCGCGTATCATCCTTGGTCGGAATCGGTGTTCTTTTGCGAGGATCTATGGCTTATCAAATCTTTATCAAGCTTTCTTAGATGTTTTAGTGATCCGAAATCCCAATAACACCTTAGGCCATACCGTGTATAGAAAAAAGACTCATACAGATAGGTACTTAAACGGTGAATCTCACCACCATCCAACACGGTTAGCTACCGTGGGTAAATCTTTGTTTCAGAGAGCCAAAGGGATCTGTGACGAGCAACATCTGGCTGCTGAGCTCCATCATGTCAAGCAAGTACTGCATGACAACAAGCTCCGAATCCCGCGCCGTCGTCACAGTGACCGAGTGAAACCAGCCACAGTCGAGCGTCTGCCTGCTGTACTACCATACATTAGAGGTGTCACAGACAAGATTGGCTACATCTTGAAGCGCGCTTCAATCAAAACTTATTTCAAGCCGCCGAAGAAGATTAGTCAGTTCTTACCATCTGTGAAGTGTCACATTCCTCTACCTACAAGATGCAGGGGTATACAAACTCGATTGTGAATGTGGGCTCTCTTACATAGGGCAAACCAAAAGATCTATAAAAACCCGGGTAAAAGAACACATTGCTGATGTAAAACACCGTCGCTCCACGAAGTCTGCAATCTGTGAACATGTACAAGATCGCACCCGCCATTATATCAGATTTGATAAGCCACAGATCCTCGCAAAAGAACACCGATTCCGACCAAGGATGATACGCGAGGCCATTGAAATTAAAAAACATCCTAATTTCAATAGGGAAGATGGCTGGGTGCTACCATCGACTTGGGATCCCGTAGTAAACATCATAAAATCCAAAACCAAGCGTACCATTGCAAGACCTCAAGACACAGTGAGCTCTTTCTGCGTAGATCGGACCGCAAGTAACAACTAAATATGAGGGTACCCCCGCCAAACTATGACACTAGGACGTCTACCACCTCAGTCCTCCCGTGACCATGGTTGCTGTAAAGCAGCCGAAACGGCGGGAACGTAAAAATAAAAAAAATAAACGCGATAGAATCCTTAAAAATAGTTTTATTTCAATGTGTAGTATTCGCGTAAATATAAGATTCCATAAGTACCTCAATAGTCCCCATTAAGTATGTATACCTTTGTATATAGTACATGTATACCTTTGTATATGGTACGAAATCCGAAAGGATATACTATAGCTTGAACCTGCGCTTCTAAAGCGCCTTTGTAATCATTATGTGTATCAGAATTTGGATAATTGATCAATATAAAAAAAAGTTGTAATTTTCTTGGGATTTTTTTTTTAATTAACATATCTGAATTCTGACTTCACAGTTTTTAGAAATGCGCTCAGGAACCGCAGGGTTCAGGCTTAGTATAACCCTTTATGAGTCATTCTGTATTCATCCTGAGGCAATTATTATGAAACTGTTGATCGGTGTAGCTAGTCGCAAGAACTATGAAGTTACGTTGTGTAACTCAGGACGTGGGCGCTGGATGTGCTTAATGTTTTCACTGATTCCGTTCGCCCCACAGATCATCGATCCCGTATTATAACGTAAGTACAAAATATAAAAGCAACTAGCGTTACTAATGCATTCTAATTTTGCCCTCCAATCCAAACTTTCCCCGATTAACATTTAATACCAAAATTCTTAAAAAAATAAGCCTACACACGTACAACCCCTACATATAAACATTGTAAACTAGTTATTTATACAATACATGATGAGGATTAATTGAAGCCTGAAAATAGATTATATAGTAGAATAATGTAGTATTATGCTAAATGTTTCATCCTCCTACTCATATAAACGTGCGTATTTTCGCGAATTGCAGATTGGATTGTAATGAGTAGATTATTTAAATGTCAATCCAGGGGCTCGTAATCCCTGGCTCTGATCAGCGGCGGAGAGGGAGAGCTGTTGGGTGCCCTCGCGCCCGCGGGCCGGGGCGCGTCTACTGCCTGCACTCTGACATTTACCCGCCTCGATCCACTCGTAGATCAACAGGTGGTTGCCATGGCAACGTGCAAACGCTCTCATGACCTTTCCTTATTTTGGGAATCGTATAACCCTTAGCAACCAAGCGCTGGATCTGGGGTTCTTGAATCTCTTTCACTATATATCTTGATGAATCTATCTATACAGGTGACTCGGAAAGGGAATACTAACCTACCTGTGCTGTTGTCTGCACGTAGCCTGTTTGTATGATGATATATTATATCTATACAAGTATCATATTATTATATAGATTAACCAAAAAGTTCGCAACGCTGTGCGGGTGAAGGTACATAGTAGGTGCTACATCCTCGTCCTAAATTCAGATCGTTTATTTTCTACGATAAAGTCAAAGGCTTGAGGGTGAGTGGCCATTACAATAATGGAGTAGGTACTAAGTTATAGTACTAAGAAGGCTAACGTTCCACAATTACTTTAGTAACAGGAAAAAATTAAGATTGCGAGAAGAGTTACTCCGTGTAGGTATGATTGCGTAGCTATACGTCTATCATCAGGTGTGTATTTTAAGACGAAGCAAATGATTTATCCTACCAACGTAACGTCTAAACTATTCAGACCGGTCCGCCGACGTCACAGGAGCGCGCGTGCCACGCGGCTAATTGTAGCATGACCAAAACGGTCTCCGGGAGCCCGTCACCCGGCGGCAGCGCGCGTAGTGCACGAAATCGGATCGTGATTCAACACGGAGAAAGTGGCGAGTGTCAGGATTGCGACGCAACGTGCGGCAGGGTGCGCGACGTCACGCGCGCCGCACGACGAGCCTCCGCGCCCACGCGACCGCGCGCTGGCCGCCCGCGCGCACACGCCGCCCGCTCCATCACTACACTTGCGCGCCCCGCGCTTTTCGCGCGCCTCCCTTCGCCGTCGCGACGCCGCGCCATTTTCTCGCGCACGTGGGCGACGCTGCTGCCGGCCGAACGAGGGCGCCCGGCTCCAACGCCATTAACGCGACCGTCGTGAATGAAAGCCGACCTCGACCGGGTGGCTGGCGTCCATTGATAGGGCGCGCGGCGGACGACGACCGCGCGCTCGCACGGGGGCGGTGTGCTGCACGCCCTCGCCGCTCTGTTCCGATCGCGGCTCAGTCGAGGATGTGGCGTTCCCCGCGCGACGACACCGGCCGCGTGCGAAATCTGTGTTCATTTATCAGTAGAGGCTCGTGACCCTTCAGTGATTAACGTGTCGCGTATACGTAGTTTCCTAAACGTAATGTGCTGTGATTGCGTCAATTTTTATAGAACATAAGTTAGTTTAAGTAGGGGAGTGGCGGTGGCGTATGCGCCGATCCAGAGGGTCGAATGTGAGTACAGGTGCGGTGGAGCTGCTCGCAAGGTGGTGTGGTTTGTGCAGTGCGGGAATGCGCTCGTGCGATGCTCTCGGTGATCGCGATGCGTCGGCCGGAGGACGAGGAGCTTGGAGGCCGTGGCGACGGCGACGAGTTTGTGGACATATCGCAGATGCAGTTGCTAGTGGAGGCGGGCCCGAGCGGGTTGCACTACGGAGGCCCGCCGCCGCCGCACGCGCAACCCCAGCCGTACGCGCAGCCGCCCGCGCACCCCGCCACCACCACCGCATCAGTCGACGACCTGTTCGCGCTCTACTTCACTCCCGCCGGCCATGGTGAGCATCCAGCCTTCAATCAGTTTATTGCTCTTCCCACAATATCACAGCAAACGCTATAACCATGCAGAACCGGTTTCGCTCAGATTTGAATAAATTGTCGTCGTTCGTGAACTTGTTTTGTAATTTCGATGGAGTGTTATGGTGGTTGCAAGGCATTTAAAACTTGCTCATCAAGTTGTATTCGCAGTTAACAAATCCAAATTCGAGTATGAAGCCGATACTCGTACTAAAAATAAACAGAAAGTTCACAACTATTGCAACAAGGCAGTAGGGTCTATATTGCACGACTATTGATCTATTGCTGGTCTATGAAACATCGTTGTATAGTTGTCACAAAATTTTACCCTTATACGTAAAGGTTTTTAAGGTGATATTTTGATTGTTGACGTTATCTGCCCACTGAACAAACATTTATGCCAGCGCATGATTACGTATACATAATAATAGGAGTTAATCCTCAAACTGGTACTTAACCATATTTCGTCTAGACTAGACCAATTAATTGATGTAATAAAATTGCAAGAAAAATACCTACCCACATGTTTAAAAATATACGGCGGATATTTGGTTTATTGATGAATAACCAGTAAATAAGTATTTACCCATTGATATCAAATTTGCAATTAAATTGCAAAATTGGGCCATTAGAAAAGAAGTAGCAAAGATAGGTGAATTAACCAAAATTATCTGTGATGGTCTATAGCAATACCTGATGTAAATCGTAAAATGCGTTAAATAATATTTAGCTATTACAGTTCACAAAAGTACTATCCAGTCTTTATATATGTTAAGTGCCATGAGACTGGTACATAGTAATGGTAAGTGAATACCTTTATAAGTCTCATGATGCTGAATTTTCTTCAGTATATTTCATGAATATTTAAAGCTTGACAAACTTTAATGGCGGCCCTGAAATTACATTATTCATTCGTCCAAATGTAAGTATTGTATCGAAATTTCTGATAGATCAGACAAAATCCTAAGCATCGCTCTGAACCTGAGATTCTTAACATCTACACAATATATGTATATTTGGCCCCTACAACTAAAAACTTTATTTTGCAATTGAAATTGCAAACCAAATGATGTGCTCGTAGCGTATTATATAGTTTCAAGAACACAAGAAGAGTAACGAAAGTGTGTCTACTTACCTATACCTAGCCTTATGGGGCTTGTGCGTTCAGGGACATTGTATGAAGTTATTTTGTAAGCGTCAGCTTCGCGGGCGAGCTCGTAATAATTCGGATCAGCGTTCCGCTACACTGTTATCTGGACCGGACGGCGCTAATCGGCTGCGTCTGCGCTGCCAACGCTATCATGTTCACCGACTTACCATAAACATTGGTATACATTATTAAGTATATGTTTGACAATTAAATACGAATACAAACTGGAAAAGATAAATAAAACAAATAGGCCAGGACACGGGCCAGGGATCTTCTTTCCTGGTCGATCCTGGAGTCAATACCAAACAACGACAGTGCCAATTGATCTACTAGTTTCTACCTAACATATTTTATGTAACAGTATAACGCACCATTTGTATTTGTGGCCACCTTGTGACGTAACAACGCCTATTCACCTTCCAAAGTTAATGGTGACATTTTCATATAACTGCATATGTACCGCTTAGATAATATCAACTTGAGAGGTGTCAAGGGACACCCGGATGGAACGAAGTTCCTTTATTATTTTTTATTATTTATTATCTACAAAAAATCAATAATTTTGGGAAACAAAAATATATCGCCGCCGGGTGGGCTCGAACCACCAACCTTTCGGTTAACAGCCGAACGCGCTAGCCAATTGCGCCACGGATGCACTTGTGAAATGTCTCGAAAATACTGACCATTATGTAAATGCACACGACAAAGATAGCAAAAAGTGTCGTTACAACTTTTCGTCGTATTTTTTTCCGTCTAGCCCCCTTTCGTAACGCGCGATAAGGAACTTCGTTCCAATAAAATAAAAACTGTTCGTAGTTTAATAATAATATCGCCAGACAAACGTACTAACTGTAAGGTCCTAAACTAAGTAAGACAACTGAGAGGCATATTCAGGCGCGTATGGCATGATTTAATTTGGCTTCCTGGTCCGAAAACTTAGGTACACCCCTGATAATGACTTATTTACATAGATATTAAATATTCAATGACTCCGGTACAAACTCGTGCTCAACCAATCAATAATGGAAATATTTCCCTCAAGTCGATGACACGGGCACGTTCCTTTACGAATATAATTCCATAGACAATTAATTGATGACTCGATATCGTCGTAAAATCATTACAATAGTATGTATTACAAGTTAGAAACATAAAATAGATATCTTAAACGTTGCATTATATTACCCATTCACTCAAAGCAATTAAATACAGTTGTATCTGGCCGCTATCTTACACTAGGTTATTGTTTGTAAGCCTTTGTAGTTATTCTCGATACCTTATAAATAATACCATAAGAATTAAATTGTAAGGCCTCCATTCACTGTTAATATTCGCTGCCGTGAGCTTTGAACATGATATGAAAGACCCTTCCTTCGTTATCGTATCCAGTCTAGGCCTGACGCGTGCCTGTCTTTTGTTTTCTGGGATGCAGTTGATAGAAATTTTGACCCAGGTGTGAAGCTGGCGGCTAACACGGCTAGCTCAGTCCAATTTAAGCTTAGCGGTTTTATGTCTTGTATCTGGAATTTACGACAGGTACCAGGGAGCGCAGTTTCTAAGACCTAGAATACTGCACTTAATAGTTTGCTAACAAACCACGAGTCTGGACTACAGTTTTGTTGTTGTTGTTTTGTTGTGTAGTTTTGTTTGTGTTTTGTTATTAACTTTATCAAACGTCATATAGTACTGCGCACAAGAGTTTTGCTTTGCGCAGTACTATATGACGTTTGGTAAAGTTATAAATTGTCTATAAATGCATGGGTTAGTTTATGGACCATATGTATGTTGTATGTTGATGTAGTTACTTTTGCAAAGCTAGATAACAAATTGTCAATTATCTGAATTTCTACAACAAACAACATATTTCCGGACAATATAGATAATTATAATTTTTTTTTAAATGCTTTTAATTGTGACCTCTGCGTTTATATTTGTCGCCAAGTGTGCTATTATAAATATTATGTATTAATTTATGTAATGTGCTCATGCTAGGTGTCAAAATGTTGTAATGTAAGTAGGTAAATATACAGCGACTATAAATGAAAAAAAACAGTATAGTAGCTACCTACTCGAGGACTGGGTAAAGCGTGCACACTGGTTGTATTTTGGTGATAACTTGGCTCAATACAATTATTGACTTCAACTCAATACAATTAAATACTCATACTGTAATGAAATGGCTAGGTCGACGGAGTCCTACTTCGCGGGGCTCCTATTTTTAGGTATAAGAGCACCAGGAACCTGACATAGGGAAACGACGGGGGAGTTCGCTCACTAACCCCCGTCATTCCCTTCGAACCTAAACCAGCTAAATCGTGACCTAAGCCCGTTGAAATCAAAATCAGTCTTGTTTTTTAAAGGCTTCAAATGCAGCAAAGGAGCGTAATAAATGATCAACTTCTATAACTTGAATCAATTTCTCGCCATGAATCTCGAAATGTAAATCTCTCGAATGTAAATAATTAAGTAATAAAAAAATAACCATCGGGATCATTTAGATGTTGATGCAGGAGATAGAATGTTACCATTTATAGATGGACCTTTGACGCTTTGAGGGCTTCTTAATTTAATCGACTCACACAAATAATAAATAAAGTTGAGTACTTAGGACTTGTACTTGTACTTATAGTAGTGTTCGAGCCTTTGGTCGTTAGTTTCACAGTTTTAACACATTATAAATAGGTAGGTAAATCGTACCTAATATAGTTAAGAATAAGCACAGCATTTCTATATGTAATTACTTGGTACGCTAAAAAAGGTTCTAATACCTTAAGCATCGTCATTATCCTATTGCTATCCACCGATTGACTTAACACAGTGTATGCTTAATAATAAAACAGTTTACTTTGGTACTAAGAATGGCTCATTAAGAATGCAATTCTTAGCATATTAAGAGCCTACCTATTTTTAGAAAGTATTTATTCGGAACTGATAAAGTAGGTATCGTAGGATTAAACGTTAAAATTATTATAAGCTAAGAAAATTATTTTCAGTAATTTTCATCGTTTCCATGTGCTCTGGAAGGATGACGTCCAGAAAGCAGCTGGATCGAACTGGATAAAGGTCGTTCTAGACAGACACAAGTGGAAGATGCTGAAAGAGGCCTACACCAAGATGGTTGAAAGTACCTAAAGAAGAAGAAGGAAAAATAATTTTCATCAGGGCTGTAGCTAAGAATTCACTTCATAGAGGGGGGGGGGGGATGCCGGGCTCTGAACAATATTTATATTTATATCCGTATAATTGAAAATACTTTAACAAGTACCTATTTATTAAACGTTGGAATAGCTGATCCATTTCGGAGAGGGGGTTGAACCAACCAATCCCCCCCCCCCCACCTGCTGAAATATTACACCCACCAACACTACCCACAGAAAAAAGAACTCGCTACCCATTTGTAAAGGTATACGTTGGAGGAGTGAAAAACGATCCTTTATGACTTTCATCCACGTGAAATGCCCACGTCAACAGATATCCTCCCATGGACCTTAAAGAGAGGCGTTGCAAATGAACCCCATTTGTCTGTGATTGGCTAAAGGCGTGGCGAAAAGGCGTTCAATAAATTTTCGCCTGTCTCAGACAAAAAACACAATACCTACCTACCTATTTTCTATGGATTCTAGCAAGACACGCCTAGGCGATGATTTGTACCGAGCCAACTTCTGAAGAAGCTAGACGTATACCTAGGAGAAATCGAGTATATGGCAAAACATTTGAAAGTTAAGCTCGTGTCGATGTGTCAGCAAAGCTAGCGCGAGTGATGACACTCGAGCGAGCTTCACACCATAGCTTCAGCTGCTCAATTCAAAACTATGCAAGCTGGCGCATCCGAGCCAATCGTCCTCACGCTTTAGTTTGGTCGGTCCTTAAAAACATCTCTTACTTGTATTTTAATGAGTTTCAATGATAGTTTGAGGTATATTTTATTAGGCTACTGCCTTTCTATATGTGAGTCTAGCTGTGATTATTTTCATTGAGATACGTTGTACTTACTCGCATAATAATAAAAATGTTTAACGGTTTACCGTATAATTGTTTTTCTTCCTAACTCCGTGCGCCGTAGTAATTCCATCCGTTATTCTATTAGAAGGTTGATAATTGGCACATGATTATGAAAAATACGTTTTCTCCTTGTCTTGTCTTGGTCATAACGTATACTGACATTATTATCCAAGTAGGGTATGCCCAAAAGAGTAAATAAATATAATTTGGCCAGCATAAAAATAATCCACAAAGGCAGATGAGCGGCATGCACCCAAACGTGGCGCCTATAACGATCATATCTCACTCGACATAAGAGCTCCTTGTAATCCGTGCTGATACTGTCAAAAGCGCGCGTCCCACGCTCAGCGCGTCACATCGGAAGCGTCGGCTCGTCAGAGGTGCCCACATGAGGGCATTACACCTCTCTGGACGTTCCCAGATGTGCGATAGCCGATGTGCTCGCTTTGAGCGGACCGCGCGGTGCCACGGGGCCGCGCGCGTGCTTTTGTGACAGCCGCGCCGTCTCACGTCATCATCCATAAGTTGACAATCTAGCCTCTACTAGGCGAGTGAGCTTCTATTAATGATCTGCTTTGCATCGCCGAAATGCCGACGCTGCAGACCGCTCCAATAGAAATGATTCACGTTGGCTGGATAAATAAAAAAATACCTGTCATTGTTACCATGTGGCTTAAACAATTCGAAAATAGTATGTAAGTTCAAATTTCAATAATTTTAATTTCAATAAAAGTACCTAATAATAACCGTCGGTAAAGATGTAGGATCTCACCTACTAACGTTAAAACAAATACATTATCTTTATTTTGATCGTAAAGATTGGCAGAAAGTATAATTCAAGTATTTGATTTATTATTCGAGAAATTTTAATGTAGATAAGTACCTAATCGTGGTAACGGATGGGGACAATTTCGCAGAGATTCATTAGCATGTTCCATTTTATTTGCTCGCCACGTGCACCTGTGGTGACCAGTGATGCAGAACAATTGCTATCATTAGCGACCATCGCCGTGCGGCAAGCCCACACGATAAATATTCAAACACTGCAACGACAATGCCGGGTTTATTTTAAAGTCAATAAATTATCGCTAATGCCCAATTTGCGTCGACCGGTTAACAATGACCGTTCCCTCAATTACTTAAACTCGTGTAACTGCGTAGTCGCACACGATACGATCTGCGTTCGGTCGTCCAACGTCATTGTCTCACTCGATACATGCTCCACAATTACCTACAATGTATCGATTACGGTTGACTCAGTCGAAACCGATTCCAACGATTGACTGCTCCTATAAAACATTGTTTTTAGTAGTCGTAATTAGTGTTACGATAAAACGATATCAACCTTCTTTGTCGACAATCTGCTTTGAATCTTAAACATGTACCTATATTTAAACATGAGTAGGTATACTGCTCAAAAACGACAGCCGGTACTGACTCACACTTGTCCATATAAAATTCGTATCACGTGTACCAAAACAGCTTCTGGAAATAACAAACTATGTAAAGTATTTTTGTCAGTTTGCGATCTGCCTTATCTTGGGCCGGAAGTTGACAATGGCTGTGTTCTGTTCAAGTCGGCAATATAAATCTGGATAGAGTTACATTCTGCAAATTATTGTCAGACACTTTAGTGTATAGCGGTATATTTTATTCTTACGAAACAAGGCAGGAGGAATTGTTATGGATGTGGTAAACTTGGCCACTTCTGCCTGCTATATAATAGGAGCTTGTTGCTAGCAACACACTATCGCTAGATAAATACTTTTTTTCGTCTGAATCGGATCTGAAATTATTATAATCTACAGACAGACTACCGTTTCAATTATATAATTAGATAATTTGTATTCAAAGAATTGGCGCAAATTCAGAAAATAATTCCTGAATTGTTGCGAAATCCAGGAAAAATATACGAATTTCGAGAATCTTGGCATTTGCAAGCTTTAGCAAATCCCAAATTTCAATGATATTTGCAGAATACCTTGAGAAGAATAACAAACGCACCGTCCGTCTACTTGATTTAATCTCATATGAAATTCCTGCGAGCGCTCGAGCATTGCGTCCCGCTTACGTGCGCTCAAACTGAACGGCTACTATGTGATTATTGTTAGACGAAAACCTCGACTATGATAATGTTAGATAAAATGTATAGGTACTTACTTACTTGAATACTTCAGAAAATAAAATTATACGAAATAAGAGCTTCTCATAATAAAATTATGACAATTTAATCTTTTAGATACCTATGAAAAAGTGAAATGCGTGGTAGGGGAAGATCAAGAATTAATTTAGGTTTATAAGTCAAAAATAATGTTTAAAAATAATATTTCATTTAACAATGCATTGAGGAACGGTAGATGGACATTTTTATAACATGCTGAACAGAGGCGCCCGACGCGTTTTTAAATTAAATATTTTTTACGATTTTAAACATCTATAATTCTGGCCGATGAAAATGTGGAACAAATATAAAGCATCTAAAAGAACAAGTATTTAGTAAGTGCACGAAGCACCTAGGTATGTAGTTAATCACTGTTATGAGCTCATGCGAGCTCATTATTCAATACAACAGTGCATCTAAAAGCATACTGTTACAAATATTTTTAAGTAGGATAGAAAAAGTTGCTAATTTACACACGGATTTATTTTTACGCATTTTTTATTTTTGAGAAAGTAGACGTTGACTATTTAATAGTTTCGGTGTCGTCAAAACTGGATCTGAGCCAATGTTTTACTAGTTTAAAGTTTTGTGCAATCGCCCTATTTTTCTAAACTAAAACAGTTGCACGCGACGCGCTCTTAAACTGTGCAATATTGTTTATTTTCCTGAGTCGCTTATAATTTAATGAAACAAACAGCAGACACTTATTGTTCCGCACAAAATAATCCACGCAGTACTTATTACAAATAAATATTTAGGCGTGATGCTTAGATCAGTAAATGCAATTCAAAATCTGGGTTCAAAATGTTATGTTACTAAACGTAACTGCAATGGCTGCGCAAATGAATACCGACAGGTATTCAGTAGAAGGGACTAGTAAAGGAAGGAATATATTACAAGTTTAAGTTAGTTAAAACTATTAAAATGATTACCAAGAGACGCGTGCCCTTGGATGTGACTCATCAATCCACTTCCCCAAAGAAGACTAATGTAATAAACAGCTTAAGAGATATGAATGCGGATACACTAATTAATGGACAAGAGCAAGCCCGTGACCCTAGCGCGACCCATGAATATACTGAACAAATGGACCAGTACAATGCTGCAACCAGCTGTTTAGGCTGACCTTGTCACTGGTAAATTATTGTATCTAAGAGTACTGTACACTCGGGAATGACATGTCATCAGTCTTAGATACTCATTATGAGCATATAATACTTTTGCAGACTTCCGGGTGTTACAATATATGGATTGTAACAAGCGAAGTGGACTTTTAATAATATCATTTTGTTTCGATTGAAAATTGTTCTTGTTCATATTTTTAAAAGTGCTAGTCACCTACTCTACTATCATCATATTTTTAGTAATTTAAATAACTAATATCAGTAATATACAGTAGGTCATAAGTCATAATACTTTGCCTCGATAAATTAAAATTCACAAGTTTCCGTCAATAATTAAAGTGTGAATGTAGAACAAAATATCAGATAAAAATGTAAGATAACTATAAAAACATCACTTGGCCACCAGCCATAAAACAACAGTGTCTAACACTCACAAAAGAAAAATACTTACATTAATTAATGAAGACAGAAATACCTAATAGAAGGTGTAGAAACGTTTTAGTAAAACGGTTTTACGGATGCGTGTAGCGCACAACTGCGAGAGCCACGGTGGTAGGTAACTGTAATTGGTGACCGACATAAGTGAGTCAGACGCAAGTGGCGTTCTATATCGTTGATTATTTACGGGTTGTAGTGCAACTGGTAATTGCGGTCGGGACCTCGCTACACGGCTCGTTTATCTAATTAGCGTCCCGGCGCGAGAGTCTGCGTGCCCGTCTACTTGTCAGCCCGCTACCCGTTGCCATCGTTCATATTAGTAGCGAGTCGGTGGCGATATCAACCGTAACACATCTGATGAAGTCGCACGTGTCTAGAAATTGCTTTAATGATAGATGGATATGGAAGATATAAGGGATGGCCTTAGTCATAAGAAGTGTTTTATACAAGCTAATAAAAATGCTTGTACAATTGGTATGGAATATAAACTGCTACCTATGTAAATAAATCATCAAGAATCGTGCACCCGCACCCATTTTAAACATCAAAGATAGGTTACAAAATCTAATTGCAACTATCGCACGGAAGCGTCAACGATAAAAATGCGTATAAAAGTAGTTTCTAAAATAATTTATTCTTTAGAAAAGTGTCTCCTCAACAAAATTTATGATCAGAACTCTCGTATATTACTATTACTTAGGCTTAGATACATGAGATTTTATTTTAAGAGAACCTCGCAACGAAATCAATTATAACTTCTACGTAGAATTACTATGACAGAACCAGACTTTGTTATAACGAGCCATATTGCAATGCACGATGTTCCTATAACATCAATTGATGTTTTTATCTCAGAAAAAAGCTACACTATATTAATATCAATGAACAAATCAACCTACATCGTTTTTTAACCACAAAAAAGTTTAAGTAGATTTTGAATCGAACTTAGTACTTATTGATCGGCCGGCCGCGCTTGCTTTTTAGCAATGAGGATGACGGGAATTAAATAGGTATTTGATTAAGTGAATTAGGTACTTAATTGTTTGATGCGGCCAACATTTTTTCCTTATTCAGTGTTAATTAACGGGGATATATAATGTATTTATCATTATCACAGGGATTTTACTACCATAGAAGTAACAGAACGATAAAGGGAATATGCTTATGACTTTATTGTATTATTACTGCAATTATTGTAATTTTTGAAATGTCTCCAAACTTGCAAAAAAACATACCGTGGTATTTTCCGACTAGAAAAAAACAAAGTGTGATCCGTTAGCGGTCCCTAAGTTAAAGGATCTTAAGTTTTAGTTCCGTCCAATAGCTCGTGGACATGACAAACAAACTTTAGTCACAATTCTAGGTGAGTAATTACAATTTAAAATAAAATCTAGGTAGTTGCGGTTAAGTAATTACTCATAGTATTTATATTTTCCCGATTTTAATTAATTAATATTGGATGGACAAATAACATTAAAGTATAGTACACAAGGTACTTATTGACAGTAGTCCCGAAGATTACCTTCTACATCCAAACTCACAAATTAACAAATCTTATAAGATTAGTATGCAAAATTTCAATTCAATTGGTTGGTGGCTTTGTTGATCTTTTTACGTAATTAATTATACATGCGTTGCATACAAATTTTAATAGACATGAGACAGACCGACACAGATACATTATATTTTAGCCACAATTCAGAAGCCTTTAACTGGTACTTACATAACGCAGTGGACCTAATTAAAAATTAACTTCGTAACTAGCCGTAAGAAGTCGTACACACTAACTAAATGTATGTGGGTACGTACTATCCGTACCCGACATGCGTCGCAATGCCACAGACCTTTGTGAGCTTGCGCACAACAACTTGCTGAAATCTCATCGCGGTCGGATGAATGGTGTACCTATAATGACGCGGGGCAAACAAAAAACATTAATTTTATAAAGGTATATCAATTTTAATCCATTTGTTAAGATTTTTTTCTTTTGAAATGTACTTTGTAAGTAGTCTTTAACAAATCTATGCGAATTAATCACACAAGCAAATGTTTTTAGACTCGTTTAGGTTAGCTAATACAATATTGATCCAAAAAGTTTAAATACCTAGTACATAACATAACAAAGATCAGTATATATCATTTTATTTGAAACTAAAAAAGTTGGTCGTTAAGCGGATACCGTAATTTTAAACTCGCAAAACACTCTTATAGGCTGTGGGCGGGATTGCCAAAATCGAATCTTTACAAGTCAATTTTGATTATGGATGCCGCTATGTAAGCAAAAAAATGTATGAATGCATCGATATGAGTCAAGATGTTCCTGCGCACGCCGACGGCAATGTCTCTGTTAGTGTGTTGGCGGGAACAATGCCTCTAATCCGCACTGGTTTCAAAGCCGCAGACCTTACCTTGACTCCTACGCCACAACTCCTTTTACTGAACAAAACCTTGTCCAACTGCTTAGAATCCACTTCCACCTTAACCACGGTCATACTATTTGCTTTCAAGCTTACGGGACTTTCATTACATTTTTCAATTTCCTTATAAAATAGCATAGGTCCTGCAAGAATTTTTGTTGTTGGATCTCCATATGAGAACTAGGTATCGAAGATGTTGATAAAAATGAACCGTTCCTAATGATATTTGAAGTTTTAATGTTTCTAGCGTCATTTCTTTTTAGCCTATCCGTGCTTACTTTGTTGTATGGATCATAAACAATGTAATAGAATTTAACTTTGCAAATGCAACAATCTAATAAAGTAAACAAGTTTGCAACACAACAAGAGTAAGTGCTATTTACAGTTTTTGTTATGGTATTATTCACGAGGAATGGCCTCCGAGCTAATGAATGAATGGGCCACGCTCGCTGCGCCGCCGCCCACGGTAACTTCATTCATACGTAGCCCTGCGTGGTCACAGGCTTGTTCTCAATGTCGCCTTGCATCGTTTTTGCCGCACACAAATCACACCTATGCTAGCAATCTCGGCGTGCCACATGCTCATTCATAATGTGCAACACTACATGACATAATGAAGTTCTTCGAAAGTTCAACCCAAATGTCAAACGCTACTGCACGCGTTAAAAAGTTCTAGTACGAAGAACATCTGTGTTACATCACAAAAACAATAAACTTGCCGCTCAACAGGTTGTCTTAAAAAGGTCAGAATCGATAAGAAATGGCACAGTTGACGAGCCACCTGCAAAGCGCCGGAACAACGGCCGGGATGAATGGACGGACGCGCGATGGTTGGGGGTGGAGCTGGGCCGCGTGGTAGGGGGTAGGGGGCTTGTGTCACGTGTTTCGTGCGGCCATGGTCACGGATTGACGTCTGACATTTAAATGCGCATGCGCGGTAGAAGAAAGCAGGTTCAAGGACGGCGCATCGATCGCTCTTAGTGGCGTTCCTTCCGCCCGAAGCCACGGCCGGACGCCGCTCTTCACCAGGTGAAGGAAATCGATGCCGTGGCCAATGCCAGGGACGCTGCGTATTCAAATTAACAGAGAAATGGAAACAGCTGTTGGCTGCTACGAAGCCTATACCTTTAAATTAGTATTAAATATTTTACCAAAGAGCACATAGAAAGAAGAGAGTTGCTTTATAAAACGACAGTTATTATTAATAAACTATGTAGCTTCATTGGCCGTGGAGGTACAGTACTGGGTAAATTTCATAAATAAAAAACTGAGTTATAACTGTAATATGTTTTCTTAAGAAGTTATAAACTATTGAGGTATATTCACCCTTAAGTACATTTGGGGAGTATCCAAATGTGCTTAAGGCTTATATAATAAACATAAGCAAAGCAATAATGATCATTGTCGCTCGCATCTGAGCTTGTGAGTCGCTTGTTCCACATTCTTTCTGAGGGCGCAGGCTGATTGCGCGCGTAATCCGCCGTAAATAAGAGGCGCGCGCGCGTGCTCACCGCTGATTACATTACTGACGGACACGCACAGCGACACAGTGGAGTCGCATTCGCCATTATATAAATTAAATTAATATTTATTGATTGTAGACAAAATGTACAATGTCTCAATAATTATTTAGGACTCTTTTAAAGGACAACTGGGTATTAAATTATAAGCTTTATTTGTATTCCGTATATTTGTAAAATTAGATAAACACCTGAGGCTACTTAGGTAAACTTAAGTAAGCTATCTAATTGTATTGGTTTATTATTTTAGGATAGTATAATTAATTATTAGTTTAGGAATAAGATAAAAATAATTGTAACAGCCTAATCTCGAGATTTCGAATACTTTCCAAAGTTATCTATTTTAAAATAAATATTAGTATATATAACCTAACATCTAATATGCATATATAATACCTTTTACGTAGGTTACGTGACTTTAATAGAAAATATTATCATAGTTTCGAGCTAGTTAGATAACGGCAGGCAACTAAACCATAATGTCATCTTCCACTTGAATGTATTTTAAAGGCAGCTCCACTGCTTCATGTGGGCAAATGCACTGATTGCGAATGCAAGTGTGTCGCGCACGCGTGTCAAATCGCAGCGCGCCCACGCGCCGCTGCCGCGTCGCATCCCGACATAAAACACTATCTCGGCGACATTATACTGATATGTGGCACTATGTATTACCTACACTTGATTCCCTTTAGTAAGTCCTTAATGGCAGCAGTTCTATACTTTTTGAACATGTTAATTAACAAAAAAAAACAAATCTATTTATTGCGAAATATGGATAACATAAGTTGTTGACAGAGTTAATTGTTTATAGGTATCTTGAACTTTAGTACGGAATGCAAATTGAAGGTGGAAATATAATTTTAATTACAAAGGAAAGTCCATCAACCCTAATTATATCATTGACTTAAGGACCCAATTGTAGAAAAACAGACTGAATTCTATTCAATGTCACCTATCCAATCTCTATCCAATAGTGACGATATTTTCCTTTAAAACATGAATTGTATTTTTTATTACAGTGCGCACCATTCATGAACGTACCACCGTTTATAGGAAACCGTGGGGTAGGAGAGGGGGAACTAGGGGTGTATGGGCTGGGGCCTCCCCATTCATGAATGAGGCCGTACGTCATTGATATCGACCGCGGGGCGGCTCGGCGCGGCCCCAGCTAAGGTTACCGCACAAGGGCAATTTTGGCGGTCGATCATTTGTTGGCTTTTTGACGCCAGCTCTGAGAGTTTTCCGCTATCAATATTTTTTGTCACTTGCGCTAGGACGTCATAGCTACTGATAAACTAACTGCGCAAGCTTTTCTTCCGACGCAGTAATGGTTTTATCTCTACAACCACTAATTACAATAAAACTTTACTAAACTACTTTGCTTATCACAAATTGATACCAACCTACGTTGAAAAAACTAAGTAAGTACATACATAATGACAATAAATTGTCTACTTTGAATAACAAATACAAATAAATGTGTACCTGTTCCGTGCACAAACTAATATTTAGCTATTGTTGCATCTTACTTGTGATAGTATTTCGTTAATATTGATACTATCTTACTGTCTGTGCCCTATGTATGTATATTATGTGTATGTGTGTAGTAGCCTTAACTATATAAATAACAACTATCAAAAAAATAGGCAATATAGCGGTGATACAGATTAAGTTTGAGCACATCTTATGAAATGACGTCATTTCTATCGCTATGTTGGGAGTTTCAAGGCTCTAGAGGTTTATGCCGTGCCTTAATAACGATTACCTCTGTCTACTTTGAGTAAAATTAACTGCACAAGCAGGTGCGTACTTTCCTAATGAAAATGACATAGATTAGTAAATAGATACCTCTTAATTTTTCCACCACATAATAAGTGTTATAAAATTACAGACAGTATCACAATGGGCGGCCTTATTACTATTAGCGATATCTACCAGGCAACCTTAAATTTAAAGAAATGGTTACGAGATCTAATTTCCCCCTGAACAAAATTACGTCAGTCAGATTAGATATCCAGCTAAGGATTTTACCTTTTAGAATACCTACTTGATGGCAATTTTCTTGATTAAAATTCAACTTATATTTTTAATGTATTCCGTCTTGATTCATTTATCTCAGCGGGCAGACTCTCCTACACACATTCCCTACTTGTTTACAAATTTTGGTTTATAAGGAGGGTATTGTTGAACCAAACAAATTATTGGTAATCGATATGATTACGGCACTTGAATATCATATGCGTGGTTCAACTTGGATGTCACCATATGGATCATCATTGAAAATATCATGAATGACGTATGCACATGACATTTGGCTTGTATCTGATAACAGATCTAAGCACTTGAGTTACTTATCAGGAAATAAAAGTGCTGTATAAGTGGCGTGCGTCACCCAAATAATTCCCGCCGCGGGAGGGTGGCCGCTGGGTGTGAGGCTCGTGACGTCAGCAGCCGCAGTACCAACCACCCCTACACACACATCAGCAATACTCACTACTCTATTCACTATATTCTAAATAACTTCAGACCCTACGCCCAAGAATTAGAATACAAACCTTCAGCTTGATCCATTTTGATTTTGCAATAGGCATAGGTGTTTTATTGAAGAACGATTTAACCTTTATCTGCAGTAATTTTGATTGCAATATATTTCTAACGAATTTATGTTTCCAGCCATACAGTCCTTAACTTGGATTGTCCATAACTTAATTACTACCTTAGTAATTTGGTAGTGTAGGTAGGTCACATCAACTGTCTTTGAACACATGTGGAGTTTTAGTTATTTACTTTTTTTTTAAATGGATACTACATAATTATTCCCGAAAACCCTTCATCAATATTTTTCAAAGAAAAGTCTAGGTACTCCACAACCATCTTACAATTCATGGAGATCTTTTGCTTCTTATTAAAGGTTAACACCCATTTCCGTAGTTGATAAAAATATGTTCACCTATTTAAATCTAGAGCAGCGTCTTTCACGTCGTCATTTGACACAATACTTGCATAACACCGAGTTGTCGTTATCAAATACTTATCTAATAATTTAACAAGTCTCCGTTTTGAATTAGTTTAAATTCTGAAGTAGATACGTGTAGTACGCGACGATATGGTCTTTACAATAGGCAAACGAAGACCAATATAGTTATAATCATTCTAAATATACAATTAAAACCCCACCCACGGGATTACACAATATTAATAATAGAGCGCATCGCACACGGTATGTCTACGTAAATGCGAATTACTCGAGGGTCGATTACACAAGTTCTATAAATGTATCCCGATAAACAATTTCACTTACACCGTATTTGCTATGTGCCTACGTCAGCAGTGGTGATCAATCTGCACGAGATTGCAGTTTTCGAGTGGTTATCGATAAAAGCGTAATTATAAACCTGACGTCTGCGGCGACCAGCTCATCTGGACGTGACGACTGCCAACTTCATACCTACGCCCGTAACGTTCGCGTCACTACACGCTATTTTAACACGTTATCGGTCAACGGGTGGAAGGTGCGAAACTATGTGGGCGCTTTTCCATGTGAGTCCAGAACAAAGGAAATACCAAATTGTAGGTAATTCAATTGTGTATGGCTTCTGAATACCTTAGTCCCAACCAATGAGCGGAGTTTGGTAGAGCTTAATAAGGAAGTCGTAGGAATATGTGTAACAATAATTGTGTAAATATATATATATATATATATGATTTGCTCGTTAACCTCTCAACTAAATGAGTAAATCAGACCGATCAGGTATGTATAAATTAAATTAGTTTTTTTTAAATTAAATTGTTCATTTATCTTTTGTCTGTGCACTTAATACTTACCTATTATATAGTCTGACTTTTAAATTGACAATATATATTATTATTTTTTTGTCTATGATTAATTCGAATGTGTTATTCAAAATCCACTGGTGATACTTCTCAAATATTTTACATTACATTTTTTTTTTGTTACACCCTATTATAATTTATAAATATTTTTTTTTTACACGAAATCTCTATAGGTAATTCATCGGCTCTTAATCTTAATCACATATGCAAAACTGATTGTAATCTACGAGCAATCTATGGTAAGTACCACATATAACTATCTAAGTAGGGACCTAATATAGTAAAATATAGGTAAGTATACATAAATATATCGAGACTTATAATTGTCTAGGATTTTGAGACCTACTTTCTCGTCTTACAGGTAGGTCATCTGTGTGATTCATCAGCAGCCAAATGAAATATAATGTAACCATTTATATTTATAGTCGCCGGCGGCGTGGCATCGTCACCTAGAATTGCATTTGCAACACAAGTGTGTATTATTAGCCCGTGTTCGCACTTGCTGCCAGCGGTTACATAGATCTCTTTGTCGAACCACTTTCTAAAAGAGCTCATGGGTAGATGGTACCGGCGGTGGTCAACTATTCGACATTATAAAACTGACGTGACTGAAATTTGTTAAATAAAGCATGTAGTATTGTCGGCATTTAACAACTTCTACGCGACCCACTGTTTAATCAATTTGCTTTTACTACATTTAATTCACAGATTCAAGACAAGAAGGTTCCAAATAAATAAACCTTTCAGCAAACAAACTGAAGACTTTTCTTATAGCTACTTATTTTAACAATTTGGTAAACAACTAAAATCAATGCTCGTCATTCTTATTACTAATTGTGTAGAGACGAGTACTACGACATGTGGCCACGTGCAGCTCCGAATCTCGTACAGTCTCCGCGTCCACCCACCGGCCGGCGCCAGCAGCAGCCGTGGGAAGACAACGGATTGTTTGGACACAGTTATTACAAACATGCGTACTCACGGGGCATTATGACATGACATATGAGCAGCATCTTGTCACATTAAGTAACAATTAAGGTATTTCACAAAAATAAATAGTACTTTATTCCCAGGCATTTTCTATTTAGTTATTTAATATATAGGCTACGTAAAATACTACTATACTTTACAAAATATGAAGGAAGTTTTCAGTAATATATACCTATATACAATTAAAACCTTAGGTAATCTTGCATATTTCCACTAGCCAAAACAGAATAATCTACTATATGACTGAATCGCAGCACAAACACGAACGCCACACGCACGATGAATAATCCAGATGATCCAGAAGAAACAAATAAGTATAGTAGCCAGTTTAAAATAGATAACGATATTGAAGCAACGTTCCGAAATAGAACCCCGCCTCCGAAGTCCGAACCAAAAGAAGTCAAGTTAATTTTAGAACGATTCCCGCAGGGACGTTTTCATCCCGTGATTCACCTGCTGAAAACTCGATTGTTCGCATTTTACGTCAATCGCTTGTGTGGTGTTTACGAGCGCGCTGCGGCGCGCGGTGCGACGACGGCGCGGGAGCGTCAGCTGACGGCCAGGAATAGCCCTGACATCGCGGCCACGCTATGCCGCTTGCGCCCGCGCACCCACAAATAGCGCGCTATAATTAGACGGCGGTGAAATCGTGGGTTTGTTATTTTTCTTTATCGTCTCCGTTACGCGATAATTGGGTTAGCGCGAACGAATGCATGTGGGCCCAATCGGGCGTCGGCGTGTCTCGGGCACTGTCGGCCACCACGCACGCTGCCCCGCCATTGTCCTGTCGCATCGCTAGCATACTACAACTAAAGACTGTGTTTGCCATAACGAACGACATAGCTATGTTATACAAAAAAATATTCACGACACCGGAGCAATAATATTTGTTAACAAAATACCTGCAAATTATCAAGAAAGAAGTTGATAGGTATGACATACACCTGAATAAATACTAGATATAATATTGTAACGAAAAAATGTAGCAAATTGGTAATTTGTGTTGATCTATCCAACGGAAAAATATTGTCTAGACATTCTGAATAATAAAGAAAATATGAAGACGTCAATGTTAATTAGGTGGCGAGTGACAAACACAAACCCTAAATTATAACTCGAATACCGATCTGTCTTCGTGTTTATGAAGCCATACTTTTATGTTTAGCCCGTGTGTCACAGAGCTAAGATTCTATTATTGGTTTTGGCAATCAGTAAGTATCACAAACACTTCGGCGACGGTGTTAAGAAATTACTACTAGGTAAAATTAAATATCCTGAGATTATTTGAGCATATCTTAGTTAGATTTAAAGATATTTTAAAGTAGCCACCTAGTGCAATAAACACATACATAGGCATAATAAAAACTAGCCGCAACTACGAGTCCGCCTCATACAATAATGGTTCTGTACTGAACAATATAATAATAATAAATATTGGCAGACACACACACAACTATGCGGTCCCAAATTAAGCAATGCTTGTATTTGGACAGAGGGCGAACTCAGTATATAATACTTAAAAAATACGAAACATCCATGACTCGGATACAAACATTCGTGCTCATCACACAAAGATTGTCCCTACCCGAAGGGTTAACGTCTAGAAATTACACTCTTTTATGAATATTTTGTTTCCAATAAATTTACATTGTTGTAGAAAATTGTAAAATTGAATGTGACTAGCACTTTAAAAAAATATTCATCACCCTGATCATAGATTTTGTAGCTTGAGGCTTCTAGAATATATTGGAGACCACCCATTTTGTAGTTTGAGGCTTCTAGAATATATTGGAGACCACCCATGTATCGCATATTTTCAGCTACATCATCATCAATCAGATACAAATTCCATTCAAAAAGAGAAAATATGTTTAACACTCTAAAATAACTTTTTCAAACATAAACATAGGTTCTTGAGCTAAACAATGATTATAAAAGCCTTTTAGGCTAACAGGCAGATGTACGCAAGATTTATAGGTAGGTGTGTATATAATTCTATTCATAATAATATTAGATTATTGATTTTATAAGGGATCAAATTACCAACGGATCCCCAAAAAATTCCATAATCAATCGAATTCTCGATTTACAATGAATTTAAATACATACTCGTGCCAATTGTAAAATAGAAAATACACGGTTAGCTACACCCACGAGCTTTTTTCGCCAATTTGCACCTAGTCAGAAGCCTAGGGTTACCACTGTCTACTTAACAGCTATCTGCCTACGTCACGCCGCGCCGTCAGTTATCTATTTAGAATCATATGTATAATGCAATGCCTAATGTGATATTTCCTTGATCTTGAGTGGTTCAGGTCACTCGGCCGCCCACTAACGAAACCTACACCCAACGGCTGGTAATTGCTGTTAACTACACGTTTATACAATCCGCCAATTAGTATCGACTGCCTAACAACGTACCTACTTACTTAATTCTCGTTATAAATAATTATATTTATCTTGACCGGTATATATATGCATAGATATAGATTTGTGTTGTACACTATCTTTTTTTTTAAACAAAGTAAGTTTGGCTGTTTTCTTAAATAAATATTTTTATGTGTGTATGTAGGTATTTATTATTAATGTACCTACTACTCTATGTACATGAGCATTTCCAGTTAAATATATTTGTCAACGAAGATGACAAGTTATTATAATAACTTTTTAACTGTTCGCATGTGCCTGATCGTATCATTAAAAACTGTTTCTGCATATAAACTTTTACTATCTCATTTGACTTCCTTAACGTTCAAATTTCCAAAAATTCCTCCTTGGTGCACCTTTAGGATTCTCAAGGAATATATTTTTCAAATTACAAGTATCTAAGTCCACCGGTTTACGCTGTGCGTTGTCTGTGAGTCAGTGTTCGGAATTTTATTAAGTAGAAGAAGATTATCTATAACTCCAATTAGTATTTTGTACGCCCATTGTAGAATATAGAGCACTACAGGTAGAATCTATCACTATTTATTTAGAATTTCATTGTACTTTATATAATAATAATCAAATCATTTTCAGCAGTTGAGTTCAGCAGGTGGCTAAGATAACCCATGTCTTCTTCTCGTCTTGGACCCATGTCCCTGCGCAAGCCTTCCAAAGGTCCGGGTATAGCCCGTGTGTATGGAGAGAGACATAATAATAATACAATTTATACCTATGTTTATATATAATAAATTTGATTGATTTTTTATAATAATATAAGGTGTAACATTAATAGTGTAAAATATTTTAACATGTCGATCAGTAGGTTATAGGTAGGAAATAAATATATTTATTAGAAATAAAAAAAAATACACCACATGACGTTGAAAAGCTATTGGTTCGCCTTCATAAAAAAAATAGATGTCATTTACACAATAATTTAATACAATAAACGTGATTTGTATAACATAGTTGCTAACATGATAGAATATTTTACACTATTTTGTAATACCGTATATATCGATCTGCCTATCAAATAATAAACGTATAATAACCCAAATCAACTTAAAAATAATATTGCTCAGGTAGGTACATACATATACATACTTACTTATCTTTAAGATCTAAGTTTAAGGTGATAAAAATATTCTTTCCATGTGTTAAATGAAACGAATCGAGTCAAAAAACAGGTCAGAATCGGTATTCACGAGTTATATACTAGTAAAATATGAGATGCATTTGAAATATTGGATGTAAAATCGCTTTTAGCTGCATACTGATGTAAATTCAGTCGTAAATTATGTGTCTGTAACCGGAGAATAATAATTTTATTACTATTGTGTTAACAATAATTAATGACCGTGTGATTTACATACCGAACTTGGCTGTCACCCGGCCATGTGACTAGATCAATTGTGGAACGGCTCTATTAACTCCCACGGAAATATATTTTTTCATGATATGAACATACTTATGACATGTTACACTAAGCAGAGCTATTTGCAAGGATACAATAAACATATAAACATAGAATTACAACAACAATTTCAGTTCATATATGTAATAAGTCTCAATATATTTAATATTGAAATACTTTAATTATTTATTTATTTCTTATATTTACGCGAAAACTACACATTGAAATAAAAATGTCCTCCCGTGACCATGGTTGCTATAGAGCAGCCGAAACGTCGGCAACGTAATAAACATAATATAAACGCGATACAATCCGTAAAATTAGTTTTATTTCAATATTTTAATTATTTCTATCTACCCGTAAACCGTACTAATAACAAAAAAAAAATACCTATAGAGCACAGAGGCCACTACATACAAATATAAAATGCCTTACTTCCTAAACCAATTTTTTTATGATTTCCTACTGGTTGCATCTAATATATACTGCTTATAAACCAATAGATTGACTTACATGTTAAAAATATTCTGATACCTATTAAGTCCCCATCCCCACCTACCAAAAAATAAGTAAACTGTAATTTAGAAAAACTATCCAAATTATACCCTCTAGCAATGATCAAACTTACAATTCCAAAGGAAAGATCAGGAGTGATTGATAAATAATTAAGTAAATCAAGGTTCAAGGACAGAAACAGTAATTTTGTATGTTAGTCGTTCTTTAGATTTTATGTACGGACCATTGAAGCCGTAGCTATAGGAGTAATTAGGACTCGATAAAGATAGAAGAAAGGATGATAGTGCAGCCAAACAACAGGCATAGCAAAGTCATAGAGCTAGAAAAGCGACCTAGAGGCTTAACGGCGACGACGAGGGTCGGCAGGCGGCGGGCGGCCAGGGGGGGCGGCGCAGGCGGTAGGCGGCGTCGGGCGGTGACGTCAGTGTCGGGGGGGCAGCGCGCCGTGCGATTGGCGGAGCTGCGCGCGCCGCTACCGAATATGGGACCGCGGCTCCATTAATAAAACTGCGGTGCGGGGTCGCGCGGCGCCAGTCCCCTTCGTACCGGCCGCGCGAGAGGCCGTTTTCACGCTGGCGCTGTTCGTGATTCCACTCGGCCCATGGGCCGAGGAGCAGGTGGTGCCGGACGGGATGGGCACGGACGTGGAGCCCCCCACAGGTCCGCACCTGCTATCGCTGGCCGATGTGGGCGCGCTCGGGTTCGACGCGCTCAAGCCGATGCTGGCACCGACGACGCCCTCAGGCACGACGACCGACCTCAACACGCCGGTCAGCACGTCGGACCTGCCCGCCTTCTTCCCGACACTGCTCGAGCCACCCACGATATCAGGTGCGACACTACGCAACACGCCGTCCTCGCGGTCCCGAAACACGCTCACCGACGGGTCTCGTAGGCGGGATACCCCGCCGGCCGCCGACTGATAACGTTGTAAATAAACAATGCGCTCGCCTTCCACGGTTGCATATCCTTCGATGCCCTTCACAGTGCTCTATTATTAACTAAACGTTTTTACGCAACGGCTTTCCGCGACCCGATACAAATCGGAACGCGCAGTCCTAGTTTCAGTGAAGTGAAATGGAAAGTTCAGCGTCCCGACTCATATGGTCGGATCGATACGTAAAGCTGAATGGAGTTTTCGTTGTGCCCTATACTAGCTCTATCGTTGCTACTGACTCTATCTACTGATATTGTAAAGCGGTCACCATGCCTTTCAGTGTTAAAATAAATTGAAATCTTTAGTGATAAAAAAGTGGGAAATTCATAATCTAACTATTAGGAATTACCTCGGTAAAATTATAAATACGGAGTAAGTACATTTAAAAGCATTTTCGCCTTTAAAATAGTTCACCATTTCACTGTGACTTACAGAAGCTTTTTCTGAAAGTTCAACGTGCAGATAAAGGAAATATCCGCAGCCAGATTTTTTTTATCGAATTGCTGGTTCTCCTATTAGAAATATTTTAATGATTCCTCCAGTTATATGTTATTTAAATAGATGACGATGTTTAGCAGATAACTATTTACATAATTCATGAATGTTTTCTAGATGAAAATGCTTATTAGGTACTTGTTTATTGCGACTATTGCATTTTTTATGTGTAGATATGCGTAGAGAAAATTTGTGCAGTTATCATAATCAAAACCATTTTATGCAGCCTGCAGGCTATTAAACTATGAATACAAATAGGTATATTTTCAAAAGTTAGCATAGGTACCAATAAGTTTTGTGTTAGTTTGCTAATTAAACATTTTGATTTTTTATATTTACGCGAAGACTACACATACGTTCCGGACTTTTCGGCTCCTTTACCACCACCTCAGTCCTCCCGTGACCATGGTTGCTGTAAAGCAGCCGAAACGTCGGGAACGTAAAAACCATAAAATAAACGCGATAAAATCCGTAAAATTAGTTTTATTTCAATAATTGAAATTTTTTTGAATTGCTATCCAGATCATCACCAAACCTTTAAAAACATATGTTTATAATTTTCAATAGTTTGACGTATGAATAAATAAAACTAAAGTTCACATACCGGCATGGCATCAACCAAAAAAATATGCAACATCGTCCACATACCTAAATTTAAAATAATATAAAATCTGCGCATTTTTTTATATTAACAAAGAAAGGCGTTGTCTTCTATTTTTTTTACCTATTTTGCTAATGTTAAGTAATAGCAATAACGAGTTAAATTTAATAATAAAAACAGATTGCAGAAAAAATAGAAAAATATTTTTTGTAAATACTTAGGACATACAATAAATAACTTTGGTAAGTGTGTAGCTAATACCTAAAACTCAACAATTTGGCATTTTAAAGCTCTATGTTTAAATTTCAGACAAAAGTCTAAATAGATGAAGGTTGACCGTCAGTCGTTAGTTCGTCGGTTACACATTAGCGTTTGTTCGACAGACGCTCGGCCAGATAGGCTGTGCCGATATGCACTATCGACTTCCGACCGTTATCGCTGCCTTCCGCTCCGACACGCGACGAAAACACGCAAAAAAAAACATTAAAACACAAAATAACAATAATGTTATTCATGATATAGGTTATTATTACATGACGACATTTTCACTAAGGCAGGTTTTTTATACCAATCGCTTTGAGGTAAAATTGACTCGCCTCAAATCTGAGTCTAATCGATAGATACCCGTACCCGATGATGCTCGTAATAGGCCGCGCTTGCAAAATGGATAATCATAAGATAACGAGATAATTAATAGCAAGGCTTATACTAACGAAGAACTGTAATTGTTTCAGGTACACTAACAGGCGATGAGTTATCATTGGGATGCTCGCCTCGACGGCACAAGCATGAAGCTTCTCTATCGCCGGGCGCACGCGCCGAGGACGCCAGCAACGCGTCCAGCGCGAGCGCGTCCCTGTACGGCCCGCCTGCCGGTGCCAAGCGGGCGCCCTCCCCGCCGCTGCAGTGGCTAATGACGTCAGGGCCCGGCCCCGGCATCGTCGACAAATACTTCCAGCAAGAGTACGAGGAACGGGTCGAGCTCCTCCCGCCGGAGTGTCAACCCTACTGCCCTCAGTCGCAGCCATGCCCTCAACCACAACACTGCGAGTACAGGCCGCCTCCGCAGCCTCAGCAGCAACACACGTGGGAGACGCAGGAGTACGCCAGTGCACCGCAACCAACGCCCGGCCCCTCGGGCCTCCCTAAACGGGAACCGTACCCGAGCCCCGCTGGCACCAGTGACCGGCCCGTGCAGCTGGCCGAGTATAACCCATCCACAAGTAAAGGCCACGAGATTCTATCTCAGGTATATCAGCAGAGCGCGCAGCCGCTCCGGCTGGTCCCGGTTAAGCCGCGGAAGTACCCCAACAGGCCGAGCAAAACCCCCGTCCACGAGCGGCCGTACGCATGCCCCGTGGAGGGCTGCGACCGGCGCTTCTCGCGGTCGGACGAGCTGACGAGGCACATACGCATCCACACGGGCCAGAAGCCTTTCCAGTGCCGGATCTGCATGCGCTCTTTCAGCAGGTCGGACCACCTCACGACGCACGTGCGGACGCACACAGGCGAGAAGCCTTTCGCGTGCGACGTGTGCGGACGAAAGTTCGCACGCTCGGACGAGAAGAAGCGGCACGCAAAGGTGCACCTCAAGCAGCGGCTCAAGCGTGAGCGCGGTGGCGGCGGAGCCGGCGGTGGATCCGCGCACCACCACGAGCCGCACCACGCCGCGCTCTAGCGGCCGCCGCCGCCGCCGTCGACCGGTTCCGACGACAGCAGCGGTAGTGGTGACGCGCATGACGCGGATACATGAACTTTTGTGTAATTTTCACGTTGAAATTATCGAATAATTTCACCGCTTAGGTATAAATGAATCGTCTTTAACGAAGCTTTATTAACTCTATATTTGTAAATTCACTGTTTATATATATTTACCTTTTTATACATATTTGTAATTACTGTAGTAGGAGTCGATCTGCTCGATGTATTTATTTATTTAGATAGGTTAATTGAAAGTACTCGCCTGGGAACAAAGTAAATACGAAGCGATGTGGCCTAAAGTGGACGTGTCATTACGTTTCTGTATGAAGCACGCCTCGCGAGGGCGGCCGCGGCAATATTGAGGTAACCGTCGTCGTCCCCAGCGATACGTGAACACATATCTTGCTGTCCGACGACGGCAGTCCGGCAGAGAGGCCAATGTCTCGCATAATTGTTGGATATCTCTCGCACGCTCGTCGTGCGCTCGAGTGTGTGGATGGTATAGTGACCGTATCGAGATAAATGTGAACAATTATGTATATCTTGACTGACTGTTTTCGTCCTAGCCGACAGTAACAGCTAATTAGTAACTCTATGTGACAAAACTCTTCTGCCTAGGACTACCTACTAGGTATTGTAGGTATATATAATATTCTTATATTTGACAAACTAACGTGAAACTGTGCCATTAATTTAACTTTATAACGTGCCACTGCAATTTTAATTTACATTTTAATTATGTAATAAGTACCTATAACACGACTGCAGAATAAGTGATAACTATGGTTATTTCGTTATACATACTATATTTCTAGTCGAATATAAAATATAAACGTGAGAATGTCGACTATTATGTTTGTTTATAAGTTCTTCTCTGCCGTCATACTTTTATGTTTTGACAGCTGCTGTCACCTTGTCTTGCTCAAAGATTTAATTTAACTAAATTTGCTCAATTCTGCATCATTTATACGCTGCGAGATAATTCTTTCTTTCTCCACTAACCTTCTCGAATTCTGCCGCATCAGTGTTGCTTTCTCGCATTATGCACTTGTTCAGTATCTTCACTATGACGTCTCCCCAGTGGCATATATTTTTATAGTGTGCGTATTATTACATAGACTAATCTAGTAAAAGTTTAGTATGTAGATTTTAAATTATGATCTCTTAATCATTAATAATTATTTTCAAATATAGCGAGCGAGGGCCCTTTATTTATAATACTCATAAGATTCTGTGTAGATATGATTACTGTAATTTTAAGATTCATTTTCAATTACTGTAATGACGATGTTGGTCTATCTATTTTGTGGAAGGATACAGGTGTCACTTGCGTGCATAAGATTACCGCACTACTTACACTGCTTGGTTTAATTATCTTTATTACCTACCCAACTTTGTAATAATTAATGCTCATACTGAGATTTTATTACAGGATGAAAATAAAAAATAACTAATCAAGTATTTCAAATTCTAGATCCGCAAAAGTTTTAGCTCCTTCGAATAAGTAGTGCGGTAGCCGATATCATTAATTATTTACATTACACATTAGTACAAAATTAAGCACAAATAGTCTTAGCTAATGTCGTTAATAATATGAAAATGTTTTATGAAATTGCCTTCGAATTATAAAATACGTAGATACCTACATCACTAGTTCCATGTCAAACTTTTTTGTTACAAATCTATTTTCTTAGAATAAGCGTAATTCATGAAATAGTGCAGTCGTAACGAACCGGATCTAGAGAAGATTAAAGTTTAAATTCACCGGACATACAGTGATAGATCTACAGGGTGGGCCTATCAGTACGTCGGTCATTATGAATTTAAGAAATCTGACAATAATATTACTAACTCTTGCGCCTGCAGCCCACTAACTGCATATGGGAGCGGTTAAATTTCTGTTATCCAATTGTTTATGATTCAAACTCCGTCTGAAATTAACCCAGCACAAATTGTTCATAAACAAACAAACAATCCAAAAGTTAAGCCCCTTACCATAAGTTTAAAAAATCTATATAAACTTAACTACTACATTTACCTATATTTTGAGAATTTTAAAATTAACCACATAAACTAGAAACAAACATTATAATAATTTGGGGTATAGATGTTGGAAAGTACAGATTGGTTTAATTCTTGAATTAGAGCTAAAGGCACCGATCCCAGTTGTTTAGTCACTTATAAAGCCTCTGTAGGAAGCGCCGCGCCGCTTGCGGCCGCCCGGGCGGACGCGTCGACGCGCGAGCTGCGCTCGTATGATAAGAACGAGTTTAAAATATTTTACTGTTTTAGAAGAGACCAAGTCTCTCGATAGACAAGGCTAGAGTAGATAGGTATTATTCATGTTATACAAACGAGTGAAAATTGAAACGGAAAAGACTAAATTCTTACACATTTTACACAATGTTGCAACGCGTTAACGTTATTGATATACAGTGTTTGTATTAGGTTACGAGTTATGACTTGCTATTGTTTGGCGCCCGCCTCGGTCGCTCGTCGGACGGGACGGGACGGGCTCGGATGATGGCGCGACTTTGCATTGTTGAACCTACGTTTCGTTCCACACAACCCCGTGCTCTGGTGCCGCGCATCGCTCGATCATTACAAAATAAATACCTAGCATGTTAAGAATTTTCAAATAAATACTGTATCTAACTTTTACGGTGTTCACATGATAGTGGATGAGTATGAATTCTTTATGAATTTTATGTAGGTATGAGTATTTTTTAAGCTGTCTTATGTATTTCACCAGAGTGAAAGATGTTGTTGATGTTCTGATATATAGATAGTTTTAAGTAGGTATTGTTAAATCTCACTAATTTTTACTAAATTCTATTTAATTAATATATTTGTAAATACACTCTGACTAAATTTGGATGTAATGTGTATATAAGAGAAATGAAATTTTTATTTAATGAAAACACCTAAGGTGCGAAAATACAAATTGTTGAAAATTTGAAACATGTAGTTTGTATTTCATGACATCCCTAGTACTAATAAAATACCCCTGATTATTTTTCTAAGTTTCGTCGCGGCAAACTTACTATATGAGAAGTCTGCATAATAATGAACGATCCAACCTACTCTAAGCTGCATAAAAATATTGCTCTCCTTCTGAGGCTGTCAAGTAAAAAGATCATCTAATCGTGATACCTAAGTTCTCATAAGTTGTGAAAGTAGCAATATATTATACAAAAAGCGTTCTTATAATAAAACGTTTGTATAAAACTGCACTGTAATTAAAACTTCAAAGACTTACTATTGAGGATTATATTAATTTAATATCACATTGTAATATACGTTTATTTGAATAGGAGACGACCACAGATCACGAGAGATATGCCGTGCGATTCAAAATGTATGGGAACTCGCTGTCTCCGTTTTGTTTCCCACCACTCGCTAAAACCAACCAATACGAAGTCTCTTCGGTGCGTGCTGCGTCGTCGCCGTATACAGCGGCCGTACCACGCGACGCACCAGTTTATTCAAAGTATCGTTAGACGATCTATCCATTGCCTCGTACATTCACTCAGTAGCGAACATAGGTGGTACTTAAAGAGCCATGTATTTTGTACAAAAATAAAAAAGTCGTTGTGCTACATGAAAACTAAAATAACATAATAAAGGCATTAAATATTTTTTGATTTGTTGTTTTTAATGATTTTAAAGACGAATAAATAAAATACTTAATACTGGCTGGTGAAATGAGATTCCATCTTTCGCGTAGTTCACTTTGCTGCTAGTATTTTAGCACACAACCACGGAATAACACGGCATTTAAAAAAAAAGTTAGAGCTCCGATACCGACGTGCAGTTGCAGTCGACTGACGGCGAAAACTCTATGTTAGCGTAATTTTGGCATAAGGTGAGCGCAAGCCCACCGCTTTCATAACATATCTCCTCTAATATATCTGTGGAGACGACCATGCTAACGCCATCTATGTTTCACAATTTCAATAAGCCAAAACGAATGCTCATACTCAAACCACTCCACTGGCTAACAAAATTATGAACAATAATACTAAAGTTTATTGAGAGGTGGCACTACTAGAGTTCCTAGTAAGCACCGCGACGAACAAAGAAGTTCTGCCGTATTACGATAGATGACGTTATATTCAATTAAAACTTCGTTTTTATGTGTGCGTGTCTGCATGTGTTTACATGCTTGATATTTTTTCCTAGGCTAGACCAGTTTATATAGGCTTCACTCGTAGCGCACGTTGTGGTGTGTTGTATGCATATTCTAAACTAAAAAGTCTGTGGGTATAACATACATTGCAACATGCCAGGGGGTTTTTGGAAAAGCTAATACAACGTTATGTTATAACGCTTTGTATATACAAAAAATACAATAAAATAATAAAAAATAATTTTACTATTAAATACACTTGTAAACTCTATTAAAATAAAACACTATAAATATCGTCACAAAACACGAGAATTGACCATAAATGTCTTTACCATTACGGATGCCTTAATGAAATACTTACGCCATTCACAAGCCAATATTAGACGACCATTAGATCAATGCCTACTATCAATTAAGTATATATATTATAATATATACTGATATTATATTCATTTAACGTAGGTGACCTATTCTGAAAAATATGATTATATCAAATACAGCATTTTCTCTATGGAATCATTGTGGATTTCCAAGGGGATTTATTTTTTTAATGTTATGCCTCCCGCAGAAATAACTATACACCGCGTGTTAGTGAAAAAAAGCAAAACCTCAAACACTCAACTGAATTGAATTACAAGAATTTGATTCACAATGTCAATACTTACATGTATGTATTTAATATTGTAAAATATACTTTTATAATATTGATACTTTATAATCTTATTAATAAACTGTAGGTATTTTGGCCAAGATATAGTATCTATTACAACATATTTTAGTCTTGACTATGAACTAAGTAATTTAAGGTTTTGCTTTAAATTATACCCACAAGTTGTATTTGACGCAGAATTACATTTTTTGAGAATACATTATTTCGAAATCGCCGTGGCAACGGCTCACCAGCAAGTAAGTAACGAAGGGGAACGATTAAAACTCTAAAATGCATACAGATCTATTATTATACAAGTGTGATAAAATATCCGTATACATTTTATGGAATAAAAAATTGAATTATGTGTTAAAACATGTATGTTCATCAATTACTTTGGTAGGTACACACTTTTAATGTTGACTGTAAATCTCAAATTATTTCTAACTAGCTGTTGCCCGCGACTTCGTCCGCGTGGTATTTAACAAAGACAACCGTTGACAACAGCCTTCTCGCCCATTCTGAGCCCGCGGGACGCATTGCAGGTTGTTGCTATCAAACTTAATCAGGCGCTGCGCTGCAACATTGGTTTTAATTTTTTTTCGTGAGATCCTATTTTTTTTTTCTAAAATAAAAGTAGCCTAAGTTACTCCTTGTTACATCAGCTATCTGCCAGTGAAAGTCCCGTCAAAATCGGTCCAGCCATTTCAGAGATTAGCCGGAACAAACAGACAGACAGACAGACAGACAGACAGACAGACAGACAGACGGACGGACGGACAGACAGACAGACAAAAATTGTAAAAAATGTTGTTTCGGTATAGGTAACGTGTATACATCCAAATGCACTTAGTAAAAAGCGGTTATTTTAATATTACAAACAGACACTCCAATTTTATTTATATGTATAGATTTATTATTTTATTAAAAGTTAGGTAAGTACCTGTAGCAAAGCAATTTACATTAAAACAATCTGCAAATAAATTAATCATATCTTTCTGTTATTTATATCTCTAATTAGCGCCATTTGTGGAATGATAAAAAACGGACATCTATTATAACTCTCTTCACTAAGTGACTCCGCTGCAACGTTCCCGTGGACATTCTTTATAAAACAATCCTTTGGGAACCTTTTATTGTACCGGTATAACAAGTATAAATATACGGCGACCGTAGGTATAACGAAGCCAAATGTCAAAAAAAATAGTTTTAGTTGCATTGTATCACTCATAAAACGCAGCCCGTGTCAAATATAAGTATTTACATGCTACGATGACATAAAATATTTTCAAGAAAAAAAAAATTGTAGTCGCGATTTAGGAACGATATTTTAAACACCTAATTGATATCAGTCTTAGATCTTAAACTATAAACGTTTAGCCACTGACCATCGCAATGACGATGCGAATCCACGACAATTTAGACTACATCTGAGACGTTACAAAAATATGTTAAATTTATAAAGTGCCAATGCTGACAATATTTTGGAGTTACATATATACAATTTAATTCACTAGCCACACAAGGAAACGGTTTCCACTCTACCAAATATTGTGTTCATTAACCAAGCGATCACGTGATGGAGTCCTGGTTACTGGTAATAATATCTATGCCAAACAGTATGCTTACCTACTTACATGGTTCTTAGCCCAAATAAATACTCAGGGCCCGTTTCCACTAATTATTTGTATATAGTTTGAAGTTGTATTGTAGGAAGGCTATGTTTCGCCCTAAAAGCACCAGTTAAAACAATAAAGTAGGTGCGTGAATAACTAATAATGTTTGGAATTCGCAGTGGATCATTTAAAACTTCGGTGTGTTTAACACTTCGTTCAATGCACTATTTTGTGGCATACCTTACTGGTACCAGAACCCTGGATGACATCACGGGTACGCTGCGTTAATAGACATTAAATAACAAAAAAATCTTTGAAATGTAATATATGCACAGATACACGTCATATATTCCTACTGAGAAATAGTGTTTATTATAAGCATGTAATCATTCCATCACTCATTCGTTCAACTCATTCATTCAAATGTAATTCATTCCATGGAGACCGAATAAAGTCAGTTTGAATTCCCGCAAGCTCGTTGTATTATTTCAATAAGCCAAGAAATTTTAAATACTATAATTATTAGTAATCTGATAGAAAACACGGTCATAAATAAACCATATATGCCGATTTCGACGACGGCGACTGTTAGCTATTATCTCAAGTAATTTATTTTTAAAATATGTAAATATTTGCATGAAAGTAGTAATTGTTATGGTTCAATATAACAAATATAGATAATGATTTCAATAATAGTCGAAGACCATATTGTCAACGGGCATAGCCGCCATGACTCTAATATAATTTTACTAGAAACTATAGCATAGAACATCACTTACACTCATATTCCTTGAGGAGATATATTTTCACAATTGTAAACAATTATAAAATAAGTAGTAGTTTAATTCGTCCAGTAGGACAGGCGAAGGAATCAATCCATACTGCCACTATAAAAGAAACCTAGGAGCGTCCATTATTCCTATCAAAGAGAAAAAGCGTTTATATTTTGTTTCTGAAATCATAAAGTAAAATTTGATGTCATTTATACATAAGTAGAGTATCAAATTGCGAAATAATATTTTACAGTAGTACACTACAAATAATACAATATAAAGTAGAGCAGAGTAGTAATTTTTCAGTGAAGACAGACAGGACCTAAACATCATAGTTTCTATGCTACGAAACAATTAGTATTTGTTACAACTTTTGTGTTGCGGCCTTAGAACATATCCAAACAACTATAGCACAATGTATACTGTATTCAGCAGTATCGGATTATTAATACGTAATATAAATATGGTGAATATTTCGTATAGAACTATCATAGTGCGAGTTCGTGACATAGATGTAAAAAAATACGAATTTTAAATAGTAATTAAATATAATCTTATCAGTTTTTACTATTTACAGTTTTTGCCCGATACTCATGCATATTCATAAATATTATTCCGCACTTTTTTTACCCCGCTTAGAATCCAACCACCGAAGACTAGAGCGTTACAGAAAGTTAAATGTTACCAAACGACACAAGGCTTCGCTATGTGGTTTCCTCGTCCGGTTTCACTAGGTTCGGCTCGGATTCCGAACGGCGTTTCAATCCTTCGGTGTCGGGAGAGAGCGGCCGCTCGTCGGCTTCAGGTTGAATACCAACACTGGTTGCTGCCTTAATATCAGGAGCGCTTCTACTGACATCCACCTACAAATAAAAACTTATTACGTAAAGCTATCACGATTGTAGCGCCAACTAAAATTCTGATTGTCCGACGGCGGCGGCGGCACCGGCGTGATGGACTATGGCCCCAATCAATCTTGTAAGTATGGGGAGCGAGTTGGGCAATAGTCAAAAGGCTCGCCTCCTGTGACATGAAACTTCATAGCCTCAGCAAATGTGGGTTATTACAACTATATAAATGGGCAGTGTTATTACAATGTTAGCTACTAAATGCATGACATTATTATTTCCTATTAAATAGTAAGTACAAAAGATAATAGAGTAAGCAAGTTATATGAGGCGCGCCGAAGGAGTCTTAAAATCCGAATTTATTATTTATTGAAGTTATGACAATATATACCTATAAGGGCTTATGCACACCGACAGACGGCGAAGCGACTGACACGGGGTTCCACACGGGATCTTATGTCAAAGAAAGTAAAGTTTACAAAAGCCGGGTAATCTTTCCCCAGGTAAAAATTACACTAACGGGCGCTCGCTACTCGGTGTCATGACTTTATATCAATACTAGCTGTCAAATTCTACCGTTCTATCTGTCAAGTAGTCGACTCGTGTTGCGATTCCACAATATTCAATCTAATCTGACAGCTAAAATTTACACTTGTCAGAGGAAAACTTGATGTCCGTAAACGGGGCACTTTAAACTTTTCGCGGTGTAATTTTTCCCCTCGGGAAGTCTCTGAACGGAGTATTTAGCGTTTAACCAGTGTAAATTTTACGCTGGGTGAGTACCGTAAACGCAACCTTGATGTTTAATTGTTACTGAATTTTTAGCTTTCCCGCCACTCCATCGGTCTGTGCTGACCCCTAATGAAAATGCATAAATCGTCTTACCATTTCGGTTTCTAGAAAGTCGCTCTCCTGTTTAACTTGTACGTTCATTTTATCGTTTAGATAACAGACGCCGTTGAGGTCGATAGCGCTATTGGAGAATATTGCAGCTGCGCCCACTGATGCGTCGACCAGCGGCTCAGTCTGCAATGCAAACATGCCTTATACCGTAATACAAAAATTATGGTGTTCCCGTGACAGTTATGTCACGTGACCTTGGCTCAAGACTACGTCATCGGCTATCTTTATCTAATGAGCGATTTTGATCGCATTGAAGACGTTTATAAATGGAAACTGGGCCGTATCATCGGAATAGAATACCTATTGTAGCATTTTATTATACCATGGCCGAGAGAGCGATGGGAACTTGTGATCTGTACGGTATGCAGAATTTTTCATGTAATGATGACTGACATGATCATTGTCATTCTTTATTACTAAATGAGAACAAGACGGAAGACGCTGACGTCACCGTAACGCTACTAAAAAGTTTGTGCTTGAGAACGAGATTTAATCTTAATGTTTGTCAAAACAAAGTGTACATTGTTTTTCTCTGACCATTAAATTGTTTTTATTTATGTGTTATTGTTAAACTCACCAATACAACGTTTTCCGGTACAACAAACTTCAATTGCGCCGTTTTTTTAGGTGATGCCGTCTCGGCTTCCGGTGTTTTGTGGACATAGGAATTGTCTTTCGATATTGAATCTTTTTGTTCCCTGAAATTGAAATTATGGATATCGTACACCGAGATAAAGTAATCAGAAGGCCTCCTCATCCTTGGTTCTTACTTTTTAGGTGTGGTGTGGTAGCTTTCATTTTTATCCATCTGATGTTGCGATATCAAATCTGAAGCCTTTCCCAATATTACAATGGATACTAGTACTCTTACTGATATTAAACATAAATATGCAATCAACATTAAAAATATCGCTGCAAATCTGAAAAACATAATATTTATTTACATTATTCAATAGCTATTTAAAATAATCTTAACAGATTTCCGCTACAACAACGCTAGTAAAAAAACGGGGTGACATTTATAGCGCGTAGTTTTAACTTGCTACGATGCAGCAAAATCACGTGCGTTAAATTTCCAAAAATATAATTTATGGTGGACCCCAAATTCTGTGTAGGCAGACTCTAGCATGATTACACTAGATCGAGTCAATAACAACGAGCAAGCTACATCTGATGACTACACATGACGACTACGACCGCTGGACGAACAGCGAGCGATACGACAAAGAACTTACCCATCTACTTTAACAGCATGGACCAACACCCTGGTAATGACAACCCCCAGCGGCAGAGGTATGAAGCCCATCCGGCGGGCGACCAGGTCAGAATGATCACTGAACGCGTACTTCTGTCTCGTTTGAGCGACGTCGTATGCGAGGCTCACTGTGTATTCCCTATACACACCGTACGGGATTTCATTAAACCTGAAATTATGGATACGTCCTTACAACTGTAGGGCTGGACAGAAGTACCAATCTGGGACTTAAACACCATCAGTGATGATCATTTCAGTCCCATTAATAGAGTCAGTCTTTTACAACAGGCACACACCCATTCAATGCGGGTGGTTCGGGCCATAGTCCGCCATGCCGTGTCCTGTGGGTTGGCTAAATACACGTCTTTCGAAAGACGAGCAGGTTTCCTCAAAATTTTGATTTCGCTGTACAATAACTTATATTAATTATTGACAATGAGATTCGAGGCTGAAATCTCACAATCTTTTATATTTTTAAGCCTAATAAGAAATGTTGTACCTATTAAAGATCATACACCAAACTTATACACAGCCTTACACAAAGGAATAATACTTAGCCTTAGCCAATTTGTATAGAACATGGAAATTCGCGTACGTAAGGTCGGAAATTATGTGTACTACACAAATGGGATTTGTTTTTTGTGCTTCAATATGTGGTTTGTAACTATCTATGTATATTATTTCTTCATACACAGCAAATACAAAAAATACCAAATATGTATACGTTGAAGATTATCAATGATCTAAACAAAAGTACACTGGGTTTAATAATGAGTGGTAATGTTTTACCTAGTAATAAAGGCATGTTTGACCCAATCTATGATGACCTCAAACGCGAGAACGAGCACACAGTCAGGTGCAAGTATCCAGAAGCGCTCCTCCCTCCACATGTACTCCTTCATGGTCTGCAACACCACTATAAACAAAAGGACGGATAGGTGCAGCCGCTCCCTGACATCGCTGCAGGACACTTGGAATAGATTGTTCTTGTCAAACTTTTTAAAAACACTGCCTTTCAATTCAACAAACTGTAAGATAAAATATAAAGAATATTAAGAAAGTGGAATAAAGTATACTAACTGGATAGGTAATGTATTACGTCAGTGTATTTGTAAGCCCAAACCACCATTATAGGTAATGAGAATGGCACATAATATATATTGAATATGATTTAAATTTGAAAATTAACTGATATAAAAAGCAGAATGTGGACTTTTTTATTTCTTCTTGAAATCTATATATTGGCTATTTACATGTCTATGAATCGAAAACAAGTTTTTTTAGAATTATTTTCTATATGTTTGAGTATCAACAAAAAGCTACTAAATTTGTTTGAATGGGGTTTTCACTATTATACTCAAAACAAATGTACACAATATCATTATGTGCTATAACTATTAAAGGTTGAGTACTACTCACATTATTTGACATCATTATGATGAGAAGACTCTTGTTATTTGAGTTAAATGCCACATTCAGGGTTGTGGCTTGAAACAGTACCAATAAGCTGTGGAGAACTGAATTATTTGTGAAGGATTAAATTGATGACACATTCAATATTTTTTAATTCCTTAACATGAAAAAGTCAATGTAAAGAGAACTCATCTATCCATAATCCCACCCATGGGCAGGGTAAACAGAAAGAACCAAGTAACAAGAATCTTGTAAGAATTGAGAGGTTAATAATAGTAATTGAATACTGTTGTCACAAATATTAACTGCAGGGCTCAGTGCTTCTTGCAGGGACAGGGGCATGTGATAATACTCCACATTTATGATTTTTGTGGATTATTTTATAAATTTATTATGAAATATACAAAAGTAAACAAAGGCCTTAGAGGGATTCTCTTGAGTAAAAATATCTGATAAGCTGCTATAGAAAATTTGTTTGTAAATAGTTTATTATGTAATAAAAGGATACAGACATAAGTCATTGCAAATAACAAATGAGGAATCACACCCAAGTGTTCCCGTCTACGATCTCGGGGCTCTGTGGCTGTCCAAAATAATGCATCAATAGTATCCTGTCCAAAAGCTGAGAACAGCCGGTCTCCAACCTCCAACATATTGTAAAATATATACAATTTCATTACACTCTGGCTCTTCACTAAGTGATACATCATATTTGTATCAATATAACACATTAAAATACTGCAAATCACTAGAATAAAACCTTTGAGAACATCACATGTCTCTGCTGGTTTTAGTATACTTTTACGGGGATTATAAAACCTGAAAAAACATATAATTCCTTTTAGTTTCATAATGAAGTGAATTTACCAAGACAAGAACTGTAGTAGCAATACTTACCCAAAACATTTCCTAAATAATCTGTTGAGAAAAGACCAAAATGCCATTATAAACCGCATCGGGAGAAATGTATAAACAAACAATAAAGAATCCGCACACTGAAAAAAGCCATAAGCCATGAATTTCTCCAATTCCTGTGGTATCTTTATGAAAGAGTACACCTTTTCACGTCTTGCCGAAAACCTTTCCTCGTCATGTTCTAGCAGATACCCGCGCGTTAGCTCAACATGCAAGAATGCGAATAGGGATGCCGACTTTTCACCATCTGCAACATATAAATATGGGTCAATGATTCATAATTATTAATACTTTAATAATGTCGTAAGTTCTCTAATTTTACCCTTGCATTTCTCCTTGGGATTTTTATCAAAGCTCAAATCGCCGGAAGATTGTTGAGTGTTGGTTACAGTCTTGAAACGCAACCTTTTGGTTTGTTCCTGCACATCTTCACTTTTAGTCGTCATGTTGATACAATATTTGTAGTGTTCAATTATAATCACATTTGTACTGATTTTATAGCAATTTAACTAAGAAATGCAAAGCTATAAATTGTATTTACTTTACTGCCTGCTGGCTGGCTGACCATAGACTAATAAAAATATTTGGTTCGTTCCTGATACGTAACCGTTGACAGCAAGCAGACAAACTAAAAAGTTGAACCAAACTTTTTATACTATACTAGTCCCGCTAAAGTTATGTCTCATGTGATAAAAAAGGGACAGCAGTAGCTGCTCGCTCATGTCTAGAAATCTCAAAGGCCGCCAACCACGGGACTAGGGAACCAGGGATTCTTATTCTTTTTTTAGGAACGCCAGCGCCACAGAGTGCCTTGTACTGGCAATCAGCTACAAAACAGTGTCATTTTTGCCAGGCTCGAGTAAATTATTTAATCTTTGATCCCCATTATTTCATTTCAATTTCCTTGACTTGTACACGTTTATGAACAAGCCGGTGGTTAAGCCAGGGATTTCGGATGAATGGGATACCCATTGACCGTCTGCGGCTCCCTGGACTTGACCGAGGCCTGGTGGTTACAGTCATGTAAATTGAGCATAAGATGCAGAAAGCATTTACATACGTAAAAAAACTATGAGACGCTATGAGATATTTACAACATGCAATATGTTGACAATATGGATATTTTATAAAGATATTCTTTTCCTAGAACCCATAAATTATTTTCGAAATCATAAAATTCGACTAAATAAAAAAAAAATTACCGACACCGAGCAACACTACCTGCCTCCTTGGCACGCCATCATTTCGTTCGCCTTGTGAAGTTGAAGTTCGTGTCTACGTTAGCGGATTTTACAATTTCAGCCTATAAAAATACCTAATGAGGTAGAAGTTAGTGATAATTAATAATTATACGAATATAATATAAAATAACTGAAGAAGTTTATCGAGTATTGCAATCATGGCTTCGAGTGAAGGGCGAAGTGCTCAATCAAACTTGCATCAGCAGGACTTAACCAAATTAGTAAGTGGAATAACTTATTTATGTGCTCAAAATAATATGTGAGGGCTTTCTTGTGTCCCTTTTACTGTGTGAAATTGATGGTGTTTTGTATCTTACTAAATCTACATAACCTATAACCTAAAAATATATTTTGTAACTATTTCATGAAACACATGTATATGTATATAAAAAGCAGCGCTTATGGCGTTTTTTTTAGTAAATATGTAAACCGAATAAAATAATCAAGTCTTACCTTTAATAATATGGATGTTACCTTATTGTTATGAAAAAAAATCTCATGATTATTGTTGTTTGCAATTATAGGATGTTACCAAGCTATCTGCATTGTCTCCTGAAGTAATATCGAGGCAGGCAACCATCAACATTGGTACCATTGGCCATGTAGCTCATGGAAAGTCAACTGTTGTGAAGGCCATTTCTGGAGTCCAGACTGTCAGATTCAAAAATGAATTGGAGAGGAATATTACCATTAAACTGGGTATGTGCTTCGTTTTTATACATGATTATTGCAAATACTTGCCTACATGATATGATATAATGACCATAGGTTCATCTCCTATTACATTGGGACCATATAATATCAGTGATATGTGAGTACAATGTACTGTACCTTTGCCTACCCATTCAGTTGAAGGTGTGATAATCTTTTTGTTCGTCAACATAATATAACCAATACATTACCCATAATACAAAAGTTTCCCAGCTTGGAACTGCACAGTTGTTGTATATTTTGTCCGGTGATATTAATATTAGCATAAGCCTAAAATAAATCTTGTACTTAACATAACTTTGTGAGTTGTATTCATGTTATGCTGCTGACTTATAATGTACTTTTAAAAAATATAATTTATTATTTATTTACCACCATCATCAATTGTACAAAATGTTTATAAGTATGAGTGAAATGCTAAGCAATATACCATGTGGAAAGTATAATATAAAGATTGTCTTCCGATTTTTAAAGTTGTTTTCTATTTAGTGACTTTTAAATATTAGTTACTTCATTTAAATTAATCAAACACATGGTATGTTGCAGAGCGCCTGTCCGACTCAGTTGTTAAAATGTACCGAGAACGGGCAGATGAACGAAGCGAAAATATGTTCTTTGAAAAATTTGTGAGACCAAAAAAGAGAAACTTGTCCATTGATTCTGATGATGAGGGTATGCCTGCCTCCAAGAAACAAAAAAAGAACAAAGGCAAACAAGATCCTAAAGAATATATCATTGAAAAAATTATTGATTTCAAGTATGAATCTGGTAAAGAATATTTCTTTATAAAATGGAAAGGATGGCCTAACAGTGAAAACACATGGGAACCTATAGAAAATCTTGATAACTGTCCTGCGATAATCAATGAATTTCTAGTTACCAAGGAGCTTAAATATTGCAAAAAACTTGAAAAACTCAAAGAAGAAATCTCATTTGGAAATTTACTTAGTAAAGAAAATCTTTTGAAAAGATTTGATGAGATTGAGAGCACTGACCCATCTAAATTGAAACATAGTCTGACACTTAAATTGCTAGCAATGATCATTTTACCAGAGGAATATGAATCATTTGCACCAGAACTTGTCCAAGATGCCAGAGATATTTTACAATTATATGTTTTAATCAGACAAAGATGTCGACAACTAATGATGTTGAAAATTTGGGAGGAACATTTAAATCAAGTGGATAAATCAAAAAGACTTATTGTGGAGAATATTTTTGATCTGGCAGGTCCACCAGAAAATTTCACATACATCAATCAGTGTATACCTGGTGCTGGTGTTACGATTCCTGATGAGCCACCTATTGGATGTGAATGTTCAGCTTGCAATTGTCGCGCCAAATCTTGCTGTGGTATGCAAGGAGGTTATTTTGCATACACTGCTAATAAAAGACTTCGTGTCGCATCTGGAACACCTATTTATGAATGTAACAAAGCCTGCAAATGTTCATCAGACTGCTGTAATCGGGTAGTCCAAAGTGGTCGTAACATAAAATTAAGTATTTTCCGAACACATAATGGTTGTGGATGGGGAGTGAGAACTGAACAAAAAATAAGACAAGGTCAATTTCTTTGTCAGTATGTAGGAGAGGTCATCACATTTGAGGAAGCTGAAAAACGAGGAAGGGAATATGATGCCAATGGACTCACATATCTGTTTGACCTTGATTTCAATTCCGTTGAAAATCCATATGTTGTGGATGCAGCACATCTTGGAAATGTGTCACATTTTATCAATCATTCTTGCGATCCTAATCTAGGTGTTTGGGCGGTATGGGCCGATTGTCTAGACCCCAACCTGCCAATGTTAGCTTTGTTTGCAACACGCGACATTGAAATAGGTGAAGAGTTATGTTTCGACTATTTACAAAAATCTGCAGACAATGATGCAAATGAAACAAGTAGCTCAAGTATAGTTACAGACAGTCCTGGCGATGATGACATCCCTAGTGCAACAGAAGCCACCATGGCTATATCGCCTGTGTCACCCTTAAAATCTAGATTTGAAATTCAGCAACAAAACAGAGCAATGCTTAGAAATCTTACAGAATGTAAATGTGGTGCACTAAAATGTAGAAAGTATTTATTTTAAAGTTGACACTAATCTGTGTTTAATAATTACTATGTTTCCTACTGCCTGAAATTCGATTTGTAATTGAAAATACTGAATCTCTGAAACAAAGAAAACTATTATCATGTAGTGGTTTTATATTATGTTTCTTCAGTTTGTATCCAAGTGCATCTAACATTTTTTACTATAGCAGTATATGAATATTTATATTCTATGGACATATGCAATGATTGCTTATTTTACTTAAATATGAATGGAATTATTGTTATTTACTATAGTATTTTGTCTGCATAATATCTGATATACCTATCCCACCCATCAGCAGCCTATTGCTGTCCACTGCTGAACATATGCCTTTATAATATAAAAAAAACATGCAAATAGGTTGGGCATGCAATTCAGTAAGTTGTTATAATTTTGTTAAATTTTTACAAACACAATTATTTAGATTAATAAGGATTTGATGTTACAATATTATTTATAAGAATAGAATAAGTTTATAAAGTATTATGCGCTAAGGTAGATTATAAATAATGTATTCCTTTTGGCACTTGACTATACATGGTTTTAAATAGTGCCTTATTCAAAACAATGGTATCTCATCTTGATAATTTTCTCTTTAAAGGCAATGATAGGCTAAGTAACTCAAGTGTTAAAATGTTTGGGTTATCGATCCACACATAAGCAATGAGAGTTTATTTTGATAGGATTTTACAATTATTGATAAAATTACTTTTGTAAGTATTTAGTTCAATAAATTTCCTATACACATTTTATTTCATTCGTAGCTGTTTTGCTTAAATAATGTCAGCTCAATATTAGGTAGACCCCGCGCAGACACTAAAGCCTTTTGCATTCTTTGTAAAGTTGGGTTTCATAGCGCCCGCGCATACAGTAGACGGTCCGCAACTCCTCATCTCATACATTTCCTACACCCTGTGTGTTTGAGCTCTTTAATATACATTATGTGGTACATAGGAGGCGTAGATAGGTAAATTTCCTTTTTTTAAACATAGTATCATACTGTAGACAGAATAACCAAGATTTGCAGATGCATTAAAATTCAGTACCTCCACATAATCTATCTTTATAAATGTCCTTCGTCTGAATTTGCAATGAATTAAAATACCGGTCGAGTGGTCCAATATTTACATACATTTAGCAGTTTACAACACATTACCAGCTGCACATTTCCGCTTATGGCTGGTGACAAAATGTATAGAAAGATTTGATCGGTATTTAATACTTTCAAAACTTGTACTATAATAAGCCCCCTAACGATATCAACGGATTCAGTTGTAGTTGAAGAGTTAATCATGTTGTGTATCGAATAAATCTACTTCAATCATATTTTTTAAAGGTTATGCAAACGCAAAAATATATAAGTGCGACAATCCGAAATGTTCGCGACCCACGAGCTTCATATCGGGCGGCTCGTCGAAGGACGACAGTTTCCCGTGCCTGCGGCCGGCGTGCACGGGCCGCTTCCAGCTAGTTCGTCATGTCAGCTTCGTCGACTGCCCCGGCCACGACATCCTTATGGCCACTATGCTTAACGGAGCTGCTGTCATGGACGCCGCGCTGCTGCTTATTGCTGGTAAGTCGCTGGTCGCGTGGTAAGTGTTTAAGTTGCTCTATTTTTATTCTATTAAGTATGCGAGACGAGTGGCCGGACGGGGAGGCGTTTGAGTAAAACGCCAGCCATACAAGCAGTGCGTTTATTCATGAGAGAGAGAAGGCAGTAGAGATTGAGGCGCGTGCGCGCAGCTCATCGCGTGGCGCACGGACGCAGCCGGGTTCGAAGCATGTAACTGTACCTAGATATACGTACATTACATATAACAATAGTGCACATTTTATGATACAACTTAGTAATCGTGTGAACCAAAGGGTGATCCATATCTCCTCAGTCTGCCAACACGACGAACTTATATCCGTTTTTTTTTAATAAATGCCCTCAACCACTAATGAGTAGGTATTTAGTCAACGTCAAGTACATATACATGATATGGGAGATTCTATAGAGACGTAGTCCGTAGATTTGGCCTAATAAAGCCCCCAAAAAAATTGGAGGATATATTTGATTCCCAAATAACCGGTCTTCTTAGTAACTTAGTCGAATATAGCCTTTCGATTGTAAGGACTTACTGAGAACTAGTTACTTTTGACGCATACTCTATGAGAACATTTTAATAAGGTAGAATTAGGATTCCAGTGACATTCGATTATGATTTGATTGTGCTAGCTGACCTAGGGGGCCTTGAATTGCTTTTTGACTCTTGACTATTTTTACACTGCCTCCACATGCCGATTGCCGTATGGCAAACATGTGTAGTCAGGATGGCCTTTCTACGTATGGGTACATAAGGTAGTTAACTGTTATATATTGATAGTAAATAAATCTCTTTAGGTAACGAGTCTTGCCCCCAGCCACAGACAAGTGAACACTTGGCCGCCATCGAGATTATGAAACTTAAACATATACTCATATTGCAAAACAAGATAGACTTGGTGAAAGAGGGCCAAGCGAAGGAGCAACATGAACAAATCGTGAAATTCGTGCAGGGCACGGTAGCCGAGGGGGCACCCATTATACCCATCTCGGCTCAACTTAAATATAACATAGAGGTAATTATTACAACTATGTTCTAATATACTGGTTTACACATACATATTAGTTTTCGAATCTTCCATTACGAGTAACGTCGCTCCGATGTTTCGATAGGAGCGCTTCTGGTTAACCCATAGATATAATCGGAACAAAATCTGTTCAATTGTTTCGGAGTTAAATCGAGACAGACATGCTTGGGGATTTTTATTACGGTATACTAGTTATTGTCGCAACCATCGACTTTGATCTCCAGCTCGACCTCCAATGGTCACAGCGTGATGATAATGCACTATGTACCTTACCTTTTATGTCTTTCTGTAGGCTATTTAACAGCTAAAATCGGTCCAGTAGTTTTTGCTTGATGCCAAAACAGACTCTTGAGACAATTCTAAAAGCAGTTGTTTTACAAATAGCCTGTTGCAACGCTGTTTACGTATAGATAATAGAACTGCAGCTGTCCCTCTGAAATAACTTGGTAGTCAATACGACTCGCCATTCGGAAAGTCTGATTTCAGACCAGCACAGTTACAGGATGAGTTTTTTAATAGTATAATATAGATAGCTAATGATCGCCGATAATGTTCAGGTGTTGTGCGAATACATAACAAAGAAGATCCCCGTACCGCTTAGAGACTTCACGTCTCCGCCGCGCATGATTGTGATCCGTTCATTCGACGTCAACAAACCGGGTTGCGAAGTGGACGACCTTAGGGGCGGTGTCGCGGGCGGCTCCATACTCCAAGGAGTGCTCACTGTTGGAATGGAGATCGAGGTATGTTATTTTATTACATTAGCGGTGGCTTTTCCCGCTGCGACGAACCGACCAAGTGAAGGCTGTTCCCATTCCATTTTCCCTTTTATGAGAGTACCAGATGGGTGACATTGCGTGAGGAATGGCGATGGATTGTTAAGCGTGCTACTGACCTTTATATGTATGAAGGAGAAGATATGTCGGGATTAGAAAGTATCTTCCAAAAACCCTAGGCTCAGTTCACTTTAGTATCTTTGTGTGCACTTGCCATCGGCTGTTTGTTGTATTTAGTAAAGCTTGCACAGTCGAATCAACCATCTTCCTAATGGAGAGAGACGAAGCTATAATAAAATGAGCACGCACGCACGGCGACTGTCTCTATAATTATTTAGCTCTGTCTCTTTGTTGTTGTGTTGGATGGTTGATCCGACCATGTGGAAACTTTTCAGTATTTTAGTAGCATTTTTTTTTGTTTATATATCTTAATTGATGGTCGCTCGCTTCAAAAAGCATGTTGAACAAAGGAACAGATTATATATTTTCTGACCCCGTCGCAATGGCTAGTTTTTTTTCTATTTGTCTAGTAGCCTTTATCCTGGTTATATAATGCTTACAGATTTCAAAATTTGTCATATTGCTATTTAATGCGCGGCTAATTAAAGTTGAAGTATTATATCTACAGGTTTGAGATCTAAGCCACGATTTAAGACAGCGCAACTGTTTCTACTATTGATGCTGAGTTAGATTTCACGATCATTATAATATGGTGTATATGCTGAATTGTAGGTTCGACCTGGCTTAGTGAGCAAGGACGCAGACGGAAAACTCACCTGCCGGCCGATTTTCTCCCGCATAGTGTCGCTGTTCGCGGAGCAGAATGAACTTCAGTACGCCGTACCCGGTGGTCTCATTGGTGTCGGTACAAAAATCGAGCCTACGCTCTGTCGTGCCGACAGACTTGTCGGTCAGGTATGTAGAATCCTGAATAAAACCTACTCTACTAACAAACTGCACCGGCTTTGCAGGGATAATATAATAATATAATATACTAGCTTTTGGCAAAGGCTCGGCCCATGCAACCTATTACTAATACATTTTGGGTGATTAATATCTCGGCTATAGAGTAGCTATCAACGAAAGAGTTTTCATAATCTGTACAGTTTTTTTTTAAGATTAGCCCCTACAAACATATAACTTTAATACCAACAAACCACCCAAAAGTCCTTTGTATCTGAAACTTGCTACAAATATCGTTACGTGTTACTTTACATGTTCTATTTTATATTTACAGGTACTTGGTGCAGTTGGTGCTTTGCCCGGTATATTTGTGAAACTTGAAGTTTCGTACTACCTATTGAAGCGTCTACTCGGCGTACGCATGGAAGGTGACAAAAAAGCCGCCAAAGTACAAAAGCTGACTAAAAACGAGGTATATTTCATATATTCAATATTTTTTTTTGTATTGGCAAGTTTTGACCTCATCAACAGAACTTACGTAGCGCGGGTCACGCCCGCCCAACGTTGGCCTGAGTCTAGCTTGGCCAAGTAAGCATTTAAATGAAACTGGAGGCAAATGAAAAAATATGATTTAAAACTTATTTTATTTTGAAGGTGTTATTAGTGAACATCGGATCCCTCAGTACCGGAGGAAGAGTGATTGCAACTAAAGCTGATTTGGCGAAAATCGCCTTGACTAACCCCGTGTGCACAGAAATCGGAGAGAAAGTAGCTCTCAGCAGAAGAGTAGAAAACCATTGGAGGTGACAAATTAATTTATATTTGCTTATTCCACCAGTTAATTTAATTGGATAGTATTTAGCCCATTTCAGCTCACATCACACACCTGAGCAATGGCTCTAATATTTGCCTGCTCTTAATCAGGCCCTAGTCCACCATGAAATCATGACACAGGCGTAATTTCTACGCCGTTCTCTCAAATATGAATGTTCCCTCACGATGTCTGCCCTCACCAGCTATCATAAAATTATCAAAGCTCTAATACCGGCATTTATAAAAGTTCATACGTAACAATATGCACATTTTTTTCTTGTTTAAAGTGTGTTATTAACAATTATTGGTTACAGGTTGATTGGCTGGGGTCAAATTCAAGGTGGTGAAACTATCGAACCGGCAAAGAATTAATGTTATCTGTTTTACTTTTATACATTATTATACTATTTACATGTATTTAATAAAAGCAAATATGGATGTAAATAAAATTATTATTTAATTTCATTTAACACAACTACCTACGAAAATTAGAACAATCAAATCAATTTGATTTTGTTTATTTATGCTTGTGATTAGGCCATATATATAAAAGTATTGATATCTTCATCATCCCGCCGCATATATTTATGCTCGATGAGCCATTCCAACTGCTCCTTTATCATCTTTTTAGAAGGCAAGAACATATTCTTCAATATTTCAATCAATTCACTCTGCAATAAAAAAAAAACAATATGACCTCTGACCTATTACTACAATGTTTCTTTTTAAATAATAGATAATAAACTTTACCTGAAGAGCAGTGTTAGTAATGCGCTTCCTCATCTTCAAAATTTTTATTATTGCTTCTTGAGTTCTCAGTATCCGCAATTGAACAATGGAATGATTATCTTCTATTTGAGATCGCTCGGTACTCAGTTGGAGTCTACCAATCAAATTGATCTTGCCCCTTCGCTGTGGCTTGGCATTTTTAACAAGTGCAAACTCTTGATTGACCCAAAATGTAGTGTTTTCTGTAAAATCTTTAGGATTCTGTACAGCAGGTTCATAGCACAGTAATTGTCGCTTCAGTTTTGGGAAAGCAACAAGGGACCATAGTGTTCGTCTTAATTCTGGATCCGGCAATTCTGTTGCAAGTCTGAGATTCTCGTAACTTATTTTCTCCATGGGTCTTTGATTCCATGCAAATAAAACTGCCATTTGAAAAGTAGTTACATCCAAGTCAAATCTACCAACAGAATTAGCAAATGTAATAGTGCCGTTGCTCATATGATGATACCATTGCAGTTTTCTGCCTGAATGTTTTTTCTTGTAAAAATCTTCAACTTCTGGTATGTAGTCTTCTAACTCTAAGGGAAGACTAACAGTTACTCTTTCGGAACCGCGGGCCCATGCTCCAGCATTTAGTATCTTTATGTTAATAGCGTCGTGACGCGTCGTGTCAGCTCTAAACTGAGTATTAAGATCTTCGCTAACTTTTATGTCTTGGAACATGCGTGCAAGTTTATTTACATAATCAGCAGGCATCCCTACTTCTCTTAGCCACTCAACCATATCCTCCTCTTTCTCAGAATCAGCACTTGAATCCAATATTAACCTTCGGGTCAAATGTGCTTTATGATATCTCATAAAAACATCTTTATTTTCAATGTATTTCAGTACTAAAAGTACATCTCTTAACCTTGACTCAATCTGTTCAGTGGTTAAACGTTTACTCAGTGGGGTTTTTCTTAATAACATATCACAGTAATTCGCGAGAAGTTCAGGACACTTGCTCTCAGGTGCAGTACCTTTACTACCCCTGAGTAATGCTGATGATGGAAGTTCCAATTTAAATACTGTTGTATCATTGACCACACACTTGTAAGCCTTATCCCTAGCTGTCAAAAATCGAGGATCATCTATAAAGGCATCCTTGGCCAAAGTGCTAAAACGTTTGAACAAGTCCAATAGACGCTCAACATATTTCTCGGAATCTAAAGTAATAATGTCAGCTGAAGCAACCATGTCTGCTAATCCAGCAGATACTATGTGTGCTTCTAAATCTCTAAGGATTGGTGTAACTCCATCAGGTACTCTGTCAAGAAGACGAAACATAAGCTGTAACTTGTCAGTCTCCCCAGCCTTGATGAGTGGAGCACTTTCAGCCAACAATGTGGGTAGATGTTCACCAATGAGTACTTTCTCACAACACTGTGTTAGGGCAGCGACACTACCACTACCTGGCTCTAGATATCTATGAGCTCGGGCTTCCTCCTCCTTCAACCGATGATCTGCATACTTCATATATGATTGCACTCCATTGGCCATTAAATGTTCATTTGCTTTCAATTTATAGAATTCCTCTGTAGCTTGCATATAAGCAGCCTCAAAGTGTTCTCGATATATTTGAAGTTTGTCAACAGAGTTTGAGCACAAATTAACTGGAAAAAAGGTACTTTTGTAATTTTTTTAAACTGAGAACAGTAACTAAAAATAGTTTTACAATACAAGATACATACCATAAGATTCTCTTACACCAATGACAAGTTGTGAGTCAAATGATTCGCCGTTTCGTTCAGCTTGTACTAGCTTCATAGCTGAATCCTGCAATCTCTGTTTGATATCCATGAAAATACTCTGATTCCATGAATCTAACATTAATTTTCGTACTAAGCTGTCTTCTATATTATTGTTGTTATTCTTTTTCTGAGCACTTGAAGTGTTTGAACTAGCCACTTTGCTTATGTTATTAATAGAGGTTTCTAACTGACGGAATGGAGTGGGTAGGTAATTGCATTGAGTAAAGAATTTTCCCCATTCTGCAATATATGCTTTTAGAAGTGCTTGGTCCTCACGCTGAGCTAAGACCCGCGCCTGGGCCTGCTTTATATACATCATTATGTCCTGCTGAAGAGCATCTCTGAGCTTGTAAGCACCTCTCTCATCCCACAGGCATACATTGTGGACCGAAACAAAAAGTCCTTGCCATTCACCTGGAGTCACTGGTTCTTGTTCTAGAAGTTTCAAAACTACGGGGCGCATGGAGAGCCATTTGTCTTCAAAGATAACTTGTCCTTTTTCCTGCAAAGAAATTAGGCAGCCGACTCATTTACGTGTAGAAGCGTAGAAGTATATCTAAAACTATACCCACTTATACTTTGCTTACCTTTAACATGGTTCTAATGATTGGAATATATAGACGGTACTCTTCACACAAAAGCACTTATCATAATCTATCGAATCAGATGAAATATTATTAAATGTTCTTTGATATACACTTTTTATTTCAACGTACGTCAAAGACTACAATACCACTGTGAACTAGAGATGCTACCTACAAACATTACCAAACGTGCTTAATAAACGCGCTTAGTGGGCTTAGTCCTTAGTAAGCCAATAAATGTTGTGATTATTTTTTCTGTGATCATTACAATAAAAAAGATACTTTGTGATTACATACACTAACTACAATCGTACCAGAGCGGATAGATTAATTCCATAAGATAATGCTTCATCTTTTAAAAAAATATGGCGTCACCATCGTAGACACTTCAACAGTGTAAAGTTTAATGTAATGTAAAACTATTTCCCAGCCTGCAAGAAATTTGTTAAAACAATGCTTCAAGCTACGGCTTCAAGCGTTTTTAGACTTTTTCCTAGGCACTGGGGACTAGATCTTCATCATTTTAATTATAGGGATGGGACGTGTATCCCCATCATTAAAAAATATCGACATTGGGGAAACTGGAAAGCAAAGGAAACCCTACAGGGGTTATAATCTAAGTTCTAGATTCCTCTTCTTTCTTTACGAAATGAGATGCGATGAAATAAAATGGATATGTCTTCTTCTTCTTTCTTTACGAAATGAAATGCGATGAAATAAAATGGATATGAATATGGCGTAACGCAATCAATAGGAATAGTGTCAAATGTCAATGTCAATCTATTGAAAATGAAAATAGAGCCTGTCATGGTGATTGGTAAAAGTTGTTTTGTTTTTATTAAAAAAATTGTTTGTAGCAAGACCCAAAAATTTAATTGAGAGATTTGTATTTAAAATTGCTACTAAAATGACTACTTTTGGAGATATAGTTGAACCTTCAACACGGACTGCTTGGGAAGACTGGGATGAAGGGATTCAAAGCGAGAACTTTGCGCAGTATGTTTGGTTTGGGCTACATTTTTTATTATTTTTCGTTTCGTTATGAAATAGAGATAAAAAATGTAATATTATTACTACTTAAGTATATATTAAATATCGAGACGGGCCAAGCGATACACCTGGGGGCTAAGTACGAGTTTTGATAGCCATACCAATCAAATCATTTTATACATCACTGCAGCGCCTCTAACGAAAGTATGCGACTGTATTGGTATGTATGCCAAAATTCCAGCCCTGTGTCGGTATTTGAAAACGTTTAAAACTCATACTAAGGGCACTAGACTAAATAGTCAAATTCCAAAAATGATGTACTATTGCTGACTATACTGCTTGCCAATGATCACTTCCATTTAAACGGTATAGGCATAGGGCTGTAGCACTAGAGCTTAGAACCACCACTCTAATGATGTCAAGGTGTCTAAGCAGCAATCTCCCTGATAATACAATATACATTTTGTAGACATTGAGAAATGATTTTTGTGCATTCTGCACCCCCTGCAGAAGTCTAATGGAAAGTTACTATTCTCAGGTGTCTATGCTTTTCATTGTGTAATTTGCAAATCTTTTTTTTTTTCAGATTAAAATTGGATAGAGAAATTGAACAGCCTAAAGCAGTTGATACTTTATTAATATTGGAAGGGAGATATTTATCGGACTATGTCAAAGCTCAACCTAACTTGGAACAAATAAATTCTATTCCTCAAGTTAATTTGAAACTATATAGAATCCGGAATATGAACAATTATGTTTGTGTTATTCGAGACTATGATTTGATTCTGAGCAGTGAAATTGTTGAGTTATTGAGACCTTATGTAACTGCTAGTAATGATGTCTTAGCTATATTGGCAAAGCCAATAGTTGAATATCAAGTTTCAGTCTTGGCTTCACAAGATTATGTGATTAGAGGGTTATACACAAGCAAATTCACTCCAAAATTGTTAGGTATCAACTTCCCAAAATTGGAACAGCCCAACATTATATCTGGTGTAGCAGCAGGAGGTAAATCATATTATTTAGAGGAAATACACTTTTGTTCCAGACAAATTCTCTACAGATGTAAACAAAGCTCTCACTCGACAGTTACTGTGTCAACAGAGGTTTCTTTACATCAGCCAGGAACAAAGTTCTTAAAGGCATTTCTTTCATTTTCAGTGATTTGCTTAAGGGAAGTTCTGGATCTTCCTGCAGCGGCAGTAGTATGTTACTTAGAACATCCAGCAGAGCAAAATGTAAAGGAAATACATAAGCTGTTGGAGCAGTATAAAGTTGTCTGCAGTGCAGACACTGAACGGAGTAATTTGTTAAATTCTAATTTATACATTTGATTTTATTTAATTGGAATATTGAAACTTTATGTACAAAATGTTTTGAAATGGAAGAATTTGAAATACATCTATAAACAAATAAATATTCAAACAGGAAATCCTATCTATAAAAGCAGCTTTTTGATCAGCATGTTAAGTTAATATAGGTAGAGAATTATTTATATCTATACATATAAATAAAATTGGAGTGTCTGTTTGTAATATTAAAATAACCGCTTTTTACTAAGTGCATTTGGATGTATACACGTTACCTATACCGAAACAAAATTTTTTACAATTTTTGTCTGTCTGTTTGTTCCGGCTAATCTCTGAAATGGCTGGACCGATTTTGACGGGACTTTCACTGGCAGATAGCTGATGTAACAAGGAGTAACTTAGGTTACTTTTATTTTAGAAAAAAAATAGGATCTCACGAAAAAAAATTAAAACCAATGTTGCAGCGCAGCGCCTGATTAAGTTTGATAGCAATAACCTGCAATGCGTCCTGCGGGCTCAGAATTGGCGAGCAGGCTGTTGTCAACGGTTGTCTTTGTTAAATACCACGCGGACGAAGTCGCGGGCAACAGCTAGTAGATAATAAAAATTGGGGTGTAACAGCTGCATAGGGGTGAGGAGGTGGGAGCTTATTAATTTATAGATACTTCGAATGGTCGCAAAATCTTGTTAACACTGCTAAAAGATAAATAATATTGAAATAAAACTAATTTTACAGATGTTATCGCGTGTATTTACGTTCCCGACGTTGAATTAATTTTATTTCAATGTGTAGGTAGTATTTGCATAAATATAAGAAATCAATATAGATATAATATTATAAAAGTTTATTTAACATGAATACAGAAACACATAAACATAAATTTACAATATTTAAAAACATATTTAATGAAGTAGTTAAAAGTAAGTATGTATGATATGAAAACTTATGTAATATTCAAATAACCACAGCCTATTGGATCGCAGACCAGTTTGGGGTTTGGTTCATATAAAAAAAACTGTTTGGTTCCTACATAATATAAAATACAAGTAGGTATAATACATACATCGACTATAGTAAAATTCAATGAAAATAATATTTACTTATGTAAGACTATCATCATCTTAATTTGTTAAAGCCAGAAAAAAAAAAAACATCTTGAACATATCATATTTGACTCTTGAAGGATACTTAAATACCTACCTTCATTATATATTAATGAATTAACATTAAACTTTACTCAAGATAATTGATCGGTTAAATAACAAATCAAGTGATAGCCAAGTCGGTGGAATGCTCGCTTTGGTAACAAGGTTCAAACCAGAGCATACGCCTCTATTTTGTTTGTTCGGATAACACGGGCTAAAGAATATCAATATCTAGGATGTGATCATATGTATATGTGCACAGCGAGTATTGTGCAAAACAATACCCATGTACACACAGCTCGAGCAACCGAGTCTGTACTGGAAGACTCATATCCAAGTGTTACCATGACTAGCGAACAGTCCAGACCTTATCCGTGGGACCGTATGAAACGAAGAGTTAGAGATAATGAGTAAAGGTCTACAATCAGCAGTGCTTGGGAAGATTCCAGCTGAAACCTTAAGAAACTTAATCGAGAGCACGCATTCCAAGCTTCAGCAGTGCATAGCTAAGAAACGAGACCATACCCATTGCAGACAAAAAAAGGCGACAAGTTCATAAAAAAATATCAATCTATACTAATATTATAAAGCGGTATAGTTAATTATTAGTTTAATATCTCCCCAACATCCGTTGGGGGGTATTCTCCGTCCTACTGGTGCGATTCTGATAATTCTTTCAGGAATAGGAAGCTACACTATCCCTAAGTGCTATAGATCATGTTCAAAAATGGGAACCGCGGGCAGAAGCTAGTAGGTATTTTATTTTACATCGCCAGATGAACATTAACTATATGGTCCCACACTAAGCAACGTAAGTATTTAGGGTACCGTGCAATGGACTGGGGGCGAACTCAGTACATATTACTTATATAGATATTAAACATCGATTACTTGGGTACAAACATCCATGCCCGTCACACAAAGTTTGTCCCTACCAGGATTCGAACCAGGGATCATCGGCACAGAAAGCAGGGTCACTACAAACTGCGCCAATCAGGCCGTCATTGAATTAATTTGATATAATAATGTTTTGATGTCACTTAATTAAATAATTTTAAGAGAACAAACAACCTACAATAATATTTTTATAAAACTTGTTTTTTACAAAAAGGTCACTAAACAGACCAACAAAATTAAAAAAAATAGATTTATATAAGTATGTCTAGGTACATAACAGTAAAAGCATCACAATACAGACTTTCAAATGCTTGGTAATATTAATAAAAATCAATATGTTTGCACCTAACTTATTGGAAATTGATGTAAGGACAAGACATACTCTCTACTAAAATCATTTTTCTGAACTAAATGATTACGATCTACGTAAGTATAAATTACCACTTTCCGCGCGTCCGATTTGTTGAAAACCTAAAGCAAATCGAGGGGCGGACAGGGTGTATGATAATCATAGAATTAAAGTAATAACAAATTAAGTATTGTACGTAGATTAAAAAAATATGATCAAAAATAGCGGGACTGAGGAAATGCCGTCTGAAGAAATAATCTCCAACCTGGTTACTTAAACGATGAAATAATAATGTTGTTTGCTCGACATGGCGGGGCGGGGGCAACGCCATAGCCCCACAGGTAAGTATTATTTTTTCGTCTGAGCCCGGTTTAATATACTTGGCATAAAAATAATAAATTTGACAACGACAATGTGATTTCTAAAGTTTGGTTTTATTGTTTGATGTCAATCATCCGCATTCCCAAAAGCCGATTATGGTAGACTTGCTCAGATCATAAGGCGTAGGTACCCCGTATGGCCCCGTTTGGCGTAGGCTGCCAAAAACAGTGACCATTAGCTGTACCAGTGCCACGGAGCCCGTAATAACTACTGAGTCACTCCATTGCACGGTAAGTGGTACCTTTACCAATAATACCATACCGATCTTACATGATACGTTTTTGCGCACAGTCGCGGGGTCCTGTATCCATTGCTTTATCTTGCTGCATGGTTAATCCGACACTGAGCTGTACATATAAAACTAGTCCACCCTCGAGCGCTGTCATTCTGAGTCGCTTTAAATTTTTACCTCGTCCCTTGAGAATTGACAGAGCATATACAGAAACTAGGTACACTAGGTACATATGTCGGCAGCTCTATTTGTTATATGTTATAAGTGCTCAAAGGATTGATTGCAAGAATTTCAGCCTTCAAAATCCTCTTGTACGAATTACATATGTAGCACATAATGATAATGTGAACAGTAAAAAAAGCACGAATTTCAAACAATATGCTAAAAATTTATACCACACTGTAGGCGTCTCCCCATATTGATCAATAGACGCGAAATTAGCTAAAACCGGATGAAAAACTTTTATGTCAAAGAGATACGAGCTTTTAAACCCCTAGAACTCGTACGCTCGTAACAAAAATTTTATGGCACAATAATAAGCCCTCAAAAGGTACGCCTTCTGGTGGTTATCCGTTTTTTCATTCCCGAAAAACCTTATTCGGACAGCAAATATGTTATCCAAATTCTAGCCAAGGCATTCCACCCGTGCTGGAATGATGAGCCTACGAACCTTTCTTAGTTGGTAATGTTTACGTAAATATTCGGTAGTATTGAATTAGACATTCGTAAGATATAAACTCGTAGGTAATAGACCCCGTGATAAAATCTTTAAGGGTACATTTTATGTCGATCAATATTACAACTTCAAAAATATTATTTGATAGAGATAGTAGGTATTTAATCTACGACTATATAATAAACAATTTTATGCATCTTTATTATTAGTACCTATAGGCTACAATTATTAGCAGATCGTATATTGATAAAATATATTGAAAGTATAATTTATGTGATACTTATCACAAAATATTCTGATTCGTTACCATTCAAAATAGTAGAATCATCGTTCACCATATATTTATAAGAGTTACAAACCTTAAACTTAACAAAATAATAAATTCATCTATTCCAATTAAATTTAAAACATACCTAACAATAACGAATTCTTATATCAATAAGTTTTTTTCATAAATTTTGTAATTAATTATAGGCAAAAATATCCGAATAAGCGATTATGAAACAGAATTCCTTACACCAATTATATAATAAAATTACTTATTTATGATTCTAGTATAAAACATGATATTTTTCGAATACATAAGTATATAAAATATTGTTGGTACTTATAGCAAAGCCTATGCTTATTTAACTCCGACAAATTGTAAGATACCCAAAGTTGTCTTATAAAATATATCGAGGGTAGGTATATTATGCTATAACTAGGTAATTATAATTTCTATAGGTAATCTATTTTACATAACAGAGATTTTAGCTTTAATTGACACACTTGTAACATAAAACTTCACGTAGTTGACAAACAATTTGAATCGTCTAAAGACTTGAGTGAGAGTTGACAGTTATTCGTCTAGCGACCTCTTATTTACCAGATTCACTTCTTTTTAAGTCTGTCGCGCCTGTGCCAGTTCGAGGTGGTAAACAAATCCAATTGCAAAGCATTTATGCCAATTACTTACAGATTTTTTCGGAAACATTTGGATCATATGCCGCGTAGCCTAGTTAAATTTAGTTGTATGATGGAAGGTATATCATTACTTTAACAAATACCATAAACCTTTGATGTGGGAAAATACTTCTTATCTGTGCATAAAGTACATTTTATCATTGAAATAAAACTTATTGTACAGATTTTATCACGTTTATTTCATGTTTTTACGTTCCCGACGTTTCGGCTGCTTTATAGCAACCATATAGGCCTACCGTGACCGTGGTTGATGTAAGGCAGCCGAAACGTCGGGAACGTAAAAACATAAAATAAACGCGATAAAATCTGTAAAAGATTTTTTATTTCAATGTTTAATATTCGCATAAATGCGCACCAATCGTATTGTAAGGAATAATGCTCATCATAATTTAATTTTCTTAATAACAGTATTTTACAAATAATCATTTACCAACTAAAAATATGAATAAATGTTTGTGTGTCTAATACAATCGTACAAATTACTTACATGAACCTGACACCTATCTTATGGCATATTTATAGACGAGGATTCCATTAAAATTACCCCTAGTTGCCTTGTAAAGCTTCTAGTGACTAAATCTACACCTGTTACCATACAAAAATAAAATTGTCTTGGACAATTCAGCTTTTATATGATAGTCATTACTCTTCTCTAAATAACTTTGGAGGTACATAGAACAGCCTTTCGTTTCATACTCATATCAGTATATTATCCTTATATATCATTCAACCCACCATTGTTTTGACCCGATTTAACCTTATCCAACACTTGGTTGACGAATTCTGACGTCTTTCCGGCAATTTTTACTTCTGTAAGATAAACAACGTTTTTATAATTAGTAATTTTGATTTTACATTCATTTGCTGATAGATTTCATAATCCCCTTGGACCGTTAGAAGGTACCTACTGATATAAAATGGTGTGTAATTAGAACTAATGTAATCAAACTAAAGTTATCAGCGGCCATGAAAGGAACCCCCCTACCCTTATGAGAAAAGATGTGGATATATTACTGAACATCTTAGGTGAACTTGAAAAGTCAAGTTATACTATTTCATTCTTATTTCCTTCACTCGTGCACTTTTATGAACACACTGTTTAATATCCCACTAATATTACCCATTACTTATCAAAGGACCAGATTTCTTGGAAAATAAAACAAAATTGACAACTTCACTATTCAACTTCCCGCCAAAAACAAATGTTTGTTAATCATAAATTTAAAAAGAGCCATAAGTAAGTATTTATTAAGTGTACCTACCTGTGGCTGTATTCACTATATTCTTGATATGTGAGCCCCAATCAACACCGTTCTGTGAATTCGTTACCCTGCTGCTGAGAAGTTGCTTCATCTGTTGAATGCCATTAAGAAGTCGTCCTAGAAAAAAGAAATTACAAGCCATACAATAAAACTGTGATACCACAGCTTTTCAAACCTCTTAGGGCGTTTGTGCACTGATCCGTACCTATTCGATTCGTATCCACATTTTTTTATAATAATACCTCTTCAGCTCCCGATTCACAACCTTACCGACCGATTCGGTTATTCATTGAAACTTGCATTATGAAATGTGCTACATAAACATAGCGAGTAGTCTTATCGAACCATTCCGTTGTGTAGTCTCGTATCGAAAGATCGTCGACGAAACGAGAAAACTTCTTGTAAACGAATCGGTTCGGGTACTTGTTAAAACGCGGATACGTAACGTATAATACGGTAGAGTGCAAAAGCGCTGTTAAGCTCTGCTTCCACACCTTGTTCTATACATGGTATAATAATATGTGGTGGTGTGTTACAGTGATTTTCGGATTCTGCAGTCAGACCAAAACTCTTATAGGTTTCGATATTGGTACACGGCCATTTTATCGACTATTGGAACTATATTGCTGATAATTACCACACACATTTATATACAGGTTGAGTCAGAGAGAGTATACTAACCTTTGAACCTACTCTTATTTAGCGCATTTGTAATCATTATTTGAAGTCAAGATTTCGATAAGTCGCTAATAATGACGCAGGATGAACACTGCATGACTTGTTTAAGATTTGCAGTGTTCGTTTGCGTGATTGCTGAAAAAACTATAAGATGGCGGCTCTGCGCATGCCGAATTTACAGCCGCCATATTTGTTAATTTTATTTGATGCGACGTGTACTTACTGTGCTCTTGCTCCAGTCCGTGCAATTTTAGTTTATTCGCCTCATGTTGAGCCTTCTTCTTCAGCCTGCAGGCTCGCGAAGCTAGCTTGTTTTTTTCCTTTCTAGTTTTAGGCCTAATGTTGAATGGTAATTCACTGACAGGGATCATATCATTTATCACCTTGCCCAAATTGTCCAACTCATTCCCAATGACATACAGTTTCCTTGGGTTCGGTGTCAAATCATTACCGTCTCCTTTTCGTGCTTTGCCACTGTAAATTATAAAATATAAAAACAACAATAGTAAATTGATCCTACTCAGACATTTAATTGTGGGATTCCATTTATACCTGTGTTTTATACCCCTGACACTGCAACTGGGGCTGAAAACTGGATCGGTGACCAAATTCAAGACGTGTGGATCTTCTGATTTATTTTTTAGGACGAGTCTTTGACCTTTTGGTCCTTTCGCTTGTACATTGTACTGCCAGAAAAATCTTTCCCGTTTCGCCTGACGTGATTGTTTACTCTCAGATTCATCATTCGAATCTGTAACATTTTCAAATATTTAAGTGCTAAAGTGACATGCAACATTTATAGTATCCTATCTTACTTTGAATCTTTTGTGATATATGCTTGCTTTGAGGATGTTACATTACACTAACAACAATACAATTCCTTTGGTAGCAACTTTTCTATTCCATAAGTAATTATGAGCATTCTGCCTTTTATATCTAATACAAAATAACAATGACATACAAAATTAAGGTGTTATAGCAAAATACTCCTTATATCGACGACATATGAGTTATGTTTTGTTGTTTTTTTAAGAACAATTTCTGTACATCCCCATATTCATTAATAGTAACAAGTATGTTATAGTAAAATCGTAAAATTGGCATGTACTAAGTGATCGGGTTGCATAACAAAATGCCAATGAAGAAGTGTCGAAATTAAAAAATGCAATGTTACCATCAGATGAGAGGTCTTCATATCTGTCACTGTCCTCATCTGATTCTATGTCGCGATCATCTTCATCCTGTGAGAAATCTCCCGTACCAGGGCTCAGGAGACCTCCAGATAGTGAAGATACAGAACCTGCCTCGGCCACAGAGCTTGTAGATAACAAATGCTTCCGAGGCTCTCGGCGTTGCCAAATCTGTTTTAGAAGAATAACATGCATTCAACAAATCCACAATTTGGAAATCTACATTTGAACAAAATAAATTATCGTAAAATAATAATTTTAAAGTACTTATTACATATGATGTACAAAATAAAAAAAAACTAGCAGGACAAAAAAAATCCCCCGGACTAGAGATCTGGAAATATTTTTTTCACTACTTGGAGTGCTATACAAAACCTTCTTAATTGGAGGACTTATGGGGCACTTATACAAGATTTTGATTGAACTTGGATTGGCACCTATTCCAATACCTAGGGGTTTTCTATATTTTAAGTCTCCAGTAATTTTGAAGTGTTTAATTTGTTTTATAAATATAATTTTATTACGTAAAATGCTCCATTTCACCACAAATTTCAACAATAAGTAATCTTTCGAAAAGCCATAAACATAGGTTTCTTTGTTTATTTATTAGTTCCTATTTATTATTCCTTAATGCTTTATAGCCTACATAAATAAAAAGATATGTTGGTTTTAGAAGAGTATACATTGTGTATTGAGTTATTTGAGTACAATTATTTTTTTCAGGTGGTCCATAATTCATCCACTTTAGTTGGTTGATTTAATGGGTGGTCCCATTAAAACCACCAACTAATATCTTGATGTATTCTCTACCAAACTAAAAATGAAATTGATCATAATCAAATGGCTCTTCATGTAGGGGATGGTAACAATTTTTGTTATCATCACCTTATTGTTTTATATTTTAATATTGAACAATAAACACCAAATTCTTAACTGCCTCCTGTTTCAAGTCAGATGAGAAATATTACTTACTAGCTTTGCCCATGGCTGTCTTTGGTTCTCAAATCCAATGCAAGTATCATTACAGAATTTTATACCAAATAAGTAAAAAGTCTTACCCAAATAGATTCACATTTGAAATATACATTAGTAAATATACAGTGGGTAAGTATACATTAAAGTACCTGTTCCATGGTAAGGTGAGTGGGAGCTGATGAGGATAGTTGAGTGTGTTGTGGTTTAACACTGGTTGGATAAGGTGGCAACACGGTCGAAGCTGGCACAGACTGACCCAGAGCTATTTCACCGCTGAATCCATCCATTCTTAGGAGGAGGTCAGGCAACTGGTTCATTGGTTGGGCAAAGCTTGATGATGCAGAACTGTGTTGGCTAGCTGGAGAGAAGGCCAGCTGAGCCCTACTGTAAGGACTACATGGACTGTCTGCAGGCAGAATGCCACTTGGTTGCACATAAGGGTCACAACGAGAGCCACTCATCACTCCACCAATCTGCACACAATAACCATTCTCCTCTGGCAAAAGTAAATCGTCAAGATTTAAATCATCCAAAAGTGTATCTGGATTAGCATTCAGCTCAGCGAGTGTGGGTCCCAATATTAAATCAGCTTTATCCACTTGGAATATGTCATCATCATCCATCTTAAAACATTCGCCTTTAGACGTGGTGTCAGTTTCGAATGCCAGCTTGCCATACTGTATTGTTGACATATTGTGATATGAGCCCAAGTTTTCTTGTAGACACAAATCTAAGTCTGTATTGAAGTCGCCGAGGTCGACGCGCCGTTGCGGAATCGGCACGGAAGCAGACATTGTTGTGCATGAATCCAAGGGAGACTCTTGTTTTATCTCTACACCTGGCTCAAGAAGAAAGTCATGTGTGTAAATAGAATCCGACATCGCACGTGTTTGTGCACACTGACCTTGAAGCGTAATAGTCTTGTTGATAGAGATTGGCGCACGCGTCTTACGCCTCTATCGATCTATTCACAACGAAACCCACGTGTTGTAATGTATCTATTTCTAAGCTTTCCTTATTTTTAGCACAAATTTTCAGAAGCTATGTACATGGCAGGGTATTCCCCTAATTACATCGATATTATGATTAATAGAATAAAACATATCATCCTTCGTTACATAACTATAACAAACCACAATCTGAACAAAATTCGTGCACTTGATTGATATTCACAATGACATTAGTTAGCGAAATAAAATTAGACAGACAAATTATATTATAGAACCATCAACTTGTGATTATAATAAAGTTATTGCAGGTTGGTATGTAGCATAACAATAATTAATCAATCACAGCAATCGCCACGATTAAATCCACTTTTCTAATAATTTTCGATTATCGAACGAACGAAATTTAACAATAACAAAAACACTTGTCTCGGCTGGCTGCGGTACGAAGTAAACAAAGATTTTATTATTATTATTTAGCAAATTCAAAGGTCAATAAAGTGAGAAAGCTTGATTAAAACACTGTAGAGAAAAAGAGATGTAAGTTACTACCACACACTGACCTGTAACTACCATTGGACTGGCGATAGACATATGAATCCTCTGCACCTATCTCTTTCCGACCTCTTTCATCGACAATGGTGGTAATTTCAATTCAAAACACAGGAAACCCCTTAGAAAAACCATTCAACATAGGGGGTAAGGGGGTTTATATATATATATATATATAATACAGGATATTACTGAAAAAGATTTGCAATAGTATTGTAATTCTGTTTGCAAACCTGTTTCAATCATTTCTCGTATCTCTATGGACTAATTAGTAGATAGAAACACCCAAAATAGTCGTGTGGTTAATACTAAGATGAAGCAAATAGTGATAATTTAATTGAATTTAGCCGAATCGCTCATGGCTAGGGTAGGTAATTTTAGGATAAGCCGAAGCCGGACTAAGGGGTGGTGTAACTAGCTAGATCCAACAATAAATAAGGATAATTTTTAATTAGAAATGAGGTTTTGTTTGGGAAGGAATGGAGTAGGTAAGGAATTTATAGAAAATAAAAATATAGATGAAATAATTATTTTATAGCCAACAACGCAGTGATAGATAGCAATATATCGTGATTAATCGTGCTGTATCGGATTTCGGACGCCAACTAGGCTATTCAATGTTTTTGAGCCATAATTCCAGTCTTCTATTGTCAGTCGGAACCTGTGAATTAGTAATAATTATTTTAAAATAATATGAATTTGATAATAAAAATTTGTCGTCGGCGATTTCCGTTCTTGAAAGTAAATAGATATTGATTTCTTATATTTACGCGAATACTACACATTGAAATAAAACTAATGGTTGGTGCAAAGCAGCCGAAACGTCGGGAACGTAAAATAAAAAATAAACCGCGATAAAATCCTTAAGATTAGTTTTATTTCAATAAATAGATATTGATAGAAATAATATCGATAAATTTTATCAACAAGGAACTTTTACAGCACTATTGAATTGTATTGTTTATAAAAAACCGGTAATAAAAAAACAAATATGTTGTAATCACGTATAAATAAGAATAGTGACAGATTTTTAAGTGCCTATAATATCAATATAAGTTTTAATTTGTTGAATATTAGCCGTAAATTCACTTACTTGTGGAATGTAACCCCACTTCCCTTCTGGTAACGAGTTTTGCATAACACGCACTCTTTCATGGTTTATCTATAAACTAACACCACTTATTTATGTATTAACTATATTAATACGATACAACAAACAAGTATAATCTCGTTAAACCTTCAAAACCACTTTATAAAGTGGTTTTGAAGGTTTAACGAGATTAGAAAGAGACGAGACACGGAGACAATGCAAATGAAACAACGGCCATTTGCAGCTTACGTCAGATTTAGTTCCTTTCCCACGCATTGGGGGCGCTTCAAATAAGCACAATAGAGAGCTGTCATTTTAAAGGGTATCATTAGTCCAGCGTACTTGTATATATGAGGTCAGTGGGCTAAGTAAGTTCGGCCGTCACGTTTCTAGTTAGACTGTGGTTCGGCTTTGGAAAATGTCGTAACCAGCTGAACGTCAAAAGTGTAGTGACAATACATACTGACAAAAAATACGAGTATTTCAATTTTTAATATTATGGGTGACGAAAATTTAAATTCTAGTAAAAAATGTGATACAATTAAGTGTAACGTGCTAATTATTGGCGCTGGTATGGCTGGATTATCTGCCGCTAATTATCTACATAAAAATGGTATGGAAGACTATATAATTTTAGAAGCTAGAAAACGTATCGGTGGTCGCATAATATCTATACCAATGAAAAATCATAACGTAGAGTTAGGAGCCAATTGGATTCATGGAGTTTTGGGTAACCCTATTTTTGAAATTGCTATGGCCAACGGTCTTGTAAATATTATAAACATACCTAAACCACATAAGGTTATAGCAGCCACAGAGGATGGAAAGCAGGTCCCTTTCGGTGTTTTGCACGAGATACACGAAGCCTACGTGTGCTTCCTAAGGCGTTGTGAGGAATACTTCCTATGCCAGTATTTACCTCCACCCGATATACATAGTGTTGGAGAACACATCAATTTAGAAGCTACCATTTATCTAGAACGATTGCCTTCTTCAGAGGAGAAGAAACTACGAAGGTTGATATTTGATTGCCTTTTGAAAAGAGAAACATGCATATCTGGTTGTAATACCATGGATGAAATTGACCTGTTAGAGTTGGGGAGCTATACAGAACTACAGGGTGGGAATATTATGATACCATCTGGTTATAGTTCAATATTAGAACCTTTGACCAAAAATGTTGCACCTGACAAAATATTTAAAAGCCAGCCTGTAACTAAAATAATCTGGGATTCAGATGAACATAGCTCACTAAGACCCCAGGATGACTTGGGTGAAGAATCTGAGGACTCTGATCAAACTGTGATAGAAGATGTTTCGAGGACATCCCCTTCTGAGAAAACTGTGAACCCTGGGGAGGGCTCTTCACTAACAGATGTAATAAGGAAACCAAAGAAAAAGTTCCAAAACTATGTTGAAGTAGTGTGTGAAAACGGCCAGTTGTTTCATGCCAATCATGTGATATGTTCAATTCCACTAGGAGTTCTAAAAGATAATGCCACAAATTTATTTGAACCAACTCTGCCACAATACAAAATGGAATCAATTGAGAGATTATTGTTTAGTACTGTAGATAAAATTTTCTTAGAATATGACAGACCATTTTTGAATCCAGAAATTACAGAAATCATGCTGCTATGGGAAAATTCCTCAGTTCCTGAAGATATATCAGATTCATGGTATAAAAAAATCTATTCATTTAGTAAAGTATCAGAGACCCTGTTGTTGGGATGGCTGTCAGGCAAAGAGGCAGACTACATGGAAACTTTGTCCAGTGATGAAGTAGCAACCACATGCACCAAAATACTTCGGAAATTCCTTAATGATCCTTTCGTTCCAGAGCCACAGAAATGTGTTTGGTAGGTGTACTAAGTTTTCAAGATTAGATTAGACTAAGCTTACCAGATTATGATAAAAAACTATTGTTTTTATGACAAATGGTTGTATTTTTATTTGCAGCACAAGTTGGAGGAAACAACAATATACAAGAGGATCATACACTGCCATTGCTGTGGGAGCCAGCCAGAGTGATATTGAAAGTGTGGCACAACCATTATTCAGGAATGTTCATGATAAGAAGGCAAGTTTCTGTGTATTTATCTTAAATATCTTAATGCTGCCTGCCCAATCATGAGATCCACAATTTTGGACTTTCCCGTGTTGATCCAAGGGGACCGAATATCAATTGCGTCATCCCAGCGCCTGCTTAGTATCTGGGGCTAAGGAATAAGATCATTTCATAATTTTAGGCCTATTGCTATTTTAGTGTTGAAATGTTTTAAAACACAACAGCAATAATAAGTTTTAGAAGACTGTCCACTGTGTGCACGAAGGGCTAGTTACAACAATGTTGTTCAGTGTCATTTATATTTTCTGTCAAGAACTATTAAGCCACAGCACATAAAAGTAGAAGTTTGTCCAGTAAATAGCAATAGGCTTACCCACTATGGCTGAAGTTATTTTTTGTTACTGAACTATGCTCATTTTTAAAAACTTAACACCATTATTATGGGGTACATTTTAGTTGATGACCCTACACATAGTTATTATGTGTGTGTACAATAATATTCACCTGTTGATTCCAGCCTGTTCTGCTCTTTGCTGGAGAGCATACCCACAACAGCTTCTACTCCACGGCTCATGGTGCTTATCTATCTGGTCAAACAGCAGCGCGGCGCCTGTTAACACCTGACGAACATACGGAAAACTTTTTAGAGTGTCCTGGATCACCTGATCTCAGCTCATGGATACAAGGCATACAATTGGAAGGTTAATTTTCCAACCGGTTTGTAGATAATAATATGCTTTATGTGCCTAGGTAAAATTTATCCCCCATATTCATGGATTTTTTTAGTTATGATAGAATGGGATTACAATGCACTTTTATTTTAAAAATGCTTTATAATGCCATAGTAAATTGATTAAATCTTTAATTAATTGGGGGGTCATAGTATAATGTTTATTGTATTGGCCCAATATACCAATACATGGCAGGCTTTACCAATTTTATTCATAAGAATTTATTGTGGATTTTTGGTTAATCAATGCAGGTACTTTTCCTCTGCTATTACGTTATTATTATGGATTAATTAATAGACAAAATTATATAGATTTAATCAGTTAATCTTATACCTATTATTATTTTATTGCTCTCTTGTAGAGTAAATATGAATTTTAAAAGTATACATTACAAAATCATTATTTATTACAATATTAAACGAATGAATCGAAATGGGCTTTGTGTAGGTACTATACTATTCCTTATTCAATGGTCTAAACAGTTATGTGGATGTGCCAACATTATTTTTCCGTTTGTCAGAGGCTTCTAAAAGAAATAACACAGGGACAAATATACATTATAGGTAGTACAACTAATTATTTTTTGCAGTTGTTACAAGTAAGTAACTACGTTGAATTATTTAGGAATATAAGTTTATGAACCGCGAAATTAAATGTTTCATATTACGATCGCATTTAGTACAATTTAGAAGATCGATTTAAACATTTCAAATTTAACTATTCGATGTTATAAAAGTCGTAGTACGGAACCTTCAATGTGCTACTCCGACTTGCACTTAGCCAGTTCTTATCCGTCGTGAGCGAAAAGCTAGCTAGTTCTTGCTCCAGAGAATACTGTACCTTGTTTATGGCCTTGTTCCTTTGCAAGGTTGGCCAACCTCCATCCTTGTTTCACTTTTATGCAATTACCTATTAACGTGGGGCGCGGAGCATCCAGATATTAGTCTGAAACCGGTTCATAATCCCAAATACTTAGTTACAATGCTACTTAAGCCGGTACGCAGTAGGTAGGTAAGTATTAATAAATAATAATGCAAGACCCAAAAAAAACTGACGCTTAGGTATATGTATCGTCTTTCTTAAATGAGTTCTGGGTCGAACGGTACAACCAACTTTTTGTAGTTTGTAGTAAAACAATCTGCCTCCTAGAGCGCAGTCGGGTAAACAGATTGTGAATGACAATCAAAATAATGCGAATTAATCTGTAGCTTTTCTAAAAAATATTTCCTAGTTGGCTACACATAGCGTAAAATCACAGCATGGAAACCGACCGTAAATAAAATCGAATAATTCGGCCGAATATACGGTTCAGTTTAAAAATCCATGTTCAGCGCATCTCTAGTAGTAAACTAATTCAAAAATAACACCACGTCGCCTATCTATTGATCAATAATTGTATTTTTCCGCTCACCGACCAAAATGCCTTTTATTTTCTTATCTTTTGCACAAAAAATAATTACCTATTATATACTTACGGCCCGGCACCACGCATGGCAGGCTAGGCACGCTGTGCACGGTAACGCGGTGCATTTAACTGCGTCTGTCAGGGTGGGTCCGTCCGTTTATCAGTGCGTGAGCGTACATTTCTATTGCAGCACATGCTGTGCACGAATATTTAGCCATGGCTGTGTAAAGCTATAGCACAGCATGGCCACTGTCAACGTTCGTAGCTCGCCCGTACACAGTAACCGGCGCCTTAAACCTACTTACCTTCTTACCAATCAATGCTCAGATTTACCAAAATAGACTAGGGAACACATTATTGTAGAATACCAACCCTCATTTTCCCCTAATTCTAGAACATGTACATACATAGGTATAATGTTACAAATTGTGTTGTTTTTAGTTAGTAAACCTGGTTTCAATGTTAATTCCGTGAAAAAAAAAAATTCGATCCTGATAGGTACTTCAACATCCAAGGATTAATTTGGACCAGGGTTTACTTGTTATATAGTATGCTTAATTGGCATCACATCGCATCAGTTGCCGAAATGTTTGCAATTAATTATATTTAATGCATTTCCAGATTTATCTTATTGAAATAATTGTAATTAGGTTACATAAACATTAGATTTTTCTAGTCATTGCAATGTTTTTTGTATCGCTTTAATAAATCATTAAATATACTTTTTTTATTATTACTTACCCTTAAATCATTTTATTGAAAGTAAATAATAAAATATACTGTACGGTGATGGTAAGATTCTATTTTGATTTACAGTAATTAGACAAAATAATATTTTTTGATAAGTACATATTATTATTAAAATCTTTATTAAATTAGTAATAAACCATTTATTCAATAATATTATTAGAATGAATAAGTAATAACAAAACAACATTGGATACAGAATCAGAAAACATTAGACTCAAAATATATTAGTGGGTTGTTGGTAGCCCACTATAGTACCTATTATGATAAATATAATTCATGATAAAACATACTGGTTAGACATACTTGGTTACAAATTATAACAAAAAACAGTGGAAAAAAACAATTAATAAATACACAAAGTTAACTGAGATGAAGAAATAATACACACTGACTATATTATTTCTTCTTATAAAATAACCTAGTGTTACTATAAGTACATAAAATAAGATGTACTTATACCTAATATCTGTAATAATTCCATACATGGGAGAAAATTGCCCAATCATGACTATTCTTCTGTGTAAAGACATTCTGAAATAATTTAGTCATTATGACCATACAGACTTACTTCATTACAGGTACAATCAGTTTTTAACTTCTATTTTTTAAATCCTCTCCCAGTTATAAGACTAACTAAAATAATACTTTCAGTAAAACTGGAATGTTGAATCAGTCAATTAACATATAAACAAGAGCAATAAAAGGCTTCTGTGTCATATAATTCGATAATACCATCTGAATATTTGTCAGTCAGAAGGTCTGTTATACTTATAGCACCATGAGACCTACCTATTCAACTTATAATTTACAGGGTATAAAACCAAATCATATTATTTACAAGTCTAAATATACATTATACTCATAGAAATAAAAGTTTTGTTTAAACACAATACAATAGTGTACCTAAAAATACTTATCCTAGCCATACTCAAACATTTTAATAGGTCACATTTCTATGGCAGTGAGTTCATATGTGTTGTATCATAACATATGGACTTGTGCACAAACTATAGTATAATTAAAGCAGAAGTAGAGTTAACCATGAGTAGATTTTTAATCATTAACTGCTAGCTACATACAGATTTGTTTTTGGCAGTCTTTACTGGACTTAGCTGGTTGGGTCACACAAAGCTCAGCAGACCATTGAGTATGGCTAACATAACTACTTAGAATTGATGAATATATTTTACCAAATAAAAAGGAATACTTTTAAATAACAGATCTATATAATCTGTAAACCATGTATTCTAGAGACTACTGGTTTAGAAATAAAATATGGATGGACTAATATACGCCATAGTAATCAATTTTTGTATGTGAAGAATAATATATAACAGAATATTCTTCAAATACAGTAATGTCATGGGTAAATACTTTTGCTGGCAACATTAACGGACCACATGAAGCTCTATTGTTGAATGTTTTGTGGTTGTGATAGAGAGCAACTTTTTATCAACATCATGTGAGACTTCTTGCCACACACATTTCCCAATTAATGGTACTTCTTCAAGAGGTGCTCTAAATGCTACCAGCAATGTGAGACAGCAGCCATCAAGTGATGGATCATGTTCAACATTCAGCAGCCCTATGGGCCTATGTTGACCCACATCAGCTCCGAACATCTCCACCATAAATCTTCTCAAAGTTGAGTGTATACTTTTAGCAGGATTTATTTCACATGTTGGAAAGTGTATAGCTGTTTTTTCACTCAACAGGACATGCAATTTGTTAGTACTTCTTTTCTTTATAACAACAATCAACCTCAATAAATCCTTTGTATGAGGTGTAGGAGCCGGTAGGGTGTCATTGTGCCATGAACCACACAACTTATTTTGTTTGTACAACTGAGCTTTTTCAATAAGATGTAAGATGTCATTTGACCTTAATGAGATTTCTTGCAAATTGGCTATCCACTTTGCTTGTAAAGATTCTTTATCTGCTCTAGCTGGTGTTTTTATTTCACCTCCAACCACTTCTGCAGTCAAAACAAACCTGTACCACATGCCACCCGCCGTCTCTACTACTAACAGCGTGTTAGGTGTGCATTCTAGGCCAGTTTCTTCAAGTACCTCTCTAGTTGCGGCCTGTACTATAGTTTCGCCTTTCTCCATGCGCCCTGCAGGCAAATACCATTTACCAGCACAGCTCTCTTTCGCTTCTTGCATCATCAACACTTCGTTAGATTCATTTATAATCACACAAGCAACGACGTATGTGACGTTGCTGCCAAGTACCGGTTTAAAATTCGATGGGGTCGTTGGTGTTATACCTTGAGATTCAGCAACAGAGTTTTGATCAGCTATGGTAAAATCACATATACTATTTTCCTCTCCATCTAAGCCCAGGCCGTCTAATAATTTAGAAATATCTGCTTGGCGCGACATATTTTAACTAGAACCTTTCCTATAGCGGAATGATTTAGATTTAGATCTGATATAACTAGAACCGTCACAAATAACACTAATATACTTTTTTAAACAACTACAACATTAACTTTGTAAGTAATACATGCAGATCAAGTAATATAACGTTGGAGTGAGTGGTGCCGTGCCGTAATGTTATATTAATTATTTTTCTAAATACGTGCTGCCTGGAGTCCACTGACCTCTATGGTATACATCGCTGGACTAATCATAAGCCCGGTTATCGTGTGCCTATTTGATTTTCGCCATTTTGGCGCTGATAGCGGCAGTGAGGGGGAATGGAACTAATAATAGAGATGGGACAGTGATATGATACATCGATAAAAATGTTTATGCTTAAACCTACCCATGCAGTAAAATGAAAATAATTATGATCCATTCCTTTAACAATGGCTAATGTCCAAAATAGTCGAGTGGTTAATACTAAGATGAAGCAAATAATGATAATGATTAGCCGAATCGCTCATGGGTAGGGTAGGTAATCTTAGGATAAGCCGAAACCGGACTAAAGGATGGTGTGTGTCTAGCTAGATCCTCCTTAAATAAGGATCGTTTTTTAATTAGAAATGAGGTAATGTAATGTGGTTTGGGAAGCAATGGAGTAGGTAAGGTATTAATAGAAAATAAAAATCATCAAAGTAGTACATGAATTATGTTTAATAAAACAGTCATCAGAGAAGTGTTTTGAACAGATGTAATCATATTTTTTCGGACGCCAACTAGGCTTTTCAATGTTTTTGAGCCATAATTCTAGTCTTCTATTCTCAGTCGGAAACCTGTGAATTAGTAAACATTGTTTTAAAATAATATGTATTTGATAATACAAATCTGTCTTCGGCGATTTTTGCGTTCTTGAACGTTCTATCTATTTAAGATATTGATAGAAAAAATATCGATAAATTTTATCGACAAGGAACTTTTACAGCACTATTGAATTTTATTGTTTATAATAAACCGATAATACAAAGACAAATGCGTTGTAATCACGTATAAATAAGATTAGTAACATATTTTTAAGTGCCTATAATATCAATAGAAGTTTTAATTTCTTGAATATTAGCCGTAAATTCACTTACTTGTGGAATGTAACCCCACTTCCCTTCTGGTAAAGAGTTTTGCATAACACGCACTCTTTCATGGTTTACCTATTAACTAACACCACTTATTTATGTATTAACTATATTAATACGACACAACAAACAAGTTTAATCGCGTTAAACCTTCAAAATCACTTTATAAACACGGAGACAATGTAAACAAAACAACGGCCATTTGCATTTTACGTCAGATTTAGTTCCTTTCCCCCTCGCTGGGGGCGCTTCAAATAGGCACAATAGATAGCTGTCATTTTAAAGGATATCATTAGTCTAGCGTACTTGTATCATGGACGTCATGGTTCATTTTACTGCATGGGTAGGTTTAAGCATAAACATTTTTATCGATGTATCATATCACTGTCCCATCATATATATATATATATCATCATATCATATTATTAGTTCCATTCCCCCTCACTGCCGCTATCAGCGCCAAAATGGCGAAAATCAAATAGGCACACGATAACCGGGCTTATGATTAGTCCAGCGATGTATACCATAGAGGTCAGTGGACCTCACCCACAATTTAACGGGTATTTTGCCAATGTTTTGCCAATTGCAATAACACTTTCAATAAATATACAGTATAAATAAAATTATGGATATGACATGAACATATGAAAATGGCGTCCTTCGACGTTCGTCCTTAGAAGTTCCTGATTGCCCTAGAGGTATTATGATCAATAATTATGAGATAATGATCAATAATATGATGGTATATAAATTGATATAATAAACGTTTTGTTTTTGTAGTCGATTGCCAACCTAAAAACAAAGATAAAGAACTAATTGTCACTGTCAATCACGTAAGTGTCAAATTGGTTTTGACTTTTGGCAGGTATTTTTGCAGCTTGCTGGCTGGCTGATTGATTGATCGAGCTTCCAACTTCCCTTTATTAGCGCCGTTCACGTTTATCTTCAAGTGATTCTTCACCATAACTCACCACCATGTCAGCCATGAAGGGAACTATGATGGTGACGATATTTTAACCTATAACAATGTGTATTCATATAGTTTATAATTCTTCAATTATTATTACGTAATATTTGTAGGTGCGTTCCTTGAGCACATCGGCAGCTAATGGTCAGCTTGTTAAGACTCCGGTACAAATTTTTGGTTTGGAAGGAAGATACGCGTCAGCTTTATATTCTGCTGCCTCGAAAAATAAGGCGTTGGATGGGGTTGAGAAAGAACTCTCTCAGTTTCAACAATCCATCAAGACCGATGCTAGGCTTAAAGAGTTCATAATTAATCCAACCATCAAAAGGAGCTTGAAGGCGGATGCTCTGAAACATGTCTCTTCTACTGTGAGTAATTACAATATTGATAACCACACATTATATTAGTCGGGTTTTCTTATTTTTTTACCTTACCTGAAAAGGATACCACTATAAAATAATGGTATCTAGACCTCACCACATTTAACATACAATTTCCAGTTTTTGTTACTTTCCGGCTTCATATAGTATGTATTCTTATTCAAATTTCTCATCCATACATATAGGTAAGAAAGCAGCTAACATTTTTATCTTTTTGTCTGACCCATCACAGGAAGAGTTGTGAATAGAGTAAAAAGTAAGGATTTGGTTGCCCACTTAATAACTCAATAAATTTTAATTTGGTAAGCTTAAATATCTACACAATCTAGGTAACCCTAGTTGAATCGAGTTGATAGTAAATGAACAAAGATAGCAGCTCTCTGCATGCTTGACTGTATAAATTAGGCATGCACAGAGCCCAACATCTTAGTTTTTTGCATAACTGTGTCTTTTTATGGGCAATCACAAGTAGGAAATCAAATCTGAGCTTGCATTTCTAATCAGCAGTTCAGCCCTGTGTTTACACAATTGTTGCATAATAAACTGAATTCTTGTTTTGAGTAAAATCACAAATACTGACCTCTGGGTTGTAAACTGATATTTAAAATACTAATCTAGGTGCATAGATTAATTCAGGTAATATTATTTGTATTAGATAAAGCTATCTGCCACAACAAGCAACTTGTTGGGTCTTCTAGCTGAGAATGGCCGCTTGGCGAAATTGGAGGGTGTTATCAATGCATTCAAAATAATAATGGCTGCCCACCGTGGTGAGGTTACATGTGAAGTGGTTACTGCCAAACCTCTTGATGACGCCCAGAGACAGAACTTGGAAGCTGCACTCAAGGTAATTTATTTTGACACTGATACAGGCCTGGATTGTTTATGGATCAAATAAATTATTTAGTTTTAACTTGTTGTCCTGGTGATCTTTGTACCTTCTCAGAATCAAATCTATGAGAAAATAATTTGTTTTTATTTTTTTTTTGGTGAATTTACCCATGTTTTATTAGTTATTCTGCTATTCAGAGAGAAGACAAATTCAAAAATCTAAGAACATAAAAATCAGCTCACATGTTCTTGAGTTATAAATGGTGTAACTAACTTCATTTTGTTTTATAAATATAGATGATAATTCTAAAGAGCTTGTAACATGTTATAAATTTCCAATTAGATTTTTATTGCTCCATTTTTTTTACCTATTTAGTAGATACTTAGGTAAGAATGAATAAAGTATTGTTATAAGCATGACTAAATCTTATGATGTATTTACTTTAAATTAGTGCACCCACTTTTCAAACTGAATGTTTGGATTTTATTTTGTTTCAGAAATTTGTGAAAGGGAATGAAACTATTAAGCTCACAGCCAAAGTGGATCCTGCCTTGATGGGGGGAATGATTGTCTCAATTGCTGACAAGTATGTTGACATGAGTGTAGCCAGCAAAGTGAAGAAGTACACTGAACTCATCAGTGCTGCTGTTTAACTGTAAAAATAATCATGGTTCTGTACCTCATTAGTGAAGGATAACATTAATATTTAAATCAGTTACACCTTAGAATGATTTGTTTTATTTGATTTAAAACCAAGCATACTGGTTGCCTAGTGGTGAGGTTTATTTATAGTTATTCAATTGTAATGATTACTTAAATATACATTAAACACTAATTCTAAAAATACAAAAGAAAAACACCCAATGCTTGATTTTAGCAGTCTTTGAATACTTGACAGGGATGCAGGGAGCTGCAGTGCAATATCAAAAATAAATTGTTTACATAGGTAGGCATTTTTGTTATTGTTTTAATTATACTTGTTTGAAGGTATAATTATGATATAGGAGGCCCCCCCTCCTATATCATTGGATTGGGGATTAAATTTAATAAACAAAGAATAAAAGCAACAAAAAATTTATTGTGCTTCCTGCACTGCTAAATTAAATATCCTTATAACAAAAATAATACTCTCACAGTAATCATAACACTATGTTATATTTCTCTAGTTAACAAGAATAGGTACTTTATCTGAGATCATTGTCATTATTGAGATCTGTAAGTTCTATTATTAATGAGCAAATTTTTATCCTTCCGTGGGCGCAGCTTCACCTTTGAGTAGCGCATTTTCTGCTTCAAGCTCAGCAATGCGAGCCCTTGCAGCTTCCAACTCATCATCACCACCATCTGTACCCAAATGCTTGCGGACATATTCCAGCGCATCCTCTGGTTTATCTGGTTCTTCATATAAACTAACGAGGACTTTAGTTAGAGCATCCATGACTCCAGCTCGCTCCAAATATCGTCTAAATTCCTCTCTTTTGGAATCGATGGGCTGGAAATAAAAAAAGATGTTTATTATAACAAAAATATTTCTTGTAGCTTTACAATCTAGTAGGTAGATATTGATAGTTGCTGGTTTTGTTTTCTGAAATCAAGGCTTCGGTGGCGCTATTACTTATGTGTAACCTTACCTTGTATGAAGACATACTTGGATATTTCTCAAAAGAAAAAACCTACTTTTCAATGGTGACCAAAATAGTTGTTACTTTCTATATAATCTTTATTTGAAAAATACGATTCTATTATTTTGTCTGACCAACTGACACAGAAAAAATCACTCCCAGAAGACCAGTGTTGCCAGATCTTGGCTTAATAATTATCCTAGATTTACTGAAAAATTATCGTATTTTTATTGCATCTTCAAATCACAATATGATCGTATTTTTCAACTTGAACGACTTGTCCGGGACAAGTCGTTCAGCGAGCCGCAAGCGTTCAAGGGGTACCCTATTCTTGGGAGGATGGCCTAAGATGTACTTACACATTCGACGACTGGCTTAGCAACGTAACATTCCTTTACAAAGGGGTTTCCCATGGGTTTAAAATCAAATAAAAAAAACTCTGTCTATGAAATAGGTGTCTGATCTGATACGAAAAACCTTTTTGAAGGGGTCATTTAAATTTTTGAGTCGCCTTAGCCGAATCTAAACTCACTTCGTGTTATTCTTCTTTCTTTACGAAATGAGAAGCGATGAAATAAGGATATAATAAGTCCATTCAAAAGGTAAGCAAGGTTACCATAAGTCAAATCTGACAGCAGTTAAGTAATTTAAAAATCCAATCAAACCCGTTAATAAGCTTACAGGTTCCAGATCCTGGGTTTACGCATACATGATTTTCGCGTAATTCCCTCATTTTTTAAATTTGGATTCAAATCCACGAAACCCCTTAAGGGGGAAGCTCAGGGTCAGGGCGCGAAATTCAAAATGACAATGGTTTTTATTTTTGATGTATTAAGTTTGCTTTAAAAAGTACCTAATCCGATACAATACCATAAGGTTTGTAAAAACCGCTACTTTTACTAACTTTATGGTGTTGCATCGCTTTAGGTATTTTTTTAAGCAAACTTAATACATTGAGACATCCAATGCAGAATGTTAATATCGCAAAACACTAAATTATATCGTAAAGATGTCCAAATTTTTCGTAAAAAAATAAAAACCATTGACATTTTGAATTTCGCGCCCTGACCCTGAGCTTCCCCCTTAATGAAGGAAAGCTACGTTATTTAGTTTATTTGCCTCAAGTCGTTCGATGGGTAAGTACAATTTTAGGGAACCCTGATGAATAGGAATGCCTTTGTATGATCTTCAGATACAGACATTGTCTAGTTTGGAGCTTACCAATACTTTGTTGTTAGAAATATTACTTGGAAATAAACTATTCTTATGACCTAAGCTCATTAAACGACTTGTCCGGGCCCTGGTTTTTGTGATCGATCAGTTTATTTTTTTATTATTTTCTACTATGTAGAGTTTGGTACTATGTTGAGACGAACTGGATCATTCTAGTCTATGGATTTTTATTCTTTTTTCATCCATTGATTGTGAATGCCGGACTAAAACTAAAGCAGTCATTGCTAATCACGAGGATTCTAACTAAACTTTAATTTCCAAAATACAAAGAAATTATTGAAATAAAATGGCTTTACATGTACCAAAAGCTCCGGGTGTACCCCAAATGATGAAAGAAGGAGCACGGGTAAGTTTGTGAATTTATAACCAACTAAACGTCCTAACCACTGATCACCATCATGTTTATATTTTATGAAATAACTTTTTAAGTTGGGTTTAAACAGTCATGATTTGAGGGTGAAATTAATTTATTTGTTGAAAATATAACAATCTGCCAAATTTATTAAAAAAATAACGATATTGGTATGTTTTACCACTGCATGACTGGGAATGAAAATGGTTTTTAACGAAAATCTCTATAAGTATGCAGATATCATATATACGATTATCTTTGTGTACCATAGCAGCTCAGCACATCTAAAACTAATGTTACCGCAAGTTTCTCGAGCCAACCCATAGGCAACCTAAGTAAGATAGGGACATCCTGTCTTTCCGAAACTATTATGAGCAGTGCTAGAAGAATCTATAACTACGATGATTAAGACTTTACATAAATGGCATAAGACTGGGAGATTTAAGATTTGCAGAAATATACACATTGCTACAAAAAGTATAGAAGTTAGTCTGTCAATGAACATGTCAATGAACAAAAAGTATAGAAGTTAGTCTGTCAATGAACAAACAGAGTGGTAGAAACCAAGTTATTCGATAATAATGAAATGTTAACTCCTTTTGACATAATATTTGCCATGTGGTTGATGCTCCAGCAGTAGCATCAGTGTCATATATACTATATTATTAATCTTCTTATATTTTGTAGATGTTCTCGGGATTGGAAGAAGCTGTGTACCGTAACATAAATGCTTGCAAACAATTCGCACAAAGTGTCCGCTCAGCCTATGGTCCAAATGGGATGAACAAAATGATTATAAACCACATTGATAAGCAATTTGTGACCAGTGATGCTGGTACCATAATCAGAGAGCTTGATATTGAGCACCCTGCTGCTAAACTGATGGTTCTTGCAAGTCAGATGCAAGACGCTGAAGTTGGGGATGGCACAAATTTTGTTATTGTCCTCTCTGGAGCCCTCTTAGAAGCTGCCGATGAACTGCTCAGGCTAGGTGTCACACCAAGTGAAATAGCAGATGGTTATGAAAAGGCACTTGAGAAGTGTGTAGAAATCCTCCCAGACCTTGTCTGCCATGAAATCAAAGATGTTAAAAACATTGATGCAGTAATCCAAGGAATCACACCATCTATTATGTCTAAACAATATGGTTATGAAGATTTCATTGCTGGAATTGTTGCTAAGGCATGTGTTGCTATCCTCCCTGAGAAAACAACATTCAATGTTGACAACATCAGGATTTGCAAGGTATGTTTTTATTATTTCGAAATTATGTTTATGTATGAAAATGTAAGACCGTCCAGCAGTCAGATTAAATGAGTTTATTTGACCAAATTGAATTTGTGCATGTTAGAGTATAAATAAAAGGTTTTAAAACTAATCAACATTCTAGATTCTTGGATCTGGCGTCCTACAGTCGGAGGTAATGTCTGGCATGGTATTCAAGAGAGAAGTTGAAGGTGATGTAGCATCAGCCTCTAAAGCAAAGGTTGTTGTATACTCCTGCCCCGTGGACATCACACAGACTGAGACCAAGGGCACAGTGCTCATAAAATCAGCTGACGAACTGCTGAACTTCAGCAAGGGAGAGGAATCCCTTCTTGAGAAGCAAATCAAAGATATTGCCGACACTGGTGTTAAAGTTGTTGTTGCTGGTGCTAAGTTTGGGGATATGGCATTGCATTTCTTGAACAAATATGGTATCATGGCTGTTCGTCTGAATTCCAAGTTCGATCTGCGTCGTCTCGCCAGGACTGTCAATGCAACTGTAAGTAGAGTAGCAATATTGGTTGCAATAGGTGTTATCTTGCAGATGCACCTGTGTTATGTCTATATAATTTTATCTTGCAGGTTTTGCCAAGGCTAACAACACCTACTGCTGAGGAACTTGGTTATTGTGACGTTATCGGAGTGGAGGAACTAGGCGACACGCGGGTCGTTTATTTCCGCATGGAGAGCACGGAATCGCGCATTTCCACTGTCGTTATCAGAGGCTCTACCGACAACTATATGGACGACATTGAGAGGGCTATTGATGATGGTGTTAACACCTTTAAAGGAATAGCTAAGGATGGAAGGTAATAAATTGGCTTATTGAACCAAATGTTTGATACCAACTAGTATAGTAATCTAACTTGTTGTCTTACCTGAAACACTTTGTCTACTAAATGGGTTTTGACAACTTTTAATACTATTTACCAATTTACATTTATTACTACTGAAACACTTATTTTCCTTTGTTATTTCACAGATTTGTTCCCGGCGCTGGTGCAACAGAAATTGAATTGGCCCAACAGTTGCTGAAATACGCAGACACGCTGCCAGGCCTAGAACAGTATGCAGTGAGGAAGTTTGCCGTCGCCCTCGAGAGCATTCCTCGAGCACTCGCCGAGAACTCTGGAGCCAACGCCACGGAAGTGGTGAACAAAATTTACAAGGCGCATAAGGTATTTTTTTTGTAATCACATGTGGTCCTTTACTGTGCTATAGTCTCCCCCAATCTCTTTTTGCCCATCTCTCTTGATATCCGTCTAAATGTGCGTTGACGTCTTGGCGCCACCGCTTCCTGCGTCTTACCTCTTCCTATTACCGTACACCGCCGATTAATCATACTTCACCCAAATAAATACAGCAATCAGTCGGAAATACTAACTGTTCTTAACATAACCAAAATGGACGAATATGTTTTACTATAATTTGATATTTTTTTTATTACACACATCAACATAAAGGGAGAACCGTCCTTCCGTACAAATGACGTGGCAGTGTGTAGTACAAATGACGTCCAGCTTACATGTGAGTCCTTGTCAGGTAAAATTCTCAGCCACGGCGTGCCTAATATTGGAAAAGCGAGACCGTCGCCGTCTCAACTGACGCTGTAACCCGAGCAATCTTGAGGGCTCATTTACACCTAGCATATTTGAAACACTCGTGCTAAAATAAATAATAATGTTAAACATTATACGATAATATATCAAATGTCGTAAAGAAAAATTCGAAGCCAAATAAACCCTGCCGATTTGCTTAGTAAGAATTTTAGCGTAAACGTTTTGTAAATGATAACAGTGATTTTTACAACTTCGGGGTTTTCAATGTCTCTAGAATTATTGTTATTAGTTTCTAGACTAGGATGATGGAATTTTATTTAATTATTCGATATATTTTTTTCAAACACGAATTTATTACAGGAGGGCAATAAAAACGCAGGATTTGACATAGAATCCGAAAACAACGGAGTCTGTGACGCAAAGGAGAAAAACATATTGGATTTATTTGTTTTGAAACACTGGGGCCTTAAATACGCCGTCGGAGCGGCCACAACAATTTTGAAAGTAGATCAAATCATTATGGCCAAGCGAGCGGGAGGACCTAAACCGAAAGCCGCGGCGGGAAGTGATGACGAATCTTAAGCGCTTACCACCATAACAATAAAATAATTATAATAATTAACTTTCACAAAGTATTTTAGTTCGTTCATCAGGTAAGATAAATGGATGCATTTAATTTTATTAAAACATAAGTATTTTGGTTTATAACATGGTCAATTGTCCAAAAATGTAATAATCTTAATTTACCTTGTCGTTTTATTTTGTATTCTTTCTAGAATCGAAGTTGATAACTGGCTTTTATAACGAAAAATTCGCTAATAAACAGAAACACAAATTTCCTATGTTTTTGTTACCTCTGCCTATCACCGTACACCGCCGAACAATTCCCTTCACCCAAATAAATACAGCAATCAGTCAGAAAGTCAGACCTAATTACAATATAATAATTCCAGCCCTTTTTTTTAATGTCCCACTGCTGGGCACGGGCCTCCCCTCAATGCGAGGAGGGATTAGGCCATAGTCCACCACGCTGGCCCAGTGCGGATTGGCGGACTTCACACATCTTTCGAGGGGTTCTCTCAGACATGCAAGTTTCCTCACGATGTTTACCTTCACCGTTTTAGCAAGTGATAATCATGGTTGAAAATGAGATTCGCACTTGAAAAATCCCAGAGGTGCGAGCCGGGGTTTGAACCTGCAATCCTCGTTACCGAGGCAAGCGTTCTACCAACTTGGCTATGACTGCTTCATACATCACTGCTAATTACAATAATAAGCACTAACCAGTATACCGGTCGAAAAAATCTCAATGTTTAAAAAAATGTTATCCATCACAACCTGTATTACCCAAAGGGGTGAGCAGAGAGTCACTGCATTGCACCCACATTTTTCTGATGATAAAAAAAAATATGATTATATTGTTAAGTAAAGATAATATTTATTTCTTTAAAATAAGTACATCACTGGGAAAAAAGAGGTTTTCAGAAAGTATTTATGCGATTTTTTTTCCATTTCACATCATATTACATAAGTACTAAGAACTGTTTGCTATTTCGTAAGATCAACAATATACCTATGTATGAAATATCCTACGGTTTTCACTGAGGAACATACTTTCACAGTACCCTAACGTATTCTACACAGTTCGTGCTACATCAGTATTAACTATTCATACTCTAGCGATTTATTATCATTAGAATCACAGAATGGTCCCCTAATATTTTGATTACAAGTCTGTAGTTAAATAATACTGGTTGAATTATACATTTATATATATAAAACAAAGTCGTGTTAGTTACACCATTTATACCACAAAAACGGATGGGCCGATTTTTATATTCTTGAATTTTTCGAATTTGTTCGCCCCGAATAGCAGAATAACTATTAAAACACTGGAAACATTCACATTCGATTCTGAGGTGGTACGAACTTTGCCGGGACAGCTAGTACATAATGAATATCAAATGCTTACAAAGATTACTAAAACTATTACATATACTAGAACAATTTAGAAATTGTGTAATATTTTTTCTTTGCGACCAAGGTACTTTATGAAATGGATTGAGACCGCGGTCTGAGTCGCTCCAGAGCCAATTACTTTTCTCTTTTCCATAGCTAAGGAATAGTCACCGATAGAACGTACTAAACATATGAGTGTGACGAAATTTACGGCAATAACACTGTTATTAATTATCAAATAATGAAATTAATATTAAATGTATGATTTGGGGACTTCCTATACACGGTAGAATAAACAGCCGATATAAACCTAAACTATAGCAGTCTCTAAGTACATCTATGAAAATATTACTAGCAGTCTCCTATACAATAATAAAATAAATCTAAGACTCCTAACCATTATTTTGGATTGCATCTCTTACAATATTGAGATCAGTTATCAATTTAATACATTTTTTAATTCGATGTGTGCTCAAAACAACACACGGGAACACGATATTCAATAAGATACATTAAAAAAAATATAATATTATAGACTAATTAAAAAAAAAACTTATAAGCTTTAGATAATAAATTCGAAAATGGAATTAATAACGTGAAATACAGTCTTCCTAATTAAAAAATATATTTTCCCAATATATTGAGATAGAGCTATATAATAAAGCGGTGAAACATTATGTAGTCATCACATTACCACTCTTTTACATTTACTCAGTATACTGGCAATAAGTGAATATTTGGTTGCCTTGCGACACAGTACACGCTTATAAAGTGCGTTATGCGAGGTAAAAGAGGCTGCCCTGGACCAAGATAGGTCTCCAGTCTTCAGCAGCAGAATTTATTCAATTATAAGAAGGAACAGACAAAATATTGTATAGCCAATAACGCAACTTGGTAAGCGTTTAATGTGTCACTACGAATCACTGGTACCATCGCTCGATGCCGTAAAAATAAAATAAGAGTGTAAAAATAATGCGATAAGATTACCCCGCTTCATACTAAAATATTTCTATAACATTGCACACAGAAAAAAAGTTACAATTCTATATAGCTGCACCTAGCGCTCGTAGCTATATACATTTTTAATATATCTAAATCACCATCGAGCGTATCAGCCGACGATGTAAGTACATATGAGAGGAGCTGTTGGGTGTCGTATCAAAGCAGAGTGCGGGGCGGCGGCACGGCCACCACGGCGGCGCCCGCCCGGCCCGTGCTGAGCGGCGCCAGCTTGCGCCAACAGTTCGACTCCGAGTCGTACACTTCCACTACGCACAAGTATTGAACACCGTCGTATCCGCCTAAATATAGTAACAAAAAAAATAGTTTTAAGGAACGTTCGTTATTTGTTCCAATTTTTTGAGTATCACGATTTATACTCGCAGCAATCTGTAATGACACTGATTGGCTCGTCAATTGATTGTTCTCAATTCGATAAGTATAACAAACCTATACAAAAAAAAGAAATGTAAGCTGTCACATTCTTGTTGGCCCCCTAATTCTATTCATATAAATAGAGTACATAAAATATATTATCAAGATATATACAAATAGTCAATTACAACAGTAAACAAAAAGTGGATATAAGAATTTGAAGGAGTGGTGATGTAGCTACCTTTTCAAAATTAAAATTTGGATATCTAAATTTTTTTTTGACAAAGTTATTTTTTTGTATTCTAGAAACAGGCCTGGGTTGTTTTGTGCAAAATAAAATAATATATTATAATAGGAGATTCAGACCACATTGAGTGTGAGGAGCTTTTGAAGTGCATCCACAGATTTTATTCCGTCTTCCCTTGTGCCAATATTCACCCTTCCCCACTGTTGTGTAGTACGTAGTCGTTGTAAACAATAGATACGCACCAACAGCAACTATACGATCGCCGAGTAGACAGGAACCGATCGCGTCCCGTCCGTACGAGAGCCGAGCTAGAAGCACCCACGTGTCCGCCACCGGGTCGTACCGCTCGACGCACGCCAGCCGGCCCCCGACCGTGTTGGCCGGGGCTTCGTGCCCACCCAGAGCGTATAAATAACCACCGGCCGCGCAAACCTGGGGGCGTATTACGAACTCTTACTACCAGTTTCAAGGCAATCCACTTCCCGGCTTAAACCTTGTAATCTGTATCATGTTAAGGACAAAAACAGACTGGAAACAATTGCAGGCCTCCCGTCAATCAATCAATCAGCCGATAGACGTCCACTGCTGGACATAGGCCTCCCCCAACGACTTCCACACATCACGGTCCTCCGCCACTCGCATCCACCGGCTTCCTAGGCCTCCCGTAAGTGAGCCGCACTAGAAACACCGAGTCGAGCATGCGAGCCAACCACCGGCTTATGATGTCACATGCCAGTAAAAAGCACTCGTTAAGGTCTTAAAAAAATATTTGCTGCTACGGCCCATTGCTTGCCATATAAACACGGTGTTTTTCCTGGACTCACACGGCCGCCTAAAATAATACATCTGGTATCAGGTGAGGTGACTCACGCTCACTCCGCCGCGGCGGCGCGTCATGGGCGCGCAGTTGGTCCAGTGGTTGGTGGCGGGATCGTAGCTCTCCACGGAGCGCAGGCAGGCGCCGCCGTCGCGCCCGCCCACCGCGAACAGGCGCCCGCGCAGCGCCGCCACGCCGCACGTGCTGCGCGCGCCCGCCATCGGCGACACTATCGTCCATGTGCGCGAGCACGCGTCCCATCTATACACATATACATGTCGCAGCCGGATTGTACAATCCGCACTTTTACAAAACGCCTCAGTTCTGTAAAACGGCTGGTTAATGTTCAGACGGAGTGTAATACGGCTAGCCATATTGTAATGGAATTTGCGCTTTCCAATGCGGTTGGTTAGCGTGCGCCGTTTTGACGCTTAGCCGAATTGTAATACGCCATTATTATTCACGGGTTGGGACTGCTCAACGGCACGCCTGGGTGAGCGAGGCGGGCTCGGGATTCGGGGCATCACGTCCTAGTTAGTTTAGGTTCGAAGGGAATGACTGGTGCTAGTGAGCGAGCGTAGCTATCGAACCGAGCCTATGGTATTCCCTTCGCGCTAGGTTCCTAGTGACCTTAAACCTAAAAATAGGTTGACCTAGCCATTTCAGTTATATTAACTAGATCGAAACCGTGTCATAACAATAAAAAACTGAACAACTTAATCTATTTACAAAGCGCCTAAATGTTGGCAGCCGTTTTACAGAACTGATGAGTCTTGTAAATATCCTAGCCGTTTTGTACAATAGCGGATTTTACAATCCGGCTCCGACATACACAAATATTTATCTAGGAATCACGAAAAACGCAAATACATTACTCAAATAGTAAATGAAACACTCAAACCTCTATATCATCATAAACTAAAAAAGTTACTAGGGTAACATAAAATACGAGAATATAATTTATACTTTTTGTCCAAGTCTGTCAATTTTCAATAATGAAAAAAATGCAATAAGTTATACATTAAGTATCGTACACCTATAATGTATATGTTAGCTGTAGGTATGTATCCGTACCTTTCAACAGAATTCAAGTAGATCCAGCCATCGTGTCCGCCGACGGCGTAGACTGGCGAATTGGGTCCGTCTCCCAATACAGCAACCCCTAGCCCGTGTCGGTGCGTGTTCATTGGGGCTAGCGTGCTCCAGCTCAGGGAGGTTAGATCGAAACATTCCACCTTAAATTAATATATCCTAATCAACTGATGTTATATCAAATACTAGCTTTTTCGCCTACGTACAGCATCAAATAATAATCTTTATTATTATAAAGTTTGTTAGGTTGTATGTAGAGGGTAATCTCCGGACCTACGGATCCGATTATGTTTTTTTTCACTAATAGGATGTAACATTATCCCTGCTATAAGCTATATTTCATCAAAGTAACGCGGGCGGAGCCGCAGGCAGAAGCTAGTATTTAATCAAGAGAGAATAGTTTAAGAATAAGAATAGTTTAATTCAAAGTATGGTATTTAAAAATACTCAGCAGAACGGTGTTTAATATTCTTTATTTGCTCCAATAAGGCGTCGTCCTAATTGGCAGACGATCGTACGAGTAAGCGACGCGATTAAATAACCAAATATCTTTAGTGTCCTAATCGAATCTCGCAAGTCATCGCGCAAGCACAGGAATCATTTTCATCGCGCGACTAAATCGCATCGTTTACTCGTACGATCGTTAGCCAAATAGGACGACACCTAATACTACTACTATACTTACCGTGTTCAAAGTTTTAAGTCCATCTCTCCCTCCGACCACTATAAGTTTATTTTGCATGACCGCTACACCAAATTGCAATCGTCTTGCACCCATTCTCATAAACGGTGTCCAAGTATTCGTTCGGGGATCATACATTTCCATATTACTGGCACCCTGAGAAACAGTTATTGGTTATTTACGCATCGTTGTTCAGATTCAATTTCGTACGATGAGAATTATATGAGTTAACCACCGGAATCTTACAGTTATTAAAACAATTTTATAGTACATAGTTTTTTTTAAACTGCGATAGTAAATAAACTCACAACTTTGGGAAGTGATTGATATCTTAGTGAGGTGCTTGGTGAGTTATGCACGGTCGAGTTGCGTCCGACAAACTGAAACTTGGAGTTTAAATGGTGGCTTTATACACTTATAAAGCCGCTTGGCAGAAATAAATTAAGTAGACAGCAAAGTCGAAAGACTGCTGCAATCAATTTAAAAACATGGCAGCTTAGATGTTATGTTCGAAGGTATGTTACAAAAAAAAAATGGACTTATTCTGGCAATTTACCATACGACGAATTGGAAAACGCATACGCATGTCAATCAAGCTAACAGGTCAGCTTAACTGACAGGATATCGTGACTTTATATTTTATAGTTTCAACAAAGACTGAATGATCTAAATAATATAGACTACAGGACAGTGATATCAAGCAGTTGATAGGAAAGAGATTGAAATTCCTGTAAACCTTATATCCATCCATGCCTCCAATAGCCAACAGACGTCCTATAGTCGAGGTCCGAGGCCTGGTTCGGTGTGAGAATAAGAGAGATCGCCGATCTGGAAGTAGGTGCCATTTCACGGCCTCCATAATTAATGGTTGGCATTCCGGTACGTTACCACACGCCTGCTCTACTGTGTCGATTAAGTACTGTAAAATATAAATAAAACAATATTCATTAAGAACTTCAAAGTACTTAGACAGGTAAATTTAAAAACAATGACAATTCTTACAAATCATTCAAATTATTTAAGGAACAAAAAAAATCAAAATGATGGAATGATTGGCATTTTATATGGAACCTATAGAAAACTATCCCAATCGTGTTGATTTATGTTCCTAAAATTGAAATCTAGACAAGACTATTTTAAATATTGCCAATGATGTCTAACTCCATTTGCACATAGATATGGATAATTTATCTGTATGTAAAACAAGAAAATATACACTATACCTCAGATGAAAGAAGAGGTAACTTAATCAGCTTAAGTAAAGTTGCCAAATGTTGTTCCCTATTAGCACTGTCATGCTGCACCCATGTCATGAGGCTCTCGAACACATTCTCCTCCGTCACTACATTGAGATCATCTGATTTCAGCAAGCTTGCCAGCTGGTCCGCCTGCAATGCTAGGAACTCTTGGTGTTTCACTATCTGTTCAAAGAAAGCGAAATAAAAATGAATAATTTTGATATTATTTGAGAAAATTAGAAGGTAGACATTAATTAAAAAAAAATAAGGTCTAACAAAAATAAAGTGAAATATGTTAAGTGGTCAAGTTAACATATAAAAATTACTTACATTGTAAAAACTATTTACATAAGATAAATTCCCAGATTATTCCATATGCTCCATTCATTCTTATATAAAGTTTTATAGTAGAAAAACACTAAATACACTTAAACACACATATACAAATAAATGTGCTTGGTATGATCTGTGTTTCTTGGTAAATATGTTACACTTTATTTGTTAGACCTCAATATTATATAATAAAAGCATTCAGAGAAGACAATAAAGTATTATAGGTAATTCAGTCCAACCAGAGATCAAAATTATCTTTAAAAAACAAATGTCGACCAAATAAATAGACATTAGATAAAACCAATAGGGTTGCTTGTCCCATATTTTGCACTGCAGTGCATGTCAGCCTACCCCTTCAGGGATTGCAGGCATAATGGTGTTAAATTTCTAACTATAAAAATCACAAAAATATAGATGTTTTCTTCAGTCAGAAAAAAAATGGATATAAGTAATATACATTTTTTGATTATCTCTTACAACAGTCATAAAAGAATTAACTAAAAACTTTAATAATTTGACATTGGAGTTTAATATTACAAATATACTAAACTCAATAATAGTCAACTAACCAATTGCGTCAATTTGCACAAAATGGAAATCTATCATACTGGAAATAGCCTGCACAATATTGAAACTGGTGTAACTCTCATAAGATGTTTGATCAGCGCAGATGTCAAAAATGTTTTTTGTTAACTGGTCAGGCTTAACATTCATACAACATTGAACATAATGCAAATAAATGTAAACAAAAATAGTATGCACCTGCATGAAGTGCTGGTATGTGTATTTTAAAGCACTTTTATGTAAATCCAAACAAGACTGCTGTTCAGCAAACAAAGCTATCCCCAGACAGTTGCAGGGATCCAACTGCTTCTTTAAGAAAGCGCAACATGCATTTGTAACAGAATGAAGCTGTAACAAGCTTGCTGTCGAAAGGAGCACCTCAACTGTTTCCTCTCTCAGTTCTGCAAATAAAATAAGAATCAATAACATATGATTGAAGACAGTAGTTCATGTGCATTCTCTGTGCATTTACTGAACAGACATCCGGGATCTAGTAAATGTGAATGCTTCAGTGTCACACTACAACATTATTAATCTTATGCCAGTAACTTATAACTGATAATATATTTGTGTGATATAACATTAATTTAATACAATACTAGCCTATGGTGCCGGTGTAGCAATAGTGCACAAGAGCCTGAAGTGCTTGTGGATCCACTCGCTCCAGTGTTATTTCTGGCTGCTGGGACTCTCTCAGTGAGCCAGTGAACATTGCTGCAAAGTACTCACTGCAAGATGCTAACAGAATTTTGTGTGCTGGGATCCTATCATAGATAAACAAACTTTGTCAACTCTGCATTTATTAGAGGACTTCTCCACAATTGGATCAACTGTACAATACCAACAGAGAGGGACAAAGGTACAAGAAAAAAAAAGAGCTGTTGCTATAAGTCTCATTCTATGTTAGGTGGTTGATCCAACCATGTTGAAGGCATCTTAGTAGTAAATAAAAAAATTATCACACTTGATTGTGATCAGCAGTGTGTCTTTTGTTGTGTACATTTATTAAATATTTGTTATAGTATTTGTCCTGTAATTTTGAACATATTTACTTTGGAATTCTTTTGCTATTTAAAAAATGTATTACAACATATACTTCTATCATTACAAAGAATCAGATTAAGTGAAAATAACCAAATTAAAACCTTTGTCTCCAAATATCGCCAAAAGCCTTTTATGGGGGCTGTCTTTTCTCAATGAATAATCTCATTCTCTCTCATAACTACCACGCAGAGAGAGTTTATTTTGGGAATCAAGAAGCTTGAAAATTGTACCTGATACTTCTGAAGTTAGTAGTGCGCCAGATTTTAAAACCTCACGACCTTTATGAACTCAGAACTATGTAAAATAATTATACTTACCTACAACCTCCTACTATAAGAGTCACGTCGCACAATTTCTGGGACTGATAGTAGCCACAGATATTTTTTAGTGCCGTTTCAGAATGTCCTTTATCACAAAATAATTCATCTTGGCTTGAAGCACTAGATAGACTTAGCTGACTCAGTTCGCGAGGCAATCCCTCATCGATAGAATTGTTTGATATGTTGTCCTTTGAAGCTTCTGATTTTTGAGAATCACAAGTCGACATGTTTATTTATTAACTGTAATGTAACAAAAGCCTTTATTCAATTTTTTTATTGTAATCGTATATTTCACTCACAACAAAGCGACAAACAAAACAAACAAAGGCAATCTCTCGCGCGAGCAGTGTTACCAGATGAAAATTTTAAACTACCTCGTCTGCAGACTAAAATTACCGTGTTTTAAGTATAATTACCTTAATTTTATTTTAAAATTACAGTGAATATTACGGTGTCGATTTAAAAAAAAAGAACATTTATAGAATTAATTTATTTAAAATTTCTTTATTTAAAAACTATTCTTCCAAAAGTTCTACTTCTTGGTCATAAATCGACGAAGTCATTTTTTTAACCATATCTTTTGATGGTATAAAATCAACACAGTTTCCATTTCGGCGAATGGATCGTTGAGTCTTTATGGTCTTCGTAATCAGTCTATCAGACAGCCAGTGTTGCTAATTAAGTATTACTCATAAAAAACATACGTTTTTGAGTACGAATTTGAGTATTATTTACACGGTAATTAATATTTAAAAATACCGTAGAAAAGAACACGGTAATAGCTCATTACCGTAGACCGTGTTTTGCTCAAAATTACCGTGCATCTACGGTAACTACCGTGTATCTGGTAACGCTGCGCGCGAGCCACAGAGAAGTAATCACTAGCCACAGAGAAAGTAATCACAGGTAACCACAGACATTGGTGATGTACTCTTTGGCCGGAAGCGACATTTTGTGATAAGAGAGCGAAGAGATAACTATTTTTTGTTGTTATTGGATTTAAAAAAGTGCAAGTTTGTCAGACTTTTTGAGGTCCGTGCTGACTGATAAACTTGTACACACATTGTGGAACAGACACTACAGGGCAATTCCATCATAATTAATTTACTATAATTTTCGTTGAGTTTACTAAACAGGCCTATGGTATTAACAAAGTAGTCCAATTAAAAAGATGAACCAAATTCTCTATACTATAACTCGTCCCACCAACGTCATGTTTCATGTTATAAAAAGGGACAGCAATAGTTGCTCACTCATGTCTTAAAGCCTTGCGAGCCGCCAGCCGCGGGATTAGGGAGTCGAAAGTACTCTATATAAAAATAGACATATAGACGAAGTGGATTCATCGTAACAGTGATACTGGGAGACTTTTTGGCGGGAAACTGAAAAGTCATGGCGTCAGTTATGTTTTAATTTCTAAAACTAGTGTTCCTGCGAGTTATAGTGAGTGATATAAGTGGAATATTAACCATTATGGGTTCGGTAAAGTGCACAAGTGTAGGTAATTGAAACAGAGTGACGAAACATGGCTTTTCAGTTTCTCAAAAAAAATCCATGAAAAATCTTTCGGTAAAGTATCCATCACTTTATTGATTGAGGGATGGGGGGGTATTTTACTTGGTCCTAGCCTTTGGGCCTGTGCATATGCTCAAAAACAGAAATAATTTATATTACTTGACACTGGCAAAATACCTAAGGTGATGCCAAATTAAAAAAAAAAATACAGTGATGCTATATATTCGCTTTTTGGCGGGAAGTTGAACCGTGAAGTTGTCCATTTTGTTTTATTTTCCACAAAAACGTGTTTCTTTTATAAATAATGTGTAATATTAGTGGGATCTTAACCAGTGTGTGTTCATAAACGTGCTCGAGTGAAGGAAATTGAAATAAAATAGTATAACTTGACTTTTGAAGTTCTCTCTAGATGTCCGGTAAATTATCAGTAAACTATCCACAGCTTTACTGATAAAGGTAGGGGATTCATTTTATCATCATCATCAACATTATCAATATCATCAGGGGTACATATAATCATCAAGAATGACTCGCCCCTGACAAATATGGCACTATTTTGTGGGTGATTGCCAACAATGATCGCCTGGGACTGATCGCTCAAATATCAATATTTATAATGTTAAAGTGTAGCGTGTGTGCGCCTCGCATGGCAACACACTGGAGCTTACTTTTTATTTATTTTTTTGTAAAAATAATGGATAAAAAAAAAGACAAGCCCGCTGAGTTTCTTGCCGGATCTTCTCAGTTGAGGTCGCGTTCCGATCCGGTTGTAGAGTTAAGGAAAAAATGTAATGACAATTTGTAAGTGCCCCCGTAGGCCTATACGAAATAAATGATTTGACTTTGACTTTGACTTTGAATGGCGGACGTCTAAAACCTCATTCCTCCCGTGACCATGGTTTCTGTATAGCATCTCAAACACAGATATATTAGAGATCTCAAACGTCGGGAACGTTAAAGCATAAAATAAGCACGATAAAATCCTTAAAATTAGTTTTATTTCAGTGTAGTATTCGCATAAATATAAGAAATCAATAATTTCACTTTCATGGAAAAATGACTTATGGCACCTTACCCCTGAGGGAATTCTTTTTTAAGAAAACGCTTTCTGATTTCAGTAAGTAAAACACTTATATTATCTGGCTGAGGCATTTATTTAACATTTATTTTTGTTTTTCAATTTTTTTTATCTTAATACAACATACATAGTAATTAACAATACATAATAAATAGTCCAAAAGTATATTACGCTTACAAAATAGCGTAGTCGTTATAAGATTATCGCCATTTGAGTTGCTTACATGTCCTGCGAGATGTCAAGGCAACTCCATGACACGTTGAAAAAGTGGGAATATTCTCAGAGAGAATGTTAGTGGGAAGATAATATTTTTGATCAAGTTTTTTTGTGGATTAACTGTGACACCGACGCGGACCTCCCGCGTTAATGCGCCACAATTAATTAGCCCGTACCGGCTAGCTGTGGCGGCGCATTACCATCCGACAGTCGTATCAAGCGCATGATTACTGATTGCCTAATGTGTTGTGTGGGTACTACGTATTCTCCCGGAGGTTATTCCGATTTTCATACAAGCTATGCATTGAGGACGCTGGACGAGCTGAGCATGAGCTGAACGTGAGTCGAGCGATCACCAACGTTCTCTGCCAGTCGGCTGCGGCGGGCGGCGTCTGGTACATCATTCTGCCTGGTAACTACATTTTATTGTGACTCTAACTCTTGTTTATGAGTTCCAACGATTCAGTTTAGAAGTAGGTTGGTTACACGCGTGTTTCTTTTGGTAAGCACAACACTATGAGAAAATATACATGTAAATCTCTATCTCAGTAGGTAGGTAGATAATCAATCAAATATGTATCTACAAAAATAGTTGCATTTTAAATTATTCCTCAAGAAAACCGGCTTATGAAGTTATGCATTCGTTACACTCCGTATAAAAATGGCTAGGTGTTAAGTTGACACAGCAAAATTTCTATTAAAATTAAATCTATAATTGACCAAATCAACATAACTTTGTGTAACAATTATCCACTACAAGTGTGACATCTAAAAATATTGATTTTCCTCAGTAAATATCGCCGATGTAGGTACTTAGTTATGAGATATAGATATTACAATAATATCTAATTTGAACTGAGTTCGGAAGATTTAATGAGCATCTTTTTAATTGTTCAAACGGTTCAGTCGTACGGTACTGCGAATCGTATAAAAGTATCTAGAAATGTTTTATAAATGTTAGTTAATTATACAGATAGGCGTTTTGTTACATTTATTCGTCAAATCGTGCTCAGAGTATGTGCTTACATATATTGGAACAATTACTAGATATAGTTGATAAATATAATAAATAGGTGATTAGGGGTGCGTCGGAGTAGTGGCGAGGACTCACGTTAGGAGCGGTCGCTGTGACCTAGCTACAAGCGGGCGAGTCGCGCGCGCGCTCGACGACGCTGTACAGACAGACAGTGGGCGATCGACTGGGCGACTATTAGCATCTTCATTACCCTACGTACACATACAGGTATAGACACAAAAATTGACCAAAATTGATAAATGTTACTAAAACAATAGTCACAAACTGGAGTCGTACCGAAACTAAGTCTAGGATTTTGTGTTAAGAAATTAATTATAATGGATTTTGTATAAAATAACTTATAAATATATTATGAGTGTAGAAACTAACTATACACAGTAGTGTAGTTAGGCACCTAACAAGATCTGTCCGTATTTTATACAGACCAATCTGGTTGGTACGATATCTCTGCCGAAGTATCATATGCACGTGGGTAGTTTAATTAAATTAATATTAATCAGAATGATAGGGAAGTTACAAAGTCTATTCTCGAGATCATGATTTGCGTCTTAACCTAGATAAGTATTTAAAATATCACAATAAATTGCTGTGCATATACGAAACAGGCAAAATTTGAGTGCAATTACAATATTTTTTAAGTTAATTAATTTCTGTTACATTTAATCATGTAAGTACCTAAATAAGTGAATCAACATAACATTGACTTTAATGAAATAACATAACAATTAATATAACATTCAAGCGTTCGTCGAATAATCTTGGGGTAAACGATGCTAGGTACCTATTTGATAATAAATAAATACAATGCCTATGCTGTTCGGTGTGTAACGTTTAAGTCAGTAAACGTAGTAAAATAAAATCATTAAATTCATTGGCATATTCGTCTTTTGTAGTTGGAGGTAAACACATAAAAATACACTTAGATACTTGTATTCCGTTTTTTTCTACTTGTAAGCAGGCAGGTATATAAGGGATCAGGACCTATTCCTTTTAGGAATCATGTCCGCCTTGCGCTCCGGCATGGCAGCGTTAAATTAAGACCAGAGTCCAGTACATGTTTACAAGGACCTATCCTGCTTTTCTACTTCCATAATATCACTAGATAGATATATGTCACACATCGAAGGTAATGTGTTATTTGTTTTGGTTTTGGTCTAGTTACTACGTCGGTTACCTAGTCTTTAAAAAAAGATTAATATATTTCCTAGCTTCGTAATATTGTAAACCGAATAAGATTTAGTTGAAAGTTCGGTAGATTTCGGTAACATCTTTGAATAAAATATCTATACCGATATAATATATTTTTTTGTCTTTATAATAGATACAAAGGAATAACAAAATTGTTGGTCTGATGAAATAGACAATTAACGATTGCATTTATCGTCTGCTCTGCCAACCGCGATGATACGATCGTGGAAGGTCAACTGTCAAATTATTCTGAAATTACGATACGATTATGATGAAAGATACGTCATAAATGAGACTGTCATCAAAGCAAGGACAATAATAAATAATATAAGTATACCGCCTGATGAACAGATCAACTGTACGGTCCCATATTAAGCAACACTTGTAGCTATTATACATATGAGTACCGTACAATGGATTATGATACCTATCCCAGTATATAATGGCGTATATTAAACATCCATAAATTGGGTGCATCACACATTTGTGGTCACATAAATATTTTTTACATATATATTAAAATGATTAGAAATATTTTAATGATCCTGCCCATGTGTACTTGGGTCTATATATTTATAAATACCGCAGAGTTTGCTGGCTCAAGAACGTGTGTTCTAACAAACTATAGCGGTATTTATTCATCTTAATTCGGGTTGATTTTATTTCAGAAATAACTTTGAATAAACTAGGTACCAACCAAAAGAAAAAAAAAAGCGCCTCGATGTGCCTCCAGAGTCTCATAGATGTCTTATCTTATATTGAGATAAAGTTCACATCCTATTTAACAATAATTACTTACGTCCATACCTATTTATAATTGAGTTTTAGTTTATTTATTTACTTAATTACGACTAAGTAAAGTGCTTAAAAACGTAATGTAGGAAAAAATATTTTATTTTAATAATAATATTCTAACATTTAATCTGATTATCTAATAACTACATACCTACACAATAATATGGGTGCCAGAAATAAGACATCAACTGTTATGTTTATGTTTCATTTAGTGCAGCATTGACTATATAAGTACTACATTCTACTAAATTACATAGACCGAATCCCTATTCTACTGTCTTAGCTACTTAGATACCTATCTATAACATTATGACAAGTCTAAGAATAATGTTTGATAGGTATTGTTCTCATCTAAATATATCTACGCTGAAGTTGTAATTTTAATACTTACTAAAAACATAGGTACTTACCTATATTGTAAATAACTCAAGAATAGATCTCCTGCGCTGTGGTGCATAGTCGTCCTATATATCTATATAATTTCACATATTATGGATGTGAACAGTATCGCTGTGTCATCATACCGCCGTATGCAATAAGTAAATAATTATTTATTACTTCTATGACACACATCGTTTTATTATATCTTTCTGTAGTTTTTACGATTTGGGAAAGAAATAGAAAATTGGAAAAGAATTCTTGGATCGATATTAACGAAGTGCGTGGGTTAAATATCATATCGAAATATATCAGATCTGTACATATAATTTCAGTAAGATATAGGTATACTAGTTATATCTCCAACTACTTAAACAAGATTATGCCAGTAAATTTGAAAGTTTTTAGTTTAGTTATCTCCGAATTAAATAACAAAAAAATCGTACGTGTCTGTTGTAATAGGTACTCTATACATTATAAAAATAAACAAATTCAAAATTATTATTATAAACATATTTACAGCATGGCAAACAATAGGTAGGAACCATAATCTATGACTAGAAAGCGCCGAGGGTCTGTAGGACATCTTCGGCAAATGACTATAACAATAAATTCAGTCAAATCTAACTTTATACTAATCGTATGATGTAAACTCATAATTTAATAACTGTCAAAACATAATCTGAACACATTTAATTTAATGATGGATTACTTGATATATAATATTATTATATTCGCTGCCTATAGTTGAGAATAATTCATTTAAAATATAAATACTCTCACATCTTAATAAATATATTTTGAAATAAAAATAATAATTTTAGTTACATTATTATCGACTTACGGGAAATAACGAATCGTTTACCGAACGGCGCCGCTTACAGAGTATACGCTTACACGCGATTCTATGTAAGCAAAGGCCGCTTGCACACTATAGGCCGAGTAATTTTAAACTAATACAAAATAATTTTTAGGTATCTACCTATATACAACATATCTTTAGATTTCTCTTATTAACTTTACAACCCTCATTATAATAAGGAATATCGTAACTAATATAGAGTAAATACATATAGTGAATAAATATTTAACAAATAGACAAACATTTAGGTACGCTTCGTGAAATGAAGAACTATTCTATAATATTAATGTATATATCCTACTGTCTAACAATGTCGACTACCAGTCTCACATTTTAGTTTAATAAGTGCTAGAAGGTACGACACACTTGGAAAATAAATCAGCTGCGAAGAAGTTGTATTAGGACGAAACCAGGTCGTATCACTCCATTCCCTCGCTGGTTTGTTCGCAGTCGGGACCCTACACTACACTTTAAGTGGTCATGTTTTGGCATAGACTGCACCACTACTTGATATGTTTCATTACGTTCAACGCATGTACGAGTCATGTCTGGTTGCGCCCGAATGTATTCTTAGAGTTCGCAGCTTTCACTGATCGCATATAAGCACGGAGCCAATCGATCGAGTATGGAGTCCGTGTAGCACTGGCGGGGTACCTGTGGGAGCTCTAGAGTCGGGTTGCGGGAGGTTGCCGCTCCTAGCGGCCGCGCGCCCACCGCAGCAGCGCGTCGGCCAGAACGTCCAAGTGGGCCTTCGTCTGTAAGCAAGCAAAATACGCATTTCTTATGTAGGGTCAGACAGAGATGCCAAAATATCATATGATAGTAGTTAAGAGTCCAAAATAGACAGAGACGGTTCCACGTTTTCCGTTCCGCCTTCTTTGCATAGTATAGGAAGTTTTACGCCTTCTGTTTGTGCGGGCGCTTTGCAGAACGCAGAACGCTCATAAACAAAGCAGAACGCTATCGCGTGTGCTTGAGCTCTAAATAATTGCAGTCAACTAGTTCGTTTTGTATTGACCCACACGGAAGCGGATTTAAACAGGAAACGGTACCGTGTAATTGTAAATGTTATCTTTCATTACCGTTTTATAGAACATGCAGGCCTGCCGGTCCTCATCCTCGCCGCTGGGGCAGTCGATGAAGCCGTCGCACAACACGTGGTCGTCAATGCAGCGGTAGCGGCCTTGCCGGTCGGGTGTGGGGCACGCGAACCGCTCCATACCGTCCGCGGCCGGTGGACATTCTGCGAAACAGCCATAATAATTATTGTGGGCTACTCTCTCTCTATCAAACTCATGTGTCGGCTCTCTTTATCAAACTCATGTGTCTAAATATAACAAAAATATTTTTATTTTAAGGCTTTGATTAATTGAAACTCTGTAGTTGACCCGTAGAAACATCTGGCAATCCATCCATGGTGTATTTTATCGTACAAAGTTATCGAGGGCGTTTCCTTGTAACTTAATACTTATTATTCCATTAACATTCATGTATACGTACATATAAGTAGGTACGAATAGTTTTCCTTCAGGGATAACCCGTTTACAGGCGTGCGTGTTTATTCATTTTATATTTATTAATTAAATTCAGCGTACGGCGTTCGTTAAAGCATTTTCTGAACATGTGAAAATATGTCACATGAAATGCTTATACTTAAGCACAAACTATTTATGCAAAAAATAGCTAAGTTGGTTTTTAGATTTCTTGTGCGAATATCATTTTAAACCATGATATATCATCGCTAAGCGATAAAGAAATACATCATGAGGAAATCTGCATATATGAGAGAATGCCTCGAAAGACGTGTAGAGTCCGCCGGCGTGTTTGACTATGGCCTAATCCCCTTCGCATTGAAGGGAGGCCTGTGCCCAACAGTGGAACGTTAAAAGAGCTGTTAATATGAACGTGATTTAGTAATAATATGTCTATTATTACTTCATCTGAGTACTATACTACTTTACTAGTTAGTTATTTTTGTCTATCACAAGAAATAGCACTAGAAAGTGCGTTGTAATATGATTGCCAATATGCCATTATTGTCATTATCGGCTATTAATTATTTTTAGTAGTAATAAAGTTACGTATATCTTTAGTCTTAATCAATGTTTTCAGAAAATATTTAGGAATGCACGAATTCACTTTTTGCATGAATTGATCGCGTTCCGTCTGAGCACCGATGTTTATACAATACCTTTGCTTTGTTGTAATATTGCCGTTTTGTGATATTACAGACCGAAATTGGTAACGGTTTTAACCTGTATAGTCGTTAGTAATTTTTTGTTTATATTTCGTTGGTACAATCGCGTGAAGTTGAATGAACTGTGACCTCTACTGTCACTTTTGACTTCTGGCGCCTTGTTCATTTTAGGAGTAGCAACCCGTGGTCCTCATAACGGTTAATAATCTGTGTTCGTGACCTAAGTTATTTCTGCGGCGACAATGCGTAACCTACTCATGTTAGCGTCAATCATTAGGGGTGTGTGTACCTAGTCTAAAAATATCAAGTGCATTGTCGACGTGGGACTAAAACTTTTTGAAAACTGAGTACGTCATAAAGGTAAATACCTGCTTAGATTAATTATCTAAACGAATTTGCTATGCAAACCAAATAGGTACCTAAGTAGCCGTATATTGAATTGGGCCAACCAATGTAATCGAATGTTGAATAGTCAATTTGGGGTTAGGACAGTTTCCGTCGTATTTTTTTTGTGTGCTAAATGGATTTTTACTTTTAGGTACCTTATTTAAGAATAAATAAGCTAACTTATAAGTTAGCTTATTTATTCATGTAATCGTGCGCGATTAATTGTAGAACACATAGTTACCTACTACCCAGAGGTATTTATACTGTAAAATGTACCTTTTACCTATCTTAAAGGTTTAAAGAAAAACTTTTGTTGTTTGTTTGACACCGACAATTTGAGGTATATGTCTTTCAAATAAAAAATAATCGTAGAGAAGATATTTTTTTTAAGAAATCAAGATAAAACAAAAACTTGATGAAATTAAAATGGGACCTCCTCTTTGAACCCCTTACCCTATTCAATATAAAGACTCATCCAAATCGGATCATCTAAAAAGTTATGCGTGGACAACCAAAACAAACCAAAATATACACGTCAAATTGATAAGCTCCTCGGTTTTTTCGTTGGTTAAAAACAAAACAATCAGTAGGATCAAGAAAGTTACTTTTTAAGGTTTCATTCTATACCGTCGTTAATGGCACAACAAATTATAAAAAAATCTTTCTCGGCTCACTCGGGGTTTGTAGGTTTCGGCCGGCTACGGGTATTCTGATGCGATGCCGCGGTTAAGCGAGTACTGCTTACACAGAGGGCAAGCGACTCTATCGCGAGCGTCTATTTTTAGCCACGCCGGGGAAAGTGAGGCCCGCGGTGGCTCGATTGCGCGCGCCCTCTATTCTATAGGTACACCTCTATCGCTCTATCTATTCACTTTGTGGGATGCCGCGACGACTTGTGCATTCGTAAGGCGCTATCGGCAACGTTTAGGTGAACTCAATTCGTAATGTTAGCATTCTATTGTTTAATACAATATTATTTTGTTACAAACCCATTGATTAGTATTGATCGACTATATCAAGTAGTATTTATCGTTATTATAATTTTGATTGCCTTTATTATTTGTGTAGGTAAAATTATTATCTAAACTAATATTATAAATGTGAAAGTTTGGATGGATGGATAGATGGATGGATGTTTGTTACTCTTTCACGCCCGAACGGCTGAACGGATCTGGATGAAATTTGGCACAGAGATAGATTATAGTCTGGAATAGCACATAGGCTACTTTTTATCCCGGTAAAATGTATGGTTCCCGTGGGATAGATGTTTTAATTTTTCATACTTTTTATCGCGGGTAACACCGCCGGGCGCAGCTAGTATATAATATTATTTACCCCAATATTGTTGTATATAAACGATTTATTTTAAGTTGAATCTATGGTAGTGTCATATTTTTTAAATTCTGTGGCATCTAAGTTGGGTAATTTTATGTTGGTATGTTTATGTATTGTCTTTTTAATTCTAATCTGAAATAGGTAATAAAAAAACTTCAATTCATATAATAGCATTAAGATATATTTTTCGTTGTTATTTTATTGAACGCTCAAATGTATAATCGGCCAGCTAATCACGAATAAGTAGGTCATGTAGATTTTTTTAAAGTTGGTACTATTTTGAAAATTGTCGTTCAAAGGTGTGATTTAACATTTGAACGAGGATTGGCTACTTGGAAATATAATAAAAATCATCGTGTCTCGCCGCCACTCCGCTGTTTTCTTCAAAAATCTCGCAAGCTGACCAATCCGATTCTCTTCGGAGGTCACAATTGTGTTTATTTTATGTTAGTGCACGCATGAGAACATACCAACGAACTTACCAAGAGATTCGATTATAATGATATGATACTAACATTAATAAGTCGTTAGTATATTCAATATGCTACACATCAATATCTAAACAAGGTATATAGGTACCTACTTTATTTAAGTAACAATTCTCATTTATTAAACAAAACAAGGACGTTTTGGTATTAATAAGTTTATACATTAGTTATAATATTAATACATAACCACCAATAATTTGTAGCAAGAATATGGTCGAAGAATGAAGGACGAAGTCTTGACGAAGTTATACAATGTTATTACCAGTATTCTTATGTGGTAGGTATTTGCATTTCGGGACATAAAACATACATGCCTACCTAATGATTTCGTGTCCAAGCCGATCGCCTCGCGAGCTTGGCTCGGCTAACAAAAGATAGCGCTGGGATACACGGCTATTCAACCCAAAACTTTACATACGCAGTATTATTTCTAAGTATGAAATCCGGCCTTTTATAAATGATATCACATTATAAAACATATTTCCTATGTAAAGTGCTTAGCAATGCTTGGGGGCAAATCTTTTAATTTCAACTTAATGTCTGAGAAATCTTGAAAAGTAGTTGATTCATAAAAAACTGTACGTGGGTGTAATATTAAGTAACCGTACTTATGAGTAAGGTCGACATCCAGTATTAAGGGCGATGCGATGGTAGACAAGACGCCCCTATTATGTCCTTTAGCTTCGCTCTTTTTTTCAAATTTTCGTTATGTTTCACACAAAATTTTGCATTTCACGCAAACTAACAATATTGTGAAATTAATAATATTGTTAATGGATGCCAATGAATTGCCTCTCTCGATTGTTCAGTAGTGGCCATGGATAAATTTTGCAACTCTGGCTGGTCACGTTTTTGTGGTGGGCATTGGGGAGACGTATATGGCCAGCATGTTCTTACATGTTATTTTATAACAATACACCAGGCGCAGATACAGGGACGCAATGGATGAAATTGCCCCCCACCCCCCCTGACTCACGACTGATGTACTTTATAGCGACCAATTTCAATTTTTTTTTCAGAATGATAGGTAATGTAAAAATAAAGTCGAATGGACATTTTGTTGGCCTTTATGTATTCATCTTCAGAGCGAGTTATAGCTATTTCCTGACCTATTTTCGTTTTTCCATGTCGTCAGAACGATCGCCTAGGGACCATAAAAACTTGTCTACTGCCTGAGGAATATCCAGGACCGTGAACTAAGGTCTATACAAGTTTTATCGTCATATTCTGGGTAAGCAAATTTAGTCATGGATTTCTAGAATAATATATTAACGCAGACAAAATACGCCTACATAGATCAATATCGTTTTATTGGATTTATACCCTAAATTGAGAAATTGATTTTGTTAAAATATATGGATAATGTAGTACTCGTAGTTGTGCGAATAAATATAATGGTCATGCAGGTATCCTAGATATATACCTACTATAATATGCACATAACCCTAAAGCGTTATTCGTTTTGTATTAATCGTAACCTACCTACCTAACCCTGTACTTAAGGGGTAATTAATTTTTTTCAATTAACCCTTTATACGTACACATGCATGTATATTTTCAGAAATAAATTGTATGTGTGCAAGTATACCTATATGTGAATACACAGTGCAATCATTAACAGATAAAATAACTTCAGCACAAACACACGACATTTATATGTTTAGGCTGCGGTTAAGCCGTCCAAATGGACAACAATTACTTAAAGAACTTATACGTAAATACATCAATGGCGTGGGCGATATTCAGTATTACTCATGATAGCGATCACGGGATGGAGCGTGTGGCAGACACCTCGGCGGCGGATACGTCATCGGTCGTTACCACGACGGTGACTTTCATTCCGAGCTTCGACGACGGGCTAAATGCCCGAATACAATTACTGTGGCCAGGAATCAGGATTAGTATTATCGAGGATTTTTGATATTCCTATCACCCTAAGACCGTAGCATTATTTTATGTGCAAAATGACGTACATTAAGTTGGCCGGTTACGACAAGAGATCATACGACGATCCCCAACCTCTAATCTCAATAATAACAGTCTATATTATTCTCAAATATATGAAGGTACTTTTAAAAGAAAGATAATAATCCACTGGTTTTCTAGCTTTGTACAACTTTATAAAGTATCGACCATTTTTCAGAAAGTATTCTACACAAGTTAGCGCCAGGAATCCTCGATTGCTTGGATATAAGACTTATAGCGGTCGGTCGGGTTTAACTTAAACTTAACCGTAGTGACAGCTTTTATTTTTGTTCAGTTAAGACTACCTTAAACACTTCATAGAATATTAAAAAAATACTTATCTACATCGGTTTTGTTTGTTACAGAAGTCAGCTTTATAAATATATAAGAGATAATAATAATAATAATAACAACCATTCCTGGATGCCAAGATAACATTATAGGGTTTGATGATTGGACTGTTACCTTCTGTTATCTACATAAAGACCGTCGACGAGACTTAAATTTCCGCATTCAAACAGAATATTAATACATAGTTTATCTGCGGATATTGGGAATGAAAACTAAAAGTCTGTGCTTGTCTTCTGTATTTCAGAAATAATATATTTACAGCATTCAGTTCATAGGATTCAATTTCATACATCAGAGCACAAACAAGATATCTTAACGGTAGATAACTTTTTCTTGTTTCTTAGGTTGGCAATCGGCTACGAAATAGTGCAATTTTTGTCAGTGTCGAGTATTTCATAACTTGTGTAGGTACTTTCATCAAATATATAGTTTCTTAAGTATTATTGTGCTATAGATACGAGGCTACGACTCTACCGGTTAAATTTGATTTTTATTGCAAAGCCAATTAAGACAGAATGCACTGGCGGTGTTTTTTTCAGGTCGATACGTGCAAGCGCGAACTCTGTTTCAAGCTACTAAATATTTATAAGGCATCGCGATACGTGCTTCTGTTCTTAAGGAGCTAAGCACCCACTTCATCACTTTATCATTCGCTACACTCAAGTTTAATTCGGTGGATAAGCTTGATTGAAAATAATCGGGATTTTAAAATTATGTTGAATAACAGTTCAAATAGGTTATTTATGTTGTATATTATGTGATACTTGTTGTATTATATTAGAAAAAAATACACCTGATTAAACCTTTATAGTCGCATGTATGAGTAATTATTGTATGGGGAATAAATAAAAGATTTTGGCAAAATTTTCTCAAGAAAAGTAATTTTGAAATTCTGTAGGATAGTATCCGAAACCTGTAAGTATTTGTGATTTTTTCTATGGACTCTCAACGGTCTGTATGTGTTTCGCGTTATGTAAGCAAGTTTTATACGAGGAAGGATACAAATTGTAAGATATATTATTGGCCTAGTGGCGTAGCGCGGTGCAGCGTAGGCAGTACAGTGCTGCGTAGCAGAAACTACGTAGGCAGTCCCGTAAATAAGGGCTACAATAAGCCCCTCTATCTATATATTTCGGATTTCCGATATGCCGTCATATGAGACAGTGTTCGTTGCCATTACTTATGTGCTATCGATCTATGATCCGAAACATGGTTATTCGGCGGAGCAATAGTTTGAATCCGCACGGAAAAAAACTATGGCAAGTAAGAAAACAAGAACTTGGATAGGAAACATGGTTTTGAGAGCAACTTGTCGATGGCTTTTGAAAATTATACAGAAAAAGTTTTTATTTGTCATACACCCACACTCCATTCCGAGAGTCGTTCTTGAATAATTTATACTTGACAATTCATTTTAAAAAGTAATAGAGCCGGGGTATTATTTAAGAGTTCTGTTTTGCTTTTCAAAGCTTAAAGGTTTAGACCGATTTCAATTATGCTTTGCATATATTATATGAATGTCTGAAAAAAAACATCCACTGGAATGTATTAAATAATCTAGTAGTTACATACTCTCTTTTACAATTACTAATAACACAACACATTGCCTATGCATTACAGATAAATTTGAACAAACTATTCTATTATATTGAAATATGGAAGAAATATTGTTACATAGATTAAAATTATTAAAATCAGATTTAAGTCTGAATCATAAATCTAAATGTATAATGAACACAAATCACGTGTTTTCCAAACAAACCACGATATCAGAATAGGCACTTACCTTCCGAGAAGCTTCAATTATTACCTCAGATTGAGATGCTCAAAGGCTAGTCATTTCTAAATGCCCAAAGGTAATAGAAAACCGTATATAAATGACTACTAAGGTATCTACGACTCTACAATCTTGTAGGTATTAGTCATAAATGTTCAATAAAGTCATAAATGGTCTAACGGAGGTGCCAGAGCTGTTGTCTATGGTAAACTAAGATAAACCCGATCAAATCATAATTCCGACCGTAACGTAAACCGAAATTTACTACCTACCTTCACAACAACTGCACCCCACAAATCTTGGACGTACGGCACGATTTGTGCGCTGGCACCAATTAGCCGGCTTACTAGGAAGTACAACGAATTGTGTCCGCCGACCAATAGCATTGCAGCGAAATCTTTTCGGAAACATTATTCAATTTCCATAAGAACCTAATAAAACACACCATTTTCATACGATTCAATAATTTCACTGTTATCTATATATTATTATGTATGTATACAATGAATGCTTTGATTGTTTTCTTTGTTTTTAGTAAAATTCATACCCACTAATTAGTAGAAATCTGGCGTCACGGTACGGATGCTGCTAAGTAAAAAAATTGTTGGCCCTACAAGTATACGCTTTTCTGGAAGTGATTCGGCGATTTTTTTGTATCTTTATACCTTTGGTCTAGGTACCGTTTCAGGAGCCGCCTACTTCATCCTAATAATTAATTAAATTAAAAAAATATTGTGTGATTGACATGTCTTTCTCAATTTGATTTTAGCGTAGGCGTTCCCCAGACAACGCCTTAAAAGCCGATCATCCGATACCACATCTGGTGTATTGTATAAGCAGGTAATGTGAAAAAGAAAATATCCAGATGTGCTATGAATGAATATATAGCGTTGCACTGTCCCTATAAATCTCACAACTTTTTAACGCTATTCCATCCTAAGCTTGGCCTCTTGCTACAACAATTGTTTTTGGTGAGATTTACTTTTCTTTTCTTCTGAAAAATGGTTTTTAATGCCATTGTAAGCCTGTACAAATTTAATCCGTAATGTAATGCGTTACTGTGTTACATGTTCCTTCCTTCTTATTTCTCTGCAAGTAATGTATGATTTCCTATAAGTATTACCTCCATTTGTATATGTTTAAGGGATAAGCTACAAAAACAAATATGTATTCTTTTTTAATAAAAAAGGCACTCTGCTTTTTTATTAAAAAAGAATACATATTTGTTATTGGCACAACAGCAATGGGAGAGTTACACCGACTCAACAATGTTATTAATCTGTATAGAGATACTACTCGTTATATTGAATCATAATGGTATCAAAAAATAACCAAGACTTACTATTGGAATTGGTGGGCGTCGGGCGGAGGTTGTATAGCCATTAATCATACTACGGCACTTTATTGCTTCAATGAGACGCCGATTCAGGACCGCTCAATGTGGCTGAATGGGGAGGGAGACGATGCCACCCGCCCTTTTCCACTCTGTTGTCTGTTACGTATTGTGTTAAGCAGGTCAGCTCAGTTTTGATGGTATTTTTTATGTCCGTTATGACTTTGTTTTGCGTTTAGATAATGTCAAGGAGAAAAAAAAAATATATTAAGAGTAAATTATTGCTTCTATTATAGGTAAATGAAGTTCTCATTACGTCAGCCATCATTTTTTCCTCTAACGAAAGTACTTGTATATGGTTTGTAGGATGCATTACTTCTTTTATAAACGAATTATTCCTGTAATCTCTGGTAGGGTTTGCTGAGTTGCACTGCAGTGCTGGGTGCATTTGCTGATGGTCTTTGTAATAGGTTACGGACCCCAATACCACTATATCGTGCCCATTTGGTTCAGCTCATAGTCCAACACGCAAGACCAATGCGGGTTGGTATAATTCACACGAATTTTAAAAGACGTGCACGTCCCTGAAGATGTTGAAATTATAATTTTATGTAATCAGTTTTTTAAAGTATCCGTGTAAGTGGATGTTAATTAATTTAAAACTAAAGCCGTTATTACAATAACTTTGGGCATGTTTCACCATTTGGTAATAAATAAATAATATTTTTAACTTATGTAACATAATTTGTGCTTGGCATCGGTGAGATAAGTTGTATACTTATAAAGATTATAGTCGTCACCGCAAAGATATTATTATATTTTTGAAATTGATTCAGTATTCACTCAGTATTCAGTATTGGCATCGCAGACATATGGATTAAAAAATAATATATCCAGTCTAGAGCGGAACACGAGTCTGGTTCGAAACAAGGCGAGCGTGGGCCAGCCGCCTGCAGCGCTTCCTACACTTCAACACCTTTACCTTTAAAACGAACACCGTTTTAAAAGGTAATAGTACCAAACATATATCAAAGTTCATGATATAATAACTTACTTCTTACCTTTATATCGTGTATTTATCTAAGTGGGTACGTAATGTGTAACGGTAAAGGTATACCACCTACAAAATGAGATAGCAACAAGAAATTGGTTTTATCGCCTCCTACACGAGGCGGTTGGTAGATACTGAAAGTAAATTCATGTCTTAGGAAATTGAAACATGTGCCTATATAAAAACATATTTATGATCTGTAAGTTCATTTTAGATTTTTGGCTTCTAAAAAATATTTATTATGTGTAAGTTCAATTTAGTTTTTTGGCTTCTAAAAATATTTATGATCTGCAAGTTCATTTTAGATTTTTGGCTTCTAAAAACAAAACATGTGCACTATGCCTACTAATAGCGTAGTTAGATGTCGGATACACCATCGATTGACGAGGGTTCTGGTGCTAAATTATGTAGCTTCGTTACTACCGCCTATAGTTATTTATACCAATATCGATAAACGGTTTGAAGGGTCATGTTAAAAACAGAACGGTCATTCTTATTTTAAACCTATATTGAAATCATAAAGTATAATGTATTCTAAAGTAGTTTTATCAGCAGTTTGGATAAAGGGATACGGCCATGGTTTGGATCATTGAAAAAATTTAGACGTATTCACAAGCAATTGCATTATTTACACAGTTATAACAGTTCTTCTTCTTTCTTTATGAAATGAGATGCGATAACACTTATACAATATATTATTCCTCAGATAAAATAAAATCACTTGAATTCTCTGTGTATCCGCGCTGGGAAAAAAATATTTTGAAATCATAAAGAGTATTCTTATAGATTTCCTATAAAAAAACCAGCTAACAGGAAAATATATACTTTTTGCTGTTTTGTTCCCGCTTTCCCTTATGTAATTATAAGTAAATGCTGTGAGCTCATATTTGGTTTAATTAATTATCGTGCTTACTACATTCACCTTTACCAAATAGGTTTTATTAGCTTGTTACATAAATACATTCTAACAAGCCAAGCCACGCCTGTTTTCGTATTATGTTTAACATGAGTCCCTAGGCAATATTGGCTAAAATACAATTTGGAAAGCACTTTAAGGTCTATAAATCCAAATAATGTTACCATCGAGTATTGTTAAAAGTATCTGATTGGAATGTACGCAATTAAAATCGTCGCCATTTGTCAGACGAAGACAGTTGAATGGTTCTATTTTGAGAGCTTATACGTTAATATTCATACATTATAGGGGTAAAGTGCTTGAGCTGACGGTGCAGTCGGTGGCCGCGAGTTGAAGTTCCATGCCAAGAATTGAAGATGCCAAACAATAGGCTTTATGCGTGCGGCTGCCGCTCAGTGTTATAGTTCCGCCTAGAGCTGCGTGCTACCGCTCCGGAAGTCGTTGGGCCTGCATGTGGACGCGGCCGGCGCATTACATGGGCCGTGTGCATCAATATTTCTCGTCGTGGTTTTATACTAGCCATTTTTTGTTATTATAACTTATAAAAGCCCTATTAACACCATATGGCATGAGTTTTTGATTTTCAGATCTTGCAAAATTCAATTCGATTTTATAGCTCAAATTACAGCGCTAAATGGCAAGGCTCTCCTTGTATTACATTAGGGGTGGATGCGGGGAGGGGCAATGGGTGTCATTGCACCTTGCCTCCCTAACTCATAACTGAAGCATTTTTTGCGATCAATTTCAATTATTTTTCTCGAAAGATAGGTAATATGCCCCCGCCCTTAAACAAAGTTGCGCCCACTTAACTAAATCCTGGATCCGCCCCTGTATTACGTTGAGAAATGTAAGTAATCAAAATAGTACCTCCGGGGAACGGGTGTGATAGTTTTTGAAAATGCATGTAGGTACGGAGCCTGGTGGAGTACAGGAAATTTTGGCTGTCCGTCCGTCGTGGACGGCGGCAAGAAAAATGCTGCCATTGCATTACCAATGACATTCCCTACTCCGCCCGCATCGCAGACATCACCCCGCCATATATAGCGATTTGTGTGGAGTTTAAGTAAGATCAATTTCATATATCATCTAATTGAAATAAAAAACACTTTGTTACGTACGTATAAGATATACCTAGGTATAATTAGTATGGAACTTGTATATGATATTTGTATGAAATAATAAATCAATCAGTTGCAATGTAAATATTCATCTGAAATTACCGAGTCGTCTTCAACTTTTCTTAATAGCAAAGCCGGGACTTGCTATCGCTCTTTCCATTTCAGTTAAATGTAAAATAGACGATCGAGTTGGGAATGCGGGTGGCCGGTACTCGTACGCGTTTTAATCACACAGAGATTGGTATGATGCAATTTAAAAAATGACTTGTATATATTACATACATATAATTATTGCTTAAAACAAAGTGGGTTCACGTCACTATGGATACTGACTTTATAGCAATAGCTGAATTAAAATTACGCTACACTCTACACTTCGCGTCGTAGCGAAAGCGCTACTTCTCGTAGCGTTCGGAGACCGACCACCGGCGCACCGTTCTACCGCAATTTATGCTTGGGCTACGGCTGGCTCAGCGCCAGACGTCCGCCGACACACTCGTTAGCTCCTGTAGCATCTTATAGTTTTGTCATCTTTCACGGACTATTTAATTTACTTGTTTATATTTCGTTGCAACTGGAACCTAGAACCCAGGTTATTTCGCAGTTTACATCTTTAAAAAAAAACAAATATCTATATGCCCATTACGATTAAGATTCCGCTAATATGTGGTTTTGAATGAAAATGTATCTTTCGTGATTCATGCCTTGGTATGTTTCGAAATCAATTTTCGTAGTATGTCGTAGCAATGTTACTACGATATTCCGTAGTAATTACTACGACGAAGATATACACCTTTGAGCACCTGGGCACCTACAAAGATCCCATAATAGTTTTGTAGCAGTTTACTCCTCCTTTTCAATAATTATCTTTCTCCTTTAATTTCTCCTAGTCTGTACCCCCTACTCGTGATCCGTGTGGATCCCCCGTGTTTTAATGATGGTGAAACGACTCAGTTTATAAAATCTGAAAATATCTACTTAGTATGAATAATTAACGTGTAATTAAGTGAGTACAACGAAAATAGTCGTGCAGCGTAAATCTGGCAGACCCTCGTCAGTCACCCTGCTCAGCTTGAGTGCACGGCACTCTGATCCGATATAAAGATAAACGACATTAAAAAAATATCGTTATATCTCACTTTTTTGTGAGTAATTAAACGATTAAGTAAACCTCTAAAACTAGCTACGTTCGACAATAAACGGTACTTCACAAGGCACGGTCGCATATTATTTGTATAAATGTTGGTTCAGCAGTAACGAATCGCCATCATTCATAACTGCGTTTTATAATATTATTTTATGGAAGTACTTTTATTTGAACAACAAAATAATAAATTCCGGGTGTCCTTTCCGCATAAACATTTTTCCGCATAAAATTCAGGATTACGTAATTTTGTTAGGGTGAATAGGTAGTCCAACGCTCCAACTATGCTTCATATCAACCATAGAACAATAAATTTAAATGTTTATATAGTAGATCGACGATCGCAATACTGCTTCCAATTGGTCGAGTATTTGTGCTACGCTATAGCCTTCAAATTACCAAGCTAATTGGCCAGATCACGGTGATTTTAGGCCGTACGGCAGGCCTTAATTGGCGTTTCAGGTGTAATGGACGATCGTCAGATACGTTCGAGCAGCACTTAAAATAAACTTTATAGGTGCGTGAGGTTTCAAATACCTAAAAGGGTACAGAATGAGGTCATTTCCCTTGCGCTGCTATTCTCGTAGAATTTTATTTTTACCTCTCAACTGGGTTACAGATGGTAGGTAAACAAGTACCTACAAATATATTTACGCAGAGTTGGGGCATGACATTGTTTCAATCAGTTCCTACCAGTGTCTCGGCTTAGTTTTAACATCTAACAAGAATTTCAAAAGTGTTGTGTTGGGGCAGAACGCACGGTTTAAAAATAAATCTACATTACGTATTTATACAATTTAGTGAACACTTGACGTAGGAAACATCATTGACGCAGCTTGTGCCTCGTTAAAATAAGGAGAAACATAAGGTAATTTTAAATATCTGCAATATTTGTATCCGTATTAATGTTTATCACTGCTATAAGTATTCTTTAAAACAACAGTTATTTTGTGACATTTAATATAAGATACGTATATGTTATTTTGTTTACATGAGCGCTAGCCTTACAATGTTGGTACAGTTAAGCAAAGTTTAGAACATAAAACTAGTTCCTTATTTTTATGGTTTTACACCTGAATAGCTATAGTTTGGTTTATTTTGATATAGTATTCCAGTAATATCCTTATGATCTATTTGTTTTATTGTAAATTTAGTAACATTTCTCCAATCTATTAACGTTGGTACGTTATATGATATGAAGATGCGTTTACTTGCAATTATTTTAAATAATTGCTTACCTAACTCATCACTTAGATAATAAATTTACAATAATTCTAGGTAAGCGCATCTTCAAATCACTAAGCTTATATGACAAGCTAATAATCACGATTTGTCGCACACATTGTTTCACACAAAAAAACTTGACTGTTTTGATCATAACCGTCCGACTTGCAAAGATTGTATCTTATTTGGTTGATTTTATGCTTGATGTATCTATTGTGGTTCACGAGGGGAAATCGTCTAAAGGTATCCCTTCCACTGTGTGGACGAGGGCTGGGTGAAATCGGATTCTTACCTCCTAAAACCGACCGGTGGCCGCCTGCAGCACGTCGGAATTATGAGTATGGTTAAGATTTGAGTAGTAACCGCAGTTATTAAAACGTGACCACTAATCACATGTCGAAGTTGGATGGGGTCCGGGGGGTGCAGCGAGAGGCGCGGGCGGTGCGAGCACCTGCGCAAGATGCACCCGCCGCGCCAGCCAGTCTGGCGCCAATCACCGATTCCCCCTGCACCCTCGCCGTTCCCGCGCGTCTCCCACACCCATGTTTGTTTTCAACTTTGATTGATAATTTGTTATTGGAGTGCGTAGCTATATAAGGTTTCAAAAACACAATTACGTTTTACACAACTAAGTATCTTCGCCAGTCTATTTTGTTTCTGTTACCGTTTACTTGATTACCATTAACATTGAGTTTGATTGAAATCAATCAGGCTATCGTTACCTTTGGTCTCAAATAAGAAATGAGTAACCCAATTAAATTAAGTATTATGAGTGTACTGTAAATGATTTTTAAAACACTTGCTTGTGTGGCTCTTATTGCACCGATTTTAGGTTCATAATTATGCAGCTTATTATACACGCGTGCGTTTCACTGTATGTTGCCGCACTATTGTTGTAAACATGATTTTTTTATGCTAGCAAAGAGGTTTGATTTCTAAAAAATTGTTTACAGCTTTTGTGATTTAATATAGGTAGTTGGTTAAATATACGGCCGCCAAAAAAAAAATACGGCCTTGTTATCTATGTCTGTGATTCAATAAAAGGGCGCGAAAAAAAACGGCCGCCTTTTTTGTTCTGTGGCTATGTTTCACAATTATGTGTCTAAGTACCTACTTTAATGATAGTGTGTTTATATATATCTGCTCGGGTTGCAATCCCGCCTCGACTGTAATGCCCAACTTAGCTCACTTGTGTCATTATGTATTATAATCAAATACCACAGATTTACTTCTTTACATGGTAGAAGATCCTATCTATATTAAAAAAAAAATATTATTATAAACTTGCACTGCGCACAATCCAATAAAACGAGGTTAACTATTGTATTGACATCGTCTTTTTAAAATATTTCCAGATCTATAAAATTATTATACCTAAATACAAACTGTTACACAAGGGATGATGGCATTGCTAGAACATTTCTATATGAAGGACATCTAAAATTTTATTTTCAGAAAAATATACGGTCACTGTTCAATGCTCAAATTAAATTTAGCATATTTCCAAACATTGCAATGATAAATGCTCAATGTGGCGCAACACAGACCGAATGAGACGCTCTATACACTATTCACACCAGTTACTAATCTACACTAATAACTACACTTTGGTTACTGAGTAATTATGTTTGGGTTGATTAGCTACCCAATATGTGGTCTAATCCGTATTAAGTGACACATACCTACTCGTCTTAGTTTAATTATATTCGAGAATTATTTACCTGAAACAACGACGGCGGGGAGATTACACATGGTAACCCCTGTGACGCACCCGACCAAACTCTGAATACAAGTTGAGAACAGGAGTACCTATCTACTTACCTACTAAAGGTTTATGTGCTGTTTGTTATGGACCATAAATCATGCTGCTCTCACATAAAATAGTGAAATAAAACTGGTAACCGCACATTTCGTAGTTGGTAATAATCATGTTTATCTGTCCATTTCTATATCGCACGCTTAATAATAGACTGACCAATTAGGGTTTAATCCCAAAGTGAGATAAGCACACAGATAGATTTATTCCAACGCTATCTATCTACCAATCTCAGAATTTTTACGATATCTTATTCCTAGACTGAGTAACGAATATGTTGTCCCTTTTACTCATACAAATTTTGACAAAACTTGTACTATGAGAGTGACATAAATCATAATGCGTCTGAGATTGCGACAGTCAACTCGCGGTGCTTTTATATTACCCATTCATGTTTCTGAACTTAAAAAACTTAAAACATAAAAATAATATGTTATTATTTTATCAAGTATATACTTATAACATAAAAGAGAAAGGGTTTTAGTGAAATGTTTAATAAAATACAGACATATAACAAAAAGTGTCATCAATAGTACAGAAATATATCATTGATTTTATTAATAAACAGACGTATCTCAGGGACAACATTTTAAAAGCTATAAATAATAATAAAATTTCTTTAAAATTACATTTTAGTATCAATAATTACTTAATCAAGTATTCATACAATACATCATTTATTATTATTACGCTATTTTCATTGAGATATAAGTAATAAAGTCAGACAAGTTGTAAATGACAAAACGTTTTTGCGATTCCCCAACAAACAGCTTTTTTGAGTTAGGTCAGTCTATTATTAAGGGGGAAGCTCAGGGTCAGGGCGCGAAATTCAAAATGTCAATGGTTTTTGTTTTTTTACGAAAAATTTGGACATCTTTACGATGTAATTTAGTGTTTTGCGATATTAGCATTCTGAAATTGGATGTCTCGATGTATTAAGTTTGCTTAAAAAAGTACATAAAGCGATACAACACCATTAAGTAAGTAAAAGTAGCGGTTTTTACAAACCTTATGGTATTGTATCGGAATCGGATTAGGTACTTTTAGGTTATGGGCCCAGTCCCATAATTAGAATAGGGCAGTATAAACGATTAGATTAGTTTAGCTCTAGATTATTCGCGTATCGGTAAACATGAGTTCGAGTTTTGTCATCAATGTGCCGAAGTTGAAAGGCCGGGATAATTATTCAGATTGGGCTTTTGCGGCGGAAAACTTACTCGTGTTGGAGGGAATGGACAGTTTCATCAAGAAAGAATCGTCTGATGAAAGTGCCGCTAGTGATGCAAAAGCCAAAGCAAAATTGATTTTGACGATTGATCCAGCATTATATGTGCACATCAAGGAGACAAAGTCTACGAAAGAGTTATGGTCGAAATTGAAATCGTTGTTCGACGACTCAGGATTTTCGAGAAGGATCACTTTACTCCGTCATCTTATTTCAATAAGGTTAGAAGGATGTGAGAATATGACGAGCTACGTCTCACAGATAGTGGATACATCTCAAAAGTTAAGTGGTACGGGATTCAACATAAATGACGAATGGGTTGGCTCATTATTGTTAGCCGGTTTGCCAGAGCATTTTTCGCCGATGATCATGGCGATCGAACATTCGGGGATTAGCATTACTGCAGATACAATAAAAACGAAATTGCTCGATATTGAATTTCCCGTCATAAATGAAATCGAATGCTCTGCATTAGCTGTAAAAGGTTGGCAACGCCACAGAACAAAATTTGGTAAAGGTGGCAGCTTCGGAAATAAAGCCGGTAACGGCAGTGGACCATCGACTACAAAAACGTCAAATGTCACTTCAGATAAGGTTATAACTTGTTATAAATGTAAACAAGTGGGACATTATAGGAATCAATGTCCTCAGATTGTTCACAAACCACCGATTATGAAACAGTCTAACGCATTTAGCGTTGTTTTTCTAAGTGGAAAGTTTAATAGAAGTGACTGGTACGTCGATTCGGGCGCAAGTATGCACATGACACCGAATGAGACATGGCTGAAGAAGATGCAGTCAAGTTTATCAGCACATGTTATTATCGCTGATAAGACGGAAGTCCCAGTTTCATGTAGTGGTGATATAGATATTACTACCAGTTTTGATTATGAAGTAACTATTAAAAATGTCCTATGCGTGCCCAGTCTCACAACGAACTTATTGTCTGTTAGTGAATTGATAAGAAATGGAAATAAAGTCACGTTTGATAAGAACAGATGCCATATTAGAAACAAGGAAGGAAAAATAGTTGCAGAAGCAGTATTACATGATGGTGTGTACAAACTGGAAGTTAAGAAACAAGATTGTTTACTGGCAACATCTTCAACAATGGCTGGTGACTTGTGGCACAGACGGCTTGGACATATTAACAGCAGTGACATGAACAAAATGAAAAGTTTGGTGGTTGGTTTGAACTATGATACATATTTTGTAAGTAAGTCTGTATGTGAAGTTTGCTGTGAAGGAAAGCAATCGAGGTTACCCTTTAAGAATGCAGGTACTCGAAGTTCAGATATACTACAGATCATTCACTCAGATATATGTGGACCGATGGAGTGCAACTCTATTGGAGGAGCCAGGTACTTTCTATTATTTATAGATGACTACAGCAGAATGACTTATATATATTTTTTGAAGGCAAAAAGTGAAGCATTACATCATTTTAAAGAATTTAAGTCAGTAGTTGAAAATCAACAGAACAGAAAGATAAAGATATTAAGGACAGACAATGGTTGTGAATACTGCAGTATGGATTTTGAGAACTTTCTTAAAACAGAAGGCATCATTCATCAAAAGACTAACCCCTACACACCTGAACAAAATGGGTTGTGTGAACGGGCCAATCGAACTATAGTCGAAAGAGCGAGATGTCTGTTATTTGAGGCAGATTTGCCAAAGAAGTTCTGGGCAGAAGCTGCAAACACAGCTGTGTACTTAAAAAATAGATCTGTTGTATCCGGCTTAGAGAAGACTCCATATGAAATATGGACTGGGAATAAACCGGATGTTGGACACATTCGCATCTTTGGTAGTCCTGTTATGGTACATATACCGAAAGAGAAAAGACTGAAATGGGACAAGAAGTCGAAAAAGAATATACTAGTTGGTTTTTCTGAAAATATAAAGGGATACAGGATATATGATACAATTAAGAATAAAATAACTACCAGTAAAGATGTAATAATATTTGAAAATCCAAAGGAAACTGAAGAAAAAGTTAATATTTTATTGGATAATGCAGATTCAGTGGGGGAAGTCGTGCAGGTGAAACCATGAGATCAGGTTGCGTGACAGATCCAGTTCCAGTGAATCTGACTATGCTGATGTTGAAGATCCAGAAGATCCAGAAGAGATCTTGGATGAACCAGTACCTGTCAGTTTAAGGGAACAAGAGCAAGTTAATGTTTCGGAGACAAGACAGGAAAGAGTAAAGAGACAGATCAGGAAACCAGCGAGGTATGGATTTTTAATTATAATATATTTGATTTAGATTTAGATTTGATATTTTTAATATAATTGATTAATGGTTGCACCACAGATACTCCAGAGGCTGCAGAGATGACATATGCTGAAGCTGTCACTGGACCGGAGAGCGAGCAGTGGAAGCAGGCCATTGCTTCTGAGCTGAAATCGTTTGATGAGAATAAAGCATGGGAAGTGGTGGATAAGCCAGATCAAGCTACTGTGGTAAAGTGCAAGTGGGTGTTTAAAAAAAAGTTAGACCAGTGTGAAAAAGTGAGATATCGTGCGCGTTTAGTAGCTAAAGGCTACACCCAGAAAGCCGGAATAGACTATAAAGAGACTTTTTCCCCAGTACTTCGTTACTCAACACTAAGACTTATGTTTGCATTAAGTGTCAAATATAACCTAGATATAACTCATCTTGATGTTAACACAGCGTTCTTAAATGGATATTTAAATGAAACTGTGTATATGAACTTACCAGAAAATTTTGTGTGTAATGATAGAGAAAATAAAGTCCTAAAGTTGAATAGGGCAATTTATGGCTTAAAACAATCTGCTCGGGCTTGGTATGAGCGAGTAGATGATTGTTTACAAAATTTAGGTTACAAAAAGTCTTTGTATGAGCCTTGTTTGTTTGTCAAACAGAATGAGAAAGTTAAAACATTTGTAGCTCTATTTGTCGATGATTTTTTTATTTTTTCTGACTGTAAAAATGAAACTGAATGTCTCAAGACTGAGTTAGGTTCAAAATTTAGGTTAAAAGATTTAGGAGAAGTCAGACAATGTTTAGGTATGAGAGTTAGAAAGGAAATTAATACTTTAATTGTAGATCAAGAACAATTTATTGAACATTTGTTAAAAAAAATTAATATGGAGAATTGTAACCCAGTGAGTACACCAATGGAAGTAAATTTAAAGCTTGAGAAGGAAAATATTTGCTCTCCTCGGTATCCTTATCAGCAATTGATAGGAAGTTTGCTTTATTTGTCAATACTTACCCGTCCAGATATATCTTATGCGGTTTGTTACCTCAGCCAATTTAATAACTGTTTCAGTGAAACCCATTGGAAGCATGTAAAACGAATACTAAAGTATTTAAAGAAAACAAAACACTTTTCTTTGAAATATGTTAAAGATGATTTAGATTTAGTAGGGTATGTAGATGCTGATTGGGCATCAGATTGCTTAGACAGAAAATCTTATACTGGATTTATGTTTAAAATGTCCGGCAGTGTAATCTCATTTGAATGTAAGAAACAGACAACAATAGCTTTGTCCAGCACAGAGGCTGAATACATGGCCATTTGTGAGGCAACTAAAGAAGCCACTTACTTAAAAAATTTAATGTTTGAATTAAAATGTAGAAATGAGTTGCCTGTATGTCTTTATAATGATAACCAAAGTGCTCAAAAATTAACAAAAAATTGTGTATTCCATAGGAGAAGTAAGCATATTGATGTGAGATTTCATTTTGTAAGAACAGCTGTTGAGAATAATATTGTAAAAATAGATTATTTGAATACAAATGATATGCCCGCTGACATACTGACAAAGAGTCTATGTTCTCAGAAACACTATAAATTTATTGAACAGTTTGGTATCACGGATTTGTAACTTAATTTGTCTGATTTGCTTATTGTAATGTAATATCATTTTTTTTATATGGTGTTATTTCGTTAAGGGAGTATGTTAAATTTATAACGAAATTACATATTTGGTACAAGTAGCGACATCTACCAGTAAGCTGTCATTCATTATATTGTCTTTAAGGTTATAATAAAAAAGTTTGATATAGTCTGTTACTAAAAAATAAAATGGCTTCCCTAGCGTGCCGCTATTAATAAAACAGTGTTTTAATAATATATAGATTATAGTTTTACTCGCTCACTAAACTACCCACTCTAATTGTTATCAAAATAAATAAAAATTTTACTTGTACACCTTCATGCTACATTTCGGTCGGAAAAAAAATCTGCCACCACATAATGGTAATAATCGTAATTTTAACTAACACATTATGTCGTCATCATCTCAACACAATTTTATGACTTATGGTAATGCCAAATGACAGAACATGAGCTATGAGACCTCTCACAATGACTGTCAAATACTGGTATATATATTTACCTACGTTTTTGGATTATACACATATCGTTCGCCATTTCGACTCTCATGGCATGCTGGTTCATTTCAGTGCAGGATGCATCGAATTACCTCGTAGGTACACGAAGATATTATGCTGTCACAATAAGAAATTTCAAACCTGACGATCTACTTACCCGCCGGGCAGTAGTGCGCAGTAACTTGCAAGGCAAGTGGCACTAATAGTGTTTACAATAGAGACAGAATCGCAGAAGTTTTACCGGCGCGCGACGATTCCTATCAGTTGAGCGCTTATCCAGTCTTATTCAAAGCCATCTTTTAATGTTAAACAACTATTCAAAAAGGTAATATCACTTTGATAGTTGTGAAACCCTTGTTTACGGGACTGTATAAAAGCTGAGCTCTTGCTTTTATGCGTCCAGTGAAATGGCCTACAATTTCAGGGAACGGAAACTGTAATAAAAAATAGGGTTCTCGTCACCTGAAAAGATTATCCATTAACAAAATTGTGTGTGTGAGTGTGTGGCTAAGAAGGTTTTCGATTCCGAAAGGGACAATTAATGTACCCCTAGTTATATAAATTAAAGTGGAAATGGGCAGGGTACTTGATGAGGCGGGAAGACGGCAGATGGGCCAGGGCGATAATAGAGTGCTGGACGAAGAAAGTAGAGAGGGAAGCAGACCAGCAGCAAGATCACGTCAGCAAGGTAACTGGTACATGTTGGAAAAGAGTGGTACAGAACTGGAATGAATGACTTAAAAAAACCAGAGGCCTTTATCCAGCAGTGGATTGACATATCCTGAAGGAAGAAGAAGGAAGGAGTTATTTTTAACGCCAAGTAAATACATTTCACAAATTAATAAAAATTGCGTATTATGTCTTTGAATGTAGTGTGTATCTAGGATATTTATTAAATACTTACTAAAATTATTTATGTACACTAATATGTATATAATTACAAATAAAAATAATAAATATGGACGTTAATAAAGCAGGTGAGTAAAACCCAAAAAGTGATGGATTTATTTGGTAAGCCTTGCTCTAGGATTGCTTAAAGAAAATTGCTTTTTTATCCAAGAATTTTGTTTTTTATTGCTGTAATACTATTATAATATAGATACTTAATAATACCAGCAAATTTAATGTCCCAATGTTGGGCACGTTGCTTCTCATCAATGCGAGGGGAATGAAACCACAGTCCACCACGCTAGCCCAGTGTAGGTTGACTACTTATACATTACTATATCAATAAAAACAAATGTTTAAATGCATAGTTGCAAGTTTCAATGCCGTTATTTCATTTCAAGTTTTATCCGGAGAGCTCGAATTAATATCAGGGCTGCCAATTATGTGCCCAAATTAAATTGTTCGCGGTCACTGTACAATTCATTAGCGAGCTACTTAGTGGTTCTTTATTTCTTCACTTCACCAATTTGTGGTGTCACGATCTACTTGATTTTGGCCCGGTGTCCACCAAAGCGAGGAGGCGTAGAGATGTGCGGAATATACCAATCAGATTATTTGAAAACCGCGCTTGGTACCGAGCGGAGGATTTCAAACAATCTGATTGGTTTATTCCGAACATCTGCTCTCTTCTCCATTTTGGCATTAGAAATATCGATAGGTACAAACGTGAAAAGAGTTCCGAGACATTTACTATTCTGTTTAAATATTACGGTTTTACTTTGGAGGAATCCTTTTATATCTCAAAAGTTGCGGTTCAAAGCTTTTTTTCCTGGCATAATGGAAATATCCGGGTATTAAATAATATGTTCGTTGGCATCCCATGTTGGTACGTCTGTGGCTGGAGGCCGTAACAAGTGGTCGCGTGCGGAGGCGCCGCCGCGGCGCGCGGATTAACCACTCGCTTGTACCTTTTAAATTCCACTTGCAACGGCAATTGTTACCACTTTTGTGGTAACACCTTCCGAGTCTGGATCATTAACTCCTTCCATTTCTTGCTTCCATTGGAACCTACTTGGGATGTAGAGGAATTTAAATGAAATACGATGCGATTTAACTAAGCTTTGTTCCCATATTATTTAATTGGTTGCCGCTAAGAGTACAGCAGACCTAGTAAACACAGTATTAATGGTAACTGTATGTACCTATACTACCTTGTAAGGTAATCTTAAATGAGTGACGAACCTATAAATGATACGTAGTTGAACCTTTGTGTTAATGAACAATGTATGTTAATGCTATAGGTAGGTTTTTTATTATTATTACTAATGCTTTTTGCGACCCACGATTTTGCCCGGTATAACTATCGATTTGCTCTGCTGCGCGACCACCCAGTTGTCAATCAGTGGTCGTGGAAATGAGGTGAAAGAGGAAAGTACTTAGAGCCCGCGGTCTCCCCACCTGCTCCACACGCACTATCACTTATAGTGTAGTGCCCCTCGACGTATTAAATGGATATCCGACTAAGAAGGTTTAATTTGAGTCGATTGCCATTCATTGTAGAATAATAATTACTCATAATCGTTTTTGTTGGTTTTTTATGGATTGAGATTCATTTATTTTTTGCTCGTCGTTTTTTGTTTTTTTTTTCATTATCATCTTAATTTTACCACGGACTGCTAAGAAAGGAGGTTGGAGCACATTATTATAAAATACAAATTTTCTTATATAATATTATGAGTTAGGTACACTATAAAAATACGATTTATATGAAAGTGTACGCACGTACTACAGATACTTTGTATTCCTGCTATGCGAATGGGGTCGCGGGCTGTAATAGGTACATCGATTAATCTTTATGTTTCCGCTTGTTCTCATCTCGATAATGACGAGTACTTTCGGTATCATTCCTACCTTTCAGTTTTGTGAGAGTTTCGAAGCATCCGAACTTTATTGGGTTAATTGGTTAATTGTCGGTTGTAAAAGTCAGTGTCTATCTGAGGGTAAAAGCTGATTGGTTTCATTTCGATGTGCAATGTGCAAATGATATTGGAAAAAATAATGAATTATATTTAAATTACTGCTATTAATATATGTGGGTGCCAAATATTAATCAATAATCTTTTGTTGATAGATAAACTATACTATCTATAAAGTATGTATAAATTCCTTGAGTAGGCTGAAGGCAGACAAAAGGCGCATTGTTGTAGCCGTCAGACCTTTTTAATTACCACGAATACGGTTATACGATAATCAAGAAATAAAGTTACACCTCAAAGAAACGGGCGATCACCGCTAAGTCTTAATCACTGTGGATCATTGAATACCATTCCCTTTATACATCCATCCATGAGCCGAAAGCCTTGCATTATTAGCCACAGGTCTCCCCCCAATGTCTTCACACAGGAATACCTTTAATAACTCCTAATTATCATTTTGATCCTACTAAAGCTAATATATATACCTACAAAGTTTCAAGCCTTTGATTTGCGATAAAATCCTTAAGATTAGTTTTATTTCAATGTGTAGTATTCGCGTAAATATAAGAAATCAATCTTTGATTTCAAGATAAAATCGAACTCAGATTAAGCGACTATTTAAAAAAAAACAAACTTGAGAGGTGTCAAGGGACACCCGGATGGAACGAAGTTCCTTTCGATTAATTAGTGAAGGAATTGTAATAACATTTAATTTTTTTTAAGTTATTTATTATTTATTATGTACAAAAAACCTGTATACACTCAACAAAAATAATCGTCGCGACACCACACTGTTCAATGCGAAATAGAAAGACGAAACGAAAATATCTGGCTTGCTTTCTATAAGAGAGAGAGAGACAGACAGAGAAACATGCGCACGCCGCACGGCTTACAAAAAGTGTCGTTACAACTTTCGTCTTAATTTTTTCCGTCTAGCCCCCTTTCGCAACGCGCGATAAGGAACTTCGTTCCAAAAATACTTAAAAAGCTTTTTTGTTTCCAAAATTATAAAGTCGATTCATTTGCATTAAAATTGCTCGTCCTTGCTATATCCTTTAGCTTTATTTTATTGTTTTATAATAGGTACTATAAGATCGATTCGTATTAGAAGCCAGTTAAGTGTGGATTTGAGTGCCCGGGAGTGGTTGCGACCCTTTCACTCTATTTGTATTAATTTTAAAAGGAACCTTTTTAAATTATTTAATTTGATCTTCGTCCGCGTACCAAAAATTTTAAGATATTGGGTAGTTATTGGGTAGTACACATTTATTCTAGAATATTTTTTTAACCCCTGCCGCCTTTGTTTGTCAATCTGTCTTTTCTGTTTATGTCCAGTAAGCCAAATTGATGACATATCTGCGAGATGGGTTTATGTTTTGTCTGGTGGAAATCGGTTCTGCAGTTTGAATCAGTGGTTTCAAAATAACTTTTACTTTAATTTTAATACAAGCTTTTGCAGTCTCGAATTTGCAGCAGAATCGATGGCTGCCAAGCCATCGATTCTGCTCTATCATTCGAACCCCAATTGTGATAGTTCAATCATTAGTATATCTGTTAAGTCTTACTAGGCTATCTAATATTCATTATAAGAGGTGTGATGAACTTATTTTGAGATATATTATTTTATCAAAAAATCTTCTATGTAGAGGTACCGAGAGACGCACATCTTTTTCAAATTACCCTCTAGATATATTTCGATATTATATCATTTTCGTAAACGAATGCTTACGCAGACAAACATGTCGAATCACCCAATAGGGGTGATCCAATCACCGACATGTCACGTCGGCTAACGTATTTCCGCTAAGAAAATTGGGTTCGTGAGAAACTATTTGAATCTAATTACATATTTCCTAAAGATTTTCGCCATGTGAGGAACTTTCCATTTCCCAATAAACCTCGATTATCAATTGAATAAACAGGCGTCTCCTGAACATGTATTTGCGTAATACGACTAGAATTTCGTTCATCTATAATAAGTAGTCCTACCTTGATGTTTTTTTTTGTTATATTTGACAAAATTTTCGTTTATCTATTATAAGAAGTCCTTAATGTTTTTTTTATATTTAACAAACTTATACTCAGTTTCTGAAAAATGCCACGACTAATATGGGCCGCCTACATTAATATTATTGTAATCTACGTTAATATTTCTCTACTCCAACATAAACTGAGAACTGCCTAAAAGCTATTGCATTGTGACGTCATCATGGGATTGGAGCTTACGTGCCGTGTCGGCACAGTTTGCTGACCACGTTTCCCGGATTGTGATGGAAATCTAAAACGTGACTCAACGTTGCCACTCCGTTACCAAATTTGTTCACGCTTAATCTCTCCGGCTGTCAATAACCACCATCGAGTCTCTCGCCGCCCGCCGCACATTGGTGTTATTGTTATGTCGCTAAAATACGACATAACTGCGACGTATTGTGGATATGAATTTGTATTTCTTTGTTACAATTAATAATGTGAACTTAGATACATTAGCTAGCTTATTGAGGACAGCAAACTATCTTATACGCGGACCCAGAGGTGGAGTTAACACCTTAGCATTTTTACAGCAGTGTTGTATTTTTCACTGTGTGTTGTAGTGTGTATGTATGTTATGGACGCTAGTGGGGGTGCGTGCATGACTGTGTGCGTGTGTGAATGGGCGAAGGTAGCAGACTGCAGGGTGCCGGGGCGAGCGCGGCGTGTGGCGGGGGGTGCGGTATCGACGTGCACGCCGCGCCTGCGCCAAACCACTCACCTGTTGCCGCGAGGCCATGGAAAGATACTCTTTCAAATTAATGTGGACACCTGATACCGAAATATAAATGCAAAGTAAAAGTCAAACCCAGGGAAAGCATCGCTCCTTCGACCAGAAATGTAACAACAAGTATTCTCATTTATTGTTAATATTGGATATATTTTATTTATTTCATCATAATCCAGATAAATGTAGGTATACCATTAGGTTCTGTACAAGACTGTATTATTATAGGTATCTAATAATAATTAAAAGCCTTTTCGTACGAAATATATTAAATATAACGGATTAATAATAAGTATAGGCCTACTACAACAAATGGGTAGATTATTCATTCATGATTCATTACGGTTTTTATTATTATAACTAGCAGTACCCGCAGCTTTGTACGCGTGTGCATTTTAGTGTTCTTAATATCTTCGTAACCTACAACCCTTTTATTTTCCAGTATGAAAAAGTATCGCTAACAAATGTCACAGTTCATGCGAAGACGCGCTAAAATAAGTAAGCGAATGGCAATATATTATTCAGTGTTAATATACCTAATGGAAAGATCTTGTTAGTTGTTTTTAAATGAATATGGATATGAACGAATATGGATCGCCTACGTAATGAACAGAGCCTGGTGTTTCACGGTTCGTCTGAAGTGAGCATTCATCATACTCAAATTGTACTTTATCGAACGATACTTTATGCTGAGCAGTTTTGAGAGGGTCGTCCTGCAAGCGGGATGGACATTGACACTCACCATTCGTTATTACTAGGTAGGCAGCTATATGGATTGATCACAATGCCCTGTTTACACGAGGACAGTACGCAAGTAACAAGTAGCAAGTGCTCTTGTATAAACAGCTCGGCAAGAACGAAGTAACAGTATCCGGGATAGATTTCCATACATTTTCAAGTTGGATACATGTCCATTCGATACTTGTTATTTGCGTAGTGTCCGCGATTGATCCACAATGTGTAAGGAATTGATCGTAAAAATCGTAATGAATAGTTGATGTCATTAATTTAAATACATAAATTATACTGGTTTTATAGAAAACGCGCGAAACGGCGCACGCATAGTCACATCGTGCATAACTTCGAGGCCATACAGGATTGATTGATTTCAGACTCTAAGCTATCGTCGGTGACAAACAACACTGGAACCGGCCGCATGATGCGGAGTCAGGATTTTCTTTTAAAACAACATCTTAATAATGTATGGTAAGGTGGTTTTAAATTTATATTGCAGGGCTAGGGCGGGCCGCCCGTGGCGGTGTGGGCGTTTACAGCTGCTTCGGTGAACGGCGAGGGGACTCTGATACCACTTTATTCAGAGAAAACGTTGAATAAATTTAATTATACTTTTAGTGAGGCATATATATCCCGTAAAATTAATTAATTTAGTTTGTGTAGTGGAGGCGAGCTCGTAACTACGTCCATGTAACACAAATTAATCAAATGTTTTTTTAATGTACTAATTATAGTTATAGGTAGGTATAGGTTGTAGAAATGTTATGAAAAATGTATGTTTTTATCACTTATACCAGATAAAATGTCTAAACTAAATTATAAACATTCAGTCTCATAAGTGCTATAATTGCAGTATCGATCCTTTTTTTGAAACAATCTTAAAATATTCCGTCGCCATTTTTGTCGTATATATTACTAGCTGTCCCGGCGAACTACGTACCGCCTCAGAATCAAATGTATGAGAAAATGAATTTTATTGGTATTCTATGAAATTTTTAAACAAATCTATTCCACGGGAACCATACATTTTACCGGGATAAAAAGTAGCCTATGTGCTATTCCAGACTATAATCTATCTCTGTGCCAAATGTGATCCAGATCCGTTCAGCCGTTCTGGCGTGAAAGAGTAACAAACATCCATTCATCCATCTATCCATCCATCCAAACTTTCACATTTATAATATTAGTATATTAGTATAGTATAGATTGCGCTATAGACTCACTACTTGATATAAGTAGTTTTTCAAAACAATAGTTGATATTATATCGACCTGTTTGAGCGAAATATACTTCGTCGTGTTCTAAAAACAAGCTAACAATGGATCTTGCCTTTGCTCTTAAGAAACTTGTAGCAATTCTCTAAGGTGACCTTTGCTTATAGAGGGCACCTTTGAAGTTTGCTATAACTTTCTTGCATACTTATGCATTTCGACCTCTGTATTTATCGTTTGGTTTGAGCAATGTTGCAAGTAGGGTTTCAATTATATTGATATCCATAGAATTCATGTTTTGATCTGATAACTGTTCGCTTTAGCCATTTCTATACGCTTATACAGTCAAGCTTATACGCTTTTGCACAGTTATGTTAGAATCACAGACGTCAACTTCGTCTATTATGTAAGTGGGGTGTATAAGGCTCAGAGTAAACAAGCTTGTTTCATAAACGCAGTATTTGCGGTTATCACGATGTTTGCACCACAGAAACGTGAATTTATACATTACACGCTTATAAGCTGCTTAAAAAATATTAGTTCAGTAATGTTTAGTTTTTGGAACGAAGTTCCTTATCGCGCGTTACGAAAGGGGGCTAGACGGAAAAAATTCATACGAAAAATTAAGCAGAAAAGTTGTAACGACCAATTGTAAACATTTTTACAAACGAAAGTATAGTTTACTATATAAAACCCAAAAACATAACGATACCTCGTTCAAAAACATGCCAGCGACATCTATCGCTGACAAAAATAAACATAAATAAACGAAAGTATAGTTTACTATATAAAACCCAAAAACATAACGATACCTAGTTCAAAAACATGCCAGTTTGCTATCTTTGTCGTTTGCATTTACATAATGGTCAGTATTTTCGAGACATTGCACAAGTGCATCCGTGGCGCAATTGGCTAGCGCGTTCGGCTGTTAACCGAAATGTTGGTGGTTCGAGCCCACCCGGGGGCGATATATTTTTGTTTCCCAAAATTATTGAGTTTTTGTACATAATAAATAATAAAAAATAACAAAGGAACTTCGTTCCATCCGGGTGTCCCTTGACACCTCTCAAGTTTTTTATTTTTAAGTAGTTCTTTTCATACAAAAATATTATACCAAAACATATTCACATAAACCAAAGATGTATTTATTCCGCTATAGGAATAAGACGAGGTGAACGGATAGTTCTAGATATAGATAATACCTAGGAACTAGGTAATACCTAGAACCGCATTATACCAAAAAACTGCTATTCTGAGCAAGAAGATTTAAAAAGCTACGGAATACCAAAAAAACATTCATTAACCATTTTTAAAAAATATTAAAATTTGACTATACGATAATATATGACATAAATATCTAAGTAACAATAAAATAGTAATATAAGCCCTTCCTTTTTAATGTACTACATTAGGCACGGGCCTCAACTCAATACGCGGCGGGCGGAGAAATAGAAAATAATTGAGTACCTCTCTTTATTGTTGTCTTTATTAAGGTTTCATTAAACCTTTTCGTTGTCAAGTAGCTAAGATGAACATTGACTTATTATTGTACCAATAAAGTCCACATCCCGACAAATAAAAGAACTGATCACCATTTTTTTTTTAGCACGAATCAATCGAAGGCTGTTTTGGTAATCAACATAACATAGGTTGCTTGGGAAAAAGTACCTACATAAAGTAGATTTCACTCGCACAGCGCTTTATCATAGCACATCAAGCTCCGTGTTGTTCTAGAACTGCGGGTTGAATCTCTGACACGTGTGATCAGGGTCTCGCATATAAGTTGTTTATTTTATCACCCTTACCCACAGCCCCGTCAGAAAGAAAGTGAAATAAAATATCCCCAATATTCTAGCCTGTTTGTCATAACATAGTGATTTATATAGGCAAACCTACATAAGTGTTACTTTACGTAAATGCAAAGATAAACGGTCGGTTTTAAAAAACAAATACGTAAGCGGTATTTTGCTATTTTGGCAGTTGATCCTAGTACTTTAGTTTTGGGATGTATAGGTACTACTGACAGTGACAAGACGGTTTACAAATATTCTCCTTGTTGCGTGTTAATATACCTATTCGATGCTCGTATTGGAAAGTGCATACACGGAACTTAACATGGAACTATTTATTTCATAGGTTTACTAATACATAAGCGTACTCACTGTGCCCATTGTTCATTTAATGATTGACGTAGAGAATTCTATCGAGAAATTCCATCTACGGCATTTTGTTATGAACGCTTTTGTACTTGATCCTTTTATTGTGAAGGCACATAGATCGTTCCACATCGACTACGTTACTGTGTGTTCTACGGGGACCAATCTCTATAAATTAGGTATGAAAAATCTAATAACATGATTTTATAGGGCAGATATTGTTTCTTCTATCTTCCTGCCTCAATATCTAATTAAAATAATAAGTAATTTTATTTTCAAGTTTTAATGGCTAGTAGCAATCTGTTAATACGGTATGAAGCCACCAACATTTATAATAACTCGTCATGACAATTAATATCACCGTTGGTATACCGCTCGAGTGCTTACCTACCATGAATAAAAAACGTAGGTAGGTACTGTGTTTTCCACGTTTTGCAATACAGCAGTAGGTACGTGCAAAGTGTGACTTATAATAATACTTACAAACACGTCTGTCGAAAGGTCACTTTGCTAATAAATATGTGAATGAATTACAAAATAGCTTAGCTACACAGTAAGTAAAAACGGCAGCGGCTATTTATAGCGTTTGAATAAATCTTTGCTTTTGCATTGGTTGTAGCCGAAAGTTGGATTTATTTAAAATCCTTAACGTTCAGTTTCTGCAATAGAGGTTCTACACCGCGATAATAATTTATACACATAGTCACTTAGTAATTGTTAGAATAATGTAATTTAGTTATATAAATTGGAAAAGGCATTGTAATTATTAGGTTCCTTTCAATAAATTGATGAGTATTTTGCGTGACATCCGGCTTGAATCCTTAAAATCGATTTAACGACGATTCAGATATGTATATTCAGACAACGATTCAGAGTCGACGGCAAGTATTTGTTTTATCTTTTGTTTTTTTTTTTTTTTTATACATTAAAGGCAAGTATTTGATCTCGATCTCACCTGATGGTAAGTGACGATGAGATCTACGATGGAGCATACTTGCCTAGGTAGGAAGGTGGCAGTAGATAGAGACGCTACATTCACTAGGCACATGCAGCGCAACTGATCTGACCCGCCATCCATGTATGGCAACACCGAACATCATGCCGGAACACGGCTTTGTTCAGTGGGTGGTGACTAGCCACGGCCGAAGCCTACCACCAGTAGAGTTATGTATGAGTTGTCACCTGGTTGGCACCACCCAGGGTCACGTGTAGGGTATCTCGAGGGTACTTAATTCTCCTACGGACGAAGGTGATTCGACCCCAAATCTATCTTGATAATCTGACGTATGTCATTACTTCCCAGAACTTGATCCTTATTAGGGACATTAGGGGATGGTACAATAATACAGTGAGTTTTTGTTTTCAAAATCAACGGATTTGGCCATAATACACACTTGAAAAAATCGGCCTGTATATATATAAGGTGTAACAGAAATAGTGTAAACTATTTGAACAGACGAATCAGTAAGTTATATGGATCACGCTGATGTATGAAATAATTGCGTAATTGATGTCTGATTTTTTAAATCATTGCGAACCAGTAGCGTTTGACCATGCGCTCTGTTCCAGGCGTCTTTTTTTAAATTTCTAATAATTTCATTGAATTCTTTGGGAATGGTATATCCTTAAAACCTACTCTTCGCCCTGGTAATATTATTAGACCTTATATACATATTTACCTGCTCACTTGAGTTGCAATACCTTCTGATTTATAGAATTCTGTGTAACGCCCTTTCCGCAAATGTATTATTTGCATCATTATATACGTTTGTTTTAATCTCTTCGTGGAAGGTCGTTTTGCCCGAACATATTGTTTCCATTAAACTTTTAAGCGAATGTAAATTACGATTTACCCTAAATCATGAAATGGGTGGAAGTTAAGCATAGCTTATTCCAAAAATAGGTACCAAGTTATATCGGCTAATAGTTCATTCGCTTAAAAATCGATTTGAGTGTTTTAAAAGATAACATGCAGGAAAACAATACAGTTGAAAAGTTGTATTTCCCGTTAGTTGCGTCTTACCTATTCGCAAAATTTTTGCGAAATCTCTTATTTTGCATGTTACTGAAGAGTTAAAGAGCTTCCTGTACGAGTTTGTCACCAGAACCGGACGTAAACGTTTTCCATATGAGACGATCAAAATGTCCAAATCTCTTGCGGTTTGTAAGGTGCTTTCATACTAGATGCGAATCATTTAAGGCCCGTTTAGGTAGGTGCGCAGGTAACGAGGTAAGGAGGATCGCAGATTCAAAAACCGTCTCGCACCTCTGAGATTTCTGGATTCCATAAGCGAAACTCATTTACAACCATGATTATCACTTGCTTATCGGTGAAGAAAACCATCGTGAGGAAACCTGCATGACTGAGAAAATCTCTCGAAAGACGTGTGAAGTCCGCCAACCCGCACTGGGCCAGCATGGTGGACTATGACATAATTCCCCTCGCATTGATGGGAGACCGTGCCCAACAGTGGACCTTAAAAGGGCTAGTATGATTAGGTACATCTCGGTCACGTTAAGAATAAAATTAAATATGTTTAATTGTCTTTTTCTCTTCTCTTCTTATAAATGACATCTTGTTTTACATTATTCCTCGAAAATGTCCTTTATGTATATATCTAGATACATACCTAGACAGAAAAACTTAATTCTATTTCAATCATTCAAGCAAAAATAGCTTAAAGTAATTTACAGTTGTCTATACTTCATTAAAACCTTTTAGAACGTAATTGGTGCCTACATAATGATGATAGCCTCGTTGAATATATAATGAGAAATGGGACGAAAATTAACGGACATTTTTGAGGCGAAGCAAGGAATCAGAGTTAATTTATTCGGAAACTCGGTTGGAGAATTTAAAAAAAATAATAGTCTTCAAACTTATATCCCAACAAATGTACATCATATAACAAATTACTCAATTCAATTAGTGTTTTATAAGCCAAATGACCGTGACAGTCTTAAAAGGGCTGTTTAATTTTTGATGTTTAAAGACGGTCATAAAATAAACACCCAGGCGTGTACTGTACAGCTCGTTTATTGATTTAAATTGCTTCCAGCAATTAAATTGTGTAGGTATGTTAGGTATTTATTTAATTTGCTAAAAAAGATATTCTGTGTATTAAAATCTTTACATACGAAAGTACCACATCTATACAAATAAATAAAATTGGAGTGTCTGTTTGTAATATTAAAATAACCGCTTTTTACTAAGTGCATTTGGATGTATACACGGTACATATACCAAAACAACATTTTCTACAAGTTTTGTCTGTCTGTCTATTTATTCCGGCTAATCTCTTAAATGGCTGGACCGATTTTGACAGGACTTTCACTGGCAGATAGCTGATGTAATAAGGAGTAACTTAGGCTACTTTTATTAAACCCCCAACCCCCGCCAACGACTTAATATCACAAAGGCTGCCGGTCGCGCGGGCTCAGAACGCGCGAGCGGGCTATTGCTAACGGTTTTGTCTTTGTTAAATACCACGTGGACGAAGTCGCGGGTAACAGCTAAAATAAAATTATAGAAGTGAGACAACGTGGTCACTGAGACGGTATCGTGTTCTATATTTAGAAGAAAAGTTAGTCGGAGAGAAAAAATAAATATTACCGTGGGAATTGGTAAGGGTGGCACGTCCTAGGCGCGTACGTGATGCGTCGCTTCTCAATCGAAGAGTAGCTACGTGTCCGACTGATCTGTTCAGGCCCACGCCTCTCTCGAGCTTTGCTTTCAATACATACATTCACAATTCAAAGATATACGTAACAGGAGACACTTCAAGATCATGATTCCAGCGCACACTTGAAATATTTTATGATATAAACCAGCTTTAGGCTAAGCTAGCTAACAAATCATATTAATATTGCACAAGGTCCGTACCCCATAGATATAATTAGATATGCAAAGCTTAAAATTGTCGCAATGTATAAAGAGTTTGTAGTAACTTACTTATGTGTTTAGGCATTTTAACGTTTACATTTCAAAGAAAACTTGGCTTTTGTAGTTTTTATAATTGTTTGACAACACGCAAATTATAATAATATGAAAATTGATAGGACTTAAATTAAAATAGGAACCTATCTTCTACTTATTTACACATATATACTACCCATTATAAAATTGTAAGTGGACTGTGTCGCGAATTAAATATATAAACAAAATGGTCCAAAAAAGTGTTTTAGAAAACTTGCCCGTGTGTGTTTTTCTAGAATCTGTGAAAAACTACTGGAGCTCATTACACACACGTTGCACGTATGTCGCACGTTGTACAAATAATGTGGTTCAATTTTCAATGGATGGTGTATTGAGAATTGAACCAAATTCACCGGAGAAGTTCATACCAGTCCGCCTAAATTGCTTTACTAAATGGTCATGATGAGTCTCGAATCGAACTGCGTTAAGCTTATTAGAGCTACGAAATCCATGCCTCGATAATCGTACTGTAAACACAGCTCATTATATATTTAAGCCCAAATTGATAGGCTAGATTATTGTTCTCTCAATAATATCACTAGTTAAGCGTACCTCATAGTAGATCAACGTTAAAATGTTTTTGATGTAGCTTGATTAGACAGTGGTTTATTGATTATTATTTAGGAATATATTTTGATACACAAATAGTGAATGAATTGAATTATTAGCTTTCAACACTGTTTACTTTGATTTCAGTAATATTTTTAAATCGATGAAATATTGATAACTTCTGTCTTCAATAAAGAAGATATTTTATGGTACCATAAACTGGTCAACGAATGAAAAAAAATCCAAATTCACTCACCTATTTGTGGCACGTCGTATGGTCGATTGGAGCGCGAAGCTCGCAGCATCATCTGACTCGCTATCTCAGAAGGCAGTTGGTGCGGCGTGCGCTTGTTGTTGCGTGTGCGCCGGCGCTCCTTGTGCAGCGCGGCGGAGGGCAGCGGTGCCGGCTGGCGCGGCGCGTACGCGTGTTCTGTGTCCGCCGGCTCGGGATCGAACAGTTCGTGAAGCGGTCGGGAACGCGACATCTCGCGGCCGCTCCGCCACTCGGCGGGGTACCGCCCCGGCGTCGGCTCGGCCGCGGAGCGCAGCGCCAGCGCCGCGAGAACTGTCGTCACACAGCACACACGCATGCTGAATCCCCCCGCCACCCACCACACGGGCATCCCCCGCTACTAAGTACACAACACGACGTGAGTACCCCACGGGCGCGTGCCCGACCACATTATTCGACCTTCACCGCTTTCCAGACGGACTTTTCCTTCTCCGCTTCAGGTCAAATATCTTATTGGTGAATTCGGATTTAAGAGCGTATCAAGGAATCTGTAACAATGAAAAAATATGATCACTTAGTTTGCTTATTATCTTATGCAGTAAAGATTAATACCTTTTTATAATATATATATTGTTATCTCACCCCCTTTTTAGTTTCCATAACTGCTAGCTATGTAGCTCGCTAGCTACGTTGGCTATGTGGCAGTGAATGTTATTATCGGTTCCATCTCTTTATTGTGTACCATCTAAATATTTTTACGGTGCATATAAAGCCATAAACTCGCATTAACGTACATTTGCAGCTAGACTAGACTGAAGTAATGGTAGATGGAACTGACGTAGACCCAACGCAACATACCGCTAACATTACCATTGAGGATACTAAAATGTGGAAAGTTTAACAATAAAAACAAATTAACTGTAGTCTAAGTGCTGGCGTTCGCGAACTCCTATACGGTGACTTTCAGTGGGAAACTTTTCTAAATCTTATTTATAAGATTGACTGAAGAAACCTGCGGAGTAATATTAGAATTACCAAAACAATGTCACTGAACATTGACCGTTTATATAACGCGTTGTTGACTGAACAAATTACGTCATTTTAGCAGAAATCAAATTCTTATTATTTTAATAATCGATAGTCGAAATGAAAATAAGAATATTGTTAAATAAAAAAGTATTTTAGGAAATCAACAAACCCGACTGCGTAAATAAAAAAAATCGACTTTAACACTCGGGACCCATTAAAAATAACCACCATATAACCAGTTCAAATCTTCCCAATAATTTAAAGGCAACTTTTACTTCCCAACTTAACTTTATTTAACAATATCCTTATTGATATTTCGACTATGGATTATCGAAATAATTAGAATTTAATTTCTGCAAAAAATACAACATTTGTTGTATATTGATTACTGCTAAGTTAACTATAGTGTTTTGTCGAAGGTATGCAAAAGCTCTGAAGCTTAATTTTATTATTCTTGATACGAGTTTAGTTGGTATAAGTCTAATGATTACCTATTAAAAAGTTTCTTCAAGTAACTAACCGCAACGATGAATACGAAATAAATTCCGGGCTACCGCACAAATATAATTAATTTGTGTTAAACATCATATCCATCAGCCAGCGCTAATTGTTGTGTAACAATTTCTTGGACGGCGAGGGACGATGGATGATCCAAAGATCCGGCTATAGGTATACCCATAGTATTCCCCCGAATAAATTCAAAGCGATTTAAGCCGTTGTATTTAAAAAAAAACGAATTACTTTAAGAATATACTTATCTATTTACGTAAATCTAAGCTTATATTTCGTTCATTTACGGTTTTGTTGTGAAACTGGGAACGCTTTTAGTTTCGCAATGTCCGTCTATCTGTCTGTCCGACGTCACCGTGATTTGATCCAGAGGCTTTTACGGCAAACATTCAGAAATTGGGCACTATTGTAAAATTTATGTAGGTACCGACAAATATTGAAAGCAAAATTATTTCAGGGTACGCCCTGTCATACTTAGGATAGGATTGAAATAAAAACTTGCTCCCCTCTAGTGGGGTGTTGTTGAATAGGTATTTTCGACTCATTTTGAGGTTTCCTTAACAGTTTTTCAAATTAAGTTTCATTTACGAAATATTAGTTCGGTGAAAACGTTTCTTCGTATCTATACAAATACATCTTTATCATTAAAACTTCCTGACTGAAAACGCTTGAACCAACTTTGTGCTACTCTTACTGAGACCGCATTAGGTCCATAACCGGCTTTTTTTTTCGCGGCTTGCGTCGAAACCATTTTTTTTATGTTATAACATTTCAAAAAGTACCGAATTTCTTCGTTAATTGCACTAATGTTCATAGACAAAAACAATTGAAAAATTGTTTAGTATTTTTCGTGGATTGTCACCTTTTCAATGGTATCATAAATAATCAGGCTAGTGCAAACAAAGATATTTGATTACATCTTCACACATACAAAAAATACGAAAAGACTCTTCCTGACCCATTTAATAAGCTTTAAAGTAGCGTTTTTAGCAACCATTAATTCAGAAACAATAATTATTACAAATCTGCAATTTGGTATAAGTTCTTGTATATATTTGTAAAATAACGTTAACAAAACAGCTGCCAACGTTGGCGAAAATAAATTACTAATTTGGCTATCGTTGTCAGCGCCACGTATTCCTTTTATTATAAACCATTTTCGTATAGGACGCGCACGCGACTAATAAACTGATTAAATGTACAAATATTTCGATGTATACGTGTTTGAGGCTGTATAAATTCATTATAGAGGTTATTTGTGTTCCATAATCGTATTTGATGTAGTTTCGCATGAATAGTCAGAGGATAATTGAATAATACCTCACTGTAAGATATTCTGGAAGGCCGCCCTAAAAAGGGTCAAAGGAAAGAAATATGTTTCTAAAATTCTAAAATAAGACTAGCAGGAGGATTGAAGAGGGTAAATCAAATTAGACAAGGTACATTGATTCATTTACTCTCTTTTAATTTTTTTATTTTATAGCTAAGGTACCTTCATTTCCGCAGCAATAAAATATTGATTAAGTTGCGTAGATATAATATTTTAATTAAAACATATGAGGATCCCTAAAATGGAGAAATAAAATATTTGTTAAGTCGCGTATATACGTACAATAATTTTATAAAATAATATGAGGTAGTCATTTCTAAAATGGACGGTTTTTCACCGGTAAGTACCAAGAGTAATTTGGGCCGTGGTAGACTTCTTATCTTATTATATTGACGGCCCGATTGGCACTGTTGGCGATGCTGTCTATAAGCTTTGTCGTCAATCTCCTTGAAATCCTTGATGCATTATTTGAATGTTATCCTTTTTCATAATTTAGAGTTCAAACCTAAACCAAAACCTGTGGCGCGGTATCGTCGTGGCTATATTTATGATCGGGCGGTGTGCGGAGGGCCGCCGTTGACGTCATCGCGAGACTCGCGGGCGCCGAGGGATAGGGCGGGCGGTGGCGGCGCGCCCACCGATACGCACTTGCAAATTCGCACCTCCATGAATGGAAAAAATAAATTATCTTTGGTAGAGCGCTTAATTTGAAGATATGGCTTGAACGTCATGCCTTAGTAATACGTACTTTCTACTATACGGTATCGCGTTTTTACTGCCATTCACTGGCTTTTATATTAAACACCCACTTGAACACCTACGGCTATGTAAGGTACATAGTTTGGAATAAACACGAAGATATGTGAAGTTACTACATTACAATTTGTTTGGTGTCGTATGTAGTATTGGGGGTCATATTAAACTAAGCTTCTACTAACATTATTATACTCTTTCTATTATTGTTTGATTGTTGTGTCAACGAATGTAGGTTTCAAATTTACTGAACTTCTCAGTGGTTTAACTGGGGCGTTAAAGGCAGACTGGTTTCAGATACCACTCACTAGGCCAGTGGTTACGGGCAGTCAGAAGCATGACATTCTGACAACAGGTCTAACCGGTAAGTGGTCCCACGAGTTGGATGTCGGCGGGAGGCAGCTTAATAGCACGACTAAATATCGGTCAGCTAAATCAGGGTCTTGAAATTGATAGCAATACAAATTAATAAAAGGCTAGGAGGGCGATGTATATACCTACTTAATAAACTATGTTTAAATTGGTAACTCTATAGTACTAACGTAAGAAAAGGTAGCCAACAATTATTTTTAATGGGAACCAAAATATCGCTGCCGAAAATACTAGATACCTTTGTATAATAATGGTTACATCCCAATTACCGGATCTTATTCGAATTGTTATCTTGATAGTAAAATTGACTGGAAATTAGGATAAACTTGATCTTAATTTTCATAATAGAACGCCTATGGTTTCAATTTAAAGTTAGGTATCTACATATATAATTATTTAAACTTGTCCAATGAGGGTCTTACTACAAGTCATCCAACATTTACAATTTTAAATATTCCTTAAAGTGCATACGATATCTACACATACATACCTATAAGTATAAGAATAAGTGTAGGGATACAGAGAACTAATCTGCTGTTTCATTACAATGTTCTTCTGTCTGTCTGGGTAAGCTTACATATTGAAAAAAACTTAGTATGGTCTTACCTTATGAATAGGGTCAACATTTAGGTACTCTTTTTCCGGTAAAAGGGGAGGGTTAGTATTAGGGAACTGCTAGTGTATTTTTTTTTCTAACAGACTTATAGAAAATGCTAAGTGTTAGTAGTTTATATTGGTGTTACACCACTGCATTACGAGTGCCTTTTGTATAAAGTTCATAAACTTGTGTGCAGGTGACAGTACCTCTGCTGTATTTGATGAATTAGAATATCCAGTGTATTCTAGCACATTGTGGCTGGTGCAGTCAATGCCTCCGCTCGGGATCTCTTATGGCGTCTTGTTAGTGATGATCTTCGCTGACATTGAAATGCCGTCATCAGCAGCCACTTCAATTAAAACAAGTCCTATGTAATTATGTATATTTAGTTCAGTAATAAGTAAATTTATGCACAAATAGTTCACACTTTCAGTCGAATTTTAATTTCAGTGTTTTGTCAATTCTCACATCGATACTTTTGCAATTTCAGTATTTTGTCAATTCTCACATCGATACTTTTGCCAAAATTGACATGCATATGGTTTTCAATTTATTCTATTGTTTTTAACGAAAGAGCGACTAAAGTAATTAATGTTGGTATACTTATACCCCCAAATTTATAGACGTTTTATAACTTTTTTAAACGTCATATAGTAATGCGCACAAGAGTTCTGCTTTGCGCAGTACTATATGACGTTTGATAAAGTTATAAAAGGTCTATATATTCAGGGGATAGTGTTACCGGTGCGTCGGAAGGACAACGACGGCGGCAGCCGATCCGTCGCGTCCCCCAGAACAAAGAATAAATAATTATTACATTGATTTCAAATAGGAAATCCTTGTTACTGAATTCTGTGGCGCGTCCGTCTTCTGACCGCACAGTTTGAGGGAGTGCGCCGTGCGTGCGCTTTGTTAAATTGGCCTGTTCCGTGTCCCCGGAATAATTCTACTTGATGTGGGTCTCAATTCAATTATCCGTATCACGCAACTCGCTACTTAATAGCGCCATGGACAAGAAAGTAAGCAAATAAAATACAAACTTTCATAGCGAAATGTTCATAAAAAAAGATGGTGAAACAAGATACCTATATTCAGGCCGTCAAATTTTTTTTTCAAACGTTTTTATGCCTATCACTATAGTACTTACTAATCTACTAATCAAAGTAGAGATTTTGTAATTGTATTTGCTAAGTGCTTACCAAGTAAGATGGTAAATATAACATTGCAGGCGCCCTGCGTTGGTTGTATAAAAGATGTAGGGAACAATTTTAAAATGTTTAGTTGTTGGAAGTAATTCAATTATTAAAACCGTTGGTATAAAACGCTAAATGAGACCTCTCTCGACTTTCCAGTGAAGTATGTTCGGGGTGATTGAAATTCAAAAGGTTTTATTAAATTGGTACATTCTCACGAGTACTTGAGGCGTGCAGTGGCCCCACGAAATGTTGATTCATATTTTAGACTAGCTGTTACCCGCGACTTCGTTCGCGTGGTATTTAACAAAGACACAACCGTTGGCAACAGCCTGCTCGCGCGTTCTGAGCCCGCGGGACGCATTTCAGGTTGTTGCTATCAAATTTAATCAGGCGCAACGCTGCAACATTGGTTTTATTTTTTTTTCGTGAGATCCTATGTTTTTCTAAAATAAAAGTAGCCTGAGTTACTCCTTGTTACATCAGCTATCTGCTAGTGAAAGTCCCGTCAAAATTGGTCCAGCCATTTCAGAGATTAGCCGGAACAAACAGACAGACAGACATACTGACAGACAGACAGAAAGACAGACAAAAATTGTAAAAAAATTTTGTTTCGGTATGTGTACCGTGTATACATCCAAATGCACTTAGTAAAAAGCGGTTATTTGAATATTACAAACAGACACTCCAATTTTATTTATTTGTATAGATGTGAAAGTATTTGTTTATAAAGTTCAAAGGATCAAGAAGTATTTAGGCCCTGACATTAAAGGTCACATATCTTTGAGATCATGTTTACTTATATAAAAAATGAATGTGGAATTGTGCTCGAAACGTGTATCTACCAATGCCAGTAGGTAAACATGGCTTGCAGGTTAATTTGATTGCATGCAATGCGCAGTCTTACGGCTCAAATTTTTTTTTATAAAAATGGTAACGACCTTCTAAACGTAGAAAAATTAATAAAGAAAATTTAACTAAGCAGTGAATTTCCAAAATTGAATGATTTTTTTTTAAACTTGCCAATGTTTATACAAAGCACTTAAAAATTGAGGAAAGCTTCTATATAAACACATACCGCGATTAACCCTTTTAATTATTAAAAAACAATCGCAAAGGCTGAACATTCGAGTAACTTTGCCAGGTAATTGTTAACGATTAAAACAAATCGGAACTCGCCATTTCCATGAAATGTTGCAATTTGTATTTTTTGTTTGTTATAAAGGATATTTTTTATTCATTTAGTTTCTTTCATGTAATCTATTTTATTCGCCTTGTATCAAAAAAACGTGTGACCGTCGACGGGTGTTGAGGATATTACAAGTCAACTTATTACACGATTTCTGTTAGTTATAACCACGAATTTCAAAATAATACGGACTATAAAAAGTGGTGGTACTTAAAGCAGTACTGTGTGATCGCAAAATGCCAATACGTTTGAAAGGAATACTCTATGTATAAAACGGCAGTGACACCCGCTGTGACCTACGGCAGAATGCTGGAAAAGCAACAGTGCGATAAACTTTATGTAGGCGAGATGATAATGCTCTGCTGATCTGTTAGAATTATTATCGACATCAGGGACACCTTTAAAGTTAAGAGTGGTATGTACCTACCATTTCAAATATACTTACTTACTTGAGTTTTCTTTTAATGAAATAAAATGGGTAAAGAATAAAATCCTTGGACCAGTTTGTGCAAAGAAAATTAAGAACTTTCATTGCGAGCGATCCGAACTTGAGAAAACTGAGTCTGGAATTATTATAATGAGATACGGAACATCTAACTTGGCGCACGAGTTTATTTAACGGATTTCTGACTAGAGACGAATAGATATACACTATTGATTCGATTTGTTCAAGTATGTTTTTTTTATACAAATGTAGGCATTTGTCATCGTTAATATAAAGCTACGATGCGGTGGCATTTATTATTTTGCTAATTTATTGTTTGAGTTTCGCGTTCCAGCTATTATGGGAATGAGTTTGCTCTCTGGTGCTTTGGGGATTTCATTTAACCTTATGAAAGGCTTACACAAAGGTCGGGGAAGAATCGATACGTCCCATGAGCTCAAAGTTGCGGGATCACATTTCAGAAGAGTTGCTCATTTTTACAATTCTAGTGATCCCGAGAATATATATACTGAAATACAGAAAAAATATTGTGACAAAATGAACATGTACGATACTCCTTGAATAATCTGTGAATTTAAATTAGCTCTATTATAGTTTTTTAAATGTTATATCTTTACAACTTAACGATTGATCTCTTAAAATAGTTAGTCGAAAACTGTATGCGTTTCAAACATTGTAGGACTTTATTTTAGTTAGCTTTACAACCATGATTTTTATAGCTACATTACTCATACTGTCGAATTCAAAATACTCGAGGGCAACTTTAATTTTGAAAAACCACTAAACAGTGATCGCTAGTTAGATCTAGTTAGTTCCTTTACCATAAGTAACTTGTGATTGACGTGTGAAGTCCGTCAACCCGCAAGTAGTACACCATGGCTATGAAATTTATTTTTATTTACTGTGTTATTAATTTAGTTGTGTTACAATTTCATTAAGTTAAGTACTTACTTAAGGCATTTTTTATAGGTACATACAAGTTGAAAAGTAAACGGCTTTTTTAAAGTAATGAAAATTGCACTAAAAGCTGTTGTTTTAATTAAAATAACTAATGGAACCACCTTTGATTAGTTATTTTTACGAATCCATTTTTATACAATTATTAGTATGTTATTTAAAACAAAGATTCGTAATCATTCATTGTTTTTTTTATTCAACAATAATAATAACAGTAGTCCTGACCGAATGTCGGTCCCAGCAGCCAATCATAACGGAGACTAGCCACTACGCAGGAGATATTATAGTGCACAAGTGTGTGCGCAAGCAAGTATGCACTCTCTTCTCTCACTCTCATAGTCCGATGGGACGGCAATCCGACACGACCGGAGAGAGATCAGGCGCAGGACCGTCGGCTTTTGAGTGCCCTCCGAGACTCGAACGAGTGACACTAATAGTTGAAAATTAAATTCACACATAAAATCCAGACATCCCAGATGCGCGAGCCAGGGTTTGAACCTGCGACTTTCCAAGACAAGCATTCTACCAGCATGGCTGTTAAAGCTTTCTTAGTACAATATGCGAAAAGGAATTTAGTAGGTAATATTAATTTGCATTTAAATAAAAATATAAATAATGCACAGAGAAATCATTTGTAGATACTGCGAACCCAAATTATATGAATTATTGATGTGCATTATCTTTGCTGACTGCCAGGGAAGAAGCCCATGACCTGGAATTACGTGGATGTACTCAAATGAAAAAGTACCTAAGCTTCGCCAGAAACAGTGCTTTCTTTGCTCTGCAGACCTACTTGGCAAGCTCTTGCTTTATGCTAAACTTTATGATAGTAATATCGCTTCAGAAGCTCTTAACTGACTGATCCATAATCAGTTGGTTAGGGCGTATTTCGCGGCCCGCAGGCTTAAAGTGGCTACTCACGGTGCAATTTTTATTCAATAGGTCGATTTAACTTGATTTAATTTGTCAAATTTCGCGGTTTAAAATAAAAAAAATATCGGAGAGTTTTAATTCCGTATCAATAGCCACTTTTTCATTCTGTCTTCTTTTTTTGTATTACTGTTGCGGTAACTAAGGAAATTCCTGCTTTTTGGTACTTTGAAATAATCACGTTGCTCTCGACGCGTGCTCGCACTGCAAACTTAGAATCAAAATGAAATTGAGCTGCCTGGATTGGGTCGTGGGTAGAATACCTACGGGCAATCTGGACTTCAATAAATTGAATCGACGGATTGAATATGAAATTACATCGTGTGTAGCCACCGTTTGTCTTATCCAATCCATTCACAAGAATTCGACATAAACAGTCGGGATGACAAGTGGCAGCGGGCTCAGGCAAGGCAGCGAACCATGTACTAACCGAGCGAACAAAGGCAGCATCGCGAAGCTGCTCTATCTGCATAATTCATTAATCCCTATCTAAACACACTACATATTTCGTAAATTAGGTAGGTATACACTACGGTTAATATTTGAAGTCACGGATTAAACAATTGCATTTTATTGCATTTGTACAGTGCAGTTGTTTAATCCGGAGCCTTCGAATTGAACGGATGCGTGAATAATATGTAAATATGGAATTGAAGTGGCCGTCTCAAGAGGGTGCCAGCCAGCCACCCTCGCATAACGTGCCGCTAACCTAATTGGCAGGCATTCTTCGGAGAATGTAAATTTTATGACGATCATGTTCTCTCCTTGTTCCATCCCCGTTCAACCTAGAACGGATCTATATTATACGCAATTAATATTATATGTCTACCTACTCCGACTACTATGGTTCTGATGCTTTCATTTGTCTGAAAATAAATTCCATAAGTTTTCGTAGATAATAACCATATAAAAGTTAATTGTATTACGTAACTGCGTGTCTTATAGTGTAAAGCTGCCTTCTCAAAGTGGGCGGTAACGCCTCATTGTTGGCGCTGGAGGCTTTCAGGGCAGTTGAAGGTTCAGAGAAAATTAGGGGGCGTTAAGTAAATCTAGTAAAACTCTAAAATCTTATTTAACATTATTTGATCCCAAGAATAGGATATGAGCTACCTATCTATCCGATCCATATAATATTGCATGTTTATAAAATATATTTGCAATGACTATTTTCAAGATATGCAAGGGATTGTGAAACAAAAAGTTAATTTAGGATAATAAGGGGCAAAATATTGTTTGGTAATCTTAAAGTGGGCGGCGATCGAAACAAGTTTGAGAGCCTATGGTGTAAAGTATTCCAACTGCGGAGTACATAGGAGATTGGCAAACTTTCAAGGCCAGGTGATGGGCAATGTATACTGGGATCGCTCTCAGTTACTCTCATTTCATGTGCAGATTGGTGTGTATGAATAAAATATGCTTTTGTTCTCCCGTATTATCACTAGCTGAATGTTGGAGAGGGTGTGCGGTAAGCTAGTGTGGGTAGTGCGCGTGCTGGCCTCCGAGTGGCAACCGTTTAACCCTTTTTTTGTGTAGGTTTTAATCTATGAAACTCCTAAAATCCATGTCCTCATGAACCCATGAACACTATCTAACACCTAAATTAACGACTAATGTCTTGTATGGTTAGATACAAGCAGAATTGCTCAATGTCCTTTCCCAAAAATGATATCGTGATTGACGAATATACGTTCACGAATTGTATACAGGATTATTTTTTTAAGTGGGCGTAGGCGTCTCGAGAGTCCTTAAAGCATTTTTACTATTCCCTATAATTTCATTGCATTTTTTGCTTTAATAATTCCTATGTATTTTTATTGCATGGATTTTAAGACTAAATGTAGATATTGATACCATGAACTCGTTAATTTAATACATTTTAGGTCCCAAATTGTCTGAGGACGGGTTCTTTACCATCTTCAAGTATTAAAGATAGACCCTAGAGTCCACGTGCAAGTGAGTAAATAATAATAAGTATAGTATATACAATTGAACTACAGGCTTTGCTGGGTTTCAGAATAATTACGTGGGAAACCTTAAATGAGCTTTGTTACCTGGTTTTAAATTTAGACACGGCATTAACTCTCCTTAATTATTTACGCCCACATAATGAACCCAAGCGATAGTTCTAAATGTTCAACATCCTAATCGATGATCGAGAATAGAATAAATGGTACTAAGTTTAATAGTACTACGTTGTATACTGTTTAGTTGGTATAATTGGCCTATGAACGTTCTAATAAAAGTAAAAAAATATAAATGTAAACACCATATAAATATGATAATTTCGAGATTTTATTATTATTTTCTACTCTGACCGAAGCTTAAAAATACATGGTTTGTATATTTCATGTTTTTTTTTCTCATATTGTGCCCGATGCAAAATAATTATAAAAAAAAATAATTAGATTCACATTCATATTGATTCTTATTGAATGAACTGGCTTTTAATTCACAGCGCCCAAACACACCCCAACCTGGGTAGTTAATATTTTTTGAAGATTTGTGTTAACTATACCCGACTCTTATGGAATAATCTCCAGAAGCAGATTTAGTATTTACGCTGCACAGGCTCCACTGAAATGAACATGGAATAATAATAAGCTACAACCAGTGTTAATATTGGGTTACGGTGGTTGAATTTGGAAGGTTATTTCTGCCGACATACCCTCGTCTGAGGCCGGCGGTAGCGGCGGCTCGGCAACTTTGTAACTACATCAAACATTGCCTCGTTATTGTCGAACAATTCTGTGGGGCTAATTAGACTATAGACAGCGCCAATTTGTAACTAGCTCAAAGCGGGGTATGAAGTTTTGTTTTTAACTTTTTGGATCAGTCTCCCGCATCATATAATGGTTGTAAGTTTTATCTATCAATTATTTTAATGAAAATTCACACACCGTATTTCATGTCGCAAAACCTATTCCATGAATATCATTTCGAATGATTTTCAATTCACTTTTTAGGGTTCGTAGTCAAACTAGGACCCCTTCTAGTTTCAAGCCTAGACTAAAGAAACCTATAGCCTTATCATCTTCAGGACGCTTTTGCGTACGTAGGTCAATAAACATAACAGTTGATCGATTCGAACATTTGAGATTCACGAAAATAGGGAAATAAATATTACATACCTACATGGACATCTGTGTCTGTGAATATCTGAAAATGTATAATATTAAAAATGAAGGAAGGCAAGGGGGCCTTGAAGTGCGGTGTCTCTCAGAGCCCTGCCGAATACGGCTGAAGGTCGGTCTAACAATAGCTGCGTAAAGTAGAGCCTGTGGCTGTAGCGGATCCTCCCGCCATATTGTATAAATTGTATTTAAATCAGAATGCTGTTTCCACGAACTAACGGTGAGAGTGTTTCTTTCACATATAGTAACTTTTTTGTAAAGCTCTTCCAAACACTTATCACACATCCTTTTGGGGATTGACGAGAGTCCCAAGAAAGAGTCTGTAGCTCTACATATACATATAGTAAAAATGTAACCAATAACTGTCTGTACATGGAAGATATGTGAGAAAATCTATTATTGGGGTACTTTATCAACGCTAAACAATGATTGTTAGAATTTGTATCTGTTTGTATGTGTTTGTGCGCGCTAATCTCCGAAATGGTTTAAACGATTTTTGTGCAGTTTTCAGTAATATATTATATATAAATATAAATGCGTTCAATTCAATTCAATCAATTAAAAGTCGCGGGAAACAGCTATCTATCATATCAAACACAGTCGTGTTAGATACATCATTTATAACTTAAGAACGGGAGAGCTGATTTTTATGACCTTTGCTTTTTTTAATTTTTGCCGCCCCGAATAGCAGCAGAATAACTTTTAAACGTGGGAAAACATCACTAAAATAATAATAAAGATCATTCATTTTCTCATACATTTGATTATGAGGCGGTACGAAGTTCGCTGGTAAAGCTAGTAATGAATACATCTTTTATAGCGATGTTTTTAAAAATAATTTAGGTATCTATGGGATTAGTAGCAAGAAAATAACAAAAGTGAACTCGTTAATAATCTTAGGAAATAATTATGAAGAAATTCCGTACGCGTTACAAGAATGTTTTACGTAGGTAGGAGCAAGATAGTAGTAATTTTCTTAATAATGCTTAATAGTTTCGTTAGTGAACTATGTCTCCGTGAGTCGATTTCTTTTTTCCATGACTTGCTGACTTATCATCCGGGAAAAATGGATACTGAATATATCTTCAGCAAACAGAAATGTTCCCCCAATACATGAATCAGCAAATAAATCTATATATGATTTTCTGCGAAGTAATTTGAGGTAGGTACCACGTAATAAGTATGGATGAGAAGAGTAATAGACATAATAGATATGTAAGGTCAAAGCTCAATCAAGATTTAGTTCTAAGTAATAGGAACGAAGAGATGTACGGGTGACCTTTAACAAAATAATGAATTTACGCTTACAAAAATCTTACAATAAAATGAATTTATCACGAAAAATCCCTATTTTATTCAATTATCCTTTCATGTTTCGCGCCGGTGTCATTTGTTTCATTTGTCTTCATTTTGCCGCTTTAGAAGCGAACAATTGAGAGTCGCGGGCCGCGTATATAAGTTGCAGGCAACTACAGTCACGGGCGAGGGGTTACTTCTAGCAGCGTGTTTGGTAAACGCCTTGCGCTTAAGATTTACATTCTGATATGATGACCGGTACGCGTGCGATACTATATGATATTATGTGCCGTAACAGAGATGATTTACGATTTAGTTTTTAAAAATTGCATAGTTTATAATATTATATTTTACTAAGTTGAGAAAAAATTGTAGAGTTTATCCGAAACTAGTTCTTTCTGTTTTGGGTAACAAACAAACGTTTTTCATGATTGGTTGATGATGGAGTTCATCAAAACCTTTATTTTTGTGAGTCATTTGTTCCCCTCTAGAAGCTTTAAATCAAATAAAATTTACATAGTTTCTTGACTTGTGTATTGCTCAGGCTTAGCGCATTTGAAGATATTTCAATATTTTATCTAATACGTTTGTTAAATTAATAATTAGCCGGGATCAAATAGTATCATAAAATTAATTACAATGTTATAACTTATATAGATATACTATATTGTTATTTAATCTCGGTCCCTACACGGCTACGAGAAATACTACGCCGTAGCTCTATTGAATTAAAGTAGTATTGCTACGATATCGATATTATTAGTGCGAGAAGATCTAGATACATAGCAACTTAGATTCAGGCTGGGATCGTTCCCACTTTTTAGCCTTTAATTATTATGTTAATTAAAAGTTGTCATAATAATTGCGGAGCAACTCTAATTAGATACCCACATTGTCATAAGTAGTTTGTGGTTTCATTTATCTATCTCGTTTGGTTAGTACGTAACTAATTGTAAATTATCTCCATATTGGCTCAACATTGATTCATTAATCTTATGCCAATAGAGTCCTGAAGACCTCTTTAAGAACTTTAATTGGATTTTTATTATACCTACATGTAGTTATTGCATAATGCATACATATCGAAAACGCAAAAGCATTTTAATACGCACCAAATAGAAGCTAAGCCTATAGTGTATTTCAGCTCATTACCTAAGTGTGCAATGATTTTATTACCAACAATTTAAGATTCTCATTGGTGACATTTACGTGGTGGTATTTTTGGTGAAAGCTAACGGGCAACCCTATATGTGGCGGTAGTCGAGCCCACCGGTCACTCGGGACAAGTTTGTCACTGAGACTGTCTCTATTAGACGGTAAACAACGACATCTAGTGACCGGGGACTTGGCACTTTCACTTACAACTTTATATTTCTCTAGTACCTAGTATAAATTAATATAATTAAGAAAGTAGTGTTAGTTTACGTTAACACCATTTATAACTCAAGATTGAGTGGGCCGATATTTATGATCTTTGATTTTTTGAATTTTTCTCTGCCCCGAATACTCGTAGAAGAATAACTATTCAAACATGTAATGTGATAGTTTATTTACTCATACATTTGATGCTGAGGTGGTACGAAGTTTACTGGGCCAGCTAGTTATTTAATATTATTGCACTTTTATATTATTTATGATCTTATAACACAGTGACTTAATAATGCAAAATAATACTTAAATACAGATGATTAAAATTTCCGATAACTGGTTGCGAAAAATATATTGAAACAAAAAACTTAATAACACATGCATTGGCGTGGCACAGAGGAACCCCTCAAATAAAAAGTTAGCCTAAGTACACTATAATAGCAGTTATTAACCTACAGCCTTGCGAGGCTGCCTCGATTCGTCGAGACAGTATGTGGGTCGCCCGAGGTAAACGCACCAGCTACCTCGCCTGAAAAAATATATCATTCCCATACTTTAACATAACAATACACAACACAAAAGTATATATCATATTATGATTATGGCATATTGGTATGGAGTTTCGTACCCATCTTCATTGAAACCGCATTCCGAATGGGCGGGCGGTATAATCTTAAGTAAACATAATTTTGGGTCATTTTTGACAATTCATATGTACTGCTCCTGACACGGAGTGTATTATATGAATGCACTGTGTGCTATCTAATGAATGTTTACACGAATAAAAAATATTCTGTTTTTTTAAATTCGTATTCAAAAATATTTTTTTCTTAGATATAAAATTATTTGGTAAGTAAACATTAGTATTGTGGAATGTGAATGTCATTTAGATTATGACTATTTATGTTTTCAAATGCAATGAGTATTCAAAGAAATCTTAAATTATAATGCTTTGATTATATTTGCTACAATCTTGAAATCAAAGAGTCTGTAATAAGATTGTAATGAGCCGCCACCCTGTGGACAGATGGGTACATTGACTTTATCCTAAACCGAGGAGGACTCCAATGAGGAGGTTCAATTTCTTTTTTAAATGAACTACTAATTAATTAGGCCGTGACTTTTACTCAAAGTTAGTAAATCGATTGAGCGTCTCTTCGTGGAAGATAAGTAAACTAACCAATAATATAATTTTCAAATTCTTGATATTCTGTGAAGAATATTTATTAACTACAAAGGAATTATATAAAACGAAAATAAAAACAGAAATCAAAACTAAATACAAAATCTCCATCAGATTGCCGCCGGCGCCGTCACAAGGTGAGGTAGGTTTCTTGATTAAAATCAAAGTAGAAAATTTAAATTACAAAATTTCTTATTTAATAACTTTGGATGAATGATGAGCAAAATAGAAACCCGCTTCTTATTTAAAAATACGATTATATTAACCAAAAAATATCGTAAGGTTTCATTGATCTGATCAATTTAAAATGGGGCTTTCTATATCTTTATTTTCTTCTCATCTCTTCGACTTCATTTTGCCAAAGTTCCAAATCTGATAACACAATCGTCTCATAATCGAATGACACTTTTGTCAAAAATGAGGTCTTATAGCAAACTTCGGGTTTAGTACTCCGTAAATTTAGGAATTATTGCTTGTATCCTAATAAAATTTGTCGATTATCCACAGCTTCAGCGCGTCAAGGACGTGACCAATTTGTTTTCTCTTACTCGTTTGTAAGTCCTTCCTTTGGATTCCTGAAATGTTCTACTTTATATAAAGGCTTGTTATATTTTATTAATATTGTAATTTGTGTTGTATTGTTTGACAGATTTACGCAAGAGCCACCTTACCACAATGTCAATCAGATATTGGGAAGGGTTATTATTTTAGTTGTGCCTGGGCCGGACCCTTTGCCCACTCATCGTGCTACTTAATATGTCTGAAGCACCAACACACCTTTATTTTTAATTCCAGAGACATACGTGTTCATGTAGGTATGTACCAAAGTTACGTTAAGTAATAAAATTTCATACAGATTTCATTAGTTGCTATTAATACAAAGACCTTTACAAAACTCGGCTTCAAATGAAGTTAGCGTAATGAGAAACGGCTAATTTGAGGCAGCGTATTAATACAACATTTACTTATAACTCAAGTTTAAACACAACGAAAATAAACAAAACCTAAACTAAATAAAAATATTGCTTCAGAATGCCACTGGCGAAGTCGCAAGGTGGGTACCCAGAATGCCGGCAGCTTTTGCCCCTAGGCAGGCTATTTATATTGCGTATTTAATCTTTATATGAAATAAAACCCTGTCTCTGGGTGAATAGGAATCTTATCTTCTTTGTACCTACTTGTTTCTTTTATAGCGTAGCTATGATAAGCAAAGGCGCATAATGGGCATACAATGTTAAGCTCGTTTAATATTACTAGGTGAGGCGATGTTACTAAAAGATTGTACCTACTGTATAGGCACTCATTTGTGCTCAGAATCATGACAGGCATATTTTAAACTTAATTAATCATTTCGCGCTATCATTAATTGTTGTATATATGAATCCTAATTTACATAAGTACCTATGTAGTTTAGATTTATACATACAAAATCTCGTCATCATCGTCTATTTGTAATGTTTAGTATAACTAAAAGTCACAACACTTAAAAAATAACGATTCGGTGATCTGTGGTTGCTTTGTCTGTCACTATCTATTTGACTATTAAGCTCTAATGAATAAAAAGTAACCGGGTAATGTAGTGTTTAGGTAGGTAGGTATTGACATAAAAAACATCGACGTATTCCGTCCCTGTTTCATCAGGCTTATATTGGGTAGAATACCAAACAAGTAACATAAACATAATTGTTTAAGATTATTCGTGAAGTGAGCATATTTATTGGCAAAACCGTAGGCAAAACACATATACCGAAAAAAAAACTAACCATAAAATTCAGTTTGATTCAATTTTGTTATTCAAACATTGTCTACACCTGGGAATGAGAGTTTTATAACACACAGGCATTTACGTTTTATTTTTATAAATAAAATGCTCTATCCCGTATTCATTCATATTTTCTGTATAGGCGGTCTTCAAGAAAATTATCTTTTTTAGTTACTTTAAACGAGAAAACTTGTAAACCCCGAGGAAGTACGCAGGCATGCATTATTGTGCACCCACACCTTACTGACGGTATCGGGTCTCAGTGGTAATAGCGTTAATTAACATCACGTTTTTGCTTTCTGCTTAGACATAACTTTTTTGGTTTCAATTTTGACAAAATAGCTGTATTTATTATATTTATAGCTGTATCAGTCAGATTACCAATATATTTTCATTATATTTAATTATCATCTACCTCACATTTCCTTTTAATGTAGGGTCAGCGCAATATGTGTGGATTTTCTATTCAAGACGGTTTTCTATCAAACATTCATTCCAAACTCGAAAAAAAGATGGATTGGGTAAATGAACATTTTATGCATCTCATACATTATATCCATCTTTGCTTGACTCTTCTTCGAGCTCTGTATCCAGCTTCACTCAATACTCTTTCAAATAGCATGTTTCTCACCTTAATGCAAAAGATTTTGACTGCATAGACCAAATTAATGATGTTGCCCTTTTCAATATACATGGTAATTTGAATCTCTATAGAATTGCCCTCATACCCAAAACATTTGGCACATCTTCATTAAATGAAAACAGCGGTATAATATAACAAGCTATAACCGTAATTCATCATCTATACACATTAAAGGCTTTGTGCTGACTGCCTGACTGACAGACAAGGTACAGCCCAAACAGCGTGATATTTGGACGGCGTGTTTATAGAGGGATGATACTTCCAGCTTTTCAAATATCCGCTTCTTGGAGAGTCAAAGGTTTGTAGCACATGGTTGCACATGGTTTCCAGGCTCAACTTTTGTTAAGTGACATTTATATTGTTTAATCAATTTTAAAATGTAAGCGATATTTTTTATGTTATGAATATTGGATAGACAGACTATGAAAGGTCAAGGTGCAAAATAAAATAAATAGTAGCGCGCGTGGAGACGCGCGCAAAAGGTAGTAAATACACCATCACGCCTGTAATCCCCGAAGGGGTAATGACAAAGGTGCACTGTTGTGAACATACTTTGCAATATAGTAGGGGGCGAGCCTATTGCCATTATACCGGGCACATTCCAGCTCCTCAATATGAGGAGGATTTTGGACATAGTCTACCATGCTGATGGCCCAGTGCAGTTTGGTGAATTTCATACGACTTTTGCAAGACGGGCAGGATTCCTCATGATGTTTGCCTTCATCGTACAGCAAGAAATAATTATAATTGAAAATGAGAGAGAGAGAGAGTCGCTCAGGGCTCGGCGTATCTTAATTGGCTGTTCAGAGAGGGGTCGTTAGAGCTATATGCTCCAGGACTGGAAGTGTTAAAGGGCACACTTCTCTACGCCACTGAGCCGCTCACGCCAGTGTTACCCCTTATCATCTTGATGACGGCCTTTTAAGGGGGCCAACCTAAAGAACGGCGAGTCATCACCTGCCAATGTTTATTAGATAAAAGCTGATTGTGGCAGGTGTCCGCAACGCTTTCAATATAGTACCATCCCATGTCAATCCAATTGTTCCAATTATCTTTCCATATTCCTCAAATAGTTCCTCCGCATGTTGAGGTCAATTCACTTTTAATTCTATCATTTTCAGTTTACCCCAGCAGGTGGCTAAAATAACATTAAAATTTTCAAAAAGAGCCTCTACTTGTTGGACCCATGTCACCGCGCAAGCCTTCCAAAGATTCGGGTATAGCCCGTGTGGACAGAGACATAATAATAATATCACCAGACCAACACACCTAACTATTCGGTCTCACACGAAGCAACGCTAGTATTATAGGTCCCGCTTCTTTCTACATTACGTGAAGTATAAGCCCATTTGTATTTTTTATTTAATAAGTAGGTACTTCAGTTAAAGGTAATTTACCTTTATAGAATTGTCGACTACGTTATTAAGTTTAATAAAACAAAAAAATAGGCAATTATTAAATTAATAAAAAAATATGTTCGGCCTAATATTATTTTGATGGAGTTGCTTTCAAACCATTTTTTTCGAAATTAACTAGGAACGAAGCAACTGCCGAGTGCCTTCTGAGACCCAACTGTTGGAACCGTTACAAAATTATAATATATGGTTACCGGTAGGATGACCAAATATCCTAATCGTTTTTCTCAGGCTACTTACTTACAACTGTCATAGATGATTAGCGGATAACTAGGGCTGCTGATATTGACGAGGTCAAATATTTTAATTCAGCACCCCAGCCAAGATGGGAATGGGACGATACCCCAGTCCTGCCTTAATGCGGCGATCTATCAGGATGGTTGAGTTTTAGTAATAATAAACGAATATAATATGAACCACCTCAAGTTTATTACCATAGTAAATAGAACGCGATCACGTTTCATATTTTATGATGATTAGGAAACGAGCAAATTGTAAAATAAAACGAAGTGAAAACCCGAATAATAAAAGAAAACTACATTATTTTTAAAATGGTAGAGTTATAAAACAGCGTTTAAGTTACCTGTTGTGCGTGCGTCCTCCAGGTGTGGTCAAAATCACATAGTTATAGGTAACAATCACCGCGACAAGCGTTTGTTGTGCCGGCGCTGTGCGCGGTGGAGCGGCGGCGTGGGGCTGAGCGGGCCAAGCACTGCCAGCAGCGCACGGGCTCTGGGGAGACTGTGAGGCGTGCGTAAGGCTCGGTGGCTGGCTGCGACTGGAGGCAGCGCGCCGCCGCCCCCGGCGGCGGGCCGCGCAGCCCGCCCGCCCACGGGGCCCGCTGCCGTCACGCCACTTACCCCACAATCTTTACATCACATAAGTAGATATACGACACTTTTATAAATCATTGATTCCCATAATTAAAAGGTTGACTAATTTCAGAATGATCCGTATGGAATCGATTCGATGAGACGTATAACTTTTAATTAGACCCCTCACACCCTACGTGTGTCACCAAAGGTTGCTGTTTACACCCCATTTTGTATGTTTAAAAAGTTACATCAATAAGCTGATAATTTTCTATTTGGTGAAAATAAAACCCCAAAATAAGACTGTGGTGCGTACCTACTTTAAATTTAATAATATTCTTCAAGCCATAATAAACATTAATTTGTATCATATATATGATGTAATCCTACGCTATAATAATTACTAGACCTTTGTATAAAGATAAAAAAATTACTTTATGAACGGCAGTGAGTCACATGTTTGTGCGTCAAGTTGTGGAGCAATCTTTCTTCGGAGCCTCCGCTCTCTATTGCTACATAATAATGAAATTTGCTTGTCACTGTGCTCTTCATTCCTCCTCCTTTTGGTTTTCTTATAACCTTGTTTACAGCTCTAAATAAAAAGCTATTATATCCCTATAGATCGGATTCTCAACGACGCGAAATCTTTCACAAAGGGTCTGCGAGAATTCATCCTTTTGTCATTGGTTTTATTAAATTCTATAGAATGGGCCAGGTGTTTCTGTAATTATTGGTCCACGTCTCATACTTTACATATTTTAGTCCTAAATCATTTTTGTGAAAAATAATATGATTGTGACCTGATGTTAAATCTAAGTACCTAATCTGTAAAAAGAATGTCCTCTTAAAGGAAAGTAGCCACGTATTAAGTTGTGTTATTTATTGTTGCTTACCAAATGATAATACTTAAATTAAATAGCCTGAAAAGCAGAGCATTAACTGCAATTGTTTACAGTCGATAAAACGGAAGCCCAATATAAATTATGCAATGTGATCTCGCGAACGAGCACTGATAAATGTTTGTATTGGTTTACGAAAGGTATTATATTTACCTAATTTACTTTATTACACGTAAATTTTCAGGCCTTTTGTATGTTTTTAATATTTTAGGTTAAGTAAGGAATACTCACATAATGAATTAAGAATATGTAAAATCGTAAAATTTCTGTCGCTTGAGTAAATAATAGAAATCGTATTAATTATGAAAAATATAATGATGAATGATAGGATGAGACGGCATATGATGAAAACGGAACAATATAATTAAATAATTACAATAATAAATAACAACAATAATATTCATATTATATACCACAAGTAATAATTAAATATGAGGGTACCCCGTCTCAAACTATGACACCAGGACGTAAACCACCTCAGTCCTCCCGTGACCATGGTTGCTGTAAAGCAGCCGATACGTCGGGACGTAAAATCGAAATAAAATCCTTAAAAAATAGTTTCATTTAAATGTGTAATATTCGCGTAAATATAAGAAATCAATTCATATTCAATCAATTCGAGTCACCTTCGTCCGTAGGAAAATTAAGTACCCTCGAGATACCCTACACGTGACCCTGGGTGGTGCCAACCAGGTGACAACTCTACTGGTGGTAGGCTTCGGCCGTGGCTAGTCACCACCCACTGAACAAAGCCATGTCGCCAAGCGGCCTAGCCGTGTTCCGGCATGATGTTCGGTGTTGCCATTCATGGATGGCGGGTCAGATCAGTTGCGCTGCATGTGCCTAGTGAATGTAGCGTCTCTTATCTACTGCCGCCTTCCTACCTAGGCAAGTATGCTCCATCGTAGATCTCATCGTCACTTACCATCAGGTGAGATCGAGAACAAATACTTGCCCATAATGTAATAAAAAAAAAAAAAAAAAAATATTCATTTTATTTCGTCGCATTTCATTTCGTAAAGAAAGAAGAAGAAGAAATAAAAACAGTTCTTCTAGCGTATTTAATAAAGTTCAGTGATAGACGAGTGCCGTGGAAAAAGTTTGTTCAGTATTGCTATTCTAATATTAATAGGCTACAGGAACTTTGCCTGAATAGTTTTTAACGAGACGACGATGTCGTTAACTTTATTTCCACCTCAGTAAATAAAAAATATGGTAGCTATACCGTAAACTGATAGCCTCTAAGCATAGTCCTTTGAGAAACAAACCTGATATTTACGTCATCTTCTTCATCGTTACAAATAAATGTCGCCAGACAAACACACCAACAGTACGGTCCCAAACTAAGCAACTCTTGTATGGATACCGTGCAATGGACTTGGGGCGAACCCTGTATATTCTTATTGCTATAGAAATTAAATATCATCAACATTAAAATTCGTGTACATCACACAATGTTTGTGCCTACTAGGATTCGTACCTGGGACTCTCAGCACAGAAAGTAGGGTCTCCACCAACTGAGCGTTGAAAATGTTTTTTCACGAGGAAATACACCTTGAAATGTCGATATTTTTTTATAGGTATACATGTTGATTTCTTATATTAATACTACACATTGAAATAAAACTAATTTACGGATTTAATCGCCTTCATTATATATTTTTAGGTTCCCGACGTTTCGGCTGCTGCACAGCAACCATGGTCACGGGAGGTCTGAAGTGTTAGTCGTTCTAGTGTCTAAGTTAGAACTGGGGTACCCTCTTATTTAGTTGTTGTTTGCTGTCCGATCTACGCATAAACATAAAGTGCACAGTGTCTTGAGGTCTTGTAATGGTGCGCTTGGTTTTGGATTTAATTATATTGAAAACTGGATCCAAAGTCGGTAATAGCACCCAGCCATCTTCTCTATTGAAATTCAGATGTTTTTTAATTTCAATGGCCTCACGTATCATCCTTGGTCGGAATCGGTGTTCTTTTGCGAGGATCTGTGGTTGATCAAATCTGATATGATGGCGGGTGTGATCCTGTAAATGTTCACAGATTGCAGACTTCGTGGAGCGCCGGTGTTTCACGTCAGCGATGTGTTCTTTTACCTGGGTTTTATTGATCTTTTAGTTTGCCCTATGTAAGAGAGCCCACGTTCACAATCGAGTTTGTATGCCCGGCATCTTATAGAGGAATGTGACACTTGACAGATTTCCATCTGCCTGTATGTTCGTTATACAGTAGCCGTATTATTTAAAGACGACAACCATATTATTTATATAATATAATACTGAAGGCTGGAATTTCACATATTTGAAACAAGGTGTTTGTTAATTACACAGTTGCTATTGTTTTTTGTGCCAAGGGTCCCAATTTCGGTATAGTGTTTGTGAAATTGCAAACTACTATTATTGATGTTTAATTTCTACAGGGTAATTTGAAAACCAACCTAGGCGATATTTTGTTGATAATGTTCTTAGACCTATGACTCCATGGGCCTAGCTTCTCTACGGAAAATGACACAAATAATGTAATAAAAAAAAAAATAAAAAAAAAATACGTAGTTATTCTTTAACGAGGCGTACTTGCGCCTTTTGGAACCGAGCAGTTGGTATGTTCGTCTGGCAATATTACTCGCATTATTGCAACGAAGTTCCTTATCGCGCGTTGCGAAAGGGGGCTAGACGGAAAAAAATAAGACGAAAAATTGCAACGAGCTATTGTAAGCTTTTTTATAAATGAAAGTATAGTTTACAATATAAAAACCAAGAACATAACGATACCTAGTACAAAACATGCCAGCGACATCTATCGCTGACTTACAAACTAAACATAAATAATAATGTTGACGTCTTAACAGGGAAGATTTGTGTAACTATAAAATTACTTCTAGAGCCGGTGCACTTCGAGTCAGTGGGTTCAAATTCGACGAATAAAATGGACTCATGGATGATAATGAAACAATTCTCGTACGACCCTTTTTTCTCAACCCAACTCCATTTCCTATGTAAAGGCCGGTTATAAACATGATTATTTGTAAGCCGTGCGGCGTGCGCATGTTTCTCTGTCTGTCTCTCTCTCTCTCTTATAGAAAGCAAGCCAGATATTTTCGTTTCGTCTTTCTATTTCGCATTGAACAGTGTGGTGTCGCGACGATTATTTTTGTTGAGTGTATACAGGTTTTTTGTACATAAAAAATAATAAAGGAACTTCGTTCCATCCGTGTGTCCCTTGACACCTCTCAAGTTTTTTATTTTTACTACTGTTCAAATTTACCCTCTTACGTATGTGCATCAATTATTTCACTTTGATCTAATGTTTAGAAATGTTCTTGGATACTATCAGATAAATTGAAATCAAACGTACAACTATCGTGAAAATCAAGGGTCAACTAGATTACGAGCTAATGGCGTGATTTCTTATTGCTATTAAATCGTAGACAGAGGATGCCTTGTGTCTCACCCACCTCATCTCTTTGATGGGTGCGGCATCATTGGAGTGACGCCATTAAAAGAAAGAAAAAATGAACAACCTTTAAGCCATAGAGAAAACAACGCTACGTACTCGCTAAGCTCATGAACCAATGACAATAGCTCTATGATGACAACAGATAGCTCAATGCCATGAACCCATGAACTTAGTTTGTTTCATCTTGGTTCTATCAAGGCCGTGAACAAAGAGCTATATGGGACTTTTTGGCGGAAAACTGAAAAGTCATGGCGTCAGTTATGATTTAATTTCTAAAGCTAGTGTTCCTGCGAGTTATAGTGAGTGATATAAGTGGAATATTAACCATTGTGGGTTCGGTAAAGTGCATGAGTGTAGGTAATTGAAACAGAGTGACGAAACTTGGATTTTCAGTTTCTTACAAAAAAAACATAAACAATCTTTCAGTAAACTATCCATCACTTTACTGATTGAGGGAAGGGGGGGGGGGTATTTTACTTGGGCCTAGCCTTTGGGCCTGTGCATATGCTCGAAATCGGAAATAATTTATATTACTTGACACTGGCAAAATACCTATGGTGATGCCAAATTAAAAAAAAACAGTTATATGAACCTGCTACTATATTCTCTTTGGAACGCTCTGAAACCATCCACGGACCTGTGAAAGCATATGTAAGAATCTCCGTACATATTATTATTTTTCTATTTGATCAGTGTTGTGTCAGTCTGCGTATTTTTCAGTGAACTTGTACAAATCAATATTATTTTGGTTAGGAAATTATGAAGTGTTTGTTTGGTTGTACCAAAGTAATCATTATATGTAATTGTACTTTCGACTTGCCTTAACACCATTAGGTAGTTTTTATTCAGGTATGTAGTATTACGATAATTACGAAACTTACTCGCTCGAAATATAAGTTAAGTACTTACTTATAATTACTTAATTATACGTACTAACTATAGTGAAAAAAAAATGTTAAGTTATTTAAATTACTTTCGTTGTGAGAAAGTTAAGTAATTATCCTACTACTACATATCAGTAGGCAAAACTTAATAAAGAAAATAAAAATAACTCGTCCCTGGACTTTATAATAATAACAAACTTTATAACACGGATGTTTTTTTTAAATTACAGTTAATGACTATGCTGCATTAAAGTGTCCAAGTCTGGTAATAAAAATGGCATTGATCGGTCAATGGCCTTCTTGACATCGAGAACAGTGCGCGGTGTTTGCACCAGATATCCCCCTCCAAAGCGGTCGCCTCTTGGAGGCAGCTTGCACGAGACAGACCTTTCTCTCTTTGCGGACAGCGACACAGTGACCGTGTTACAGCGGAGGGCTAGTGCCATGCACCACTACAGTGTCGCGGTACCGGTGGTGCTCGTCGCGTACTATGCGGCCGCTGCCCTCGCGGCCACCGCGGGGAGTGTGCGTCGCGCAGAGCCTAATCTCACCTTCGCCGAATCCGTCTACGTCAAACTATCCGGTGCATGTGAGTGTTTGTCCTTCACCTCTATAATAATAATTTGTATTTAATACGTGATAACACTCCAGTTTCATTAGTAATGTTTTAATTTATTTTTTGTTCTCCGGTTTTGCAGGTAGAGCGATCATGGACTTGCGTTATAATATAAAGAACGACCAAAATGAATCGTTAAAAACAATGAAAATTATTCAACTGGATGGTGACATCGTCCGATCTTTTCCGATTAATGAGGCGTTCGTGGGCCTCGCGAAACCGTTCGTTTTTGATATAACCAAACAGACGAAAGTTATAATCCATGGCTATAAAGACAATTCGCAGTCTGCGGTGCCGATGGACCTCGCTCGTGCATACAACGAAAAGAAGATGTTTAACGTTCTACTAGTCGACGCTGAGGACATGGTCAAGCAAGGATACATTTTGTCAGCTCACAATGCTCGTCTGATTGGCAAGAGGCTCGCTAACCTTTTGGCAAATTTGGAATATTTTGGAGCGAATGCCGATGATTTTCATCTGTTGGGAATCAGCCTCGGTGCACATATCGCCGGGTGGGCTGGCAAATACTTTCAGCAATATAAAACGCGGGCCTTGGGTCGCATAACAGGACTGGACCCGGCTGGCCCCTGCTTTTCATACGCGTTCAGTGCACAGAGATTGGACAAATCAGATGCTGCATATGTGGATGTATTGCATTCTAATCGACTGGTGCAAGGAGTCATAGAGCCTTTGGGTCACGCAGATTTCTACATCAACGGAGGAGGGCCGAATCAACCAGGGTGTTTCATGCCAACATGCAGCCATTTGCGAGCGGCAGAAGTTTATACGGAGAGCATAAGAATGCCAAAATCTTTTGTGGGAATTCGATGTCAAAGTTGGAAACATTTTGAGGCAAACGCGTGTGAAAAGAATGACTTTGCTGTACTAGGATACGGCTCGTCGACATCCAGTAGCGGTCTTTATTATTTGCGCACGGCATCAAACCCTCCATTTGGTTTGGGTATGGATGGTACCATAAATAAAGAGCCAATAGCCGACAACTGGTTAAGAACTTTAAATATAACGTGATTTGTGATTTTTATAGAGCTAGTTCAATATTGTGTAATTAAGCTGCCATACATTATGAACACATGCGCAATTTAGGTGGCTACTTAAAGTACGTGTCATTATAACTGTGGTGTTACACGAAAGAAAATTTAAATGCAGTATCAACAAATTAGGTAATCACAACTCACAAGTGAGTACATATTATTTTTCTCCAAATCGTTTAATGTAGTGATTTTTTTTGGTCTTCATTTTCATTTAAGTCTGAAAAGTCCCAAGTACTTACGGCTAAAATTAAATTAAGCGAGGCTTACGTCAAGGTTTTGTAAGATCTCTCGTAAGCCATGACGAATTCAAGATCGACATGGTCATCGTGAAGTGGCGAAATCCGAGTGTTAATAATTTATTCGTTACTTCGTTAATAAACAATACACATTGTGATCCACTTCGAAGTCACGAAAACATTTTATTGTAAAAATAATTATGTATATACCTGTGCAGACACATTAAGTATACAATAAGTGCTTTCATTGCAGCTACATAACATTATTTTGTAAGCCCATGAGAACCTGAGTATTACTATTAAAGGAACGCCAAAGAAATTATGTCCTTGTATCACTTCTTGATAAAACATAACACATAATATAACACACCCTACATCATCCCTGAGTTCTATAGGCTATGTATTATCGAGATTACGTGAGCGGTACCGCGCACAAAAGCTAGTCTCAAATAAATTGGATAAGATAATAAACTTCAGAACAACACCTCGACTCAATGAAATGCGTAATGTTATTTACTGCAACTACAACCGAAGCATAGATATCTTAATACATAGCGCAGCTTACGATATGAGAAAGTGAATCGTGAATAAATTTCATATATATATACCTTCGATTTGTTGTTGCGTTATGTTCGATGTCAACAAATTAATTAAACTTTCTAGTGATGTAAATGTGTAGCAATCGTTTCAAGTTCGCGGCGGGCGTAGGCGTGCAAGCGGGAACTAATTACCAGCGACTGCCGCGTACAAGCACATATGAATAACTACAATAAATATCGCCATACAGACACACCTACTGTGCGGTACCAAACTAAGTAATATATATATATATATATATAGTGGGACCAGCCCCAGTCTATTGTATTGTATTAATAATACAAGCGTTTTTTTTTTTATACATTATAGGCAAGTATTTGATCTCGATCTCACCTGATGGTAAGTGACGATGAGATCTACGATGGAGCATACTTGCCTAGGTAGGAAGGCGGCAGTAGATAGAGACGCTACATTCACTAGGCACATGCAGCGCAACTGATCTGACCCGCCATCCATGTATGGCAACACCGAACATCATGCCGGAACACGGCTAGGCCGCTTGGCGACATTGGTCATTAAACGCCCTCAAGTGAAACTCAGGAAATATTATGAAAGATAATAATCAATCCTAATTTCAATTTTATTTGTATTATTTCCTTAAAATGTTTTCACGAACCTGTCGTCGCGTTTATACATTTTTTATTGTGTTTCTAAATGTCTCTGACGTAAGGAAAAAGTTGCTCGGTTCTGTTTCAGTGGCCACTACAAAGGCTCGAGAGAATATTTAATGCATACATTTCAATAAAGCCCTACTTAACGCAATGTGTTTATGCGAAACATGTTGCCGGTGTCGAGTGCAAAATGCAGTGTATATTAAAATTCTCAGACCGTGCTTTTATTTTTTGTTAAAATGTGTGACTAAGTATCTACCTGTTTACCCACATAATAATGAAACCAGCCCTATTAATTTCCCACTGTTGGGCACGGGCCTCCCATCAATGCAAAGGGGATTAGGTCATAGCCGACCACGCTGGCCCCGTGCTGATTGGCGAACTTCACACGTCTTTCAAGGGGTTCTCTCAGACATGCAGGTTTGCTCACGATGTTTTCCTTCACCGTTTGGCAAATCATAGTCATGGTTGAAAGTAAGATTCGCACATGAAATCCAGAAATTTCAGAGTTGCGAGCCGGGGTTTGAGACTGCAATCCTTGACACTGAGCAAGCCATCTAACAACTTGGCTATCACTGCTTTTTCGCGTGCTACCTCGCATTATATATCATCATCGTGAATCGTAATAGTAATAACATTTCATTGCGTAGTCGATTCAAAGAATACAGAAAGAATGCTCTTATAAACACGGCCTAAATAAAGTGATATATAAAAAAAAATAACGGGGTATACAATTCACTTGATTTCCGCGTTGCATATATATACCTACATGTCAATAGATACAGTATTTATATGATCTTTGGTTTAAAGTTAGCATTAGAGATTTCAAATCCATTTATGCAGTAAGACGATACTTTTTACTGCTGTATCAATTGAATTTTTAAAATAATTTTAATAACAATTGCCCTACCTAATATCTAATTAATCACAAACACCCACGGTTTTGTTTGTTTAGATTACATACTACTAGCTGCGCCCTGCGGTGTTACCCGCGCAAAAAATCATATCGATCCTTTGCGCTATGAAATATTTAAATAAATCTGTAAGCGGTGGCCGCAGGTCCGCCACACGCCGGGGTGAGAATAAAACGACAGGAGGGATGGTTAAATAAGAAAATTATATTAAAGGAAAATGTTACCGTGCGGACATAAAAGTGCCAAAATTGAGAAGGCGTAAAACAAAAGTATACAAAAAAATATGTAATAGCTTCCAAGGAGATCGCGTCGTCAACATTCCCCGCCCTAGTGCTGGTTCAGCACTCCAAACCAACATGGATTCGAGCGACGCGTGCCGCCGAACGCTTTAGAGTCCCAGTGTTGATTCTGACCAATAAGCCTCTCCCAAGCCCCACCCAAATGTGGACCGACGGGAGCGATAAACGTCAACTGTGCTCCGTTGGTCTGAATAGGTCCAAGCCGCAGTGGGTGAAAAGGGTTCTAGCGATGAGCCATTTGGGCGCTATGTTAGTCTTCCATTCTGGGCATCTTCGAATCTGATGGAAAATCTATGTGGCCATCAATCCGGACTATGCACTGGTTGTGCGGTACCAGGGACAAGAATATGTCTTGACTGAATGACGTCCACTGCATATGCTTAATGAGTATATCAATGAGGTCATCACATGTACTGTTACGGGTTTATCTGGAACTCTTCTCCGTAGAAATCTCAAATCATCCTGGTCCTCTGGGCCTTTAGTCGTTGTAGCACTGTCGAAGACTAGATGTAGCTTTGCTTTATTCGGGTTAGCAACACTGTAGTGTGGTGAACGCCACGTCTGAGCGGCAGCTTGTGTGTTCTCTACTTTCTTCGCATGATCGTTTTCAAGTAAATGACTCGCCCTATTCGTGTACTTGCCGGCAAATCCTACACTTGCGGTCGTCTTTCTCTCGATGCCCTTCAACCGTGTCAGTGCATTCTGGTAGCGGACAGGCATTTCGCAGTACTGGTCCATTCATGGCAGGTTCACATGCCACCTACTGTTGACGATAATAGACGTTTGTTCCAGTACGGCCACAGTATGTTCATCATCATTACTCCGTGGCATACCTGTCACGGCCAAGGACTCAAAGAAGAAGAAGATATCTATATAATAAAAATACATTTTTGTAACATCTGTTACGTTGTGCTGAATGTAAAACAATAACCGCAGATTGCTTAAATTTTTGTGTAAAATGTGGTCAATGTTTAAGCCGAACAAAACGCATATGTAGGGCTAAACTACAGAAAAATCAATTAAAGCACAAATCATCAAACCAAAAATTCGTCACTTCATTAATGTCATCAATCTCGGATGGATAAAGTTTTCCAGATTTAAATATAACACCCGAAGAGATAAAAGATGTAAGGAAGCCAGGAGCATAACATAACCGGTGTTCTGGTACACCCAACCTTATCGGAGTCACCCGGGCCTACCGCCACGCGCCGCCGTCGCATCGCGTAGTAACAACACATATACATTTCATTATCGAATGGTAAATCCGTTGGAATCATCGGTATACGCGGGATCAAGACATCTTCTCCTTTGTATTTTCCCTTAATGATCTTGGCCTCGATGAGGTTATTCATTAGCCTTTTCACAGCCAGTCTCGTTCCATTGGTGTTACGCAGCATGATCACAACTGATCCTACTTTTAATTTTAAATTGTGAGGTGGTTGTCCGGTTCAGTTTATTATTCACTGTAGAACGCAATTCTGCCATACCAATACGAATGTTGTTGTCATTATCTGTCTCTCGCTGGACATCACTGCGGTTATGCACGTGAGGTTGCTCGTCGCACATTTGATTGACTTCGCGACCTATGTCAGCTCATCTTTTCCTTAGCATTTCAAAACAATAACAGTAAATAAAGTTCTCACGCACCAACACACTGATGATAGAAGATTTTAATAACGCGGTATAACGGTATAATGGTGATAAATGACAAGTAACTTTATAACCCTTAAATACGCGATAATCCGAGTAATGTGTATATATGTTGTCGATTCAAAACCCTTGATGTAATACGTGCTTCCATTCGATTAGACCCGAGTCTACCGTAGGTACCTAACATATAATGGTGACAGAATGACAGATTACCTTTCGAATGACGTTCGACAGACCAACTGACATTCTGAAAAAATAAAGCACAATAAAGACTGTCTTCGCAACTTTTCCATATTTTCTCACCGCTTAAACCTTCCCTGGACTACGACAAACATTTCAAAACCAAAATCAGCTAAATCGGCCCAGCCGTTCTCGAGTTTTAGCGAGACAAACGAACAGCAATTGATTTTTATTATATAGATAGTTTTTATAATATTAGTATTAGTATAGAAGTATAGATTCAACACTTTGAGGCATTGCATCCATATTTTCAAGGTTGGGCGAATGAGCTGCTCAGTGAAGCGAACCAATCAAAAGTAGTCGCTACACCAAGCACGCTCGGGCCGTAATCAGCTCAGCACGTATAAAATTTTCAGAGTTAAGGTGGAAGCGCAAGGTCAGGGCGCGAAATTCAAAATGTCAATGGTTTTTATTATTTTACGAAAAATTTGGACATCTTTATGATGTAATTTAGTTTTTCGCGATATTGGCATTCTGCATTGGATGTCTCGATGTATTATGTTTGCTTAAAAAAATACCTAAAGCGATACAACACTCCAAAGTTAGTAAAAGTAGCGTAGCGTAGTAGTTTACAAACCTTGGAGATCAGAAACGGCTTAAGCGATTTAGGTGCAGGTTTCAGTAATGTATGATGTGGAAAACTTCACTTAAAATTCAATGTTTAGTTACTTCTATCAGTTCATTAAAAACATATATAATATATATATATTTAAAGACGCGGATGAAGTTGCGGGCAGAAGCTATTTATTATTATTATTAATAAATAAGTTTGTATTGTAAGGTGTATGTCGTTATGTTTACATTTAACCCGTAAATGACTCGTGCCTCACAGATGTTACGGCTCCCTGCAACATACAAAATTAATAACGAATGATATACGCCGTCTATAAACACGCTCTTATTAAATTTTCTCTTACAGCCGGCTTGAGGTGAGCTTAGGTATTCGTTTACGCCTTTCATAAGTAGGTAATGTTTTTATTCCATGAATATAGCTATCACGTGGGGAATTCGAGCCAGCACCACCCTAGCTCATATTCTTCTTCTTTCTTTACGAAATGAAATGCGATGAAATAAAATGGATATGAATATGGCTTCACCCACAACTTAGCGGGTATTTTGCCAATGTCAAGTAATTAATAGCAATATCACATTCAATAAATACACATTATAAATAAAATAATGGATGTGACATGAATCTATGAAAATGGAGTTCCTCAAATATTGAAATATTACCGACTTCTTCTTTTTCTTTCTTTACGAATGAGATGCGATGAAATAAAATGGATTACTGACTTTATTTTATTGATGTATTTGACGTCCCGGTGTCATTCATTGATATCATTTTATTATTTTATTTAATCCCATTTCATTACGTAAAGAAAGAAGATGTATGTTTTTTTCGTTCCGATCCAATTTATGCATCTAATCATTTTTGTAGGTATGTATAATCAATGCGACAAAATGGGCTTTACAGCTTCACCAATTAGTTTAAAATTAATATTGGTAATGCTACGGCCACATCTGTCTGGCTTAGTGCACTAATTCGTGCCCTAATGCTATCACTAATGGTGCGACGGTTTGGGTTGACGTTAGTTTTAATGTAAATGCCAATATACGACTTTAATCGCTTGGCCACAATAATGCAGTTCTGCTTTTATAGATTAATTTCTGAAATCACGTTAGCAAATTATCGTGTTAAACCGTTGGCGACATCGGCTTTTTAACATTACTAACCCATTAATAAGTGCACTAAGCATCAGGTGTGGCCGCACCATAGGCAGATGTGACCAACAGTTTAACATTTATTCATTAATTTTCATCACGTTTTACATTCCAGCTGAAAATAGTTTCAGTAATAAAACACGGAACTTACGCGGTACGTACAGATTTTAATTTGTAAGGAAAGATGTTAATAGCGTACTTTTGGTTATAACGCACGATAATTTAGCTTAGTAATATTAAATTAACTGCTTGGTTTAGTTAATTATAGGAGGAATATGTGTGTATATCGCCACACGAACACAACTGTACGGTACCAAAACAAGCAGCGCTTGTGTTATAAGTACCGATTTCGCCGGAACTACGAGACTTTATGGGCTTGAAATTCGGCACCAGCGTTCCTTTAGGCAACGAGTGCGAACGAAGTCGCGAGGAACTTCTTGTATTTGTAAGTATAAGTATTACATAAATGTAAGTATAATTTATATATACAGTAAATATCGCCTGACGAACACACCAACTATACGGTCCCACACTAAGCAACGCTTATATTATGGGTACCATATAATGGAACGAGGGCGACTCGGATACATACATTCATGCTCATCACACAAAGCTTGTCCCTACCAGAATTCGAACCCGATACCTTCGGCACAGAAAGCAGGGTCACTTCGAACTGTGCTAATCAGGTCGTCAAATAATAATAGTTTGTGTCTCTTTGCCTCCCTCATGTTTATCTTATGATCCCACGGATGTTGTTTTCTTCCACTGTCTTGTAAAGGCTACATACAGGTGCATCTAGACTATAAAAACACAATTGTTTTTCGTGCAACTTGATACAGAGGTCCATAGTGCAGTCGGCATTAACCTGAGCTCCATATTTATTTATATAATGTTTTATCTATTCTGCTGCAAAGGTCACATGTTTGTTTATTTGTAAACATTTTATTACCTTATTTATACACTTCTATGTTTATTATAGGAGCTATGTTTAGCTTTCGTTTAAATTCATTCCCATTTTATGATGCAAGAAAGAAAGAAATCAAAATGTTTCACGTTGTAACATAACATATCCGATTCGATACGAACGCGACTAGATGCACAAACGCGACTTCGACAAAATCTAGTCAGCTAGTAAGGACAATTGCACTACACTTGAGTTTGAATTAAACTTTCATTCGTAAATAACTAAAGCTCTGTTAAAAACAAGACATTTTCTGTTGCACCGAACATCTAATAAACAGTTAAGAATAGAGGTAGCCGAAGGAAAGGCAGAGGGGCACTGTTGTAATATGCATTTGTGTAAACCAACCGAACCATCTGAGCATGCAAATGAGAAGTCAGTACTCATTGCAATTTAGAATTCACAGATGAAGTGTACCTACCTCCCTACCTACACAAACAGTCATAGAAACTGTATCTCCCTGATTAGATTGTAAGACATACCCGTTCAAACCCTTCTAACCGCAGCAATTTCAAGGTAACAACATTACTATTCCACCCGTCATTCGTATAGATTCAAGTTACTGATTACTTGGCTTATATCCTAAATAATACAGATGAAATTGCATTTACAAAGTCGAAATTCTAAGCACGTCTGTTGAAATCCTCCGAAATTAAAGGTCGTCTGTTCCGGACAGTGAATAACAGACAGATTCCTCAGGGGGCCGGCCAGCAATAGTTGCAAGTAAATCGGGAGTTAAGAGAAAGTATGGAGTTCGAAGTCGTAACGCCGTCGACGTGTCTCGTAAATACCGCGATTACTACCGCCGTCGTCGCGATGTTTTAATGTGATAAATGTTTGCGTCAACGCAAAACTTTTGCTTTATCGCCTTGATTACTAATTGCATAGCTATTGGTAACGTTATGTCTAAGTATGTTATAATATGTACAATGCTTAGTATCTAATTGGGTCGTTTTAATTTCATATATTATTTCGTTCGTAGCCAAGTACCGTTATACATTAATCCCTATTAGTTAGGACTTTGAACCTTCGGAGAAAGTGTGAGTGTACTACAGTGCACCTATGCCTATCCCTTCGAGGAATACAGGCATGATGGTGAGGTCAAGAGATGTTGGAGATTAATTCATATTGTAATTTTACATTTAAAAAATGAATGACGTAACCATTATCAAAATACTAGACACGATAACAAACAAAAAGTCTAACCTCCCATTTCTTGATATACTCTAATTATAATGTTTTTATGATTTGTGATTCTTAGATGTATTGGATTGAAAGTTGCTATAAATTGTCTATGATCTGAGTCGTATCTCGATATTGTGCAGTAACCCGTTGATGAGTGTGGAGTGAAAATTATTTTGGTGTTCGCCGGCTGGCACGGTTTCAATCGCACGCCCGGATACAGTCTCGCGGTGTGTCGCCTACGAGTTCGATCCGAACTCCGCTACAATATACACGACATACTTACTCAAAATAATACCGCGGTTGTGAAACACCATAGTGGAGCGATTTTTTTTATAGAATGTATGTAATTGTGCAACCACACAATTAAATTAACCCGCTCGATTTATAGATGTTTACGTAATCGCCGATTTTAGCTGATTCTAGAATTCTTTCAATGGGAAGACGTAACGTAATTTAGCCGCAAACCGCTGTGAGATGAACATTAAACAAAGAATGAAGAAGCATGTTGCTTATATAGGTACATAATTGTTGTTTATTTCAATAGTACCTATATAAAAGTATGGTACTTAATATAAGTTTTGTAAAAAGCTAGGCATAAAAACACTAAGTAGGTGTATCGGCAACAACTACGAATAAGACTTAATAACAAACTTATGAACGATGAAAGATATGAATAATGAAAGCGTAAATAACAGTTATTTATCAGGGATATTATTTAGCAAATAAATTCCATAGAGACTCACACGTGTTCAGATTATTTTATGTGTGAAACCTCAAATAATTGTATACTAGCAGTCCGAGTAAAAAAGTAAATAATAGATGGTTTTGTGAGCGGAGTTGAGCCGGGAAAGACGGCCGTCACAATAGCTACCGCTTCCGGCTACACAATAGCAACAGGGATTTAATGTATTCATTCTTATGGTAGTGTGTGTGAGCTGCCTACACGAACTAAGGCTTATCACGAACGAGATATATCGATGAAGTGTTTGCAGGTATTTAAAAAAAAACATTCAAGCACTAACAATAGAGACGCGATTCCTAGGCTTTTCAAGTACTTAAGTATAGGACATACATAATAACAACACTAAATAATATACATTGAGAATAAAATATACCTAGTAAAAGCCAACAGGTAGAATGGCTGGATACAGCATGCATCTAGTATACAACGTTTCAGTGCCATTTACTTTCAAGATAGAGATGAATTCAGCCTGAGATAGTCAATGTGTCGTTATTACTTTTGTGGAGAAATTAACACAAATTCTTTAGCGAAACAAATGATAGAATAAGGTTGAACGTAATTTTGCTTTCAAATGCTTATATAACCTACGTAATGAGTTCAGTTATAAAGTTTGTGGGCACCCATCAGTTGGCTTTAGGTAGGAGACCGGAGACAGAACCGGGTATCGCTAGCTTCTGCATTACGTAGATATTTGAATTGCAAATGGAAATTAAAGCTTCACTTCCTTTATCCTATAGATGACCATTATGTGCTTTGGACAGCGTTATTTATTTTAATTGAATATTTTATTATTTTGATGTTTATAGCTATTAGTAGATATATGTAATTATTTCTTTATTTTAGAGTGCTTAATATAGCCCCACACCTCTGCAGCTAAGACAAAGTGAAACTTCAAAGTTAGATATCTTACATAATCTGTAAATATAATTTATCCATTAGCAGAGAGACACATGGGTGTAGCCAAGATTTGCTTCAGGGTAGAGTCAAGCAAGAAAATTCAAATTAAACCATTATCTTTTCTATATCAAAACTCTGATACCAATAAGAAAATCACTCTTTCCCTGAAGTCACTGCTCTCATTTCCCAAGTTACTACAGAGGCACATAATTTCTTGACATAAGTAGTGATACGATCTTATATTTTTCGCTTGACTCCATGAGCCAGGGGCGGCAGAGCGGCCCCACTCTGCCCCATTGTGGCTACGCCTATGGAGAGACAAAATGTAATGTACAATAAACACAAACATTGAAAGCAATGAAATAGGTAGAGATGAATCACAATTTAGCTGGTAAAAGTGGAAAACTTTACTAGCATAGTACGGTAATTGTACGAAAATTGATATTACTATAAAAAACAAATTGTCTTTTAATGGACCTTCAAACGTATAAACAAAATGGATACTGGCATAAACAAAAACTATAAATGCAAATACATAGAAGCTCTCTCGTGTATCACATTGTGATCCGACAACGAAAGTGCATTTGCAGGGTCATTATTATCGCTGGCATTTTATTCCCGCATCTACTTCTCATTTCATATTTTACGAAATTTGGAGTTGAAGTCAGAAAATTCTTGTGCTTTTTTTCTTTTTTACACTCTAACCAAATAAGATTGAACAATATTGTGTACCATCTTGAATTTGTGTGAGCTATACAGATCATATTTAAAGGTTGCTTCGTTGCATAGTATAGGCACGATACCGTGGGCAGTAGCCAGAGTAATCTCTTATAGAACAATCACACAGAAATGTTTAAAAATACCTATTTAAAGCATCTGAATTACACACTTTGCTCTGCCTACTCATTTTTACAAAGTCACAATAACAGCTATATTTTTTGTCAACAGACATGAAGGTTAAAAATGCATTGAAACAAAATATCTTAAGCGAAGTTGTCACAATAAATTTATTTTTGATTATAAATAGTCTTTTTAAAGTAAGTATAAAATATAGAAGTTTATATTGTGTTCGTTATAAATACGTAAACATCTCCTAGTGGTGATATAAAGTTTCGATGTTTTGCCAAAAAACATTCCACACTCAAGCATTGAGTTGGTATTTGATTTTACAATATAGGCGAAAATGTAGTGGGTAATAAATAATAATGCGTATACTTACGTGTTTAATTTAGGCGCATACGCTAGCGGCACGGCGCGGCGGGGCGGCCCAAGCGCGTACGGCGGGCGCGCAGTGAGAGTTCGTGGCCGCCACGCGCCGCCCGCCCCGAACAAGCTCGAAGCTTGCGCACGCGCCGCGCCCTACGCACGATTACTCCGCGCAGCGCCTCTACATTCGGTGCATTTACTTCGTTCAACGTATGTGGTGCATGTATACTATTAAACTGGCTATAAAAGTATTTTTTTGTGTTTTAGTCTGAAAGTATTTATTTGTGATAGTTTCGTTTTGGATAATAATAATGTAAACATGTGCATTTTTACCGCTAACAGCAAGACAGATCAGTGGTCAAAAGATCTAGCGCATCATCGTCTCTCATAATCTCATAAACGTGTAGTCTATTGGCTACAATTTATTGTCACGTTTGTTGATCAAATAAAAAAAAAAATGATTGACATGAGAAGGAAATCAGCTTGTTACCGGGACGCATACTTTCCAGAAAGCTCTACCAACTGCGCTACTCAGGTCGTCTAAATTAATAAGTTTTATAAAACATAATATACTCATATAAATTCTTTTGATTGCATACACATTTTGTAAAGCAAATTATTCTATTATTATTAAGAAATTGCTTAAGGTTTGACTTATTCATATAAAACAACTTTTTATTATCATGTAGGATTTCCTTTAGAGAAACTCATCACAAAAGATCTTTAGAATGGAATAAAGAATATGGGAATAAAGCCACGACAAAACAATCAGTTGGTTGTAAAGTCGTGACGCGTAACACTCGTTCATAAACATTTGAAAACGAGTTTAGGTTTTCTTTAAGGTAACTTTTATGACTCAAAAACTCCTTGAAATGGAAAAGACTTGACAATAGAATCGCCAAGGCCCTTCAACAAATGTTTTGTTGAGAAAAAAGAAAGAAAAAGAGTTGTTGAGAAACTGAAATGAACCAATAGAAAAAAGCCCTTAGTTGACTTCCATTTATAAAGAGGCTTTCAAAAAGAAAGAAAGGTGCCTATTCTTGAATGAATTTTGTTTACATATAAGAAACTGTTGAAATTCCGGAAGTAAACCGTTAAGGTAAAGATTGCTTATATAAATTAACAATAGTATGCACGTCAAGAATATTTTTTTAATCAAAAATACTTGTAATGTGGTCATTATTTTGACAATCTTCTTTGAACAAAGTCGCGCTTTCCGTGCTACTTGTATAGACGCCAGCAAAGTTGTATGGAATTTCATTGCTTGTGAGATTTAGCTACCAGCAATTTCCTTCGAAAACCCATTATTGTTGAGTGTTTTCTCAAAAATAGTCAAGTGCAAAAAGATTTTATACCGAATTTGGCTGTATAGGTACAGGCAGTACAATCATTGCCTCTTTTTAAAAAAGTTTTTTTTCAATTACTCACATTGTTTGAGTAAAGCACTATACAAGCCTTGGTCTGCAATGACTGCGTTGCTGGCAGCGCTGATGATGGCCTTGAGCTTAGCTTTAACTACGCTCTCAGTCTTCAAAATTGGCCATCATTGCAACCCGTGAAGGACAAGCTTGAATGGGCTGTAATGATGGCCAAGCTGGAATTAAGGCCCCAACCGGTCTCGGCCTGGAGCTGCACTACGCTGCGCTTTCAGCTATCATCAGCGCTGCCAGCAATGCAGTCATTACAGACCTCCGCAGTAATGTAGGTACTATTAAGTAGATCTTTCTGTTCTACTATTTCATATTTCGCCAACTTAAAATAGTTATCAGGAGTTTACAAATCGATGCCGGTTCAAGATAAATATTTATGATTTGGCTGGTAGCCAATATTCGGATCCGTCATCGATATTTATTTCCAGTCGATATTGGTGATCGATAAGAATAGTAAGTTTACAGTCAAGTAGGTACATTATCTTTACCTATCGCAAACGCAACGCGGTAATGCTTGTGTTATAGATAATATACAATGTTCTGAGCCGATATGGCGTATTACGAAAAGAACATTAATTAGTACGTAGGCATTCATATGTTTTCTTTATTAGCTACGTTATACTTACAGGTATATTAAAGAATTCATAAAAACTTCAATCCATTTACAGTGCATTCTTAAAGTGGAATCAGTTTAATTAGGACTTTGTAAAGCTATAGTGAAAGGAGTATACCGGTGAAGGAAAACGTTGTGAGGAAATCTGCTTGTCTGAGTAAACCCGTGAACGTGTGAAATTCACCAACCCGCACTGAACCAACCCCTCCCATTGAGGGAATGCCAGTTCCCCACAGTGGTAAAAACAAATCATAATTATTAGCTATCCTGGCGAAATTCTTACTGCCTCAAAATCTAATGTATGAGAAAATTAATTATCTTTTTTTTTTTTTTTGTATTTTTCCCATGTTTTAAATAGTTATTCTGGTATTCGAGGCGGACAAATTCAAAAAATCAAAGATCATAATAATGGACCCACCCGTTTTTGAGTTATTGATGGTGTAACTAACACGACTTTGGTTTATATATATTTAAGATAGTATAATAATAATAATGATCAAGGAGCCGATTTTAACACGTTGACTGCGTTAAGAGGTCTAAAAGATCTCTAACGTGACTTTCAGCTGGTGCGGCGCCGAAAATCGTGTTCTCCACCTCTGTGCGGGAGGTCGTAACTTCTTTATTTCTATGTGTTTGACAGAGACAAATATACATACCTACTTCCCGCTGCGAGTTTGATTCAATAATGTAATAAAAAAAATAGGAGATGGATGAGGTCTCTAACGCACTGAGTTGTAATAATATACATCTGTTGCGTGAGGAGATCTTTCGGACCTCCTAAAACACAGGCGTCGTAGACGCAAGGAGCGGAGCGCGGGCGGCGCGGGCGCCGTTAGCTCGCGCTCAGTGTTGTTCAAATGTCGATAAGGTGTACCTGCGCACTCCATTTAAAAAAAATACGCTCTTATATTTTGTCAGCGTGGTAGCAAAAAAAGTCGTTGCACAGGCTGTTACAGTAAATAACGGCTCACATTTAGTAGCACAGATGCATCCAAAAAAACCAAACGAATAAATACACTATGTGTGCAATGCGAACAACAAATGTGGTTACCATGCTTCAATGAGGAACATTTTTCTTAAATATTTTTTTAGTCACTATGTTTATTGAAATAAAACTAATTTTATGGATTATCATAATTCATCATTCACGGAAGGACAGTCACCATGGTCAGTCCTCCCGTGACCATGGTTGCTGTAAAACAGCCGAAACGACGGGAACGTAAAAAACAAATAATAAACACGATAAAATCCGTAAGATTAGTTTTATTTAAATGTCTAGTATTCGCGTAAATATAAGAAATCAATATTACTATGTTTAAATGATTACTTCATAAAAAGTTAAGCTATCGATAACTGGGGTTTTATTTTAATCCCATCACTAGTCACAACCCAAACTGATCTATCTTTAGTTGCGATGCGAGATTCAATGGATACCTAATTTTTTTTTCGTTATATCTCATAACCCACTTTTCACATCCCCATGCGTAGAAAACTTGAGATAGAACAGTTAATTCTCTATTATTTACAGAAAGAACATAGATTGTATCTTATTTTTTGATAAAGATATGAGTTTTTTTTAAATACCTTATTTTACGAGATGGATTAGGTCTCATACGCACTAGAGTGAAGCTCGGTTAAGAGGTCGAATAGGTCTCTAACGCACTGGCTGAAAGTCCTCTGAAAATGGCACCGCACTCAACGTGTTAATCTAAATTATTTCACACATTATACAAAGTATAATGTTGGCACTCGGAGTGTTTTTATCTCGTTACTAGTTCCCATGTCATTCCAGAATCATTTAAAAATAAATTACAAAATAAAATAACCCTTTTCCGATTTAAATGTGTTGTATCGGGGCAGTAAGCAAAGGTCACACGACAAGCATTCGCACCGCAGTCAATTTTCGATCAGAAGTTAAATTGACGACACCCACACGTCGACTATCAAAAATCATATAAATCTGGCACGGGCTCATTTTAGGTCGCCACACAGTGACCGCCCGTCCGCTTAAAAATAAACGCGTGTCCGGCCGCCCCAGTCGCTCGCACTCAACAGAATCGCGACATTTACATCGGCTGCACTTTCTATTTGCGACATCGCACCCGGGCCGCCGAGGGACTCGCCTACCTTTATTGACGCACTTTACATATTGACATTACCAAATTCTTTTAGAATAACGTGCGATAAAATTTTAATAGCTTTTAGGTAAATTGCAGGGCGCGTGTTGTTTATAGAGATGGCTCTCTACATGAAATGGTCCATAACTGTCATAGCGTAATATTGTGATGCAGTGTGCGGGAAGAGCGAGCTGCTTGGGTAGCCATGGTAGCGGGCGACGTCACCCGCCGCGCCTCCATCACCGCGCCGTCCATGCACCGGCGACCGTCGGCGCGCCGCGGCTCACTCATTAAAAACCCGCATTCTACGTCACAGGCAAGTTGGACAAACAAATCTTAACTATAACAAAAGTACTTGCTGCTACTCACTCACCACGACAGGGTGCCAACTATTAATACTTTTAGTGAATTAAGTAATCGTTCTCGCATTCCTAATAAGCAGATGATATAACACTTAGGTATACATTATCAGCCATATTATTCCCTTAAGGCAAAATTATAATGTACCTAAGTAGTAGTTAGTAGTAGTAGCCCTTCATTCACCATTTTACATTTTATTATTTTTATTTTGTATACGTATTTAAAAAATAACAACAATCATGAATCAATCTATTCAGACAGGTAAATTGTTAATGGGCGTAGCCTTGCGACTCGTAAATTGCTGAATCGATATTGATGATTGAGGTGTCCTTTAATTGGTCTTCGACAAAACACGCAAGTTTACAGGCAATAAAATATGCATGATAAATATTATTTACAACAGCACGGAGAATATACTTTTGGTATTGGTCATCTACTTTGCTACGAAATTCCGAACTAAAAAAATCGTATAGGCCTACGGGCTCACTTGCAAATTGTGGTTTTATATATTTTTCTCTTAACTCTACAACCGGATTGGAATAAGAACATGTTGAGGTGATACGATTTGGGCGCTACATGTGCGCATTATTGACGCGCGTATTATAAAGCTATAAAACATTTTCAACAGATATATCAGTTCTATTTGTAGTTTTTGTTTGTTTGTTCTACAATGACAAAAGATCGCAAACAAAAATTGTCTCTTTATTGCTTTATGTACGAAAATAAAACTATGATGCGCGCAAACATTTCACGCGAACATCTCGAGAATGCCAGTAATAAATAACACATAATAAAATGCAACTCACATCCAATGACGTCTGTACTAGACTAATTATTATTGTTTGATCAAAAAAAAGTCAGCTCGACAAGAAAATATAAGCCGTTGTTTAATTTTGCTCGACACGTCGGGCGCACTCCGTGCCCCCACATAAATTGACTGTGACGTCGGATATATGGAAATGGTAAAACTATAAGAATGGAGGTCACCTGCAGCGACTTTTTGCAGCAATTTAGAAGCGATACATTTGCAGAAAGACCCCGATACAGTCGCGATACTGGCGCTGATCATATGCCTACCCTCGCCCACGTAGTTTGACTACGGTTCCCTAATTTAGCCATGTTATGGAAGTTTCGGTGGTTATAATACTATACTTATACCATGTCATATAACTGTCTGGTTTTAGTGTAAACCTATAATTAAATGTTTATAAATCCACCTTATGGTCAGTTTCACATGTCAATACTTTAGCTCTATCGCAATGGTTTGCTACGACCGTGTATATACTATATCTCTATATAAAATCTATAACTGGGCTACTGTCTATGAATCTAAAAAATGTGCTTTTAGGATTCTGTCGGTGTGTTTGTTTCTTTGAGCAATGGCATGAGCTACGAATGACTATTGAACTAATTGTTAACGGGTTTTTACTATTGAATGGAAAATGCTATACTCACAAGATGGGGTACAAAATCGATGGTTGCGTGGCTGGAGCCGCGGGTCAGGGGTAGTATCCACCATACTCATACCGTCAAAACGATAATCTACTTAAGTAGGTAGTAAAGTACCTGATAGCACCTTCAGTACCTTTACTTATTAAGCATCTGATCTGTGTGTTAGGCAGCAACCATAAAGTTTCTACTTCATGGTTGTATATAGGTAATGAACCTGTAGATATCCAGTCCAGTAAAAAGTACACCTACAGCTCGTTAAAGGTCAACATTTTATATCATCTGCCGGATTAAGCTTCATGAAATTACCAGGCGTCTTGAAATAGAAACTCTACCTACCTATTTGATGGGTTGAACTTGATAATGCCACTAGCAAAGCCCGTGAGTTAGTTACGCGTGGACATTCGTTTTTTACTACCTATCTGGCACAAGCTACTTTCATTTCCCGGGGTATAAAATGTATCATATCTCAGTATGTAAGCTATCACGATGGGAAGTTCCAATAAAATCTGCCTTGTGGATTTTGAGATACAGTTTTTTGGCCATCCCGCGGGAACGCATCCATTGCTGGGATAAAATTATACTACTTATTCAATGCTTATATCTACCCGGGATATAATCTAACACTGTGATTCATCAAAATCCGTCCAGTAGTTTTTCCATGTTGAGCGAACTGCCAAACCGACAGACAAAAAAACCATATTTGTCGAACTTGGCCTCAGTAGGTAGGTATCGAAAATGACAATGATTTTTTTTTACAAAAATATCAGTGTATCCACTTATTAATATTTAAAATTTATTTAAAAGTATACACAGATAGTAGTTTGCGTCATCAAACATAGCTCCTGTATAAATATGAAACGTACATAGGTTTAGTGCATATAACCCATTTCGATTGCTTAGTCATACCTCACTCTTGGCAGAGTTCAGTATATTCTTACACATATTCACAGTATTCTCCAGATTTTCATGGGTTTTATACACCCACACTCGTATCTAGCGAACGACTAGCGTGGGCGCTAAAAGTTCTACTTTTTCGAATTTATTTGACGACTCTAGGATTGTAGACGGCGGTACCTACGCAGTAGGTTAGACTCAGTTTGGGATCTCTTTCAACAGTTCACCGAAAAAATACGACGATAAACTTGTCCCCATTATTTACAATCTTTCTTAAGTAAACTTCGCAAAGTCCGCGACAAATGATGCCGAGTGGAAACTCAGATAAGAAATCACGCGGCTCCATATCACAACGGTTCCGATAACTAACTATAATGCGATCAATAGAAAATACAAAAGGTTTATGCGACTCTATTATTTTTGACGCGGTTATAGTTAAGTTAAAGATTAGACACTTTTTTTTATTAAATATAGTATAATTGATTTTAAACAATAAGCAGGACCGGCCCTACAATAGGGCGAACGGAACGGCCGCTCCTGGCGCCATGACCCTGGGGGCATCTCAGTGTGCCAAATTAGACAGAGACTTGAAGATGTTGTCGATATCTTCCATGCTCTATACCTCTCATATATCTGTGCTCTATACTCTCTTGTTCAATATGGGGGCGCCATGAGCGAATCTCGCTCCATCCTAAAAATTGCCTCGGGCCGGCACTGACTACAAGGCAACTCATTAATTCAATATCTGCTCGGGAATTTACATGAGAAAGTAGTGAGACCTGTTTAATCATTATCTAGTATTTTGGTGCACTAGCTTGATTAAAGCTAATTCTGCCACTGAACCACGAAATAAGTGAATAACAACTTTATTCACTAGGCTTTTTAATCGAGTACACGTATCTTTAGCATTATTTGTTTATTTACCACCACCCCTTAACATCTATTATTACATGGCTACCCAAATCGATAGTGTGTCCTAGTAACTAAAATTAAATTGAATTCCTCATTTATAGTACCTACAAACAATATAATAACAACAAACAAAAATAAAAGGTATATAAATAAAAGAAAAGGAAACAGAATGATTAAAATAAAACAAACTAATCCAGGATAACATTTCGTAGTAACAAATCTTTTTTAAAAATACCTTTAAGTATTATAAATAGGCATTTGACTATATAATCACCTATCAGACATATTTACATTTGCTTGCTTGGGCTAACGAATGTAAATATTATTAAATCGTTAAACCTTTTTTAACCGGTGATAATGACGATATTTAATATTATTTAGAATTTTTAATGTTACAAACAAAAACTTATTTTTCAACGGATCAAAAAAGTGTCCAGGGGTGTATTATGCACTCTTATTTCCAGGCAGAATACTTAAATTTTATATTCTAACTCTGTAATACATACTACTTTTCCTAATAAAAAATACTATATCGTTTCTAAATGTCGTCAGTCAAAATTACAATTACAGACTGAGACAGCGTACTAACAATAGCCGGATCTTATGTCGTTGACATGATACAGATGTCAAGTCTTAGGCCAGGATGTTAATTGCCTCGAGATAATAGTTCACAATACGCCCCCAATGGCTTTAGCAGCTTACTTTGACATAGCGTTACGTTAACGTAAGCGTCGTCCGTCTCGCTCACACCACGAGTTTCATAAATATGAATGACATTCGCAGCATGCTTTCTCGATCACGGTACGATTACATTAGGAGTTGCTGCTTACATTACTGTTCAGTTTGCTCATATAGTTATGTGTATTACAGGAGGTGCCATGGGACATTATCGACCGGTGCGCGCTGCCGGTGGTGCTGTGCCACGCGCTCGCCGTGGTGCTCTCCACGGTCCTCAACGCCATCCATCTCAGCTCCATATCCGTGTTCACTCTGTTCCTATGGTTCGCCATCTCCGTCACCGGCTCCATTTGGTTCTACCATAATTTGCAGGTGAGGTTACGTCATATTTGTTTTTTATAATGTTATGTACATTTATATTGCTTTGCTAGTTTGTAGCTATGTCCATAGATTTAAGTAGTTAGTGGGTAAATTAGTTGGTAATATCGATCTGAAGCAACTATAGAGAGTTTGAATGTTTTATACCCTAATTGGCCACATCGTTGTACATGAAGACATATTTTACTAGCCCTCTCGGCTAACTTCCTACCGCCTCTGAATCAAATGTATGAGAAAATACATTATCTTTATTACAATTTTTTGTGAATTTGGCCATGTTCTAATAGTTATTCTGCTATTCGGGGTGGAGAAAAATTCAAAACATCAGAGATGATGTAGGTTAAATAAATGTTCATTTCTTTAACCAACAAAGCATTTTGGAATAGAACAATTAAGACAACGCTGAAGAACTAAATGTAAGTCAATAAAATTAAAAGGGAAATAAGTATATGTATTATACTTTTATGTGAAAATACCCATATGAAGTCGTCTACGAAGCAACATTATATAATGAAAACAGAGGAGAAGCCTGCCAAGTCTAATAAAACGATGAATATTCATATCTTGCCCCAGAGATTCCATATGCAACAATTTAAACTGGATTGTGTGCTACTGTAACATAATTTACCTAACCAGATATTTGTTACCAATAACAATAAGACTTCAAATTTTGTTATTCAACAAAATCCAGTGAATTCTCCAGATAACCAATTATAAAATTCAAAGACTAGCTCGTGCATCGGAGTAGAAAGGCACTTGAGTTAGTAATTAAACTTTTAACGTCAGATAGGTATATCAATGAGGCATAATTCAAATGTTAATCGGCTTTTAAAAGTGTATAGGTATCTTAATACTTTTATAGGCGATGGAAGTTTTTCAAATGTGGTTTTATAAAATGATTGCTTTTACGACCATTCCGCCTACACAGTCCCAACCTATAGGGGCACGTTATTTGTTGTGTATTACATTGTCCCTAGACATAATCAAGCATTAAGAACCTGCCGTGAGGAGCATTTGAAACAGCGAGATAGTCACGACAAATACAAAGGCGGGGCGAGACCTACAATTGAGAACAAGTCATGAACTACGTGCACGTAGTATTAAAATGGCCTCAAGTGAATTAAAATTCACATCACAAAAGATTAGAGAAATTTCTCTTAAAAGAGTCGTTAACACCCACACGATGTTTGTTGGTGTCTCATTCCTAGAACCCCTACAAGATAAAGATGAAATGCCAAAACGACCTTAAGCGGGCACAGACTACGCTGCAGTTTCTTGCGTCACCAGTGACCTCGGCCAGAGTCGGGAACGCACATTTGTGCACTCTATTTATTATTAGTTCATAGAACGTGTTGCCATTCAAGAGCTGTTCGGGATGGAAACGTCCGTGGCCTTCGTTCTGTGTACTTTGGAACGGGTCAAACCCAAATTAAATTCAGTTAGATTTAGAAACATGAATTGAAAATTTATATTAGCCTAACTAATACTATGCAATCATATAAAGCGCGTTTGGTGCTACTGTTAGTTTACTCAGCAATTTAGTACGAAGGAATTGTTTTTCCCCTCAAATACCATCGTTAAACTCAGTGCCGTGACATCGTAACACATCGTATCACAACATCACCATCATCATCCATCGTCATTACTGAGACCATCATCACGGTCATCGTATTACTCCGCGTCAGCGTGGTTTTAAGCTATTACCATGCATTGTTTCATGATTGTTTTTGGTAGTAACAGCTATCCAAAATTTATCTCTATTTCCCGAGATAAAAAATATTCTGCTTATTGTATGTGTACTACGCCTAAATCCTAACCGGAAAGACGAAGCTTTATCGGCCTCTCATATTCAAGTATACACATAGTTGGAATCGTTAGTTATAGCTGTAAGAGGATTTGCCTTGATAATCCTGATGCAATATGCTCTGAATGTCTAATCATAAAATGTTCTGACTATTGACGCCCACTTTTGCTTCCACTAAGTAGCAAAAAAACGATACCAAAACAAGATTCTTTCCACGTTTAACATAACTTTTAACTTGACGGAAGCCCAACTTTCGTTTAACGAACATGATCTTTGAGAATTTGCTCAACTAGATATGATTGGTGTTCCTTATAAGAAAAATGTGTGGGCACTGTCTGAAAAAACTTTCTAGACTTGTTCACGATGATTGCTTCACACCAAGTCGGTGAACGAACTTTTTAGCATTTAAATGTTTTTTGTATGTTTTCATTTCAAAATATGTTCATCCAATCTAAATTTGTACTTATACGTACATAGAGTTATTTTCAAAATTAAACTTCATACTTATTTCAATTGCATATTTTCATTTTGAAAATATTCTATGAAGGTTAAATGAGAATAAAAATTCGCATAGTGTCCTAGACGTCTATCTGTCTGTTGGTACCCACGTTGAGCACACAAATATCACAGTTTTGTTTATTTTCTTATATAACCACGTCCACTATTCTACACAACAATATATGTAAGGTGTAATAATAATAGTGCACAGTAGGTTATAAAGATTACATTCACAAATATAATAATAATAGTGCACAGTAGGTTATAAAGATTACATTCACAAATAAATAAATCAAATTAATAGACACTTTAAAAATGACGCCCTGTACTGGGCACACAGCCAAATGCTTCTGATTCTCCTGGTTTAAAAAAAAACTTTTACACCATTATTTAATACATCAACGTGATCCATATAACTAACTGATTAATGGGTTTATAATATTTGCACTAGTTTTGTTAAACCTTATATTCGTGAAATCTGTTTCTAATGCTATCTAATCGTATCGTCATCGAGAAAGCGGCTGTTACTGATTCCCGCGAGATGGAAGAAGCACTAACATTACCGACATCGCTTCGTAAAAAGATAGTTCTCGAGCCACTGTTGCGTGCCCATCCCAACATGCATTCCAATAAGTCCAATAAGTCTACATCTTTATACAATAAATGCGTCTGATGCTACCATTATGCAAAAGTTTACAAATTATACGAATACAGAAAATGTACTACAAGACGTAATCTTGTACTGCTCCGAGTCTTCCCTCAGGAGTACGCCTCCGCCTCACTGTTCACGAGTAAACATCTTACAGATTACCTGTGCTGCGCAGAGGATTAAAAATCAGGTCGTATGTCTCCTGGGACGGTTGTGATAAAGCAATTTATGAATTCATAAAGTGATGTAGGTACCTATGTCTTAAAAAAATATTAAGTCAATTCTGTCACTGTGTAAGAAGGAACAATCACAAATAATAACCCCTTTATTGTGCCACGATTGTTCTCGTCATAATTATAGAAACAACGGTGTATATTAAGATGAATATACCTAATTTGTCATTTATTTATTAAGCCAAACTATATTTGAATATTTAATCCTAGTTTTAATTTACTGAGTTCCATTGTATTTATGGGTTATGTATTTACTGGTGATACATACGTGTTTTTAAAAACAAATAATAAGATATTTTATAACTTTCGGTTGATATTCTAATTCTTTACAAGAATATACAGCGTGTAAGTGGCTTCGAACGAAAACTGACACCATGAATTCAACTCATGATTCTAGACCCCCCCAGAGTTGGAATTTTTCGTCAGTCTTTTCATGAATGATACGTACTTTTTTCTTTATTGTCAAATCGATTTTGGCATGAAATCATTAAAGAAGCCTATATCGACGACGTGATTTTAAATAAATTAAAAAAACATAGTTAAATACTTCCTTTAGACTTAAAATTGCAATGTAAATTAAAACTCGATACTCTGGACACTCGCACAAGTCAGGTATCGCGCGGATTGTGTTGTGATCGCGTGGTATACGATACATTGCGCGCTCAAAAGATACAACATTTATAACCCATGACTTTCGACATGAATTATTGCTATAATTTTATCATAGTCGTTAAGTGTAACCTTTCCCAGACTTTACTTAATCATATATGTGTACAATTACGGTCTCAATCTTAAAATATCGCTTATTATATACGTAACAATATCGTAGTTATACCTTATAAATTATGTGCCCTGTATTATTGTGTAATATTCCCCTTAAAATGTCTGTGTAAATTTGTGTCGCATTATAAATTGCCCAGAAGATTGCAACAATTGTACCATTGTGCCAGCCTCCGTGCTTGCGTCATCAATCCATTCGAAAGTCCGATTTAAAATAGGTTAATGTTCGTGTTTTTACTGAATAGACACTCCTAAATGTAGCATTCATGGAGTTTTCTTTCCAAACTTCAAATAATTTTATGAAGGAAATGACATTTGAACTTTCAGTTTTATAAACATAAAAATAAACGAGGTCAGTGGCGGAAGCGATAAACATTGCCTATTGTTTATTAAGTTATACAAGTCAATTATTAACATTACAATGTTTGATACAAATTAAGTATATAGTAGCAAAAATACAACTGACTATTTGTTAGGGTAGTGAAAAATAATATACAAAACAGTTATTAGACCATTTGTATGATTACTAAATACATGCAAACAGCCTGTGATTGGTGCGTGACTTTGAACAGTGAGAGGACCACAAGATTAAGAATTAACGATCAGGCAACCTGAAATAGTTAACCTCGAGCGTCACTGCGTCACGCATAGGTACAAATACTTGAATAAAATATTCACTCAGCTGTTATTATAACGGACATCAATCAAGCTGTCGCCATCTATTTTCAACGAAAACTTAATTTGGTCGCCCGCCCCATTACTTATATCTGATACAGAGAAACATTCGTTCCCCATTGAGATATAAATTTAAGGATAGAAACAATACTGGCGTCATTAGAGGCGGATCCACGGCGGCCTGGTAATCTAGGCCGTAAATGTAAGAAGTAAGGAGCAACGTACACTATGACCTCACGGATTTGACTATCATGGTACGGATGACCCTAAAAATGTATAATAAATTGAGATATATAACAATCCGAATGATACTATTATTATGCCAAAATAAGTCATGGCTCTAATAAAACGACTTTTTCAGAAATAAATAAAACATAATCTTTACGTATTATGTATAAGTACGCATCTACTAGGTAAATTCCTTTACGACCTCATAATGAATTCTTAATATAATAAATGTAATACTATGTTATTCATTTGAACATAGAACATTCCAAATATCAAGTATCATAAAACGGCACCTAAGTACGTACTAATTTAAAAGAAAAAAATAAATATTTTGGTCCCAGAAAGTGCGTAACTATACCTACATATCGTGTAGACATTAATAAGCGCCATATTAACAACATTCTCATTACACTAACTACTTCCGCGGAATCCAAGGCGTCCGTTTTTATGGTTCCGTAGTATCTACGAGGAACCCTTATAAATTCTGCCGTTTTGTCCATCCATCCGACCCAGAGCCAAAGCCTCGTAACTTCCATAGTTTTGCAATGAAAGGGATGAAGTTTTGTATACCTAAGATTTAAATCTCAATTTTCAATATATAATACTTTTGGAATCGATGAAGATGTAGAGTTATTTTTATGTATATAATTTTCTACCGAGCTTGTTTTTATTTATTTTTGCTATCAATAAGTATCTTTTAGTTGTTTGTTTATTGTACAAATGTCATTAAATTACTTTTTTGGGTGTAGGTACCTTTATACGAGTAAAGTGGATGTTTCTAGTGCACCCCATTATATTGGGTGTCATTTAATGGAAGCCTATTCAATACGCACACGCGCACATCGTAACTATATTTGTTAAAACTTTGCCTAGGTATATTTATACCTCGCCTAAGTTCTAACAATGCGTAAATTTTAAACTGTAAGACCTAGACAATTGGAGTTAACGATGTTAGTAGGCCACAGTGGGAACAGTCAATACAAGTATTTTGAATGTCCTTTAATAACACTTTCTTGACTTATCGAGGAAAAACCCTTGCAATAGTTACGGAACTCTACAAATGTGCGTTATCCAACCCACGCTTAGGTGGTTTTTATTATAATTTTTATATTCATATTTGTTTCAACGGCGAAAGGTATAGCATGTAGCCATATATCGTGTAACTGGGTAGAATTTATTAAGAGCTGGACAAAAAATGTCAGGCTTTTTATTAAAACAAGGTATTTAATTTATTTTGCTACGAATCCGTGAATAGGTAGACTTTATTTTTCTGTTATCTATTGCTTTTCGAACAGGTGACAGCTGCAGGGAAAGCAGTTCTAGTGACTGGCTGCGACAACGTGATGGGCAACGCTCTTGCGAGACGACTGGACGACCTCGGCTACCACGTGTTCGCCGGCTTCCAAACCAAAGCCGGGAACATAGACGCCGACATGCTCAAAGAAGACTGTTCAGGCAGACTGCACACTATCCAACTCGACGTCACTTCTGAAACTCAGGTACGATCTAATTTGGACTTTATTTAGTAGGTACAATTCAAATGAGAGTTTGTACATAACGGTAATTTTGTTATTTAACATAGTGAGATGTGTGAACGTTTTTGTTCAAATGTACCTAGATCAATTAAACATAAGTTGCTAAAATACCACCACAGCGGGGGTTAGCGTGCGGAACTCGCAACCCAGTATAGCTTAAATGGGTTGCCCGGCGATTCGTATGAGTTTCAATAGTATTCAAATGCCGATCTAGTGATTGAATGATGCATACTCGTACGTTTACACATATGTGTACGTTTCCGCTAGGGACACAGCTGTGAAATGGAATGGAAAGATTTGATCATTGATTGATCACTATTCGATAGTGTCATACTAAGAGGATTTGTTAAACTAAAACAGTTCTTATCAAAGCAATCTATACGTGAAATATTGTTTAGCTACGTAGGTAATAAATTAACTTAATCTGGCCTTAAGTTATAAGCGTGAGGTGTTCATTTATTTTAATATCAAACCAACTATTGGTTCGTACTTTAAGGTTTCATGTTAATTTGTACTGCGTGGGTGTGGACGACGTCTCCTTTCGGGATAGTGATTAGCATAATTTGAATTTGATATTTTTAGTGCTGTAGATTGACGGCCTGATTAGCGCAGTGGTAGTGACTCTGCTTTCTGCGTCGAGGGTCCCGGGTTCGAATCCTGGTAGGGACACAAGCTTTGTGTGATGAGCACGAATGTTTTTACCCGAGTCATGGATGTTTAATATGTACATAAGTATTGTATACTGAGTTCGCCCTTAGTCCATTGTGTACGGTACCCATAACACAAGCGTTAAGCTTAAAGTGGGACCGTATAGTTGGTGTGTTCGTATGGCGATATTTATTTATTTATTATTTTATTTTATTATACTTTTTAAATTACAATATAATTAGTTAATTCTTAGATTTTATTGATTTTTTTTTCATTCAGTGTTCAACTTTTCGACCTGATTAGCTCAGCGGTCCTGGTAGGGACACATTTTGTGTTATGAATACGAATGTTTTTACCGGAGTCATAGACATTGGTTTATTATATACTGGGTTCGCCCCCAGTCCATTATACGGTATCCAATATACAGCGTTGCTTAGTCTAGGACCGTATAGTTGGTGTGTTCGTCTAGCGATAATATCTATAAATAAAATCTATTTACATTATTTTTTGTATAAAAACTCTATAATATTATATACAAATAAAGAGGGCTTTAGTTTTGGCTTATACCTGAATACTTATAGCTTAAGTCTTTGTTAATTCATTCCGACGTGTACCGCTCCCAGCAAAGCCCAATTAGAGGATCTACTCGACTTTAAATTAATTCACGTTGGCAACGAAAAGAAAAGTATCAAAATTGCGAGGTCGGAGTCTATCGCCCACATTTATACTGACATAAATACAATAGGCTCTTACAGCAATACTTTACAAATTACTTTATTTAACAATTAGATAAAAAATGCTATCGTTTGCGCTAGATTCATGTTATTTTACCTATCAATCCCTAAACACACAAATCCTTGTATTTTTTTTATTAAATGGCAATGTAATTACAAAGCATTTTAAAATAAATGTGCTTTATAATAATATTGTTAATGAACACGAATATACACACACATAAAGAAAGAAGATTCAAGATTTGACTTCGTTAATAAAAATACGTAAATAATAAAAGGAACTTACTTAAAATATAATAAAACTATTAGAAATAAAATATTGCTTTGCAAATAAATACTTGCCAAATAGACATCGTAGATACCTCCTTGAATACAGACACCGACTTCTAGCGGCAGTATTGTGAATCATAATCAGTTTATTTTTTTCTTGCTAGATTCTCTCGGCTTCTCTATACATCGTAGATCACCTGCCAGAGGGTGCGCAAGGCCTCTGGGCTATCGTCAACTGCGAGTCGTGGTGTGCACTAGGCGAACTAGAATGGGTGCCATTCTCCGTTATTAAGCGAGCGATGGATGTTAACTTGCTGGGTAAGTGACTACGAACTACGCAGCTCTGTGCTACGACCCCGCTTACTTGCTACGAAATTAATTTAAACGGACACCGCTAGATGGCATCAGTTACATATTTTTAGGAAAAGTCAGACGAAAATTGAGGTGAGAAGGTAGTTATGTTTGTAAACAGATAAGTATTGTTTTTTTATATAACATAAACGAATAAACTTTTCATCCACATGTAGCACGCTATAGATTAAATTTAAATCTAGTAAACCTTGAGAAATTACTAGTACCCAAGCGTAAACATTAATTTTAATACAGTTTTATTTAAATTAGCTATGCCCGCTACTTCGTATGCATTTTTGCGACTATCATCTCATCATAATATCATACTTATAGCGATAAAAAGTTTTCTAATCGCTGCGTTGTGTTACGAGTATGAGTAGAAGTAGATAGATAGGGATAGAAATGATATTTTTTGTGGAAATATAATAAAGGGTAGCCTTAGCCTTGAACCTGCGCTGCTTGAGCTCATTTGTAATTATTATTATCTGAAGTTAGAATTTGTGTTGAAAAGTGATATTTCAATGTTAGGCCCTGCCCGGCTCGTGCAAGTGATGCTGCCGCTGGTGCGCCGCGCCCGCGGCCGCGTCGTGCTGGCGTCATCAATCCTCACGCATGTGGCTGCACCAGTGCGTGGAGTCCACGCCGCCTCCTTGGCAGCCCTGGACGCGCTCGCTGCCTGCCTCCGCCGCGAGCTCAAACCACGAGGAGTGGATGTTGTGAGTATTATTATTTTTTTCATTTTACTGTGCCCGTTTCATTTTTTATTTATACTCCTAACCGGGTCCTTGCGTAAGGTCATCAACCTATTGAGCTGACGAGGCCGACTTCCCCTAAAAACATCGGTATATTCAGTGCTCCATTTGTCAATGTCTCTCCGGATTAGAGGGCTTGTTTGGTGTAGTTTTAAGATCGTTTCCCTCAATAATAATATGTTGAATATTTGCCTCCCCATTGAACACACTTTAGTTCCCTAGGATGTAAAGGAAGGCCTATTAAATGTTTAATAAACTTTAAGTTTGATAAATGTTTTATCACTATATTAAAATACAATTTTAAAGTCTTCCTCATTGTACAATTTAAGTATTTAAATCCAAGCTAGGAAGTGCAAGTGCGCACAGTCCCTTAAGGTAAGACTCAATTTGACAAGAAGTGGATCTTATAAATTATTCAGGAAAGTGCGCTCGCGAGAGTCCCCTGAGTAGACTTCGTATGCTAAATACGAACCTTTTAAGATAATTTTGAACCCTGGTAATTTAATTTAAATAAATAAAATCATATATAATATATATACGTGTATATAATTTTATTTTATTTTTTAATGTCCTATTAATAAGTATTTTTTAGTTTTTTTTTTGTTTTGTCCATGTACATAACTATTGTATATAATTTATTAAATAAAAAATTACCTTTTATAAAATCTATGTACTTAAAGTAGACACCTCTTTCGGTGGTCTAGACTAGAACTAGTCCACCGAGTTTATTTTTTTTAAATACGAAACATATTTACATGTATTTATTTTACTTCAATATTAGTTAAATACAAACGGTTGATAATTATTCTCTGTCTGTTGAAAAAATAAACGGAATCTGGCCAGTCGTCTGAGTTTATACTCACGTGAATAGTATTATTTATTGTATGTAGTGATAAATGAATCACAGGGGAAAATCTAACTACTTATAGCAGAATGAAATAAATAACATTAGTATTATCCACAGGTATTATCTCTAAACTCATAAAATAATTATAAGAAATACATATATTTAACGTATACACGTCGCAACAGTTAAGAGTTACAGAGCCAGACACTACAAACACCCACACCTTTCGTCGAGAGTCAAGACTAAAAAGAAATATCGATGTAATTAATCTTCTACATAAAAACACTACAAATGTATGGTTCTAAGACTCTTAGAAGATTCATCATTAGTATTCATAAACACAGTGTTTTGTGTAATAAAATATTAGGCACTTATCCGTTTTGCCTACATACTAGCAAGTGTTGCAAACACGTTGAGAATAATTAACTTTTGTAACTTATTATTACTCGGTCTTCTATAACTTATACCTACTATAAATGGAGTTGAAAATCAACACTCATGGATGAGCAAATGAATTTTAGTACATACACTAATTACACGCTGTTTGCATTATAAGCACCTACCTGCCAAAGGTGAACATGCTCATTTACTTAATTTATGAGATAGGTACTAAAGTCATATATAGACAGTTTTCGTAACCATGAAAATCATACAACATACGCCGATAGCTTATTCAAATACTTTATGCGCGCTCCATTTATAGTTCACTCATGAATTATCGTTTTAAGTATCTTAGTAAGTTGCCACGTAAAACTATTACCCACAAATTTATAGACTCTAACATCTTTGAAATTAAGGGGTCATTGCTTTTAATCTGGAAGACAAACTGCTCATGTCTATACAAAACAATGTTTCACTGAAACTATTCATCAAATCATCAACGTGAAGATTTAAAGAGCAATATGTAATGTTCTCTTTGATGCTATTTTATTTGTTTATGTACAATTGATTTTGATGTGTTACACGAGTTCAATGGCCCTGTAATATATCTTTTTTTTCCGTAGAACATTTCAAGTGTTCTGGTTTATTCAGTTTAGACTGAATAACATGAAAACTTTTAAAGCAACATTGAAACTGAGTACCTTTTTATTTCGGTGTGTTTAAATATTTTATAGTTGTTGTGGGTTGTGGTTCTATTTTTAAAGTTGTACGTGGTTTGTAGGTAGTGGTAGCGGCCGGCGAATACACGACAGGTAGCGCGTGGCTCTCCGAGGAGAAACTTCTGGAACAAGCCCGCGACATGTGGCAGAGGCTTAGCGACGAACAAAAAGGCGCCTACGGTGAAGATTACTTCGAACAAGCACTGCGGAGCCTCGAGAAATACACAAAAAGCGCTGTGAGTAGCGACGACGTGACCACGCTTAATTTTCCCTTATTTATAGCTCGAGCGACGGTAGGTTACCTATACCTACGCTATAGAACGTAGGTATATTGCTACACGGCGAAAACGTACGACACGGTAATCGCGGAATTAAAAACTTAATTGTAGATTGATAAACAAATTGGTTACAATACTGTGTACGTTGTCCATACTAGACAATTATTACATGGCCAAATTAACCACCAATCTCTATTCAAAGCTAGATCCATTGTTCAAAATTGTGTTTGCAGTTTGAAACTAGAGAGCACAAGATTTCTAAACTAGACCAAGGTTTTTGATAGCTATTAAAACTAGCTTGTGTATGTATATGAACCCCTTCTTATGTCTGAGATTGTGGATATAAAATCTATTTCTATTTAGATATACCATAAAATGTTTGCGATCACATAACAACCATTTATTTATTGTTTTATTCCGAGTGGTTTAAAGATCTAGAGGCAATATATACTGCTATCTAAGCTATTCGGAAATTGTGATCTAAATAATGTTTTATGAAATGTAATTAATTAAAGTATTAATAGACGATCGAACTTAGTACGGTCCGGACCACGGACAAGGTTTGCTCCGCACCAACCGTCCGTACCGTGTTGTCGGCAGACTAATATGTAGACGGACAGATTCGGTACGGAACAGACCAACTCCGTGGTCCGGCCCGTAACAAGTTCGATCATCTGTTTATACTATTACTTATCTCCTTCAATTTTCTATCTTCAAACTGGATGTTTAGCATAAACAACGCCCCATTAGCAAAATAATGATTATTTAGTCCACTTAGTCTGTCACTAATAAGATGTAACACTTTCGCGATGAAATCTCCCTACCAAATATTTCAATCGTTTGCAATGTAAATACCTACCAGTGGCATGTGTACCTAAACTTCAACCCGCACAAAACCAGTATATATGTAGGTAACTAAGTACTTGTTTTAAAATCTTTATAATGTTGAGACATAATTTTCTCCAAAATTCGTACGTTCCAGTATGTTTTACCAGATGTAAAACAATTAGCCATCTCTTTATAGCGGATGTTACAATTAACTAGGGCTAGGGCGATGTAATATAATAAGGAGGCAACTAATAAGGTTCATTGTTTCCCGCCAGGACGCCGACCTAACCGCCGTGACGCGCGCGCTGAGCGACGGCGTGACGCGCACCTTCCCGCTCGCCCGCTACACCCCGGTCTCCCCCCGGGAGAAGCTCAAGTCCCTGCTGGCCGAGCACATGCCGCGCTCCCTCTACGAAGGCCTTTACAACGATTAAACGAGAACCCCGCTCAACATCGACCAACTAATATAATTAATACCGCGGTTCATGTTTCACTGATCCTATTTATTACGCGGCAACACTGCCCGTTATACGGCCATGATTTTTAATATAACCGACAGCGTAAAGGTCAATGTAAATAACTAAGTATAACGGCCGGTGTTGCCGCTGACTGTACCTATCGTGAAAATGCGGACTCACTTTTCACTCCCTACTTTATTGTTCGTTGCTGAGAGAATTATAAAGAAAATCAAACCATCCGTATTTCCATTCAAGGTATGTTGGTAAATAGGTATTATAACAAATAGCTCCTATCGGAATATTACCTTTTTACGAAATGAAGATCGGAGATTTGAAATAATAAGCATTTTCGCTATTTTATTTATACACACAGCTCGCTGTATGTATAAATAAATCAGCTTCATAATATGTGGCCAATGAAGTGCGTGATCGAAATGAGATCACCGCATATGCACTTATGTTACGTAAGCTTAAAAGGTTTTCCGATCAATTTGGCGCGCTTCAGCCCACTTAAACACGTTTACAGAGGCGCGCTTCGTTAGCAATAGCCGCCTCGACCGCGAGCTACCGCACAAAATATCGCTTCTTAGGTACCAACACTATTTTTGATTCTACCAGCGCTGTTAGCTGAAAGCTCGCGGCTACGATAGGAGTCAGTCAAGTGACTGTAGACGACATTTCAAAGTAAACAAAAGATATACGCGACAGCTTTATAATTATCTAAATTCTCATCGCATTGTCTAACAAAAGAAAAAAGCTTATTTAGTAGGTAAGCCTACCTATTTATTTTCATAGCAATATTACCTACATAAAACGGTATTGAAGTTAGTCTCTGAGGCTAAGTACCCGTGTCAAGTACCTACATAACTTTTAATATTCTTGTAAATTATTCAAATGTAAAATTATTGATTCTACATAAATTATCATGGTATTTTTAACCTTGATGAATAGATAAATAAATATATCTAGGTGTCATCGGGGTCAACATGACCTCATTATATGTTGGCACTCTGACAAAACTGTCAGTTGCAGACGGTGTTGGTATATTTTAGCATTTAAATTTTGGTTTACCATCATAGCCATTATCCATAGGTTCATATTCGAATGATAAAGTAAGATTCTACATGGGCGTTAATAATGTCATCTTCATTATTAATATATACGTACTTATAAGAGTAGATATAATGTGAAATTTTATACGTTCTATTATATTAAAGTTTTCATGGATGTTATTACTCTATAGAGTAACATACCTAATTATAGTAGACTGATAATCGATTTAAATGCGTACAAAAAAGGGGGAAAAGGGTAATAATAACATGCTCCAGGAATAGTTTTACTTGAACTTAATCTGTCACTGGTTTCGTATGATGCGTCATTATAAATTTCTGTGTCGTTTTGCAAATGCCTGCTTTAGTCATGTACTTCTTTGTTTTGTTAAAAATGCAGCCGGCACGTATTGCCAAGTGTATTGCGATGATTACACTTCATCCCTGCTAGCTGCATTTTTTTAATGCATTTGAGTGCGTAACACATTCACATGACTCGTCACTATTTAGGTAGATAATCTTTTATTTTAGTTTTTATCGTGTGTGAGATAATTTTATAAAAACGTCTTTTTTATTCAATAAAATAAAAATGGATCCAATATTGTTTTAATCTAGGCTTAGTTGCTTACACCTCACGTTATTGTGACTCATAATTATGAGTGGTATGCGTCATAATACTCACGCAGAGTACATTGAGAACAGGCCTATCACGACCACACTGTAAACTTATACTTTAAACAGCTCAGACTTAACAGACAACTATTGAAATATTGAACGAACCCTCCGTGCAATCCATTGTGCCACAAGTAGATTTTAAACTATGTTTTTTATATTAACCAAGTTCAGGAAGAAGCATTAGGTACCGCATTAACAGTATGTATGATTTATACAAACGCAAAGCGCAGCCGGAGTTCAAGAAAGTTTCAGCCGATTCATCGCTCCACTGACCGCGCCAGCTGACCCGGTTCTCTAGATACGAATTTCAATATGAAGCGATACATTTCATTTATTAATAAAATTCCTCTTCATTAGCCGCCAACTCAAAACGAGGGGTAATCACATCCCTCGTTGGGGTAGGGAGCAAGTTGAAGCCCTTGCATGTCTGTGTGGTATGGCAGCTCTGAAACAGATGGAACGAGTTCAAATCGCTAAGTATGTTTAATTTAATGGTGGCTTATTGGGGATACCTATATCTTAAACATGTTTGATGGATATCAGCGCAGTGAATCCAAAATTTGCTCATATCGCAGCATGTAGAAATCACAGCCGTACAATACAATGGGTTATTTCGTCCACAACCTTCGGATGATCCACATTATACATATTGGTAGACATATACATATGTAGCGGTTAAATTACAGCCTAAAATCTTTAAATAAAATGGCTACGACATACAGACAGATGAACATCGCGAAAATTAAAGGTTCCTAGGTAGTTTAATTATGGAACCCTAAAAGGCATTATGAATTTGCATAATACATTTTTTAGTTCACCTCATTATAAAAAAGAGCCTTAACTTCTACGAAGCTTTACTTAGTAATATCATTTAGGTAGGTTAAATTGTTTAATTTTTTTAGCTTAGGTCCACAATAGGTACTTAATTGTTTTAGGGCGAAAGGTATTGTTCAAATTCTAAAATTGATGAAGATGACTTTTCTATTTTTGACCCAAATTCTATTAAAACCGGGTACCTAATTGTTCGGATATGTAACAATAAGTAGATCGGTGACTGTGAGGTAGTTGTGGCAGAATCGAGGTAACAATAGACCAGATGGCTGTAACGCGATGCCTCTACGTAGGATTTTCCTTCGAAGGCGCGTCATAAGCACGTACATACATAAGAAAGATTAATGATCAACGAGCGCCTCGCGTCTACCTATTTCTAAACTTTAGGTAGATAAATACCTAAATATATTCGAGAACACCACAACGCGAGAGAGGCATACGATATATCACAGAACTAATATTCCTCCGCTCTATTAATCTCAATTTAGTTTATTTCGGTCTGTATCGGTTTCCGATGCAGCCGGGCTTTTGTGGTGTACCTACGGCAAATTTTGCTACTACCGTGGCGGCGATACCGTGCCCGTGGGATCCTGGGGTCAGATGCGCGACCTCGACCTAAAAACCGAGCTATAAAGGTCACGTGGACTGCAGCCAAAGGCACGAACAGACATAACACACTCTTAACTTCAATGCTATTATACAAAAGTGGCGCTTATTTTATCACAAGTACTAACCTTTTCTTGTGTTCATTCTTGTAAGTAGGTATTCAATCAATAGACGACGTGATTAGCTCTGTTAGCAATGAACCTGCTTTCTGTGCCGAGGGTCCTGGGTTCTTATCCTGATAGGAACATTGACTTTGTGTGATGAGCATGAATGTATGTACCCGAGTCTTATATAGATATTAAACATCCATTTAATATCTATATATGTATTATTTACTGAGTTCGCCCTCAATCCCTTGTACGGTACCAATAATAAAGCGGTGCTTAGTGTGGGACCGTATAGTTGGTGTGTTCGAATGGCGATAGGTATTATTTTCATTCATACGAAATGAATTGTTAACAAACAGCCTTTGTAAGTAGCAGCATACACAGATAAACATTTCTAATAAGTACTCATAGGTACTGGAATTCTTCCAATGACCGGGTGTAACCTATTCGGATAATGACCTCAATACTACCGGAGAAACGAGGCCTCTGGTGAAAATTTTAATCGTAGTGGTAATCTGTCTTTGCCGCCATTATTTCTCAGCTGCTTGCGTATAAAGGTATAATACACATTATGAATAAGTATAGCAGACTAATCGTACAACTAAGACGTTAGTTTCCTAGCGATAAACATAGAAATTTACATTCATGAGTAACCTCCAATCTGTACATAGAGCACTCATAGCGTCAATCCTATTACAAAACCAGCTATTATTTAGAGTGATTATGTCCCACGTGAGCCGCAAAGTTTCCAGATGCGAATTACGACACCCGGACATCGCAACTATGTACTACATGTTCCGCTGATGCAGTTACCATGTCGTCGAGACTTTCCCGAGTGTAAATTACGCCACTGAGACCGCCAGCCGCCCGCGCCACCCACTCACCTGACCTCCGTTAAGTAAGTATAAGAATATATTTGGACGGTACAGGTGCTCGGCCATAGCAAGCCGTAGCGCTAGAGTTCAGTATTACCATATAGCACAATATTAAGGCGTCAGACGCCAAGTTCCAGAGGGAGCCTCAGTGAGCCATATCAGACAGATACTTGTAGAGATCTTCCAATAAGTTCCATGCGCATGCACACCAGTACATATTACGGACAAGCACGGGGGGCGCCACACTATCATTAACCTGGCACCCGCAAAATTGACGAAGAAGAAACAAATATATGTATCGAATTGAGAACCCCCTCCTCTTATTTAATCGGTTAATAACGTAGATGGAATAAAACTGTAACTACTATATTTTTTCTAATATCTCGGATGGGAGATAGCTACCTGCGAACGGCACAGACATCTACTTATTGCCTACGTATTTATTTATGAGTGTAGCTTCGCCAGTGTTCCATACATAAATTATAAAATAAATAGTCCATTTGGTAAATGGAACTTAGCCGATACAGAGTACCAAATTATATAGTGCAGAGTCTCTTCAGCGTGAACTACCAGTGCGACATTTTTTCTTATTATTTTCTTTCCTAACATTCCAAGCAACATGGACACTCGGTAGGTGGGTACTATAATGGAAAATGTTAAGTAAATAACCATAACTCTGAAAAGACCCAGAAACCACACTGGGAAACTGAACTAAGGACACCCAGCTCATTGCGAATAATTTTTGATTATAGGATATCAACTAATCGAAGCGTCAAGAGACCGACGACGCACAAAGAGGAAATGCTGCCAGCAAGCCTTCTGCTTAGGTAGCCGGGAGTGCGTTGATGGCCTAGAGATTTTTATTTGTTTTCTGATTTTTACTTGTAAGTACCAAATCATGTATTTCACCAAATTTTAGCATTTGCTAATTAAATAGTTGGCCGTGTACCATGTAGGATAGCACTAACCCATCCTCTGTTGTAGATCTGCAATTCTATATACTGGAAAAGACGTCTCTTAAACTGAGGTAAGTACCTACGTATAAACGCTTCTATTAACTTACGTTGTTAAAAAATTTTAACGTGTGCTGAGTATAAAAACAGTTTCAATAAAGATAATGTGATAAGGGACTTCCAAATTGCAATTTATTGAGATAATGAAAAGACAAAGTGACCCGTGGGTTGCAAATTGTAGTCTAGCAGAGTCAGGGGATGTTTCGTAGGGGAGAGGATATTGATCCTCGCGCGTCGCGCCGAGCTCTGACCGATCGTGACCCCGCGAACGCCCTTGTGTACTTATACCTACCTGCCTGGTACCTGGCAAATGCTGCATTCGCACATTAGCGTTTTTATGGTAGGTACCTATTTATAGAAACTATTGTGACTGCAATACACCTGCATGTAACTCACACGCAAAGGTAAACCAGTAACTTGAACATCGCATGTGTATTTAATTTTCATGAGTCCAGCAGGTGGTGTGAGAGCCCATTCCATGAGAATATCTACCAACTCTTATAGGGATGTGCTTTCGGTTTGCTTTTAGCCGCGCACGGACGCGGTCGTTGTGTGACACACACAATCAATAGGTTATTATTATATTTGAACATACCTAGTTAAGCACCTAAGCTAAACGCACCTTATTGCTGCCAGTGCGTAGACCATGGAATAAGGAATTAGATAGTGCAATTCTATTTTGTTTTCTGTGGTGGAAACTGGAGTACTATTTTTAAGTAGGCTAAATACCTACCTACATTTAAACATCGATATATTAGGCGCCAAGTCCTGACTCTTAAAACTCCTCATCAATGCACAGTCTAGATCGCTGGATGTAGAGACTTGGATTTGTTTGATCAGTCTTGAAAGAGTATGTACTGAGAGTCTGATAGTGGAACAGAAAGGTGGTCACCGGAATTCAGCAAAGGTGCTTTTACTTTGTGTAATAACTTTCACAGGTCACAACGCATCATAAATTTAATCGAGCTACTGTCTAGCTTCAGGCCATTTTTGCACTCATTCGTATCCGCATTTTTAAGAATAAGTAGGTACCTACCTATATTATATCAGAATGGTTTTATGTGTTCAAACGTCATAAAGATACATTTGTTGGTAAGTAAGTACCCAATTAATATTTAGTTACATCATTCATAGACAGCACATCTAGTCGTGGGTATAAAAGTACCTACTTACTAATCGTTAACTAGAATATAATATATGACTGTACCTAGTCATATTGGTTGGTATCAAGCAAAACTGGCGCGGGCTGTCGCGAGTAGCAACTAGCAAGCAATGGCGAACCGGGAGTCATATCCAAGAGCCCGTGGGAGGCAGTCGTTCCTTTAAAAATATAACTATTTACGTAATAAACAGCCGCTGTTAAGTACCTACTGCTATACATAAGTACAACAGTTACAAGCAGCAAATTTTTTTTCTTTATGATCTGGCAATATATTTTAAACGTCAAACAATCGACCTAATCTTTATTTATCTATGCTTATCCACCAAGTCAAATCAAAACCAGACAATTTTTAGAGTATTTTGTTAGTGACTGCCTTTCCAAAAGGCCAATTTTACACCAATCAAAAGTAAAGTGAGTGAATAAGTTTCTGGAATATTGATTGAACCTGCTAGTAATATCACAAAAATGGAGCACGATATCAGCAAGCCATATAAAATCGGTGATGTGAATCGGGAGAAAAAGAAAGGCATAGTGGCTTCATCACTCGAGGATCTATTAACCAAAGTCCCCGAAAAATTGGGCCTACCATCCGAGAACCTGACCGTGGTTTTAGAATCGGATGGCACAGAAGTGGATGATGAAGAATATTTTTCGACTTTAGATCCAGACACATCATTAATGATTCTGCATGGAAATGAGAAGTGGGCTCCTAATATGCCAAAATGCCAAGTATCCCTTGATCAGACTGATGAGGTCGCGTTAGGTGACAAGGGGCAGGTTGCGAATCTAGTGGGGCGACTGCAACATAATTTGTGTCATATTTCTCTCCTCGGTGGTCAAGATTTGGAACTTCTATCAGATATGGACCCTGACAGCCTCTCAGACATTGTTACAGACCGAGACAATAGGATAATACTGGAACACATCAAAGAAGCTTCTGGAAGGTAAATATATAAATTCCCATTACTATGGTTAAAACAGTATTTGCGAGTTGAATTGCTCTGTTATTTTATGATACTGTTTATATACAACAGATTTAACACAATTTGCAGTCTTTACATTATATTATTTCATGAAGCTAAAACTAAAATCCAAAAGCAACTTCACAATAGGACTTATGATTGTGTGAATGTTTTCTAAAATGATTACCTACCCTATCATACTAAATTATTCTTTTCAACTAGATATCTTCCGGTTCCATTATATAATTTTTATAATTATATAAGTTTAAACTCTTGTGGATATGACATATTGTTGTTATAAATGTACAGGACAGCCCTAGCCTGGTCTGACAGGGAGCTTTTGTATTCTTCCTGTATATTTAGGTGATTAAATACATGCATTGTATGCATGTGAATTGCATAAGATGTATTATTGATATATTTTTTTATTTAAGTAATTCATTGTATTGTCAAGCCTAATTCATTGTAACTGTTTGACATTTTGTAATTTGAAATTATATTTAACTTCTCCAATGTGAATGTATAACATATAATGTTCACTCTTTTCAGAATACTGCTGGAAAAGAGGCAAGCGCAGGATGCAATGGAGCTGCTGAAGCTGTATCATCAGAGTGTAGCAAATGGCACAGAGGACATGTCACCACCCAAGCAGGAGAGAGTTTAAGCCTAAACATGATTTTAAATGGCAACCTGTTATATTTTATTCATCATACCTTAATGCTGCCTAATTTAGAAATATTCCCTCGAACTAACTATGAGATTAAAATAAAATTGACTAATAGCTCTTGTTACCTACTTCAAAGATGAATATTTACATCTAAAGTTAATAATTCCAGGAAGTTTTCATACAAGCCGCTGTGGCTTGTAGTCAGTTTACATAATAATATAATTTATTAAAATCCAATCTTGAAGGAATTATTCAGTAAATTGAAGATGTTTCTAATATCATTTGATTTTACTAATCTAAGCTATGATGAATAAATTTAAATCTAACCCCCAAATTATTTGAAGGAATGATTTACCTCAAAAGTTTACAAAAAAAAAAACGTAATAGTATATAGTAGTTTATATCAACAAGGTATGCATCTTTATTCATAGGGTTTATATTATTATTCTGCCCTGTCAACAAATTAGGTCATCAGTTGCACTAACAGTGTCATCAATCTATTTTTGAAGCTAACTTAATCTAATGAATTAATTATTCAATGCTATGATATTGAAGAGTTAAAAAACATAGCTTAATATTTTATTTTTAAATACAATTTCATTGTTTTGATGTTGAAAATGTTTATTTTTGTATATTTTTTTGATAAAAGTTTATATTTTTAACCACCCAATATAGAGGCCCTTTTCTGTATCATTAATATACATACTTCTTTAATGAAGTAATAATTTATATAGAGGGTCTTTTAGGCTTTAATTGGTTTCTAATATCTAATTTTTCCACAATATAGTATGCAGCATATAGCTATTTGACAGTAATATAGAACATTAATTCATGGATAAGCTGCTTCATTATAAACTTGTACAAACCTCTTGTTACCCAAACTAAATTGAATTAGACAGAATCATTGGAAGTATGACCTTAATTATGTGAATGTGGTATTACATTAGTGCTGTAAACTGAATTATTTATACAAAGTAATTGTAGCAACACTATTGGCATAATTAATTAGTGATAATAAAACGCTAATCTTATGAATATGAGCTGAAATTGGAAGATATAATAACATTCCGTAACAAGAAGTATTGAATGTGTAATTGTAATTAGATTCTAAAATTTTATATAATGTTAGCATATAGATAGACTATTGTAGGAACTCGAATTTCGGCAATTTAATGCTCAGTGAATTACTTTTAAGGCACTTATACATTTGGTGAAGTCTAAGCCAGCAACATACGATAATTATGAAAGCCAGTACAAAACAGGCAACTGAGTGTGCTTGTAGTGTACACTTACAAGTATGTTATGTCACATTGAAATGCACTTTATGGCCCAGCACTCAGTTCAGCCAACAGATGGTACATGCTTATAGTCACCTTGACTCTGCCAATGTATAAGGGCTCTTATTATATCTGTTTGTTGATAAAAATTAGATATACCAAGCAGTCGACATTAGAATGCTAGTCAAGGAAGATTGTTTTAAATCCATTTGGCAATAGGATGCCACTGCTTATCCATTTAACTAAGTATTGTGGTTAATTCAAACAAGGCCTTAATTAGTCCCTTTAGTTACGCCTTCATAGTTTTGTAAACTTTTGAGAGACAATTTGCCACATGGTTGAAAATCAACATCAATTTAAAAGACTGATAGTTGGTAATCTTTTTTTATATAGTTTTACCCCTAGAGTAAGATTTTATTGTTTCCATTCCAAATTTGCTCAAACATTTCATAGATATTGCATAGGTTTTCTAAGTTAAAATCTACTGCCAAAAATGTTTGCTGATTTTATTCTTAATAGGCAAGCTTCGCTAAGCAGATAAATATGTGCAGGGAGAGTAAGTACTTAGGTAAAGATTGTGAAACATCAATACTTAGAACTAGTTAGGTACACCCAAACATGGAATTGTAAGATTACGTTAGGTACATATGTATCTATCTATTTACACAATAATATTTAATATACCCACACTCACATATAATTGGTAAATGGTATGTATAAAAAATCCAACATTTTTAACTGTAGCACCCATACATTTCATTTGTTGTTACTTATCATTTTATAAATCGCCTACTTAGATGGATGCTTGTAAATGTGTAAAAATTAACACGTGTTTTTTTTACTCACATACCTATATCTAAAAATAGGCCTGTGATCATACTGTGTAGTATAATTTCGAGAAACTATTCTGGTTGGTTTTTGGCTTATGCAATGTAGGTAGGTATTTGTCTTACACATGCGACACCAAAGCAGACAGGATTGCATCAATTAGCATTGCATACTCCCTATTTTTTTTTATTAATAAACTATCAAGTATATAACATAATTGATCATTCTTAATTTGCCATGGATTAATATAATCTCATAACAACACTTCCAAGTCATAAAATCTGTCTGATATCACAATATTTATTTGGACCTGCACATACTTAACTTAATCATTACAATTACATATGCATAGGGTAGTTTATACATAAACGTAAAAATATTAGTGTGCCAATTATATTAATTACATGTATAATAATGGTAAGTATCACAGTTTTCTGAAATGTGAGAATTAACACCAATATTTCAAACCCCTGTATGTGTATGGAATTACTTATATACGTAATGTCTATTAACTAATAAGCAATTTAATAGGATTTTTTGTCAACATGTAGATTTGCCACAAGTTGTATTATACATTTAGTTTGTTACAGTAGGCATCTGTATTATTAGAATGTATAATTGGATCCCATTGCTTAATCCCTGGTTGCCACTGACAAAACATTCAGATACATAACCATGTTATAAGTGAATGTTTCATCAGTGCAAACATATTGTATTACATATAAATAATTACAGAGATTCTGTGGAATTGTTACTCAACAAATAGAGGAATTGGTCAAATTTACATTTGGTTTTAGTACACAAATAAAACAATCAGACAATTATATAGTTTTATTTATTTTGACATTGTTAGTAGTAATATTAGGTATGAATTTCATGATCATAACAAGATTACATAGGTGTCCTGCCAAATAATAGTTATGGGATTTTGTCCAAATAATATAGAAGTGGGTGGTAACACAATTAGGTACCTTTTCTATACAAGGAAACAGTTGACTCACAGATTAACACTCATTATTATTCTGCCTGAATGCTATCAAAGCAATTACCAACAAGGTAGCTTGGTGTAAACAGTAAAACATTAAAGAACAATGCAGGAACTTTTTTCGCGGAAAGGATTAATTTTTTGACTCGAGAAGCCAATAAGAAGGCAGTCCTCTTGCCCGTGATCGTTGATGTATTTAACTATGTCAGCAACAGCCACAGACACAGGAATTCTCTTGATAGCTGCTTCACGTCTTAGCTGTTCTGTGACAGCCCTCTGCTGTTGCAATGTTGATACCATCATATCCATAACGGCAGTGTCTGATAGGCCTATGTTGAACGCAAAGTTGTACTTTATGAGATGCAAAACTGGGCGTAGCCGTACACCACGGGACGTTTACTCTGAAAACAAAATATTAATTTAAAATATATATAAAATAGATATTTCAATAACTTTGGTTAATATGGCCTTACGGCGTTTTTATTGATTGTAGGGTTTAGTATCGTAGGAGAATGTAATTTACAGCTAAAATCAAAATATATATATTTGACAACTAAATGACAACGACATACTTGCATAGAGAAAAAAACTCTGGTACTTTTTTTTTGGTTGGCAATCGGCTTCAAAATGTGTCATTTTTGCCAGTGTCGAGTAATCCTTGAAAATTGTTATTGAATTATAAGCTTTAAATTATAAGATAATTATTATTTAATTATAATTACATAGTTTGTTGTCATACTATTTTTAAGTTTTTTTAATTTTTCTGTTTGTAATATTTAACTTATTTTCGTTCTTTTAATAAAAAACGAAATAGTGATAAAACACTATAAGTACCCCTGATGATAATGATAATGTTGATGACGATGATGATGATGAAATGAATCTCTATGAGTAAAGCTGTGGATACTTTACTGAAAATTTATCGGAAATCTTGGGAGAGCTTGAAACGTCAAAATGAAAATTATACTGCAGTGCGCTTACTAATAATTTTTAGTTTCGAATTTAAAAACGCATTGCAACTCACCGCCGCCGCCGCACTGCAGTGCGCGCTTGGCATTGTGGGCTCATATAAAACCCCGCGCACTAGGGCAACTTTTCCATTGGTCGACACAGTAGTGCTCATGCTCAAACCGTGGAGACAGAATGTTTTCGCTACACGCTTCCGATCTTGAATCTTTATAGTAAATTTCAGGGCCAATCATTCTAATCACATGTTTCATGTTCATTCTGTACTAACCCTTTTTACACATAGGTAAATACATTGTTTCATCATTGGGTACCTACACTCATAATAATATTTTATATTAAAAAATCCCTTACAGGGTACAGTTTTCATTATGGATGTATTCAATGATGAAACAGGTACATAATATAGTATGAATGAATGCTATGAATATATGCTACAATGTACTACTAGCATTTAAATTGAGTAAATCTCACGGAAATTTCACAACAGTGCGCGTACCAAATCCATTGCGGTAAATTCTTGTTGCGATTAACGCACTGAAATGCATCGCAACTCGCAGCGCCGGAGTGCGCGCTAGGCCTTATTCTTAAATATTCTTTGCTTTGTCTATGATTGAAATTTGACGTAAATTTTTGTTCATTTTGTAGTCAAATTTTACCATATCTATGTTTTGTGTGTCTCACCTGGTTTTATCCTACCCGTATGAAATAAGAAAATTGAATTTCAAGTATTGCTCATATATTACTTCTAGTTTAAAATATGCATAAATATATTTATTGATGTAATATTATATATTCCATTCATCCTTTACAGCTAGCAACCATAAATCGCACGTTATAATTAAAAATGGAAGGTGACGGTACGGACACTTCAAACCCGAAATCATATTCAGGAATACCAGAGGCTATATTTGTAGTAAGTTTGTATAACTTATGGATCCTGAGTTCAGTTATGGATTTAAATAATAATAATACTATTAATAAACCCACCATTTTTATTCTTACTTGTTTGGTTATAAATAGCATCCTAGATTTCCCATGATACCTACACCTCTGCTATTGCTAGAACCCATGATGAATAATTTTATATTTGTGGAACTTTTTAGGATAATGTTGACGAATTTATGGGCAAGCCTGAAAATACAGGCGGTGTTGATAAAGTTCTAAGATCCCTAGATGAACAACATGCAAAATACAAACACATGGAATTGTCACTAGCCACAAAACGGAGGCGCTTGAGGCAACAAATACCTGACCTCGCGAGATCCGTGGATATGATTGAAAAATTGAAGATTCAAAAGGAAGAAACAGAGACTCGGTTTCTCTTGAGTGATCAAGTATTTGTAAAGGTACTAGACTCTTCTTCATTACAATAGAAGTTGTGTTACTTGAAAATGTTTTATTTCCAATGTGTTTACAATTACCTATTTGACTTTCAGGCCAATATACCTCCAACAGAAAAGGTTTACCTGTGGCTCGGCGCTAATGTTATGCTAGAATATACCTTAGAGGATGCTGAAAAATTACTCTCATCAAATATGGCTACAGCCAAAAAAAATTTGGCATGTGTTGAACATGATTTAGATTTCTTAAGGTAATACTTTCAATAAGCTGTGCATTAGCTTAGTCTAGAGTAGATATTTCTAGCAATACATATTTTTTTATTATTATTATTTCAGAGATCAGTGGACAACCACAGAAGTAAATATGGCTAGAGTTTACAACTGGGATGTGAAGAAACGCCAAGCTTCTAAAGTTTCTAGTTAATTACTACTTTATATGCTTACACACAACCCTGCAATGCACTTATAATAAAATAACCTTTTTTTCTATAATAATGTTCCCCATATTTTAGATTAAAATCTTGAATCTAACCAGAGATATCATTATGATTTTATAGAACTTGTGCACAAAATAATGGTTATTATTATTATTTATTATTGGTAATTATTTCTAAATTGTTTAATTCAACTTAAACTTAAGTAGATAGATCGTAAATGTTGTAGACAATATTCTGGCTAGTTTTGGACAAATAAAGAAGATATACTTAAGATACTGTTGGCATATTCCATTATTATAAAATAAGACCAATCATCTATCTTAATTTTTATAAATTGACATTCATAATTGGTGCTTAAATTTTGATGTTAATTTATTTGTATTCAGTAATAAATTTACCTACTTTGTAGAAGTTAAAGGGGATATTACATTATTATTACCATAGATTCAAGATCATATGTTATAAAAAATACTTTCATGATAATTAAACATTACCATAACTATTACAACAGATAAGTGCCTATACTCCAAAATGCTTAGTCTAATTACATACTGAAATGTTGTAAACAAAAGATAATTATAACACAATTGCTTTCAAAAACAACTGTTATTTCTTTACCCACTGATATCCCTAACGGGTACTTATTCGGCTATGATATTTTCTTACTAAGATACTAGTTATTAGAATAATTTCTTGTTCGATTACAGTTAGGCAAACAGATTCAGAAAGGAATACACTAACCTTTGAAATGAAACAGCGCATCTTCGATTAAAAAAAATGGTAGGTACTGTTCCTAACAAAATTACATATTGTGAGCAAATTGTTATTCTTTAAATCGATAAATTGAAATGCTGAGTATACATAATGATTACAAATGCGCTACAGAAGAGCAGGTTCAATGGTTAGTGTACCTTTTCTGGACCACCCTGAACAGGATCCTCTATGTAAATTTGTATGAGTAAGGATACTCATGGATATGCATCATCTATGAGTATCCTTAGATGAAACGACGTTGAGAACTTTGAACTATGAGATCGAGGTCGATAACTACCAAACCCATTTTAAAGAATATAACTGATAAATAACTAGTAACTAAGGAAGTTGCCAACGCGGCCAGCTATGATGTCATCTACGGTGATCTTAGACCAAATTCATAGTCGCTTATAGAGATTTTTGGCCATGCATTTCCCGGAATAAAAAGTAAGTACCTACTTATCCTATACCATGTCAAGGGTTATATTATAATCTATCACTAAGATTTATCTAAATCTATCGAGCAGTTCCCTGGTGCACGATACCAATTTCAAAAACGGGAGTTTCGGACTAAATTTCGAAAATAATGTTACCTCTATAAAAATAATTTATATTCTATGATTCTTACGCACTTTACGCAACTATCCACGCTTTTAGAACAGACCACGTAGTCTACATGGTCCGTGCAGTACAGGCTGTGGTCAGCTGCTTTTTGGGAACTCGTGGAACACCTATAATAGCGATTATTTTTTTAAAAACATGTTTTATCTACCTACCTACGTACCCTAGACCTACGTAGATTGTTCCTTCCTATAAGTTTGAACTCGATAATAAATAATTGAAAAAGTGATTAACCAAAACCCATTTATTTTTTAACAAAAATTTACATTATGTCCTCAGTTTACTTATATTTTTTAATTTCTTGCACCATATTTTTTAGAGCTGGTAATTCATGACTTAGTTTCTCTTCAATTCCGGCACTCCTTTCTTCTTCAGAGGAAATTAAATATTTAGCGACCAATTCTAAAAAACAAAAAAATTATAACATGAAAATATACACCATCACGCCAGTCATTGCCGAAGGGTTGGGCAGAGGTGCACAGCACCTCACCGATTGTATTCGGTCCCAATGTGCCGTCTCGAGTTCACATTCGTTACATATTTCATTTAGTTAGACAAGAATTTTAGATTCATAATTTTATGGTTTTCAGTTTTATGAAGACGGTTGTTTTTCTAAGAAATCAATATCATATTTATAGAGCACCCGTATTGTGTTTCGGGAAATTATATTTTTCTTAAGTCAGCACTAAGAAGAAGAAAGATGGGAGTGTCGCGAACAACTTAATAAAGCACAAAAAACCAAGCCAATTTGTGTACAAAACAAATGGGCTTGATTTTTGGGCGAGGCTCTGTCTGTGTTATTTCTTCGTCTAAGACTCACCATGGCATGACTGCAACCGTTCATAATCTTCTTCCTTCAAATGACTTTTCAGATGAGATATTATTACTGGAACCTGTCTGCCAGACGCATGAAGCATGTTTTGAGTCACGATAGTGAAAATAGCTAGCACGGCGATGTGTAGACATAAAGCTGGATCTTCACAGCTCTCTAGCTCGGATATTAATTTTTCGCGATGGTTTTGGATTAGAAGTCTGAAAATAAATGAAATACTTAAGGCTTATGTTATAGTTATGAGAGTACTTTACGTAGATAAAAAAATATAAAAGTGGGCATCGATTCCAAGTGTGTGGAATAGAAAGCCTATTTCTTATAAACTTTTCATTGTATCAATAAAATTATTTTTAATTTACTTTTTTAATGTGACAACCATTGGCATTCCCGCAATGCATATTGCCGCAGCGTATCGGGATCGCAAGATTCTAAAGCTATTTTCGTGTATGAAATCCGTATTAAATTCGACGATCGATCACGAATGTTTGGAGTCAGGGCCAGCATGTAGGAATCGTTTTCATTGATTGCTAGAGTCTGCATGCAGGGTGCTGGAGATCCTGCACCGCCCCCCTTGAAACATAAACCACTGGGTTCATTCCAGCGGCGCGCAACGTCATTTCACGTCTTGTATTCACTAGGGGACTAAGTCGAGAGACATGACTCTAGGACGGGGCTATACTCTCCGGTGAATGTCATTGGCCATTACGCCGTTTGCGGGAAATACCGGAATGCTATGTATCGACTGAGTTATCAAATTATAGCTTTCATTAGCTGTGTATCGATTATCGACTCACCTTATCAACCAATGAAACTGAGCCTTTAGATTCGCAACAGCTTCGTGAACAACCGACCCCAGAATGAAGCATGTTGCATACTTACAAATTTGGGCATTACAACAAATTGTATCATGCAATGCAATAAATTTGTTCGGAATTAGGGCTTTAGCTGATGACTTACTTTTAAATTTTCTTACTTGGTTGCAGTTTGTTAATAAATATGAACACAAGAAATTACAAAGAATACAGTCAATATTAATGAAGTACATACTTATCTTTCTTTTTGTCGATTTTCTTTAATATCATTCCAAACTCGGATAAGCAAACGTCAACATTTTGATAGAAAGGCTCCATGTTTTGATCTGAGAGCGTCCCATTTAATGTTAATAGTGGCTTCTTAAATTCATCTGATAAATCATTGATGATTTTATTTCTTTGTTCAATGGACAGAACATCAACTTGCACTGATAAATTACATTGGTTTGCAGCATACTTGCAGAATTCAGCTAGAATATCACCGCCCAATGATTTAAGCAGATATTTGATAAATTGTGGTTGCTGATCAGATTGAAAAGATTTCAAGCCCTTTTCATAAAGTTTTATATCATTAACTAAAATATTAATTTTGTCTTGAGCAGACATATGAGTTTGTTTCCTATTCTGGCTTGCATCTTGAAGTAATTTATCTGCAGTCTCTTTAGCCTTAGCCAAAGCAGTTTGATTAAGATTACTGGAAACAAAATATAGATATCAAATCAGAGAAATATCTGTAATAATTAAGACAAAAAGAAAATTAATTTACCCTTGGAGGTACTCAGCTATCCGAGTCAACAACTCTTCCAATCCTTCATTTTCCAAAATTTCCTTTATAATATTTTCAACATCTTCTACAGTTACAATTTCCAGTTCTGTCTGTGTCCTCTTAACTACACTCGAACCGTCATCTGAGTCAGAATCGTGTGCAACTTGCTTCGATCTTGCATGTTTTTTCACAGCCTTTGTTTTGGTTTCCCTGCCCTGGGTGCCACCACCACCTTTCCCAGAGGCAGCTTTTCTTCTTCGCTCATCTCGTCTCTCTGCTTTATGGTCCACATGACTTGATTGTGAAAAATCATTTGCCTTGCTAATTTGTTTCTCCATACAAAATTGTTGATATTTGCCTGACTTCACAATTGCTTCTGCCTTCTGCTGGGTCATGGGCATACAAGCTTGTTTCAAAGTTTCAATGTAATGATAACTGAAAACTGAAAAATGTGTATGATTTTATTATCTGTATTATAATGATTTTACAAAAATCTTTTAATATGTAGTTATTTTATAGTTACTCATCAAGAAAAATGGGTTATTTACCCCATAGAAATATCAATTTTTATAACTATTAAAAACATCTCACCAGTATTGTCAAATAGTATTGTAGACTTTGAATTCTTCAAAAGAGACTCTACAACAGTCTCTATATCTGTATCAGTCAATATTGATGGCAACAAAGACACAACATCTAAATAAGTCTTGGATGCTATACATTCTTCAAGAGCAGTTTCCAATTGGAGCATTATTTGGGAACCAATGAGACAACTACTAAGGAATGTTAGGTCCTCATTTGGCAGAATCCGTCTTACATAGCCTTTAGGATCTGATAGCCCCAAACGAGACAAGGCATCATATTCCAAATAATTGTTTTGTTTATAGAAACTCATGACCCAATCATTTTGTGATTTAGTATAACAAGACGGGACATATAAGGCACCAGCCTGACGTCCAGTTAATACACCTGGAGCATTCAGTTGGTCAAACAGAGACAAAAATAAACGCTCAGGCATATTGCAATGATTAACTATAACAGCAATGGGAGTTGGTTTTAGCAGACCCATTAAAGCACCACGAATTTTAGCCTTAGTTCTTGTAATATACTCTTCTGTATAGAATGTTCTAGGCTCAGAGGGGTCCTGCTTGCCAAGTATAATTTTACCAAGATACTTTTCCAAGACATTATGTTGCAATAGTTCGGCTGGTAAATCATACTGCAAAGTTAGCTCTCCAACTGATATTTGTCCCTGCAGTTGTAGTTTCTCATTAATTTCTCGAGCAACTTTTTCTAAATAATAGTGAGTAATTAAATATCCAGACACAAGTTGCACTTCTTTCCCTTTAATAATATCTGACACACATGCATTGATTTGGTTAAGATCTACATTTAATTCTTTAGCAAGATCTACAGTGTTTATGCGACCTCCATGTACATACAGTTCATCTTTTATCTCTTTAACAAGCTGTTGCGGTGTTAGGTACTCTTTGCCATCTGTGGTAAATATAACATCTATGAGCTTAAATTCTATCAGTTTCGTGACTATCTCAATGCAGTTCCGCTCAGATAATCTGTAATTTAACAAAAGGATTAACACTAAATGGGTCTATATTTTTACATTATTCCTAATTCTATTGGTGGGTATACCAACTAAACAATATATTTTTTTATACTTCTCATGGTCACAATCTCATGAACAAAACAGGAGTATTACAATTTAGTATTGTTCACATGGATTTAGTATTATGTCTGTCCTGAAGGCACTCTTCCTTTCATTACTAGGGTAATGGTATTGTATATTAAGACCCAGTGTATATGCCAAACTCATGCCAACTTTCACAAAAATTCGCCCAGTGCTTATTGATGAAGTAGTTTTTAGGTAATAGGTTTTTTATATTTAGGACGAAAATTACAAGTTGTAATCAATTTGTATTATCTATATAAAATTTAATAATCAAGACCTAACTCAGAAGAAAAGTGCACTAATTGTGCTTGGGTTGTATGTTGGTGTGACCGACCTGGCTCAATATTTATAAAACTTAAATCCTCGGTGGAACGGAAGGAAAGGGAACGGAAAATGAATAAATTTATCTCAAACTCCCTAGCTTAGTATATTATCGAACTCTGTGCAATGGAACTGTCTCCAATAAATCGAATAGAATAATGTTACCTTTGAGATGTGGAGCTAAGCTGTGCTTTTTGAAAGTCAGCTGCTAGACGCTTTATTTCATCCCAATCAGTTGACGGCGCCATTTTTTAATTCACCAACTTAGTTTATTTTTTTTTCTTGTGAATCTTACAAGTAAATTATGAAACAGATGGCGAATAGCAACATATACGACACATAGTACCAGTGTTGCCAACCCCACGAAACTAAAAAACAGCAGCTCACACGCACGCTCAACAGGAGAAAACAGTAGGTAAAGTAAAAAAGGGCAGATTTCATAATTTCCTGATATAATTAAAACAATCACCCACTTTTATTAGTTACCAGGACTCACATACATTGTTATATTATAATATTGATCACAACATATTAAAAAAAAAACAAAATCAAAGTAAAATTATTGTCCACTTTCATCCTCTATTGACTCATCTTCAGTATTTTCAGACTCATTTTCCTTATTAAAATCATACATATTTTGGTTAAATTTCTTCATTTGCCTTTCTGTGGCTGAAAATGAGTAGCACTCGGTTATTTCGGATTTAGTGTGCAATAAGTCGATATTCTATTGCGTAATTTAGTTTTCATATTATTTTGGCTGAAAATAATCTTTCCACGGTGGCGCTGCTATGTGGTAGCCACAAAAGTTTCTTCACCAATTCACACAATGTGGGAAATCCCTTGAATCTCGACAAGAGTAGATACTGCCGTCTAGTGTCATTGCGTTTAATTACATAGTGGTTATCAAAAAATATTTTTCATAGTGTAGGTATAATATATCATCAGCTACACCGACAAGGGTCTAACCCTTAAATTAGAAGAAGAGGTATAATATAACGCTAATTGAAAAACAGTAAAAATTAGGAATGAAACAGAAAACAGGGGGATAAATGTGAAAACAGCAAATCTACTGTTAAAACAGTAGGGTTGGTAACACTGCATAGTACAATAAATATTCTCTTTTTTATCTGCCTATCTATTTGGTCTTTGTCTTTGAACGTGGCGTTTTGTTTTTTTCGGCCCAGATTACTAGCCTTTTAGAACATATCATTCTTGTGGTTTGATAGAGTATTATATTTCATCAGTAGGTGGAGAATAGCCACTATTCTCCATCTACGATTTTATCGCATTGCATTGCTTAAAGAAAGAAGAAGAACGACTGAACTGCTGTCAGACTTGACTTATGGTTACCAATTCAGTTTGTTTACCTTTGGATTCGGCTAAGTTAAACGCACAACCTGATAAAACCCAATCAAAGGGTTTCTCATATAACATAGAATAAAACTTGAACTAACACAGTAGGGGAGCTAGCATGCGAGTCGAGACAAAACCTATGTCACGGTCCATGGATATGTCGCACAGAGTCGCTCTCTTCCTTCCGTAATAGGTATATCATTTTCGACACATTACGAAAATAATGAGGAAGAAAACAACAATAGCCTCGCTATTGCGATGAATAATTTAGAAGTCGCCACTTTGTATACATATATAATAAACGAACGCTTGTATGTAAGCCCGCCCTTATGTTTAAGTCATAGCAAAGTGTGGGATAACACTAAACCACTCTGTAACAATAAAATATGTATATATACAATAGCGGAATTATAGGGTTCATTAGTTTTCAAATTGATTTATTTAACGTTCGCGAGCACATATTACCTATTCAAACTATTTCACAGAACAAACTGTTGCAAAACAAATATGTTTTACTGTTCGAAAATAAAGTTCAAATTTACTCTAATCAAAGCGTAGATTGAGAATAGAACTAATCGAAGTTATTTTTTTTCTTGTCTCATGTTTTGGCCTGTCTATTATATTTTACTACTAGCTGCGTCCTGCGGTGTTACCCGCGTTTACATTTTACCGCGATAACAAGTAGCCTAAGTATGTGCTATTCCAGACTATAATCTATCTCCGTGCCAAATTTCATCCAGATCCGTTCAACCGTTCTGGCGTGATTGAGTAACAAACATCCATCCAAACTTTCACATTTATAATATTAGTGGGATTAGCGAACTTATATTCCCGAATTCATTGGTATAAGGAAAAAATAACAAAAATCTGCAAATAGTACTATAGTACTATTTGCAGATTTTTGTTATTTTTTTATTATAATAAAGGATGTATGTTTTAGAGGATAACAACAAAGGGGAACAACATTTTAATGTTTTTTCTTTGATAAACAACAATTAGTTATCGGTAAAGGCTCCTACGACAATAATTACGCATGGCGTCTTTTCGCAAAATCGATATATTCGTGATATATTTTGTCATATCGAACCCCTCTCCAAGTTACATTGTTTTCAATGTCGTGAAGACGAACGAACTATACATACCCGCTATGTTGTGGGTAAGGCCATTTTCATATTAATTTTATTTCATTGCATTTCATTTCGTAAAGAAAGAAGAAGAAGAATTCTCAACAATATCGATCGTAATAGATAGATGGACGCGGACAAAATATAAACTTCAATAATCGTTTACCTTTATCGTTTATCTTTTTTTCAAATTACCTTAGTACAAGGAAATTGTAATACCTACCTACCACTGACGTCCATGATACAAGTAGATGTATACATAGAGGTCAGTGGCTACCTACCCATTATTATTTTTTAAGTATAGGAATATTCTAAAAAAAAATACAAAACGGTTATTTACCACAACTTTGAGGATATTATCAATAATTTGGATATTCATAGTTGCTTGTTTGTATTTTGAACTATGTGAGAAGACGGAGAGATCGGGGTCGACCCTAACGTTACAAGTGCCGCGTCAAAAGAGTAATTACGTGATAGAAAGAGCAGTGCATTGTTAAGTATTTAAAAATTTTAAAGCGCTGCGGACTGCGAGTAGATTTTTACTTTATTGGGTTGTAGCAAGTAAATATCTGTTTGTAAGAACTATTACCTTATCTGTTCCTAAATTAAAAAAGAGAGATCGCTATATTATTTTCCTACAACTAAAACAAATGTCAGTCTCTAGCTATGATTTGTTGATTATTTTCTCTATGGGTTGGGCTGGGCAGGCACTGTAGGGGTGTCCACTTCGAAAAAACATCGATGTTTTTTTCGATGCGATATATCGGAAGTGTACATCGATGTCTTCCGATATATCGGTTCGAAACATCGATGTTTACTGAAAATCGAGTACTTTTTCTAACATTACATCACAAAGTCCTCACCTAGTCAAACCTCTGACATTCCATGCAAACGTCAATTTATAATTACATAAATACTACTCCTACACCAGGGCCCCAAGTCTGTTAACACAATTCGAACAGCAACCGCATAGTAACTGTCACTTTTGACAGATATTGTATGGGATATCTGTCAAAAGTGACAGTTACTATACGGTTGCTGTTCGATTATGAATCGATTGTGTTAGCAGACTTGGGGCCCAGTACTGTCCATGTCTGCACATTTATCGCGTGTGTTCAAGGACGCTGAATGTTCAAGAAATCTATATAACTAAGAAAATAAAACTATTTATTAAAAAAAAAGTAAATACCATGTATGAAAACAATATTGATTATAGTATGACAGTACAAATTAAATAAAATCATCCTCAACTTTAAACACCCTATTTCCAGTGTTCTTCTGATAAACTTTGCAAGAACAAAAGTTTATTTAAACGCTTTACCTTGAGTCGATTTCTTTGTAGGTTTACTTGGTTTTTGTGAGACGGCAAAAACAGCAGTAGAATTCAGTGGGCTCTGTTTTTTTTTAGTTTGGCATCACCATAGGTATTTTGCCAGTGTCAAGTAATATAAATTATTTCAGTTTTCGAGCATATGAACAGGCCCAAAAGCTAGGTCCTATAAAATACCCCCCCCCCCATCCCTCAATCAGTTAAGTGATGGATACTTTACTGAAAGATTTTTTATGGATTCTTTGTGACAAACTGAAAAGCCAAGTTTCGTCACTCTGTTTCCTCATACCAACCCATAATAGTTAATATTCAACTTATATCACTCACTATTACTCGCAGGAACACTAGTTTTAGAAATTAAATCATAACTGACGCCATGACTTTTGAGTTTCCCGCTAAAAAGTATGCATGTGTCGATCGTTCAATTTAAGCGATCTGGATCAATACTGATCCGTTGTCAAAACGAACCGGTTCGTACGACCCGATCAATTGATCGATTGGTTCAGTTCCGGATAGGAATGTAATCGATTGATTGATTTCGTTTCGGAAACCAGATTATATTATCAGATCCGATCCGACTGATCAATAACCGCAGGTCGCCGGGTCACTATATTTTTAAGGTTATAAAATTCATGATATTACGATACTACGTAATTTGCCAATTCCAAAAATAAACCTTAATGACGTTAATTTAAGGTAGACATACGAATTCGTAGTAATTTGCAGTAATGCATTTTTCTTAGGGGCGGTCACACAAATTACAACTCTCTGTAATATGTAGCCATATTACAGAGCCGTCGTTCCATTAACTTGAAGAGGCGAGGATATATTAGTTTTCTTTCTTGCCACCACGTAATTGGGTTTTCTGTTCTTTTTAGTAGTGGTTCGTGTAAATATTTGTGAGTTTCAATTATAGAAAATAAACTTAGTAGTAGAAGATAAACTTAGTGCATGCTGGCACTAAATTTACCTTCACCAAAATAACATTCGTTAGATCCTTTCTCCATAAATAATATGTTAGTATAAGTTTAGTATAGTATACATTTTAGGTATTATAGGTAAATATATAACTTTTTACCGGTTTCAAAAACACGACACGACATCAATGACCGCAGGTCGCCGGGTTACTAAATTGACGAGTAGTGCAATTGATTTGAAAACAATGAAATTGCAGATCGTTTTAACTATTTACCTATATTTTTATTTTAAGCTTTATTTCCAAGAAAATAAAATTCATGATTCTAGGATACTACATTCGCCAATTCCAAAAATAAACCTTAGGTTAGTTAATATAAGGTAGATTATTTCGTTGTAATTTACAGCCAATAATGCATTTTTCTTTGGGGCGGTCACACCGCGATCGGCTGTGGCTCGCTCTCGCTCGTTCAAATTAATCTAAGGCGAATACGATTCGTTCATTCGAATTTTGAACTGAGCCGCGGCTGCAATCAGTCCCGCTGTCACGGATCCTACAGATCGCGATCTTATCGTGCGACTGAGATAGCATGGGTCAGATTAATTTGAACGAGCGAGAGCGAGCCACAGCCGATCGCGGTGTGACCGCCCCAAAGAAAAATGCATTATTGGCTGTAAATTACAACGAAATAATCTACCTTATATTAACTAACCTAAGGTTTATTTTTGGAATTGGCGAATGTAGTATCCTAGAATCATGAATTTTATTTTCTTGGAAATAAAGCTTAAAATAAAAATATAGGTAAATAGTTAAAACGATCTGCAATTTCATTGTTTTCAAATCAATTGCACTACTCGTCAATTTAGTAACCCGGCGACCTGCGGTCATTGATGTCGTGTCGTGTTTTTGAAACCGGTAAAAAGTTATATATTTACCTATAATACCTAAAATATATACTATACTAAACTTATACTAACATATTATTTATGGAGAAAGGATCTAACGAATGTTATTTTGGTGAAGGTAAATTTAGTGCCAGCATGCACTAAGTTTATCTTCTACTACTAAGTTTATTTTCTATAATTGAAACTCACAAATATTTACACGAACCACTACTAAAAAGAACAGAAAACCCAATTACGTGGTGGCAAGAAAGAAAACTAATATATCCTCGCCTCTTCAAGTTAATGGAACGACGGCTCTGTAATATGGCTACATATTACAGAGAGTTGTAATTTGTGTGACCGCCCCTAAGAAAAATGCATTACTGCAAATTACTACGAATTCGTATGTCTACCTTAAATTAACGTCATTAAGGTTTATTTTTGGAATTGGCAAATTACGTAGTATCGTAATATCATGAATTTTATAACCTTAAAAATATAGTGACCCGGCGACCTGCGGTTATTGATCAGTCAGATCGGATCTGATAATATAATCTGGTTTCCGAAACGAAATCAATCAATCGATTACATTCCTATCCGGAACTGAACCAATCGATCAATTGATCGGGTCGTACGAACCGGTTCGTTTTGACAACGGATCAGTATTGATCCAGATCGCTTAAATTGAACGATCGACACATGCATACTAAAAAGTCCGGGCTAATTTTTTTATTTTATTATCTAACGCGCAGTATAGCCAACATCAATTTCTAAATTCGGCCTAAATAGTTGGCAGTCCAACCAGTGCGTTCAAATATTACATAAACACATAGAAATAAGATTCCGGATCCCGCTGCGTTCATATAAGTTTAAACTAAACAGGTTTGAAATAAAAAAAATGTAAAATAAACATATTTTAAAACAAATAGAAATAAAGATGATTTAGAAATCAAACTGAGTTTTCATGAAATGAACTGGTTATCATTGATTCGATGTTTTATGAAAATACATCGATACATCGAGTATATCAATAACCTTTCAAAACATCGGATCGATTCGATGTATCGGATTGTAAACATCGAGTGATTTCGATGCATCGATGTATATCGAATATCCCTATACCCACGTACGTACGGATACGTAACTAAAAAAAAAAAAAAAGGTCATTCTGCTGCTTCAGTTTGGAAATTAGAGCAATATTTCAAGGAAAAAATAAGAAAAAGGCAAAAAGCTAGCAAAAAGCCGATATTATTAACTTTTTGTATTTGGGTAAAACTCAAGCAAATTGTATCATTTTGGAGAAAAATAATTTCAAATTTGGGTATAAATAGAAAATCACATCTGGCAACACTGCTAGCAGGCAGTTGGTTGACCGACGACGAGCTCGTGTCAGGTCTAGTTGATATAATAGGATTGTAGCGAAACAAATCATTATTTATTTACGACATGTTATCATAAATTAAACAAAGAATATTTAAAATAAGTTTTTTTATTATTGTTATTGTGAAATATTATTGTAAAACGAGGTTCTTCAAGACAATAATCCAAATAATAATTGTACCATGTGCCTTTGAAGCACACGACTAAATTAAATTTAATATCTAAAATGAGAGATACAGAGCCAAAAGAAGATTCAGATTTAATCACAGTAACTAATAGAACGGAGGTGAATGGAAACATAGGAAATGAAGATACTAGGGGTCCTTCGGATGGCGGGTTTAGAGCCTACGCAGTGGTGGTTGCTTCATTCCTAACAAATGGCTTATTATTCGGCGTGATAAATTCTTATAGTGTAATTTACACAGCTCTTGAAAAGCAGCTAAAAGATGAGGGAATTCCGAATTTCGGAAGTCGCGCAGGTGAGTGTATACCTATTATTTCATGTTAACCATACAGTACGGTACATATTTTTTTGCATTTCATTATCTAAGTAGGTACTTAATCGCCTCAAGCACTAGGTAGTAAAGTCGTGACAATAACTGTATTTATTCTTGAAATAATATAGCTTATAATAATAATAATATCGTCGGGAATCGAACCCGCCCCCTGGTTCACAAAATTACGACATGTCTTGTATCATCATCAGTTAAATGAATACTGGCATTATGAATATACACGCAGCAAGTAGTTGAATCGAATCATTCGGTTCCATAGTTGAATTGAATCTTTGATTTGGTTTTAAAGAATGGCTCTGAAAGATTGTCATCAAAATAATAAAATTTCTAATTGAATTGATTCGGATCCTAGTAGAAACATTCTGATTCGACCCGCAGGTCATTTTGAATTGAAAACCATTATAGCACAGGAATATTTATTGTGTAGGACTAAATGTAGCTATGAAACCATGTCTAAAATTAAAGAAAATCGATCATTACCTAAACAAGTAAATTATTATTCCTAGGGAGAAGCCATTTATTTAGTTTAGTATAATACTACTCTTTTTATGTGGGTGGGTAGACACGCACTTGAAATTATTGTTATTTAAATTGAAATTATTATTACTCAAGTTCCCATAAATGGTCATCACATGTTCATGATTTCACTCTGTATTACTATTATTACAGTAAGTAATAAAAATACCTAAAATATTCTACAGACATACTGATAGGTATCTACATACCTCACCTGCATTTACCTACATTTGCTCTGACCCAAATATCACCAAGATAAGAGATTTGGACTGGAATGATAGGCGAGCAAGCTGTCTGTATTTTTAACAATTTACCATAATATTTAACACATCATCCTGTAGGTATCCATTAGTAGGAAAATAAATAGTAGTCTACCAACAATTCAAACATAGTATTTATTTATATACCAAATCTGTTTGTCTAGAGAGTAGTTAGTCAAGTGGACAATACAGTAAGGACCATTGCTACTGAGCGGAACAATATATGATCCAGCCGGTACCAAGTATGATTGTCTGTTATACCATTAAAACAAAATCAGATATCTCCCAAAAAATATTAGTTTTTAATAAGAATATATTTTTAAAAGATAATATACTTTTTTTAAAGTAAATAATAAAACATCCTATTGTTCACTCTACTGTAATAATGTATTGGACGTAATATATATAATGAATCATGTTTAAATCAATATGAATCCTATTTATCATTGGGCTTATCAATGCCTGGTATTATATGGTTTGCGGGTCAAAGGTTATCAAATCGTTTTCTTACTACTATATGAAGGAAGATGTTATTACATATGTATTCATTAAAATCACTAAATATATTTTTGATTTCAAAGTTGATAAAAAACACGATTTAAAAGAAAAAAAAATCATGAGTTATTTTGAATTGAAATAAACATTTTATTATTAAAATTCTTACTTTGATCGTAAATTGTGTTTTTATCTTGTAAATGCGTAGGTACCTAATAAAATAAATAACTATGGGTAGAGTACCGATCCAAGTGTTAGGTACATTTAACTCCATTTACATTAAGCAAACATTACATATGGAAATTAACCAAAACATTACGTCCTATTGATTAAAATCATGATTTATTTAATTTCTGACCGATTTTTGTGAAAAAACAACAAATGCATAACTTCCTCTTTCTTTTCGATTGATTCGAAGAAAGTAAGGTTACGAAAGGTTTATGTATAAAAATATTAATTGTTTATTTCAAAAATGCATTTTCTTGAGTTTGCCGTATGTAATTACTTCCCAGAACTTAATCTTTATCAATGAAATTATCGGAGTGTGCAATAATACAGTTTTTTTTCAAAATCATCAAGTTCATTATTGGCTCAGAAAATTAATTTGTACAAAAATCTAATGATGCAGTTTTAGTTTTCATAAAAATCGTTCTCGCGAATAATTTAAGTATTTTGCGATATTCCCTATAGTTTCGAATTTAGCCATCTACACACACTTGAAAAAATCACCCTCTATACACTAAGTAGGTACATAAGTACTTAAAAAGATATATTGAGTAATAATACTTGTGATACCTATACACATTCAACAGATTTAGTAATTCTATTTTATTTACTCCTTTGTTTATTATCTGAACAGGTATGAAAGTTCAGAATTAAACAAAAATCTGACTAGGTACCAATCTACAATTGTTAATATCAAATTAATGATCTAGATTCATTTTTGGGATTTTATTTATTATGGCACCCGGGTAGGTACCTATCTACATATTACTGCCTATCTTGCCACTTATAGGTACCTATGCCACACCTACTTTCTAGAATAGGTAGGTACCTACTAGATAATATTTGAAGGTATTCTAGGAATGTGCTTCAACATGGCATCGAAGTCAGATGTATTTTCGTATAGGTAGTTAATGATTAGTACTGGCCTACTTACCGCTTTTCTCATTTTAGTTTAAAGTACCTTCCTATTAATAAGATGTTATTACGATAAATAAATTAAATTCACATTTAATGATATTATTTATTGCAAATGTCATGATTCATAACTAGTCTCTTCTAAAGTTCCAAATCGAGGTATTTACATAAACGCTAATTCAATACACTTCTGAGTTTTACGCGTTGCAATTTCACCTGATATACGATTCTAATAGGCATACGATACATAGTCATATAGCCACGCATGAGAGTGCGTGGCGGACGATGACGAGCGCCCGCGCCGAAGGCCACCGCTTCATTGTGTTCAATTTCATCACTTTTACACGCCGTCATTTCAATCATTTTAACGATTATAAATAACTTTTCCGTGCGTGCTCATGCTTGCATTTTACACATGGTTTACGCAAAACATGGATAGGATTATGTAGTAATGATATAACTAACTCACGTCACCATTATATAAAATATTTTTATTTAATTAAATAATGTAGGCCAAAATAAGCAATTATGAATAGTTAATATCTATCACCGGTTGGAAACGTTGGTTCCGCTGAGAAGAGAGTGTAAAAAACTTAATGGCTCTTTAAAAAATAAAATGTAGGTATAGGTAGCCTTAATATACTCCCACTATTTCCAAGAACCATAATTCCATGGGAGGGCAACACTTGTCACGATTCTTGATAATGACAAATGTAGCTGACACCCAAATACAGTTAATGTTATAGAAGATCATAACATTTATAGTAGCTTTAACTCTACTTCTACATCAATTATCTACCAACCCTAATACCGCTTCGGGGCTTGCCGACCAACTTCGGGGATAATATAGTCATATTATCCCCGAAGTGGTAAGCAATGTGCGCAATAGGAAGCGAGCCCATTTACCTGGCACATTTAGTACCTACATGGCAAATACAATATTAGGTAAGTCCTGCTACTACGGAACGAACTACCATTAAGACGGTACAAGATATTATGGATAGGTAATTATTAAATAAATATAAGTACCCAAATAAATGTATTAATTCAAGTGCCTAGTCAAAAGCTGAATCCGTAGTCAAAAGCTGAATCCGTAGTCTTTTAATATAAACATGCCTGATAATTTTAATTATTCGTCCCTATTAGCTAGTAAAAAACCTGAATATTGTATCAATTACAGACCCGGCAATTGATTGTAACACATAAGTAGCTATGTTAAGTATAGTTAGGTATATAACGTACGATATAATATGAACACATTTATGTCACATTGTGAACACAGTTATTGTACCGGATTTAAGAAAGTTATTGCTTGATCATCGCAATCTCCTAATAATTATTCTATGTTGAGATAGCGATGAAACAGTGTTTCTCGTGTACAACATCTTATAGGCATCCCGTGACTTACACTGTAGTCGGTGAAGTGATGACCCGATTAGATTACGAGACATTGTGTGTCACTTGTCAACTTTAACTGCCTGTTAAATTTAGAGTTTTCGACTTCCATCCACTTCGCGTTGATTGACGAACACCCACATAATGTGCCTACTTTTAATGTTGGTAGGTAATAGGTAAAGTACCTACACGAAACAATTTTTTGCAGAATATTTTTGTTATATATACTTTGTACTTGCTGTGCTCCGTATCATCCGATCATTTGAGAGGTAGGTATCCGAAATGTCTAGAAATCACTCAATAAAGTTCTGTAGTGTGTGATTGTGTAGGGCCGCCTAGGTACACACAGGTGTTAATTTTGGCCATATTTCTCGATCAGTGTGTCAAGCATGTCGACGATGGTCGGACGGTCGGTGGATGGCACGACCGGTTTCTTATTAATTTTGTTTATATTTTTTTTTTGATGGCTTCGCAATCGATGGAGCTAGGAATACTCACGGGGTAAATTTTATAAATTCAAATAATTGCTTACGCTTGAGTTAAGAACCCAGGTCCTGGAACCGGAAAGTCTAGGAACGGGTTTTAATTGTGTTTTTGAATGACTTAACTGATGTCAGTTTTGATTTATGATTCACTTACCTTTTGAAAACGCTTTCCTTTAACACCTAGTAAGTTCGATGGTAAGACCTGAGCCTGACCTGACCTAAGACCTGATTCGGGTAGGTCTAACGCAATCCCCCATAGAATCCGCTCGAATGGGTTCTTTTTTGGGTTAGTATCAATATTTTTTTAAGGCTTCTAATTATTTTTTAGGGTAAAGGGATTCTCTTAATTGTTGGTATCTTTTTAATTGATCCTGCTAATTAATACACGATTCTCCATAAATTGTGTCTAAATACGTAGACTATAAAGTATACGAGCTTACGAATAATCTCGCACTTGACGTACCTACTGAAAGTTATAATACGTACTCGTACGTATTATAACTACCCGTACGAGAGATTTTTGTGTCAACATAAGTTTAAAATAACCAATGCCTTTTAAATTATGGCATTGTTTTCCTTATGAATCATTATTAGATAGTTCACCTCGATCTTGGGGTTTGTGTGAGCTAGTCCTAATGTCATATGATAACTGATATTCTACAGTTCCCAGTTCGAGGAAATGTGGCTGCGTAGTTTAGTTTATACGCTCCAGTTGCGTTATGAACAAATTGACAATATAGACGATTGCAGACAATTGCGTAAGCGCCTCGAAACATTAATAAAAAACAAATAGAAACACTTATCCAATGTATATATAATCTAAATATGTGTTGCACATCTGTGTGTTAATGTTAATGCCCCGCTTGGCTGCATTAATGTAGCTCTGCTCTTACCTATAAGTTAATATCTACAGTCTAGAAATAACGTCAGTAAATGAATGTGTTAAACTGTTGGTCTGCTTAGTGACATTATTTAGGCACTTATTAGTGCACTAGTCCAAATATGTGGCGGTACCATTAGACAATATTATAAATAAAATATATTAGATTAGTGTCAATTTATATTTTGTTTTCGAACATAATTTTCTATGCAACAGTCTGTGACGTATTTGAAAATGTATGCTTGCTAAACGTTAACGTGAATCAATTTGAAAATTGACGAATCTTTCATTCCGCTACTGTACACTAGTCCCGACCCAGTTAGTGTTATTACCTTTATACACCTTTATCGATATATATTGTCTAGGTAGTCTACCGGGCAGGCCATTTATGCTGAAAATAATTTATTAAAATAAATCCCGTTTATGTATTGGTCATAGTTGATTTCGTCAACCTATAGGTATCAATCTCTCTGGGCAGTAACGTTTTGTTATCTTTGCCTATTATTTTGGACTATCCGTAAGTAGAATATTCTTACCCCAAGTCCGCTTATAAAACTTAAAAACGAAGCTTGTCAACTTTTCCAATTATAAACCAAACAAGTTGACTGATAATTAAAAAAGCCAACAAAACGACTGCTTATAAAAGTTTTTATTTCTCATGAACTGGGTTGATAGTAATCATGTTTTTTTATACAATTCTTTATTTTTGGCCCTAAACGGTGGTTTTAACTTATTAACTCATAAGTCTTGAGATGATCAAAATCGTGATTTATATAATATCTGTTAGATTTTTGTACTTATTAAAAATTAACTAATAAATAATGTGTTTCTTTTAATCCATTCAAGAGAGAAATTGTTTGTTTGTAGTTTGTTTTCTTTTTATTTCAAATCGTTTTGATTGCATCAGCAATATTAAGAGATTATGTTACAAAGTGCAGTGCAATTTTTGCAGCTAGTGTAAATGTTTTTTTAAGTCTATTACTTTATTTGTAGTTTGATGTGTTACCATTACGATATTTATTACGACACATATCCGACATGATTTATGATTGATATAAATTTAAAGATTTTTATAAAAAAATGTTTGATTTGAACTAGTGATTTAAAAAAACCACTTCATTTATTCAACCATTCCTGGGCATGACTAGAGCGGATGCTATCGGATGTGTGTGCAGTAAACAAAATAAGAATATGCTTTGCACTACCACTAATGTGTAATTCACAGATGTGTTTGTCTGTAATAAACAAAAAAAATAGTCTAGACAATTAATTATCCGCATGTTGTTTGGTTGTAGGTAAGCGAACACGCTCAAAGAATGAAATAGCTATATGACCAACCGCATGCATAAACTAAATTTCAATTAATCATAATCGATTAATTAAATGTACAACTGCCTATATATGTATGTACACCCAGATTCGAACATGGCCTCTCTGTGGATTGATAAATCATCTCCGGTTATTATGATTGTTGGTAGATCGACGTTGGCCTCATAATATACAGACGATTTTAATTCATTTTGGAATTTAACATGAAAGCAATATACTTAATTAAATTGAAATAAAACAATTTTTTTCCGGATTTTATCCCGATTATTTTATGTTTTTACGTTCCCGACGTTGCGACGAAAACTAGTTTTATTTCAATGTGTAGTATTCGCGTAAATATAAGAAATCAATATTTAATTAAATATATTTTGGAAAATTAGACGAAAAAGCATCGTTCGACAAACCCTAGTAAGAACCAAAAATATAAAATGTTGGTTAAATTTAGCGATGTTTAAGCAAGGTTTTACCCTAGCTTATACGTACTTAGGAGGCTAGCTTCTTACTCCCTGTGACTAGTAATAGCGCAAGAAGCTTATTACATTATATTTTCATGTTTCAGCTCTGGTTGGCTCGCTGTCCATGGGAACTACGTTCTTCCTATCGCCCTTGTCCGGCGTATTGACCGGAGTACTGGGGTTGAGATGCACTGCGGTCCTCGGCGGGACCATTGCTTCTGCTGGTTTACTACTATCCTCTTTTGCCGTTCATAATGTAGATGCTCTCTATTTTACATATGGCATCATGTATGGTACTGGTGCATCGTTTGCCTACACGCCATCTCTTGCTATCCTTGGCCACTATTTTAAAAAACACTTGGGGTTGGCTAACGGCATAGTCACTGTCGGCAGTTCTGTTTTTACTGTGATTATGCCTCCTGTTATGGACGTCATTATTAAACAATATAACCTTCAATGGTTGTTTAGGGTTCTATCCCTTCTCACAGCAGGCATAGCGTTGTGTGCCTTGTTATTTAAACCTATCCCTTTGATGGTTATAAAAAAAACTCGATCGGATAACAGTTTTAAGTCCTTGCTTAAACAAATTATAAACGTTCAAATTTGGAAGAATAGAACATATACACTCTGGGCTTTATGCATACCTGTCGCACTGTTCGGATACTTTGTTCCATATGTTCACATCAGAAAGTTTATAGAAGGTAATTTTGTAGACATTAACATGAATTCTCCTCTACAATGCATTGCTATAATGTCAGCATTAGGAAGATTAATTTTCGGCTTTCTGGCGGATAAACCAGGTATTGATCGAATTCTGTTGCAACAAATATCTTTCTATGTTATTGGAGCATTAACTATCATTTTACCATTCGTGAACTCCTATCCCCAGTTAATAATGGTTTCATTGGGCATGGGACTATTTGATGGGGCATTTATTGCCTTAATTGGTCCCATTGCGATAGAATTATGTGGAGGTGCGTATGCCGCTCAGGCGATAGGCTGCATGCTTGGTTTAGCTGCAACTCCATTGTGTGTAGGGCCACCGATAGCCGGATATCTTTATGACTACTACAATAATTACACGTTGGCGTTTGTTCTTGCTGGTACTTCTCCACTGATCGGAGCTACCATGATGTTTGCTATTCGTTTTCACCGCCGTGGCAGTGGTAGAAGGATAAATAATAACGGCATCGTTATTACAGACGTAGGTGAGTTTCAGATGATTAAAAGCACTTTTAAGTGACGTAGTTCTAAACTTATAATTGATATTTATTCAAGCACAACAACACTAGGTACTTATAGTACATACGTTTATGATAACGTTAATGTACTTGTGTATTTTATAATCCCCCCAAAATTAAATAAGTTTAAGGTAATTTAAGTTATTCGGAAAAAGTGTGTACTAAACCTGTTTATTCTAATTACAGAAAACCAGAAGCCACAGTATTTACTTAACAATGGTCGAGCAAATCAGCAAACACCGTTATAACAGGATTGCATGCCAGGAAATGGTAACATAGTACCGGCAGGGGAAACCGGCTCAAGCAAATATGTAAGCGCATGTGAATACAATTACGCACTGTAAGGTGCTAATTAATTACCTATGTGATGAAAGCTGTCAATTAAATGAATGAAAAAATTACACTTAAAGGAATATTTTTGTAGTAGATAGGTTATATTATAATAATATATCTAATGTAGATACACACACACACTGTGGAAATTTAACAAAATAACGGTTATATTATCCTGTTACGTACACTACCACGCCGCCGAGAATGTCCTTAGTGGTTAGGTACTGAAATTAATGTTGCTTTATATTTGTTTTTTTTTGTTAAATCAAATGAACCACTTAGGTATTTATAAATTCTGTTGAGAACATTATATAAGTACTTATGTTCAAATTGTTGTGTAATTACAAAAAAATAATCAGTTCACATTTTTTATGTGCATTTAAGCATAAGCGCCTACGTGGCAATGGAGCACTATTGTAGATAGATTCACATTTTGTGGATAGTACCTATTAGATCCCACTATCACGTGGTAAACTTATTGTCGTTTACCAGGCGCACTTGGCTCGGTAATTAAACTAAGGTACTCATAGTCGGTATTAGAAGAAGTCTAAATTTAATTTGAATTGTACACCCGTAAGTTTGATTTTGTAAATTATTACAGCTGGCAACTGACAGCCTGTATAGATAGAGTCCTACATATTTAATTAGGTAACAATGCATTTGCTGTTGATTTGCACAATGGATCCTATTCTTTCTCATATTATAACTTCTCATAACTCGCTTCCCGTAATTATCATTAGATACTCATAATAATGGAAATGTACATTTTCTTAATACAATTCAATGTTAATAATTGTTATTCCCCATAATATTGATAAACATAACAGTGAGAATCTTTAAGATACTACTTGCCATACTATAATTATTGTTTGTTAGAGAAAAATGCAATCATAGATTTGATAATAATGTAGAGAATGCCAACAGGCTTGATTCAGTTCGATAAAAGCCTTCTGTGATATAGGTAGGTGATCTGACAATCAGCAATCAACAGCGAGCGAGGGAAACCTTGTAAGCTTAAAGGGGTTTGTTTATGGCTTATAATTAGTATGAAAATTGACTTTAAAGGATTACGTGTCTTGAGTTATATAATGTACTTTTAAACTTATGAAAAGTTATAGTTTCGAGAAAGGATTTTATGAGAACCAATAGAGAACCTTGCATAATACCAATCAATTTGTGTCATAGATAATTATTATTTTATCATTCGAAGTTCCTATTTTAACATTACATACATTTTAATATTATAATATATAATCAGAATCTCTAGGGACAAAAACTAATAATAACATATTTGTTCTTGTTAAAGAGTTTTTATAGAGATCCGTTAATATGAAAATATAAATTGATATGTTCCTGGTTTTGTTTTATATTAAAACAAAATTAATATGTAATATTTAGTGTTATTTATTTATAATAATAGATGTAGTGGTTATTTGGCAATAATATAATAATTATATTATATCGTTACATATCTATACATATGTAATTAGTATACTTTTAGATTACATAAGTAGGTAAATAGGTAGGTATTAACTATAGAAATTATTAGTATTTTTGATTCGGTTAAATAACCGGCTACAGGGCCCCAAGTCTGCTAACACAATCGATTCACAATCGAACAGCAACGGCATAGTAACTGTCACTTTTGACAGATATTGTATGGGATATCTGTCAAAAGTGACAGCTACTATGCCGTTGCTGTTCGATTATGAATCGATTGTGTTAGCAGACTTGGGGCCCTGTTGTCATGTCAAATTCTATGTTAAATAGCTGTTGAGTTTTAATTGGTTTTAAAATGTTAGTCGAAATTCATTTTATTTGTGACAATGGTTCTTTATTCGATACATATAATAAATAAAGACTGATAAAAGAAACATATTGAATTGACATCTTTTATCAATATTAAGGTGGTTTCTTTTACATACGAACTATTAAAGAGTCTATCGTGATCTTTTTTTATTGCTTTTTAAATGGCTTTTAAATTGTTTGCATATAGGATGAAAGCACCTTATACAGAGTGTAAGGGGCATGGTAACAAAAACTTTGGGTAAAGGTTACACTTTAGGCCTATAATTAAATTATAGAAATCGCACAATGTATCGTAAACCACGCGTTCACAATACAACGCTCCGCGGCGCGGGATACTCGACGTATGAGTGAAACAGCTGATTTGCGAACGCACTAGAGCGTATCGAGTTTTAAATTTATTGCAGTTATAAGTAAATCAGTCCATAATTATGGTTTTTTTTAATTTAAAAATCACTTTGAGATATATTTCTATCTGTTTTCATACTACAATCACTTTAAAAAACTACCGAAAAGATGCGTATCAGGTTTTGTTACGAAGCCACTTACAGCCTGTATATTAATACATATTTTATACGGAACCAAACTTATTAGATATATATTTTTTAAGGTGTACCTAATGTAGCGTGATAACAATGTGTTATTTATATAAATTTAAAATGTATTTGGCTACAAGCTGTACTTATAATAGGTACATTATGTACTATTGTTTATTTCCTATATTGTGTATTTTGTACAAGCGGCTATGAATTGGGATATTTACTATTTCAGTGTTTCTTGCTTCCCGTTAGCAAGTCAGTAGTTTATTATACCTGCGCTAGTTATTGCTGTGTAGCCATATTGTTTTTTACATTTCACTTCACTATCGATCGATACACAATTTATTTATGTTATATGTGTATACTGCCAATATGAGTAAGATCTAAGCATGTTTTGTAGACCCGGGGAAAATAATAATTCCCGGGTTCTGATGTAAAACAACATGCTAATAATTATGAAAATAATCATCATCTCTTAGTTACTGTTATCATAATTACTTACTATTAATCACATTTTAAGGGGAGACAATGCTATTTTGGCGCACATTTTAAGCTATACCTCAGAAACCATTTCTTGTTCAGATATATTAATGCTTTCCAGGTACCTACCCTATATGGGTTATAACAACTAATAATTAAATAAGGATGCCTGAAAGATGAATACGAATGAAAGTGTTCCGTTTTTCCTTTTGGGGTACGGAGGCTCAAGAATTACAATATTATCTGAGATGGGGCATGCCCCGCTCATATTACATTATTGTTTATATCCTCGATTTAATTAAATATGCCATATTTACGTGATACTGTCATGTATAAAAAAATCTATCTATAATCATATTCCTATAGTTATTCATTTTAGCCATGATAGTCTAACAAAAATGTTGTACATTGTTAATAGGACAACGAGTACATTATACCGATCACGTTCATGTACCTTTGTTAAAATAATATGTATAATCTCGAGCTCGTCAAGCTATTCTGATAATTTAAACTATCTACCATTTTTTTACACTCAACATAAAATTATATTGCTAATTATATATACTTGTTATCATGTATCTACTATGACATAGAACTGTTGCAAGATGATCCTATACATATATAATTTTTAAATTAGATCACTATTATATAAGGTATAACAAAAATAGTGTAAAATATTTTAACCTATGAATCAGTAAGTTATATGGATTACGCTGATGTATAAAATCATAATGTATAAATGATGTTTGATTTTTTTAAACAAGGCGAACCAGTAGCGTTTAGCCATGCGCTCAGTCTGGGTGTCATTTTATAAATATATAATAATTTAAGTTATTTCTTCGGGAATGTTATCTTTATAACCTACTGTTGGCCCTGTTATAATATTTGGCACTATTATTGTTCTATCTTATATAAATAAGGCGTCCTAGATCTGTGACGTAGATAAATGATATTGTATTACAAATATTTTGTTATGTATCACAAACATATCCAATTGTACGGCTGCTTAATTTTAACGCGTCACAAAAATGTCATTGCAGTTTTGATCGTATCACGCGTTAATTGTTTGAGACGCTGTTATCTTATGTTTTAACGAGGTCTTATAAAATTCAGTTAGACATACCCCCAAATTTATAGACATTCTATAACTTTATCAAACGTCCTACAGTACTGCGCAAAGCAAAACTTGTGCGCACTTCTATATGAAGATTGATAGTTATAGGTCCATAAATTTAGGGGTTAGTATTCGGCCATTATCGTTTACATTATTATGTACCTATAATAAAAAATAGTTGTAGCCTTCTTAGAGGTACCTAAATAATCCATGACTGCGCTCTTTTATCCTTTTGCCTATTGCGGTGCGCATTTATTAGGTAGATACTGAATAAGCAGGTGTATGATCACAAATGGTTCTAGGCCACAATTTTAGAATAATTTGGCTTGCATTATTATACCTTTTGTGACATTACCTAACTCTTCTAAATTCTAGTTTGTATTTCTCAATTTATTTACTTCAGTTAATAATAAACCAAAGTATCGTCTAAGGCTTTTTTTACTTTATTTCGGTACTGAAACGAAATACTTTAAAAGGAAAATAAAAAAAATACCATCCGATACAAACAGATTTACCTAAGTTTTATTTTATATTATTTAATTGGCGTTAGTGCTTCTCGTAAATCGTCGAATGAAGCTAATAAATATTTGCCATAGTCGCAAACATCCGATCGGCTGGGCTGGGATTCTCTCCTGAGATTGACTGCGCGTGGAGAGGCTTCGGCCCGCGCTGCCGAATGAGTACACCCTCATTTCTACTTCTTCAAGAGACGATGAGCTGGTCTTCTGAGTCACCCAGCGCAATGGCTTCGATAACCTGTAATACTTAGGTAACTAATGATTCTGAATATTTGTCACTATGAAATGGTTTGTAATTATAGATGTAATCGCTGTACTGCACAGCTTCATTTTACGGATACCAACGGTATAAGCTCCTAATGTAATGAATAGTCGATGAGCGCCCATTTACTTGGCACAATTCTAGGCTGGTTCGCTACTAACACTCCAGAAAATCTAAATAAGAAATTTGCAATGAAACTGAACTTTCGATTTTAGATAGGATTTCGCTATCATAGCTGGATTTTATTTGACAGCTATGACTTTCATTAACAGACTCCGAATATTAGATAACAGAATCTGTAAGTATATTGCATTGTTATAGTTAAACCTAAACAAATGGGGGAAGAGGCACCCACCACTGACCCTCGGCTTGTCAACTTCTCCAATTATAAACCGAACAAGCTGATCGATAATTAAAGAAGAAAAGTGGTGGGATCCTCTTCCCCCAATTGTTTAACAATGGATCATCGCCAAGTATCGCTTAGTTCTATCAATTATATAGTTAGACCTGGAAACCGAGCTTACTCTGAAAAGTAATCCATGTCCTCGGTAACATCTGGCAGCTCCCTTTCATCAACGTCCGGCAAAACAAAACACAATCCGACCAGAATTATCGTGACCCCCAACTCCACAGTCAGCAATGTGAGGTCGTTCATAGGACGGAATAGGAATACTAGGTAACTGATCGCAGAGCCCAGTTGCCCGGCGGCGTGGCAGACACCGACGGCCGTCGCGCGAATGTTGATACCGAAGAGCCGAGGAGTTATGTTGAGTGTTAGAGCATGCACCATGACTCCTGATGCTAATGCTATTGAAGACACGAAATTGCGTATTGTACCCTGGAAAATGCATAAGAATTAATTGTTAAGTATTTTAAATTTGCATTATGGTACGCATTATGTAGGTACCTACCTACAATAAAACTATCAATAGGTACCAACTTAAACATTTTTGTACTGTAACGTATAAAAATAATGTTTTCTGTACGCATATCTTGGTGGACACATTATTCCTTTGTAGAACGGTCTACGTATATAGTACCTAACAGGAGGGGGACAATGAGTGAAATTGCCCCTCCCCCCCTGACTCACGACTGAAGTACTTTATTGCGACCAATTTCAATAAACTTTTTAAAGATATGCAAAATCACAAAAATTGCACCTCCCCCCTCAAATAAAACTACCCCTTAACGAAATTCTGGATTCGCCCCTGGTACCTAAGTTGGTTATGTATATTTTTTATTAATTTGTTTTCATTATATTCCCCGAGTAGGCTAAATTGTCCCTAGTGCAATTTTGATCAACAATGCTTACTTTATAGAAAAGTATGACGCCAACAGTAAAAACGCCTGTTATTACAATGTGAATCAACAGCAAGTGTCTTAACATCAACTTCACAGATGAAAATATCGTCAGGCATCCAAGAACCGTAACGAAACAGAACACTTTAAGCAAAAGATTCTTCATATTATCTTCTTCACTATATATTCTTACATACAATGAGCTCCAAAGGAAATAGTATAAACTCCAAAATAGAGTGGAGACTAAGAATATTACTCGTATATTGTATATCGCCAGCATCCCAACACAGGTCGCAGTCTCGTCTAAGGAGTTGTAAGCCTGGAATGATAAAGCGACATATTAAAAGTACTTTCACAATGTTTAACTTCATTTTCAAGTCAATTACTGCAGACTTACAGACGTACTCTGTGGTTAACTGGTCTTATCTTGAAATCTGTACAAAGTTTAATGCCGTTTCTTTTGGCAGCTTTTATAAGTATTTTTTCCGCTACTGCTATTTTCCTATTATACAACAGCCATTGAGGAGATTCGGGGCTCCACCTAAAAAAAAAAAATAAACAAAACCAGAAATTGCGTTTGTTTGTAAGTTTGTTAGTGAAGCAAGAATATGATTGCACGGACTTCAAATAATTTTCGTTTTGGTGTAGGTTAAACTTCAGACAAAAAAGCCTAATTATTTATGACTATCTCAGAATTGGTGTTATTTAATTACCCAGAACAAACAATACCTGTTGAATGGAATGTAGGTGTAGCAATAATAGGGTACAATATTTCAACAGGGCCAACAGTACGTTATGAAGATAACATTACCAAAGATATAAGTAAATGTATATGTATATTATAAAGTTTGGATTTGGATGAATAGCCCATAAATTGAAAAGCTACATACAAACTGTAACAAACAACAAGGATAACACGCCTATTTATAATGATGACACTTACCTTATTATCACCATACATAACAAACTAAATATACAAGCGACAAAACTGTATGTTTCAGAGTTAGGCGCGCTGTTTGCGAGGGGGACTGTGCACACTGTTGCCAACAATCTTGGAGACATAACAATCATGCAAAGCCACGTGCGCCAACCGTTACTGGCAATCTCACTTACTGAAAAATAAAAGGGAATATTTTGATTTAGGTATAACGAAAGATCTTTAAATGAAGTTAGCAGCAATGGGTTGAGCTAGATGCTAGTACCTATGTCACGGATGCGTGCGAAAGCGTTCCCGTGGCCCTCCCACAAGGCGGGAGAAGGACCGCCGGGGGTTTTAGTCGGTAAGAGTACGACATAACCTGCTTGCCTCCCCGGGGCTTGCGGGTATCCATGAGGATTTCCCCACGCAACAATGATAAATAAAAAAAAAGATGGTAGTACCTATAGACAAATCGTAATGCCAATTTTGTTTAATTATGTAAAAAAGTACGTAGATATTTATCAGTGGTCATTAGTCGCGATACTATCTCGGGCATATGCCTCAGTTTTGATCCGACAAATCAGGGGATATGCTCGGGCGAGGCAATTGGAGCGGTTGCTTTAAGCGAGTCGTGTAGTCCCTGAGCGACTGGCACCCTCGCAAGGCTGGTTGGTTAGGCAGTACCCGGGTAATGAAGAGGACAGTGTTATGCGTATCGGTACCCAATCTGCTCTGACGCCTGGTGACGGCTGATAATAACCCGAACAACGAGAAGTGACTGGAGTTGTGAGTCACTCTCAGCAGTGAGGCATAGACTAAGGAAGAGGGACTAAGACTGATGTGGGTACAATTGTACCTTAAATTACTCACCTAATATGAGTCCCATATAAAAATTAGCACTTCCTAGCAATGACTTCAGAAATACAATCAACCGAAACCATCCCTCGGAATCACAGAACGTGATCACTAAACCTAGAACAAGCTCCGCAAAAACGTCGATTATAACCGCCTTCTTTCTTCCGAAACTGAAATAATAGGTATTTATTTGGTACCTAACTACATTTAATTAGATTTTTATAGTCCTTCGGTAAAGTCCATCATTCGAAAAGGATGTCTTGCATATTTCACTAAGTCAGCTATCCCAGCATTATATTGTGGGGCTGTTCAGTGGTGGGGCATTGGATTTGGATCTCACGCATCTTGTTTAGACCTCTACCCTTTTCATCAAACACAAATAAGTATTCTTATAAATTAAAACCATTCTAAAAACTGCGAACAAATCGATTCATAGACAAACAATTCCCCTCAAACTAACTTAATTTTGTAAGCCCGCGTTAGGGCCTAAAAATAATAGTTGGGGTCTTATAAGTCTATAAATTATTTGATATGATTTGTATCCCTGGCACTTGTAGATCAAACACTTGGGATTAATTGAATAAATACCTACTTAAGTAATTGATAGGTAAGTAGGTAGTACCTATATCATCTTGAATTTTTAGAAGTCGAATAGAATGTGTATAAGTATATATATGCATTAGGAGATCCTCGTAGGTAAGTATATTATGAAGGTACTTGAATAAAGGCTCTTACCTGTCAGAAACTAAACCAAAAATTACACAGCCGAATACTAATCCGAATCTACTGACAATCGCTGTAGAGAATATTTTCAAATTATGGTCACAAAACACAAGCCACTGTAAAAAAGAAGCGACACTTTATACATTTATATACAGTCGACAAATAACGGTGTAAACATTAGTATAAATGACCAACCGTCTTTTTGATCCAAATGAGCCACAGTAGCTTCAAATGCCATTTATTGCATTTAAACTCTTCGGTTCCATTATTTTCATAAGTAATAGAGCATAATGTCGAATTTATAATCTGTAAATCCACTGGTGGTATGCAAAAAACCTCTGAGGGCTGGAGCAGGAACATGTCTTCGTATTGGTTGAAGATGGCTGGCATCATGAGCGTAGTCGAGACGAGTGTCACCAGCCATTGCCAGCAGCCTATCTTGCCGAGAACATCTGTTGTCACATCCTCATGTATAGTTCCGATTCTACAACAAATAAACCTTAAAGTTACACCGTCCTACTGTTTTGATACCAAACAAGTAAAATTTACATACACGGACATGTCTTTGTATAGTGTTCAAACTGACATTCATCAAATGTGTAGTTAGCTATGAGTAGCTGTATAGATTTGTAAACTTGGATATTATATTTCGATGTTTGTAAATAGTTTGGAAAAGATGACGTACTATATCGTGATGGCGTGTTTGGTGATATTTTTATAAGAGAAAAAGCGAGAACCAATCGATTTAATTTAATTGAAAAGGCGCAGTTTAGTATTTCAAAGACAAAGTTAATTATCAACATGTACAAGTCGGCACATGCGAAGCTTCTAAGAATAGTAGCTACTGGTTCTTCACCCCGTTTATTTACGAGATAATTTTAATTGGATCCTTCTAACGAGAAGATACTCTAAAAGAAGCATGAAGGTAAATTTTATTGTATAATACTTGCCATAACTAAGCAATGTTATCAATAAATAGGCAACGTTCTTGGAATTGGTAGTGGAATGTTTAATGAGCTTCTCCAAAGCTTCAGGCCACAAATAGGTGCGCAGTTATTAGTAAAACTATAGCTACAATAACACAAGATATTTGTATTGTACCTATTTGCGTCGTGTTTTTCCACAGTATTCCATGAGGAGATCCAACACAATGTAGTCATAAAGATGATGCGATAGTTATAATAATTATTGCACTCAGTTTGATATGAATATATACGAATTTACGTTATGCAAATAATTACTATGTTTGATTTGCACAAATTGTGTACCTTTCGTAAGTTAGTGTTAGTTAAAGTTTGTGTATACACCCAAAAATACAACAGATTTTTTACGATAGGGTTTGTGGTTTGTATTATCTCTATTGTTTGTGTCTATAGCTCCATGTCTTTATTATTCCAGTTATAGATACTTTATTATTCAGGAATTGTAATGCGTGATGCAACATGCGCTATCTATAATTCCTGAATATTATTGAATAACAATTTATCTATAGTGATTTGTGAGATTACAATCGTTATCGTGTCGCTAAGCGCAACCGTTAGCTTACATCGCTAGATAGAGTCCAGTGTCGCGCCGGCGATCACCGAACCTGCAGGTATGGCAAACAGATAAGAGGTTAGGTTTTTTTTCGCGCGATTGCGGTAACCGACCGAACCGCAGGCCGGCGCCACGAGACGCCGCCATCCATTCGCTCGTCCGCCGGCACGCAGGCCTGGCGCTCGCCACCACATCGCTCACCGCCGCCGCGCGTTCTCCTACTCTCCCATCAATGGTGTTTGTGAATATCCTTCCAGACGTTCAACGACACATCTCCGACGCCCGAAACCACCGCCGCCACCATGGACAAGGATCACGCATTGGAGGAAATGATGGGGAAGCTCGGTGAGTGAGAGTTCACAACGTGCTCTAACATATGGACGTTTAACATTAAATTTCGTTCGGCGCCGCTAGTTACTTTTACATTTTTAACACGTCCCTTGTGTTTGTTGCGTTCGGTGAACCAGTGTAAGTAACGTGTATTGGCCCCGTTTTGGTAGCGACAGGCTGAGAAATGTGATACGTGATGTAAGCTTAAACCTTCATAATTATGAGTGTGGGACATAAGTTTAAACATCGGCGCACTTTCTAATTGGACATATCCACAAAGCCAACCTTGTCGATGATATAAAAATAGTGAAACCAGTAGTTATCCTACTTGATATTCTTGTTTTTAAAATCATAATTTAAACAACTATTTATAGTGAAGAAAATATGAAGGTTGGTAGGTACCTTGTGCCTACTGCTGCTGCCAATACCGAGCATCAGAAAAGTATGTTGAACCTATCTAAGTATATAAAAATATGATAAATATTCAGTATCACTTTTAGGTAGGTACACCTAAAAGTGATACCTGCGAACGATATGAAAACATATATTTCGTACCTATTCCTTATTAGCTACTACATAGTAGTAGATAGGAAATAAATAAATTTGATAACCTTTGAGCTTTCGAATTTAATTATTAAATTTGCTTTGGTCTTTTAATTATTTAAATTAATAGGCCATAGGTAGATATTACTGAAACATTCATGCGTATTTTATAAGTCTGCGTGTAGGTGAATGACCTTGTGAACTTGTGTGTCGTACCTATCATAGCTAGGTGCCTACTAAAAAATAAATAATACATAATAATTTACTATTCATTACGTTCTTTATATCTATGTATAATACTCTCACATATACCAACCTGCCTGCGATACATAAGTAATTTTTTTCATGTAGGTACCTATAAATATTAAAACTAGATCTCCCGGCGAACTTCGTACCGCCTCAGATTTAAAATCAAATGTATGAGAAGATTTATTATCTTTATAATTTAAAAAAAAAACTTTATTTTAGTTATCCTGCTATTCAGAGCAAAAAATCCAAGGTCATAAGTATCGGCCCATCCGTTCTTGAGTTATAAATGGTGTAGCTAACACGACTTTGTTTTATATATATTGATTATATATAGTTGTGGATAGATACGTTTATCTGGGATCCTCTATCACTAACAATGGAGGTTGCGAGGAGGAAATCAAAAGACGCTGCGCTATGACCAGATCAGCCGTTGAGAAGCTCACGAAAATTTGGAAGGATCGTAGGATCACGAAAAATACAAAAGTCCGTCTGATGTACTGCTTGATCTTTCCAATTTTCCTATACGGAGCTGAAACGTGGACATTAAGACTTCAAGACCGAAGAAAAATTGACGCCCTGGAAATGTGGTGCTGGCGACGTCTCCTGAGAATAAGCTGGACTGCACATCGCACCAACGTCTCCATATTGAAAGAGCTTAGAGTTAAGCAAAGGCTTTCGTCGATTGTGCAATTACGAATCCTCACATTTTTTGGACACATCACCCGAAAAAATAACTCCATGGAACGTCTGGTGATCCAAGGCCGAATAGAAGGCAAACGGTCACGTGGTCGGTCTCCAACAAGATGGACTGAGTCAATAAAATCTGCTACAAATTGTCCCATAGTAGAATGTTCCCGAAATGCCCTACATCGAGATACGTGGAGAAAAATAGCTAGAGCAGCGTCCATGTCCGAACAGTGCAACCCATTACCACGACCACTCTGACAAGAGTGCCCGACTAAGAAGAAGAATTATATGTAAATTAATATTTCGACAGGTGTGAACAATAACTTTGTTACTTTAGGAATGTTTCCACTGTAATTACGTAAAACGGACGTATTGTATGGCCGATACTTGTACGTGTCGTCGCTAACGTAGAGTAACGTATAAAAGTAGCGTAAAATTGTTAAGGCCCGTAGAGGTATCTACATGTGGGTTTTTGATATAGCAACATAAGTACTTATGACATAAATATACAATCAGAAGCTTTAAACAAAAAAAACACTGTGAGGAACATTACCTTTTTTAACCGACTTCAAAAAAAAGGAGGAGGACCGAGGAGGCACCGACTTCAGATTAGTTAAATATTTGATTTAGTTAAACAAGGTAGATTTCAAGATTAGATTATTTTTGGCTTTTTAGTTTTTTGAAGACGGTTTTTATTTTGTTAAAAAGTTTTTTATTATAGATATTAGATGCCAATCAAAACAATTATTTAACTAACAAAATAGGTAATTACCGATTATTTCGCATTAGATGAGTACAGACCGACCGACTCGACCAACCGCTCTCATCTCTCATTTGCCTCGCTGTCAGCCTGCACGGGGTATGAGCTTAGCTCGCGAGGTTACGCGCCTAGTGTGTACACAGCTATAAGTGGCGTTCATTCATACCATTTCTCGCAATACTTGTTTATATGTGACTTACTGTAGGTTTTCTCATATTCTAATGAGCCTTTTGTCTTGCCAGGCGGCCGGCGTCACACCAGATAGTTACCGTATGCACTGACTACCTATAGTTCTTAGGAACAGAAATTTCACTTCGCAAAGACATTTAAATAAAACGCGACTTGCTACAAAGCAACAAAGCAGGCACACCTCTGCAATTTATGCGTTTTATAAATTAGTATTACTTAACTATGCACTTCTCCTTTTATCGCGTAACTCTATCCCTTGCAATTGCGTTGCGGCCCCGACCGCCGGGGTACAGCGCGGTGTACGTATTTATCGCAATAGGATCGACGAGTGACGGATGCCTGCTGTGATGTCTCTCGCGCTCATACCACATAATAAGAAATAAATAAGAATGGCCGGATCCAGACCAAAATCGCAACTTCACGAAGATGGTTATAATATTTTATTAAAATCATCGTGAGACTTCGGCACGGTCAATGTAAATTATGTGGTACTACATCTTTATCATATTGTCGTGACCTACTTTTATGGAATCGTTACGCGTTATACACACACTGTGACGGATTAACGTCATAGTGTGTCGTCAAGGTGATCAGACATGCTTTCAGCATCAAATTCCGATGGTCAATGAAGCAGGTAAAATAAATCGTAAGCCTCCATAAATAAATACTTATATAGGATAGGCGATCCGTTTGCATTTACAAGGAACATTGATATGCCTAATTGAAAATTATTTATCCTTGATGTAACCGTTAAATGAAAAGAACAATGCTAACGAAACTATGAACCCAATACCAAGTTGTACAAAAATCAATATTGGTTATTTTATTAGACTAGGTAGAGTAATTTAACGTATTTAAAAATATACTATAGTAACTTCTTCAGCGAACGTCAACGAAAATGCCCGCGCTGTGAATTCCACTATTAAAGTTTGTTGACATAAATATATACATATACCTATCTGGTACTTACGTGTCGAATTGAGAACCACCTTTTTTTGGTCGTTTTAAACCAGGTTTAAATCTTCAGGAAAACCACTTCATACTAGTTCGAACGTGAGAAAGGAGCGTTACGTACCTACTTCAATAGATACCTTTATTATAGACTAAACATAACTATATTTTGTAAAGTAAAGATTGTTAATTCGTACGTTTGGCTGTAAACGGTAATCTCCAGATCTGCTGAACCGATTTGAAACATTCTTTCACTTTTAGGAAGTTACATTATCCCTGAATGCTATAGGCTATGTTTCTTCGATATTGCCTCCCCCCTGTATCCGCGCCTGAGAGGGCTTTTGTCGATGAAATTAGATCTATTACACGGTATATAATGCTTACGTCAAACATCATACGTCATAAAAGCAACATATGTAGGTTCGGTATACTAGCTGTTTAATGGAATGTAGTTGGGTAGTTGGTGGATTATGTTAAGTGAGTTAACAAAGCGGTCGTCTTGAACAATACTTCATGTTAATTTTACCAGATGTCGTGGTAGAGTCGCGTGACACCGACGACCCTGTATTATTCAGTATCCACTGCTACTAAGAACTGTCGCTATGTAAAGACCTAATTATAGTTTAGATAACCGCGATTGGCGATATTATACTACATTAATGTATAACCTAAATACACACCTTTTTGGCGATAACCAAATAGTGTTAAATTGGTAAATGCTCAGATAATTTATCGATGTAACACGATATAAGTGTGTAGCAAAGGTGCCTCTCATTCTGCTATTCCTACATCTATCCATATAAATAAAATTGGAGTGTCTGTTTGTAATATTAAAATAACCGCTTTTTACTAAGTGCATTTGGATGTATACACGGTACCTATACCAAAACAACATTTTATACAATTTTTGTCCGTCTGTCTGTCTGTCTGTCCGTCTGTCTGTCTGTCTGTCTGTCTGTCTGTCTGTCTGTCTGTCTGTTTGTTCCGGGTAATCTCTGAAATGGCTGGACCGATTTTGACGGGCTTAGGCTACTTTTATTTTAGGAAAACACATAGGATCTAACGAAAAAAAATTAAAACCAATGTTGCAGCGTTGCGCCTGATTAAGTTTGATAGCAACAACCTGAAATGCGTCCCGAGGGCTCAGAACGCGCGAGCAGGCTGTTGCCAACGGTTGTGTCTTTGTTAAATACCACGCGAACGAAGTCGCGGGTAACAGCTAGTTAGTAAATAAATATATAACAATATTGGGGATACAGAATTTGAAATAAGTTCGTCTATTCGGCATTCAACAGCTTTTTATTTGATTTTAGGGTTCCAAATAATCACGTTAAATTAATGCAAAAACATAGTATCTAAGTATTATCACAGATTTACAAGTCATTGTCAAACTGTGATATTATTCAATTATAAAATCAATTGATACCTAACTAAGAAACAAATTTGCATTTATACCTATTTGAGATATTTTAAATTTGAATTGTATAATGGTCGTTCAAAAATTTATCGGCAACAAAAATTAGAATAATGTAGGAGATTAGAATATGACATACAAGCTCTTGACGAACTTGTCTTACACACGCTTCGCACACTGACCTCAAATATTTGTGTTAATGAGCCAAGGAAATATTTTAATGCGTACAATACAATCTATACATCTATACATATAAATAAAATTGGAGTGTCTGTTTGTAATATTAAAATAACCGCTTTTTACTAAGTGCATTTAGATGTATACACGTTACCTATACCGAAACAACATTTTTTACAATTTTTGTCTGTCTGTCCGTCTGTCTGTCTGTCTGTCTGTCTGTCTGTTTGTTCCGGCTAATCTCTAAAATGGCTGGACCGATTTTGACGGGACTTTCACTGGCAGATAGCTGATGTAACAAGGAGTAACCTAGGCTACTTTTATTTTAGAAAAAAAAATAGGATCTCACGAAAAAAAATTAAAACCAATGTTGCAGCGCAGCGCCTGATTAAGTTTGATAGCAACAACCTGCAAAGCGTCCCGCGGGCTCAGAATGGGCGAGCAGGCTGTTGTCAACGGTTGTCTTTGTTAAATACCACGCGGACGAAGTCGCGGGCAACAGCTAGTATTTAATATTATCTTCTAAGATACACAATACCTACATATTTGGTTTAGGTATGTACTCATTTGTCCTATGAATGTATGAATCCTGAAGTTTCAGTAGTTATGTTGGCCGTTTGCCATCTTTGTTAGATACGTTTCAGACATACGGTCCTAAAATATTTCCACTATTTTAATACAATCCGTGTCGATGTTTGGGTTGACAAGGATTTAACACATCTATATTTGGTCTCAACTAAAATCAAATTAGGTTTTCTGTTTCATTATTGAGTTAGATAGGTATGTGATGTTTCATGTTACGTAATGTTCTAGATAATGTACGAGATTATTTTTATCTTTTGTGGACTATCTTTGTTGAGATTTATCTATTTATAAAGGTTATACAGGGTGTAAGGAGCATGGTAACGACAAATTTAGGTATAGGTTACCCTTAATGCCAATAACAAATTATAGAAATATTTTATGTCTAAGGTTATGGGTTATAAATTCTATAATTTTTGAGCGCCAATGTATCGTAAACAGCGCGATCACAACACAGCTCCCCGCGCGATATTCGACGCGTGCGAATGACGTACGCGCTCGAACGTATCGAGTTTTAATTTACATTGCAGCTGTAGGCCTAAATTAGTATTTGTTTTTTATTATTTAAAATCACGTTGAAATGGACTTCTTTTATGATTTTATGCTTAAATAATTTACAAATATTAAAAAAATGCGTATAATTCATGTAAAGATCGACGGAGAACTCTAACTCTATGAGGTCCAGAATCACGAGTTGAATCCATTGTATCAGTTTTCGTTACGAAACCACATACATCATGTATAGCTGTAATAAAAATATATTACGCCAGGTATCTGACGGAGTAGATAGTGAAAACAGTACTGTGTTGAGTTTATTTAGCATTCTTTCCGTACATTTAAAAACTAGTTAAACGAAAGTTTACTCATGTATTACATCTATATCGCTTATTTATTTATGTAGGTATGTAGGACTTTCCTTGTTAATTATTACTAAGTACCGTAACGGCAAATAAGTATGCTGTTTGCTACATTACCCCTAATAAGTAGGCTGTTTGCCACAGACAGAATCAAGAATCTTACAACCGGACGAACTACTATTTGGTTCTTCTGTAGTTGGTATATATGGTAATAACACTTCGTAAATTATCCCCGCGGATTCAGGTTTGTGTAATATAGCTACCACTTCAGATGCCACTTGCAAGCTGCAAGCTAGGAATGTATTTAAATTAGGGATCCAATTGTTTTTTTGGAGATTGCATTCTCAAAAGAATGGCATGTGCAGATAGTTCGTGTTGAATATAAGGCATTTAACATTAACACAAAGGCTAAGGACTAGCGACAGGCTAACCACCCCTAATAGCTGGCGGCCTTTGGGACTAGTCGGCCTTATGGAAAGCTCGCCACAGTACCCTCCAGCTTTTAGAGGCAGTTTTCGTTTCAGTACCACGAAATACTTGAAATCCCTTCCCTGTCCTAAACGTGATCTTAAATCTAATTCCATCACAAAATAAAATAATATCTTTCAAAGCACGTTTGCTGTTTAAATAATGATATAGCAACATAGAAATATTAATTTTTCAACCATTCAGTCGGTCGGTTACAGGAGTGTAATGTTCTTGAAAACTCATCATACATTATTTGAAGAATGGTTTAAAATATCGCCACACGTCACCGCGTTGGCGCGGCGCGGTCAGCTGGGTCCACATTAGCTACGTGAACATAAGATATGATTTGGAGGTGTGTCAAATACACAAACATCGTTCATCAAAAGTGGGCAGGTACCCACTATTAGCAAGCGACGATAGCTGTAAATAGCTTTTACAAATCAGTTGCTCGAAAAGTGTAGGTGCTTACAATAGCTGTAAACATGGCTTATGGAAGCTCGGTTATTACAAACTCGTGACGATGGTAAACACTCACCTTTGATACGGCTCGGACTCAAAACGTCAACTCGAATGTACAGTTGCGGACTTTAATTTGGGACTCATTTAAGGTTGAGTATCGTACAGCAAACGTATATCATAAGAGGTACTATATTGACTGATGTTAGGAGCAACTGCCCTCAGATATGACGATGTATAGATATTATTTAGCATTTGCATTATAAGTGTTATTGAATTTTTTTAGGTCCCATATTAATGTTCGCGACTGTACCTAATAACCAACTTATCTACAATGTACTATTGTAATGGACTCACATGCATAGAAAATTAATGGGTCATACATATTCAATGTAAAATCTCTGTAATAGTTATTGTCTTCTTAATAGAACTCGGCTACTAATTAAAAAATAACTTTTAGATACCTATATAGTTGTAAGTAGCTATGTAAACATTTAATTCGATGTCATTCATACATAGCTTAAAAACTAAACATATTCTTGAGTCCCAGATCTGTATCTACAAATAAACAAAACTGGGCTACTGTTTTTAGGTCACACGTTTTTACACACAACTGATAGAGACGTCGTTCAGTTTTTTTTTAATTTTATCTATTTTTACCCGACTGCGCGACGCAAACGAGTTTAATGTGTTTATCAGCTTATGTATACATGTATATTTCTTCCTTTGTGGCGCCCTAGAGACCAAAAGCGTGGGCCGATTTGATGATTTTTCTTTTATCGATTTGTCTTAATCTTGCGTATATTAATTATTTAAATAGTAGGGAATAAGAATAAGAGGTTGGTATGAAAACCTTGGAAATGAGAATCAGAACAAATAAAATTATCAAAGTAGATATATAAGATAATTTATTAATTACTCCTCGAGGATTCAGACAATATTGAGCTCTACATTTCATCTATTAGGGTTTGTTTCACTAAAGTGAAATTTTAATGGCAATTGTTGAACTAAGAAGGTACCTATGCAAATAGCCTAAGTTATACGTGGGTAGATAATAATACCTATTTGTTTATAATACCGATAAAATGGAGTCGCAAGCGTTAAAAGCGTTTTTTCCTCCAGAGCTGATATTGCATATACGTTTCCTCCATACAATTGCTATTAATGACCATTTTGTCAGTGGCATATAAGGCTGTACATCTGTTTTTGATAACTCTAAGAATGTTAGCATAACGGTTCACCCAACAATTATGTACTTTCATAAAGGAATGTTTTTATTTAATTATTAATTTTCTAGTTTTATTTAAGTATGTATTACAATTGCCAACTATAGGTACTTACCTTACTACAATGAACTAGATAGTTCTAGTCACATAGTTAGGTACCTATCTACGTTCCAAAAAATATGTTGTTGCTTGCTATGATTGGACGTTTAATAATATAAACATTAACCACATCGTAATTAAAACCACCAAGGTATTCCAAAGCACTGAAGATAAATGATTTGTAAATCTGTGTTGGTTTTTTTTTTAATTTGAGTATAAATATTTTATTAAAGAGAAGGTACCTACAGACGAAATCGTAACAAAGAGAATACATTACTATCCATATGCTATATATGTAAGTGTAACAGTTATTTTGGTCACATGCTGAAATAAACAGACCGATTTCAAGTACGATGACTCTCATGATTCATAATTAGATTTTTCGAAGAAACTATGTGTTTTGAAAACATAAAAAAATGTGTTGTAAAACAAACATCCTAAAGACGAAAATGTGTAAACGACCGAGTTTGGATAGTAACCAATGTAACAATGTAGGCAGGACTTGAATTAGATGATTGGCGTAAACGATATTCTGCCGGTGGCCTCCAATTTACAATTGACTACCCGTAGGTAGGCACTTAAGTATTCCTATAAACTAATTGCATTAATTCTGATATGTACCTTTGGTCACTATTTTAACGCTGATTTAGTTAATTTGCACGCATTCTCTTAATATCCATTTAACCCACTTGTCCAACATCGTCCTATCTCTTATTACGTCTGTCTATCCTTCACAGCCTTCACGGTTCTTCACGGTTTGACGGCCTGATTAGCGCAGTTGGTAGTGACCCTGCTTTCTATGCCAAGGGTCCAGGGAGCGAGACTTGGTATGGAAAAACTTTGTGTGATGAGCACGAAAGTTTGTTCCAAAGTCATGGATTTTTAATATCTATACAAGTAATGTATACTGGGTTCGCCTCCAGTCCAATGTACGGTAACCATAATATAAGCGTTGCTTAGTGTGGGACCGTATAGTTGGTGTGTTCGTCTGGCGATATTTATTTATTTATATTCATACGGCCAGTAAGGCTATAATCAGATGAGGTACATACTTTTAAACTAAATAGAGGGAACTGTATGAATATAACGCGTCATAAGACGTGAGTGTTGTATTATCGGTAGCAAAGCAATCGCTGCATCTGTGTCAATATTCAATAGTTATTACGTGCGTAACGGCCTATTCTAAACTAGAGTACATCGCAATGTCATAAAAAAAGTATTATGAAGTCAAGTAAACTTATTATCGACACAGCCGTGTGTCGTGCTACGTAAATTTCCATACCGAAAATATACTATTGTTTTATTTATATACGGGATAGGACAATTTCGATAGGTAGTTATGTACCAATAATGAAGGGCATTGCGTGGTGATAACACTTCTTTAACTGTCCGGTTGTTAACCTTGCAATGACCGAATGGCCGTGTAATTATTTTAATATAGTTACATTATCATAGATACTTCGTAATTTTATTTGATTAATTAAATTTGAGCAACCCTCAATTTTGTAAAATGTGTTTGTCCATTTCCATCGGTCTTATTGAGCAACATTGTAATGCAATTGTGAATTGACTAACATTTTTATAAATTTGGGGTACAAGGTTTTATATTAGTCCAATCCTAATGTCGATTTGCTTTGTAGAAACAAATTGATATCAATAATTAGCGACTTGTTACTAAAGTTTGCATTTGTTTGCAGTTTATTTTAATTTCTTTCACTACTGAAAGTGTGAAGTGAAGTTGAAAAAATCTCTCAATATCAGAATCAGAATATTTTTTATTCACGTAGACCATTATTGTACAGTACTTATGAATCGTCAAGTTACAAAAATATTATGCTACTGCTTTACCACCCGTTCGGAATGCCGTTCCTATGGAGAAGAACGGGCAAGAAACTCCATGGTTGCTCTTTTTTTAAAATAGATCTTTTACATTTTTGAGCAATACATTGTTATAGGTATGTGAGAACAATGTAGGAACGTGTATCAATTATGAAGTTGCAGTATATGTGTCGTGATGATAATGAATATTATGCAGATGCTAATCAGTAGATAGTACTACATTCGTGTATATTGTTATATAGCATAACTAAATTGTCATAGATTGTATAAAATGTAGTTGATCCAATATAAGGATGTCGGTTTGAGTAGGTACTGCGTATATTACGTATCTATAATATTGTATATTATTATCATTCTAATAATTTAGCACGTTTTGTTGTGTTAATTATAGCGTGGCACGTGATAAGATAGCGTAATGACGCGAGGGGCGTGAGTCGGACATATCGGGTGCAGAGCGGTAGAGTTCAGGGGTCGGTCGCAGAGCCGATAACACTGGCCTCACTATACATATACATAAAACTTTTATTCAAATAACTACACACATATTTAGCGGAACATGAAAAGGACAACAAAATAACATTATATCAATTAAGTATTTAATTTGCTTTCACTTTAAAAACGATTCATAAACCATTATTTCCTTGTATAAGGTGTAACAATAACAGTGTAAAATATTTTAACAGGTCCATTGGTAGGCTATAATGGTCGCATGCCCAAAAAAATATCTAATTATTTGAAATTTTAAAAATAGCACTAAGTACTAAGCGCGCGGCGAAGCGGTACTGGCTCGCTTTCTCATAGAAAAATCAAACACTACACATATATTTTGTACCTAAACGTGATCTATTACTACTACTACTTGTTATCTACTTGTTAACTCCATAAAATATTTTACACAATTTTTGTTACACCGTGTATATAATTTCTATAATAAAATCCCTTGATGAGTTTAAGGTCCGTTATTTCAACAGCTGTGGGCTAATTTGAGTCTTGATATTCCGTTTACTAACAATAAATAGTTTTAAACGCGCACCTAAGACATGCATGAAGTGGCGAAGTGCAATAGTTGCAGTTTACACTCTATAAGTTCTTAACCTCCTACCAACTTTACACCAATAGTTATGTATAGCAGTTCATTCTACTGTGATAGAGGAAATAATATGTATTATAGATTTTTATACTATATGATTTCAATATACTTAGGCAATACGCAAGCGCCCCGTAAAACGACGACATAATGTAAATGGAAATATATTTTTCTTGTTTTTAATAGTTCTTTAGCGGACAGGTGCCATTCAAAGCATCGCTAATATTCACGCAAAGTGATAATGTGAGAGACAATATAAGCGTTATTTATTAGTATACTGAGCGCACTTAGGTATATAAGGTCCTTCAAGCAGTTTATATCGTACTTTAGATAGGTAAACATATTGTTTCCCTACATGGATGCTTTAACAACATATTTCGCAGTACTTTGTTATATGTTAAAGAACCCATTTGGGACTGGGATGTTTAGCAACTGATCGTTACTTCCGACAAATATACCATGTGATTATAAGTAGACTTCCGCACAAATAAAATGAGGTTACATGATTTATTACAAACTGTTCAAATTCTATCAAGTATTACACACATTAAAATAATAGGAATTATTTTAATCTCAAGGTCCCATTAGTGCATTAGCACTTTGTCAGTTAATATTAGCCCGTTGTCTATAAATACAAATGACAAAGTGTTCTTAGTCGTTTCAAGGATGTTGATTTTTGATGTTTTTTTTCCTCTTGTCTTCGTCTTGCGCGACACATTGTAATTTTTTTCAGTATTTTCGTTTCGTAGATATTTTGAATTAATATCTGAGTAATCCTTGTTTTATTAGGTTTAAAACAAACACATTTTAGATAATTTCCTACTGCCCATTCAAAACAGTTGCCCATCCATTTATGTCGCGCCTATTAATTTTGTTTAGGTACGTACAATCAACATTGACATATCTATACAAATTAGGGTTGCGTGTTCTACAATTCATTTCGATCTTTCGTACGGTTTCAGGTGACTTCGGGCGGTACCAATGCTTCCAGTTCATCCTGCACATCCTGGCGGCCATGACTGCCGGGATGCACATGCTCTCTCTCGTGACTGTCGCCGCGGTACCTGAACATAGGTCGGTATACTCCGTGTATAAACGTATACGATTGTTTGTCCCCGGTTAAAGAAGGGTCCTGTCGATATTAAATTTATACCTATGGAGATGGTTTTTCGTGGAACTGCTTTATATAATTGTATTATGATTCCTCAATTAATATTGGTTGGATCTAGACCTGCTCGCGAGTCTAGCTTGAGCAGCTGTCACCAGTCATTTGTCTCGGTGTCAGTGCGCATGCGGCATGTCCCCGAGGCAGCTTGGCGAGGCTGCGCGATCGGTCTGGATTTGACCAACAACTTATTTGTGCGCAGATTGTTATTTACGTATTTCCCTCTCTACAAGGGTTGTTGAATTAATGCTTGTTTGATTTAATGTAGACTGATAGGATTTCAACCTGTAGCTGTAGGTATCTTCACTAAAAATAATTTAATATCGACAGTACTCGTTATTGGCTACAAACAAGGTTATTATGTTGCATGTGCATGATGAGATAGATTTAAAAAAATATTTATTACACAGTGTGGTGTTTAAGGGTGTTACGAATACGAACGGGTATTTGTATTGTGTGATTCTTTCGGTGATACTACGGTACTTAATTTTATGATGTACGTTTATTGTATTAAATTATCTTAAATTTTCTAATGTTTAAGCATTATTTTAAAGGGTGTGTTTGGTTTTGGATAATTAACATTAAGGTATGCTTTTGGTTACTCCTGCGGCGTGTGAGTATTGCTTGATTGGACCGTGGTGGGGTCTCGCGGGGTCGGCTTTGGTGTTCGTTTTCTATTCAACAGTGACGTTTCGGTGCAGTTATATTTAGTGTAATGAACGTAAGTACTATCTTCTGTAACATACCTACGTTTGTGTCGGGTCAAGGCTCACTGCGCTTGCTTCTTGTCTTTTATTAAAATGTCCATTTCATATATCATCACTAATGATCATCGTCACCATTTTGATTAGAAATAAATTCTCTGAGGAATATTACACAATTTATTATTTTTAAGTAAGTTTAATTAATTAGTATGCACTTACAAAGCTTTATGTGATCACCAGCAATAGGTTTATGTAGAATTGGCGGTTAAATATATTTGCATACCCATACTTATCAGCTTTTTTTGACTAAGAATGCTACTTTCGAGACGACTTAAGACGATGTAGGTATTTACTTGTAACGTGTTCAATTTGCATATCAAACATATTCGTTTTATTACGTATAAGTTATATTATTATTTTCATTACGATTATAGGCAATCATACCAATCTATGTTTTAAGAATAAATCGACATGCTTCGTCGCTCCTCGTACCTAGATTTTAACACACTGCTTTTATAAGTGTAAACATTGTAAACATGCACACAGTCACAATGTAACAGGTTTTACTAGACATTTAAACATTAATGTTTAGAATGGAATGAAGTCGTTAAACTTCAGTCAACTAGTATCTAACATGCACCTTGCAATGCACCGCACGAACGTAATAATAACCTCTGTTCATTACTGAAACAGCAATAAATATAAAATGTTTTTGGATTTCAGATGTTACCTGCAAGGAATAGACACTAAAAATCATACGGAACCATGGAATTCTTCGCTGGTTCTAGCGGCTATACCGCTGAACGAACATGGAAAACTAGATTCGTGTATAATGTATGGAGAGAACAAGACTTTGGTGGAGTGCCAGTCGTGGGTGTACGATACACAATACTACACATCTTCTCGTGCTATCGAATGGGATTTCGTGTGCAGCCGCCGCTGGATGGGAGCGTCCGCGCAGACCGCTTACATGTTCGGCGTAATAGCCGGCTCCCTCGTGTTCGGACGATTGTCCGACAAATTAGGCAGAAAAACTGCATTCCTCTGGTCTGGAATCCTGCAATTGTTATTCGGCGCTTCTGTAGCATTCACTTCGGACTACTATAGTTTCATTGGACTTCGATTCCTATACGGTATCTTTGGCTCAGGTTCTTATATAGCCGGGTTTGTATTGACAATGGAAATAATGGGGCCGTCTAAGCGTACCATATGCGGTGTTACGTTTCAAATCATGTTTGCCGTTGGAATAATGCTGCTGGCCGCCTGGGGGTACCTAATAGACAATAGGTTCTATTTACAAATAGTATATGCATTACATGCGGCGGTGCTACTTCCTCACTGGCTATTGATGGACGAGTCTCCGAGATGGTTGTGGGCGCAAGGACGGGCTCGCGAGTCGGTTGCTATAATAGAAAAGGCATTAAAAATTAACGGTTGCACAGATCCAGTGGATACACCGCTTTTAGTTTCCCACTGCAAAGCCACATGTGCCAAGTACACAGACGAACATTCGGCCGGAACGACTGACCTCTTTAAAACACCAAAAATGCTACAGAAAACTTTAATCATTTGTGGATGTTGGTTTGTAAATTCGGTTGTGTACTATGGGCTTTCCCTTAATACCGGAAAACTAAATGGAAACCCTTACTTTTTAATGTTTTTGATGGGAGTTGTGGAATTGCCTAGTTATGTGTTAATCGTATACTTTTTAGATCGCGTCGGTCATAGAGCTCTCATAAGCACTATGATGCTGTTAGGAGGAATCGCTTGTCTAGTCATAGTGGCTCTACCTCACGGCTCGACGGCGACTACAGGCGTCGTTATGGTGGGAAAATTATTTATATCTGGTTCTTATTCGATAATCTACAAGTACTCGGCGGAATTATTCCCGACAGTCGTGCGAAGCTCTGGAGTGGGACTCGGCAGCATGTGCGCGAGTGTGTCGGGTGCTCTAACACCTTTAATAAATTTGCTCGACACTCTGAATCCCAAAATACCAACCATTCTGTTCGGATTTTTAGCAATATTATCTGGTTTTTCCACATTCTTTTTGCCGGAAACGATTGGTAGAAATTTGCCACAATCACTTGAAGACGGGGAGAAGTTTGGCGTCGGGGACACGTGCTTTACGAACTGCAGTGGCCGACGTATGAGCAATGCGTCTGAAGATATGCCAGAAGCAATGGTACCGTTAGAAGAAAAGAAATCGTAAACATAGTCAGATGCATGCAGAGTGTAATGAGCAATGCATTAAAGGTGAAAGGGCAATAACATAGTACAGGTACAAGGTATATTACTTTAGTCATTTGACATTTATTTCCAACTGCATGAGTATAAGTTGGGTATACGTGTTAATTATTAGATATGTAGATAGTCTCTTCAAAATCGAACATATTACCGATTGATTGTATGATTATGTTTTTTTATTTGTAATTTTATAGTTTGTTTTGCAGAGAGTTACTGAATGCTCAATTACGTAACAAAGCTTAAAATTATCTAGTCAAGACTTTGTAATGAGCAATATCAGTTCATTTGAACAGGTTTGCTTTAGACTGGATTTGGACTGGATCGTCCTACTAACGACTAATTTTCATACAGGAAACAATAAAATGCATTATTATTAGATATATTTGCTTAGACATAAGTAACTATTTGATAAGGGACTAACAAATTAAGTACAATTGTTGTTACACAAGTTGTTTATTTCTGTACGTAGTTGCCTACGTTCGTCTGTCAGACATGGTTGTTTTTGATAATAAGGTATCTATTCTCTAAGCTCATATTATAATTATCATAGGCTGGTAAGCCTACGATAATTATCTCAGAGTACTACTCAAACATCCTTATACATACCTCATCAGTTGCAATCAAAGATAAATTAATATAAAACTATCATGTATGTGACAGTTTTTTTATCATGTATGTGACTGTCTGACAGATGCGCGTATCTACGCGATCACACATATAATAATAATCAAGGACTTCCAAACGGTCATGTAATAAAAATAGGTTGTTCAAAAAATGTTATGTATTTACAAAGAATAAGGAGTTAATTGTTATAAATATTATGCAAATTAGTAACGCTAAGTAAAGTCGTTATAGCAAGGGCACTGCCGTGCATCTCAACCATGGAAAATGTATACCTTGTAGATAGAAATATAGTTAAGAATCGTTGACTGATGTTACTACGAATTTTTTAAATAATTACTTAGCTAAATATAAGAAGCTACTAACCTACTGACCAAATTAATATTATAAAGGTGGGTATATGAGACTTTATACAATCCATACATAAATAAAACGGCCCAAGAGTATAATACCTACCTAAATATAATTTTCTAGGCCGTAGCCAGGAATTCACTTCAGAGGGCGAGCAGGGAGGGGGTTCAAACTCTGGATCAAGAACAACAATTCAAAAAGAGTCAACAATATTTTAGTAAATACAGTGGGCTGGCTGAGACATTTGGAGGGGGGGGGGGGGGGGGGGTTGAACTCTATAACCTCCCCTGCCTACGGCCTTGATAATTATACTTCATCATATTACACATAAACAAAAATACCAGTAGCGCCACCCACGTAGATTACCGCACCAATAAACAAAGATTGCGATACGAAAATAGAGACAGTTGCAGTAAGTCTCATTCATTCTTAAAAGTCCTGTCTCATTCTCTTGGGGGGTTCATCTGACCGTGTCCAAGTCGTGCAACTAAAATAGAAATCGTTTTAACAGTTTAACAGTAACTCTACAGTCTACATAGTCACTCAGAACGCGTAACACATACCTAGGTATACTCAATACAGCAATAATATGTGACTGCAGAACACGTTCACAAAAAAAAACTTCACCGTAGAGTATGTAGGTAATAACTCTGAGTTCTTCACTTTTAAGTCTTTAGGACATCTCTACGTAGGTTAAATTAAGCTACACTATTTACAGATAAGTATATTGTGGTATTTCGCTCAATGATATTTCAGAGATACCCAGTAGGTGGGCGTGTTCAGCGGGCCCTATATCAATTGGTACCTACTAAACAATAGTTAAAATCTGAATTATATAATTTACGGAGTGATGCATTTTATTAGTTAGTAAGTAATGTATCAATAAGTTTAAAATTGAAATTATTAATATGAATTTAAAATAATAATTCGTAGGTATACTATTTATACTTCAAAATTAAAGTAACATTCATTTTTTTTTAATTCATGTATAACGAGGATTATACCTATACATAGGTATTATTCACTAAAAGCTCGCAGCTTCATATACGCGTGGGCCTTTAGCTTTATGCCTATTCCGCGGGAACCCATCCATTTCCCGAGTTCATCCTACATGTTGATGCAGGTTTTAAGCTATTATCAGGCCAGGTTTCATTAAAATCCGTCCCGTAGATTTCCCATGATGCGCGAATAGACTGACAAAGTGCCGAATTCGCGCTTTTTATTTCCAAAATATTTAATTTCCATACACGACCATGTTACAGTTTTAATATAATGCATATGTAGATATAAAAATATACATTAAGTTCATTCCTATAATGGAAGTTTTATGACTATAAGCCTTTCATGGACCCTTCCTACTTACATCAGACTTTAACACATCACGTACTTACTCAAGCACATTGGTTTTATACACCAGTCACATACCTACCTATGAGCATTTCTATAAATAGCAAGAATCAAATAGCCTAGATACCCTCGAGGTTTTATAACTTATATACTCGGACATTCCGCAATAAACAAACTGACGTATTTAACCATGTTTGAACGAAATATGCATGCTAATTAAAGTTATGCATAATTTATTAGAATTGGGTTCATACCGACGTTAGCTACAATCTAGGATATTACTGCCCACCTTAAGTTTATTTTATGATAGTAAAACTTAGCTCTAGCGATAGCTGTATCGTTCAAACCAATATTTTCTTTAGTGGGCAAGGAGAAGTTTCCGATAAAACGTTACTAATTACCTTGATTTTTTTATCAATAAGTTTGTTTAACCTTTTGAAAGGGAATAAACTTGATATATTTTTTTCTAGGTAGGTACTTCATGGAAAATTGTTAATTTATAAATTAAATACTTATTGCCAAAAAGTCAAGCTGGCTGAATTTCTTGCCGTATCTTCTCAGTTGAGGTCGTGTTTCGAATGGGTATACTGAAAGACAAAAAAGTCAAACTCACAATTTGAAAGTGCCTCCGTAGGTCTGTACGAAACAAACGGCAGCTGCATTAACGAGACATATGTAGTCATTTTCGATAGAGTGAGTGTGATGCATTAATAATTGTTTGCGAGCTCAGAGTACTTTTTTAACTGTGTGTATACGCGTGTCGTACCGCTTCAATTATCAGTCAAAAGGCTATCTTGGTGAAGAGTAAGTAAGGGAGCCTTCAGTTACTCGGTTTTAAGCGCACGTGCAACTCGATAAAAACAAGCTTCGAAGGCACTCTAGGCTGTGACTTCGGATGAGAGAATTTTCGTAAGCAAAAAGAGTGGACCTTTTTGTATTTCAAATCGAACCGCGCATCCACTTAAACTTTCGATTCTCCATACAAAGTGGAGACATATATATAAGGTGTAACAATAATAATGTTAAATATTTGAACAGGGCCAACAGTAGGTCATAAAGGTAAAAATCCCAAAGAAATTAAACATGTTATTAGACATTCCCAAAAGCTACTGGCTCGCCTTGTTTAAAAAAATCATTTGATTCATCTGTTAACAATATTTTACACCTTTTTTGTTAAACATTATATAAGTAGATTTTAAAGTACAGTTGGCTTTATATAAACTCGCACTCGACGTACAGAGTTCATTACTAGCATAATAATTAAGATTTATTAAAACAATAAACACGTGGAAAATTTTCAGAAATATATGCCAATGACCATGTAGGTATTGTTTAACTTATCAACGTTATGCGTAACAATAACGATGTCGTTTATGCGTCTTATGTTTCGCCGAATATTATGGAAGTTTTACAAACTCAGGTTGTAAAGTATTTCAGGCCAAATTACTAGATAAGAATGATTAATTACCTGCGTGAACGCATACTTGACTGTTAACCAACATTATTTAACTTAATAGAATAAGTTCACTAACCATCAATATTATCGATACCAATTACTAACAGGTAGCTACTTTGATTTCCAATCTTATTTACTCCTCCGTAAGTAGGGATGTACCTACCCAACTCAGAGAAACGGGACAGTTATCGAATTACTAAGTGGGTCCTTCGTTTTAATACAAATCTGGAGATCGTTATTAAGTATCATTTTGATATTTAGTCGTAGATATTTATTTATTTCAAATGATCACTGTACCTACAGAATGGAGCCAACACGTCATATATAAAAAATATCTAAAGAATTACTAATCAAATCTTTATGTGCTTACCTCTGTATCTATGTACTATTACTTGGTACTTCAGGTAAAAATATGTTTCCACTTGCCAAGTAGGTATGTTACACCTAGGTATACTGCCATTTACACTTTTTTATTTTATTATAGGTACCTATTTACTTTATACATAGGTATTTTAAGGAATAGTTTTTAATTGTAATGTTAACTTGTTGTAACTCTTGTGGCAATTTCAAGTGTCAATGATTGTAACATTTAATAGATTTTTAATAAATATATTTTCTAGAAATTATAATCGTGTACTATTTTGGCTTTCATTACTTCAGTCTACCTAGTTGGTATCGCCGACTTAAGATCAATATACCGACGACACGCAGACAGGCAGTTCGCAAGGGTTGTGTTGTTATATAAAAGCAGATAATATACCAATACATTTATTAGAGGTCCTAAAATAAACAACGAAAACCAAATGGGGGAAGAAGGATACACCCCTAACCCTCGGCTTGTCAACTTTCCCAATTATAAACTAAACAATGAATGAACATGATATGATAATTAAAAAAGCCTAAAAAACATACTCCTCTAAGATGGTCATCAAGAATCAGTCTGTCATGAGTGGAGGGACCCTAGTTTATTTGCAATTCTCTGCGGAACGTATCGCGGCTCCTTCCCTCTTCCCCCATTTGTTTAACAATGGATTTCCACCAAGTATCGCCAAGTTTTATCAATTACACCTACTCAACAAACATCGAATGTTTAGAACCCAACTATAAAGATAGCTAAATAAGTAGGTATTCCTTTCTCTGTCATTAACTATACAGAAACACTTTCACCATCTTAACATGGTTTACATATCACCTACTGACTCTACATAAACAACATTAGTACAGCTTGCAAAGTAGATTTGAACTATTATTTTATATTTTGCAGGTGCTGGGTCGACGGGGTGGACACAAACGAGTCAATAGCAGCGTGGAATTCTACAGACATATTAGCGGCTATACCACTGACGCCAGCCGGTGATCTACATAGTTGTCAAATTTATGAAAATAATGTATCAACAGCATGTTCCAAATGGGTTTTTGACACTAAATATAGATCGTCATCACGTGCTATAGAATGGAATTTAATCTGTGATCAAAGATGGATGGGCGCGTTGGCACAAACTACTTACATGTTAGGAGTATTTACTGGGGCTGTTGTGTTGGGCGGTATGGCAGACAAGTACGGAAGAAAAAAAATATTCTGTTGGTCAGGAGTGTTGCAGTTAGTTTTCGGCGTGTTGGTGGCTTTCATACCAGAATATTGGTCCTTTTTAGTTATTCGCTTCTTGTATGGTATATTCGGATCTGCTGGCTCCTACATTACTGGATTTGTGTTGAGTATGGAACTAGTGGGGGCAAGTAAGCGTACGGCTTGTGGCGTCGCTTTTCAAGCCGCTTTTGCCGGCGGTATCATGTTAGTCGCTGGCTGGGGAGCTCTTATAGATGACAGACAAATGCTTCAAATGATATACGGCCTACACAGCCTTCTGCTCATACCGCATATTTGGATAATGGATGAGTCGCCACGCTGGCTGTGGGCTCAAGGAAGATCTAAAGAATCTGTAGACATAGTAGAAAAAGCATTAAAATTCAATAAATCAGAATATACTTTAGATAGGGCCGAGTTAGTATCCAGGGGAAAGGTGAATGCATCGAAGGGCTCAGAAGCTCCAACGGCAAGTACAGGAGACTTGTTTAAGACACCAAACCTTAGAAATAAAACGTTAAATGTTTGCTTCTCTTGGTTTGCTAATTCAATAGCATATTATGGTCTAACACTTAGCACCGGAAAACTCGAAGGTAATCCTTATTTGATCACAGCTATTTTAGGTTTTGTTGAACTTCCAAGCTATGCTACGGTTATTTATTTCCTTGATATTTGGGGTCGCAGGCCACTGATAAGTTCAATGATGTTGGTGGGTGGTGCTGCGTGTGTGATAGCTACGTTCCTTCCACCAGGAAGTCCTGTATCCACTGGAATCGTTATAGCGGGTAAATTATTTATAGCTGGTTCTTTTGCTATCATATACAATTATTCTGCCGAACTGTTCCCCACTGTGGTGCGTAACTCTGCTCTCGGTTTGGGTTCCATGTGTGCCAGGTTGTCTGGAGCCCTGACACCATTGATAACACTTCTGGATTCATTTGATCCCAAAATTCCAGCAATAACATTTGGAGCGGTTGCTATTATTTCGGGATTCTTGTGTTTGTTCCTACCAGAGACAATGAACCAGCCCATGCCACAAACGCTTGCAGATGGAGAAAAATTCGGCAAAGGTGATACCTGTTTCGGTAGTTGTTTGGGGAAAAAACGAAATAGGACTCATTCCGAAGATAATAAAGTAGCCGAATCTATGGTTCCTTTAGAGGATAGAAGTAGAAAAGTTTGAAATATTTCTACTTACGACTCTACCAACTATTAAATATGTACCTTTATGAGTCTAATAAATGAATAAGAGATGTGAAAGACGAAAATTGTATAAGTGGGTGAAAGTGCCTTATAACACATCAATATTTACAAAGAGTTGTGATGAACGATTTTGTATACTCTGTGATGTCCTATTTCGGATATTATTGATTAATTTTGCAAATGAATGTTTGTACTAGATTAAACCAAATCACATAATTTATCTACCAAACAAACAAACTAACCTAGCTTAAATATTTGTAGGAATGTTGTTGATTTTAGGGAATAAATGTTGGTGGGTTTAAATATACGAGAGTTAAGTTAACCTACCTGCCTACGCAAATCTAATACTTAGTTTATTTTATTGTACTAACGTTGCGAATGTGTGCACTAGCGAATCTCTACTAATTTCTAGTAATAGTTCTACTAATTTTTAGCTAGTGAATTGCATTGCTAATGTTACTTTTGTATTATGCATTAGCAATTTTGTAAAAATGTACATAAGACAATAAATTTTTATCGATACGTTCGAACGTTGTTGGTTTTACTGTTAACATAAAAACACTGGTTTCAAACTCAATATAATGTTATATTTACACCAAACAATAATGAAAATCACAGTGAGGTTAAAGACGTTAATAGGGTAAGTGTAATATGATACATCGACGCATGAACAATGAACATATACCTACTTACCTACATACCAATAAGCGCAAGTACCTTTAATGTCATTCGATTACGCCAAAATCTTTTACCACCTTTATTGGATATTTGTCAGTAAAGAAGTATTGCACACACAGTAGGTTGGTTCTATTGCGAAATTTAGTTGATTTTACTCCTTGCCTACCTAAAGGTCCTTTTCACATGGCAATATTTGGCTTTAGCTAGCGCTACTGCAATGCCGTATCTGTCGAACGATTTTTTAAGCCAGGAATAATGTCTCTGATACTACAACTACATTAGTTAAGTATGATATATTGAACATTTCAGTTCAATATCTCTAGTACAATCTCATATCACACGCGTGATTCCGAAAGGCGTTACAGAATAGCAATAAATCAGTGTCCTCTGGAAAATGTAAATCACCTCGAAAGTCATTCTGGAAGTCACACTCGATATGACGGGCGAATTCTGAATCAGAATACAAAATCCTATTGAATAACTCAAAATACTCAGGAGAAGAAGTTAGGTAAGTACTGCATGGTTTCCACCTACATGAGTGAGTTCGAATACCCCTTAGGATAGGGAATCCTCCTGGGAAATATTTTAGTGTACTCAATGAACGGAAAAAAACCTGACGACTTTTGGCATATGGTGCGTCCAGAATCCGGAAGAAAAGAGTTATACAGCCTGACTTTACATTTGCAATCCATTTTTTTTCCCTAATGGCCTTTTTCCAAGTGGAAAATATTGTTACGTCATAGCGAGATAGGAAAACCACAATGTTTAGACCTAATGAGGTAGAAAATCGCAACCACCTACACTCCAGAAGATTAATAATGTAAATTGGTGTATTCATTATAATATCAACCTACCTACATATTATACAAACAGACAAAATTTAAGACGTGTTTTAAGGGGGAAGCCCAGGGTCAGGGCGCGAAATTCAAAATGTCAATGGTTTTTATTTTTTTACGAAACATTTGGACATCTTTACGATGTAATTTAGTGTTTTGCGATATTAGCATTCTGCATTGGATGTCTCGATGTATTAAGTTTGCTTAAAAAAGAACCTTATCCGATACAATACCATAAGGTTTGTAAAAACCGCTACTTTTATTAAACTTAATGGTGTTGTATCCCTTTAGGTACTTTTTGTACCCATTGAAATTTTGAATTTCGCGCCCTGACCCTGAACATCTACTTTAATAATCAAAGATTTTGTACAGAAACTTTTTTAACTATTATCAAAGCCGAAACCGTAAATCACAACAACGACGATGAACAATAATTCGTCTGGATTTATTATAATATTACAATCTAAATAATGTGTAGTGAATTGTGGTGCTATGATAAATTGCCTCACCTAAGTAATACCTAAGGATGTACGGTCTAATAACAAAATGCGTTATTTGGTTCATTTAAATTCATGTGTAATATCAATATGGCCATGCAAGTGTCCGTGCGGCCAGTGCTAATTTTAAATACCTATTTTATTTTTCAAATAAATTGATCTAAAAATAATAAAGTAACTTTCACAACGTAGGTATGTTCTTTATCGATAAAATTTAAATTAAGCTTGCTATGTAATTATTTGTAAAATGTTTATAAAAACTACAATAACATTAATTCTATCAATAGGTATAATACCTACGTACATTATTTTTGGTTACCGAGAAATATAATTACTTATTATCAGTAGTAGTAGTAGTTTAATTCGTCCAGTAGGACAGGCGAAGGAATCAATCCATACTGCCAATTACTTATTATCATCATATTATGAATGGTTCAATATCTCTGCATTAAAAAAGTGGAAACTTTTTCTACGCGCCAAAATAACATAATAATATCAGAACACCTTTTATGCTCTTTTTAAATTATTTTAGTGCAACAATAAAATTCTTTGATGCGAAATAGGTATACCTACCTACTTGTATTTGTTTGCATATTTTTTCGAAATGCTACCTAAAAGGTTTGATAAAACATAACATTTTTAAATCTACATAAACGTTCCTTACGTGATATATTATTCAGAATCATACTTGATCCGGACTTCGTCGATATTTTTTTCTATATAAATCAAGTACATATTGAAGCATAAAAAACCAAGCCGATTTGTGTAGTAGACGCGTGGTCGTGTGTATAAGTAAGGACGCAATTCGCGCCTACAACATAATGGGCGTGTTTTTTTCAGTTTTAATATGTTGTTTGCGACTCTCCATCTATATGAGGTATATCTTCTTCCGAGATATAAATAGAGCTTGTCAATAATAAAGATAATACTACGTAGTTAAGTAAATATATAACTTAGCACCCACTTTAACATACTGAATAGTACTTGAAATTAGATATCTACTTAGTAATTTAAATAAGAATCCTCGTTCGTACACAGATATAATGAACATAAATCAGTTCCAAAAATTGAGCAGACTGACGTCATAAAGAAGTATACAGGTGAATTTATCATGGATGTATTGATTTCTTATATTTACGCGAATACTACACATTGAAATAAAACTAATCTTAAGGATTAGGACGTCGGGAACGTAGAATAAAAAATAAACCGCGATAAAATCCTTAAGATTAGTTTTATCATGGATGGCCAATTCCGATACTATAGGGAATATCATAAAATGCTTTAAGGACTGTCGAGATCGATTTTGATGAAAACTAAAGACATCATAAGATTTTTGAAAAAATATTTTCCCTAGCCACGAATTTAAATTGTTGATTTTGAAAAAAGAAACATACTGTATTATAACACCATCCGATAATATGTCTAATAAGGATTAAGTTCAGTGAAGAGATGATGAATGACATAATGTCAAATTCAATATTCCCTATAGTTTCGGATTTGGCCATCCCATGCATGCTTGAAAATTAATTCTGTATAGCAGCAAGATTTCGAAATGCCTTTTGACTAAAACCATACAGAGGGGCTGGCTAGATAACGTCACCTACGCCTTATTATTTTAGCAATTTAACATAAGTGACTTCATTAATGTGAATAAGCGTTAAATAACATAAATAAGTATTATAATAACGTTTGTCAGCCAGTATTGAACCATTCAAAATGTTACTGTAATAAGTATCATTAATGTGACAAATTTAACATCTAGACAATATTATCACAATATTCTATCAATACATTATGCAGTAGTTATTTACTTTAGTGTACCTATGCAAGATTTGAAGCAAATCATTTTAGAAGTAACAATTTCAAAGTACCTACTTAATAACTTCTAAAACCTTGTACCACAGCTCAATGTAACAATGAAGACAATGTAGTACTAATATAAAAATATTATAAAACATGAGATTACATTATAGTGAACATAATTACTGTGAACGGGTTCATAACAGTAAGGCTAAGAAGGTAACTTTCTTCAAAATATCAAAAAGTGGTGCACAAGAAAACAAATAAAATAATTAATTAAAAATTAAATAAAATTTTCATGATACATTTATATAATACTGTTAAATATAAGATACTATATGTTTGAGTAACAAGATGAAAAACCTAAATTATAAATATTTTTGCTTGTGATTATTAATTTGGATGTTAATAAAAACAATATGAAATAAAATTAAGTGTGACATTTTGATATTGACTTTAAATTTTATTGAGCAGCCGCCTTATTATAATGGGTTCATTTTATTGAAAAGCCTAGTTTTTCTTTCTGATATGTTAACAACCTATTGTCCCGACACATTCAAGGAGTCTAGTACAATTCTCTCCATACATATACATCTTATTATCAAGATGTCAATATGTTCTCTAGACCCTAGCACAATCGCAATAAGTGTTAATATATATATCCTCCCACTGGTTAATATAGATTGAAACTATTGTTAGTCATGAAAGTTCTAAGGTAAATATAAAAACTATAAAATTAAACATTAACAATTGTAACGCTATAGTACTAACAAACACATTTTATTTTAACTAAATTGTATGGTAATTCCTTTATGCTATGGCAAACCATACAAAAATTGTTAAAAATAAAATGTATCCTTTAAGTCAAACTTGTTTATGCAAAAATACATGGCATAACAAAACCATATTTTTAAATATCCCTGATGTAAAAGCACCAATTAAGTGTAGTTTCTATTAAAATTAGAATACCTATTGAACAAGCATAACTAACACTAATCTAAAAGGCTTATAAAATTATAAAGCCCAGTTATTAAGAGTTCCTCATTAGCCAACATTCAGACAGGATTTGGCTTTTTGACATAAATAATTACACACAATTTAATAAAAAGCATTCATATCTACTACTCTAATCAATAAAGTTACTAGATTAATTAAAAAGGCATTTATATCAATAATCTGGACAGCGAGTATGTGGAATCTGTCCTGGCAGTGAAGGTTCAGATGAAAAAGCAGTATGAACAATAATAGCAGGTTGTGTTGGGGTGGGTGCATGCAGCTCATGACTCTCCCCAGGGGCCAGACTGGCCAGCGCTGCTAAAAGGTCATGGTTAACTAGTGGCTCATTTTCTTCACGAGGCTCCCAGCCCACTGGAGGACTTGCTGGAGGGGAGATTAAAAACTGTTTGACAGGTGCAGGCGGCCTCAAGTTTTTTAGAGAAACAGGTGTAACTGGTTGGGCGAAATAACAATTGAAGCATGACTTATAAAACTTATATTGGTGTAGCTGTATGCGAGCATTAGCTGCCGCTAAGGGACTGTCGTAGTTAACTCGCAAGCGTCTGAAACTACGGAGCCACTGAAAAGTTATATTATCGGAGAACGTGCGAAACAAATCTTCCATTTCTTTCTTTAGTTTCTCGTCTGCAAACACCTCGCTATGTATGTTAGTGACGATCACAGATTTTGGCAGATCATCGAAATAGTCCACTTCATCTTGCACGTCGCTTTCTTGCTCTAAACTAGCAATATTGGGATGAATGTTAGGCATGCCATCTTCTGGGTTTATATAAACGTTGTCTTCTTGAAATGAGTCTTCGTCCTCTTTGTGAGCCATTACGCAACAAAGATTAAATGTGAAACTGCACACAGAATTTTATTGTTATTATATTTTAGATAGAATAATAAATATTTCTAACAATAAATATATAATCGATTAGTAAAATTTCTGTTTGATGTCGTTTCTTTTCTAGCAAATTGTCAGTCAAGGTAAACTGTCAATTTTTTTTTTCGCTGGCAAGCCTGCAATATTGTGCCATCACTACGTGCCAACAGCCAACTCCGATTGCTCGGATTGCTGCGATTTAAAGCACACAGAGCCCTGACAAGTCATTTTTATTTGGCGTCGATAATCATCAATTTTTATTTATGATGTATTGTATTTATTGAGTTTGCTATCACTATTAGATACTTGACATTATGCAGGTGAAGCCATATTTCATCAGATTCCATTTTACTTAAGAAAGAAGAACAGTCAAACCGAACGATGTGTTTTTGTTTATGATTTTTCTACACTTTTTTTTCTCTCTGTGCTGTCATTATTATTTCATATTTTGTTCTGTGGTTATCCATCAATGTCAATAGTGGTAAATAAACTTTAAAGAAATAAAATCGTGGTTGTTTTATATATCTTTTAGAATTGAAAACACTCATAATATAATTGTTTAAAACTATTGTCCGAAAGGCTATGAAAATGGCGGGATTGGAATCAATGGTAGTTGAAGAGGTTAAGCCCATCGAGAAACCGGTCGATAGAGAGAAGGTTAGTAGCTCTGATAGTATTGATAGTATTTTCATTTAATTATACTTACTTACATAAAAAAACAGCCACCAACAAATTCAGCTTTTTATTATTTCTACACTTTCATTCCAGACATGCCCATTATTGCTTCGTGTGTTTTGTTCAACTGGACGACACAACTCTCCTGGTGACTATGCCAGAGGAAATGTGCCTCAGAATGAACTTCAGATATACACCTGGATGGATGCGACACTCCGTGAACTGACAGGATTAGTGAAGGAAGTAAATCCAGAGACTAGGAGGAAAGGGACTTATTTTGACTTTGCTATTGTATACCCAGATATGAGATCACCTACATACCGTATGAGGGAAATTGGTGTCACATGTTCAGGACAGCGTGGTGGAGATGACAACAAGACATTGGGTCAAGTCAAGTTCCAGATTGGAAATTATTTGGATATATCTATAACACCACCAAACAGAATGCCACCTCCGATGAGACGTCCACAACCATATATGAATAATCGTCCTTATTAAGTGGCCAAATTAGATTCTAAGACTAAAGGATGAATGCCTGAATAAAATTTCTTGTACTAAAAGCTGATTCATATTATTTTTTAATCTTACATTCACCCAGATTATAAACTATTCTTATAATGATTTTGGTTGGATTTCCCAATGGCATAGAGTTTTTCTGTAAATATATGAATACAGAGTTATTTATATCTGAAAATAGTGACATGCTTCTTCAGAACAAACTTTTCTATCTTTTATAGTTTCAGAGTTCCCCATTCTGTCGGGTCTCAATGTAGGTAGGTATATATTAAGCCGCACACTTTTGATATTATGGATGGTATTGGTTTCTTAAGCATGCCTGTAAGTATGAGGATGGCTACCCAGTATTTGAATTTTGATAAATATACCATGCTATTAATATTTGTATGAAATCGATATTTAAAAACCATTACATTATCAGTAGGTAGGGATCTAGTATTTAAACATACCCTCAATGTGTGCAACATTGCGGGTGTGCTTGTCCTAATACATAAGTAATATGGTAAAAGCTAAGTAGTTAGACTTGCCATATAAATAATAATCCTGTATGAACTTTATAAAAAAAAGAAATGATTATTAAAATATTTCACATTTATTTTCACATCTCATTTGCTTTTTTAAGGCACAAGAAGAACCACCTGGAGCCGGCGATTTGTTATCCAATGAATGATAACATTCACGACGATACTACGACAATATCCTTACTATTAGATTCCCTAAAATAAATATATCTATAATGAAGGTACTTATAAACTAATGATTCACGGGTGACCTGAATGGCCTTTTGGATTTCTTGCCCATCGCCGCGAGATCGATTGTGATGCCATTAGGTAAAACAGCCTTATTTTCCTGGTAGTCTATAAAGCCCTTCTCTTGTTGCTCCTCTTTAGCTTTGTCGCATTTGATACCGGTCTCATAATTGTATTCACGTTTAAGACCGTCAGGGTCGACGTATCCGTACCTGCCGCGCGTGACGCAATCCACGCCAATAGTTTCTTCCTTGAAGGATCCATCGTCATTTTCGAATCCCCACGTGATGCTGCCGTCGTCATTCTCGTCAGTGTATTTGCGAATAATTTGTGCGACAGGCTTCCTCTCTCTGTTATTGGCGGGTGAGTATTTCTGCTGGACTTTCGCGGGCGCACGGTTGATCGGCTCTTGTGGTCTTGAATATTGTCTCACGGGTTGAATGGGTTCTTCGTCTTCAATGAATGGTTTTGGCTCGGGTCTGAACACCGGTCTTGAAGGTCTGCTTGAAAGAGGTTGAAGCCTCGCTGGTTGGGGCTTGTTGAGGGGCTCATTCCTTACAGGGTTGAAGCCTTGTGGCAACAGTGGTCTGTATTGAGTAGGCCTTATTGGCTCAAGTTTGGGAGCTGATGGTGTCGACTGTTGGTAAGGAGTTTGTTCATATACTATTGGCGGTTTCGGTTGCGAAGTAGTGGTTATATCGTAGAAGTCGTTCTGCGGTGCTGATGTCGAGAATATATTGGGTGAGAACGCTGTCGGAGTATTGATTTCCACATCGTCTTCGGGTTCCTCTGTGACTGGTTTGGATTGTTCATCGAGTGATTGAAGGTTCGGTCTTGGAGCAGCGTCCACCGACTTGAACGACGGTCTGGCTAGACCGGGCCTCCTAATTCTGGCAGGGCCACCCCCTTGCAGCCTGCCCTGCCTAAAGCCTCCTTGCCTAGGTCCACCTAGGGAAATGGCGCCGGGTATTTGTAGCCGTGGTGGAGCCGGGGAATCGCCATATTGGGCATAAACTGTGACTGCGCACAGCATACAAATCTGAAACAGCAGATAAAAATATAATTAATATTTGCTAGGTATAAAAAAGTTATACCTATAAGTAGGTATAGAGGTATACTTCGTGTGTAAGATAAGTTATCTGCTCGAACCGTGAATGCTGCGCAAAGTATATGACACACTTTCCAGTGTTGTGGACCTTGCTCGCGAGTAATGCGGCTTATAACATGGCTATCCTATCCGACCACGCCGATGATGTAGATACGATCGCAGGCCTATGTTGTTATTCAATTGTGTGCATACTAATGTATATCTTTTTATTAAGTACATAGGTACCTATTCGGTTTGCGATTTATTCTACTACTTATAGAAATACTCATAATTTATTTATATTCTTTTTGGATAAAAATATATTTTCCTACGTTTCTAAAACAAGTGGACCTTTTTAACGCGTCTCCGCGCCCTGTTCATCATCGGTTTTGCTCTGAGCCCGATCCTATATATATATGTCCTGATCCTATATGTATATATGTATATATATATATATAGGATCGGGCTATACATATATATATATTTATGTATATTGAAACCTACTTGTGGGTGCAAAAATATTTAAACGATAATTGCCTAGTTTCGATTTCATATCCTGCGGATAACGTAGGTAGTTAGGTATAGTACCTACGTTTAATAGACTTCGTGAGAGATTATATATCCTTGTTTTGTAAATAGGTACCTATTACAAATTTACTTTAATTAGTGTACTGTCCTATTATTAACTGCTACATGTACGGTAGTTAGAAATTGTTATATGTACCTACGTAAAATATAGAAGCTAGACTTATCGATTCTGTAGCATGGGAAGTTCCAATTCATACGTTTAAAACGTTCCGTGCATTAGTTGAGATGAAATTCACTGACAATTTTTGATTTTATATTGCCAAGTACCTATGAGTAGGTATGCCTACGTCAATCATGTACAAATCATATAGTAATTGTGAAACGATTGGCTCAGGCTGTTAGGTTTATCGGGGCAATAACTCGGCAACATTGTCGCAACAAGCAAATGGTTGGACAGCTACCTACTCACTCCACTTTCGGAAATCGGAGTACGTTTTGCAATGAACTCGACCTTTGGTTCGCTAAGTAGGTATGTTTGAACTTGTGTTCTGTTGAATGAACAAAGTAGTTAATACGTAGATTCACCTAATGGGTACTTTATACCTTTATACCTGGATAGTTTGAGGTCATTTTTGTATGGCAACACTTACTTACCTTTAGCCCTAAAACTTGGTACAACCCTTTGGCTTTACCAATTATATGAATCTTTTCTTATTGGACAGAGAGTAAAGTCCCCGATAGTGCCTACTATAGGTACTTCTGTGTGCACAACCGATTACTTTAAATCGTCTGTAGGTATCCCTATCTACGACAATCAAGCAATGAGATCATCATACTTATAATAGCTTTTTTATACAACGCAGTAGGTACGCAGTGTAATTTTTTTATTTAAGATAGCTTTTATTTATTTTTTTACTTCGCGTTGGTTGTTCTTGTCACAATTTTTATGATAACAGTGAAAATACCCATCCGCATTCCGACCGCTGCGCTTTAAACAGTGGAGGTGCTAACTTAAATATAAAGCCGAGGCGAAACAGAATAGTAAGTGCATTAGTCATACCAACATTAAAATGGAGCATTTGAAATATGTCCGAGATTTGTCTAGATGAGATTAATCGCTCTGTTTTGAATGTCAGCATCAGGTAGGGCGGGAGCCGGCAATCTGAAAGTGGTAAGGACGCCCGGCGCTACTCGTGCTTCCGCCAGTCAAGGTGACTACGCTGGAATGGCGAACCGACATACCACACACACTACTAAATATCTAATCATTATTGCGCTAACTACGAAATGCCAGGTTGCTCAATATCTCTCCAATGAAATACTTTTATAATAAATACTTTTTTTTACTCATAGGTTCATACGGCCTCACAATTTTATTACTTTTATGTCGATTTGTAAGAGTCGTTACAGTTTATTAGATTTGCAGCCGCATCGTTGTTATGCTTGAGATTGATTTTCACATATAAAAATGATGAAAGATGATTGGTATCTATTGGTATATTTAATATTTGTATAATATTTCTCAACGCAAATGTGTCTGTTGATACGAAATTGAGTAGAGACAAACAATACGTACACGATATTATCAGTAAAGGTTGCGGCGGCGCAGCGACGACGACGTAGGTACACTGACGCGTTGAAGTCTTTTGAATGAGAAAAACATGATTTCGCTTAAACATCAGGTAATTGATAGATTTCTAAATATTATTGGATAATAACGGGTTGTTAATGTTTAATTAGCATCGCGTATTAGCATTTATCATATAACGTGGGGCATCGTAACATGTATGTGAGTAACCGTCACGCATTGTTAACCTAATTAATGTAGTAATGTTAGAAATCTGTGTATATAATTATTTATTGTGTAAATATATTTTACTATGATGTACTACGTGGTCAACACATAGGAAATTTATTATATACTGGGTGTGCACGGGAGTCGTACGCGTGGACTTTACTTGTTTTTATCTATCCTTTTTTTATTTTACTATATGAAAATTGAAGAGTTCCTCCGAACTCTTAACGTATTATTCAAAATCTTTTCAGCAGTCTTCCTGGTTTTTGTGGTTTATGTTAGATAGATAAACATCCATTAAATTATACAGCGGGTTTGGCTTCAGATGACACGAGGCTTTAAAAGAAAGGTCTGATGAGAAAAGTGATATAATTAAATACAAGAGCTTGAGAATTTCGCGCTGATTGTGAGACTTATGCGCGAAAGCTGTAAGAAAACTAGATTCGTATCGCTAATATCTGTAATCTCTCATTTTCTCCGACATAGATATAACTTTTTTAACTACTCTTATGTAATAATTCTTATACTCTTGGTACTGTACTATGGATGTAAGACAACATCTGTAGGCCTGACGAAATTTTATTTCTTATAAATGGAGTGGTACGAGTATCTACGGAATACCTACTGTATCATTTGCATATCACTATCCTATTGCCTTGAGGTGCTCATTGTAGCTATCTACACATTATAAATAAGGTAATTATTAGTGTTTTTTTTATTTATTATATTATATGCTCAAACGCTCCATTGTAAGTTCCATCGGCGTTATGATGAACGCCCGATTTGAGGGAACAGAGGAGCGTATTAGTGTTTTTTTTATTTATTATGTTATATTATTATGAAAAAATAATAGTAGACAACAGATACACAGAACATCTGTAACACACAGATAACGATAAAATCAGTTTATTTGTTCTGGAGACGCGATACATCTGGCGTCAAAGACGATCAAACCTAGAACACGTATTTACGTTGCGTTCGGGTTACTAAGGTTCTAAATATTTAAAAACACGTACATACTACCCGACGGAAATACACAGTATAATAGGATCGTAACTGTGGCCGGCTGAACCATTTTACCGAATAAAAGGCACTTTGTTTTCCTGACACGTAAAACTAACAAACTGCATCACTTATAACGTACATAACACCGACACGGATGGTCTATTAGTAAAAGAAAATCGTTCGGCAAAAGAGAACGCGTCGAATTTGAATATGTTACATGGGTTACAGAACAACGAAGGTTTAGGAGGCTTGAGATTGCATTAATAATGTTTTTGTTCTGACCTAGAATATTCATGATCATTACGTCGTAATAATACTGTAGGCGTTGATTATTATTTCCATAAAATTTTTACTTAGGTATTATTAACTATGAATGCGTAGGTACTTTACGTATATGGTACGTATCATTAAATAGGTACCTACAGCGCATTTTCTCAATAAAACAATACTCATGATCGGGATTTGGTATAAGTAAGTTTTTGCTTGTTTCCATAATAGTGTAGATGTGTAGAAATTTAACTAAACTATTTATAATGTAACATATATGTAACATTATAAATAGTTAAACTTCTCTAAGTTCCCACAGATTCGTCAAACTGTTGCGGAATTTCTGACTATCGACCATTATCAATAAATAATGCGTAACGCGATGGCGCGGCGGGCGAACTTATCAAATTCGACTAATTGCAGTGAATGGCCACAATTTTATATTAAAACAGAACAAGTTATACGTATCCGAGCCCGTATCTACGCCTAGTCGAGCCTGTTAGCGGCACTGGGCCAGTATCGTAACCAACGGGCTATTTGTCCGTGCGAGTTGCGTGCTTTACGCAATCGACTTTTTAATATGACCACGGCTAGCTTATGTCTGTATTGAACAATTAGTTCCGGCTTGTAAGATAATAAGGGTACATAAGGTATGCCGGTGACCAGCGCTGGCTACGCGATCTGCGGCGCTACGCTGTATTGGGTGACCTGTCAGCTCACGATCGCCTTCAAGGCTGGCATGCGAAATCGATACTTCGAATGCCGGCCGTATGATCGACTTGAATTTAATGTACTTAATTTACTTATGTATTATTCATTGAAATGTAATAACAACTCGCTATATAAGGTAGGTGGGCAGACACTTATGTTCATTTGCGTACTCGAATAGTCTAACTTTCACAATGTTGTGTCCTTATAAATCATTATATGAATGTTAATTTGAAGTGCACTTTTTGTGTGGCTTGCTCTCGCTATTATTCAAGGCAAAGTGCTTATGTAATGTACTGTAATTTATTAACCATTAAACAAAATATATGACACTACAGTTACACATATCGTTGTATGAAAAACCACCAATATCGCTATGATAAACGAGAGCATTTAAAATGTAGGTACGGAATGAATTGTACCTTGACGGGACTCTTACATGAATATTTAATAGTAAGATCACTTTCAAAATGTTTAATAATAAAAAGAAAGGAAGTAAATGATAAACGATTCGGTATGTAAATGATGTAACCGCCCTTGGCGAGGGCACGCCACTGAAACTTACCAGCAATGCACGCATGATGTCCTGCGCGAGCACACGTCACTACCACGCAGCGTACAACCAACAAATAAAGGAAACGCCTCCCGCTCAAGCTATATGAGGTCGCCCACTCTCGCCCTGAGCCCGACGCGACCACCATACCTTATTGCAAGGTGACCAACTGTGAACGCATACCCGACACCACGCAGACCCAGTCAAATGCACCACTCTACAATTTGTCTGGGCTAGCCGCGAAGATACCGCTAAACGAGCTAATTAATCAAAAATTCAATTGTTACCAATTTTTGTATTCCTAACGCGAATTGTAGCATTATATTCATGCACATTGAGTTATTTTAATAACTTTATTGGCAGTGTAACGGTGTAAAATATTATTATTTGCTTGCAGTAATGACTGCAATGGTTGTTCCTGAGTGCTATGGAACCGGATTAAATCCGTGTCACAGGTGTTATTGAGCGGCGCACAAGGGTTAAATAACATACCTAAGTATTTAAGTATGATAGATTTTCGTTATGTTTGTACAAATAAATGATATAATAATATATTTTTTATCCATAGGCTCTATGGTCAAGCTTCCTGATGAAATAGTAGGTACCGAAGTTTCTCTGAAATGTTTTCAGGAATGTATTATAAAATGTGAACGATTATATTTTAAAGCTCAATGCAATATCCGCTGATAAATATCGATAGGTCGCTTCATTTTTGTATTTAGATAAGATCTTAATTTTTATATTATATTTTAATGGAATTTAGGGAAGGAGGCACAAATATCTATGAATATGTTAAGAATCTCTTAGTTTTATGCGATGGACGTACCTATAAGGTGTGGCTGTAGGTTCAGTCGGAGCTGCATGTGTATCGCTACAAATTAGTTCTGAGTTCAATGAAATATTTGCACACTTGCAAAGCGATATAACGCGGTCACCTTATATAATTTAACAATCTATGTCACGACCTCACGTTCAAAATACTATTTCTAATTAAATTATTAATAATCGTGTTTTATTTAACTACTGAGTGCATGCAAAATGAAATACGGACATAGCCAGGATTTCGACATTTTTAATTCTTGTTTTTTATAAAATTGATCTGCATTTTATGCATGTACATCAAGGACTACCAGTATTTTATCCTTACGAGTAATTAATGCCTACACAGTGGGCCCATGATCAAATCTACCGATCTATCATGATTATAAAATGCGATAGGTATGGATATGGAGATTAACATCGCAAGTGGTATCTAAAAATTAATTTGCCCTGAACACAGGTTCCGTGATGATCAATAATCCTTGTTTAATGCAGGGGTGGATAAAGGGGAGGGAGCCAATTGCTCCCCCCTCCCCTGAATCACAACTGAAGCACATTATTACGATATTTTATTTTTCTAAAAGAGACTAAATCGCATAAATCTGGCCCACCCCCCAAACAAAATGGCCCCCCTTAACGAAATTGTAGATCTGCCCCTGGGTTGATTAATGGATGAATTAATCTCCTCAAGTGGATTATTGTTTCACCAAACGCGAGCAACGATAAAACAAGAGTTCAGTTGAAGCTTACCTTGGCTATGTGCCCGAGGACTCGTAGATTCCTTAGGATTAGATCCCATTAAGATTGCCAAAGCTGTCACGTAACGCATCCGATTAGTCTCGTCACTAGTTGAGCTATTGTGCTTTTCGATTTGTAATTCAATTGAAATACTCGCAGCATGCGGTATGTCAGGTGTGGCAATACCTTTAGGATTGTTCTTTTAATGTTTAATGACTTTAAGTTAAACCTGCCTTGAAAACTACTGAGGCCAATAAGTAAGACCGAGGTACCAAATCCATTGCACCTCACAAAACAATACCTGTATTAACAATGTATGTTCTGTTCTGATCCCAAGCTTCACTCTGTCCTACACGATATTAACACTTACATTTTTCTCAACGTTTTGTGCTCATCGATGCAAAAACGTTATTTGAATAATTCTTGTAACGCGTATAGTGTATTTCCTCAGAGGTCGCTTGGTATGTGGCAGGATAATGCATTTGGGGTGTGTTACATCAGTGCGATGTTTTCGTCGAGTCGAGTCACGCATTTGCACAGAAAGTGTATCGCCAGCATCACAACACTGCGAGTGAGAGTTACTGCGGCCATAATAGTTCATTCCCCGCAACGCGGAGCACCGCCGATGCGTGAGTCCGCGCAGACTGCGACATCCTCGCTACACGATCTAATTTTCCGATCGCGGAAAGTGTAGGCAGGTGGAAAGCTCGCTACAGTTATGTACGTAAAATTATTGACTAAAAGTTAAAAGGAATTAAATATCTATCGTTTATTGCTGTAGTAAATTACGTGGGTAATCGTTTATTCATGGGTTAAATGTCAGTAGCGTATGAATGCTAGCTAAGGGTATCCAGCGCCGGATTAAGACACATATAAAATTCTATCTATTATATTATTGATATATAAAATAAATTCGCAGGTAATGTTGCAATTACCTACTTTCTGGTGAATTAATGCAATGAGTACATGGGCGATTTGGGTAACACTATGCTGTCTACAAGATTAGATTGGGATTTGTAGCCGAAGATATGTTTATTTCTGTTGCTCACTCATGTTACAACAATGTAAACTTTACCTACTCATTGATGCATCCTTAGTATACTTACTGCAGTTTCGATTGAGAACCTATTGGGATTCATGTCAGTGTTTTCTATGTAACGTAGCATACCTACTATTATGTAACTATTAGAAAATAAAATGTACATTTTAACACATTGTTACTTTTTTAGGTTAACTGCTAAATTAGTATCTGACTAGAAATTCATATATGTGCCGTGGTTCATTACGTACTGATTCCCAGTACTAGTGACTGAGTTACCCGACTGTATGAAACGTGTAAGACTCCGTTATCCGTCCTGTATCGCCTTTTTGAATGGTTCGTTTCTGATTCGACACGTACTCTATTTGCCGCTACAATAGGACCTGTTTCGGGGTCATATTCATATCAGTTAAATGATATGTAATCGTGTCATGTTACCGAAGGTGAACGACCGGAGAAATTATTAACATTGAATGTACACGTTAACGTTACGCAGGATCGGCAATCGATAGCAATAAACAATTTGCTTAAACGGTCGATGTAGCAACAGATTTATCTGTTGCCTTGAGGGTTCATTGGGTCAATAGTTTTACTTTTATCTGATTTTTAAATATTTTAGGTAACAATAGAACAATGAAAAGACCTAGTTTTGAAAAGAAAAGACTAGACAAAACGTTAATTGTATCTATATATATATATAAGTCCTAAATTATACCAGCTTTATAACAAGGTACATAATAGATAGGTTAGGTAGTATATATACCTATAGAAAATAGTTTATTCATATCAAATTTATATAATGACGTAAGAAATCAATTTACAAGCTTCGACTAGAGTGCGACTGTAATTCTTCTTTAACATTCGATGCCACCTGACAATCGATGTTGTTACGTTATGAAATACGACAGGGCTTTTAAATAAGTGAGAAAGGCTCGTCGTGGGAAGCGTTAAAAATCAGGCGTCTGAAATGTCATCATGCGTCATGTGTTCGGCGGCGCAGGCGCATTAGCACGCGAGTCACGTCTCGCGTGACGCCTGCACTTGCATGCCTGTCACCGTTACCGACATTTTGTTATGGCCAGCAAGCAAGGGAGCGCCGCGCTGCCCTAGACACAGGAGTCATTGTCCTGACTAAGATATACTATTAGGCACACATTAATCAACTAACTACGGCCTCGTAATAGACGGTAGGTACCTACTTGAATGTTGACAGAGTTTACATAGAATTTCTTTCAGTTCACCAAAACCCATCTAGGTATATATAATGCATGTAAGCATATGTCCTGATCCAGGACCGTACCACAAAATAGGTAATGGCAGTAGGTACTATAGATTACCGCTCTTTAGGAGCATTTGAGTTGGTATCATTCGTAAAGCTCTTATGAGACAAGCTTTTGTTTTACCATAAATTCCTGCATGCTCTATAACGTTTGTTATTTTGCCAAGTGGGTTCCTACGATTTATACCAACTACTTTTAAATGAAATAAACAAACTTGTATTCAAACAATCATCACTTTATTTTCGGAACATTTCGTGATTCATGTTATTAAACAGTGAATCAGAAAATACATTCACTATAATTTACAATAATTAAATAATGTTTTTATAGTCTGATGTTCAACAATGACGCCTATTTGGTACACAAAACTTAATTAAGTCGACCTCTTAACGATTGAGGATTGCTTCCTTCTTCGTCACATATGAAGATTTCAATTTAGTTCTTGTACCCAGAGTATTGTGTCAAGGAATACATAAATAAGTACAGATGCCAAACATCAATGTTATTAGTTTTACACCTATTCATTTTCATCTATATTGTAACAGTTATCTACATGTATAAATAATTGTAAGCAAAATTATATCTAAATTACTTAGGGTTACTATGATTAAAATACTTATGGTAGAGGTAATAAATAAACTACTTAATGGTTAAAAACACAGGTACACTCATGTCTATATTTAACGTAATATAACTAAACTTAAACTTAAACCTAACTGTACAATTAAATAGTAAGTGACATTATTAATGTGATCGGATATGAAATATAAGAATATTAAGGATTCATGATGATAAGAAAAAGGAGAAAGATTAAAGTTTCAGCAAAGAATACAAAGTCTTATGTAGATATTAATTTGAAACTGTTATTATTTAATCTAAGTTGTTGATGACCAAAATTTTACACATACATGTAAAAAATGATGACTATTGTATGTTGCGTTTATCGAAGATAGGTTGCGTGTGTATATTTTGATAAATTAAAATTACTGCTATTCACATTATTTTACGATTTCTAGAATAGATCCTGTCAATAAAAATATTTTGTTCTGATATTACACAACTAGCATTAGTTTTAAATTTGAAATGTCAAGTAGTTTGATTGTATATTGTCACATGTTAATGGTATTTAGTCCGTTATATTATAAATTAAACGTGTACACATTTTATAATTTCGTAATAAGTTCCTATAGTAAAAAAAAAATGTTGTCTAATTTTTAGTTAATGACAATCAAAACAATTGCTGTTTATTATCAGTAGTTGTGATTGCTCTGTACCTCCCGACCGACCGCGGAGCCTCGTCCTAGACTGTAATATATCATATACCTACCAGCCGGCACAAGCGCAGGCCAGTCTCATAAGGCTCTGCATATATTCGGTCTGGTCGGTTTGTAAAAAAAACCTCTTGAAAAGTCACGATTAGCCTTATATCTTTAAAAATACTGGCCAGTCAGTTGTATTAATAGAAACATTACTATCACAATAATTTACAACACAATTACGAAATTTTTATTATTTATGTTAGGTAGGTATTTTAAGAAGACTGAGAGGTTAGTCGACTTATCAAAAGCAAATGCACTTATTTGTACATTGGTATTTATAATCCTATTTTCACGGTAACGAACCCTAAATACTCATACAAAACAAAATCGGGTTACATTATGTATGTATGTACCTACTTTTAATACAAATCAAGTGCTCTACCAGTATCTATCTATATTAGAAACTATATCAGCTACACATAATTCAACTATTGCACTAGTACACAGAAGTAGAGACCTCTAATCTCACCTCTATAACATGTAATTGTTCAAAATTTGTCATCACATACTTACAACTAATAATAAACTTTTAAATTCGAAAAAATCACTATTCACAGTTTATACATCTACACTGATAACTATTTTAAATCGCTCTACATTGCGATGCTAATGCCCTCTGTCGTCTGTGATTGTGAACGTGCCGTTACAAGGAGAATTGCTATCGAATGTTGGCCTGTAAACAGTAAAATGTAGAGTTAAATTCACTTAGATTAAATGTAGATGGCGTTAGGTGTAGAAAAATATATTTACCGCAATAATATTTGAAGTAATTTAGACACAAATCTAGAAATAAGAGTTTTTAGACTCTGATATATAAATAACAATACATCATCAAGCCTATATTCCCATAAGGGAAGGACATAAATATATACATCAGTGCGCCCATGTTTCGCCGATAGTTTTGCTTCATAGTGAACCAGCCTACTATTAGCACACTCCCCCTTAATATAAGGGAGATTCAGGCCATATCCACCACGCTAGCACAGTGAGCCATCGGCAGATGTGAAGGTTTCCTCAGGTGATAACAATAGAGAGAATAAGATTCACACATGATCTCAAAATACCGAAGAAGTGTTTTGGAGTTTGAATCAGCATCCCTTACCACTAATACTGATTTCAAAATACAATATTACAAAGCGCTGAATACTTAATCTCGAATTTAAAGGCCGCTTAATTCCATCGCGTCGTACAATCAACGCAGTATAATATGGTCTTCAATAAACTAAATACTTTCTTGATTTACTCATAGCAAACAAATGATATATCTATTGTAAACCGTCACATTGGTGTTGATACAAGTGTTTAAAGTTATTCAGTAGACCTATCATTGTACCTATATCATTGACAATTGTTATTATGCATTATCCTATTATTTGATTCACGTGCATTCGTCGTGAAATCTGTGTACATAAAGAAATTGTTCATAAACAAATATCAGCAGTGACTGAGTTCTTCAACATTTACAATGGAACCTTTTATGTTAAACATTCCAGACCTAGTTTAACTTTGTATATATTCCCCTGAGACTTCTTACTACGAATGGTTTTCCATTTCAAGGTAATCGTGTCAATAATCACATCATAATCTGTCATAAGAATTGTCGCAGTTTTATTTTTTGCCGAACGTCACGCTTTTCACGAACCCACAAAGCAAATACCGCTCCCAGCGACAGACAATAGCAACATTTTTCTCGAACGATTGACTGGCCCAACAAAGATATTCTGAAGTCTGAAGCCCTTCGTACACAAGGTGACGCGCGTATTTGATAATATGCTGATAACTCACCTTAAGCTTTTTGGTCTTACTACTAAGTTAAGCACTATAGGTCACAGGATGCTTACATTTTTCTATCGGTCACAGACTGTGTGTCCTCTGCACGTGTGGTGTCAGGCAGCAACAGAACTATTCCACCTCCTATAGCGGCTAGTGCCGCGATCGTCACCATGGGCAGATGTTCGTTTAACGCCGTCTGTAATAAGAGCATTTTTAATAACCCTATCGTCAAGACTTTATTCTTTTAATGAGTAAGCATAGGTGTAAAATAATACAATCACATTACGCCTATTTGTATTAGATTCCAATGTGATAAGGGCTGGGACGATCATCATTTACAGGGCAAACCTGCAGTCTGCGCTGATGTTAAGGCAAGGTTCTACCATCGATTAGAAATACTATTCTTATGGAAAATAATTCGCAGGAAACCCTATGGTCACTCTTTTAAAAAAAAAAATCTTTTGTTGTGTATTACATTGTTGTATGGGACAACAACAATGTTGCTTGAGCTAGTTTATAGGCTTAAGTAGTTGAAACTATCCTTACGTATTTGATTACAATTTAAGGGGGAAGCTCAGGGTCAGGGCGCGAAATTCAAAATTTCAATGGATTTTATTTTTTTACGAAAAATTTGGACATCTTTACGATGTAATTTAGTGTTTTGCGATATTATCATTCTGCATTGGATGTCTCGATGTATTAAGTTTGCTTAAAAAAGTACCTAATCCGATACAATACCATAAGGTTTGTAAAAACCGCTACTTTTACTAACTTTATGGTGTTGTATCGCTTTAGGTATTTTTTTAAGCAAACTTAATACATCGAGACATCCAATGCAGAATGTTAATATCGCAAAACACTAAATTACATCGTAAAGATGTCGAAATTTTTCGTAAAAAAATAAAATCCATTGAGATTTTGAATTTCGCGCCCTGACCCTGAGCTTCCCCCTTAAAGGCTTCATTGTTTCCATAATCATAAAATGGGATACCTACATATGTTAAGTATGATACTAATGATGGAATTGGATGGAAAAATATTCGAAATAGAAATACTCCTCGAACAAGCCACTCATATTCCTGAGGGGCTACAACAGTACCTAACCAAGCATTTTTATACTTCAGTATGCATTATATATAGTTTAATATTAACTCACCAGTCGCCATAAATACGGTATGCATATAAGAGCCAATCCCGAAGCTATTTGACTAGCGCCCACTCCGAGGTTTCTCACAACGGTCGGGTACAATTCTACGGTGAATATCGGCAACATCATGTTAGTCGAACCAATGGCAAACTTCCCGATCATCAAACACGCGATCATGATCCACTCATCGGCGAATGCTATCGAAGATAATTCACTAGCGACGCATGCAACACCGCACACCAACATACTAATGAATATAGGGATTCGTCGGCCAGCCTTCAGTAATATAGGAATGCTGAACGCTATTGCTGGTATTTCCACAACAGCCAGGATTATGGATGTCACGTGCAAGTTGCCCAAGTTGAAGTTGCCGATGTTTAAAAGCAGGCCGTAGTATGCGATAGTCATAGCATACCAAGTAAGAAACAAACATATCGTCCTCTTCCTCAGGTTTCCTCTGAATAGCATCATCACGCTAGGGCCCTCGTCTTTGCTTTCTACCTTATGGAGCATAAGTAATTTGTCGATATCAGAGGGTAGTTCACGTCTATTAATTTTGGCTGCTTTTTCGAGAATTAATTTCGCTTGTTGAGTTTTTCCCATGCTTAATAGCCATCGAGGCGATTCAGGCAAAACAAACCTGTAATAATAGCAAATTAGTAAGATAGAAATAATTTGTTTCTTTGTGAGGTCAATAGTCTCTTAGTTCTGATCTTCAAAGGAGTTTATTCTTATTCTTTTTTTCTGAGTTTTTATTAATTTACCATAGTCAAATTGCTACTCATTATTTGTTATCATATATTAAAGGTATATTAAATATTAATAAATATTAAAGGCTGAATTTTTTTGTCTTTTTTTTCTAAATATTCCTTAATTTTTAATATAGATTAAAAGAAATCACACAATTACCATAATGCAATGAGTAGACATCCAGGCACAGACAGACTGAGCTGTAGATTGCGCCAGTTGGGCATGACCAGTGACAATAACGTCACAATGAGGTAAGCCAATGGAAGCCAGAAGAAATTGCATACTCCAGCTATTGTCACCCACTTGCCACCGACCAGCTCCACGGAGAGCACGAAAGCTGCGTACACCACAGATACCGAGACGAAGCCCATGACGAGCCTCACTATGATGTACTGCACGAATGAACGCACCAGGAGGGACAAGATGGCTAGAGAACTCTGAGCAACCATCATACTCATTAGCACACGTTTGCGACCGAATCTGTAATGAAAAATTATATCATTGTTACTAAGAAGATAAGGGTACAGTATGCAGTCGTAATTTGTAATACCTAAGAATAGATTTTTTAAATCTAATAATTAAAATCTATCATAACTCTGGTAAAGCTTTATTGTGCATATAAGTAGGCACTGTAACATATCGAAGCCTCCATCGATCCGTAATAAAAATCAAGAAATCATGATTAAGGAAAAAATATCATAATTTAATTCGTGATGAGATTAATACCAACGTATCTTAATAATACCTACTTGCCGTTTGTTTATATATAGGTACCTAGTTGATTTTAATAATTACGTTTAATTTGATGTAAGTACATGGGTATCTAATAATAGTGTTGTTTTGTAATTGACTAGGGTAATTATTATTTCACAGAACCACGAAGATTTGATTAAATGTTATGTGAAACTTCACATAGGAATTCTAATTTAGTTTAACGTAACGAAAATGCTCATTAATTTATTATATTGTGAGTAGGTATGTAGTGAAAGACTTACTTATCTGATATAAATCCTCCAATTACTCCTCCAACTCCTACTCCGACCAAGAAAACGACTTCAGCCAAACTTGTGAGACTAGCTTTGTCGCACACCAGGTCCCACTCTGAAATTATCGTATTGCCCACTTCCGATCTATCATAGTCCCACTCAGTACACTTCTGGAAGTCCAACAGAGGGGCAGTGTGGTTTAAAATACTTTCTACTGTCACTTGTGCACTCAGCATTCGAACTACACAGGAGTCCATCGGTTGACTATAATTAATCCATTCGTCTAGTTGCAAACTTGACAGATTCTCTGGCCTTCTACACCAAAACTTGGTCGCTTTTGCCTGTAATTTATAAAAAAATACGTTACACATAGGTAGGTATAAAATAAGCCGAAAATGATTGTTAACTATCCAATCGTATAGTGTAATATTATTCTGATGTACTTATATAAATCATCCCGCACTGGGTTGGTAGACTTTTACTTTTTTGTAATGCATTTTGCGTTACCCGATATAATGGATATAGACTCGCCCTCACTTGTTTAGGACCAAAGGAGATGCACTGCAGTGCACGTCTGCCCAGTGTATAAGTAACTTTACGCTTTTGCCTACCCCTTCGGAGATTACAGGCGTGATAGTGTTCATATATTCATTTATTACTATAAATAGATTTCCAAATATCCCATAGTAGTGACGAATTTTTAATTCCTGAGAAGACCATGTCTCTAACAATTTTATAATCATGTTCCAACTGCAAGTATTCACTATATTGCCTTGTACTTCAGATACTCACAGTAAAAGTAGGCAAGTATATGTGGAAGGTGCAAGGCAGTGAGAACAGCGACAGTAGAAACGTCATGAGAAGCTGCCAGCGACCGAATTTGCCGATAATTGTAGACACCACGTCGGGCGCATCGTCCCCCGCTGGAGACAAAGCCCGGCTCTTTTCTTTGTGCGACCCTTGACTTGGGATTACTGGAACGAAATAAACAAGAATTTAAACTAAAGTTAACAGATATGTGGAGAAGGCATCCGGATGTTTTAAAAATCTGAAATAACACTGAAATTTGAATTGAATGGAAATATAATTGACTGTTTGAATGTTTTAAAATGTAAATGTAATAAGATCGTAATGTATAAACACTGTAATAAACTTATTACTTTTATTAATTATCTATCTAAGCAATAATTAGGAAGTAAATAATATTCGCCATTTGCTAATCATTATTTTAACATGCGAAATAAATCTAATAAGTCATTTTAATAGACTGCTTCATTCGATGAAGAGTGAACAGGAACGTATAACTAAAATGATGCCACGAACAACATCAACTAAATTACAGTGTTTGATTTAATAATTAATAATTTTATTTTATTATATTTTTTACATTAATCAAGAATGTTTTATGGGGATGCTATATAAACTATATAAACAGCACTAGGTAAGAACATTTTTAAATAATCACTTAGTTTGAAAGTCGGATTAGGTACAATTGTATGTTTTACGAGTCGTTTGTCATTGATAAATTGTCATTGAAAGATTTTTCCAGTCACTGTTCGTGAACACATAATTGTCAAGTTGTCGTGACAAGTTTACAAATTATTTATGGCATATTTGTCGAATTTTAATTCCATAAAATGCTAATTAGACAAATTGTCGAATTATCACCTGTCACCGACAACATTGTATACGGTGTATTGGTAAATTGTCAATTATGTCAAACCATCCAAACTATCGTCTCTGTTTACCCCTGGAGGGATACAAGCAGAATTGTATTTTACTTGTTTTAATGAAAGTTATATCGTAAATAGCTATTTTAATCTTGTGTATTATGAAATCTTCCACCTTGTTTTTTATTTATTGACCGAGTTTCCCTTACAAAATGAATTATCAATTTGCTCTTATAATTATTTTAAATCGACCTCCATTAAAAATAAAAGTGGTTTCTAGTCAGAATATTGATCTGGACACAAGTTCCACTGCTGGAAAAAGGCCCCCCTTTATCCACCGGGATGTTGTTACCGTTACCGTTACCGTACCGTACCGTTTTATCCGCAAATTTCTGAATCATCGCTCCATTTTCGCATTGGAATGCTACAGCTTCGGCGACCGTAGGTTTGTTTGGCAAATTTGATCCTATTCTACACCTTCTATGCCCTGTAGGACTCAATAAAGCTTAATGATTTTAATAGAATCTTGGAAATCACATGAAAACGTTAGTTAACGTGCAGAAGATGAGTCGCGTGCGCTTCCATGGTCCACCACGTGCTCGCGAGCATTTCGCGCGCGCCCCGCAATTATAAACGACATGCGCGCCCGCGCCGGCGCCTTGACAATGATCTTCGCATCATTGCTACGATGGCTAATGACCTACCTTGCAGACGCTGCTTTTAAATATTCTTAGATGCACAATTAATGTTCTCACTTGAGACGTTGAGGTTGTGACGTTGGTCTTAAAATTGAATTCTGTTTCGAATGGGTCTCATTGGTAAATGTATTTTTTTTTCGGATCCCACCGATAACAACATAAAACTGGGATCAAAAATTGGGATACATTAAAAAAATATCAAGATTTTTTTGTTATATACATATATAAAGCAAAAAAAAACAGTACATCTGTTATAGCAGATGGACTGATGAACGTCAGTCTAGGCTCTTTGTAAGGTGTTACAGATAGAAGTCATATGGGATTATGCTGTACCTAATTGCTACGCTTGGTGAGTTGTTCTATCAACTATAGATATTCTATGTGCTATTGATATTATATCCATTAAATTGAATAGAGCTGGCACCTAGTTCGTTACTTTGTAACATAGATTTTAGACTCTTGCGCCTAACGAGTTTTTTCTCGTTACAGATCGTGATGATAAGGTTACGTTAGTAATTACATGTTCTCCTACATGTAAGAACGCACTAATTATTCTGTTTTATTTTTATAGGAGATTTAGAAGTAACCCAAACCGTCAATCATATTCCAAATCTGGAACTTGAAAGTGTAATTTTCAACAGCTAATTAAGTACTAGCAGGAGCCTTGCACCTGGTGTAAAGGTACCCGTAATCTTATATTGGGTCAACGATCATAAAGGATACATTAATTCGAGCTAAGTAGGTCTAGCGTAGATTGTGCGTAGTAAACACAAACTGGAGAGTCGTCAGCTCAGACATTATTCTTCATCTCGCAGACAGCGTCTTGCATTTGGGGCCAAGGCCGGGGGGCATATCGATTACGTCTATTGCGATTTGCATGGCTGACTTAGCACACCGGACGGATTCCTCCTCAACTCCGCATGCAATAGTTGCGTATCAGTCGTAGCCTCGAACTGAATGCGTGTTTGAACCACTAATAAATCGCATTTAAATTAGAACAGCCAAGGATCAAGTTCGCTCAATTGCTCAGAGTACCTCCTTACATAACCAATTTACTGTTGTTTATTTGTGATAGTTTGTGTTTTTACCTAATGATTGTTTGTGAGAAATCCCCAACAAATTTTCATCATCCGATCGGAAAGTTAAACATAGGTTATTAGCCAAATCAGGGTAACAACATAAGCTGAACCTAATTAATAAAAGGATTGAGAAATAAATAAGAATAAATAGATCAAGGAATTCGCTTGTTTTCGATCATATGTTTACAAACAAACCACTTCGACATAATTACATTGAAAATTAGAAATAGCTGCAACTTTTATTGTTAAAATTTGTTGTTAAAACTAAGTACCAGGTGAACTGGCCGTACATTTCTACGTTGTTTGAAAACTTGTAGGGAGATTGATTTCGTTAATATATTGCAATAAAAAAATCTTGAAAATTGTATTTACTGCCGTATAGAAAACATAATAAAAATAGCATTCAGACTTGGGAAGATATTTTCTTAAATTTTTTTTCACATTTTTTGCTAACTTACTGACGGAACAGATAACTAGTTTAAACTTTTAATTTTACAGACGTATTTCCCCTACTTGGGTATAGAAGTAAAATTGGATACCTAATTACAGCTTTTTCTACAAGGTTGTAAAACTTACATAGTTTTTCAAGAGGGTAATACGTTCTTATACCCAAGGTCGTTCAATAACTAATTACCTTTTGTTAAAATTTGCAGCAAACATTTTTGAATCACTAACGTGTACAATTTGAATTGAAATCTAAACTGTATAATAGCGTGTATAGGATACATGATCTGCGCTATTGTTTTTCAAATATAAGTGTAATGACAATGACCCGCTTTCTGAATAGTCTAATGTTTTTCTCAGACACTGTTGCAATGCCTATGCAGCGGATTGTTTTTTGCTAAAACCACCGCCCATTATAATTGTCTAAGGCGAGTGACGCGCGGCGTGTAGGATATTGAATTGTTCAGCGTTTTTCAATTATTGTAGTTGACAAAAAACTAATTGGCATTTAAATTCCAAGTTGATGGGTCAGTTTCCTGGTGATAGATTTAAAAAAAGATTGTAATCTGTGACGGTTCCACTCGATTCGGTAGCGTGTCGTAACCCAACTACTCACCTGTTAAATTACGTCAATTCGCCGTAGTGCATAGGAGAGCTGGATGATTTCATGTGTAACATTATATTTAACTACGTTACTCATGCAAGAATCAGCGCGTCATGTCCAGCAATGGACGTCTTTCGGCTGATAGAATAAATAGAAGATAGAAGAAATAGAAGAGAGAAGATAGAATAGATAGAAGAAATAGAATTGTAGTCCATTTACATAACATATCAGATTATAACGCGGATGTAATTCTTGTAACTAAATAAGATGATTCTTGTGCGTAACAAACGTCTCGGACTGGTAGGATTTATGTGTTAACCCTAAAATATATGATGTTAATCACCATATTTACAACAATAAATTCTTAAATAAAAGTGAAATTTGTTTGTCCTTCTGTCACGATCGAGTGGAATAAGATAACGCAGGGTAACATCCCGGACTTTAAGCCATGATTTCGAATACGTGATGATTGGCATACTTTGTTAAAACAAAGAAGCCAATCGTCACGTTTCATGACACGACAGAATTGGGCACAATTATTCGCAGTAGGTACCCTACTTGATGGATTAAATTTGAAGGCAGATTCTCATTTTAATGTTTCAAATGAATATCAGCGCTTTAAATCTCCTGAAAGAATGCATTCTCTTCATCGTCGTATACCTAAATTTATTTATAAAGTGACATGGTAATAATCTATCGTTAATAGTTTCGCATTCACACCTAGTTCGAGGTAGTGCGCTCGCGCATCACGTCTGCGTTGGGGGACTCTCCGGAAGCAAACGTACTCAATGAAACTGATTCGCCGATCCCGCCGCTCGGTCACTGTTCTCGTTTAATATGTAGTACAATCGGGCACTTTACTCACTGCCGACTCAAGAACTTTTCGTTTGAACGATTCATGTACTCGGCCGTAGCAAACCGCAGCTACGGAACTAAGTATTGCCTTGCGAAAATGACCTTAAGGTGTCCATGCATTAAGGTCTTCGATAGTGTATGCATACTTACGCACCACTATTTCTGTGCACTTATTGCTGAACATAAATTATACCTTATCGTTAAATTATGCAACGATGCTATCATTTTAATGTCATATGAATGCTTCCGTTTTGTATGATCTTTGCTCTGCCTGTCTCTGATTAATAAGCAAACTGTATTAGGTTATATAGTTTACAGAAAAAAAGTAAAGAATTCTCTGCTCTAATCTGAGGATAAAAGAAAATAAAATGCCTGAACTTATTTATACCCGATGAACACCACACCAGAGCAGCTGTTACGAAAATATTTTTGAATGTGAGTGCTCATGAAACGTCAAGTAACACAAAGGGATACTTAAATTGAAGTTTATCGCAATCTGACTCCTTTTGTACAATGAAAACGATGACTTATCCACTTGATAGGCCGTTCCACGGTATCAGTTGGCCGTGAGCACGCCCTTAACCGACACTTCAGAAACATGGACCTTTTGACCCTCCGGCCAGTTAACATTGAACTGAACCCAATTCAGAATCTTACGACAAGTCTTCTATCGACCGATTTGGTTATTTATTGAAATTTGTATTATGAAATGTAAACATACCGACTGGTCGAATCGATATACTCGGTTCCGTAGTCGTATCGAATCTTCGATTAGGCCATGAAAATGGCTCTGAAAGATCGTCGTTGAAACGAGAAAATTACTAATCGAATCGTATACTTGTCGCAACGTTCTGAATCGACCTGCTGATCTACCTGAAATAATGTTGTTTGGTACTTTCATTTTAAGTTCATCAGGCTCCATCTATGATAACATTTGTTAATAGAAATAAATAGCCTTTAAAGGCCAGGCGTGATGTTGCTGATGAAAAGAAATGGATTGGGCGTATTTTTGTCAAAAATAACCAACTATTTTGAATTATTTAACAAGTAGAGCAAAAATAAAATGGAGATTTATAGTCTTACTTTAATGTTTACATTTTTAAGGATACCCACTGCAGCTAAACCTTATACCTCTTTTTCGAGTTTAAGGAAATTATTTTCAAAGTCACCAGCGGATCTGATTTCGGTTATAAAATATATAATAAAGAGCGTTGTTTTATTATTTAGACTTTATCCCTAAATATCTATAGACAATTTAATTGTATCACGTATAGGTAATCTTATATCATTGCCATGAATCATACTCATGGGTACAATTTCTTAATATAAACATCAATATGCATTAGAAATATTTATTATTTATATGTATGTAACATTCCAAGTTGATGATGACCATAATTATTTTGTTAATTCTGAGGTTAAGCCTCTGTTGTTAATTCTGAAGACTTTAGTTGAGGTTAACCACAACATTTCTGGGTTCAAGTTGTAGTGTCGAAATCAAAAAGCTATGCTTATGATGCTTATCGCTAACACACCGTAATCAGCATTTACATTAGTTCGAGCAAACGCTTAAAAGTATCACTAATTACCTCTAACTGTATGTAATTAAAGTTTAAAGGTCTACCTCGTTAAGCCCACAATATGATAAAATTTTATTCATTCCAAAAATATTCAACAGTCCCAAGTTATAAAAATACAGATTAGTTTTTTATTTGTCTCAAAATATTCTGAGATACCGTGTTTATATAGGTATTATACTGTGTTTATATGGCTATTGTGGTTTTTATTTTTGTACCTTAATAAAATATCCCTTTTAATCTTGAACAAAGTGATTTACAAATAACATTAGGATATATTATTTGGATTGACTATTATTATCACCATTCTACAAATATTTGGCTGCTTCTATGATTGTTTTGGACGTATGCGCACATTGCAACAGGAGTAGTTCTTTATTATCTTTTCTGTTCGGGAGTTAACATGCACATGGAAAGACGTGAAGGTTGGACCATCTTTAACCGACAATTCGTCACAACGAGCGAAGACGAGCTAATACAATAGAGTCGCATTAACTTCCGTCAAACAATTTAGAGGGTCCACCGGGAGAAACGTTGGGAAGTGTTCTATGCAAATGGCGGTGTAAAGAGATTCAACTTGACCTAATGTGTCGAAAAGACACACTCAAAAATGTATACGGCTTATTATTTTAATAATAATTTGAAGTGTCCGTCCAGTAGTGGTTGAAGCGATTAGTGATTAATTACCTACTTCAAAACAAAATATATAATTAATACATTTTAATACGCCTCTATAGGTACTTACTACATTCGTTCAAAATAAAATCAGAATCAATCAGAAGCAGAATAATGGTACATAGTAATATTGAATACCGATGCCGATTTAAAAATAATGTGTCGACATAAATACGTTTATTTTTTTATTGGAAGGAATAGGTATCAATATCATTAACATCTGGTTGAAACTACCTATTAATTTTGTTTACACAAATCACTTCCGAAACTGATTATTTTTAATACAGGTAGATAACGTGTTATATTATTATTTCCTATTTTTAAGGAAATATGATTATAATAGGGCCGTAACGTAGCCTTTCGTTAAAAGGTTAAGGGTTCACATGTATGTACATGTATGACGAAAACTACTGTTGACTTCCTATTATAAATAACCCATTGCGTTTAAAGAATGTCGATCAAAGGACGACAACTTCGTTTGGCGTTAACCTAGACACATAACTCTGGAATTATTGACCTTAATTAACCAAATATTAATGCAACATAAATGCAGATTGGTACAAAAATTGGATTCCCTTTGATCTTTTATAGCAATATAACCAATTATTTATATTTATGGACGAGGTTAATTATTGCCAGATGATATAATCCGACGAGTCAAATTATATTGTAATCTAGTGTTTTCTTAAGGTCGTTTGCAGCAGCCTATATATCAAATCGCATTCCGCTCGGTTTTTAAACTAATCTAGGACATACAGTTAGTCTATAATAAAAAGGTATATTTCCGCGTTTAAATTAATTAGATTAATCGACAACGGAGATTTTGTTCGACCCTCGGTGTCAGTACTTAATCAGTAGTCAGTAGAGCTCCGAGGTCGTTTTATGGAAGACAAACATTGCGGATACGGATACCGTTGTACAACGTTTTAATTCGCGATAGCCCATAGACGGTAGTGTTAACAATTATCTAGAAAAATTATATTAAAATTGTGTGGTACCAACTATGTAATTGCAACCTCAATGACTATAAGGGATAGGTTGCTGACCTCATAGATTTAATTATATTGTACGCTATAAAAAATACTTCTTGCTTCGTAATATCGACGACAATCTTCTCGAATGTTGTATATTGTTAATAGAAAGCAACCGTGTCTTCTTACAAATGCAATACGTGTTTTCGCACGTATTGCTGAAATTCCGAAAATCCTATCACGTCGACCGCAGCCAATTCGAGTAAACGCTATAAAAACACAAACGCGACCCTATACGACGTGTGAAAGTTCACTCGATTTACTTTTTTCTTTATACGAGACGCTGGCACGTGTAAAACGAGCGAAACACAAGTCCCTAAAGCCTGAAGCTTCTCTGCATACCAGAGCAGGCTGTGAAAGAAAGCGTCGAGCGAGCGTGTTATTTATTCAAACCCCTCTCCCGGGACACTACTGAATGTCTGAACGAGCTACTAGATAAAAAGAAAACATGAAATTTTAACAAGTCACGTCTTCATTGCATTACTAATGTTTCATTGGATCCGTTGCAGCCCTCTGGAGACTAAAATTTTATTATATTCAGTTCGTGTGAGAATACGCTCAGGCACATATACAAATCCTGTATACATTTTTATTTCTATTTGAAATCTTACACCTGCTTTTAACGGTCTCTGAGCATTCTTATACGTAATTTGTTATAATTAATTTTACTTTGGTTTTGTTTATAAGCCTATGGTTAAAAGTTGATACATATACCTAGTAACGTCCGTACATACTTTTAATTTACATTAAGTATCGTAGCGAGCTGATTGGTTTTGTGGGTATATAAATCTTTGATATATATAATAGAATATACATTCATTTAATGTTTAATGACTGTAAGACCATTGTATGTATTATGTGGAGGTGAACGATAACTGATTTTCCACGAATAGCGATAGCAGCGAATTATAACAGATATCGAGAGTATTCTATACTCTCTGAATTGCTTACATAATTATATCTTTCATCTCGGTGGTTCAACCTTCTATTGTATTATCGTACAATCAAAGGGCACGCAAGCAAGGGACCGAAAGCACGAATGTACATACACTGTTCTCAAAGTAACTGAAGGCGTTTTAAGTTCCAAGCATCCTTCTACTCATCTGGTGAATTATTTTGCCACACACATTATTTTTCAGTAGGTTCATCATGGCATATACATTTTCGCACGGAACAAAAACAATCTAATTTTACTTCAAAATATGTTTTGGCAGAATAATAATATATATATATTATATATTATAATATATATATATTATATATTATTATAGTACCTATGAATCGTCAAAAATGTCGCAAAATGCTAAGCTACAACTTTATCACCCGTTCGGAATGGCGTTCCAATAAAGAAGAACGGGCAAGAAACTCAATGGTTGCTCGTTTTCAAAAGATCTTATACATTTTTGAACAGTACATTGCTATGGTTATGTTTCAGTATAATTATTATACAACAAGACACGATCGAAAATAATGGCGTAATTTAGGCAAAGTGGTCGGTTAGTGCAACTATTATTACGCGAGTTGCATCAACAATCTTCGAGTGAAGGGCGACACCTAGAAATTGCAGGTTGCACAGGATGCCACCAGCGGGCGGACCTTGCGTCACGGCGCCTATTTATACATAAGGTTTAGCTTAGATGTAAAAACAATATTTAGATCAAAGGATGGAAAAACACATGATTTCTAGGTAGTTTAACAGTGCTGGACACATACCTTTACTGGTTATGTATTTAAAATTGATTGGAATTAACCATAGTTTTCATTGCATTTTGTTGTTTTATTTTTTTTCTACAGGCCATATGATAATCTCAATAGGCTTGCTGTAAACAATACCTAACTACATGTTATGACGCTCGCGTAACGTCACTTCAAGAGCAAACACATTTGAACGATAACATAGCAATATTGCAAAATGCGATAATACAAACAATGTGCAACAACATTGAGACGTAAAGTAGAAATAACAAATGGGCAACTATCTAACAAAGATTGTACCTACGTAGTTATCGCTTGCAGTGGCAACATTGTAAAGAAAAAAATAAAAACTTGAGAGGTGTCAAGGGACATCCGGATGGAACGAAGTTTCCTTTATTATTTATTATGTACAAAATATCAATAATTTTGGGAAACAAAAATATATCGCCCCCGGGTGGGCTCGAACCACCAACCTTTCGGTTAACAGCCGAACGCGCTAGCCAATTGCGCCACGGATGCACTTGTGCAATGTCTCGAAAATACTGACCATTATGTAAATGCAAACGACAAAGATAGCAAAAAGTGTCGTTACAACTTTTCGTTTTAATTTTTTCCGTCTAGCGCGTTTCGTAACGCGCGATAAGGAACTTCGTTCCAAAAAAACTTCAATGCTCTCACATGCAACTATTAGTGCGGCTTTCTGCTTTAGAGTCATCCTAGGCAAAAAAAAAACGCAAACTTAATACCTACTATTTGAACTACGTATTTGGAAATTGATACTATCAATCAAACCTGTTATTGATATTCCATATATAGATAAGATCAGTTTGTGTTAATTGCTTGTGGTCGGACTAGTCTCTTGTTATGATTGCCGTTCAAATCATTCATATAGGTATCAATGTCTCAAAATATAACCTTGACTTTAAAAAATACTTCTTCGGAAGTCGGTGCGGAAGTGTCGTGTTTCCGCAGCCGTGGCCCGGTCGTGGCAAGTCTGGCCCAGTAATTATAACCGGTTATCGGTCAATATGCCATTGAGTTGTAACCCAGTAGAACGTGCTTGGATTGAATTGAGTTAACGAGGATTGTAAAGAATCGATATGTTGGTTCTGATAAGAAAATTCCCATGTCATAGGTATGACTAAATTTGAGTTGTATTTTAGTGATAAACAGTATAGTAGTATCTAGGATCACACTAAACACCTACTTGCAATCATTGGACTAAAGTTTGCCGTTATACATTTTCTAAGATAAAAATGTTTACTATATCTATAGGTATGGTAAAGTCCTACTATAGATGTAGATCGACCTCTCGTCCATAGTTTTAAAAGTAGAAGTAGAAGAAAATAAAAAAAGTATAATCCATAAAGTTTTAAAAAATACATTTGTATTTAATTACAATGAAAATTAATTTCAACTCTAACTTTTATTTTTTAATTTATGATCATTTTGAGAATTTTATAGAACATGCCTACTTATCATGTGCATCATCCATAAAAAATGCAGTATTATGCCACACTGAGGTCGTTAACATTAGAATTCTCTAAAATATTGATAGTAAAAATTCAATGATAAAGCTTATGCGTATCATTAGTGAAACAATTGCACTATCGACGGACAGGTAATTATGTAAATTGAACTTTATTAATAGGACTACGACAATGACAATTCCTTAAGTTCTCAACGGTCTTGACATTATCACGAAGCACGACTGACATGTAGGACCATGCATGCAAACGAGGTGATTGTCATAATTTAAGGGTATAAAAATTGGTCTGCACTAGACTTTTAATAGTTTGACATGTCAAACAAAAACACTACCGCATTAAGATCTTGATTCAGTATTAGAAGTTAATGTTGATACGGGAAAAAAATTAGAGCACATTGGATGTACCTACTATGTAACATACTTATTCACAAAAGGAAAATCTCTGATAATAGGGTTTTCCAGACTAACAATCGAAAATGCGTTTATTGTGTAGCTGTGTCTAATTAACAAAACATATAATAATTTGTAAATTTTATGTAAAATGTTATCTTGTTATGACAGCATACTGTCAATATGAACTTAAAATTTGAGCAACAATGCGAAGGTTGCATATAGTATAAGTTAATTTTATTCAATGGCGTCAACTATATTATAACATATGTCATCTTTTACACCTAACTGGGGTATTTAATTCTCAGCCGTGAATTGTTGGATACAAGACTAATCAAGTAGGATCAAATATAAACATAGGAATTTGTCAGGTATGTGTGCGTGTTTTATTCTTTATTTAGGCTACTAACAACAGACGTAGAGAAGAGGACAAAGAACATAAATACAGTAAAGGCCGAATAGAAACAGCGTTTGAATGAGCTAAAATGACGAACTGTTAAACTGACTTCTAGACGACTTGGAATAAATTATACACTGGCTTGGCATCTCTGTTTTTGTTTTATAAATAACGTACCTAAGTGCTGCTTCCAGGTTAAAAGTTTGAATTACAGTCTATACAAACGTCTTATAAATGTGACTTTATTTAATTTGTTAACTAATAGAGGAAGACATTAAAATCATATTACGGTAAAAATAAATTAAAATTAAACTGGTAAGTAATACCTAATTGTGTTTTCAATATTCTGTACTCACTCTTGCCCTTCTGTCTCAATGTCATTAAATTTCAAGATTTCACTTATTTTCTAATAAGTATTTATAAAAATAAATAACTACCATTTTAAAAGTCAGTAGGTAATACGTAATAGAACACGGTTTCTTAACTCGTGTTTAAAAAAATAAATTGCTACCATTCTAAACGTAGGTAATAATAGAAATAATAAAAACACGGTCAAAGAAAATTACTTCATCAGTCGTTTAGACGTTTAGGTAAACGAGAAACTATGTAAGGTCGTAGTATTATGTACTCTACCTTAGAGCTCTAAATTATATAATAATATATTCTGTATCACTTTTATTAACTGCATTTTTGTCGTAATTTGAAGGCCACAAAAAGCTTTGAAGATTCAACGACGTCTAGGTTTCGTCACGTTACATTTACGTTTTAGAAAATGAGATTTGCACATTAATGTCCTAGAGCCGGAGATTGAGCCTGCACATCTTGTTTCCAAAAAGAGCGATTGAATAACTTAATATCACTGCTCCTTAAACAGTAGGGAAAGCATGAACACCTAATATAATCGTAACGTCATCGAAAAAGCATACTATCACTGTCATACTTAATGGGATGAGCGGGATGAAAGAGGCCAACATTACTTTAAGGGTATGTAAAAGGACTCTGCCACAGGTCACATAAAAATATTAAATAATATAAATAGGAAAGTTTTCGTAGTGCACTACCTGCAATGCACACATACACGAGGGCATTTGATACGGATACGAGACACTCGAGGGTGGAGTGCACCATCCTCCCTTAAATTTAACTAAAGTCTAATCTATAGGGAGATTCAGCAAGGGCATGCTACGCTTTCAACCTGCGATTCAATAGAATTTCAATATATCGACTTAATTATTTTTTCCCAACGATATGATTGCGATGTTTTTTTTTAATTTGACTTATTGATATTCTGACTTCACATAATGACTAAAATGCGCTAAAGAAGCAGAGTTTCAAGCTTAGTATATCCTTTCTGAATCAACTTGTATAAACAATCTGACCGAATCTGTAGAGATTTAAAGTTAGTCAAATTTAACCATAAATTGTGCACTCTAAGCTCAGTCTAACTTTTGCGACACCGAGCAGCAGGTCTCGTTTCTTTGTCGCTTGACGGCTGTCGACAGTAAGTAATGTCGAGTGTCAGTGTGTCAGCGTGTAGATCTTATTCTTATCCTACTTGATGCAGCGTTACAAAATGTAATGTTATTAGCCATCTGATCAGTGGACACAGTTGACTGGGGCCACGTAACGCCTGGGAATGTTGCAAAACAATTCAGCTCACAACTAAAGTACTAACATGACGAAAGAAATAATCCCAAAGTTAAAAAATATACGGAGTTTTTGCATCCACATAAAACATGTTTAGGAGGCGTATGTAGTACATCCGTATTACATATTAGCTTGTTGAACTAATGACAATGCGTTATAACAATTAAACTTAATTAATTTATCTCTTGACCGTGTAATAAAGGTATATTTAGCAAAACAGAACAATTAACCTTTTTATTATGTTTAACGTTTAAATTGAACTGCTTACATAATGGTCGTGGCTGCCTTTTGGGAATATGTTCGAAAAAAATAGATTAGTTTATTTCGATTTAGTTTAGTATATATTGACAACCTGATTAGCGCAGTTGGAAGTGACCCTGTTTTCTGCGCCGAGGGTTCCGGGTTCAAATCCTGGTAAGGACACACTTTGTGTGAAGAGGACGAATTTTTGTACCGAGTCATGGATGTTTCATATCTATATAACTATAATATTCCGAGTTCGCCCCTAGTCCATTGTAGGGTACCCATAATACAAGCGTTACTTAGTGTGGGGTACATAGTTAGTGTGTTCGTCTGGCGATATTATTATTAGACAGATTACAAAAATAATATTATCGAAATTAAGCTCGTCGCCAAAATAAGCTTCGCACGGGATCGAACTTGATACCATCGAAACTTCACTTTTTTTTTGGGACTAGGCCCGACACACTCCCACCACTGCTACTCCTGTAATCCAGGATCTTCACTTATATATAAAAAAGCCTACGCATATTAATCATTTTAACATAACATAATTAACAACTGAAGGTTTGAGTCAAAACAAACCGAAAATGTAATATTGCATAGTAATAAATAAAGAATTATGTTTTTTCTAGGATTTTGTAACAATGGAGATTTTAAACAGATTGTAGTACCTATGAATTTTGTATGAATAGGAATCTATTTAATTCTTAAAATTGGGATTTTTCAAATACTGTGTTGTCACAGAAAATTGAACATATGTATGTAGCTCACACGCAGGGCCGGATTTAGGATGTTGAGAATAAGTAATGTTTGTTTGATTTAACCTATCTTTCAGAAAATAATAACTGAAATTAGTCGCAATAAAGTACTTCAGTCGTGAGTCAGGGAGGGCAATTGCATCCATTGAGCCCCGAAACCAGCCCTGCTCACATGAGCTAGATTTCTTTAAAAGGCTTGCATACAGTCCGATTGAAAGAAAGAAGAATTTGCTATAAAACAATAACATGTATTTCAGATGCGGAGATCAACGTCGGGCCACACACTAGTGTCTATTATAACTAGAACAAAAACTCTTATATTCTTGTTTGATTGTCATTTAGTGGGTGTCCCTAATAATAAAAATACGTGAGGGCCTCGACTAGGCTGGCTGTAGAGAGGCAGGTGGGGGAGGGGAAGGTTGCATTGTGGAATTGCGCCGATGCATGGTAAGCGCTGATTGCAACTGCGCTATGATTAACGCACTCGTCCAACCAAATAGATTGAAAAAGCAAGTTTCAGTTTTTATAACAATAGAAATAGATTTACTAAGCCCTATAAACTACCAGAATGTATCGGTACATACGTTGTGTGTTAAGCATTTTAATTAATGACCATATAAGAACTAAAAACAAAATAAATTGCAATCTCAATTTCCTTCCATAACGATGCTTAGCTTAATTATTTGAAAAACTTGGTACTATTAAGACTTTAATTGTTGATTGGACAATATTGCTTATCGTGTTCGGTGCACGAAAACCGAAAATGACGTAACGTAGCATTTTATTAAAATATATGCATTTGTTTTTATTTGGTTAAATTTATTAATATCAACCCAAGTGCGAGATTATTCGTAAACTAAGCGTATACTTTATAGTCGTCCGTATTTAGACATTTTGTATGGAGGATTGAAAGTTTTAAATACTGTCTGCTAGAGGCGCTTTTCAATTCTCCATACAAAATGCCTAAATATGGTAGACTATATACCTAGTATACGGTTAGCTTAAATAAATACGCCATGCAAAGTTTCATCATAAGCTGTCCAGTAGATTGTCCCGTGATGCGTGAACAGGCACACAGATATACATTCCAAATATGTCGGAGACAGACTTTGTATCGAAATGAATGGCCACTATAATATTTTTTTAATATTAAATGTACACACAGGATCAGGTTACAGTATTTTATATGTACCTTTAGTTATTGCATTTACTTTAAAAACTGCCACAAGATGTTACATTAAATAGGAAATCATTAAGTATTCGGGGTGTGTATGTACATAATGTATCTTTATCGTGTGCACCCAGAATAATGGATACTTATGTCACTATTCTTAAATTAATATGTATTATTGAGATTTATTCACGAAAATTGAGTATATGTAAGAATTATATTTATCTCATAAGTACAATCTATTTTAAGGTAAATTGAAACCTAGGCGAATGGGTTTAGCCTGCAAATTGATAAACCAATTAACTTTGATTGGTCCCAAAATATCGATGTGGTTTGTTTATTATGTTTTTATTATGTCTCAACATTTAAATAATGATCAGATGTTGCAAAATGTGCTCTACAAAAGTAAGTAAACATAACATTTATTTCTATTCAAATACCTTGAAACCATTATATTAAGGCTTTTTGTAGGATATACAGTCATTTTTGACGGCCTGATTAGCGCAATGGGTAGTGACCCTGTTTTCTGTGCCGGGGGTACCGGGTTCGAATCCTGGTGGGGACAAACTTTGGGTGATGAGCACAAATGTTTGTACCCAAGTCATGGATGTTTAATATTTATATAAGTAATATATACTGGGTTCGTCCCCAGTCCATTGTACGGTACCCATAACACAAGCGTTGCTTAGTGTGGGATCGTATAGTTGGTGTGTTCGTCTGGCGATATTTATTTATTTATGTTCTCGCGGACTTTTTTAGGAAATTCTACTGGGAACTGGGAACACTAATAACCGATATTACTCAGCTTCCTATATATAACACTGCATTTTTTATTACACAAAAACCTCAAAAACATAGACCATTAAAATTAAAAGGTTACTCAAATTCAGTTTTTTGTGCGGTCACACAGACAGACGCTCGATTACCGATATAAAATGCAGGTCCGAATATTTTATTGTTAATTTAAAAATTGCTCTTCGATTGTCACATATACGCAAATACTATACATTAAATGAGAACTGATTCACTTACGGTATTTATCGCGAAGAATTTTATTCGTTTCCTATCGATACAGACTCTTTTCAACCTTTTTGAAAAAAACCCACCCATTTTCAATTTTGTTTCTTATATAATTAAAAAACATGAAACTATCCAAGATTACACCAATTTAATGGCAGGATTATTATTCAATAAATTGTTATTGCAAAATGAAATAGTATGATTTAAGAATTATTCTAAGCAAGCAACCTGTGGGCGACCGCTATAGTTATTTATACCAACTCCCCTTGATACTTGACCCACACGGCGTAACCTTAAAGCGCCATTTAAGGAAACATATTACGTATATTTCTGCGATACGTAATAGCGGACACGTTTATTTACTTTCTACCAGATCAGATTTAAATTAATGTAAGGATTTATGCGACAGTCAAAGTCAAATTATTTATTTCGTATAGGCATACGGGGGCACTTACAAATTGTCATTACATTTTTTTTTCTTAAGTCTACAACCGGATCGGAACGCGACCTCAACTGAGAAGATCCGGCAAACTCAGCGGGCTTGTCTTTTTTTTAAATTCATTATTTTTACAAAATAAAATATAAAAGTAAGCTCCAGTGTGTTGCCATGCGGGGCGCGCACGCGCTACACTTTAACATTATATAATTATATTGATATTTAAGCGATCAGTCCTAGGCTGCTTTATCATCCAAATAATCCAAGATCCTGTAATAACCCTTACGACAAAGATTACTTTTTACAGTTGTTTTAAACTTATTAATGGGCAAATCTCGGATTCCTTTGGGAAGTTTATTATACATATGTGTACATTATTATTATTATAACATTGCTTTTCTTTGCTTAAAACTATTTTATGTGCTTCTGAATTACACTGAAGAATTTTGTAAAGGCTAACCTTGCATGGCATTGACTATTGCGTCGTGGGTATTAGAGATTCCTTTATCTGTGAATATGAAGCAGAAATTACAGAAAAATTACCAATACTCTCTTCCTATGTTACATAATATTATCCAGAATCTTGAACTTTTATTCGAATTTAACTTACGGACTTCGTAAAAAAGTACTTATAGGCACAGGGACTAAGATGTTTTGGTAAAGGTACATACGCACTCAATTGCGCGGAAATTTAAACGGAAACTATTTTTTTACGGAGGTACATTTTGCTACTATCTCCTAACCTATGACCTTTTTTGCATTATTTGCATTATTACTACCTAGCAGATTAAAAAGTGGTACTTGACACAGTTTATTATTTTTATCTCGCGTGTTTCTGTTCTTCGACACAACAACATGTTTAATCGTTTGTTTTGTTTTAGAATTAGAAATGCATTTGAATAATAGGTATAATAAGAACTATATGTACGTGTTAATGATAGCTAGACGTCTAGGACAGTAAATCACAGAAAGTACCCACTTTTTTTTTAAATACAAAATTTAGGCTGACATCCGACTAACATCGTGGCCAGGCCCAAAGGGTATTAGTAAGCGAGGTCGACCTATAGCTCGATGGGAAGACGATATTAATAAGGTTACACGGAAGAACTGGATATTGGAAGCCGTGAATAGAATTTATTGGTCTACGATGGAGGAGGCCTTCACCCTGACCTAAGAGTGGTTCTTGCATGTTGTTTCATTTTATTTTTAATTAAATTTTTTTTTATCAATAGCCAGAAATAAAAGGCGTTTTTATTTTATTTTATTTATTTATTTTAATGTAGCCTGTTATGATTTACCTGGGGCTATGAAAATTATATGGGAATTATCTATTTACATCCAATAGATTGCCACGACCACACTGGTGGACATACACATTTCACTTTCTTAGCGTTATACCTATACAAGGTAATGCACTGCGACACTCAGGTTATTGATTGATTAGCTAATTAGAATTAAGAGAGTCATGCGAGGATTTTTTTGTTTTCTCTCTTCGCAAATTACTTGCGAGATGCGTCCCCGTGAGCTGAGGCCAGCAGATTATTATGCGGGACGCGACTAGTCTGTTTTTTAATAGTTTCCCCATTAAAATGTACCACATTGTGAACCATATTGACAAATACACTACAAAGAAAATTCCAAAACGTGACTAATTCGAGTTTAACAGACAGCTCTACGATATATTGTATTGAGTCACTATGAATTCGATATGTATAGTATTTCTGTGTTGCTACACATATATATAGTATTTATGTGTTTATTGTTTTAAGATTTATAATATACTCACCAACTACCAAGTAGTCTACGCAAATAAAAAATAGGCTATTAAATATGTAGCAAAACAATTGTCCAAACAAATTATTTAATATTATTTTTGTTTATTTTCTATGTTTTTACTCAGTAAGAATTATATTTTTCAGGTGTTTCCTTTGCCAAATTAACAACAATATTTTTAAACAAATTATTTAAATACTTACTCTTAAAAAGACCCATCTTGAAACACTTTCTCATAATGTCGGGAAATGTGGTGACTTTATTTTCGCCCATGTAAAAAAATCACTTCGGAAGCAGTATTTAGAATTAAATTAAGAATTAATCAAATTATATTAAATGTAAAGTCTATGAAAAAAATAACCGGACGAAAACTCGTGAAAATTGTTGTCGTCGTGTCAGCGTAGCCGGCGTGCTACGAGCTGATACATTATCAGACTGAAGGAACGCGGGCGCAGCCGGCGAGCGGCCGCCCGGCCGGCGCGAGCGCCGCCCGATCTCATTGCCACAGTGTAATCACACGCCAGGATTATCTTATTAAAATTCGAATCAGAGTTATAACTACTCACTTGTTTGTGTGTAAACAAACGCAATGACTGGCTGTTGTAATCATATGTCTAACAGTACTGATATGTATTTGTTTTAATTAATTTTCTTGCAGACGTTCACATGATAAGCGCGGTTGAATGGAGTAGAACATGAAATGTATTAAAGTATTGTATTTCATAGATGAGTGAGCCTCTATCCAACGACGGTAGGTATCGTCCCTGTGACTTAATTGGACGGACACTCCACAAAATAAAAATAAATATGAAGTAGTAATCCTTTAAAACCAAACATTGGCATTGCTGTTATAAACATAATTTACATTGCTGGTAAATTTTCTGAAATTGTCTTTCCATAATTTACCCTGATAAGCAGAATACGACTACGGACCCATATTGCTTAGTGTGGTTTGGGACCTGGGATTGTTGCATATAAAACTATAAACATACTAATGGGGTTTATGTTACTTTTTAGTTTTCATATGATGTGGATCATATGAAAAAGTAACAGAAATGTATTCCCACTAAGTACGTCATTAGTTCCTGGTATGACTCACGCCAAAGGGACGCGTAAATTGCACAAACTATTAAATTCTCAAACACTAAATGATGGGTCATAACTAAATTGGATATTAATAAATGGGATTTCCGATGTATATAACAGTTTTTCATTTAATCCTACTGCAGTACGTTTCCGTCGAAAGAACCACAAACACCATAAAAGTAAGATTTTTTTTTTATTTTTGTAACGTTTGAGGAACTTCTTCAATTCATTGGATATTAGTTAAAATCAAGGGCCCTTAGTTTGTGTTGTGTAATTATTAAAATAACGAATATGTATTCGAATCTTGCCTTTATATTACGCATTAATTTTAGTTTTTTGCCTATTCTGGAAAATAGATGGGCTCGCCTTCTATTTTTCGGGACTGAAAGTTTTATTATCCAGTTCGTGGAATTTAAGATACAGATTGTTCGCTATCCCGCGGGAACCCATCCTCATCGGGACAACAACTTATTGGTAAAAAAGTACAGTTATATAAATATCCCATTTTTCAGATGATCCGCGCAACGTTACTTCTTACAATTGCGATCCTCTCCATTCACGGCGCAGTCTCCAGCCCTGCTCCGAATGACCTCAACATTATAACGGACTTCCTCGAGGACTCCATTCAAAATACAAACATACGCCAGAAAAGAGAACTCGGCACCATTATAATGGCCATCAAGAATCAACTAAGAGAAATGTTCGAAGACATCGCATTACAGGCCTTGAAATATTTAAAGAACTTTTGTCTGCAAATTAAGTTGAATCTTCTTAAGAAATTGCAGAATTTCTCATTGGCGGACGTAGCATCTGTGATCATGGACAGCATTACTGAGTCAGTTGTGGAGATAGCTCCAGAGTCGGTCGCATACTATGATGCAGTGGAGATGAAGCCAGAAGCCAAGGCGGAAATTCAACCAAATTATGATTACTCGAATCTATACTCGCTGTCAACGTTATTTGATGCTGAGAAGAAATGAACGTTATAAATGTTAAGGTTACATTATAATATAGTACTTAAATAGTAAATTATTTAAATGAAAAAAAATTAAAATGGTTTTAATTTACAACCTGAGAATTAATTATAACGAATACTAATTGCCAATTCGTTTTGGGGTCGTGTTTGTAGATATGTAGAGTCATAAATACCCCAAACATAAATACTTACCTAAACAAGGTATAATTGGGTCACCAACATTGTTATTATAAATTTAATAATAATGTCGTTTCTCTTTTGACTTTAACCTAGAATTGACAGTAAATTTACAAGCACGACATTATTGCAATAAGGCTAATCTTAAGAATGACAAAACTGTACAAATAATATTTTTTATCTGCCTTATTTGGTAATGCCTTACGACTTTCAGGTGCGGCGTAAATGTAATGCACGTTTGCACATTTTTTTAAGTTTCTTGTGTCAGAAATAATTGATGCAACCGGTGAATATACCTTTTTTATTTTATCCATGTAACTTGCTAGCTACGAATAAAAATATACACTTGCTAGGTGTCGACAACGTGGTTCATTGTATTTAGCAACACACTAATTATCTACTGACTAAAATGGTATGCTTATATTACCGCAAATATATTTTTGGTCGGCGAACGAGATTACAGGCGCGACAATATTCACGCCTATAATCCCCAAGGGGGTAGTCAGAGGTACACTGCAGGTTACTACAAAATCTACCTACGAAAATATTTATCGAGCGTCGAATCAGTTGCTACTGATAACTCGTTATTTTTATCAAACTATCTTGCGTTCCTTGTGCGTTTCTGTAGGTGGTTCGCATCAGTCGATGGTATTTGGCCAGCAATAGACAATAACTTGCTAACGGCCGGACAGGTATTTATAAGCTAAATAAAAAGTTACATCCTTCATATCTGTTTGGGACGGTCTTCTTCTTAGCCGTTTTCCATTTCTTTTCGTATTGAGGTCGGCTTATTCGGACATTATTATCAACTAGGCTATGACCTCCTTCATTTGAGATGCCCTTATCTTGCAATTGTTGTATGACGCGTTAAACTTAAACCGGCCTTAAATTTTATTTAGTCGCACTACATTGATGTGCCGACTTGAAATCAGACGGCATCTGTGTCCAAATGAAAATTTGAATTCGATATTTCTTTGCATACCTAGCTCCCCTCCCGCCCACCCTCTTAGTTAGAATGCAGATCTTCCCGGATCACGAGTATAATCGGTTTTCTGACAAGGTTAGATGTGGACGCTTCCATACTTCTAAAACACCTACCTAGGTATGACTATTATCTAAGATATCATACATAAGAATATTACGTTATCAGAATCGCATTATTTTACCTTGATCTAAAATATTTTATTGAAGTGTTGTAACGCAAATGATAGTCGTTATCACACGTATAGTTAATTAATTTACACTCTAAACATCATTTTAAGTTTGGTAGTTCTGCATTACATTATGTAGCATACACCTACCTATCCATTGATACGTCAATGTACGATCCTATCCAAATTGTTAGAGCTGTGCTTTAATTCGTCTCAATAGGGATTAACATTAATAGTCATAAAGCAAGTGCTAATTATGACTGATAAAAGGTAGGTACACAACTGTTTTGAATGATGGCTATCCCTTGCTATACGCTGAAGGATAACATCGCGAGGAAATCTGAAAGAATATTGATAGTCATATGAAATTTGCTAAGTCGCACTCACCTAGAGTGGTATTCTATAAGAGGAGTGTTTGGACCACTATAATTGTCATACTCTCGACACCTATCCTATCTCCTTTTAAATTTGACGAAATACCATCGATGAAATGTGGGTGCACTATAGTGCACGTCTGCCTATCTTTTCGTGGATTTGACGCCCTGATTATAAGGAGGGACCCAAAAACTACAATTTGTTAAGCAGGACGAAAAATCACCTCTAGGTTAATAGGCTTTCTACCTAGGGACCTTGTCTATATAGAAACACCATCAAGTACCAGTTATGTGAAGGGAATTATGTTCTGTGAGCAACGATACATTAAGATATTTCATTATCAACCTAACGCTTCAGTTGTTATTGCGTGGTTGTTTTTGTCAGGCGCTTCCATTTAACGCCTTTGTAAAATAGTATAGCAATACTCTGAACTACAAATTATAGAAATTCATAAGTTCCTCGTAGTACACAATAAGGTTATACACTGAGTTATACACTGCGTCCATGGGTGTGGATTGCTAGGTTAAAAGTTATCTTTGGACTGCTGTGAGTATACGTATAGTAAGATATATATTAAGGCATATCATAAAGAATCTCCTCTTAACATGAGATAATAAAACGCTATTTATAAAGCTCCTTTAAATTGTGTGAATGCAATGAATCTTATCGGTGGGTAGCGATAGTTCATCGCTTATTAATATCAGGGGCTGCCATTCTCTTTGTGTGTAGCGCCTGTAAATATTAAGAGAGCAAAGAACTTTTGGATGAGTAGGTAAAGCTGGCGTCACATTATAGAACGCCTCCGTAAACCGCAGCTTACTCAAATCTGGACACTAAACTGTGAAATCCATCCGTCGTATAAGTAGCGGACGCGATCTTGAGCGATCGGACGCCTGATAGAAATCTCGCTGGCTGACATTCGAACATTCGTACACACCTGAGGATGAGGCTTAGCGACTACGAAACGAAAAATGCAGTAACACGTCCTTAGCGCATTTCTGGGCAAGTAGATGAATTCGTATCTAGGTACCAACGTATTATCATTGAAATCAGTATACAAGATATAAATAAGAAAATCACTAGTTTTATATAACGTTTCTAATATAAATAAGGCTTTGGTTTACGAGTTGGCCTTGGTAGAGGGAAAAACCTTGGGATGTCAATTCTTTGAGGACTGGGGCTTGGCTTTGAGCACAACAATATTCAATTTATTAATAGATAAATAACACTATGTTTATCCATTCAACTAAACTGATCATTTAATTTAAATTATACTTACCTACGCATGACGTAAAGTACGGAAGGTAATGTCGTAAGATTATTTTAAGTACCCAATTATGTGACTAATAAGTACAAGTACCTACGAGACAGACAATCAATAACTCTAAATTCAATGAAAAGCGATGTTCATGAGTGAATATCGACAGACGTGATCAATGTCGTCTTAACACCAATAGTGACGTGACAGTTACATCAAATTCATAAGATAAAATAGCAACATAGTAAGCAGTCGGATTGTTGCCTGTGCAAACTATTATGCGTATCCAAATACGATAAATAGTTTACCGAAATCTGCGAATACTTGAGCGCATATTTTAGAAAAAAAAATAGTAGTACCAATGCACTATCTATTGCAGCTGCTCAGTCGTCTTTTGTCAATTAAGATTCAATTAAATTCGTTTCTGTTTTTGTATTGCAATAAAAATATTAACATCGTTCGTGCGGCACTCACTTCACAGCACTATTCCACAGTTCATGATTTTTGTCACCTTCACTCTTTTATTGCCAAAGGCTTTGTTTCAGTCATTAATATTTTAATAATGTTGTTGTCACAATTAACTTTTTTCTCACGAATAACTAGGATTATTACGGTCGATAAATAGAGACTTATACTGACGGGTGGGTCACACTGTAACAGAAACACAAGGAATAATTCCAAAATGCACTTCACAGGGTGACATTTTGACTTCTGACCATGGCTTAAAGACTACGTCATAATCAATGTTGCCATTAATTGACATCTTCATTAGAATTAACCCCGTCCTTTTTTGTTTTTTTTTAGAGATTTTTATTTTAGAAGATGACTGCTGACGTACCCATCACGTGACCCTGCTGTCACAGGAAAAGAAATAGTGTACCATATTGGAATGGTGTTCGGTAAGTGCGAGAGTAGGATGGTACTCTGGCGAAAATAATAAGTAAATAAGTAATAAGTTATCCGCTAAGTCTGCCAGTATGTCTTCGCTCTAATAGCTCGTTGTTGGCTCCTATTTATTAAGATTCTCGTCACAGCCCCGTTTGATCGGTGAAGGAGGCACGGTTCTATAGAGTGCTTTGCATTCACAACGACAATTGATGGCGAAATTCAGACATTCCGGATTTGTTTAGACACAGTTTTACAAAATATAGGAGGAGTTATGAATTTGTGTAGATACCTACACAAATATAGAACCTATACAAATTCATGACGTGCATGAGATTTTTTCTATATATATTTTTGTGATGAGTCAGTGATTGACACAGATCTACCTATTCCGATTTGTCGATATTTTCAATTCTGAAAATATACGACGATCTGAAATTTAAGAGATTAGTTTTACCATTGTCGTTGTGATTTTTAAACGAAATAACTTCGATGCGTAATGTCAATTCTGAATACGACACCAAGGATATTTAGCAACATCTTAAATTCTTGTTCGATGCGTACAATGTCAAAGTCACTATAAGACATCGATTAATTTTCTTATCGACCAAAGAAATAGGTTTACACATTAAGTTAATTTATGAATATGTATGAGCAAATTAATCTAGCGTTTAAATGGTGAATTAATATTATGCTCGCTTTACACGTGGACAGTACAAAAGTAAACAAGTAGTGAATTAGCAAGAGTCTGACGTATGGAAATGACTGGCCTACTTTGTGAACTTGCTGAGATATTTTCTCGATAACACTTTCTACCTGTAAAGCGAGCATAATAACAGCAAAGTTTTAATAGATTTCTTTGGAACGACAATCAAACGAAATATGGATATTAAAAATTCCCATCACTATGTTGCCCGTAAATGTGACGCTAAAAGTGCGCATTCTCTTAAGCGGAGACGAGCTGAACGGATAGGAATAGCCCACTTGTTTGAAATCTTCCACTCCGGTACAAAGCGGCTTGGTCTTTTCCTCTCCGCTCGTCAGTGAAAACGCACACTTATAATGGTGTTCATTTATTATGCTTTGAATTACCATAGAAAAGGCCTTCTTTATTTTATAGGTGAATCATCGTTTGGATTTACCTACCTGCATTTTGTATTAGTAGTGCTTGGCTTACGTACTTAGGTAAGTATATAAACAAATAAAACCATAACCATTAACGTGTAGTAAACATACCTACACTAAGGATAAAATTGCTGATCATTATTAAGCATTACTTATTGATTCGTTATGCCCATATAAAAAATGGTGTCAGCCCACGCTGATGAACTCAACAATGGGATTTACTAAATCTGTAAGTACAGGCAGGTAACGTATTAATGATTGGCATCGGTGGTCATTTAGTAATTGTCATAAAAGAAGTCCAAGGATATCAATATGATCGCTGTTGCATCTACAACGATCGGCTAAAGTATGCGATGATTGTATTAAATCCATTTGCAACTACTAATAGAGGAAGTTACTTTAATAATGTGTTCATTTGGCAATTTTATAAGTAAAATATATATATTTTATAGAGTAAGTATATAGTAAGTACTATATAAAATATATATATTTTACTTATAAAATTGCCAAATGGAATGGAATTTAAATAAAGGAAATGAGTTTTATTTTTTTCACCTTCATCTGATTCCTACTAAACACATTATTTTTTGTACTATTTACTAAGACTAAATGTAGGTACCTATAGGACTGCTGCTTCTTTATTATAGTACAAGACTGCGCTAGCTATCCATATCTGAGCGCGCTGAACCACTAATAAGCACTACTTTCCAGGTAAAGCATTGAGCAAATCTTCTTCCTATATATGTAGGTATATATATAACGTGTAACAAAAAAATATGTAAATATTTTAAAGGGTTACCAAGTAGTTGATAACCATCGCGTTTATGAATAAAACATATATGTGTATAGTGTTTGATTTTTCTTTTAGATAGCAAGACCTACCGTTTTATCGCTGATTTAGTATTTTAGTGTATTATATTTCAAATAAGTTGATTCATTTTTCGGGAAAGTGATCTTTATTGCCTACCAATATAAAAAATATTTTACGCAATTTTTTGCTAAACCTGGTACAAAGTCGTTTTAGTTACATTTTTAAACAAGAACGGGTAGGCCGATTTTTATGATCTTAAATTTTAGGATTCTGTCTCCGCCCCGAATAGCAGAATAACTATTAAAACATGAAAAAAACAATAAAAAAGATACTTCATACATGGGATTCTGGTCCAAAGTTCGCCGGGACAACTAAATGTAAATAGATGGAAACTTCTATAATGTTGAAGCTAGATGTGTTTTATGTATAATTACAAAGTGTACAATAGCAAGTATATCATTGAGTTTTACTACAATCCATTAGTATTTGTGACTCAATTACTCACTGGTAGGTAATACCTAATGGTTTGTAATAAACTTAGGTGACTTAACATTATTAATATCTATAACCTTTTTGAAATACATACTGAAAGGCAACTTCTGGAAATGAAACACATACTTTACTTAATTATTATCGGATATTCCTGCGGATCTTATAAGTGCAACAAAGTATAAAATTAATATTCACGTAGGTATAAATAACAATTAAATTCTGTTCATTGGTAAGCGCATACCTTGAGGACTGGCTGGACCGAATTGGCAACGTTTTTTAAATGTCCGTGATAAATCCTTATTATTTGGGAAAGGAAACATTGAACAAGTTATCCGAAAGATCGGAAGGTTCAGAACCGGACAACCATCTGTAGTGTCAGAGGTAGTCAGGTGCAACGGCCTTATAAATCCTTCAAGCAGTACCGATCCAAGCCCACTTTTTGGATGGAGCGACATTCGATTGTGGCACCCCTTGCTTGGCCCCAAATATATAAGGTATAACAAAAATATTTTAACCAATGAATCAGTAAGTTATATGGATCACATTGATGTATGAAACAATTGTGTAAATGATGTTTGTTTTTTTTTTAAACAAGACGAACCAGTAGGGTTACGCTCAATACAGAGCGTGATTTTTAAATGTCTAATAATTTGATTTATTTCTTTGAGAATGTTATCTTTATAACCTACTGTTAAAATATTTTACACTATTATTGTTACATCTTATATACTAACTAGCTGTTCCCTGTGTAACCCGCGACTTCGTCCGCGTGGTATTTTAACAAAAAGCGCACGAAGTCGCGGGTAACAGCTAGTCTAAAATAAAAGTAGCCTAAGTTACTCCTTGTTACATCAGCTATCTGCCAGTGAAAGTCCCGTCAAAATCGGTCCAGCCATTTCAGAGATTAACTCGTACAAACAGACGGACAAACAGACAAAAATTGTAAAAAATGTTGTTTTGGTATATGTACCGTATATACATCCAAACGCACTTCGTAAAAGGCGGTTATTTTAATATTACAAACAGACACTCCAATTTTATTTATTTGTATAGATTGTGTCTGCAAGGATGGATCTTAGAAGATCTCCACAACATACATCTAAAGTCTGCATTCTTCACAGTATCTAGCTATATTAAAAGTTGATGAAAAAATACAAATAAAATATGTAATAATTGATTTTAATTGAACCTCTGGCGAACCTTGACACATGACGTCTGGAGCGGCTGCTCTATTCGCACTACCACCTACCAACCTACCTGCATCCAAGTTTTAACGAGTACCGTTAATAATATTTACCGTTTATATAATCTCTTCCAAGTAATAATAATTTCTATCCTTGACGTTTACTCGTGTGTGTATTCCATATTTACATAAGTACATAACATCTATTGAAATAACGAGACAATAATGAGCAACTAGGCACATAATAAAATACCAATCGTATCTTCGTTAGTCTTAGATGCTTGAATCATTATAGGTATGTCACAGACTTATTAAAATATTTAGACAACACACGGCGTACGGAAAAAAATGAAGCCTAAAAACTCAGGTCTAGCATATTGTTTAAATGGTTGAAGTTATTCTAACAAGTCTGTGAGGCAGGTAGGTAGGTACAATCACAAGATGGACTGTTATTGTTTATATTACAATCAACATTGCTATACACATTCCCGGGATTAATTTAATCTATTAAACTAGTCTAGAACTGGATTAAATAATTTAATTAAAAAGGTTGTTATTATAGCTATTTATATAAATCAGGATGTTAAACATGTACGATGGCTTTAACATTATTCGCTACATGTAGGTAGTCTAAAGAAGCCCTGAAACTTATAAAAGTTATAATTGATTTACAAAAGCACTACATAAGTAGTTCAAAAAAGAAATCCATTGAAGCAGACATTGTAAGACCCTAAACAAGTCCTACTGCGATGGGGCATCGTTATCATTAAATACTATTTGTACGACAAAGTAATTTGAGTATTATTCGGAGGATAGTTGTTCTAAATAAGTAGCTATTACGAAGACAGTGTTAGGTATATCTATTAGTGGAATAATATATGCAGTCTTTACGTACTTAAAAATATAGTATAGTTTTCATTGGTCAACACAATAAGTCACTCTATTTTTAACCCCTGACGCTGACGATCGCACCGCGGTGTTATTGTTATTTACAAGTTTAAGGCCTATGTCTGTATGTCTGTCCGTCTGTTTCCCTATTTTTGTGCATGAATGTCCGTGGTATCGTAGCACCCAAACGCGTGGAATAAAAAAATGCATTTAACCTATTTAAACGCATTTTTTTATTCAAAAGCTTCTTTAATCGGGATGGTTCTTAGCTATGTTTGGTGAGGGTCGGTTCAGCTGTTTTAAGATAATCAGCCCTTTTCCAAGTCGGTGTAGTAATTGGGTTGAACAATGGGTTCATCTATTCCATTTTTACTAGCCCGATCGACTTGAACTTTGGCACACTATATAAATTAGATGACACTGTTATTATGTGAAGATCTCGACCTCATGCTGCAATCAGAACAGTCTGCAGACTACCCAACTCCTCCAAAACTTAGAGCAGACGTATCGTGTTTATGCTTGGCGAATTGGTCTGAATGAGTAATTGGCTCGCATATCACGTGAGAGGACATGATGATGGAACAGGAAGGTGGCTATAGGAACTTGGCTATATTAACTTTATTAAGTAGACCCACCGAGTTTGGACTCGTTATATAGGTCTAAATGTTTAGTTGGCTCACACATCACGTGACCAAGATCTGATGTTGGAGCAGGTAGGTGACCACAGGAACTCGGCTATATTAATCGTAGACCCGCCGAGTTTCGACTCATTCGATAGGTCTCGACAAGAGTAACGTTGGTCGGGTATGGATTGGATGGACGAGTTCGTATTGAAGTATAAAAAGAATAAAATTTATAATAAAAGATCCCGGACACAATATCATAATTTAAAAAGTAGAAAATAATAACTGTTTATTCGTTTTAAACATGATTATGTATCCTCAATGGCGTCGGAGACCGCGCTGTAAATAAAATAGAGTGACTAACTTAGCGGCATTTTTTTTTAAATTATGTTATTGTGTCGAGGTTTTTTTAAGGTATACTCATACAATATGAATACTTATCTTGAGGAACCCAATCATATTGCATCGCATCTTCGAAAGCATAAATTGTTGATATACCTACATCGAATATTATTGTACCTAACACCTTATGTTAAAACACAGTTATGCAATAAATGTATCTATTATATTATATTCTAATAATAACATGCGTGACAAAATGACGTAAGTAATAGATTTATTTTAGGTACCCCTATTAAAATATTTATCGGAATACGTTAAGCTTGTGTACGTCATCACATTAGCATATTAATTTAAATTGTCGCGGTCATTCACGAAGCTTGGGATAAAAAAAATCAAACAAAAAATGTTAAATATTTTACGACACTGTACACACATTCGTTTAAATATTGCGTCCATTTTGTGAAGGCGGTTAACAGTTAGCAGATGATACACCCGAGTTTGCTCGCTCTTAGCTTACTACTTACCTATAAAAAATGTCCGCGTTTGACGTATAATCTCGATACATACGATCGCAAAAATTCTTGTATCTACCTATATTCTATTTGGGTAAAAAAAATATTTCCTGCTAAGGTTGTCAGACACAATTAAGTTACTTAATGTTTAATGTAGCTGGTTTAGTCCTATTTCAGTTCTTAATAATAATAAAATCCCTTTTTAAAGTCTATTGTTGGGCACGGACCTCACATCAATACGAGGGGGATTAGGCCATAGTCCATCGCGCTGGCCCAGTGCAGGTTGGCGGACTTCACACGTCTTTCGAGGGGTGCTGTCAGAAATGCAGGTTTCCTCATTACGGTATTAGGTTTCTTCACCGTTTTTTCCAATCCGTCAATCCGTTTCCAATTCTTACCTAAGCTTATTTTTCTTTTTGAAATATTTAACCGAGTTTTGGATGAGCGAGTTCCTCCACTACAAATATTATCGTGCTTACTTACAGGAGGTTTTCATACCTATATTTAATTTTAACGCACGAGTGTAAAGAAAATAAACATAAGTATTTTGTTTATATAAATCACTATCTTTTTTTGGAATCACAGACACAGCTCAATTTTATTTAAATGTAAACTAAGAACAAATTATTGTCTCGACGTGGAGAACGGATTAGAGGAACCAATGTCAACATATTGTTAGTCGTTAAGCACTAAATATACAGCCAAAGGTCATTCATTTCGTTTAATAAGTGCTATTCCTAAGCAACCATAGCTATAGGTAGATAGTATTTTTAGCTTTCCGCATATTTAACATATCAAAATGGATAAGTAGAATGAAGTATATGATATAACAGGCAAATCCGGTAAGTATGCACGCAACATGAGATGGATGGATGCTAAATTCGGGACTTACCCCGCCCCGTAGAAGACCCGCATAGCAATCGTTGTGAATAATCCTACATGTTTTCCGCATGTGATTTTTAGTAATTTAAACAGTTTTCCCTATATAGCGGTTCTTTTTTTATTTAATGAGTATAAGTACTCACAACGCTTTTAATTTATTTAGCGGAAAAGGGAAATTCTGCCAGCCAAGCGGGTGGTATGCCCGGCGGGCGGCGGGGCGGCATCTATGCCCCAATAGTTATTGTCGGGATCTTGCATATGTTTTACATACTCCGAAAAATCTCATAGCGCGTTTCAGGATTGTATGGAGAATTGTCAATTGTTCTGAATGTCGTCTGCAGTGCCATCTGTGTACATTGTGGCGTGGTTGAAAAGGTCGCTATAGTTATAAAATCAAAATAAATATTATATTATAGTGACTTGATTAAAGAAATTAGTTTTTATCTAGGTACCTTGTATTTGCTTACTACCATCTACGTGTGTACTTATCATATTACTCAATTAATATCGATGTTCGGTTCAATAACTTCTAAATGAAATAAGCAGGTACTTAGGTAACTATGTAAGTATACATAATAAATTATTTTCTTTTCTTTTCTAACAAATTGACTAGTCGCCCATTTAACAAAATTTCACAAGCAAACGAAACCAACGCACTACCTATGTTGTTGACCTTTCGAAAACGTCTAGGCGGAAGATTATCAACTGGCTACGTGATGCGATAATATACGGATATGAAGTTTGAAAAAAATAATTTTGCTACGACATGTTTCAATTCTCACCAATCGCATCTTTTCTCGACATGCCTTGATAGGCTAAGATGGGAATGACAAGAAATTTAACAACGTCTAGGTAAAAATGTTGACAGATTCAGTCAGCTTCTAGAACAACGTTTTTGCGAGTGACATGGAGTGATGGATAGGTTGTACCTAACTACGGACGAGGGGCGGCTACATTTAAAGTCATTGTCATTCCATCGCTTCGTAGCCTGTGGACTTTCAACTTAAGGATAAGACGAAACATTTCGCACTTGTGACTTATGACATTCAATTGTAGGTAGGTATCTAAAACTAGATTTGTATCAACGCCATTATCTGGAAAAATAATATCACACGTGGCGCGACGCCGTGAATACATATTTATCTAAGTTATTTTAATATTGAGGAAACATTTCTGCCTAAAACTCGTTTTTTTTAAATTGAAACAGCGATTGAAATACCGAACAAAAGTATTATTAGTTTTTTTTATAAGCAGCTACTCGTATTTTCTTTAACGTAGCAAATGTAAAAAGTAAGTCCGTGAACTTATAGGTAGTCTCTAGTTTGTTCGTCTAGCCACAGTCTAGCACCCCGTTTTCATAATGCACTAATGCACTCAGTCTTATGTGAATCTACCCTACTCCAAGTCACACAATTTATTTTAAAACGAAATAAAAAACCGAGGTGGTTCTCAATTCGACTTTATGTTTTTTTTTCATAGGTAACTATTATAGCTTAAAGGTGACTCCACATTTGCACCTACCGCATTATCGGCTACGCGTAGGTAGGTATAATAGCAAAAGGGAAAATCCATTGTAAAACTGGCACAGAATATTTCTCAGTACATGTCGACGATACCCTCAGACTAATCGCCACAAATCGTTTCTGGGCACGGCCATTCACGCAAGCTAAGGATAAACACGTGATAATATAGATTTTCTATACCTATAGCTAGGAATGTTAAATTCAATTCATTAATATAAATAAATCTCTACAAATGTTAGCTTTAATAAAATACATCTTTCAAGCATGTGCTGCGATCAAGCGTGGATTATTAGAGAGTACCTACTGGCGGAGCTAGGAACCTTACGAGGCTATTGACATAAAACAGTCGGGCTCACAGACAAATAAATGACGCGAGAGTGCCCGATCAGTCAGTAGGTACACGATTTTATTAAATGATGCAACTAAACCAGAGAAAATCACTTAAAACCACAACAATATTATTGTCTCCAAGACAAATTACCTTATAATAGTTGTATATGCCGTGTATGAGCTGTGTATAAGCGTCGGGTCATACACAAGGTAGGGTTCCCTGGCTATTTCAATAACTGAAACTTGGATTTTGTAGCGGTTGCTAGTATCGATAATTGTGTCACATTTTAATCGATAATTTAAAATTTATAATTCCTTTATTCACTGAATAAAATAACAGTGATCCAGCCTCACAGCCATGGCGAAACTAAAACGGTTACTAGTTTGACAACGGAACGCTAAAAAATAAAGCCATGATGACTGTACTTACTGCAATTTATTGCAACGTGTGTTCAGAGTTGATTTAATTTTAAGTACAAAATCATGTCTAAGTATTTGGCATCATTTATCATAAGGATTCATTAGTGGTTGATTGATTGATCGGCTCTCCAGTGGCTGGCACTAAAAGATTTTTACCGCGCGCAATTCATATAATTTGTTACAAATGTCACTGAACGCGTGCATAACAAGACCGCGACTACGAAATATTAACAGTGTCATTGACATGACATTGTTTAATTGTACTACCAAATTCGCCAAATGCATCGTAATGAGATTTTTTGTATTTTTACATGGTTTGCCCCGCCAAATACTCGCACCACTATTATACTGTCCGGGGTCGAGTCACCTTCGTCCGTAGGAGAATTAAGTACCCTCGAGATACCCTACACGTGACCCTGGGTGGTGCGAACTAGGTGACAACTCTACTGGTGGTAGGCTTCGGCCGTGGTTAGTCACCACCCACTGAACAAAGCCATGTCGCCAAGCGGCCTATAGCCGTGTTCCGGCATGATGTTCGGTGTTGCCATTCATGGATGGCGGGTCAGATCAGTTGCACTGCATGTGCCTAGTGAATGTAGCGTCTCGATCTACTGCCGCCTTCCTACCTAGGCAAGTATGCTCCATCGTAGATCTCATCGTCACTTACCATCAGGTGAGATCGAGATCAAATACTTGCATATAATGTATAAAAAAAAAGAAAACTGAGGATTTATAATCGGCGAATCGTGGGGATTAGGAGGAGTAAGGCGATAGTGTTCAAATTATGCTTTTTTAGGTTCTGAAGCCCTTCAGGATGTCCAGTCGGTCCGCTCGTCGGTCCGATTGACCCGGGCGGTTGTCATATTGCGACGGATGGTTGGACGTCCATCCTAATAAGCCCCAGCCTCATTTCTTCGAGAGTTGTGTATAGAAATGCTAACACGTAAATCTAAAATTAAAAAGTCTTACTCAAATTACGTTTTAGGGGTACCCTTTATGTCCGTGTAACTTGTAGCCATATCAGTGAGATATGGACTATCAAAAAAAATATTATTAGGGTAATATACCACGAAAACATACGAGGAAATCTTCGCAACGACTACGGACTCCTTCATTTCGCGTGGTCCAATAGGTACTTGGCCGGTTTTTACAACACTCATCGTGCAAAAAAACCTTATATTCTTTTTAATTAAGTTTATTGTTTGTTTTTATTTAGCTTTAGTTAATTGTTTGTACAAGTAATGATTATTAACGTCGGTGTAGAGTTGTATACTGTAAAAAATAATATTTTAAAATGTATGTAAATGGTTGATTACTTTATGATGACACAACGGTATCCCTCGAGCGCCGCTAATATGTTTTTCAAAAGTATGTTAATCATAATCACTCGAATCTGTTGCCTTAGCTACGACCTACTAAAATGACACTTTCACAATTAATAATACTAATAATAGTCCTCTTGACCGAATTTCGGTCACGGCTAATCTCATGGGACAGGCATCTGCGCAGGAGATATTACAGTGTACAAGTGTGTGCGCAAGCACAGGTGCACTCTTTCTCCATCACTCTCATAGTCCAATCGGACATCCGATCATTCCGACACGACCGGAGAGAGATCAGGCGCAGAGCCGAAGGCTTTACGAGTGATAATCATGGTTGTAAATGAGATTCACACATGAAATTATTATAATTTCTTTTCCATTTCCTGGGTAACAAAAAGGAGGTTAATCTTGTTATAAGCTATCACCATCGCAAGATTCAGCATTCATCAAAATCCGTCCAGTAGATTTCCCGAGATGCGTGAACAGACAGACCGACAGTTTATATTTAATATACATACATATACGACCAAGTTACAGTCTAAGAGGCCTTTGCGGCATTGTTTTTTACGGCAGGCCGCATCATGGAGCGATACTTGTATCTATACTATATATATTATATATATATTTATATATAATATTATAAATGTGAAAGTTTGGATGGATGGATGGATGGATGGATGTTTGTTACTCTTTCACGCCAGAACGGCTGAACGGATCTGGATGAAATTTGGCACAGAGATAGATTATAGTCTGGAATAGCATATAGGCTACTTTTTATCCCGGTAAAATGTATGGTTCCCGTGGGATAGATTTGTTAAAATTTTCATAGAATACCAATAAATTCATTTTCTCATACATTTGATTCTGAGGCGGTACGAAGTTCGCCGGGACAGCTAGTGTAGAATTTTTTTTTACCACTTGCCATAAATGATTAATTGCAATACGATAACGCCTACCTTATAATAACAAAATCATGTACATCTTAACTTTACCGAATATTTGTGTCAATGTCATATTTAATTAGCTAATTGGCCACTTAACAACTTGCCTATCTTTTGAACACGAATGCTAATAGAATCGGGCTTAAAACAATATCAGGATTATTAAGCTTCTAGTCACTATTAATAGATCCATTACTCATTATGATTAATCCCCTGATCAATTATAATCTAAACAGAATCACGTTCAGTTTGCTTATTATTTGCAGAAAATATCTGATAATGCTTTTATGTGGAGGCTGCATTATAATTGATGGTTTTCAATCGTTATGATTTAGGAGGATAAAACGAGTATTGAAACTTAAGAGGTTGTTAAACAATTAAATAATATCCACACATATAATAAGGCTGTCATTTGGTTATGTCTATACATTGAATATTTTTGGGAAAAATAATCGTAGCGGACATCATTTTGGACATTTTTGGTGTTATTGACTGTCTGTCAATCTGTACGCAATTCACGGGAAAACAATTGGAGAGGCTTTGGTACTTAGTACGTTGATAACTAATACTTGTACTATAATTGAATGTAAACGTTCCCCGGAAGATTAAAAAAACTGTAGTTACGTCAAAATTCACAAGGTGCATTTTAATGACGTTTAGTTTGGAGATAGCTGCTTGCATATACCGGAATAAAGTATAAGATAAATTTTTCATCCCAGACAATGTAAGGATTCTACTGCCATCATAAAAGTCGTAGGAACTGCTAGGTAGTCAATTTATTCTTGGATTTGGAGGTGAAATAATATCTATCACTCCTTGTGTTTCTGTAGATAGCATTAAAGCTACTACCTACAGGATAAACACCATATAACAGACTATATGGCCTTAATCGGGTTTGTTTGTTTACAGACGAACTACCTTCAAGTGTAGAGTTTGTTTGAAAAATCCATGAAACCATTCATCGGTATTTCGCTACGTACCAATTCACAATTTTTCCACGGTTCATAACAGAAAAAAAACTATCCATGACGCGTTAAAATTAACCTTATTAGTGATCATGGCACAAGTTTGACGGATACAATGATACTATATGCAATTTAAAACGTGTTCCAGTAACTTCCAAGTTCCACCATTTATTGCAATAAGTTTAAGGTTCTTCATGAAATCTTCTAACTAGGTACGTACTGTTGTGATACAAAAAAGTATTGAATGAACGTTATGTAAGTAATATGAATTAATTAATCGGACTGCAGTAAAGGTTTTCATCATTCCTACTTAATTCCTAATTTAAAGCGTGGTGACTACTAACAAGGCTTTTGCTGTCGAAAATGATATGCGGAAATATAATAAAGCCGTTATAACACATACCTAGGCAGGTAGCTACCTATTTGTTTATGCACATTCATTAATATCTGCAAAATATTATCGAAATCTAATTACGGAAGTTTAAATAAACATACCTATTTCGTTTGAATAGCCATTCGGTAACACTTTATTTATATGTGTCACCATTTATATTGGCGAGCCAAATTTTAATGAGTAACTGGTTTTTAATTTTTTTTTATGCCTAATTAGGTATGTACCTATCTAGTGGAGCACGGGCACCGGTCAACTAAGCCGGTCTTAATATTAACTCACTAGACTCGCTGCATTCCTTGCCTTTTCTTTTGTTTCCAAGGACATGTTTTTATTTACTTCTTTCGACTGAGCCTTCAGCAAAATATCATAATGAACACAAAAGATTACACTCGTAAAATCTTCGCGACGGCTGTTCTACATGATTGAATGATGTGTCACATTGAATAACACAAGAAACGTTTTATTTTAAATTTTTGGCCAATAATGAATGACTAGGTAGGTAATTGTTATGCGCGATTTACTACGTACGTCCATTCACCGGAACGGATTCTATTGAAACGTCACTCCATTACTTGAAACACTGGCTGAAAGCTGAAGAAATATGAACGTACTTGTTGCGCGTTTGGCGCTGGCCAGGAGCGGCAGGCTGTGCGGCTTCTGCAGCAACTCCTGCAGCTCCGGCTGCGGCTCTGACGCGACGCTCTTCGACTTCATATTTTGTGTCTATCACTCTCACTAAACTCTATTTCATAATAGTCTTAACGGCTGAAACACACTATAAAATTCGTTGCGATCGCGCGTGTCACGTCTTATGCTTCATCCGTCGTTCGGAGACGCATGGCTCGGGACTGCGCTGGAAGGTTTGACGGACCTCTATATAGCGTCGGTGGTGCGGTGTCCGCACGAGGCGAGGGTACGAGCACAGAGTCGCGCCGCGACTGAGCTGAGAGTCGACATCCGGTCAAGGGTACAGCACCACCTCGCGGACCACTCGGCCTAGCGTCGCCGGTAGCGTCGCCCTCGCCGCTTGACGCGTGCATGCCACACGATTTTAATCGTAACTCGTAATTGCATTGTTCACCACGACGAAGGTTGTAATTTATGAACAAGATAGGAAAAAATAACAACCACAAAAAAATTCACAAAACACCGTTCTGCTAATTCTACACACACTAATTAGCTATTAATTTTATCGTTGATATACTTTTAAATGGTTTCGTTCTTAGTAGGTACCTAGTAGTCAGTTAGTACTTCAATTTATTTAAATGTACCTACCTATGTAGGTGTACACCTCGAACAACTGCACATACCTGAGTAAATTTTAACATTTACAGGCTTTCGTAATTCCTAAACCGAATAGTCAATTGAAAGCACAGTTTGTACCTGGCTAGGTCATTGAATATTCTGTAGCGGTGAATGACCCTAGAAGTAAAGGGCTTAAGGAAATGAAAGACAAGAACACTTGCACTTAATCAAAGTAGATAAACCCTTCAAAATTTTGCTTAAAAATTTAAACAACCCACGATCTTACATACTTCCTGAATCAATGCTACTTCACAAGCTCAGATGTAGAATAAAGCTAGTGAACGTATCTATCCGTAAGTACAATGTATGTACCTATCAGTTGAATCAAATAATTTCATTGAGTTTATCAGAGATTTTCGTCTAATAAAAGCCTCGATGACTAGTTTATCTCAGCATTATAGGCACATTACGTTCCTCAGTTTTACGCAAGTCCTTATACTGGAATTGTTCAACCTGTATTCTCGGAAAAATACAATTTGTATGCCGTCTCTTTGAGTCCGCGTCATTCACTAATTAACGAGAAACTGGAATGAATTAATTCCAGCGGTGCTCAAACCCTATTTCCCAAACGGGACATAAGATTGTAAAGTTATCAAAGAAATTTCAAAATTATTTTGAAATTACGGAACCCCATCAAATATAGTATAGAAGTAAAAAAGCGTTGCTACCGACCATTTTCTATGCAGGGGGATAATATTTTATTTTCATAGATTTTAATACCCACACTTTTTTGTAGCGTACTAATACTACTTATGTATAAATTTGCCAATTAAGTATCTGAATAAAATTACTGTGACCAGGGCTGAGTGAGTTGGATAGAGTTCAAGGGTTCCTAGTTTGACTACGGAACCATAATTAAAGAAGTGCCGTGAAATTTAACATTTGAATTGCAAAACCGAATAAGTAGAACATGAATGCGAGTGATTAAAAAACCGGTCAAGTGCGTGTCGGACCTGCACATTGAGACTACCGAAATATGGTGTTTCTGACAGCGCCCAGTTGAAAATTTTAACTTAGCATTGAACATTATTTTAGCTGATTTATAAAACAAGGAGATAATAATATGTATCTTGGACTGATTAACACGTTGACTGCGTTAAGAGGTCTAAAAGATCTCTAACGTGACTTTCAGCTGGTGCGGTGCCGAAAATCGTGTTCTCCACCTCTGTGCGGGAGGTCGTAACTTATTTATTTCTATGTGTTTGACAGAGACAAATATACATACCTACTTCCCGCTGCGAGTTTGATTCAATAATGTAATAAAAAAAATAGGAGATGGATGAGGTCTCTAACGCACTGAGTTGTAATAATATACATCTGTTGCGTGAGGAGATCTTTCGGACCTCCTAAAACACAGGCGTCGTAGACGCAAGGAGCGGAGCGCGGGCGGCGCGGGCGCCGTTAGCTCGCGCTCAGTGTTGTTCAAATGTCGATAATGTGTACCTGCGCACTCCATTTAAAAAAAATACGCTCTTATATTTTGTCAGCGTGGTAGCAAAAAAAGTCGTTGCACAGGCTGTTACAGTAAATTACGGCTCACATTTAGTAGCACAGATGCATCCAAAAAAACCAAACGAATAAATACACTATGTGTGCAATGCGAACAACAAATGTGGTTACCATGCTTCAATGAGGAACATTTTTCTTAAATATTTTTTAGTCACTATGTTTATTGAAATAAAACTAATTTTATGGATTATCATAATTCATCATTCACGGAAGGACAGTCACCATGGTCAGTCCTCCCGTGACCATGGTTGCTGTAAAACAGCCGAAACGACGGGAACGTAAAAAACAAATAATAAACACGATAAAATCCGTAAGATTAGTTTTATTTAAATGTCTAGTATTCGCGTAAATATAAGAAATCAATATTACTATGTTTAAATGATTACTTCATAAAAAGTTAAGCTATCGATAACTGGGGTTTTATTTTAATCCCATCACTAGTCACAACCCAAACTGATCTATCTTTAGTTGCGATGCGAGATTCAATGGATACCTAATTTTTTTTTCGTTATATCTCATAACCCACTTTTCACATCCCCATGCGTAGCAAACTTGAGATAGAACAGTTAATTCTCTATTATTTACAGAAAGAACATAGATTGTATCTTATTTTTTGATAAAGATATGAGTTTTTTTAAAATACCTTATTTTACGAGATGGATTAGGTCTCATACGCACTAGAGTGAAGCTCGGTTAAGAGGTCTAATAGGTCTCTAACGCACTGGCTGAAAGTCCTCTGAAAATGGCACCGCACTCAACGTGTTAACTAAGTACTCTGTAATATACCTCTATAAACTGCAATTATTTTAGATATTTCGTTTTGCAAACTTCGGAGGTGAGGAATGGTATTTTTTTTTACATTTTACATCATAATCATATGGTATACAAAAAAGCCTGTTTTTAAATGTGCAAATGAAGTTCTTTCGTATGACATCCCACATGACCTAGTATCTCTACTTGGAAGTTCCTACCCCGCCCGATGTATGCCTTATTACCAGATTTTTTTAAAATTCTTGTATATGCAGAAAATTTTAACGTGCATGATTTAAAACAATTCCAAGTTTCAAGTCGATAGCATTAGTACTTCCTAAGATAATTAGGTGTAGCAGACGGACAGATAGACATAGTCGCACCATAAGTGTTCCGTTTTTATTGTTTTTTTGGTAAGGAACCCAGAGAACTCATTTAAACTGATAATGCCAATGTTCTAGAATAAAATAGAAATTGCATAGGGATAGGTAATTTGTTCCGCTTAATAAAATAACATTAACACACAACATTACTTAACACACTGTTATATATATATCAGGTGTAACAAAAATAGTGTAAAATATTTTAAAAGATTAATCAGTAATTTAAGTTTAATTTTTTTGGGAATGTTATTTTTAAAACCTCCCGTTGGCGCAGTTAAAATATTTTACACTATTATTGTTACACCTTATATATATATGCACTTATATTTCTCAGGTTCAACAGTATTTATCTAGTTACTGGTTAAATCCTGGCTGACAACATGGACACTTAAGTACTTTTTCCCTCCTGCCTTATGATGTAATACACCGTACATTACAAGATTAGAGGGAAAAAAATCTATTTCCTGTTACAAAAGGCTTTTAATCGTATTAACTTCATAGAAATACATGAGTCTCCAGTTGAATGTGTAAATGCGCAATAACATCTATATCGAAACAATCAGATTTGCGTAACACAACAAAACAAAACGTTCACAAAACACAATTAAATCCTTCCACGTTGAAATTGGTAGGGTATTTTATTAGTATTCTAATTTTGTACCCAAACACGTGTTTTCAATTCCTGTCACCTTTTAGCTGGCATACCTAATATTATACCAAATGTAATTGTCCAAAAGAATTTTGAATGTCGATGTACCTAGTATGGAGATTAGCATTCGCGTTGCGATCCTTAGGTGTTTAAACGTGGTGCAGTGCGCATGTTTAGAGTATTGACAAAGACCAGTACCTCAAGCACAATCTTTTTTACGTATTATTTCGGTAACGTAACATCTTCCATCCCTCTCACACCACAGAGTTTATAAATAAGTATGACAGTGACAGCATGTTTACACGATTACGTTATATTAGAAGTTCCTGCTTTTGTGCTTATTGACCAACGTTAGCCAGTACTGACGAGGCATGTACTGACTGGTTGCGCAGCGTCACGAGACTGCCTTGAGCATATATTGCGCGCGGCAGGCTCAGTTTTAGTCTGAGAATCTATTTATGCCTAATCGGGTTATACCGTCGAAAGCAAGGCAGATGTCAGGTAACAGCTCACAAGCAACGCAGCAAAAGCGATCACCTTGGACGAGTCACTTAACTAAAGGAGTTGAAGCAGACCCGCGAGTCTGCTCGGTCAGTCAGTACACTGCTAATAATACAAAACTATAATAATAAGACCTTTTTTTTTTTTTTTTATTAGTCCGGGCGCTATCACACCCGGCCCGCGAACACCTCTGACATGGGGGTCAGAGACTTTGTAAATCTTAATATTAGTAACAGAAAGTGTAAAATGAATATAAAAAAAAAACAGCAATAAAATGACTTCTTATAAAGTAAACATAGAAAAAGATACATTATTTATATGTTATCTTACATTATTTCTACACTGTGCACAATAATACACAGTGTAAGGCTGTTTCTTATTAACTATTGACTGCACACAACAGTGTACAGTCATACACAGTACACAGGATCAGAATTGTAGTATAGGGTCCTATCATCCACTGCTCAGACTGACCTGCTGGTGTGAATGGTTGCATTTGATATAAGATGCTAGCTGGGATTATTACCATAATAAGTTGCTAGCAGTCTTCTTTGTTTTGCAATTTGTTCCTATTCACACCAGCCACCTTCTCCGTACACTGGTGCGGTAGGATCCTATACTCTGTGCTTAAAAACCTGTACCACCATGACCATACTCCTTCTTCCACTTGTTCATTGTAACAGTTCTTCCAACTCTTAAGGTGTGCCGTCTTGGCTTTATCCTCATATTTTTCCTTTGCCTGCGGTCGCCGCTCGACGACTCCCGCTCTTCGGGCTTGCTCTGCACATTTGACTCTGCGCTTCTCGATGTTGACATCTCGCTTCGTTTCCCCACGATCCTCAGACCACCACTGTATAGTGAGTTTGTAAATTGGCCTATTTGTGTCTGTTGTTTGGTTGCATGTTTCTATGAATGATTGTGTAAAGCTTGCATGTCTTTTTAAAAATGTACTATTTTCTTTAACTACTGTCTGACTGATTTTATATGCAAATTTTAACTGATCCAGTTTCTCATGAAACTGGATACAGTTAGCATGTTTTGTTTTTAAAAGCATGATTCTACTGATTTTAACGCTGAGTACTTTACACAATTTAATTTGGAAAAGTATACCGTTGAGGCCTGAGCCCGCGGGGCTTTCAGCCACTCTCCAGTCTTTCACCAGCGCTAGTTGGTCATTTGTGCAGGCTGCGACTTGGACGATGCATGTTGGTCGTCGTCCTCCCCTAACTTTGTCAATAGTGGGGTTGTCGCCGTCGTTCGGCGTCCGCAGGCCCATGTCTATCTGCGCACCCGGCGTATTTGCCATTCTGATGTCGTTTGTGGTGCTGCCACACCACAAGCTCTTGGCTTTTGCGTTGCCTCCTGCTACTATCTTATAGCGGAGGTTCGCTTCTGCTGTCTTGTACGCCGGGGTGCGTGTACCGAGTGGGACCCTAGCGACCACCTTAGCAATAGGCTATGGCGGTTCTTGCTAAGGCGTCCCACTTCTTCCTAGTTGGGCATGCCAGGCCGAAGGCAGTATGGGCTGTGTCGGGAACTTTTGCGGTTACGCAGTTCCGACACACTGGTGGTTCGCCTGACCCCCATTTTGGGCAGTCGGACTTCAGGTGCGTCCCACCGCAATGCGCGCAGAGGTCGGTCGACTCCTTACATGTCTTCCGGCCGTGTCCGTATGCCAGGCACCGCGTACACTGTATCAGCGGTGTCTGATCGTGCACTTGGACGTACTGAATGTCGATGAAGATCTTATCGACCGACGTCAGCCGTTGCCACATTTTAGGGGGAACCTGCAGAACCACATGGTTCTGTAGCGGGTTCCGCGCCCTTCTCCTGTACTTGACCGTGACGGCCGAATCGTCGGCCGAGAGATCTCCCAGCAGCCGCATGTTTTGGGTCTTAAGTGCGGCCTTGATATCCTCATCAGTGATGTATTTTTGGACATCTCTGATTATGACCAAGGGGTTCTTGTTCTTGGCCTCCTCGATCTTGAGCTTCTTATCTTTTCTCAGCTGTGTCACCGTTTTCTCAATCTCCACCTTGGTGGCACAGCTGAGAACGACTTTCTGGTCCTTGATATTACGGACCCGCTCAATTTGAAGACCGTACTTCTTGGCATCCAGTGCCTGCCGAACTCTGTCTAATAATAAGACCTTAGGTGATGTGGTATACCTTATCTATTTAATCAATGTAACTCTAAAGGTATGTTACTAAATAATGAGCATTGCGATTGATAGCTTGATTTGATAAAAGCTAAAAAACCTGACAGTAACAGTAACCAGTTCTCGAGAGAAGTGATGTCTGCCAAGCCGCACTGGGCCAATTGTTTGTTATAAGTAGTATACACCATGATGCTTAGTTGATTTAAAATACGTCTAGTGGATGAATTTTTTTGGATAATGCTGTACAGGTGTCACAAAAATATGAACAGTAAAAATATGTACAGGTGTCACAAATAATATTTTATGTGATGAATATACTCATAAAACCGAAAAAGATTCCCCAACGGACATAGTGCGAAATATATTATCAACCATGCAAACTAGCATATTTTCGACAATCCTACAATATCAAGCAAATTCATAATCCCCACACACAGCTTCCTCCTTGATGCCGCTACTCTCCCCGCTGCCCTGCGCTGCAAAATCCTTTGCCTACATTATCTTTTCATAATTCTGTATACGCATAGTTTAATTAAACCATAGGGTTGTCAAAATTTGCAATAAAATAATACATATTTAACTTTTTTGAACAGAAATATTGTTTTAATATTTCGCCCTATGTTGCTTGGGAAAGTTGTTCGGTTTTATGAGTGTGATCATCCCCTGAAATATTATCTTATATTTTTCTTAAATCCTGTATATGGTAAATTTGCAGCTAAGTTGGTAACATAGGGTGTGCTGGGGAATTATTATCATGATTCGAAAGCGCAGCTAAGTATTATTCAATGACCTAACATCCTACAGTTCTTAATCACTAATTTAGGCCTAGTTATTCACATTTTATTCCCCATAAAAGGCATCTTCAAGACGTCTGTGGCGCGACACATATATCTATACATACCGAACGTTATGTAAAACGAATTACGAACTCAGCTCACGCGCATGCAATCAACTAAAACAAGCTCCGTTTGTACGTATCCCTCTGAGAACTTCACGCCCATGACCTGACCTGCGACTCAAACCTAATACATCACGCTTCTAAATAAACAATGCCAACCCCTCAGGGTCACTCAAAGTAATAATATTCGGTCTATTGACTTTGATGTTGGTTTTATGGTGGATGGCATACCTACCTTACTAGTAAATAGCACTATAATAGGAGAATGGGTATGAAATTACTAATATTTAATCATAAATAGTTATACCCTACTATGTAGTATACGACAATACAAGTACTTAAATTTAGGTAGGTACTTACCTACATTATTGATCATTTGCATTGATTTGTTTATTATTTTCTGCACGGAAAGGGTAATTAGTAAGTAGTCAATAACCCTTTCCGTGCAGGTGGGTTATTGACGTGGGTAGGTGTTAGTTAAAATATATATAAATAAACGAAAGGTGGAACGTAAAATCAAAATAAAAACGCGATAAAATCCTTAAAATTAGTTTTATTTCAATGTGTAGTATTTGCGTAAATATAAGAAATAGAAAGGTGACTATTAAAAAAAAATGGTAGTTACAAAGTTTTTTTCAGTTACTGCTACACAATTAGTCCCAAGTGCAGTGGATAGCTATATGTAGTTAATAATATTGCATTAATCATAAAATAGATCTATCTATGGGCGATCGTCTAGTTGCATAAAACCATCACCAGCGCAAATTATCTGGATTTATTTCCGTAAAAACTTTAGCTATTTTTTTTACACACTGCAATTTCAACACAGTGTTCACTTCCTATTTATGCTGAATATTTTTATTTTTGCGGAAACAGTCTGTAGGAAGGTTATTATATGACATATACCTATTTTATTGATATGTCCATCTACTAGCTTATACTCACGGACCCGTTTCACGATTAGACTTTTTATATTTTCAATCAATAAATCCGAAGAATTTGGACATTCGATACCTAGAAATGATTGTACCTACCTACCTATGTGACACTATTTGTCTACACCTTTACTATCGTTACTACTTTATTTAGGCGATTTAATCAATTATTTTATAACATATGTACAATAATTGTATACAGAGATATTTACATAGAAAACAAACAACTAAAAGATTCTTATTTATAGGCAAAAATAAAATAAATCGTTATTTATATGAAAAAAGAACGCCGGACCTGAAAATACCTATGCGTCTATTTATACACCAGCCGATGCGCTGGCCCAGCAAGCTGGTAATATTTAGGTCTTATTGGTAGCTTAACTCAGAAGTCAGAATTTCCCATACCTACTTAGACGAAGATATAAAAACAGACGAAGCCGCGAACAACATAGATCGGTATCTGTTAAAGCACAAAAAACTAGTGGTACCTAAAGCCTTGGTCTGGATCTTTCAAGAGTCTCAGAGTGTTTGGTATCAAGCGTCTCGATTTTCTTGCATTTTCGCAATGAAAGCACGACACGAAACACTATTTACAAAAGACATATTTTTAACCACTGAGTTAAAACTACTATGTTTTTAATAGACGAAATATGGCTGGAGGTTCAAACAATTCGAAGCGTATTTTTTTTATTTTATGTCAGAACACGCATAACTTGATGATCCGATTTCGATGATTTTTGAGTCGGTGCCAAACGAACAACCAACGAAGAATAATAAAAGTACCTACTGAGTGGCTTGATGCGGACCAATTTGTAGGTAGGGTAAGTGTACCAGTGAATGAAACCTTAAGGAAATTTTTGACTTTGAAAATTAATTAAAATATGTTACCACGGGAAATTAAAGTACATGGCTATGCTTTTGTATGTAGGAATTATTCAAGATTAAGAATAGATTGAGTTATTATATAAATGAAAATAGGTTTAATAAATATTTGACGATAAAGCGCAAAATACCCAAAATCACCAGTGAATGAACGGTATTTTCCAGTAAATAAACGAAATGAAACCAGTAAATGAACACAAATATTATTTAATTTAATTAGCTATAAAAGGCATATTTTAACGAAAATAGGTAAAAAATATTTTGTTAAAGTAATACTCTTACAATGAATAACATTTAAAAGTACGCAAAAGTGTTTCCTCTTCTTCTTTCATCTTTTTATTCTTAATCTCTTCTTTGTTTTTCTTTGAAGATATATTTTTTTGTTCTTAATTTTTTTAACATAACAACTTTACGCTTGCCCAAAAGATTTTCTACTGCTTCCTATTCTTTCTCTTCTTCTTTTTTTTCGTCTCCTATTGTTTTTATAGAATATGTTCTATGTACCGTTTTCCAGTCAATTCAAATGGCATACAATGTTTTTTCCCTTAAGTAGGCCACTGTAGATCCTGCCTTACAAGAAACTTAGTTGTGGGACTAGTCTCAGTGTCATCCTAGGAGGCCACAGTAGATCCTGCCTTACAGTAAACATAGTTGTGGGACTAGTTCCAGTGTCATCATAGGAGGCCACTGTAGATCTTGCCCTACAGGAAACATAGTTGTGGGTCTAGTCTCAGTGTCATCCTAGGAGGCCGCAGTAGATCCTGCCTTACAGGAAACATAATTGTGGCACTAGTTCCAGTGTAATCACAGGAGGCCACTGTAGATCTTGCCCTACAGGAAACATCGTTGTGGGTCTAGTCTCAGTGACATCATAGGAGGCCACTGTAGATCCTGCCTTATAGGAAACTTAGTTGTGGGAATAGTCCCAGTGTCATCATAGGAGGCCACTGTAGATCCTGCCTTACAGGAAACTTAGTTGTAGGACTAGAGTCCCAGTGTCATCATAGGAGGCCACTGTAGATTTTGCCCTACAGGAAACATAGTTGTCGGTCTAGTCTCAGTGTCATCCTAGGAGGCCACTGTAGATCTGCCTTACAGCCAACTAAGTTGTGGGAATAGTCCGAGAGTCATCATAGGAGGTCACTGTAGATCTTGTCCTACAGGAAACTTAGTTATGGGACTAGTCTCAGTGTCATCATAGGAGGCCACTGTAGATCCTGCCTTACAGGAAACATCGTTGTGGGTCTAGTCTCAGTGACATCATAGGAGGCCACTGTAGATCCTGCCTTATAGGAAACTTAGTTGTGGGAATAGTCCCAGTGTCATCATAGGAGGCCACTGTAGATCCTGCCTTACAGGAAACATAGTTGTAGGACTAGAGTCCCAGTGTCATCATAGGAGGCCACTGTAGATTTTGCCCTACAGGAAACATAGTTGTCGGTCTAGTCTCAGTGTCATCCTAGGAGGCCACTGTAGATCTGCCTTACAGCCAACTAAGTTGTGGGAATAGTCCGAGTGTCATCATAGGAGGTCGCTGTAGATCTTGCTCTACAGGAAACTTAGTTATGGGAATAGTTTCAGTGTCATCATAGGAGGCCACTGTAGATCTTGCGAAACTTAGTTGTGGGACTAGTCTCAGTGTCATCATAGGAGGCCACTGTAGATCCTGTCCTACAGGAAATTTAGTTGTGGGACAAGTCTCGGTGTCATCCTAGGAGGCCACTGTAGATCCTGCCCTACAGGAAACTTAGTTGTGGGACTAGAGTCCCAGTGTCATCATAGGAGGCCACTGTAGATTTTGCCCTACAGGAAACATAGTTGTCGGTCTAGTCTCAGTGTCATCCTAGGAGGCCACTGTAGATCCTGCCTTACAGCCAACTAAGTTGTGGGAATAGTCCGAGAGTTATCATAGGAGGTCACTGTAGATCTTGTCCTACAGGAAACTTAGTTATGGGACTAGTCTCAGTGTCATCATAGGAGGCCACTGTAGATCCTGCCTTACAGGAAACTTGGTTGTGGGTCTAGTCTCAGTGTCATCCTATAAGGCCACTGTAGATCCTGCCTTACAGGAAACTTAGTTGTGGGACTAGTCCGAGTGTCATCATAGGAGGTCGCTGTAGATATTGCTCTACAGGAAACTTAGTTATGGGACTAGTTTCAGTGTCATCATAGGAGGCCACTGTAGATCTTGCTCTACAGGAAACTTAGTTGTTGGACTAGTCTCAGTGTCATCATAGGAGGCCACTGTAGATCCTGTCCTACAGGAAATTTTGTTGTGGGACAAGTCTCGGTGTCATCCTAGGAGGCCACTGTAGATCCTGTCCTACAGGAAACTTAGTTGTGGGACTTGTGTCAGTGGAAATAGTTACACTGTATTCTGTGACTTAAAGCTTAGGAATGAAATAGGAGTTTTATATGTGTAAATATATAAAATTATTACGTTAAGTCTAGTACAAAAACGTCTTGATCATTCACTGGTTCCACATTCATAAAGTAAACCAATGATGGAACATTACTTAAATGCCTAGTTCATTAACTGGGTTTTTAAAACCAATAAATGAACACACCTGTTCCAATATTGGCCAAAAGATCGGAAATCTATTTTAAAACAATATATTTGTAGAAAAACCTTATTAACGTAATAATAAGTTACATTATTTAACAAAAACATGATATCTGTCATGTTCCAGTAAATAAACACTCTGTCATTCACTGGATTTTTTCCGTTTTCTTGTACCAATACTGGGACCCCTAATATTTTACTAAATTCACGATAAAATTAGCATAGAAACGGGTTAAAAGTAACAATTTAACTGTTCTTTAGTCAAATAATTATAGTACTAATCACAATTACTACCTAAATTGATACAAAATAACATCAAAAATATTTTGACTTACCTGTGTCCTTAATTCCGGCCCATACAAATCTGGACTACAACGAAATGGAAAACTTCAAATGCTCGTCATTTTGAAATGAATCATCGATACAAGAAACAAGTGCTACCACAATATTGAATAAATTGTTGTCAATACAAAAAAAAAAAATGTGTATTATAGATATGTTCAGATTTCTTATTATTTGGAAAAAAGAGGGTTTTGTCCATTCACTGGGGGGTGTTCATTCACTGGTACACTTACCCTAGTCTTTGGTGCGGACCGGAAATCAGTACTTCACTAAGTTGTTTGTTTGGCCTCGAATCAACATTCGTTACATATTAGATTTAGTAAGACTATGTACATTTTGTGATTAGAATACATTTTGCTTTTCAGTTTCTTTTAAGTCGTTTTTTTTTGTAAAAAAGTATTTTAATTCATTCGTCTTCTTAAGTTTAAAAGTAAAATTATAAATAATTTGCAGGTAGGTAGTGCCTTAGACGAAATAATAAATGAATTTGATTTCTTTTTGTGATTCAATATTGTGTTGTTCGCGACACTCCGTCCGTTTTATTTCTTCGATCTAATGCCATATACCTAGTTTACCTGCCGATAGCATTTAAAAATCCTCATTAATCATCACAGCGGGAGTTTAAATTGGCCATCCAAAACACGTCGTATAATTTTTGTACCTACCAATATTATTCAACGTGACTTGAATCCAGCCAGATTATGAATTGAAATTCTATAAACTCGTTCATTTATCATCACCATATTTATATTGCGTGTCATTCCAATAAAACATTAGCAAGTCAAGTAGGCATTTTAGTCTAAAAACCGTGTTTCTTTTGTCGAGAGGAGTTTGAAAACATAACATAGATTAGACATAAGTACCTAATTCCAGAAACATACCTATGTTTCTGGAATTAGGTACTAGGTCGTAGGTATGGAAGATATGTACTAACCTAAGTTTAGTACATATCTTCCATACCTACGCAATTAAGTATATAATGAGGATTTGAATGTTTATCACTTCGTCCGCTGATGTTGGTGTATTGTATATAATCCTCATATTCTACTCATAATAATATATACATAAAGGTCATTTACTTATAGTAAACATAGTTAAAGATACCTACCACAGATATATGAGAGTGATCTGTGATACCTACACTACACGTGCAGTTACACGTAGTTTTAACAAAGATACACATTTATATGGTTTTGTTAAACTTTTCATGCCCTTCAAAGCTTTTAGTGCAAGTTTTTTGGTAAGCGAAACGTGTACTATAAAGTTTGCGTTATCAACTTGAATGGCAATGTGACAGCGCCTCTAGCGGATCTACAACTTACAATTTATTATCTGTGTACTTTTTTATTCATATCTTTGATTTATTATACTTAATAGTATATAATTTATTGACTAAATCTCTAGCTACTTTGCTTCTACATGAAGCGAAATTATAATATTGCCAATGTCTACAAATACACCTTGTAAACGATTTATTAATTGACTTTATACTTATATTATACTTGCTGGTCCGGCGAACTTCGTACGGCCTCAGAATCAAAAGTGTGAGAAAATGAATTACATATCTAAATTATTCGTATTTTATGGTTTTTTTTCGACGTTTTCATAGTTATCTGCTATTCAAGGCAGAGACAAACACAAAATAACAAAGATTATAAAAACCGGCCCACCCGTTCTTGAATTATAAATGATGTAACTTACACGACTTTGTTTTAGATATATATTTTCATGAGACCATAGACGAAAAAATCTAATATTACGAGTAGATACAGGTCGCATGAAATAAAATGAGCAATGACGGCATATGGTGGCTCTGCGCGTGTCTAATATCTATTGTATGAATTCCGCATGCCCACAGCCGCCATCTTTGCTCATTTTATTTGATGCAAGCTAGCTCAGGATACGATCATGGTTTGTATCGATATAAAATGATTTGTGTATGTGTTTTTGGTGAGCGTTTCAAAATAGGAGACGAGGGTGTATTAAGTAGGTACTAACAAGCCCAACAATAAAATCGTATCTACGCACCTGTGCATAAACATGAGGTACGTGTTTATGTATTACGAGTGGGTAAGTATGTAAAAACAGTTTGAAATTTTTGTATTTGTAGGTGACCATGTTCATACATAAAACTAAACAATTAACCACATGCGGCATTACGAGATTCAAACTAGGAAGATTAATTTTGTTATGTATGGAATAGGTAACTACTATAGCTGTGGTTGAATGATAGCACAACTCATAACATCACAATATGACTTTAAATTAATATAGAGCATGAATGAATAAAAAATAAAGCAGCTTAAAAGTAAATAAAAGCTACAGCGTCGCGACGCCTTATAGTGAACGATGCAACGCCCAATTGTGAGAAATGCAACACCTTTTAGTAAGCGTGACGACGCGACGCCCTATAGTGGGCATCGCGAAGCCTTATATTAAGCGCCGAGACGCCATATAGTCAGCATTGTGACGCCTAATGGTGAGCGTCGCAACGCCATATAGTGAGCATTTGGACGCCTAATGGTGAGCGTCGCGACGCCTTATAGTGGGCATGACGACGCCTTATAGTCATTCCTATTTGGTGGGTAAGTACGATAAAAGTACCCACCTACATATTATGATGACATCTGCAGCCATTTTTTATAAAGATAAGGTAGGTAGGAATAATTTAAGGTAAAGAACCCTGCTGACGAATAAATCAAGTTAGTGTAATTCATGACGGAGTAGTTGTATCTATAGGGACCAAAACACTATGCAAGGAAAATGCCACCAGCCAATAAATGATTCACGTGAGTAAGTACCTACTGCTAGATAGAGCGCACGGGACAAAGGATGTGCATATCGTCGTGTTGCGACTTCCGAGCTGCTCAATGCCCGCAAAATAAGTTTGGGTGTGTGTGTGTGAAATTCGTACGAGAGATCATCGCTTCTTTCAGTTTTCGTTACAGCTCTTAGTCGGTTTGTTATCGGTTAGTTAACCGATGGAGGTTAAACTTCTTAGGAACCTACGACCATGATAATTATGTGCAAACTTTTAAGGTCTTCATTCAAGTGAGATTTGTGTTGGTGAAAAAGCAACCTTATTGATATCTACTACTGAGTAGCGAGTGCGAGTTTCTTAGTCATCTAAACCGTGAATTTACCGTAAACTTCAGCGTATTTTTCCCCTTTTATGGTGAATCAAAAATATTAGATAGTGTCCGCTAGATGCGCTGTTCATGTTCCATTCAAAACAACAAATACGTAAACTATGCAGTTCACGTTTTGTTCGCTTAAAAACAATGCGCACTCGAAGCTCTAAGTTGTTTGTAGAGCTTGGATAGTAGCTAGGTATAGCACTGATGTACAACAATGCGCTGTACCTAGACAAGAATTTTCACTCGGCTTATTACTTATCTTCTCATTGACAATATAATGATCAGTTACCCACCTATTCGGAACCTGTGACCTTTAAACTGTAGGTCATAGAGTGATTGGCGTTTAAACCTTGTTTCAGCTATTAAATAAGTGTTCATTGTTTTAACAAATATCTTACTGCTCGAATCTTGTACGCAGCTAAGTCTATTTTTCAACAAAACTTTACAAGTAGGTATGCCGGTACCTAAGAGTCATACCTATTGAGACCTTTAGGCATTTCCTCTTAATATTCCAAGAAAAAGCTTCGGTGTGATGTAAATTTAAAAAATATTAGGTAAGTAAAGATATTTAGGTACGTAAATATTTCTAGGTCCCTTCACACATTATTCATATAGGTATCTTCGTCTACTACACTATTGAAGAAAAATGGCTACAATCATAATAACTGAGTAGGTACTTAAGCAGGGGTTTTGTACGAGTTTTGAGCGGAAACGTTCTGTTTTATTGTATGAAAACATTTGAAAACCCGATCGATATTTGACATTCAAACTTATATTTACTGAACGTTCAATTGATACCCATCTCCGCTTTCGAGTGTAGATATTATTAAGAGTTAATTAACTTTAAAATACAAAGACGCTTGTAACTGCGTAATAAATTAGCTAACTATGGGTAGAGTACCGATCCAAGTAGTTAGGTACATTTAACTCCATTTACATTGAGCAAACATTACATATGGAAATTAACCAAAACATTACGTGGGTACTTAAGTAGACACAAGTCGGCGAATGAACGACTCCTATAGTAAGCGGAACACGATATTATAATTTTCTATTACCAAACAGGCCCCCAGTATGAGTTTTCAACGAATTCAAATACCGATCGAATTTTTCTTACATTTACCAATAAACGTACACGTTTCCGATAAGTGCACTGCTATGAAATGCATGGAAAGATACAATTTCTTTTATTCGTTTGAAATGGCTCCACTGATCTTCAGTGATTTAGTTCGTTTCAAGATGAAAAAGAGAAACGTATTATATATCCGATAGTTTGGTACATAGAGCTATATATTTTTTTTAGCTAAAGGTTTCATAGATAACGGTAGTTTGGAATTATTCGATCAGCTTTTCTTAATCCATGCCTACTTTACACTTGATAAATTGTAGAAAATTTTACCAAGCCAATATGTGACATATCAGAAATGGCACCATCATTTGGACACTGAACTCAGTAGTATCACCACGCCTGAATCTGGTACTGTTAGAAAAGAAGGAGTGTGAGCAATAGAACTGAATTAAAAAAAAATGTTTAATGTTTATTTTCTTACGTTATAATGTAAACAAAGCTGATGCCAATAATGAACTCAATTAGCATTATTGCACATTCATTTGTTGTGGTTGTTTTGCAGCCTTCCTCTGCATTTTCTTTTTTAAAAACATTTGTTTCTTTTCTTCTGGTGTCTTGCGCAATCCCTTCATCTTTCGAGTCTGTAGTCTTTGGACATCTTGTTTGCCCATGTGTATGCGACCCATTTTGGATCCGAAGGCATCCCTGGATATATTCTTCTTTGGAAGTGTTTTGACCTCCCTAGGTACCCTGCAAGATTCTTTGTACAAATCATCTGATGCCAATTTTGTTCTTCTCAATTTAAAATCGATTGAAGGACCTGCAACAGAATATGCACATTACATGAAATATCTTCATTTAAATTGATTTGATAGTGATAACCAAGTTGGTAAATGCCTGCCTCGGTAATGAGGATTGCAGGTTCAAACTTGCCCTGTACCTCTGTGATTACTAAATTTCAAGTGAGAATCTCATTTTTAAAAATGATTATCACATGCTAAAAGGTGAAGGAAAACATAGTGACGAAACCTGCGTGTCTGTGAGAACCCCTCGAAAGACGTGTGGAGCCCGCCAACCGGCACTGGGCCAGGTGGACTATGGCCTAATCCCTCTCACATTGATGGGAGGTCCGTGCCCAACAGTGGGACATTAAAAGGTGTGATATTATAATTAAATTTATTTGAATGCATGTGTTGGACACATTGACATTTAAAATAGCTTCAGCATATTTCACCATAGAATAGCATGCAAATATCAAAGAGATGTACCAAGAACTTTGTTCAAAGTTCACAGTCGACTAGGACACAGAATCACTGCATTATATTACTAAATAAATTTACTTCAGTTGCTCAGAGATAATATATGGTTTACCTATTTCTTCTAGTTCAATTCTAGGTGTCCTCTGCCCACTCTTCTTCAACAGTATTCTGTAAGACCTGAAGTATACACTGCCAGTCTCGGTGGCTGTGAAACTGAGCACATGTTCCAATCCTTGCAGTCTGATTGTCTCTACCTGAAATCAACAAATAACACATTTATTCAAGTGTTTATATATACTTATATAATCCGGTCTCTGATATTTACAATAGATTGCCCAGTTGGCCATCAAATAGATAACTTAAGGTAAATAATTAAGCACTGTTGGTACCTCAAAACTGTATTATACATATTTTTACTAGACAAGTTCTCAACAAATTTTCCAGCTTCTGATTGCAACAGCCAACTAATTTAATAACAAAATTCTACATAAAATGACCAGATTAGCACAGTTGGTAGTACCCTGCTTTCAGAACTATGGGTCCCGGGATTTGAATCCTGATAGGGACAATCTTTGTGTGATGAGCATGTTTGTACCTGAGTCATGGATATTTCATATCTATATAAGTATCATATACTGAGTTCTCCCTCAGTCCATTGTACAAGCCCATAATACAAGTGTTGCTTAGTGTGGGACGGTATGGTTGGTGTGTTCATCAGGTGATATTATTATTACAACCTTACACAAACCTTTTCTCTATAAAAGAAGTCAGTGAAAAGTGATTTCAATCTCTTCAAATCTTGATTTAGATCCCAAGCTGGGCCATTGAAGATCAGACAGGGCTTGATTCCTGACAACACCTTCATGTTATGGAAGTCTGACATTGCCTTGTAATTATCAGCCCCAAGCTCGATCATATCCAGTATACCATAGTCAAAAGTCCTGCCCAAAATTATATTATGTGGTCTCTTCTTAGAGTGAGTACCAACTCCAAACAATGCTGCTTCCTTCTTATAACATAATCTGTAATTAATAAATACACACATTGTAGTTTTAATATCAAGTCATACTCTATTAAATTTATGTTTATCATAAATTGGTGTAATGGCTCATTGCCCCATGTGACCCAAGAGCTGGCTTGTGTCTTACACAGAGAATTAGCATCCCCTTTAAACATGGCAATTTCTAATCGCAAGTCTCTTTGCAATGCTGCCAGTCTTCCGGCCACATTGCCAAGTTACAGCAGTGTGGCACAATTAATTGTTAAAATAAAATAATGCATATTTATTTACTTTTAAAATAAAGTATGTTATGTTTTATATTATTAATAGTAAAGTATATGCAAATCGAACTATTTAAATTAATTATATTAAATTTAAATAATATGACAGGCTATTGTACTTATATTGTACTTATCGACAATGTTGAAATATCTGTTGTTATGATGTATCCCTGTATCACATGGGTTTTTTATTGAACCTTAAACTGTACACAAGAAGGTAGCCTATTGTGGATTGATCAGTTCTGATCTTTGGAATATAAACACATGGTACTCAATAGTCAATAAGTACAAGAAACTTACTTTTCAATCAAGGTGGCGTCTTCAAATGGAACGAAATCATTTTTACGATTAAGGTAAGCAGCATCAGGCTTCTTCAAATCATAAATGTCTTTCAAAAGTTTTCGCGTCTTTTCCGATGGGTTCCGACCCTGCATAAACAGGCTTTGTTTAGGGCCTTCAATCGGCTTGGGCTCTTTCGATTGCAGCACTTTCTTGCCTTTCCGAGTCGTAGGTTTTCTGGAAATAAATCCAACATTTTAATCATTTACAACACTTACATCGAATATATAACAAAATCTGAATGTCCTTATTACTTCACTCTCTGTATTACACCCATTTTGATTAATGATTTTGTGAATTATTTTACACACGCACGTGGATACTTGATTCTGACGTTTTTTTGACAATTGCTAACTCCTGAGCAGTGTTGCCAGATGTGATTTTCAATTTATACCCAAATTTGAAATAATTTTTCTCCAAAATGATACAATTTGCTTGAGTTTTACCCAAAGGCAAAAAGTTAATAATATCGGCAATAGCTTTTGCCTTTTTCTTATTTTTTCCTTGAAATACTGTTCTAATTTCCAAACTGAAGCAGCAGAATGACTTTTTTTTTTTTTTACTTTACGTATCCCCACTGAATGGGTATGACGGGTATGACATAACATAGGGAGAAAAAGCAAAGTGAAAAGAATGAATGAATGAGCGAAATGGTTTAACGGGTGCGTTCGTAAAATGCGTTGTGGTCATCCTACAGGTAATCCCACTGAATCTAAAAATTACCCAAAATTCTCCATGGTATTTTTTTTTTCTCCAAATTTTTCTCCAAGAATTTCATTTCTCCAAAATTTCTCCAGAGCCAAAATTTTTACCCAGAATTGCGAAAAAAATACCCAATCTGGCAACACTGCTCCTGAGTGACAGATGTCAACCCTCATCCCACAGACAAAAAAATCACTGGGACAGGCACAGTCTACATTTTAATATTATACAGGCTTTCGAGGCGAACTTCGTTCAGCCCCAGAATTAAATGTATGAGAAATTCTAAAATTTTGCCATGTTTTAATAGTTATTCTGCTATTCGGGGCGGAGACAATTTCTAAATATCATAGATCATAAAAATCATCCCACCCATTCATAAATTATAAATGGTTGAATGACGAATAAAACTTAATTTACACGATTCCTTTTAATTAAATTCACTATCTTTAATAATGTAAATTTATCTACCTACTTAGATACTGAAACATTTATACCTCAATGCATAAACCAAATTTATGCAATGTATGGAAATCTTGCCTGGACACTAAACTTGCAACTCGTTATCTGTATACTGTCTTCTTCTTCTTCTTTCTTTACGAAATGAGATGCGATGAAATAAAATGGATATGAATATGGCCTCACCCGCAACTTAGCGGGTATTTTGCACAATGTCAAGTAATTAATAGCAATAACACATTCAATAAATACACATTATAAATAAAATAATGGATGTTACATGATGAAATGAAAAATGAAGAAAAACAATATTGGGAGTCCTTCGTGTAAACAGAGCATTAAAGAAAATCTGTCTGTCTGACATTGACACTTCATGTTTTAATTGTCTTGGTACGTCGTTAATTTTGCCAGTATGTTTTTAATATTGGGTATATTAAATATAAACGTTTCCATATGAACTATCTATACTATACTCATTTCCTATCTCGAATAATATGATGGCATTGGGTGGCATACATTTTTGTTATTATATTATTAGATAAATCGCGGATTGTACTTGCTGGAATGTGGCGTGTGCAAGCCGTGATGAACGATAACGGAACAATCGATCCGTCCATCCACGGCGTTTTGAATGCATCTATGTATCACATTGCTGCTAATTCGCTTGGCACCAACTAGCCTAAACTAGACCAAATTTTAGTTTACTCCTGTCAAACGGCGTTCGCTATTCTGTTAACAGCAGATTAGACTAATTTTAGTTTGACAGCTCCTAAAATTGGTTTAGTTACTCAACTTAGCTTAGTTGGTCATTTTTCTATTCTGTTACACACACTTTACGTCAAATTGCGTCTAAAATTAGAAACGTCAAACTATAATCCGCCTTATTTGGTCGGCATCTAATTTGGTGCCATCTAAATTTAGTTCGTAGTTTTTCAGGTGATGTTTTTATTAAGATAAGTTGTGAAAAACTATTTTATCAAACACGATGGAGGAATATGTGGTTGCGGCTCTTGTGGATTCATCTGAAAGTGCTAATTTTACCAAAATAATAATAAAACAGAGCCTACTTCAAAGTACTTACTTGAAACACAAAATTAAGGCGTTTGCTTTCTAACCGTAGAAACTATGAAGAAAGAATACGCCTCGAAAGTTTAAGAGGATATTCAAATCCCTTCGAATTAGCAGAGAAGTTTAAAAAATCTTTTGTGGCTTCACAAATTTGCAGCACTTCAATTACTGAATACTCTAGATGATCCGCTCTTAGTGGAGGGGCACATCCCAAAACATATTATAAAGGTTTGCGATTTAATATTTTATACAGATACATACCTACTTTTTACTTGTTTATAAATGTTTATAAATACATCAACATGACACTTTGCAGATTTTAACAGCACTGCAATTTTACGCTCATGGGAGCTATCAGGCTGCTGTAGGCCAAGATAGTTTACCAGGAATGAGCCAACCAGCAGTGAGTATATGTTTGGGAATAGATTTGAACATAATTGTGCAACAATTGACACCCCAAAATATAAAGTTCCCTACAACACAGACGGAGAAAGAATCTGCAAAAACTGAGTAAGTTTCATTTCATATCCACTAAATTGGTTTAGTAATTTTTGAGCTCATACATTATAAACAAATAAATAAATAAATATCGCCATATGAACACATAACCAAACAGTCCCACTTTAAGCTTAACGCTTGTGTTGTGGGTACTGTACAATGGACTGAGGATGAACTCAGTTTATAATACTTATATACATATTAAACATCCATGACTTGGGTACAAACATTTGTGCTCACCACACAAAGCTTGTGTCCCTACCAGGATTGGAACCCAGGACTCTCAGCGCAGAAAGCAGAGTGATTACCACTAGGTTAATCAGGCCATCGAACCAATATATCTTTTGTCTTTATAATATTAGCATAACAAAATATCTTGACATCAAGTTATAACATGTAAATGTTTCTACTTTTGCAGATACGGATGAGAATTATACCATGGATTTAGATCATACTGATAAGCTATCTATGGTGGAAGAGTACATTGAAACAGATTTCCTTGCTGAAGCAAGACACATTTGGCAAGTGTTAATAAACACTATTTTACTCAAAATTAATAAAAGTATGGCAAATCATAAACAAGACTTTAATTTCTGAATTATTATAATAAAGCTTTTTACTTATTACTATGTTATCAATAATCAATAATAAACATCAACATTAAAAATAATTAACAATCAAAATAATAAACAAATTTGTAAGTAATAGAATTTGAAAGGCTTAAACAACAAGCTTCTGCACATGGGGGCCATTTGTTGCCCACACTCAATGAAAATGGCACTACCGAAGATAACAACTATGCAATAAATGCTTAGTATTACTAACTTATTACATAGTATTATGGTACACTTCCAGGCGGCAAAATCCATCCACATAGGCATGCCCAACAATATCCAAAATTTTGGATTCTTTGTCTGTCAGGGCTCCTCCTGCCGGACCGCCACCTGTGGCGCTTATTGAAGTTCGCACCTTGCGAGTCTTGGTCTATAACTTCGCCACCCACACACTCCAAACCTGTTGATAAAAAAACCATATAAAAACCATTTAAACGAAAAAAATGCATAATATTCAGAACACAAAACTTACATGCTCCCACTGCTGTGCAGTTCTTCTGCAGCCGAGTTAGTTGAGCTCGTCGTGGTTGGTAGGGCCCCCTAAAAATCTACCACGGCAGAATCTGCTTGGTTTCCTGAAAATATAATTGATTTTTAGATAGGTAGATGTCCTCGCGCGCCGATGTAATTATTACCATTGATTGATTATAAGTAAAACAAAACTTTGAATCCTTTTAAATGCTTACCCCTCGCTATTTTGATGTTGTTGTGGAGTCGCTCCACAAGCAACTCCTGTTGTCTCTCATTAGACCGTTTCCTATCGTTTTCCATATTAGATTCAAGCCACTAGATAACTTATTACAACAACTACAATGTAGCACACCCGTCTGATCTGAAAACGGTGTTTTGTTTACCTACTGTCAACAGATACAAAATCGAATTTACCACAGAACAATAGATATGGAACACTTAACCACAGACGATATAGAACAAGTTTCTATAATTTATTATTGTAAATATCATAAAAAAATTACAATAAAAATATTTAGACGCCGACATATATTTTAAATTAAACTTTTATATATTTTAAGGTTATTTTAAAAGAATTTAATCATGTTATTTCGATTTTCTTTTCCATTCACCTTATTTTCATTCATTCTTCAGATATATTTTTTAAATACTGGCAACATACCTCAATTCAATTTAGGTGCTGTCAAAATCAAATTAGTCCTGTCAATTACGATATTTAAATTAAGTTCGATGTGACAACAGAATTGATTTTAATGATTTCTAAACTATACTTAAAATTTTAGCTAGGTTAGTTAAGTTTAGAGAGTGTGCAAGCGAATTAGCAGCATTGTCATCATAATATAATGCTGCTAATTCGCTTGCACACTCTCTAAACTAAACTAAACTAGCTAAAATTTTAAGTATAGTTTAGAAATCATTAAAATCAATTCTGTTGTCACATCGAACTTAATTTAAATATCGTAATTGACAGGACTAATTTGATTTTGACAGCACCTAAATTGAATTGAGGTATGTTGCCAGTATTTAAAAAATATATCTGAAGAATGAATGAAAATAAGGTGAATGGAAAAGAAAATCGAAATAACATGATTAAATTCTTTTAAAATAACCTTGAAATATATAAAAGTTTAATTTAAAATATATATCGGCGTCTAAATATTTTTATTGTAATTTTTTTATGATATTTACAATAATAAATTATAGAAACTTATTCTATATCGTCTGTGGTTAAGTGTTCCATATCTATTGTTCTGTGGTAAATTCGATTTTGTATCTGTTGACAGTAGGTAAACAAAACACCGTTTTCAGATCAGACGGGTGTGCTACATTGTAGTTGTTGTAATAAGTTATCTAGTGGCTTGAATCTAATATGGAAAACGATAGGAAACGGTCTAATGAGAGACAACAGGAGTTGCTTGTGGAGCGACTCCACAACAACATCAAAATAGCGAGGGGTAAGCATTTAAAAGGATTCAAAGTTTTGTTTTACTTATAATCAATCAATGGTAATAATTACATCGACGCGCGAGGACATCTATCTAAAAATCAATTATATTTTCAGGAAACCAAGCAGATTCTGCCGTGGTAGATTTTTAGGGGGCCCTACCAACCACGACGAGCTCAACCAACTCGGCTGCAGAAGAACTGCACAGCAGTGGGAGCATGTAAGTTTTGTGTTCTGAATATTATGCATTTTTTTCGTCTAAATGGTTTTTATATGGTTTTTTTATCAACAGGTTTGGAGTGTGTGGGTGGCGAAGTTATAGACCAAGGCTCGCAAGGTGCGAACTTCAATAAGCGCCACAGGTGGCGGTCCGGCAGGAGGAGCCCTGACAGACATAGAATCCAAAATTTTGGATATTGTTGGGCATGCCTATGTGGATGGATTTTGCCACCTGGAAGTGTACCATAATACTATGTAATAAGTTAGTAATACTAAGCATTTATTGCATAGTTGTTATCTTCGGTAGTGCCATTTTCATTGAGTGTGGGCAACAAATGGCCCCCATGTGCAGAAGCTTGTTTGTTAAGCCTTTCAAATTCTATTACTTACAAATTTGTTTATTATTTTGATTGTTAATTATTTTTAATGTTGATGTTTATTATTGATTATTGATAACATAGTAATAAGTAAAAAGCTTTATTATAATAATTCAGAAATTAAAGTCTTGTTTATGATTTGCCATACTTTTATTAATTTTGAGTAAAATAGTGTTTATTAACACTTGCCAAATGTGTCTTGCTTCAGCAAGGAAATCTGTTTCAATGTACTCTTCCACCATAGATAGCTTATCAGTATGATCTAAATCAATGGTATAATTCTCATCCGTATCTGCAAAAGTAGAAACATTTACATGTTATAACTTGATGTCAAGATATTTTTTTATGCTAATATTATAAAGACAAAAGATATATTGGTTCGACGGCCTGATTAACCTAGTGGTAATGACTCTGCTTTCTGCGCTGAGAGTCCTGGGTTTCAATCCTGGTAGGGACACAAGCTTTGTGTGATGAGCACGAATGTTTGTACCCGAGTCATGGATGTTTAATATGTATATAAGTATTATAAACTGAGTTCACCCTCAGTCCATTGTACAGTACCCACAACACAAGCGTTAAGCTTAAAGTGGGACCGTTTGGTTATGTGTTCGTATGGCGATATTTATTTATTTATTTGTTTATAATGTATGGGCTCAAAAATTACTAAACCAATTTAGTGGATATGAAATGAAACTTACTCAGTTTTTGCTGATTCTTTCTCCGTCTGTGTTGTAGGGAACTTTATATTTTGGGGTGTCAATTGTTGCACAATTATGTTCAACACTATTCCCAAACATATACTCACTGCTGGTTGGCTCATTCCTGGTAAACTATCTTGGCCTACAGCAGCCTGATAGCTCCCATGAGCGTAAAATTGCAGTGCTGTTAAAATCTGCAAAGTGTCATGTTGATGTATTTATAAACATTTATAAACAAGTAAAAAGTAGGTATGTATCTGTATAAAATATTAAATCGCAAACCTTTATATGTTTTGGGATGTGCCCCTCCACTAAGAGCGGATCATCTAGAGTATTCAGTAATTGAAGTGCTGCAAATTTGTGAAGCCACAAAAGATTTTTTAAACTTCTCTGCTAATTCGAAGGGATTTGAATATGCTGTTAAACCTTCGAGGCGTATTCTTTCTTCATAGTTTCTACGGTTAGAAAGCAAATGCCTTAATTTTGTGTTTCAAGTAAGTACTTTGAAGTAGGCTCTGTTTTATTATTATTTTGGTAAAATTAGCACTTTCAGATGAATCCACAAGAGCCGCAACCACATATTCCTCCATCGTGTTTGATAAAATAGTTTTTCACAACTTATCTTAATAAAAACATCACCTGAAAAACTACGAACTAAATTTAGATGGCACCAAATTAGATGCCGACCAAATAAGGCGGATTATAGTTTGACGTTTCTAATTTTAGACGGAATTTGACGTAAAGTGTGTGTAACAGAATAGAAAAATGACCAACTAAGCTAAGTTGAGTAACTAAACCAATTTTAGGAGCTGTCAAACTAAAATTAGTCTAATCTGCTGTTAACAGAATAGCGAACGCCGTTTGACAGGAGTAAACTATAATTTGGTCTAGTTTAGGTTAGTTGGTACCAAGCGAATTAGCAGCAATGTTTATTTTCCACTAGAATTAGTAAGGTGAGTACCTTATGTACTATGATCAAACTCAAAAATTTCATCTTCGTCACACATCTAAAATAAACAAGAAAAATCATATACATGAAGTAAAAAATACTAAATAATGTACTTTAGTACCATAAAGTAATATTTTAATGAATATTTGTACAAAATACTTACCTTTAAAACCAATATAAAAAACAAACAGGACAATAAAAGTTACTTTCGGCAGGCTGCAATAATTTGACATAAACACAGATTAATTTTCGATAAACTCATGTCATAAGTCGCGTCATGGTACGTTATTGCAGGACAGAAACAGCGTTTTTGTAGTCACGTGACCTCTGACCTGCTAGTGTCACGTGGTCGCTGGCTTGCCTGTATTTTAGCGAGCTCATGGTACGAAATAGCAGGACAGCTCAATTATCGGCTATAATTGACCTGCTATAAGAGTTCATGGTAAGCCCCCTGCCCACTTTAAAAAATGTAAGTCCAAGATAAAAGATGCTCATTCCGCGTTCAATGAAAGTCCTTACCTGAGTATATTTATTGAATGAACGGTCTAACAGCTACAAGTCGTTGCATAGCGATGCGCTTGAGCTAAATACCTACAACTATGCGAAAATGGCCTAAGGATGGATTGAAGGCAATGATGTCCCCGGTAGTAGGTATCTATATCTATACGTACCAGTGGTTGGTTAAGCTGCCTACAAGTATAGGAATATTATATACAATATTCCATAAAAGTTGGATAAGGTGCAGATAATATTTTATGTCTTTTTTATCATGGTACTTACTGAGCTAGGTACCTACATGATAAAGAAAACATTAAAATTCACATCCACGGTCACATTGTTATTTTTATACTTCACTAGTTGGTTACTAACGTAATCTACCTAAATCTCATATAATATGTTATAGGTAGGTAGGATCAAGGACTTACTTCTAGCCCATTTCATTCAGAGTTTTAATGGATTGTAAAACTGTGATTAATTTAGATTTCGAACGGTAGGTACCTACAGGTATCTACTGCTTCCCTTGACTCAAGTCATGGTGTCGCTCAACCCCGTACCAGTGCAGTGGTGAAGGTTCCATATTTGAGTACCTACTCCGACCGACCGAGAAACGACTAAAATCTTGCAATTGTTTTTTGCAGAATCAAATATGTAATACTTTTATTTTTAATGGGAGATTATGAGGGCTTTTAAAGTTTTTTGATAAGTCACAGGTTGTTTTCTTCGGCTTTCGATATGCGTATATTCACTCTTCGCTATTGCTCGATCCACAAAGTAGGTTCCTGCCAACTGTGCTAATACCTTGTAATTTAAGTTTAATTAGGCAAATACACATACTACGCACCTACCTCCATAACAATAATAAGCTCGATATTACAAAAATCAGAGATGTACAGTTACCGATTTAAAAACACAACACAACGTATCTAGATAAAACACAACTTGATTGTACCTACCTATACTTGGAATGTATTGCGAAAATGTCCAAGTAACTAGGTGTGCTAAGCTAGATGACGTAGATACGTTCCTTTCATATATTATCTTCTAAGTAGTTATATTCCAAGTTGCGTCATGTTATTCAAGCGAATACTAATTTTTCCTCAATCAGCTGAGATACCAACTGATATTACTAAGTGGGTATTTATTACCTCTTAAATATGTATGCATCTATCTAAGAGGTATTTAGTAATTACCTACTGACACAGAGTTGATGGCTTTTGAGCCGGGAAAGCACGTGCTTCCCTCGCCCCAAAAGCCAGCAACCCTGTCATCTGTAAGAAAAACCAGGGCTCAACTCCAGGTTTAAATTGCGCAACATCTTTATTTATTATGTTAGCAAGTAACATCTAACATGGCATTCATATCAGGAAGAGGGAGCCTGAAAAATACTGACAAAGTCATGGTCTTGAGGTTACCGGTAGATATAAAGCAGATTTTTTTTACAAAGAATATAAAAATCGGTCTCGGGGGAGAGCAGATCCCATGCGCTGCGCATAAATAGCTTGCCATCGTAAATTATGCCATAAAATGCCTGACACATAAACGTGAAGTAGATAAGTATTTACCACTTTTCTAAATAAACAAAGTTAGCTGATATGACTAGATCATGCAAGTATCAGAGCTTTCAAGGATTGATTTCGCTTGTATGACGTTTATCCATATTAACTATTCAGACGAAATAATCGAGTTTGTATGTTATTCCCTCTAAACACGAAGTTGAATGTCCATAAAGCAACGTTTATAATATTAGTTTGGTAGGTAAATAACAGGAAAAAATCTGTGCTTTACCTGTTCCGCGAGCTGAGAACCCGTTTGATAAATTACGATCGACTGGTGCTGATCCGATACTTAACAAAGTTATCCATGGCCTTTTGATTCACAAATAAAATCTACTCACATATACAAGTTTTTTTTTTCACTAATCCTTTGTAGGTGAGAAGTTATGCTTTGTGTTATGCACCTGAATAAGTTATGAAAAAGTTGTCCGCTATATTGGGAATAAGGAAGACTTAAAATATTGGTGTAGATAGATAGTCAGGTTCAGCTATAAAAGTGGTAGATATGATTGTTATTAAATTTTTAGGTTTAGTACAGTCACATTAATTACTGACAAAGTGAATATATCATCATATCAAAAAAAAACATTGATTAAGTAAATATTTCTATTCTTTTTTTAGGTTGGCAATCAGCTACACAATAGTGGCATTTAACTAGGGTTGTGTAAAACATTTTCAGCGTTCTTTTAAAATAAAACTACCCCTGATGATAATGATGATGTTGATAACGATGATGATGATAAACGAATTCCCTACCCTATCAGTAATGCTGTGGATAGTTTCCTGAAATGTTACCGGAAATATTGGGAGAACTTGAAAAGACAAGTTATACTATTTTATTTCAATTTCTTCAGTCGGACACGCTTATGAACGAACACACAATGGTTAATATACAAAACAAAATTGACATCTTTACAGTTCAACTTCCCACCAAAAAGTCGATATATATTTTTTATTTCGTAGTCCAAACTAATATAAAAATAAAGCACAACACAAAAACTGCACGCCATGGGTATTTTACAAATGTGTAAAAAAGGTGCGCCGTGCGCAGAAAGGGTTCCATGATTAGTAATTTATTTCAAGACTTAAGTATCCGTAAACAAAATGAGAATATACACTATGTTCTTTACCAATCGTATTATAGCTAGGTACAGTCTGTTGCACACTCTTTTTACTTCACACAATCTTCTTTTTACTTCGCACAATCTTTTTACATACTGTTACGGTAGCATAAGCGTCTTCTATCCCTCTCACACCACAAATTTCAAAAATAAGTATGACAGTGACGTGCTATCTCGATGACGTTACGATTACATTAGCAGTATCTGCTTGCTCTACTAGTCTCAAAGCTTTTCTCATTATCTAATTATTCAATTATGTTTAATTAATAATTTAACTTTATGTAATAGGGAAGCTAAACGTAGTAAAGTACCTAAGTACCAAAGGTAGGTTTAGCCTTTTACATTACCCGAACCTTACATTTTCCTACGGAACCATAAAAAATAGTTTTAACTTTAATCTAATGTTGCGAGCAAAACACTGTCGGTTTATAATAATTATACTTGAGCGTAATAGGTTTTTTTTAAACTGATATTTGAATATTGTTGTTCGTCATCGAGGATTCCCAAGAGCTGAACCGGTTCCAAATTAGCCAGGCGTTGGCTCAGATAGAGTTCGCAGCTGTAGACGTAAAGCTCGTCTGGTTTTCCACGCGATCGTTTCGTCGGAGATGGAGTGTCTGCCGTCTATATTATATACAGTAACATGTGCGAATGTTTGTCAATACGTGTTAGAGCACGGCACGGAACGCGACACACGCTCCCGTGAGCGCTCTTAGCACGGTACATCTCGCCGTTTGTGTGACATCCCCACTGGATCTTATTAATCTGGATTATCAAACTATCGTCAATCAAATCCAAAATCTTTAATCTAAGGATCACACAAAAGTAAGTTTTTCTTTTACAAATCCTATAATGTTTATTTACCCAATATTATGTACGAGGCAAATATAAATTATAAATTTAAAAGAGAATAGAAAAGCCTACCTCCTTAATATTTACAAAAAGTGTAAAAAATTTGGCCCATGCGGTAGCGTACCCAAGATGCTGGCCGCATTTCCTCGTTGAATGGCCAAAGCTACTCGCTGAGCGAGGAAATGCCCGGCCCTTGGGTCGCAGGTTGCGTCGACCAATCTTTTTGATAGATTTTGTATAACATCTATGACGCTTGGACCCCATGGACCTAGGGTCTTGACTCCAAACGGAATGAATGTGTGTTCAGAGCCGATAACCTAGTTACTTAAGTTAAAACTGAAATATATAAAATAAAATACGAATGCAAACTGATTTTAAAATCGTGTTGAGTGTATACAGGGCGTATGTAAGATGTAAGTGGCTTCGTAACGAAAACCGATACCAAGGATTCGGCTCATGATTCTAGACCATCCAGAGTTGTAAATTTACAACGAACTTTTGAAGAAAATATGCATATGCAAGACGAATATACAAATATAAAATAAATTTTCAAATACCTACTAAAAAAGATTCAGTATTTCAAAATTGATTTTAGCATGAAATGATAACAGAAGTCTATATGAACGTTAGTTTAAATTTAAAAAAATACTTATTTAGACCTAAAACTGCAATGTAAATTAAAACTCGATCCGCCCAAGCGCGCTCATCACTCGCACGAGTCGTGTATCGCGTGGAGCGTTGTGTTGTTATCGAGTGGCTTATGATTCATTGAGCGCTTAAAAATTACAACATTTTTAACCTTTGATTTTCGATATGAATGATTTCCATAATTTTATAATAGGCGTTAAGTATAACCTTCACTAAAAGTTTTCGTTACCATGACCTATCACCCTGTATAAATTAATAATCATGAACCTATTATTTTAATCTAAATCTATCTAAATTTAGTAACACAAATATAATTAAATTAGGTACCTACTTTAAATTACATTCTCTCAACGGTCTATGACCGCGTAGCTCTAAAAGTGCGATGAGATTTCTTGAAACTATAAGTACCTATTTGTAGAAAATACCTTTTCAAGTTACTGCTTCAAACTATCGCCAACTCGTCGCTGGAACATATGAATAAACATAAAGACAATTAAAACAAATATTTAAGTAAAATTTAAGTGGTCGGCGCGGCGGCGGCTGCGCGCGGCGCCCTTGCTCTCATCTGCCAGGAAATGTGCCTTTACATTTTACATCGAGGCAGTTTCCGCAGATATGACCGCGGAAGCCAATTTCTCTGTTACAACTTTTTAAAGCAGAAATAGGTTTTATGATATAGAACGCAGATATGTATAATGAGAGAGAAGTGGCTTGCTTATTTCCGAGCTATCTATAGGTATCTTACGCACACGCTTTGTGTAGATTAATGTGTTGTCTATACCTACCTACATGCAATTCGACTGTTGTATTACATCATTATTATTTTGTTTGATGAAACTTATCAAGTGTACCTAACTATTAATTTAATATTCATTTATTTATTTTGCGCAGAAGACGATGACTTTGTCTTCCGGCCGGATTTATTGAATTAAGCTCGTCATATTTAAAATAAAACCTAAAGGGAGGTGCTTAATACAAGGTGGCAGAAATATTCTTTAATAAATGGTGGTAAAATTTTATAGGCTTCATTCATACTAAAGACAGGTCAAACGCTAATCCTAATCCATTTTAGAATCTAACCTACATATTGATTGTTTTTCTAACACTAAATATAATTATTATTTTTACGACAATATGGTTATCGATATTTTTTCCAAAAGAAAAAGTGGACGATAGCCATATTATAATGTTATGTGGACTTTAAAATCGACACATTTTCTACCATAAAAAACTTACAAAATTCGCATACGACTGAAGGTGGTTAAAAAATTCTGACGGTACAGTAAATTCATCCTATAAAATGAGAGCCAAAAATATAATTTCCCAATCTTCATAAAATTCATGTTATTATAAGCATCCTGCCCAACGAGAAAAAGTTGCCAATCTACTCGTCCATAATCGCTAGCCAGCAGGAACGTAATTTTGAAAATTGACATTTAACGGCAAAAAAGTAATTTATTCTCAGATTGCATATAATGACACCGCCATGTGGGTGAATGGCCTGCGTGTAGTTTTCCATCGAGACACGCATGTAGAACGTCAGCCATCGATCTCAAAGCTAAATATCCATTACTTACATGCTTCTATCATACAATGAAAGTACAATTCCAGTAGCAAAGTTCAATTGATTTTCTTTTGTAAACAATTGTTGGTGTTGTATTAAGTGTTGCGTGAATGCACTTTATCAATGTTATCTACTTTTCTATATATAATAATGTGATACCCACTTAATTATTTTGTTGTTAGTTTTACCTTGTTTGAGGTTGAGATCATCCCAATATCACAAGAAGGTTGTTAAGATAGAATAAAACAGACATTAAACCTACCTTAATTAAATAGCATTTAGAATCAGACATTATTAGAATAATCTACCCTAATTAAATAAAATTTGGATTATTGTGTTTTAGACATCGTCTAAAACAAAAAGTTCTAGACTAACCTGTTCTTTCTTATATATCTGTACCTAACTGATGATATTCCAACTGTGTTAGAGGATAACCTTATACCTTCGAAATACATAATCTGGATTTCATAATCTTAAAAACGGACATATGCCTCGCACCCCTCTAATAACAGTACTCGTAACATTATGTCAGATCGATCAGAACAAATCATAAACGAAAAAAAACTAATGTTTGTGATGTAAAATATAATTGTATGCAAGTCTGGCCGTTTTGGTTTCATAATTATGAATTCCGGTTATGAATTCTCCGGATGTCGGATTCTGGTTGGGGGCCGGCTTTAGAGTGTCTAATTTATAAATTGATTTTATTTATATAAACAGCCTAATTAAATGGAGGACAAAATGTCACAATACTTGATTGCCAATTGTTGATAAAGCTCCGAGGCAATTAGGGCATAACCAGGCGCGGCTTCCTTTAGTAGTGATTCTATAGTGACAATATAACCAAATAATGTATATCGAATATGGGCGCTTCTGTGGTCGACACGTACCGCTATGAATTTCATGTAAGTAGGTATATTATTATTTATCTGTGGTTAACGCGGAGGCCCACAATATAAGCCTAAAATATATTTTTTAATCGCATTTTAGTATCTACCTACAGTCAGGTATTACCTAAAAGCACAGATTAGATAATACTTAGTTCTAATAGTCAAAACACCAAAGCCAAGTTGGTGCAACGCTTGCTTTGGAAACATGGTGTGCAGGTTCAAACACCGGCTTGCACCTCTGACAGATTGCATGCGCGAATATCTTTTTTAATTAAGTATATCTTCATTTCGCACGAGTTTCGCACTAAGAATCGAACCCAGGTACTTCTTGGTTATTCATTAAGGTAATATATAGGTACTTAATAAGTATATATTTATTCACTATTTTAAAATTATTAGTATATTTACAATTATAGTGTAGCCAAGATCTAATATGAAACATAAGTAACAACTATTCAGTTCCTCATATGTAAATTAATAGATGTCGACCAACGAGTTATGTGTACCTATTGCGTTTCGTTAATAAGCAGGTAGGTATTCAAGTCGCGGTAATGTTTTAGACTTGCGGCTAGACTAAGTGCACTACCCGCACTATCCGCGCTCTCACAAGTTATTTTAAGCAATTTTGCGCCTACCACGATATAACGAGTACGATAGTCCATATCCGACTAATAGGGTACCCCTACTAGGGTCACTGACACGCAATATGTACCTACATGACACGCAATTTGTACCTACATGACACGCAATTTGTACCTATAGCTGGTCAATGAATGCTAACACTGAATCTATTGGCAGGCATTTAAATACGTTAAAAACGGATAAATTATTCAATCATTCACAGTTAGATGTATTTTATTTACTAACTAGCTGTTGCCCGCGACTTCGTCCGCGTCGTATTTAACAAAGACAACCGTTGACAACGGCCTGCTCGCGCGTTCTGAGCCCGCGGGACGCATTGCAGGTTTTTGCTATCATACTTAATCAGGCGCTGCGCTGCAACATTGGTTTTAATTTTTTTTCGTGAGATCCTATTTTTTTTTCTAAAATAAAAGTAAGCCTTAGTTACTCCTTGTTACATCAGCTATCTGCCAGTGAAAGCCCCGTCAAAATCGGTCCAGCCATTTCAGAGATTAGCCGGAACAAACAGACAGACAGACAGACAGACAGACAAAAATTTTAAAAAAATGTTGTTTCGGTATAGGTAACGTGTATACATCCAAATGCACTTAGTAAAAAGCGGTTATTTTAATATTACAAACAGACACTCCAATTTTATTTATATGTATAGATGTATAGATGAATGTGTAATAATTGCACAATGATCTTTCGTTGCGTGTCCATTGAAACTGGAAGATCAATATACATACCTACTTATCGCTATATCTATAGTCTCTATTATATATATAGTCTCTGATGATGTTTTTATTACAAAAGCGTGTATAAGTACATACAACTACATTGCTTATTATCAAGTGTCGTGTGGAGGCTTGGCTCCTCATTGCGCCGATGATAAGAAAGATTGACGCGAAGCCGACGCGCAGACTCCGTAGAGTTTGATAAAGGAATATAATATGCTATACTATCTAGCTTAAAGGTCATGCTTGCTGATTATTCCAAATACGCGGAACAATCGATAAACACGTTAGACTTGTTCCAACAAAAGAAATCTCACTTCTTATGTAGGTACCTATAGAACTTAATGTACATAACTCTACAAATAACAATATATAGAATTTTAAAATAACCATCAATAATAATAAAATTACGTTCGTTGGTAAACGTATCACTTGAGAACGGCTGAACCGAATTGGCTAATTTGTCTTTTAAATGTTCGTAATAGTCGTAGTAAACAGAAAAATTTAAAAAATTGTAATTTTGGGAAAAACTGAAATCATTTTTTTTTTTAAGTATTTTTATTTGCTGCAGCTCGGCTTGCTTGAACGCTGAAATAACTAATGTCAATAAAGATGTGTATTAATGTATGTAGGTTACGAACATTCTTCCAACCGAAATACACTTGAGCAAAAAAATATATAAGTAGGAGGAGGATTCATTATAACTTAGCGGTAAAAAAACGATAAAAAAGACAAGCTCGCTGAGTTGTTTGCCGGATCTTCTCATGGTAATTCGCAAGGGCCCCCAAAGGATCAGACAAATGAATAATTTGACTTTGTACAGGTGAATGATAACACCTCAAAGTTATTCACGTTCATTTAAATGCTTCCAAATTTTGTTTTATAAAAATCGTTCGGCTTCATAGGTACCTATGGTACATAATGTCAAACATGAATCGTTACTATCACTTTGCATGCTATCATGACCAACCTCTGATCATCAATCCTCATTTATGACATTTTAAAACGAAATATAAGAAATGAATTTAGAAATATAATATAAGTAATAAGCTTAAGTTTAAAGTGTAGTAGTTTGTACGTAGAAACGCAATTTTTATCGCAAGGGTGACAATTTGTGTCGTAAACTCACCACGCACAAGGGAACTTATGATAAACATAAATAATAAATGTCATATACAATGATGTATTGTGTCGATAATCAGTATGACATTGCATTTGATGCATTAGAACATAAACATGGCCTTGCGTGATGATCGCCGCATTCACCTTTGACCCTTTGTGATAAGATGTTTTAGAATTCAGACAGACCTTGGTTTCTTATATTTACGCGAATACCTACTACACATTGAAATAAAACTATTTTTACGTTCCCGACGTTTCAGCTGCTTTACAGCAACCATGGTCACGGGAGGGATCAACAAAGTTCCTGGCACAAAATAAAATCAATTATTTGATATCACAAAAAATTCACTATGTATAACAGTGAAATGTCGATTCCTTATTTACATATGAAAACTAATCTTATTAAAAACAGTACATTTCGAGTTATTTTAACTAAAAAAAAAACCAAATATTTTTATCAACTGAAGACATGACTGGTGGAGGGTCACATACAAATTATCTGTAACCGCCGACCTACAATAAATTAAAAAGGTTATCTATAGGCACCCTGAAATGGTTCTGGGACGCGTGATAATGCTGCACCCGCGAAGCCCAGATGTCATTATCTAATTATTTAACCTATCATCCTCCAATTACTGAGCGCGGGGCCACCCTACATTGGCTAAAGATACATTTCCACTTCCGTCAATCAAAGTCTTAAAGCACTTGTCGCGTTTCGCCCGCGGTGAACACATCGTTTGCTTTGCTTTAGTCATGAGATAACATATATTTGTACAATAACCAAAAGTTTATGTGACCGGGGTATAATGATAGGTATGTTTTGAGCTATTAATAACGTTATGATTGTAGTAATTAAAGTTTCAAATTATAAATATATACATAATACGGTGATAAAATAATGTTAGTTATTAAAATTAGTTTCATATACCCAACCATCACCTTACGTATTTTGGTGTCTTATTTAAACATAGTATTAGCTCTAACTATAATGCATATGCCTGGGAAAACGCTTGAATATGTGGTAAGCTAAAAATAGGCGCAAATTTAAAGAAGATTCAATCTATTTGAAGCTGCCTCACAAAGTATTTAACAGAAGGAAAGTGCTTGGTAATTCCAGTGTCAATAGAAGAAAATATAAATTTAGGGGTTTTAGGTATTATACTTGTGTTTATTTTCTTATTTTTTTGCATACGCGAGACATGTTTCAACCTAAACCTACATACTGTAAAAATAGTCGTAGAGATTAAAACAAAATGATAACTAGCTCGATTCTCGGAACTGTACAAAAATATTCACTCCGAGACATTGTAGGTACATTGTATAATCTAAACATCTTAATACATCCATATTTTTCGACATAAATAAACAGGTAGGTTCGCATACTTATAAAACGTTTGAGAACAACAAAAACTTGTTTTATTACAGTGTTGGAGAACGAAACAAAAGAAACTGAAATCCAGAAGATGAATGACGACCCCCTGACTAAAGCCATCGGGGCACTTGGCAAGTGGCAGATATGGATATGCTTCGTCGTGTTTCTGGTGAAATTCCCGGTCGCTTGGCACCAAATGAGCATAATATTCCTCGCGCCACCAATGAACTTCACATGCGCTTCTACTGACGAAGTGTTTGACAATGTATGTCACGACAACTGCACGAACTACGATTATGATCACACAGTGTTCAAGGAGACTATTGTGTCGCAATGGGACCTCGTTTGCGACAAGCAGTGGCTGAAAAATCTGACCCAAACTATATTTATGCTCGGCATTCTCGTCGGCAATATGATGTTTGGACATCTTTCAGACAGGTTCGTATATAAGTTTATTTACAAAGATTAAAAAATACGTAACACCTCCGGCATTTATGGCGGACAATAATGTCCGACAGTAAACGCACTTTGATAGGTCATACCATTAACTGGCAAATTGAGTTCAGTCTTGCTCGTTGGTCTTCTTTTACTTCTATAAGTTTACAACTGACAAGTGCATTGTGTCACTCTTAGGGATTGGTGAATTGCTGCATCCTGAATGCGATTGAACCGCAAACTCAGTTGATTGGCCCGGATGTGATTACTTTAGCGGAGTTACTTTGTCTGTCTTTGTTACATTTATCTGAATGAGGTCCCTTTATCCGTACCTAAGTACTAAGATGTCGCTAATCAAGAAATTGTTAGGTATCCGTATTCTGGGGTCAATACAATACTGCGTTTATTGATAACCTCCTGAATAGTCCTTGAATGGACATGTTTCCTACTCCTATCATGTTGGGTATTAAATAAAGTGCCAAATGGATAATGAAATGACCTAGTGTGTTCACGAGCCGATTCTAATAATATTGTAGGCAAGCAATTTTCTAAAACGGTCAAATTTAGAAAAAAATAAAACAGCACATAGTTTCGACTATGAAGTTATAATAGAGTCAACAATATGTAGCACTTTGTATTATAGGATACTACTACTTCAACCATAATACAAGCATTATTACTAATTATATAACATCGGCGCTAATCACATACTTTACCAATTGTAGGTACGGTCGCCGCAATCCGTTCCTGGCTGCAGTGTTCCTGCAGCTCATATCAGGAGTAACCACAGCGTACTCCGTCAACTGGTACATGTTTACTACCCTCCGGTTCCTGCTAGCAGTTGCAACAGGCGGCACAATGGTTACCAGCTTCGTATTAACCATGGAACTGATCGGTGCTAAATACAGAGATACTGTCGGCATTATCTATCAAATCCCATTCAACCTCGGACATCTGACGTTGTCTGCTTTCGGATACTACCTTCGGGATTGGAGCACCTTCCAGCTAGCAATATCGTTGCCGTCAGTATTATTTATGAGCTACTACTTTTTGTTGCCCGAATCGCCAAGATGGCTTTTGACTACTGGCAAGACCGACGAAGCGATCAAGATTATGGAAGTCGCTGCGAAAGTGTAAGTACTTACCTATCAGGTATTTATTTATAAGACAATAAGAAATTAAGGTACGTACAACGAAAGTTTCGTAGACATCATTAAATTAATTAAAAGCACCTCCAGAGAACATAATCCAGGAACAATCATGTATAGAGCTGATTAAATAAAAGTTGATTCGAATAAGCAATATTAACACTCCATCACCACCTTTTCAGAAATGGCCGTCCAACAGAAAACATAGCGTCTTCCATACAGAAGATGGCAGTAGACGTGACCAGCCGGTCAGAAGAGCACGTGTCCTTCCTGGCACTATTCCGCACGCCGCGGCTGCGCGCGCGCACCATTGCCATCTGCTTCAACTGGTTCGTGTGCGGGTTGTGCTTCTTCGGCGTATCGCAGTACATCGGACACGTTTCAGGGAACATCTTCACTAATGTCGCTATCTCTGCCGCTATACAGGTAAACATATTAAGTCAAGTACACGTAAGCTATGCCTAACTACACGCAGAAATTCCTTCAACATAATCCAAACTCTTACAAACCGTTGATAGTTTGAATGTAAAGGTTTTTCTGCAAAATTCAATTGAAAACTCCCTTGCTCTGCTTGTATAGTAGGTATAGGAAAATACCCTTCGTGTGGGAAACTATGAAATCTGTATCAAGCAATGGAGGGCGGCCTATTTACCATAGTTAATAATTAGATAGTTCGGATTTTGACTGTTGTTTGTTTAAAAGTGTTGTTGCTGTATGCACTGCGGCTATATTTCGAGACAGCATTTAACCTTTAGAAGTGTAGATACTTGTAACCATAAACAAAAAAAAAACATTTTTGGCGATAAGCCATCCTCCCTAGTCTATTTCACTGGGGATCCACTTGACCTCTATTATCGTAACTGGTTTTCATACGAAACGATATATTTAACAGTCTTATCGCAGTAAGTGGCACCAATTAAAGTTTATAATAAACCCGTAGCGGTCCAAAAGTTCAAGTCGTGAGGTTGACAAGATACCAGCACCATGATGTCAGCGATCATCACATATCATTCTTTACGTGTCTTATGACCTATATAGGCTATAGGTACAACTCAGTTCAGTCTAAAAAATACACTAAGCAATAGAGTATCAAATGACCTGTAAGATAATGCTTTAGCCCTCTATAATTTTTGGAGTCTACAAATATAGAGCTAGCGATAGGTATATTGCTGGTATAGTAGTAGTATACACACGGCAGTGTCACATAAGCACCAACGGCAACTCTACCTTCCCCTCCAAGGCATTGCTCGGTGACATTTTATTATGTTATATACTTTAGTCCTCTAACAGATACTCACTCTCTTTTTGTTCACAGGTGCCAGGCACCCTGATCTCAATCTACACCAACCGACTGCTGGGCCGCAAGGTCACTTTGATCAGCGCCAACTGTATCGCTGGCCTCAGTTGCTTGCTGATCATCTTCGTGCCGCCCTCCGGTGCCGGCCACCTCACTCTCGGCTGCATCGGCCTCTGGGCCATGGCCATATCTTTCGCTACAGTATACTTATACGCTGGAGAATTGTTTCCAACGGTCGTGAGGAACTCAGGAGTGGGGTTGGCGTCTACAGTAGCCAGAATAGGATCCATGGTCGCTCCTTTCGTGGCTACTCTCGCACACACCAGCGCCTGGTTACCGCCCCTCGCTTTCGGAACAGTCCCCTTAATAGGAGCCGTTCTATGTATATTATTACCTGATACTCGTGGCAGGAAACTTCCTGATACTTTAGAAGAAGGAGAAGCATAAATATGACGCCATAATATCTTGAGGCTTGTGAGTGAAGTATTCGTAATTTTCCTGTTTACTGTAAATGTTGTGAATGAATGAATGTCACCAGTGAATGGATTATCTAATAAAGTGTTCTGAGTATACAAACGTACAATAGTTTTAAGTAAGTATAGGTAAGAGTATGTAAAGTCTATCTATATAGGCTGTGATAATTTAGTAAATTGTTGATTAAACATGTTAAATACGTGTTATTTGTTTTATTCCCGGCTCAAATGACAGATATTTCAATGTGATCTTCGCAAAATTCCGACTATATTATTTATTCGTCAAAGACTAACCTTGCACTTGGACCCTGCGCTTCTTTAGCGCATTTAGTATCATTATAATATGAAGTTAGAATTTCTATGTCAATTAGATTTTAACTTTGCTCGTGTGTCATACCGGTATTCGATACCTCGGAACAAAAAGCAGGGTAAAGCAGTGCACTACTAACTGTATCGATCGGGTAGTCGTATGTTCTATAGCTCTTCCAGTCGCCGAGTATCGTATACTTACGTCGCCTTGAGTACGAAGAGCTAAATCATATGAATGATATGAACTTAAGTTTTCTCATCGGTCACAGTATGAGTGTCCTCTGATGTCGTAGTGTCTGGCAGCGCAAGAGAAATACTGTTCCGTCGTGGACACAAATAACTGCAAGTATCAATATTGACACATGTTCGTTTATCGGCGCCTACAATAAAGATTTTATCAATAATAAAATCCTCACGTCTTACAACGCCTTACTGCTGTAAGGAGTAATCAAAGTTGCAATGTAACACAATCTGCCTATTATAATATTATTCGGCACCAATTTGATAAGGGGCACATCTATTGCCACTTTAAAAGCGCTCTATTCTGGCACAGCCGCCAGCACACGATATAGTGATCCTAATATTGTTATAGGTTACGCTAGTTTATTTACTTTTGGACTATGGAGGCGATGGCTCGGGGCGGCCTAAGCGCCACTAGACTAATTTAAAACTATTTTCTATCATTGTTTGTTCTTTGTTCTGTTTTCTTTTGCTATTTTAAGGCTTACAAATATACTATGAGTTTAGAAGCGGTTGTAGCCTCATGGGAATCTTTCTTTTTCGACCCTCACATTGCTAATATGAGCTAACTATACTAATCCAAGGTTTGAAACTTTGGTTCCTTGAAGTATACCAATTATTACATATATAGGTAAGTATAGAAATAGAAAACAATGTTGACTAATTTGGCTTCCCCCTTACCCCATTAGTTTAACAATGGATTTCCGCCAAGTATCGCCTAGTTCTATCAATAATAGTTTTCCGATGTTTTTGTTACTTATATAACTATTATTATCATTAGTATTTACTTACAATAATCGTCGATATCCGTATTCAGTTAATAAATAAAATTAATAAAAGGCTGTAATAATTAAGTAATATGTAATAAAGTTCTCTTTTTTTTAATCTCCTGCTTAGATAAAGGCAATATTTTTAAACAATAGATCAGATAATAATTACCTTGTAAGCATTATCCGAGTCTTGATAAGTATGCTACAACAATGTTGTAATGTTAGTGTGTCATTTAACATCGGCAAGGAAAGGCAATTCTAAAATACAAAGTAAATATATACACGAGAGAACGTGATAAAAACGTGGTAAAGTGCTATGTACTCTATTATGTAGGTATTTAAAGTTCATTAATGAGTAGAGAATCAAATGAAAAATTAGGTAAGTGTGAAAACTATTGTTTTAAAAGTTAAGTAGGTACTGGCATTATAACTACTGGCACCTAATTTTTATATTCTTGTTTTTTGAATAACTTCGGTATCCATATAAAAATACAGTACTCACATTATAGGTAAACATATTTTTTTACTATTACAGCCTGGAAGCGTCTTTATAAGTTATCAAATTTTTGCGGTTAGTTACTTTGGCTCCAAGCTTCAGAAATAAACCTATACGAGTACCAGTCCACTACTGGAAAACAATTTACATCTATTATTCGCGTGGACACTCAATCGCTAATTATTTTCCAGACAAATATACCTTCAATGGACGAAGACCCCATAGAAACGGCAATAGGCCGATTTGGCAGATACCAAACATGGATCCTAATCTTAATTTCGTTGGGTCGCCTTCCAACTGAATTTCAACTTTGCAACGTTGTGTTCATAATACCAAGTGTCGAGTATACATGCACAGATGCGAACGCCAACAACGCGACCAACTACTGTCCTTGTCAGAACCCGGAATACGATACTAGCACGATATACAGCTCTGTCACGAGTGAATGGGACCTTATATGTGACCGCCAATATTTGGCGAGTTTAGCGCAATCAATGATGCAAGTCGGAATACTGGCTGGCAGTGTCGTGTTTGGATACGTCTCGGACAGGTAGCACATGCAGTTATTATTATTTTAACTTAAAAACCTAAAAGGTATCTCTGGTGATTAAGAAAATCAGCCGTATATGTATAAACATGTAGCGTATTCCTAAATGTGCGTCATTAACGTTAAATATCCTATTAGAATAAGGTACCGGTTGTTTTAATAGAAAATGTATATTTACGTAAAATTTTATATTAGGGCATTTAAAGAAAAAAGACGATGTTCTTCCTTTCTTCGTAAAATATAGGAAAGCAATATCCCTTTATGCGATATACTTAAACGTAACTTTTTCAAAATGAAACGTCGTAGGTATTGTTCATATAACTATTTAATCTTTTGCAACGCTACTTTGTAAACGTCTTCGTGTATTTCACGATCCTAATCATACGGCTATGGTTTTAAAATAGGTATTTATTGATATAGACAGGGGCGCCGCTGACTCCGTGGGTGCTCGCGGGGGCCATCACTAACCCTTAACAGCTGTTCTGTAACTAGTAACTATTCCTGAATAGGCTTAGAATTGTTGTAGGTAAAACGTAACATTAATTTTATTTACTCTCGATTGACAAGAGACTTATTTTAAGAATAAAATTTACACTCATATTGGTTTCTTATATTTACGCGAATACTACACATTGAATAAAACAAATTTTACGGATTTTATCGCGTTTATCTTATGTTTTTAAGTTACCGACGTTTCGGCTGCTTTACAGCAACCATGGCCACGGGAGGACTGAGGGAGGTAATGTAAAAACATAAAATAAACGCGACAAAATCCGTAAAAATTGTTTTATTTCAAAATGTACTCTCGTTTGTTTAATTCTACCCTAAGACTAATATTATAGTGTCAAATATAATTTAGGTGGCAACAATTATAAAGTAATTTTTTTGTAAAGCAAAATTGCCAGACTATCATAAACATGAATAGGTATTTATAATACTAAGTCTCGGTATTACATACTTACGCATCCGCGAAATCAGTTGATAACAAACGCCTTATATAATAAATGATATGAATATAGCATTTAACAGGTTTTCTGTGACCTTTTTTTTCAGATATGGTCGCAAAACAGTCGTACTGATATCGCTGTTTTTCGAAGCGGTGTTCATAGCTCTCTCTGCTGTGGTTCCGGAATTCTGGATGTTTCTCGTTTGCCGATTTTTTATCGGCGCTAACGTTGGCGGTACTATGCTCTCCTGCTACATTCTACTCATTGAACTATGCGGGAAGTCATTCAGGCCATACATTATTGGATTGCAAGAAATACCATTCGTATTGGGCTACTTCACATTACCTATTATAGCTTATTTTGTAAGAGAATGGAGGCACCTCCAGTTGGTGACGTCAGCGCCATGGTTATTGGTGATTCTGTATTATTGGCTGATCCCAGAATCTCCTAGATGGCTTATTACGGTTGGTAAGAAAAAAGAAGCGATTGATGTGCTTATGCATATTGCTAAAAAGTAAGTTCATTCCATATTTCAATGTATTTGCTTTCTAGTACTGTAGCAAACATACTTGTCCCTTTATTTACTTTGGAGTGAAACGATTAAACTGGCAGCACGTGTTTTGTGTAACAAATACGCATGACTGATGATGACTCTCAGATGCATGCTTGTCATAAATATAATCGCAATGATTTATAATTAGTCAAGCATAAAACTGTAAAAAAAGCGAATCCTGACTTATCCCGAAATCACCGCTAAATACATTCAACTGGGTCCCTTTTCATCTTTTCAGAAACCATTATCCCACGGATAACATTGAAGCTACTGTTATGAAAATTGAGTCGTTGAACAAAAACCACCAGCAGACCGCTACATATTTGGACTTATTCAAAACACCAAAGATCCGTGTGTACACAGTTGTAACTGCCTTCATATGGATGTTTTGCTCCCACACTTTCTTCGGCCTCAATCAATACATAGGCCGTCTGCAAGGAAATATATATTTAAACGTGATGCTTTCTGGTGCGTGTCTTGCTCCCGGACTAGTTCTAGTTGTAATTGCTACTCTACATTTTAAACGGAAAGTGAGTATTATAGGCACTTTCTCTATAGCGGGACTTTCATTACTACTGTTTATATTAATTCCTAGTGATAATAGAGCAGCTAGTTTAGCATTCGCTATTATAGGACAAATCGGGGCCTACACTTCTTTCGTTCAGACGTATTTATTTACTTCTGAGGTATTTCCGACTGTGATAAGAAACACTGCTATAGGTTTTGCTTCGATGTTTGCGAGATTTGGTGGCTTCATCGCTCCTTTTGTAGTTAATATTGGGATAGAGTGGGTATCTATTCTAATTTTCAGCGGCATAGCATTTGCTGCTGCCATTCTTTGCTCTTTTCTTCCTGAAACTAAAGGTATTGTACTTCCTAACACAATCGAGCAAAGTGAGGAGGCAAACATATCAAAACCGCATTTAGAGATAGGCACGTGATTTATGATAGAAATAACACCAGAGATATCGCTAGCAAATATCTTTATTACACTAATCATAAACTTTGGCATTGTTGAGAATTCACAGACATTATTAGCATGTAATTTACCGAATGTTGTAATACTAATTAAAACTAATAAAATGTTTATCTATCTACGCTGAAAATTTGTCTAACAATTTATATTGTATATTCTGAAAACCTCCAAAACACCAAGTCACAAATACAAACAACAAACAGTGATACATTATCCAGAACTGAAACATCGTACTATTCAAGACACAATAAAGGAACAGGATATCTATGAAAGTCCAGAATATAAATACTGATTTACATAGCAACAGCGATCTAGGTGTTCGGTACAACGGTGGGTTCCTTGATTCTGGATCGATGAAGGTACCTATGAATTAAATGTTATTAAAATAATATAACATAAATCAAAAATTGTAGTTCATTGATTTATCCTGCGGTTAATTAAGTATCAGATAATTTCTTTTTTAATAGTGAACGTTGCATTTAATTTAAAAAAAATCAGATACTTAAAAGGATAAATCAAAGCAAGCATAGTCTATTGAAAAGGAAATGGCATCGACAATAATTAGTAGTCAGTCTATAATTACAAAACAATTGGTATTAAAATATATAGTGAGTTCGATTCTTGTATAGTAATATGTCCTATTACGACCTGACCTTGTTTGACGGCCTGATTAGCGCAGTTGGTAGTGACTCTGCTTTCTGCGCCGAGGGTCCCGGGTCCGAATCCTGGTAGCGAACACAAGCTTTGTGTGATGAGCACGAATGTTTGTACCCGAGTCATGGATGTTTAATGTGTATATAAGTACTATATACTGAGTTCGCCCTCAGTCCATTGTACGGTTCCCATAACACAAGCATTGCTTAATGTGGGACCGTATAGTTGGTGTGTTCGTATGGCGATATTTATTTATTAAGTTTATATTTAAAAAGTTTACATTGAAGAGTATTTAAATTACTAATGAGTAATGTAATAAAATGTAACGTACCAACATTATGGAAGCTACGGAGGCTAAACTCTTTATCCCGCCATCGTTCATTGAGCCAAGTCCTTAAACCCGCTTCTTCCAGGGGAAGTCTATCAATAGAGTAGCTGGAACATTGAATTTTATAGTTTTCGAACAATCATTAAAATCGCCACATTTTATCTAAAGGAAATAAAATTTAATAAATGTATGATGATACCGGAACGGTCTTCAATAAGGTAATCATTTAAAATTTTGGTCACATGCCTTTTTTACTATTAATTATTTTAGTTAACTATCTCTATCATTATTCCTTTTAAATCGCTTCCTCTTAGAATCTATGCTTAATCTATGCGTGTAGTTCGTCGGGCGTAGTTTAGAAGTTGAAAACATTGATTTACCGTTTAAAATAGAAGTAAACATGCATCGGTATCTTCCCTCGTAGTAGAGCTACCTCGGTCTGCGCTGGCGTGTCGTACGCAACCGTGACGTCATAGACTGAAACTAGACCAGAATCTCGCAAACGGGAACAGAGCGCCGTCCAGCCAGTCGTGCGAGGATGTAGCACATACCCGTATTGCTGGAAAAGAATAAAAAAAGTAGACACTAAATGGCCTATAATCCAGAAGCCTGACTTCTCAAGTCCAATTCTGTCAAAATTACACTAAGCATGATTGGAAACATACCGGAATAATAGATACTACCGGAAATCGAATGTGACCTTGTGCTACTTAGTATGTATACCTATACATAATGTTGCTAATGTAAAATCATTTGCACAGTAAACAAGCCAGATTGTAGATTATGGTAAGAATGTTAAGTGCTGGATGACTGCTCACCTGTAAGCTGTTAGCAAAAGCAAATTTGTGACTACGCTGAAGATTGTCCTCACTTAAATCTGTTCCTTCAGGGAACAAAACTATCCTATAGTTGTAATTTAGCCTTTTATAGTAATCTACGAACTGAGATACATTCACTTGATCCTCTTGCCAATTTCTTTTTACGTAAAGGAAAAAATTCAACTGCATTATCCAACCTGCAACCAGTTAAAACGACTTTGAGGTCATGGCAACAGATGTGGTGATCGTGATAAAAATAACTACGACCTATTATGGTTGTTCATGTAATTTGTTTTTTTTTTTTATACATTATAGGCAAGTATTTGATCTCGATCTCACCTGATGGTAAGTGACGATGAGATCTACGATGGAGCATACTTGCCTAGGTAGGAAGGCGGCAGTAGATCGAGACGCTACATTCACTAGGCACATGCAGCGCAACTGATCCGACCCGCCATCCATGAATGGCAACACTGAACATCATGCCGGAACACGGCTAGGCCGCTTGGCGACATGGCTTTGTTCAGTGGGTGGTGACTAACCACGGCCGAAGCCTACCACCAGTAAAAAGATTGTGGAGATGATGTGGTTGTTCATGTAATTTCTGATGATGATCTGATGATGGCTCAGAACTGTTTGAACTCACCCATCCCAGGTATAGTTTTGATTTCATCTTTTAAAACAAATTTTGTTTTAGAACTGCCTCCGATATCTAAAACACCACTTGTTTCGTCGATTTTATTAGTAGCGTCTGCGCTCTGCCTGCATGCACATGTATCGCCCAAAGGGTCCTGAGTGGCGTGGTACAGAGCTATCCACACGTAATTCCAGTCGACTCGAGTTCGATGATTCATTACAATTATTGTGTTCTCGTCAGGATTCACGTAATCACCGAAATGATGCAGTTGGGTGTTACAACAACATTGAAATAACGCCTGTAACAGTGAATTAGCTGAAAAAACTTAGGTATTGTTGCCTTTTTAAACATGTAGGTATATATCATGGGATAATATAACCTTACCACAGGATAAAGCTCCCATAAAGCGAATAGCGCGTCAACAATTTTTCTATAGAGCCTGTGACTGAAGAACATTACGTACATTACAGGACAGTAAAGTGTGAAGAAGCCTGAAATAGTATTTTTACATAGTTAAGTGTCTAAATTAATCAGATTAAACTAAAATAAATGACGAAAATTCGTTAAACTGTGCTATGTTTTGTTTTGAGTTGGTTACTGCTTCTATACGAATCTTATAGCCTACGCTGCAGCCACTAGACCAGGTGTCGTCAAAATAATAGCTAAAATAGTATAATAATAGCAAAAATAATAATGTAATGTAAGAAAACTACTATATACTCGTATACTATAACCATATTCAGGGAAAGTAGGTATTAGGATTTTGAAACTTCTCTTCCCTGAGGGCCTTAGAGTGGTGGAATGGAAAATACGAGCACGGAACATGCTTCGATTTGAAAAATATTTTCTAAATAACAATGTAAATAGTGTGTAATTTTTATTTACACAATATGGACAACACAAATATACATTAAATAGAGTTTATAAAAGTTTACCTACTTAATATTTACAAAAAGTGTAAAAAAATTAGCCCATGTGGTAGTGTACTCAAAATGCTGACCGCATTTCCGCGCTGAATAGCCAAAGCTACTCGCGAGGAAATGGCCGGCCCTTGGGTCGCTGGTTGATCTTCTGATATTGTTGATCTTTTAATCTTTTTAATAGTGTGTAATTTAATCTATATAGTACGTACCAGCGAGTATAGTGTAATACCAAGCAATACACAACAGGAGCCCTACCGCCATGGCGCCGCGCGCCCGGGCTCGGACTAACGCACCCAGGAAGCCAGCCGGCTGCGCCCACCAGCCGCCATTAGATTAGAAGCCCTACGAGACCTACTAAGCCATGTTACATGACACCTTTCTTGAACGTTTAGTTTTATGTGATAAAACAGGGTCAATGTCCAATATTGTTACAATAAAAACACTATCTTCAGTTATATAACAGACATTATGTTTAATAGCAGGTTCACTGATTTATTGTACCACGTTTTCAACGTTACCCTCTCGAGTTTGATTCTGTGGTGTTCTACCAAAGGCTTCAGCTTCTTCTATCGTCATCATCAACTCGCAGTCCTTCGTCTCTGGTAACAGTAAACACAGAAACGCTGCTACCAGTGGGAATATTCCGAATGCGACGGGAGCGTACCATTGGCCGTATGGTCTGAGTCCCGCCACGAAGGGTGCAATCATGGCTCCAAATCTAGCCATCATTGAACAAATTCCTATAGCGGCATTCCGAACCACAGTAGGAAACATTTCTGTGCAATACAAATATAATACAATAAATACTAAGTAACAGCACAGAACTCCAATACAACCGAGAACGACAGATATTTTTCCTTCAGGAACTACGGCGAGGAAGAATAAGCAAAGGCTGCACAAGGCGTTTCCTACGATAACTGCAGATTTTCGCTTTGAGAACTTCATGACGGGTATGGAAATGATGCATCCACATAAACAGACGCCACCGCTGGCCGCAACGTTGACAAACACATCGCCAGTCAAGTGGCTGATGTACACAGTCAAACCGTAGAAGCAGTAGCTGCACACGAGCCATGTAAACGACATAACCATAATGTTCATTCTCAAGTTTGGCGTTCGAAACAAATCAGCGGCCGAGCTCTTGGGCTTGACACTCCTGTGATACAATTGGTATAGTTCGATTTTAGAACTGATGTGCTCCGCAGGCAGGTTATTCCTAAAAGTAGAAAGATTCAGGTATTAATAATATTATTAATTTTAACAATCCCTTCATGGAAATTCCTTGATTAACCTTACATTTTTGCTACACGTTCCATTAAATCGATTGCTTCTCTAGTTCTATTCATAGCCAATAACCATCTAGGAGACTCTGGTAGTAAACAAATGTAGCATAGCAAAATGGCGTTAGTCACAGATATACTCAGTTGAAAATACATGTGGTCCCTTATAAAGTACCCAATCGCAGCTAACAAGACATGCCCCGCCGTAAATGGTATGTGAAACAGAGCAGACACCAAATCTCGATACACGTTTCCAATGTATTCCATAATAATGACGAAACTAATGATCATGACGCCTCCAACTGCAAATCCCACCATCATTCTGACAATCGTAAAACTCCAATAGTCCGGGAGAAAGGAGCACAACATTCCCGTAAATACTTCCAGTATAACTGATATTATCAATGTTGGCTTTCTTCCATACCTGGAAGTTGAACTCATCACAATCATCCCATTAATCTACAATCAGCTCAAATTTTAGGTACTAATAAATGACACCCACTTGTCTGACGCGATTCCGAATAATAAACTGCCACTGAGGACACCGAATTGAAAAATTGTTTGTGTTAAATCTTTGAGCCAGGCTTTTTCACAGATCAAGTTCCATTCAGTAACTATAGTCCTGGTGAACACAGATTTGTCGTATACTGGATTAGAACAACACGTTACATTTGTATCTGGACAGAAGTAATGCGCTGGAGGTGCCAAGAATATTATTCCCATTTGATGAAAGCCCACACCGAATTTGCTTGGAAATACCAGAAAACATAGCCACAAATGATACTTCCCAAAGTTTCCTATTAACTCGTTTACTAACACCATCATAAAAAGAATATAACCGTTCGGTAAATATTAAAAAAATATATTAAATCATATTTGGTTTTAAATAGGTACCTATGTGCAATGTCCGCACATTGCCTGCAATAAAACATTCCTACCTTTTCTACAAAAGCACGTTTAATGTCAATTTATGCAGAACAGGTAAATCAAGTAGGTCTTGCTCAAGGTTCGTTTGTATTAAATGGATATGAAAACATCTCAACAAAGTAAACTCCTTGTACTAAAATTATGTTCACGTAAATTAAATAACGACTTGTATCTTCTAAAGCTAATAACAGTTAGATTATACATGACTAAATTTATTTAAACCTTATATCACAACAACAACAACACTGTGTTTTCACTGATGGTAAGTACATATGCCAACCCGCTGGGCAAGCGTGGTTGACTATGGCCTATTGCCCCTCGCATTAAATTTTACCAGATCACCTATCTTAAGTGTAACAATATCGACACGGGGCATACTGGTCCTCGTATCCAGTGCCGACTCTTTTCAAAAGCATGGCTGCGCCTATATTACACGACTACGCCATTTGTGCAACTCACAGATGAATGAGCTATACTTGTGACGAATCGGAAGCGTATACATCCCGCATTATCAATAACGGCCGTGTCAATGTCCACGCCTCGACTCCAATGTCCTCTCCTCTCCACCTATTTACATTGTACATCATGAATAAACTTGTCAAGATAACAATGTGTTTTCCGTTTTCTTCCATTGCGTTATGAATTATTATTACCGTAAGAATTTACTATGTCATTAGTTAAGTATTACCTACATGCAATAGTTTTAACAAGGACCTTGAGTTTACCTTTTTTCTGTTCTGTTTACATGTGTATTTTTCCAAGCGATGGGAACGTAAGATTCAGGAGCCATTATTATTCACGCATTTGTTTTTTTCTGCATTGATTGAAAACGTGTTCTTTTCTTTACAATATGAGTTTGAAATCCCCCAAAGGATTTTATGGATTTATTATAATAAAACTAGGATCATTTAGATATCTGGGCAATTATGCTGCACAGTAAGTCGTTGTTGCCGTGTGGACCCAGCTTAAATAATTAAATTATTTAAGTAAGTAAAGAATATAATCTATATTTAAACGTAAAGTTGTCACCGCGGCAGATGATATCTGAAACCTTGAATGGGGCTGACGTGAAAACGTAAACACGTGACTTCAATTACCTACTTATAGAAACTTATATAGGTAGCTATTTAAGTAAACTTAAATATTTCATTTCAAACAACTCAGTTTTTTTTCCAAGTAAGAAAAAAATGGTGTTGTCAATCAATACAGAAAAAGACAAAAGCGTTAATAATTACAATAATAATATATTCAGTACTAATCTGTAAAAACAGGTAAGGAATGAAATCATAGTTTGTATAAGTTTTTATCACAAATATTACAACTAGAGTTTCTGCTCTTGAGCCATTTAATGGATTGTGTTTTTGGCAATAACCTTCGCGGCATAGCATTTGACAATCCAATTTGCATCTTAAAACTAAACGTATATTTAGTGCCCACTAAAGTACCCTTTGACATATTGACAATGTATCGTATTACTTTATGCAAAATACTTGCTCTCCAGGTAAACTAACAAAGCATACGTGCCTCCAATATAACAGGGTTCTATTAAAATCCTGCAAAACGAGACTAGCATCATGCATGACTGGTGTTAACTTTTTATAAGAACAGTTTAATCTATGTGCTCCAAGTGCAAATGAAACAAACATATTTCTATAAAAAAATATTTATTACGTACCTATATACTTAGGTAGGTATTAAATCAAAAACATATCTATAACCTACAAATGGCGGAAATTACAGAATTCATTCATTCATTTTAAAAATAACTTAGTTATAATAAAATCACAGTAGATATAGGTATTTAGGTATCAAATTTTCATCATCTACTTTTATTTTTGTTTATTATATGAACAGCAAACTAAAAAAGGGGGTATCATGTACATAGCTAAACTAAATGATTATGTAGCCAACGACTCTATTAACCAGAGGTTAAGCAGGAACTAGGAACTCCTAATAACTGTCACTTTTATACTTATTTATGAAAACTGTGGTTTGAGCGGTATAGGAGATGCTTACATATACGTCAACATATTTTGCTTAAACCACATGTCAAAATCAATGCTGTAGAGGGATAGTGACTAACAGCACTAACATTAAAATTATATAATACGAGACTCAACAAATAAACATATTTAGTAATAATAACAGCGGCTAATGAGAACAAGGGAACTAATAAACACAAGAATGGAAGAGGAAAGGAGAAAAATGGAGATATTGATAGTGTGCTGGTAATAATTTACGTTGTAAGGTGCTGTAAGACTGCTTAGAACTTAGTCGTGTTAAAAGAATAAATATCCATATCATCAAAGTTGATATTGTACGATGCTACCATACACCGAACGAGCGCGCTACCCAGTGTTTGTTCAGCATGCGCCCAGGACAAACACTAGTATATAAAGTGAATGCTGCGCGCATATCTCGCTTATTGAAAGTTCTGGGCACAACATAACATATTTTCTGTCTAGATCATTGATCTATAAAACAGTGAATCAATTGGTGTTTTAGTACAATGCAATCAATATGATTGATTACAATTTTATAGGTACAGCATATTAGCATTTGAATTTGCTAAGGAACTGGGGTGGATAGGATGTATATTATTTCGCGGAACATAGATAAATAAAGGAATAGTGATGGGAAAGAAATGATATACAGATATATATTGAGATGCTTTAAAGAAACCTATTTTATTACGAGATCATAGTTACTTTTTTCGAACGATTCATATTAATGTTTTTTACGTCATAATAATAATAATTCTTCTTGTTAAATAGACCGTTACTTAAATCGTAACAATAAAATTAGGGTGCTGAATATTATATCAAACTTAATAGGTGATAAAGTTTAGATAGGTACTTAGTGTATTCAGGGCCCTATATTCACTCCCGGGTGGGTCGAACTCTGGATCAGGGACAATAAGCAACAACAAAACACTTCGGAAGTGGTCGAAAAGAGTCCAAAATATTTTAGATATTATCTATGTATAAAACGTTGCATTAGCGAAGGCATTGAGAGTGGGGGGAGGGGGGTATGAACCTCTAAAAACCTACGGCCTTGAATTTATTTTTAGATTACCTAACTAGGATAATTTTTAGGGATAATCCTATAATTTGATATGAATTAAAAAACTTATTTTAGCGTAGTTTTTCAAAGACAAGTAGGTACTTCAAAGCTTTTTTAAAACTTATAATATCCAATAAGTACCTACTTATTGATATGTTATTTTTCTTTATCTGCTTCTAAATCCTCGACACTTTAAGAGGCTTTTGTTGGGTAAGTAAGTCATACATTTCGCTAGATGATAGCTTTTATGTACCTAAACTATTACTAAAATTGACACACGCACATAATATAATTTATTTTCCCTATACCAACATGCAAATTTACAGAAGTTCCATAATTATCGGAAATATTTACAAACGTGATAATAAATAAATATAAGTGCCTACAGCAAATAATATTTTATTATTTAGTTTCGCTGGATGTGGATTGAACTTTACCAAACTGTTCGCCTTCCTCTATTGTAGTCATGAGTTCACAACCTTTAGTCTCGGGTAAAAGGAACGTTATACATCCCGCTATCAATGGTAACACAGCAAACGCTACCGGCGGCATCCATAGCGCTGTATCTTGAGTCGCTATCACGAACGGAGCTATCATAGAGCCGATCCGAGCCGACATCGATGAGAATCCGAGGGCCGCGTTTCTTACAACAGTCGGAAATAGTTCCGAACAATACAAATAAACGACAACAAACACAATAAAGCTCGCCACTACGCCGATACTGGCGCAGATCACAGAACCTACACCTTGGGGTATCAAAGCTAAAAGCAATAGACAGAAGGCGCAAATAAAATTGAATACTATTACGATATTTTTTCTGCCAACACATTTGAGAAGAGGGATAGCTGACAGAGTGCCGAGTAGAGTGACGCTGGCGCTGGCCGCCACGTTCGCAAACACGTTCCCGCTCAGCTGCCCCACGTACTGAGACACCCCGTAGAAGCAGTAACTGCACGTCAGCCAATTGAACGCCATTGCCAGGATATTTTTCCTCAAATTTGGTGTGCGGAACAGGTCCAAAATATTTCCTTTCTTTAGTTGATTCTTTTCTATAGATGCTTGGTATGAATCTATATCTGCTCGGATATTTTGTGTTGGGCGGTTGTTTCTGTAAACAATGGTGATAATTATTGTTATAGTTACGCCACAGGATGCAGACCTAGTTAAATTCGTTCAAAGAAAATTTAGGAGATGGATGGTATTTATTCTGTGTAGAGCTTCGCTCTTCTAAACTTATTAAAACAGTTATGTTTTTTACTTTGTCTCTTTTTCACATATTCGAAGGAAATACAAGTTTAATATATACCAAAAAATATCCATTTCTTTTACGATAATTTCTATCATAATTAATTTAATGATCCAAAATGGAATATTTTCAAAACTCACACATTAGCCACTCGCTCCAAAATAGTAACTGCCTCGTCAGTGCGCTTGACTGCAATCAGCCATCTTGGCGTTTCAGGTAACAGGAAAAAGTAAGACAATAAAAGGATCGTTGGTATCGATATTGCGAGCTGAAAATGGAAGTAATCCCTGAAGAAATAACCAAACACTGGCAGCAGCATGTGCCCCATGTTGAATGGCACTTGATATAGAGCCGAAATTGTATCTCTGTGTTCGGTTCCGACGAATTCCATTACGATTACGAAGCCGACGACCATGGTGCCTCCTACGGACGCGCCAGTTAAAAATCTGATGAACGTGAAGGACCAGTAGTCCGGGGCGTACGCCGCTACTACTCCCGACAACACTTGTAATACGACCGCACATAGCATCGGATACTTCCTCCCGAACCTACAAAAAAAAGGTTTGAATAACTTACACGCTGACCATGCTACAAAAATATGCTACGCCAGTTATTTTCTTTCCGTGGCAGCTATTTAGGTCACGTGATTGGCCCAAGAATATGTCATCGGCGCACCAATGAGCGGTGTTAATTATATTCAAGATAGCTGTTGCCCGCGACTTCGTCCGCGTGGTATTTAACAAAGACAACCGTTGACAACAGCCTGCTCGCCCATTCTGAGCCCGCGGGACGCATTGCAGGTTGTTGCTATCAAACTTAATCAGGCGCTGCGCTACAACATTGGTTTTAATATTTTTCATGAGATCCTATTTTTTTTTTCTAAAATAAAAGTAGCCTAAGTTACTCCTTGTGACATCAGCTATCTGCCAGTGAAAGTCCCGTCAAAATCGGTCCAGCCATTTCAGAGATTAGCCGGAACAAACAGACAGACAGACAGACAGACAGACAGACGGACAGACGGACAGACAGACATACAGACAAAAATTGTAAAAAATGTTGTTTCGGTATAGGTAACGTGTAACGTGTGTACATCCAAATGCACTTAGTAAAAAACGGTTATTTTAATATTACAAACAGACACTCCAATTTTATTTAAATGTATAGATGTATAGATGTCAAATTAATGGCAGTGCTGATGACGTAGTCTTAGGCCATGGTCGAAAGAGAATAACATAGCATATTCTTGTAGCATGGCGTAGCATATTGTTGCACCATGATGCTGATTGGATAAACAAATATGAATAACAATTGTATGAATCAAAAATAAATTTAACTTGTGCGCTTACATTGTTGAAATAAAAACAATCAATATTAAGTACCTGTCAGACGCCATCCCAAAGAAAACGCTTCCCAACAGAACGCCCAGTTGGAACAGTGTCTGTGTGAAGCTTGTTAGCCATTTCTTCTCGCATATCAAATCCCATTCCATTATCATAGTTCTAGAGAATATTGACGTATTGTAAACGGGGTCTGTACAGGGGCAGGCATCTTCTACACCACCGCATGTGTAAGAAACTTTTGGAGCTAAGAATAAAATTGCCATTTGATGAAAGGCGACGGGAAACTTTGTCAAGAATATTAAAAAGCAGAGCCATAGATGGTATTTTCCGAAAGAACCAATAACCCTTTGTATGGCGTCTGTAGGCGGCGGCGAGTTGGTCTGTATACCTGAAAATTAAGACAGGGTCTAATTTAATCTTAATCGCACAATCTCTCCTCCTCCATTTACCTCTTATAATATGAGGAAAACTGCATGAGATGAGGTGAAACTATTATATATTATTTTGCAACATTATTTCAATAATTTAACGTAGAAAGGTATTATTTCAACAAAACTCCGGGCATAGTTGGCATGGTATTTTCTAACCAAAAAATAACCTACTTCTAAATCAACTGCAAAGTTTTTGTTATATTCCGCCATCTACCTACTAGGTATATTTTGAGAGTTAATTGTATCTAAAATGTTATATTTCAAAACAAAGTTGGCAAACCTACTCGTGATAGTAATATAGTTATGTTACTTTCGCCAGGGAACGCAGCATTGGGCCACATTGAGGTCAGAATGATCAAAGCACTTTACCATTGAGCTATTTATTATATTAGCGGTATTTTCGCTAGGTATCGGGCTCAACCAACACTCAACGTTGAATGAGTAATAACGTCACTTTTAATAACATTGAATTTTATGAATAGGTCCTAATTTAACAAGCCAAATGTGAACATTGAAAAACATTGTGATAATTAGTATACAACACTTAAACTGAGGGTCCGAGTCGATGCTATAATGCTCAATGCGCTATCGTGTTTATAACAAAATCTATAATTACACACTCATGTGATAGGACATGTTGATCCTAACATGACAGGAGTTCACGATCGCTGTGGGTAACGTTGCGGTTAGAGGTACCTAATACTCTGCAGTAATTACAAGGCCATTTTATGCGAAACTTTTTCTTTTTTAAATTATCCTCAAAATTCCGTCTTACAAATACGCTAATTAGGGCAGGTTCAATGCTTAGTATATCTTTTCTGAATCATCTTTATAATAATGGTTAGCGTACCTAAGAGTGCACTATTAAGTATCAACAGTTACCGAGTAGTGCGTAGATAGTAGAGTCAAGAACAGATTATTTGTAATCCAACTGTATAGTTTATAGTTTACGTATCTAGACACGTTGTATGGCAAATTGAACAGCGCCTCTAGTGGACTGTATTTAAAATTTTAATTCCGCATACACCGACTATGACGTATACGGTTACCTTATGAATAATGTCGCGTGCAGACGCGGACTTTAATTTGGGACCAATTTAAGGTTCAATATCGAACAACAAACGTATACCATATGAGGTACTACTTTGACTCATGTTACCTAGGATCAAGCTCTCAGATGTGACGATACACATATCGATTTACGGCGTTATTACATTATAAGTGTCATTGAAAATATTAAAGCAATAATGTTTGCGACCGTACGTACTTTACGACTGAACTGGTTTAGCAGGTCAACGATAAATATCAGATGCATGTAAATGTACATTAATCAGTAGGTCTGCATAGAGACATGTATTTATCGCAAAAATGGTGCAATAATGAAACTCTGTCAAAGACCGGTTTTGTGTCACTTGGTACCTAAATAACAAACCTGTAGGTACAAGGACTACCTACGTATACATTCATTTCATACTTATATCTAGTTATTAGCTAACATATAAAAGAAATATACTTAGTAATTAGATAATTGGTTAGACTAGTATTTACTTGAGCATGTAGATAAAACACACAGTAAGCATTTATCGTGCAAAGTGGTTTATTACTTTAAACATACTTGTCTACCTAATAATAGTAAGTAAGTACTTATGTACATCAGGTTATTCTTATAATCGTAAAGTAAACAATGGGTAAGTAGGTACTTATGCCTATTTGAAATAAAATGTATCCACATAAGTATAGCTAGAATAAGTATTGGCCTTATTAGGACAATAGAATACTTTTTTTGCGGTCAATAGACCGCGCCGCATTAATAATAATAATAACCAAAAGACGAAATAACTCGACTTTGGCATCTCCAAAAGGTTACAATAGTTCCAATAGTGCTTTCTACAACAGGCGTCATACCTAAACAACTACACCAGTCTATTAACACCCTAAGCCTGCCCCCCAATATATATTTTCTCCTTCAAAAAGCGGCAATCCTGAACACATGCCGTACAGTCAGAAAATTCCTCCAAACTGAACAGGATAACATACACACTGCTACCCAGCAAACAACATCCACACACTCACACATATCACCTGACGTACTTCTCAACTAATCATATACACCTCTTCCACAGTTATTACACTATCTGATGTACACTTGTCTTAGGCCCGTGCACACCAGGTGCAAAACCGGTTAAAACCGAGAAAAAAAATATACCCGAACAATAATAACCATATAAATAATCCGCAACGTTAATTGAATCACCGCGACTTACCGTGTGCTTACTTATAACACAGAAGACGGACGGAGTCCATGATAAGAGGTAATCACAGAGGAGAGATATGTCCTTGGCTAGGGGATAGCTTTGGTGACATAATATTTTTGTTCATGAATACAATTTAAGGGTGGTTTTGCAAGACTTGATTCGGTTTGGTAAGAATTTTGTACCTTACCTATAATGTTATTGTGAAGAGACCCAGTTTCGGTATGTCGACGGGTCTTAAGCAGGTAGTTGGATCTTTAAATGTATAAAGATGGTTGTGCGACCAAATTGAATATTTTAATTCTTTACAGAAGGCAGGTACATACTAACCGCTTCTTGTAATTCATAGATATAATATATTTATGTTTTGAAAAACGTACCGATTGACTGCCTTTTAAATGTAACCCAAGTTGAAGTACTATGACAGCCTACTTATACAGTATGATAAAACTATTTACACTTGATAAATTGAAAAGTTTGCGTCAATTTTACTATTGCAATGTTTATCTTAATTGGCCTCACTGTTCCTTCCTATTGGACCTTCCCAAAAAACGATTGAAATACGCTTTGCATTGCATGTGAATGTTCACTAAAGGGACTTTGCAAAATGTTATATTATCCTCAGTGTCAATGCGAACTTGCCAAGGTCCAGTATCGGGGTCAACACACTGCGGAGTCACGGATATCGGTGCACACACTTTCACCATCATTAATTCTTACCGTTTCGTTCTTGCATCTCCATTTTGATTAACTATATTATTTGTATCACAGCTGTATGTAGGTGCCTTTATTTGTTCTGTATCACACGCGTATTGACTGTGCGGCTGAGTAGTCCGAGGCGGCGTTCAGCTCGGCCTGCGACTACCGACTGGCGACCACGCCATTGTTGTCCTGAACTGAATGCTGCGCCCGCGCTGCGCGCCCATTCTCTTGATAGTAATGTTATTTACCAAACGTGGGGAAATGTCAGTTTATTGATTGCGTGCGACTGTCACAGACCAATGCCGCAAGAGAATTACATAGTTACCTGGTAACCTACTGATGAACGTAAAACCTTCTTATTCTTCGCGGTCGGGTAAATAACTGAAGGCAAGTAATGCACCTAAGCGAATTTTCATCATGTACGAGTATCATGTACGAGTAATAGGTACTCAAAATTGCAGTGTAAACTGCCTACCTATTTGTATCCAAACCTGTTCATGGCAATTTGCGACGAAAGCGTTTAATGTAAGTAGGTAGGAAACCATAACTATATTCATTAAGTGCACGCTGCTTCTCAATTGAACTTGATTACACTGATGAGCAGTTTTTGTGACTATCGTTGATGCTGACTCGCGGCAATTCATTTCAAGAGGTGAATAGTTGCGTCCGGAAAATTTAAGCTGCATGTAGACAATAAATGTGGTATGTATTGAATACCTACATAAACACTATATAAAATATTATTTGTTATTCAATTTATGCACATATTGTTTCCAATTATTTAACCCTTATATATATTATGCCATAGGTCTCTTTTCCTGAGATCTCGACGAGTGTAAATCTGGTTTCAGGTCAATATATATTTTATTCATATTAATATTAAAAGCCAGAATCACTTTATTTCCAAAATGCATAGAACTTATTAGGTACTTACTTAACAAAATCTAAGAAACCTATCCAACTCATAAGAGTCTGAATTCAGACTCTGAGAGTAGGATCACTAAACATTTTAATATAACTGACCATATACATACGTAGGTACCAACTACCTATAATGCCAAAACAAGATTGCAAATTTTGAGAGCGCGACCCAGCTTCAGGTCCATGTCTTCATCATCATATCGGAGTTATGAAACATAAGCGCATTGCAGTCTATTTTCTGAAATGTGTCATATAAAAAATATTATACGAGAATTATCTCTCTAAACTCTTTTTAACCGACTTCAAAAAGGAGGAGGTTCTCAATAGGGTTGTATTTTTTTTATAAATTTTAAAGTAAAAAAAATAAAGTATTTCTATAAATACTAGCAGTCGGTAGGTAGCAATCATATAAGTGTTGCTTGGTTTGGACAGTACAGTTGGTATGTTCGTCGGGCAATATTTTCAGTATAATAATGATTATAAACTAGGTAGGTAGGTAGGTATCCGTGATATTGATTTTGTTCGTGATATTAAAAAGTCCATCCATTGCCACCCCCCGGTCTATTTTCTACCACCATATTTGCCAAGTTTCATCAAAACCCGTCCAATAGGCATAGAATTAAAATAAATTATTTGCGAGTATTCCCGTGATGAGCGGTATACCTATTCGACGGCCTGATTAGCGCGTTGGTTAGCTACACTGCTTTCTGTGCAGAGGGTCCCGGGTTCAAATGCTGGTAGGGACAAACTTTTTGTGATGAGCACGGATGTTTAATATCTATATAAGTAATATATACTGGGTTCGCCCCCAGTTCATTGTATACGGTACCATACCCATAATACAAGCGTTGCTTAGTGTGGAACCATATGGATGGTGTGTTCGTATGGCGATATATATTCAGACCTAAAGTCGTCGCAAATGAGATTTGTGGACATGTTCAAATTATGCACCCATATCTGTACGACAGACGTCCACACGCGCCGATAGTCTGCGCAGACATGCTGCACAGCACATGAGGTTGCGTATAGATAGTCTGCGCAGACATGCTGCACAGCACATGAGGTTGCGTATAGATAGTCTGCGCAGACATGCTGCACAGCACATGAGGTTGCGCATAGATAGTCTGCGCAGACATGCTGCACAGCACATGAGGTTGCGTATAGATAGTCTGCGCAGACATGCTGCACAGCACATGAGGTTGCGTATAGATAGTCTGCGCAGACATGTTGCACAGCACATGAGGTTGCGCATAGATAGTCTGCGCAGACATGCTGCACAGCACATGAGGTTGCGTATAGATAGTCTGCGCAGACATGCTGCACAGCACATGAGGTTGCGTATAGATAGTCTGCGCAGACATGCTGCACAGCACATGAGGTTGCGTATAGATAGTCTGCGCAGACATGCTGCACAGCACATGAGGTTGCGTATAGATAGTCTGCGCAGACATGCTGCACAGCACATGAGGTTGCGTATAGATAGTCTGCGCAGACATGCTGCACAGCACATGAGGTTGCGTATAGATAGTCTGCGCAGACATGCTGCACAGCACATGAGGTTGCGTATAGATAGTCTGCGCAGACATGCTGCACAGCACATGAGGTTGCCGTATAGATAGTTAAGAAGTTCCTATCTGGAAATAATCTAATCTATATTTTAGCTAACGTTTTCACCGCGGCAGATTATATAAGGTGTAACAATAATAGTGAATATAATTTTAAGAGGTCCACCAGTAAGCTATAAAGGTTACATTCCCGATTTTTTTTTATTATTTAAAATGTTTAAAATTACACGACATTCTAAGTGCGCGGTAATACGGCACCGTCTCGTTTCCCAGAAAAAAAAAACCAACACCTTATACATAAAATTGATCCCTATGATTATCCTTAGGCAATGTATACGCTTCTATAATATGGGGCAATGTATACGCTTCTATAATAAACTTCCCAAAGGAATCCGAGATTTGCCTATTAGTAAGTTTAAAAGAACTGTTAAAAGTAATTTATGTCGTAAGGGTTATTACAGAATCTTGGATTATTTGGATGATAAAGCAGCCTGGGACTGATCGCTCTAATATCAATTTTTATAATGTTAAAGTGTAGCGTGTGTGCGCCTCGCATGGCAACACACTGGAGCTTGCTTTTTATTATTTTTTTTGTAAAAATAATGGATAAAAAAAAAGACAAGCCCGCTGAGTTTCTTGCCGGATCTTCTCAGTTGAGGTCGCGTTCCGATCCGGTTGTAGTGTTAAGGAAAAAATGTAATGACAATTTGTAAGTGCCCCCGTAGGCCTATACGAAATAAATGATTTGACTTTGACTTTGACTTAAAATATTTTACCCCATTTTTGTCACACCTTATACCTATTTGAAACCTTGAACTTGTATGATGTGAAAACGGATATACAAGTATTTTTTTATTAATTGAGAAAAACACTGTATATTTTTTATCGATAATGCTATGTGTTTAGGGCCCGTCTGTGAAAACAGAGATGAAGGATCATATTAGGTAGGTACCTACAAGTATATCTTTCTTTGCTTTCTTTACGCGTCTCTTTTTAAGACAAATTAGCCTGAACCTTGGTTTCGCAAACCGTACTTCCCCTCTGCCAGCCTTTTGAGAATTGGCCGTTGAAACTAGTACTTAAGTAAATATGTGTATAGACAGTTTTATTTTGCACGAGTATTCACGCATAAGTCGTTGTGTACTGTACATGTTTTCTACCCTTCCCTCAAGAACTGGCAAATACATAAATGCGTTGTTACTTACTCCATTGTTAGATACTCAAAGCTGCATCATTTAAAGATCCAGCATAATAATAAAAAAATCTAGTTATTATTTATTTTGTTCACAAAGATTACTGCAGTAGGTACCTTTCTGCTCTTGAGTCATTTATAATGTGCCATTTGCCTATCACCTTCATGGCATTTGTTTTGAGTATTTGATCTGCATCTTGAAACTTAACTTATCTTAAGTGACCTGTCCCAACATCTAAAGCTCCCTGAAACATTTTGATAAAACACCGGATTATTTTAAGCAAAGTACTTCGCACTCGAGATAACCTGTCAAAGCCTAAGGTGTATCCATATAACAGATATCGTTAATAAGTACGTTTTATATTAAAATCCTGCAAAGTTAAATTAGGATGCTGTCTTAAACTAACTTTGAATAAGAACAGTTTAAACTGTTTAATTCTTTTTAAACAGCAGCCTACATTAAGTAGGTACTTCCGAGCAAATGAAACAAAAATATTTTATTGACTTACTTTAACAAATATTTGTTTATACAATACTTATTAAAAAAATACAAACCTATTTAAAATGGCGGTATATGGTAATAATTACATTTAAAAAATAACTGCTATTCTAAAATCAAAGTAAATATATGAGGATAATATTTTTGATCAATATCGCGGAACTTATAAGGAAATAAAGCACTACTTCCAACAATAAATGCATGACAGTGTATCCTGATTAGTATAAGTCAAAAGTATATTTAAAAACCTATTAGCTGTAAAGGAAAGATCTCCAGGGAGGCAAGCTGGCTGGTTTGACCCGACGGTTATACTCTGGGTCTTGCATAAGTACCTCATAAGAGAATCGTCAGTACTATCCGTGTGTCATCGTAATGATACCTGTTTCTGTAGCAGCGTTGAAAAAGACGCTACAATCTAATTAAATATGAGAGCACGTGGTTACTTTCTCCGAGCCACTCGAATCATAGGTGAAGTTTTATACGTAGGAATAATTCTTCTTGTTAGATAGACCGTTGCGTGTGTACATTATTATTAATATTATATTATCCCGGAATACTACTTAATTACAACTATAAGTCATTACATATTACTGCAAATTCAAAGGAGTTCCATCGTTATTGTAAATGTTTACGTTAACGTCATTATCATTAAGGGGGAAGCTCAGGGTCAGGGCGCGAAATACAAAATGTCAATGGTTTTTATTTTTTTACGAAAAATTTGGACATCTTTACGATGTAATTTAGTGTTTTGCGATATTAACATTCTGCATTGGATGTCTCGATGTATTAAGTTTGCTTAAAAAAATATCTAAAGCGATACAACACCATTAAGTTAGTAAAAGTAGCGGTTTTTACAAACCTTATGGTATTGTATCGGATTAGGTTATTTTTTAAGCAAATTTAATACATCGAAATATCCAATGCAGAATGCTAATATCGCAAAACACTAAATTACATCGTAAAGATGTCAAAATTTTTCGTAAAAAAATAAAAACCATTGACATTTTGAATTTCGCGCCCTGACCCTGAGCTTCCACCTTAATACAAGTAATTATAACAGATATAAGTGAATATTAAGTTTTATCGGATACGCATTTAACTTTACCAAATTGCTCGCCTTCCTCTATTGTAGTCATGAGTTCACAACCTTTGGTCTCTGGTAAAAGGAACGTTATACATCCCGCTATCAACGGTAACACAGCAAACGCAATCGGCGGCATCCATAACGCTGTATCTTGAGTCGCTATCACGAACGGGGCTACCATAGAGCCGATCCGAGCCATCATCGATGAGAAGCCGAAAGCCGCGTTTCTTACAACAGTCGGAAATAGTTCCGAACAATACAAATAAACGACAACAAACACAATAAAGCTCGCCACTACGCCGATACTGGCGCAGATCACGGAACCTACGCCTTGGGGTATGAACGCTAAAAGCAATAGACAGAATGCACAAATAAAATTAAACACTATTACAATCGTTTTTCTGCCAACACATTTGAGAAGAGGGATAGCTGACAGAGTGCCGAGTAGAGTGACGCTGGCGCTGGCCGCCACGTTCGCAAACACGTTCCCGCTCAGCTGCCCCACGTACTGAGACACCCCGTAGAAGCAGTAACTGCACGTCAGCCAATTGAACGCCATTGCTAGGATATTTTTCCTCAAATTTGGTGTGCGGAACAGGTCCAAAATATTTCCTTTCTTTAGCTGATTCTTATGTAATGTTGCTTGGTAGGCCTCTATATCGGCTCGGATATTTTGTGTTGGGCGGTTGTTACTGTAAACAAATATGGTGATTATTAATATAGGACACTGATGCGTAGCTAACTTCGTTCGAAGAAAACCTAGAGAGGATGGTGTACCAGCATTCACGTACATTTGCCGCATCCGCAATCAGTGTGACCAAAATTATTTGGTATTCACATTGTAAATAGAAAAATCAGGTTGTCACCGGTAATCAAGCACGTTCATATTTAACAAGTGTAAGATCAGTTCAAAATATAGGTAGTTATGTTATTATTAGCTAACCAGTGTTCAAATCAGCCGATCATTTATCATCCTTAATATGTAGTGCGGGCTCCCCGTACAGATGAAAAAAAATCCGTGTAGAGCTCCGTTTGTCTAACCTTAGTATGGAACTTTATATCTTTCAACCGAAGCACCTATTATTAAGTACTTTGATATCCGAATGAATTGGAAGTAAAAAAATACCCGAAATATAAATTACCCAGAACTCACATTTTAGCCACTCGCTCCAAAAGAATAACTGCCTCATCAGTGCGCTTGACTGCAATCAGCCATCTTGGCGTTTCAGGTACCACGAAAAAGTAAGACAATAAAAAGATCGATGGTATCGATATTGCGAGCTGAAAATGAGAGTAATCCCTGAAGAAATAACCAAACATTGGCAGCAGCATGTGTCCCATGTTGAATGGCACTTGATATAGAGCTGAAATTGTATCTCTGTGTTCGGTTCCGACGAATTCCATTACGATTACGAAGCCGACGACCATGGTGCCTCCTACGGACGCGCCAGTTAAAAATCTGATGAACGTGAAGGACCAGTAGTCCGGGGCGTACGCCGCTACTACTCCCGACAGCACTTGTAATACGACCGCACATAGCATCGGATACTTCCTCCCGAACCTAAAATAAAATTATCGATTTGGATGACTCATAATAACCAAATATGCATATTAATGGGAGCATCGTATCGGTATTTTTTGGGGTTCCGAAATCTAATTAGTAACACTTTTTATTTAGGGACTATGAAGGCCAAAATTCTGAAATTTGTCTCATTTGTAGAGAAAATGTGTATTTAAATATATACAAAAAAAAATACCAGCCCGTTTAATGTCCCATTGCACGGGTCTCGCATTAATGCGAGGGGGATTAGGCCATAGTAAAACATTGATAGCAAAATTATTTTTATGGAAGGAAGGAAGGAGGTACTCTTTCGTACTTGGAGGAAGATTGATAAAATTGTTTACGGGCAGCCTAGAATGGGGTGTTTTTGAATAACTATTTCATAATCATTGCGAGGTTTGCTTGTCAGTTTTTCAAAATTTAAGTCCTGTTTACGTAATATTAAGCTCCAAAGTACGCCTATGCTGAACAAATTCAATAGAGAGAGAGAGAAAGAATTTAACCGAAAATATTACTTTGCTTCTTGTAATTCATGATTTCGGTTTATACCTACGATAAGTTGTTGATGCCGTAGCCATGTCGGCTACGGAATCCTAAATAGTGCGTGATCTGACTCGCATTTGGCCTGTTCCTCCACCTTACTCATATAAAGTAAGGTGGATGATCCTTTTCGCTATAAGTTATTATTTATATATAGTTACTTACATGGCGTTCGATGATTTGGATCGTAGTTGGGTAGAAACAAGACAAATAAGAAATATAGTTGCCGTGATAGACAAGTTGGTAAAACTACCGCTTTAGAAACTCGGTATGCAGGTCCTAACGCTGTCTCGCACCTCTGGAATTCCCAGATTATATGTGCAAATCTCATTTTCAATTACGCTTATCGCTTTCTGTACAGCAACATTGAAAGGTAACCTTAGATAAGCAAGTCTTAAGAAGCCAACACTAATAAAAAACTAATCGAAACAAAAACAAATATTATTACCTGTCAGACGCCATCCCGAAGAATACGCTTCCAAACAGAACGCCCAGTTGGAACAGTGTCTGTGTAAAGCTTGTTAGCCATTTCTTCTCACATATCAAATCCCATTCCATTATCATTGTTCTAGAGAATATTGAAGTATCGTAAACGGGCTCTGTGCAGGGGCAGGCATCTTCTACGCCGTCGCACGTGTAAGACACTTTTGGAGCCAAGAATAAAATTGCCATTTGATGAAGGGCGACGGGAATTTTTGTCCAGTATAAAAAAAGACAAAGCCACAGATGGTACTTGCCAAAAGAACCCATTACCCGCTGTATGACGTCAGTGGCCGGCGGCGAGTTGGGCTTGATACCTAAAAATTAAGACAGGTTCCAAATTAATTATCCCTCTTTCTTCAATTTACAACCTCTATAACGTAAGGTAACCTGCATGTCAATAACCTGTGTTAGGGCATTTACAACATAAAAGTACCTTACTCAAATTCAAACAACCTACTTAGGCTTCTATTAATATTAGTTATAAGTACCTCCTATAAATAAATACAAACAAACAATTTAATATGTCAACCCGGCTACCTCTATTGTAACCACTTCGCTCAACCGCTTAAACGTCGTCGTTGGGGTCGTAAAACGTTGGGGTCGAGTCACCTTCGTCCGTAGGAGAATTAAGTACCCTCGAGATACCCTACACGTGACCCTGGGTGGTGCCAACCAGGTGACAACTCTACTGGTGGTAGGCTTCGGCCGTGGCTAGTCACCACCCACTGAACAAAGCCATGTCGCCAAGCGGCTTAGCCGTGTTCCGGCATGATGTTCGGTGTTGCCATTCATGGATGGCGGGTCAGATCAGTTGCGCTCCATGTGCCTAGTGAATGTAGCGTCTCTATCTACTGCCGCCTTCCTACCTAGGCAAGTATGCTCCATCGTAGATCTCATCGTCACTTACCATCAGGTGAGATCGAGATCAAATACTTGCCTATAATGTAATTAAAAAAAAAAAAAAAAAAGTCACAGCTGTAGCAAACCATTCCGCTAGCGTAAAGTATTATTACGAAAATGACCATAAAAGCCCTTCTACATGGTCTCATGGACCAGGGGCCGTAGCCAGGAATTTTCTTCAGGGAGGGGGGTTGGGCTTAGGACCGGTAAGTAACAACAACATTCTGAAATTATTGGATTAGTTACTATTACGTGTGATCGGCTAAGGCATTTCGGGGGGATAGTTTGAACCCCCAACCCCTCCCTACCTACTGCCTTGTCATGAACCATCCAATATAGAGAGACAGCTAAAAGAAGCAAAAAATCCAGTTGCCGTGCCTCTCATTTTTCTCATAGCTGTCTCTTTGTTGGATGGTGAATCCGTACATAAAGAAGACTTTTTTACCTAGTCCGACGATGACAATTGTCACGCCATGCCTTTTAGTTACTGCAGAACCTTAACAACATAAACTAGTTCCTATGCACTATGTTATTAGTTATAATTCCTAGTAGGTACCTATGTAATAAAGGCATGACCTTTCGTATGACAGCTAACATAATTGGTTAATTGCCATTCAATTACTTATGGCTCCGAACGTTTCGAGCCTACCTAACGCATTGCACACTAGGTAGTTAGGTAGGTACCTACTAAAATTTAATACAGAGAATAACCATATCAAAACTTTTTCACACAGTAGAGCTACCTAGGTAAGTCATTCATGCCACAATATCTCCGATTAAAACATTGGTTAACCTGACGTTTTGAATTGCCTAAATAGATAGGGTGGTTACCATTGTTATCTGGATAGTTGTCTGTCGATGTGACATGGGTCATCATGAGACTATTCTATCTTATCTTTAATCACAGCTATTATGTAAAACCAATACGCGAAATGATAGCGTAAAACTTTTACTTAGTACAAAAAATATTAAGAACTAGCTCCACCCGCGCGCATATGCTCTGCAGCCGTTCCCCCAAAGGCCACAGCGTAACGATATGTCCCCACAGTCACACAATCTATTGTGTCTAATCCTATAACTAGTATAACCCGAAAAATTATACACTGAATTTTCATAACTCACATAGAGTTATGAAACCCAGATAGGAAAAGAACCATTCGGTGAACATTATATAGCATAGGCACTGCCCTACCACGGCAATATGCATACTAGGTAGGTAGGTACCCATTTCTTTATTTTCTTATAATCATAAAGTAAATAATAGTTAATAGGAACTATTGTCTTTTTTAAATTAATTTTACCCCCATAAGTATTTATAGCTAGGAAAAGTTCTATATTGCTCTATAAGGCTGAGCCGCAACCATAGAATAGACCGAAACGTTAATTGAATGACCGCGACATGTTGATTGCTTACTATACTAGAAAACGGAAGACGGTCGATGCTCATGTAAAAAAAAAACATCTTTATTCAGCTAGGATATTCGATATATTTTTTGAACGTCGTCATGGAGGCCGAGGGACCTCTTGAGCTTGGGGGCCCTGGATCCTGCCCGGCCTAGCCCTACAGTAGCTACGCCACTGGTCACAGATATAAGTGCACACACTTTTACCATCATTAATTCTTACCATTTTGTTTATGCATCTCCATTATTAATAACTGTATAATTTTTATCACAGCTGTATGTAGATGTTTTTTGTTAGTTGTGTATCACACGCGCATTTACTGTGCCGCTGAGTATTCTGAGGCCGCGTTCAGCGCGACCTGCGACTACCGTCTGGCGACGTCGCCATTGCTGTCCTGAACTGCAACTGAAAGCTGCGCCTGCGCTGCGCGGCCGTTTACAGATATCAATTTTATTTACCAAATGTGGAAAAATGCCAGTTTATCGATTGCGTACAACTGTGACAGACCAATGCCGCAAGATAATTCCGTGTCTATTATCTCGACCTAGTAACAAACATAAAATCCTCTTATTCCTTGCAGTCGAGTTAATATACTGAAGAGCAGGTAGGTGGTACTTATTGATGCACAGTAACTTTATTGTATATTTTATTTTTCTTTCATAGCTATTTGCGACGAAAGCATTTTATGTAAGTAGGTAGGAAACCATAACTATATCCATTACGTGCACGCTACTTTTCAATTGAACTCGATTACACTGATGAGCAGTTTAGTGAGTATCGTTGATGCTGACTCGCGGCAATTCATTTCAGGAGGTGAATAACTAGTTGCGTCCGGAAAATTTAGGCCGCATGTATACTATAAAACTGTTATAGGTACCTACATTAACTCCAAATAAAATGTTAATTGAAACAATTATTCATAGTTTCCGCATTTTTATTTAATTTATACACATCTGTTTCCAATTATTTCACCTATGTACATACATATGGTATTATTATTAAAATTCTATAAGTAGTAATAAAATAATAGATTTATGTAGTGAAATCTAATTTTCACAAATATGATATTTGTTGCAATTATATTTATTATATACAGAGCTATACTCACATAATAAATGTTATCCCGAATAGGTACTTCCTATAGTAAAGAACAAACTAGACGGATTCAATATAATTTAACCAAAATAAACATTATTCCTTGGATCATACAACATATTGTGTACCTACCTAAAGAAATGAAAGTGACCGTAAGACCGGCAAGTCCAAATTAATATACTCTCTAAATGCTTTCGTAACACCTATTTCCGAGTGCTCACCAAATAAACCTATGCCACCGGGTCGCTCCCTATTAACAAAGTATTCAATTAATTAAAAATATGTACATCAACAAAATGGGCAAATTAAACAACTACTTCACTTAATTGTTACATCATGTCATGTGGAAACTTATATTATATCCATCGAGTAATTATAAAACCAACATAATTAATATTATTATTAACAGATAACATTCAAATATCACAATGATGAAATATGACGATCTTTACACCATAACACTTGAAAATGGCAAACTAAAATTAAATACCATAGCTTCACATATAAAATACTTCTATTATTCATACAAATTAGTCTCATGAGGAACAATCTCTGTAAACGTGTCGAGAAAAAAGAACTCTAAACTATCGTTAGATCCGAAACTGTGCATGCCGCGATGTTAAAGCCCAGTATTAACCAACAAAACCATGTTTAAGATACTTAAATTGGTGGCAGTAGTTTCTTCAACACGACTATAATATACGACTCTTGAAAAAAATATGTTTCGGAACTGTATCTTTCAAATGTTCACCGCAACATGTTATGAGATAAGAAACATATTGTAGTCATATTTCCTACCGGTAAACATTTTGTTTAAAAACATGTAACAACATGGTTCTTAGGTATACGTCGACAACCATTGCGCGCTCCTTTCCGTCTTCTTTCACGGCGTGTTGCTTGGTGTTTACGAAACTGCTGACAACTTGTATCCGAAACATATTATATGGTGAATACGTGGCCATAAAACATCGACGTTAATCTACTCATATTATAATTGGTTTTCTTGGGTTTGTTTGTCTTATAATCATGGTTACATATTGAAATACTTTTAAGTACAACTAATCGTTGCAAGGCACTAAGACTACAATAGAATTTCTGTACATTACATGGTGTTGAATTTGGAGGTATGTAATAAAAAATCTTGTTTATACCGTCCAGGCGATAATTAACCCACGACTAGCCGATAATTATATACATTTTATTTTAATTTTAATAACTACCTAACATAATACAGCCCAAGTAACAATATATACGATTTTAGCGGTTTAATAATATGTAAGCTGAGCTCTAATTACATTAAATGTAACTTTACTCATTGAATACTTTACATGACTATAGCATTAAAATATAATATAAGGAAAACTGATTTAGAAAGAGGTTGGCTCCTACTAACTGCAACGCACCGTATGTGTTACTATAAATCAAACTGCGCTATGGGAATGAGAACATTGTGGTACAAAATGTAATAAAGAGCTGCACATTAACAATTACAACAATCCTAAAGCACATTGTTTTTATAACTAAATTTTGAAGACCAAAATTAATTGATTGAATAAATACAATACTCCATATATTTTTATTACGCTTTTCGAGAGATTCCAACGAAAGTAAATCAGATTTCAGTTCATTATAATTATTATTAAAAGCAGACATTACTTTCTTTCCGAAATGCATAAAACTTATTAGTTAACAAAACCTAAGAAACTTATAGTTTCAGACTCTAAGAGTTGAATGATTATCATAATAATATTATTGTGTACCTACTTAGGTACTATAATGCCGGCGATTTTTTATTTTCGACACAAGATTGCAAATTTTGAGAGCTGGACCCAGCTTCAGGCCCATGTACTTCATCATCATATCAGAGTTGAGTAACATAAGCGCCTTGCCGTCTATTTCCTGAAATGTGACAAAACAATAATATTAATAATACAAATATTAACTCGGAGAAATTGTCTGTGCTCTGATACCCATTTGGTGTTACATTAGGGGACCGGTCCAGTTCCACTTAAAGAGTTGCTGTGTTTGCGTCTACATTTCTGGCATGACTAATAGAGCACAGGAAATAAAAGATTCAGATAGGGAAATATCCAGCACTAAGCAAGTATCTGTATTTAATCATTCCTGCCAATTCTTCTGGAAAACAATATTTACTTTACATTTATCGCATCACTGATACACAATCTTTAAACCATGCACACAAATTTCGCCAAAACTTCCTTATTTTGATAATTTTATTTCGATTTACCAAAGTTCTCTTCTAGGAGAATACATAAATTTAGCGGACTATCTGACTAATTTGACGACCTGATTGGCAGTTGGTTGCGACCCTGTTTACTGAGGTTACGGGTTTAAATCTAGAGAGGGTCTAACTTTGTGTGATAAGCATGAAAGTTTATACTGGAATCATGGATGTTTAATATCTATATAAGTATTATATGTAACTGGGAGCCTCTCTTGTTCATTGTACGGTACCCATAATACAAGTGTTGCTTAGTTGGGACCGTACAGGGTCGGCCCTAATACAGGGCGAACAGAGCGGCCGCTCCAGGCGTAAAGCTCCAGGGAGCGCTTCAATGAGCCGAATTTTACTGATACTTTAAGATATTGTCGAGATATTCCAAGTTCTATACTCTCTTGTTCTATATGAGGGCGCCATAATCGGATCTCGGTCCATCCTAAAAATTGCCTCGGACCGGCATTGACCGTACAGTTGGTTAGTTCATCTAGCAATATTATGAATTAAAATAATTATAAAAAGTTACTAACGTGCTTTCTGAACAGGTCGGCGTGTGCGGCAAGCGCGTGGTCGGCGGCGGCAATGAAGCCGATGACGTCCTCAACGGACCAGTCGGCGGGCGGCGCGCTGAGCGCGGGCGGCGGCGGCGCGCCCGTGGTGGACGACGCCGCCTCGCCGCGCGCCACCTTGCCGCCCGGCCCGCCCCCGCCCCCGCCGCCACCGCCACCACCGCCGCCCCCGCCCCCGCCCACACCAGCGCACTCGCCGCACCCGTTCACGGGAGTCTCCTCCTGAATCCGAACCACCATTATTCAGCCTTTATATGCAGATTTATATCGGGACAGTTGTAAAATAGTCGGCGTCAGCCGCTGGTGTGTGGTTATGAAACTGTAGTTAATAGTACGTAAGTCAAATTTGATTTTTTTATATCGGACAGAGGCGTAATCTATAACGACTGATGGGGTGAACCTATTGCAATTTTGATGGCACATTTCCAGGCTAGGCTCCTATTCAAAAAAACCTTGAAAAATATCCAAATAACACTGCATAACCCAGAACTTAATGAAAGGTAATATTGTATGCCTAACATGGATTTCGTTAAAAAAATTGCCATCACTATTTTAGTATTGGCTAGTATCAAGGATGTACAGGTGCTTCAAAGTCTCAAAGACCAGTTTCACTAAATGCATTTCGTAATTTTCAGGCCTTAGCTAGGCCTAAACACCCCATATCCCTAACTAGTGATGGATCAATTACAATGGTTATCTAACACATTTTGTTATAGAAGTTATAGCAATACTTACACTAGGCCTCTTGAGTACTGATGAAACATTGTTGGAAGTGGATTCGCCGCACAGGGTGCAAGGCCGACCCGCAGCCTCGCCCGTATCTATCTCTATCATCCCAACGCAACACCCCACCCCACTGCACACCCCCTTAAGCCAGTTCTTCAGTTCATCTATTGTTAGTTCTGAAGGTACCTTCACTGAGTAATTTTTAGTTCCTGATGACACCTGCAAAAAAGAGTGTAGAAATTAAAATAGGAGAAAACTAATATAATGTAATACAGGAAGCCTAACAAAATTAATGAGAAAATCTCTAGGAGTTCATATTGTGTGAAGACTAGAATTATATAACATCCTGGCAAAGAGGTGGTTCACATCTCACAGATATTCATACAAACATTCTAGTGACATTAACTATGCTATTGCAATTTGATTTCAGACTCGGGGAGCTCAGATCAGACTTGGGGTTGTTAAGCCACAAATGTTCTAAATGCATTCAACTATTTGGGATGATATATATATATCTTTGAGGACTACAATCTTGAAGAAAAAGCTCATCATTTAAAATAGCCTTTATAATTTGTAGAACTAGCTTTTCCTGCTTCACAATCCCAATGGTCATAGCGTGATTAAACATAGCCTATGCCACATAGGGAATGTAGATTTCTATCAGTAAAAAATGTTGACAATCAGATCAGTACTAGCATAGATTACTCCCCAGAAATATGTATGTTGCATATAAAATTAATATAGACTAGCTGCGCCCGGCGGTGTTACCCGCGATAAAAAGTATGAAAAATTAAAACGTCTATCCCACGGAAACCATACATTTTACCGGGATAAAAAGTAGCCTATGTGCTATTCCAGACTATAATCTATCTCTGTGCCAAATTTCATCCAGATCCGTTCAGCCGTTCGGGCGTGAAAGAGTAACAAACATCCATCCATCCATCCATCCAAACTTTCACATTTATAATATTAGTATAGATAGAAGTATAGATTAGTATAGATAAAAATATTACCTGTACATTTGTTATATTAGAATAGCTACTAGATGCAGTAAGTATTGCCCTTGTCAATCTCTGTGGATCTGGATGGACACTCAGCAAGTCTTTAACCAATGCTTCAGCAGCTCCAGAAGGTCCTGATCCTGATACTGAACTCGGCAAAGAACTACTGCCTCCAGAACAACTGCTACGGATACGAAGACAAACAGTGGCTGCTGGTGTAGACGTTGTGGAGGTGCTTGAGTTCCCAGCGCCAGTGGAGCCACCTTCTGGTAGTGCTGGGTTCGGCATACCGCTAGGTCTTAGTTTGAATCTGTAAGATTGTATGTCAATTTTCTATTAAGAAATTTTGTTAATTATAAATGAGCAGTGATAGGCAAGTTGGTAGAACACTTGCCTCGGTAACAAGAGACACAGGTAAAAAACCCAGCTTGCATCACTGCGATTTCTGGATTCCATTTACAAACATGATTATCTCTTGCTAAAGGGTGAAGGAAAACACTGTGAGGAAACCTGTATGACTTGAAAGATGTGTAGAGTCTGCCAACCCTCACTGGCCCCGTCTGGTGGATTATGCCTAATATCAGCATTGATGAGAGGCATGTGCCCAACAGTGGGACATTAAAAGTGCTGGTATTATTATTATTTATAATACTTGCAAGTGACCAATATTTTTTTTTAATATCCATGCAGGCCAATTAAGTATGCATGCCACCATGAGTAATAATTGCATGATAGCTATGTGAATTTGAACAGTGGTCAATCTGTACTAAGTACTTTTAGATTTCTGTGCTGTGGGAGTCTATAGGAGTTATATCATATGCAGTTTCACTATAAAACTTTAATACTTAAAAAAAATAAGGAAAAAGAAAACCAAATACAATGACTTAATAAAAATTACCTAGAAGGAGTTGTAGCACTTTTTTGTCCAGGAGGCTGGAGTGGATGGCCGGCTCTAGCACACCAGCCTACTGGAAATATATCCCGGGAGTCATACTTGCACCAGTAGTCAAATGCACCCCTCCAACCATCGAAAGTCACATGTATCTGCTCATTTTTGACTGCACCAACTGTGGCACAGCATATAAGCTGAGGATTCTTTTTATCCACTGCTTCTAGCTTTTGACCAACAACAAACACATTGGACTTGGGAGTCAGTGGTTCAGGTTGAAACACTTTAGGTGGGGCCATTTCTGCACCATTCAGAGTTTTGAGCAAAAACATAGGCCAGCTACTAGCATTCATACGAAAACCTAGTGGTGGCTGTAACATTCCATCATTCTTTTCACAGTATCCTATGGGGTGAATATCACCAGCATCAACCAAGCGCCAAAAATCGTTTTTATTGTCACTACCATCTAGTCTCAACCTTAACCGTGGACCCAAAACTCCTACAACCGTCGCGATGCAAGTAGATGTTAGGTTGCGTGGATCTAGGGCCTCCAGCTTCATTCCCACCTTGAAATCATTGACTGGTGGCATAGGTGCCTGCTTGAAACAGTCTTGTGAAGCTGCTACACTGTTAGTATCTTTCATGTATTCACTCCAATCGAAAGCCTGATATATATCATAAAAAGAACCGGTGGAGTTATTATTCGAATGGTTTTCTGAACCATTTGGTCCATTACCAGACTGTGGAGACGTAGTTCGCTTCTCATTTTTCTTTTGGTATTTATTCAAGCAATATGTGGAACAAAAGTTCTTGCTGCTCGAAGGTGCATTACCGCGAATAACATTGTCACAATGCAGACAGGCGCCTTTGCTATAAGCTTGCCTGAACTCAGACAAGCACGTTTCTGAACAAAATTCCTTTTTTCCATTCTCAGTCGGCAAGACGTACTTTAGGGGGGTTTTGCTTTCGGCACACCAGGTGCATGTACGCTTTGGAGGTCTTCCAGGTCCACGTATTTTGCCGGGAGCAGGCCCCGACGAGCCGACTGTATTATTTGACATCGTTCCTTGCAATACTCTTTAGAACATTATTGCTGTCTGTCTAAAGATGCACAGGCATGCAATTTACATTATACCCAATACACTCACAAAATTGCAATACGACAAATAATAAATTATGTATTTGCACAAATATAAACAACGTCAGTACATTTTATGACGCGCTTCCAACGGCCATATTAGTTTTTTTTTTTTTCATAATGGCAATAATCTGAGGCAGGCTCTACACCTTCCTATCCTGTTATCCGATACTAATTACAGAATGAATTCGGATAATTGGTAGGGCAATCGGCCGTCTTAAACCCTAATTCAGGAAGATGTAGAGCGTGCTTAAGAGCAAGAAGGATTCCTTTGAAGGGGTTTGATTGGGATTTTGATCGACTTAACTGCTGTCAGATTTTACTTATGGTTACCCATTCACTTAGCTTACCATCGAATTCAAATTTAAACCAAAACCCCGCAAAACCCATTCTTTAGAGTTTCCCATAGGCATCAACCCACCGGGCTGCTTTTACGGTACTTAACCTTACACTAATTTCAAGCTAAAACCCATCTACTCAAATAACCGTTTACTTCTTTCAAGGCTATAGTTCGTTATTTTTAAATTACGATTCAAAACAAGGAAACCCTTGGGAAATCCCTTTATAAGAGAAATTTACGTTAAACCAGTCGTTGGATGGATTAGTTCACAGGTAAGCTAAGTTTAAGGAATCCCTATGAATGGTGTACCCCAAGAACGACTGCAGCTCACTGAACAATGTCCCACAGCAGTGTTACCAGATACACGGTAATTACCGTAGATGCACGGTAATTTTGAGCAAAACACGGTCTACGGTAATGAGCTATTACCGTGTTCTTTTCTACGGTATTTTTAAATATTAATTACATACACATATTAAATATTAATTATTACCGTGTAAATAATACTCAAAAAAAGGTCATTCGCTGCTTCTGTTTGGAAGAACAGGGATGCGCAACGTAATAAAAAAAAAAAGTCATTCGCTGTTTCTGGTTGGAAGAAGCAGCAGAATGAACTTTTTTTTTTTTTACGTTACGCATCCCCACTGCATGGGTATTTTTGCTACACTGTAATTTTAAAATAAAATCAAGGTAATTATACTTAAAACACGGTAATTTTGGTCTGCAGACAGGGTAGTTTAAAATTTTCATCTGGTAACACTGTCCCACAGACATCATAGACACTTGTCCGGGCTCTGCACTGACGTATACATAGAGGTCAGTGGGGCTCTGGCAATAGTACTGTCGACATAGTTTAACGATCAAGTTTAATATTTATGGCGTACATGGGGTATTATCAACAGATAGCGCCCTGGGGTGTAGCTACCGTAGGACTAGGCGAGGCAGTGCCCTGGGGCCCCGAACTCAAGGGACCCCTCGGCCACCATGATTTACATTCTAAAATATCATGTACTAGTTAACTCCTCAACGAGTATATAACCTACGTTTATTTCGTATCTCCAGTCCGTATCAGCAGTAGTATCGTATCAGTTGTAGTACAGGTCAGTGACGTCTGTGATGTGCCCCCGTCACTGACGTCCATGATACAAGGCCCCCGTCCAAAAATCCAAATACAATCGTGTGTCTATAGTTATGTAGAAAAATAACCTAAAATTATTTTACTCTTTTATATATGTCCCATGTTATTTCGTATTGTATCTAGAAACATGTCTCATAACATTGCCACTAGAATACTAAACAATGCAGAGACTGCTGAGAAACGTCTAGCAGAATTAAGAAGTAAGGTAAGTACTTTGCTGGAGGACGCCATTTTCATATCATCATGTCACATCCATTATTTTATTTATAATGTGTATTTATTGAATTTAATATTGCTATTAATTACTTGACACTGGCAAAATACCCGCTAAGTTGCGGGTGAGGCCATATTCATATCCATTTTATTTCATCGCATCTCATTTCGTAAAGAAAGAAGAAGAAGTACTTTGCTGACGTCTGAGAAAAAATATTGCGCCTGTATGTATTCCCCGAAGGTGTAGGCAGAGATGCGCGATCATCCACATATCACCAATGGTCAAATTAAATGTCCCAAGCAAATAAAGGGTGGTGCTATTACAAGTTTTACAAGAAGTGTTAATCATACTACTCGCATTTCCTTGCTGATAGCCATTGTCAATAAATGCCCGGATGAGAGATTTTTCACCAAATCGGGCGCCCTTGCGGTCGCCATAGACCTACGATCTCGACTCCTAACGAATTTAATATGTACCTACGCGGATTCAAAAACCTACCTACTCACACTGTTTCAAGTTTTCATCCCCCCCGCGTTTTGACATATTCCTTGGAGGTGAGATGGTGTCAGTGTCCATGTGGGATGAGAATCGAATCTTGGACCACATGATATTCAAGCCATGCTTTCAATTACTCTACTAATAAGGCAGTGTTTTCTTTAATAATGCATTAGGTATTTATAAATATTAAAAAATGAAAAAACTTTGGCTTTTAGTTGGAAGCAGTAAAAAAATATAAAATTGATGAGAAGGTCAATGAACTTACCAAGGAAAACATAGTTCTTGCAACTAAGGTTCAAACTGCAAGAGCAGAACTAATAAAATTGGAAACATCGAATGGTAAGAAGCAGTATATTATTCCTGGAAAAGATTCTGTTGGTTTTCAAGAAGCCCCTCCAACAGATGAGAAACAACCTGCAGTCAAAAAAGAAAAGGATTCTGCCAAAAAAAATAAAGCTAAACAACCTGCACAAGTAGAGGATTCTATTATAGACATCAGGAAATTAGACTTTAGGATTGGGAAGATTGTAGATATAAACAAACATCCTGATGCAGACTCATTGTATGTGGAGAAAATAGAATGTGGGGAGGATACACCAAGGACAGTTGTATCTGGTCTTGTCAATCATATCCCAATTGAGGAGATGCGAGATAGAATTGTAATGATTCTTTGCAATTTGAAACCAGTGAAGGTAATTTTAATGATTATTCATATTATACTCATTGTTATTATCTTTAATTTCAGCTTTATACTTACCAATATGTTTCAATATGTAGTTGAAAAAATAATTTGGCCACTTCACCTTCCACTTTTTCTTTACAACAACAAGAAACTATGTAGTTGTATTCCAACCATAAGACATATCTGAATAGTAATAGGTATGCAAAATTTTACCATAGCTAATAATTAATTATTGATGCATTGGTATAGAACTTAGTCCACAATACCCCAAGAATTTTAATCAATGTATGTATATGATGATTTATAATATGTCATATGAATATCATTGTTTATTTTAAAGATGAGGGGTGTCACTTCTGAAGCGATGGTCATGTGTGCTTCATCACCTGAAAAAGTTGAAGTACTAATTCCACCAAATGGTGCTGTTCCTGGAGATCTAGTTTCTTGTGAAGGCTATCCAAGAGAACCAGAACCTCAACTGAACCCTAAGAAAAAGATATTTGAAACCTGTGCACCAGATCTCATGACAAATGATGACAAAGTTGCATGCTACAAAGGAAGCCCATTAGTAGTAACTGGTAAAGGCCCAGTTATCGCATCAACTCTAAAAGGTGTCAATGTTAAATAATTAAGAAAACTTTGTTTTTATAATCATCAAATGTGAGCTATGTGTGAATGGTTTGACAATTTGTTTATTGAAGAATGACACAAAATAATAAATGAAACTGCCTTCTAAGCAATATCAACAATATTTATATTATATCTCTAATATGTGACATCTATACAACAATAATTTGCTGTTATTGTACACTGTGTAGAAATTCAATTTTCAATTCAGATAGAAAAATAGATGTGACATAACATCAACACCAAGACCACAAAAATACTTGCATTCATGACATTGCAATATGTTTCTTATAGGGGAAATATATATTCTCTCAATGTGTGGTCATGTTAAATATACTTCTAATAGTTGAGTGTATGTTACAAAAATCCAACACTGTAGATATTATCTGTTTGTTATAATAGTGTCATTGAAAAAGTACCTACATTAACATCAACTGTGTTTACGAGTTAGGAAAATATTTCTTTATAATTATTTAACAATGTGTGCAAGCAAGCTCAGTTTGAAGTGAAGAACATTTACTTACATTTTCATTATTCTTTTGAGTTAATTCACTGATTCACATATTTTATTAATTAGTACCTACTTAATATTTACACTTGTAATATGAATACTAAAATTTCGTCTATTATTTGGTTATGTTTGTTATGTCGAAATACATCATATTTTTCTGTACTGTGCAAATATTTTAATGCAACCAATGTCTTAACCATATAGTCTCATTTTTTTTTCAATTATCATAATGTACTCAATAGATTATTTAACTACCCATTTAAAAGTGCAACTACTGCAAAAAAAAACTAATGGTGTGAAAGTTAGTAAAGTAAAAAAAATAAAAATAGTATAAACAGCATCTTTGGCATCTGCAAAAGCACCAAGTGTGTGTAATTTTTAGTGTAAAACTAAACACACTGTGTTCCAACATACTTAGAGCAGTACACACTACATAATGCTTTATGAATAATTATTTTGTACTTATTTTGCGTAAATATTCTTGATTGTATGTAGGCAAGGCAATTTAACTATAGAGATTTAGTCAGCTCTCTTGAATACAATATTAGAGCCTGAATTAAGTTGTGATATGATTCTCTAATGTCTAAATTAAATAAATTCATTGACAACAATTTCAACAATTGAATTATTAATTATTATTCCAGGAAATATAGGTACCTTTAAAACTAGAATATCTATTTGATAGTAGTGTGAAATACAAAGTGGTCATCTGAAGTAGGATTATACTTTCGTCAAAAAAAGGTTATTATACAAGATATGACCTATTGTGGTGGAGGTAAATACTATAATACTGGCCTACAACACTATTTCGCAATCTATAAACATTAATTGATCGAGAGGTTTTTAATTGTATATAATAACCACTATGTTCTTAAATGTTTGGCTTGCCCAGATATGTCTGATGCTTATTACAAGTAAGTATAAATATTATAATAAATTATATAATGCGAAATTGCCTGAATATAATAAATAAGTATCTTAATTTTATTCATAACTATAATAACTGCAGTATATTTATTTAATTTTAATAATCAATTCCATCAGTTGATAAAACTATTTAAGTGGATTGGATTTTTAAGAATTTGAAGTATAACATTATATGTATGGTCGTTACGTATGACAACAACGTTTTTCTTAATACTATTGGGGACCTTCCCTGTATAGTCAAGATTTTTTTCAAGAACAAAAAAAATATAACTTTACAGACAGATACACGGCCGTAGAGTGTGCTAGTAAGAAATTGCGTTAGAGCTATGTATTATCTATTGCCACAGGAAAATAATTTTATGGTGTTCAAGCAGTAATGTCCCCGATAGTAACTACAAAACTGACGTGTAGCGCCATGCGGGCATACACGTACCTATATCAGATTCTTACAATGATTGTGAATACAATAACTAGTCTTGGTACATTGTCACAACAATAAATACATTTTTAACATATATTATTCTGCTAAAATACGCAGATAACTACATTATCTTCATTTTTCTGACGATTTTAATGTTGTTACAAGACGCCATTAAGAACAATACGTACCTAATAATCTTTGGTAGCAAAACAATCAACTTGCACTCAACTGTGAGTTATGTGTACATAATGTAAACATATATTTGTATATAATATATACTAAGATTGTTTTGATTAGTAGTTACTGTTTATTATTTTAGAACGCAACTTTACTGTTAGGAACGGAACAAAATTTCGGCGAATCTACATTTATCATAATTAAATAGTTCTGTTACTTACTAAATTAAGAAAGCAAATAATTTACAGCACAAACTTAACTAATTACATATCAAGAATATTTTTTTTTTAAGAGCTCATAAGGATAAATAAAAATCATTTAGCTACAATTGTAAATCGAAATAAACGCTTATCTTACTAATTGTAGATGTTAATAAATGTAATAGACTTAGTATTCCTTAAAGATGTAAAGAATGGGGAATGGCACAGATAAGTAGAGCGGCTACTGTAAAATTACAAGATAATAAATAATGACTTAAATATTATGTACATACCAACACGTCACATTGGGACTTATTCTCAAATCGCCAAAATGAGAGTGCACAACAGTGAACCTCCATACATTCAGGGTATGCCGGCATGATAATTTTAAATAATAAGGGCAAAGGAAAATAACAATCTAATTACATGCTTTATGAGCAAGTTAGGCCTATTGATATGAAGATATTTAAACAAAAATTGTTAATACGATAATCTCAAATGCAAATACCTATCTACCTAAGTAAGTACATAATTTTAACCTTCAAATTTATAGAAGTTAAAACTAATTTGGAATGGCATTATAACGCTTTTCAGAAGTATAGTATACTTTTTGTTGACATTGTATACTCTAGAAAACGTTCAATGAATCTGGGGGCTAATCTTAGTCATAATTAATACATAATATCTTAAAAAAAGTCCTCGGCGCGCGTCTGACTTTCTACGTAACAGCGTTAATCTCGATAACCAATTATTAGATTTGAATGGTTTTTATGGCTATGAGCGGCGTTTTTAAAAGCTCGTTTCTTATATTAAAATTGCCGTAACGCCTAAAGAAGCTGAGCTGCTGAGTGAATCACATTTACACTTCTTTGGGTACTTCTTGGGGTAGGTATATAAAAATATTACTTTTTCTTACCATTGTAAAGTTTTTTGTGCAACACTGTGTTAATCATAAATTTTAACTCTTTAGTACAGATAAATAAATTGGCCCTTTACTTTTTAAATTTTCAATGAATAATATAAAAGGAGTTGTATGTACTAGTTATTGCGGTTGCGCGGGTACGGAGCGCGGTAAGAGGAATGTGTGCGGGACCGTAGCCGGAGACCTCTTACGACGGAATAAAACCCAAACTCAAACTACTTAATTGAAATCCACACGGGCCGAGCCAGAGGCAAACACTAGTATATTATTATAATAATAATATTTAATACTTCAATGCCGTCTGCAAAAATACATTTATATTTTAATGAATTCTGACCATTAGGTATATTAGTGACGATACAAGTGTATCAGTGGTGTCAGTGAGTTTAAATTCAACGCAGGAATATAATCTATGAAATAAGCATTGATTTACGCACTGACGAATTCGCGGATTAACCGCGCGCAGGTGCACGCCGGCGGCGGCGAACTTTGTTTCCTATACGGGCGGCGTGACACGAATATACCTAGTGGACGCACTCAATTCACATATGCCCTCTTTTTGATCTGCTTTCGTTGAGGTGACAAAATATATTATAATTAACTTTGTTATGTTACTTATTATGCTTATGTCTAACGGATACTGCGTTATAAAAATATTATCAACATTTCGTTCTAAATTTAACACCAAAATAATTATCATCTTTAGATGACTAACGAATAGAAATATCTATTAAAGGAACAATACTGTTCAAAAATACATGTACTTATTTAATCAAAAATATAAGATTTTAGGCAATTATGTTGTACAATCAACAAAAATATTGCACATTTATAGACCTATGTGAGATAAGGATTACAGAGAACATTCGTTAATCCAATGGCACAGGCAGAGTCATACTGCAAGTAGAATAGGTGGGAAATAAATTTTTTTTTAAATATAATATTTCATGTTTTTATTTATGTGCTTACATTTGGAAATGTAATGAAGGAAGACGTTTTTAATTTGTCATAAGTATAAACAGGTTTTTCGAATCATATTTTCCCAAAGGGACACATTAGACATGTAAATGTTCCGGTTTACACTTTCGTCTCACTTCGATGTATTTCTTGAGTTGCAGTGTTTAACCCTTTATCAGAAGCGAGTGCAAAATAGGGTCGCAATACTATAAATCATCAGACGAAAATTACGTATTATTTACGTTGAACATGGAATGTCTTATCGATAAATGAACTTATTAATTAATGATAACATCAATTTAATATACTTACTCGTACAGGTCAATTTAATTAGCAATAGAACTTCATAAAAACCATACAAAACTATAGGTTCACGTTGTAACTAATACTATAAAAAAACAATAGATTTTATTATGAAATAAAAATTATGCAAATGCATATTATGTAAAAGAACTTTTTCATAATCATAATCACATGGTAGGGGCATAACGCTTATAGATTTCGTCAAGTACTTCTTCGTACCGGGCTTCTAATATCCAACTGTGTATGGGGTAAGTGGTTTCAAGTAGTATACCTGAACGAGATGCTTTACAGTTGGGTCGGTGGGTAACGTCGCTGGGGTTTGCTGCGTCGCTGCGCGAGTGTCGACTGTGAAACAGGCCCTAGTACTTGTGGCGTATGCGGAGATGATGTAAGGGCCTGAAAAATAACGCAAATTACAGCACCTGACGTCATTGGCTTGAACGTTTAAATCAAAGGATTAAATACACTGTTGTGTAATGATATTGGTACGTTTTCAATTTTCACGCGCCATTCACATTTGTGATTGCGAATGTCAAATTGTAAACCAGCAGTAAATGACCTAATTAATGAAAAAATATCGAGCCTGATTATACTGATACCTTGAATGGCTTTTTGTTGTTATTGATCTCGAAAGTAATACAAGAATAATTATGCCATAACATTGTTTTTTTTTTTACAGCAGTGATAGCCAAGTCTATAAAACACTGGCCCTGGTAACGAGGATCGCAGATTTAAACCCCGGCTCGCAACCTCTGGGATTTCTAGATTCCATGTGCGAATCTCATTTTTAACCACACACACATTATGATTATCAGTTGCTGAACGGTGAATGAAACATCGAGAGGGTACCTGCATGTCTGAGAGAAGTCCTCAAAAGACACGTGAACTCCGCCAACCCGCACTGGGCCAGGGTGGTGGACTAGGGCTTAATCCTTCTCACATTGATCGGGGTCTGTGCCCAACAGTGGGACTTTGCGCTGGTATTGTTTTTTTTTACAATTCCCCACCTATCAATCTATGAACCCAATTTCTTTTTCTTTTAGAACTCATCTAAACTAAATAATATACTGTCGCTTTTTTTTGTTCTAACATTCGCATGAACTTTAGCACGTCCGAATCTCAAAAATCAAGCGAATATTCCTTTCATCATTGCCACGACGGCAGTAGTAGCGTAGAGTTAATGATAGTTTTATAAAATTAGGGGGCTCGGGCTCGTTTGCACGGTAACATCTGGTCGTAGGCGAGCCCCGCTACAGGTCGGCTGGTGGCACTGACCTGGAATGTGAGGTCGACGGCTCGGCGCAGGTCGGCGGCGGGCGGCGGCGCGTCGAGCGGCGCGGCGGTGGGTGCGGGCGGTGGGGGCGGCGGCTCGCTGAGCCAGGGCTCGCGCGCGAGCGCGGCGGCGCGCGGCCGCAGCGCCGGCTCCAGCTGCAGCATGCGCCGCACGCAGCCGCGCCCCGCCGCCGACACGCCGCGCCACACGCCGCTCGACAACTCCACCTGGACATCCAACACATTCATTCTTCTTTTACATTGCCATTCGGCTAAATAGAGCCGTTTTTGCCAGTGCCGAGTAAATTTTTTGGATCGTTGTTTTGATGATGATGAAATTACTCCTTCCAGTAAAGTGACGAAGTTCACCATGGGAGAACTTGAAAAGCGATGTAATAGATACTATATTATTGCCTCGTGCGCGTTTATGAACACACGATGTTTAATATCCTACCTTTATTACATATTTATTTATCAGAGAAACACATTTTTTAGAAAATAAAATTGGGAACCCCACTTTTCAAGTTTCCGCCAAAAAGTCCTCACAAAACATTTATTATCTGCCTACAACTTTCGCGCGGTTAACAGCGCGAAAGTGCGAAAAGGTAATAGAATTATAAAAAAATGCGCTATTTATTTTTAAAAACGTAAGATAATTTTATCGTTACACATGGATGATCAAATTTCATTTATGACAAAAACAAACAGCAACCGTGCACGAAAGAATGTTGACTCACGTCAAATCAGTTGCCATAAACCATGTAAAACAATGACTTGCGATTGCTTTTACGTTTACTATTGACGTTTACTACATAACATACGGCATACTCCAATTGCGTGAAAAAATATGTGAAGACAACTTCTTCATATTCTTCTTCGCCTTTTCCTATTTGTTTTTTGTATTCGGGCCGGGCTTACAGTCTACCTTGATTTGACCGTTATTTATGGGCACAAAAAACAAGGAAATTTCCTTATATAATCCTGACAACTATGCGACTGTGACATACCTTGCCTGACTCGATTCTTGCCAAAATTGCTTCAGGGGTGTCATCTCCGGTTGAAGCGAAAGGCGTCCTACCAGACAGCATTATGTAAGCGAGTACACCTGTAACAATTATTACACGGGTATTACTTGACTCAGTCATTAAAATGAATGCCCACTTATGTTTATGTATTTATAAACGCCATCATGCCTGCAATACCCGGAGGTGTAGGTAGAGGTGCGCTACAGAGTACACTCATATTTCGAAGAAGTATTAAGGCCTCAGCCTCGAATTTAGCGGGCAGCGGGACGGCGGCGGCGGCGGCGCGGGCCGGCCAACGAGCGCCGCTCCCGCGCCGCCGCCCCGCTGCCCGCTAAATTCGAGGCTGAGGCCTAAGTCCCAATGAAATAAAAGTGATGAATCTATTGCCATTACGCACGCACTCTCTCTTAATGCGAGAGGGATTCGGGCCATAGTCCACCACATTTGTCCAGGGCGGGTTATTTAACTCCACACGGGTTTCGAAAAACGTGCAGGTCTCCTCACAATGTTAGCATTTACCGGGAAGCAAGAAATAATCATTACTTGCATATAAAATACGAAAATCCTACAGAGAGGTGTGAAACGGCGCGTTTAAACGTTAAAACCTCGTTTCCAAAGCAAGTGTTCTACTATCTTCACTGCATCTATTTATGTAATTTATCTATTACCTAAACTCCATATATCGCAAGCGGCGTCGTAGCCAGCCCGCTTCAAAACTTCGGGCGCGACGAAGTTGGCGGTGTAACACGGCGTCATCAGCAACCCGTTTTCAGCGCGCAACTGTTTCGCAAGACCGAAGTCAACCAGACGAATGTCCTCAGGCCTTCGTTCCGATGTTGCGAAAAGTATGTTTGAAGGCTTTATATCTCTGAAAATATTCGTATATGTTGATTTACAGCGGTCATAGCGCGATGATATTTCCCTGAGCCAAACCCCAGCTTTATGTACTTAACGCGACAATTTTGACACAATTGCGATACTCGAGGAGCTCAATACGGAGCTCACTAGTGTGTAATAAAAACAAACCCAGATTCAAGTAAAATTTATTTTTCTTGACGGAGGGCCGTCTCTTGGGATAAGTTGTCGGAGGCGATCGACTAGTTGAGATTTTTTAATATCTTCAATGAAAAGGCACCTGTGTTACAACTTTATTATTACATTGGTAGATGTAATAAAAACAAAATTGGTCGGCAAATAAAGGATTAAGCAGGTAAGTGAATAGTTGAACAAAGGATTTCAAAAGACGTCGAGCGAGACTGTGATAATTTCTCACGCCAATATACCTAGTAGATTTTTTCATTAATTGTATGCGGATGTAACATTTGCACATAAGCTGAGTCACAGCACATTATAATCAACCAGTCAGATAATAAAATACATGTAAGATTAATTAATATACTGCACATATATTTTGCTTCTGTGATGCATGCTATGTATTCACTATCTTGCGATTGTATTGCAAGCCATTCCTTTCCAGTTTGAAGATAAGATGTTATTCATAAAACGTGACAATAACTTGGTTCCGCATATCATAAGATTTTATACTACTATGTTTCTGAGAGTCTGTAGGTAGACTTCGGGCTTGGGGATCCAGACACGAGTAATGCGCCTTGTAATAGTAATTGTATGAACAGTGCTCTAGCGTCAAGGAACTTACTGCCTGCACACTATTAAGGATATATTTGCATAGCAATACTTAAAACGTAAAATTTGTTGAGTAGGCAGAGTAATGTCACATTATGAGACGACCTGATCTGATGAAGAAAAAAGAACAGCTGCCTGCTGCATATTGTTCTTTATAGCTCTGTCTCTCTCAGTTTGATGACAGTTCAAACTACTTAACAGATTATGATTCGATAGATAGATAACTTACCTATGCACCACCGTGTGTCTATGCAAGTAATGTACGGCCTGTAGGACGTTCTTCAGTATGGGCACAGCTTCATGTTCGGGGAGGTACCGCCGCTGTGTTATGTATTCCAACAGTTCCCCTCCCCGACACAACTCGGTCACGGCGAGTATGCGACCTCCTTCCTCGTACACACCGCGCAACGATATTATGTGCGGATGTTGGCTGTACCTAAATGAAAAACACACACCTTATCAACAATAGCAAACTGAATAGCTAAGTATTAGTCATACCTAATAACTATTACCACTATCCTCGAGGTAATACATGATAACACCTGTCTCATATTATTTCACGCTTATCAAGTTACGTAAATATCATCAGAAATTATAATAAAATAAATAAACCAAAATCCATAATTAGAAGTATTTTGTTTACCAAGGTTTATTATTTTTATTGTTGCAAACAGTAATGTGGAATAACTGACTCTCTGCTGAATTCCTTTTTAACATTTTTTTTTGTAATTCTTTATTCATAATTATTATGATGTAACTACATTTTTATGAGTAACGTGTAGTAATTTTATGCAACGTATAAAAATATAATAAACGCGAAAAAATCCGTAAGATTAGTTTTATTTCAATTTTATGCAAGTTCAAATAAAGTATAAGTTCAAACCTGAGTAGGATTTCAATTTCCTCACGCGGATCGTATTGCAATTTGTCCATGATTTTGACGGCATACTGCACCCTAGAGGCCTTGTGCTCACAGAGGCGGACGACTGAAAACGATCCGGTGCCTAGTTCACCCATTAATCTGTAACATATTTCTTCATTTATTATTATTTGGAAATTTGCTAATTATTTTTAATGTTTACAAGAAATCTGCGTTTTTTGCCGGATCTTCTCAGTTGAGGTCGCGTTCCGATCCGGTTGTACAATTAGGAAAAAAGGGTAAAATGACAATTTGTAAGATCCCCGTAGGCCTATACGAAATATAGTATTCGAGTGTGAAATCATAAGTACTAATTATTTTATGACACTGTGGAAGAATTTTCAAACATATTTATTTAATTTCAATGGAATTGAAATTTTATCAAAATTAAATCATATTTACTTTGATGTCACCGCCTAAGGACGTGTCTCTATGGGTTCTATTAACAATATGAAGTAAAGCAAGAGCCCCTAGCGAGAGCTTTTCAAATTACTGGCAAATACATGGACGGCTTCAAAATCGAATTTGGTTTTCGTAAACTGTCAAAACTCATACTGGTCCGTTTATACGTATAAAACAATATTTGTAAATTTCGCAGCCCATTGCATCAAAATATCTAATGCAAAACAAACCTGTATTCATCAAAGAAGTTGTTCCTATTAACAAAACCCGTCCAAAACTCTTCAGTAGACGTCTTGTTGTTAGTCGACACATGGTTTTGGTTATCATTTGTGACCGTTTTGTTGGTGTCTTCGTTTAGTAAACAAGGTGCCACGAAGCTGAATCCCCTGAAATAAAACAATTGATTTTAGACTTTTCTCATATAAACTGTCTAAAGTCCACATTCCTTTATGTTTTATTTACAGTGTGAAGGTTATTATACACACGACAACATGGTTTATCTTATCATTTAACAATCACTGTTGATAGCGTAGTGTTATACGAATTGCATTATGTAATAAACTATAATCTATGCACTCTATAATGATCACCAGAGTTAGCGCCCATATTCGTCGTTGTACCAAATTATGAATGAATATTTACGGAATAAATTTTAATGTACTCATAAAACTGAAGAAGTTTCCCCATGGAACATGTTGGCAGTGGCATAGCTACCATAGGGCTAGGCGGGCATTGCTCCGGGGCCCCAAAGTTCGAAAGGCTCCTCGGCCTCCATGAAGCACATTCGAAAAACCAACATTGAAAACTATCTGCTGTGTGTCACATAATACTTATTAATGATTAACTAGTTTTGCTTTATTATGCACTGCAGTGGACGATAAGGAGCTAATGATCAATAGTGTCATAATTAGAACTGGGTTACCCTCATATTTAGTCGTAGTTTACGGTCCGATCTACGTAGAAAGTTTCTTGAGGTCTTCCAATAGTGCGCTTAGTTTTGGATTTAATTTCAAGAATTACAAGATCCCAAGTCCTAGTTCTAACTTTGACACAAGGACGTCTAAAACAACTTTTAATTTTCTAATTAACGTGCGTATTTTGTTACACTATGTATATGATATAGCGAATCTTACCGAAACAGCTCATGAGCGTTCGCGGACGCGGGCACGCCCGGAGAGTCCCGCGGCGTGCGACACGTGAACTCAGAATCGAAGTAGAATGCGTCATCGGCTCTCGATACAGCTGGTCGGAATGGAGGCACCACCTACACCGAAAAAATATTGCACATGGTCTAATGTCCGCCAGAGATAGAGCTATAGCACTAATGCCACAGGCATGGTTAGCTGTGACTAGATAAAATGTGAGATATATCGATATTGTCTAATCCTCCTTCTTTATGAGTTACGAAAGAGGGAGTGAGACTCATATGACATTGTCTTGCTTTGCATGCCTGCATGTTGCCGGGATTATCCAAGTTCAATACTTAACGTGAACGGCAATGGCACTTTCATTCATTTGTCGTATGTAATTTCTTCCCAGAACTTAATCCTTAATCCGCAGTTTTAGTTTTCGTCAAAATCGGTCTCGATAGTACTTTAAGCATATTTCGCTATTCCTTATAGATTCGGATTTGGCCATTCACGCACATTTGAATAATTCACCCTGTATTTTAGGGGCAAGCAAGGCGGCACACTCCATCCTAAAAATGGCCTCCGTCAAGCAGTGTATGGTCATGGTGGATGAAACCTTCAAATTCAATTTCTTACCTCTTTTCTACAAAGTGCATCCCATTCTATGTTAGCGAAGAATTCATGACTCTTTATGTCTTCAATACCATTAGGCCCAGCACCCAATCTGTTGGCAAAAATCATTTCTAGACATAAGTAAAGTTAATTAGTAGTGTTTGTAAAATGATTATTTTTGGAAAAAATATTCGTGTGTGGAACTTTTGTCAGTCTAAATCGGATTATCGGAGAAAATACTGGCCAGATTTCGTTAAATTGCCACGGTGATATCATATATTTTGGGTCAACATTGACTTTACTTTTTTGCAGGAAAATCGATACATTCCCGCGGAATAGTCGAAAACCTTAAGTCTTACGAAGTTACGTGCACGGCTAGTTTGTTTTTTGTATCTGTCGATTTAAGGTTGCTTACCTATTTTGTGGATTCCTTTTAAATAATGCTCTAAGTAACGACTGCGCTTCTTCGCTAAGGTTTGACGGCATACCAAGTTTCGCTTTTAAAATCTGAGTCATAGTTTCGTGTCGTGTCGAACCATGAAACGGTAGATTTCCTGTCAGCATTTCAAACTAGAACACGGAAAAACCTATAAGCTACATAACATAGTCAAATAAACATAACACTAAATTCGTCAACAAGTTAAGATAAGAAAAACCCGATGGTATACTAATTATGATGCAATAGCAAAACATCTTTGAATCTTTTTAATCGATTCTAAAGCCGCGACGAGATGAGACCTACAGCCAAAGGCGTCAAATCAGTAAAATCAGCATTTTCAATGCGTTGCCGGTTCAAACTTATATCTTCTAATCTTACCATTAGAACTCCAAAGGACCACCAATCCGCTGCAAATGTGTGACCTCTCCTGTTTACAACTTCTGGGGCCATATACTCCACTGTACCACAGAAACTATATGCTTTATCACTACTCGGTGGAAGCTTGGATAAGCCAAAGTCGGTTAGTGCTATATGACCATCAGCATCTAATAAAATATTCTCTGGCTTGAGATCCCTGTATATGATTCCCAACTTGTGTACATGTTGTAATGCTAATGCCAGTTCAGCTAAATAAAATTTAACATCCTCCTCAGTGAACATGACCTAGAAATACAGATTTCTAAATGAAAACGTTTAAAACCATTAATCCACGTCGTTACGCGCCACAGGTATCGGGTCCATACGTTTAGTATCAAAGCGTGCATAGTGAGCGCAAAACACAATTAAGACGCATACATCTATTTATACATATAATACAACTGTAACTAAATAGGGTGTATCTGTTCATTTGATTTTTTGAGAAAACATGTGGATTTTGTTTTCGATCCAGAAATCAAACCTGGAATTTTTGTTAGTTTGTCTGACTGAATGTGTGTCACGAGAAAACTACTGGTCCGATTATGACGAAACTTGCTACGATTATATCCCTGGTGAATATTTAGGATACTGTTTATCCCGGAAAACAGATTAATTATCGCGGGATAGCTAAAATACTGCATTTCAAATCAAATACCACTTGGTGGATATTAGTGGAACTTGACCTGGTAATATAAGAGCCTATAAGATCAACATCCAGGATATTTTTTCTCACATAAATTAAAATATTTTTTCAGAGATAGTAAAAAAACACTAAAGCCACATCTAGATTGTACTAAATGTTTGGATCCCATACCCCATTTGGCATGTCACAACACAACACCAAATAACAATGTGTGTTCTTCATTGCAGATGATACAAACATGTTCCACAAAATAGAATACAGATCTACTTATCTGAATCCATAATAATGAAAGGAGTTACCTCTTTACTGAGTCGAGAAAATAAATCACCTCCTCGAAGGAAGTCCAGTATCAAATATAATTTTCCTGCAGTTTGAAATGCGTAGTGTAGCTTAACAATAAATGGATGGCCCATTTCAACTAGTATATTTCTCTCCATTTTTGTACGTTCTCTATCTCTTACTTTAAGTGTTGCTTTTTTAAGTACCTATAATATAAATAACATACTTAGTAAATGTTCACATGACTATGAGTATATTACTTACAAAGTATGAAAAGGGGAAAATGGGTTATTTATTCCATTAATATACATTTTATACACCAAAGATAAATTACCATTTAAAAGGAATTACACAAGAATTATTATACAAATGACCCATTTATATCAGAACTGAGTGCTTAAAATAGTATAAGCTTACCTTCATAGCATAAAGAGTGCCAGCATCAGCACCAGTTACTTTCCGCACTAAAAATACTTTTCCAAAGGAACCTTCACCAAGTACTTTGAGCAATTCGAATTGTGAAGGATCTGCCCTCTCGTGACCTTCCTTAACAACATCTTGGAGTTCAACCTCCCTCTCATCACTGATGTCACCAGCGGCTTCTAGGCTCTCAGTAGTTGATGCCTGCCTGGACTCAGCTGCATTCTCAACCACTATTGGAAGACTATTAGCTGGCTGAGCAGATGTTCCGAGCTATTATTAAAACAGTCACAATTACAAAAGACTCATTTACAATGCCTAATGACTCATACACAATGCATTAATGTTTGTATACCATATCAATACAAAATATTTTTCCTTTAAAAACCGCAATATAAAGCCATTGTAAAAGGATGATATTTTTTTAATAAATCAAGGCCAGGTTTATTATAGATCTTAATAGGTACAATAATTATTTTAACAGAAAATCATTACACTTGGTAATACCTGGATTAAAATTAATTCAAAGAGTGACTAGGTATTTCTTTGGATGCAAAGAAAGCTTTAAATGAACAAAAAAATATATGATGTGTAAAAAAATATTGCTATTTTAATGAAAATTCTTCAATTAGTCATACTACATGTTTGTATAAATTTAATATTTTTATGTGTTTATAATATATAAGGTAGGCTACTGTAGGTAACTGATGAACATAAGAATTAAGTATAGACAATATTATGTGTTTGCATGTTATTAATTACTCACTTTCAAGGTGGGCGTTCTTAATTTAGTACGAATTTCGTAATGCGAGATTGTCGATATCGTAATTTTTTTTCCCAACGGGTATAATATCCTCAACGAATAAACAATCCAGTAAGTTATCTAACAAGGGAGCACCCTAAATTGGCTACGCAAACAATACATTCTCTGATTCTAGACATACCGTGTTATCTCCAACATTCTGCATTCGCCAGGGATCTGAGGTATTAGCCAGAGGCATTGTTCCCAATTATCACACTTCAACATACAACATAAATGGTATAACAATGAAATAAAACCAATTATCAAACAACTTTTACACGCTATTTTTTCATTTCTTGATCGGAGGGATGAATTTCGCGACGGGCGTTGAGCCACAGGCAGGCCAGTGTTGCCAGATGGTCTCGGCGACGTACCCCTAGATTAATTTGATTTCCTCCTAGTAATCCCCTAGCCTAGGATGCCCTCACCCAGTGTGCCAGATTGCCTTTTTCTTATTTTTTTCCTTGAAATACTGTTCTAATTTCCAAACTGAAACAGCCGAATGTCATTTTTTTTTACGTTACGCATTGCCACTGCACCGTCATTCTCTCGTGTATCTGTATTTGACGTGTTTTTGAAATTTTCCCTAAAAAAACCCCCAAATATTTTTTCCCCCTATTCTGCCCCTAACTCGGTTGAGAAACCCCTAAATCTACGGGGAAATCCCCTGGACCTGACCTGGCAACACTGAGGCAGGCATTGAGCCGAGCCGAGGGCGTTGAATTTAAGCAACGGGCTAAGTTATGCTAGTTAATCAACCGTTGATATATTCTCAACGGATCGACGGTTTACCGACTATCAATAGACTAGTTGAATTCATAGACTACTAAGGAGGTATATCATTAATCACTATATTTATTTTATAAAATAAAGTTAAGGTTTATTTAAATGGGGTTAAAACACTGACCTCTATGGTATACATCGCTGGACTAATCATAAGCCCGGTTATCGTGTGCCTATTTGATTTTCGCCATTTTGGCGCTGATAGCGGCAGTGAGGGGGAATGGAACTAATAATAGAGATGGGACAGTGATATGATACATCGATAAAAATGTTTATGCTTAAACCTACCCATGCAGTAAAATGAAAATAATTATGATCCATTCCTTTAACAATGGCTAATGTCCAAAATAGTCGAGTGGTTAATACTAAGATGAAGCAAATAATGATAATGATTAGCCGAATCGCTCATGGGTAGGGTAGGTAATCTTAGGATAAGCCGAAACCGGACTAAAGGGTGGTGTGTGACTAGCTAGATCCTACTTAAATAAGGATCGTTTTTTAATTAGAAATGAGGTCATGTAATGTTGTTTGGGAAGCAATGGAGTAGGTAAGGTATTAATAGAAAATAAAAATCATCAAAGTAGTACATGAGTTATGTTTAATAAAACAGTCATCAGAGAAGTGTTTTGAACAGATGTAATCATATTTTTTCGGACGCCAACTAGGCTTTTCAAAGTTTTTGAGCCATAATTCTAGTCTTCTATTGTCAGTCGGAAACCTGTGAATTAGTAAACATTGTTTTAAAATAATATGTATTTGATAATACAAATCTGTCTTCGGCGATTTTTACGTTCTTGAACGTTCTATCTATTTAAGATATTGATAGAAAAAATATCGATAAATTTTATCGACAAGGAACTTTTACAGCACTATTGAATTTTATTGTTTATAAAAAACCGATAATACAAAGACAAATGCGTTGTAATCACGTATAAATAAGATTAGTAACATATTTTTAAGTGCCTATAATATCAATAGAAGTTTTAATTTCTTGAATATTAGCCGTAAATTCACTTACTTGTGGAATGTAACCCCACTTCCCTTCTGGTAAAGAGTTTTGCATAACACGCACTCTTTCATGGTTTACCTATTAACTAACACCACTTATTTATGTATTAACTATATTAATACGACACAACAAACAAGTTTAATCGCGTTAAACCTTCAAAATCACTTTATAAACACGGAGACAATGTAAACAAAACAACGGCCATTTGCATTTTACGTCAGATTTAGTTCCTTTCCCCCACGCTGGGGGCGCTTCAAATAGGCACAATAGATAGCTGTCATTTTAAAGGATATCATTAGTCTAGCGTACTTGTATCATGGACGTCAGTGGGTTAAAATATAAGTAGTAGGGACTCGTTTGCCATTAACATCAACTAGTCGATAAACGAAAATCAACGATCCAATGAAAAAACGACGATGACTCCATCTCTAGATGAATAATTTCATTTTTTATTTTTTTAGCATTTAGCATCATCACAGATATTTTGCCAGTATTAATCAAGTTCAAACTCTTCCTTTGAGTGGTTAATTAGAGAGCTCTTCAAATGTCAATGAATCGTTCACTTACAACTGGTGACCTGACCTGGGTGTGATGATGGAAGGAAGAGGAAGGTGGCCGAAGTAACTAAAATAACGCTACGCTGTTATGTCTGTGCCGTAAACAGAGAAGGAGCAGCTTACCTTGATCCTAGCCTAGCCAACTACGCGCTACACTGATCTCTGAAGTCGTACTTGTCGTAGCGTTATTTTCTCTATACATAGCTCTATGGGTCGTAAACTGACATTCAATGTATTATTACAAATAATTATCACAAATTATTAACTCTTTGTTTTATTTCCCATGCTCTATGAAATCGTTCAGTTGCAAAAATATTATTTTATCAAAATATGGTACAGGCAAACCTGTCCAATCCGAAACCGCTCATTATGAAAACGAATCTAAGGACAATTGCCAAGATTTAACAGCCAAAGTGATAGGAGATTTCGGTAGATGGCAGCTATGGATCAGCATTGGAATGGCTCTCTTGAAGTTGCCTATAGCCTGGTATCAATTGAACATTATATTCATGGCTCCGCCACAAGAATTTTGGTGCTTTAAACCGGCAGGTTTCGAGAGTTACTCAGAAGAAGAATGGAGACTAATCGGTGCGCCTGTAAGTCAGAACTGCTTCAGCAAGTGATACGAGGCGGTACACTGATCGTCAAAAATTTTATGATTATACTTACTTGCTACTTACGGCAGAACTACCACTAACATTATGAAGCTTTATTTGATAGAATAGCGTAGTCAACAACATTATAATGCGTAATAATAACTTGGCTTGGCTTGGGTCACCAAAATAGTAGATGACACTCTTAAGTTAATCAATTAATGTATTTTTAATTTTAAGCTAGTGGAAGAGCATCCGTGTTTAATTTTCGATCCAGAGTTACTGCAAATAGATCCAGCTATGGATAAAACGTTGATACCACTCGTGACTTGTAAACAGTTTGTATACGACAAAACCGTTTTCAATCGTACAATTACTTCTGATTGGAATTTGGTGTGCTCTAAACATTGGATAATTCATGTGCGTACCTACCTATATACATTATCCAGTAAATAAAAGTAGGTAGGTAGTTGTATATATACCTTCATCGTCGGAAGGCTTACGCGCTGGCGCTGTCGGTCAGCGCCTACTGGAAAATTTATAGCTCCGAACATTGTACAGCCCAAAGAGAAGTAGTTTAGCCGTAGCAGGTATATAGGTTTAGGCGCATAGCTACATGTCCGATCACGTGTGTCCAATGTACCTATGCGCCTCAACGTAGGTAGCTGTTTATTTATTTAATTCCGCGACAAAAATTGAGACGTTGAGTGTGTCTTATAACCGAAATGATTCACGGGGCGGTGACTATATACGCCCATACATAAACAGGGAGCCAAACATAACTATATCTTTCAGTATGGAGGGGGTGTCTTCCGTGGGCTGAGTTATTAAATACTACGTACAGTACAGCTCAGATAATACCTTATTTAAATTCTTTTCAGTTCACTCAATGTATTATGATGTGGGGGATACTATTAGGAGGAATATTCTTTGGAGTTTTAGCAGACAAGTATGGCCGCAGAAAGCCTTTGATGTACGCCATACTTATCCAGAGTGTTACCAGTTACTTAGCAAGTTTGTTGCCGTGGTATTGGGTGTTCTTATTAACTTGGTTCATTTTGGCTCTGGCTTCTGGGGGGGTTGGTATCATATCGTTCGTTATAAGCATGGAGGTAAGCATGACATCTTACGCCACATAGCTGGAACTAATTTAAGAAATATTAACTATGTTTACATATAGGTACCCACACAGAATACGAAGAAAATTAAATTAATTGCAGGTGGTCAGCGGCGAATGGCGTACAATAATACCTGTAATTTATCAGTTGCCTTTCGGTCTCGGTAGTGCTGTAATGGCCGGCATAGCATATTGGCTTCGCGACTGGCGAAAACTAGAAATAGGGCTGTCGACACTATCTTCTTTGTATATCTTTTACTGGTTCTGGCTACCAGAGTCTCCCAGGTGGTTGATAGCGACCGGACGAACAGATGAGGCCTTAAGTACGTATTTTGCAGTGTAACGTAAGGAGACCTGCTTAACTCAGCTAACATCGTTTTAATTCCTGTTTCTATATCTAACTTTGTCGTGTCTCTAAGTACCTATATAGAATATTTTTGTTAAAATAATAATGGAGAGGACAATCTTTAAAACGTTAAACGTGATAAAATCCGTTAAATTAGTTTTATTTCAATGTGTAGTATTCGAGTAAATATAGACCCACGACCATTCGATACTGGAGCTCGGTGGATACCAACGCGATAGCTAAACCAATGCTAAATGGCCTTGTTCTGATGTTTTAGAGGTCCTAAAGAAAGCTGCAAAACAAAACGGAAGAGAATTCCATTCTAGGGATGTAAGGCAATTATTAAACAAATCAAAAGAGCAGAAGACCAAAGAGCCCAGCTTTATGGCCTTCCTTAAATCTGAAAATATGAGAATGAAAACCCTGTTGTTATCGATGAACTGGTAAGTTCGTACTTTACTCAGGTAGGTACCTACTATCGGAGACATTACTGCGTTGCATGGCATATAAGTACTTATAGACTCAGAAGAATAATAGTAGGTACCTAAGTTTCTAAGTAGGTAAGTATAAATCTGACTATTTATTCATTATTATTTGATTATCTAGGTGGATTTACTTTCTTACGTGGGTCTATAATAAGCAATTCCAATGGATTACTGAAGTATAGTCTCTTTGATTTACAGGTTCTGTACGGGATTAGCGTTTTACACCTTTTCTCAATATTTAGGATCAATAGGAAGTAATATTTTTGCGGCTGTTGCATGGACTGGAATCATATCAATGTTTGGCGGGTTTACATGCATTTATATAATAACCCGAGTGGGCAGGAAGACCACTGCGGGCATATACCAGTTGATCACCGGCCTTTGTTTTGTTTTTATCTTGTTAATACCTAAAGACGGGTTCGCAAATGACTGGCCGCGGCTCTTGTTTGCTGGGATTGGTTTCGCAGGAATGGCGGTAAGTCGGCGGGGTGTGCAATCGAATTGTAGGTAGGTGCAGGTTGGTGGTAGGTAGGTGCTTTATTTATATCAGCGCAGCGCGACGGCGCTAGAAAGGTGAACGATTTTTATTAATGACTAGCTGTTACCCGCGACTTCGTTCGCGTGGTATTTAACAAAGACAGAACCGTTGGCAACAGCCTGCTCGCGCGTTCTGAGCCCGCGGGACGCATTTCAGGTTGTTGCTATCAAACTTAATCAGGCGCAACGCTGCAACATTGGTTTTAATTTTTTTTCGTGAGATCCTATGTTTTTTTCTAAAATAAAAGTAGCTAAAGTTACTCCTTGTTACATCAGCTATCTGCCAGTGAAAGTCCTGTCAAAATCGGTCCAGCCATTTCAGAGATTACCCGGAACAAACAAACAGACAGACAAAAATTGTAAAAAATTTTGTTTTGCTATAGGTACCGTGTATACATCCAAATGCACTTAGTAAAAAGCGGTTATTTTAATATTACAAACAGACACTCCAATTTTATTTATATGTATAGATACTAATTTAATATCTATTATTGTGTATTTTGCAGGGCACCATACCAGCCTTATACCTGTTTTCAGGGGAATTATTTCCAACATTGGGAAGGAACGTTGGTGTGAGCGGAGTGACTACGTTCGCTCGAATCGCCTCTATGATAGCCCCAGCCGTGGTCAGTTTGGACAGCGTCTTATCGGACCTTCCCCTAATGATATTGGCGGTAATTTCGATAGCCCAAATATTTATGCTATTACCTTTGCCTGAAACTAAAGATATTTCATTGCCCGATACTTTGGAGGAAGCTGAACAGATTTAATAACAAATTGTCGACAATCCCCTAAAAAACAATTGTATTTAGGAGCATAGTATTTAGGCATCGAGCTGGATTTGTACATTTTCGTATAAATGGTTCAAGTACTGCTGTGGACTGTAGTGCCTGACCTATTGCCATGCGATAATGACGGTAGGGTGGGCAGACAGTAATGACACCAATATTACCCACCGTATGTGTGATGGGCGAGAGGTCAAGTACCCAGGTAATACTAATAATTAATTTTCTATTGTATAGAGAAAACTCTTGGATTGTTAATATTTAGAACAACAATATAATATTATGACGTAAAAAACAATTATTTATTTATTGAACAAATCGTTACCTACATGATTACAATATGGCCTACTTACATAGATTTTAGTTTTGAACAAATTTAAGCAGGTATACCTACCTAGGTACACGCTAATAATGTTCGTGAAGAGGCTGGGCCAATTTGTTACCTCTGGTAACTATGAATCAGGTTTTTAATAAATCAAGGTGCAAAGATTAAAAAAAATCATCAAGCTTTAATCTTATTGCAGAAAATAGTTAATGTGATGATGAATCAAAGTATCCATATTACTTCGGAATGTGTCATAAAAAGTGTTGCAGTGTATAATAAAGCTTTACTTAATCCTATTCTGTGGTCAAGTAGCAATATTTTTACAACCTTCACATCCAGTCATATTATTATGTCATCGTGCATAAAATCATAACTGTATAAAAATAAAGGACTGGACTAGAATATCTACAAGATGTTATTTTTATTATATTGTACTGTTAAAATGCATTTCACTTTTACATTATATAAATGTACACACTAATCATAGCATACAAAGATTATTCCCTCTTTTCATTTGAAGTTTGGAGTCTTATGTTTTCAATCCTATGTAACAGAGTGGGGTGAGAGTGGTACCATGCTGAATACAATTTATCATAAATAGGATAGTCTAAATTATCCTTCCCCAATTTTATGAGTGCAGATCTTAATTCATTAGGATATGACAGAGATACTGCAAAGTTATCAGCTTCAAATTCAAATTTCCTTGAGAGAGCAGTTGTAAAGAAGGATAAAATTGAATTGTATGGTGCAAGGATCATTTGTAGTACAACAATGAGACCAATAATTATAGGTTCTTGGCCTGCAGGGAAGCCAAGAGATGTGTACAGCATAGAATATTTGAAGAGTAGACCAAAAGCAGTGAATAGAAGGAGCAGATTCACTTCAGTTAATACAATTGATTTATATATGTGGCTACACTTCCAATGTCCTAGCTCATGAGCTAAAACACCTAAGATTTCATTATCTGAACAACCCGTAGTAACTTTTTTCTCTTCATTATATTTCTCTAACAGAGTATCAAATAGAACAATCCTCTTTGCACCAAATAAACCACTGAAATATGCATTACTGTGAGCAGATCTTTTGGACCCTTCAACAATGTATATTTGTGACAGGGGGAAACTAAGTCTCGATGCCAAATTTTCAATTCCTTTCCTGAGTGTTCCATCAGGCAATGGTACAAACTTATCAAAGAGTGGTGCTATAACAGACGGATAAAGTGTTAACAATAACAGTGTTGCCACTGTTGTGAACAACCATAGCCATACAACAAACATGTTTCCACCAAGCATTATAATGTATATGGCTATCGAAATAATGGGTAATGTTATAACTAAGCTCAGAACTAACGATTTTAACTGATCTTTGACAAAGAATGCAGCAGTTTGTTTGTTGAAACCATGTTTTTCTTCAAGTATGAATGTTCCATAAATGGTGAATGGCATGTTAACAATAAAATTAAACAGGGTCACATAAGTCATAAATATACAACTTACTAAAATCTCACTACCTGGTGTGATGTTAACAATATTGGCAATATTTTCTGATTTGTTCCATGCAACATATATCCACCGATTGTACAAGATCACAGATGTCAATGCTATGCTATAAAATTCTTTAACAATTTTAAACCTTGACTTATCAATACCATAAAGCCGAGCCTTCTTAAAAGATTCTTCATTCAGCATCTCATTCAAGTCATTGGGGATGGTATTGTTTGACTTATATATTTTTAACTGCAACAAATATTTAAAAAATATATAATACCTTCAAATGATACAAGTGAGTGGACATGAAACACATGTTGTTGTAACGATTATACATAACTAAAAAATCTGTTACAGAATATAAATATTGCTTTGGAGTCAAAATCACTCTAGTGATAAAATGCCGGATAATATCACTTCGATAACATTAATTTGTAAATATTTCAGTTATTTTCTTTCTAATTGTTAATAATAAAATTATTATTACTAAGTAGGATAGATATGTTTTCCAGAATATACCCGCTAAGTTGTGGGTGAGGCCATATTCATATCCATTTTATTTCATCGCATCTCATTTCGTAAAGAAAGAAGAAGATAATAATAGAACCTAGGCAAAGAGTCTTACCTGCCGCAATGAGAGATACAGCTCCCACAGGTACTCAACCCAAGAAAATAATAAAATTAGGAACACAATAACATCTTCATCCAACTTCATCGTGCACTATTTAATTCCTTTCTTATGTTTTATACTTTCAGCCAAAAAATATCGACAAGCGTCCACAGAGTTTGACTGACAACGAAATGAAATCAATGACATGACACGACGACAGTGATCGCCGGTCGGGTCCTTATTTTGACAGTGACGGAAGCGACGTCACTCACAATATTTCACGACGATATTTTATTGCTACAGTTAGTATTTCTGTCTTCGTATTTCTGAACGAAATTCTTGGTTCAATGTAGGTATAGAGAGAGAGAGCTCTAAAAAACATGATCAAAGGGCGCAGCGAGAGTAGCTTGCTGACCGTATTCCCTGAACTGGCTTCACTGAGCAAGATGTTGCTACATTTGCCCTTACAAACGCATTAAATAATTTCTAAAATAAACATAAAATGTTACGACACGGGCAGACAGTCTTATGTTTTGCGGGTCAGGCCCAAAAACGGAAATTCAATTCCGAATTATTAAAATAATAAATAATTTAGATATTTTAGGCAAAATATAACAAATCATTCTACACGTCCCGCATAAGTACAAACCAAGAATTTTTCACCATATTTAATTTAGGTACAAATCTCTATAACATAATCTTAATCTTCTTCTTTTACTTTTATCAACTTTGACGAATAGATACCAAAAATGAATGACTCACGTGTCTACTCTTACAAGCATCTAACAAGATATTTCAATTACTCTTTTGATAGCCCGCTGGCATAGCTCGGCGGGAAATATTCCCCATCCCTATGAAACTAATATAAAAAGGGCGTCGATGTTTGAAGGACACACTGCAACTTCAGCAGCTCAACCATAAGGTTTATTTACTAACTATAAACCATATCTTAGGTCTGAGCTATTAACAAACCATGAGTTTCGTAATTAAAATTGTATCAATTTACGCACTCCAGATATTTTTAGCAATTGTTATAAAATGCGCTGCCGAAGAAAATTGTGAAACAATTCCTACAGAAATACACGTTACAAAAGGTACCTACTTTAACCAATATTTTAACACTTATTAGCATTCAGAGCACAAGGATGGTTGTAAGAAAAGCTAAGTAAGACTCCCGACACTACAGTTTGCAGAGCATAAGTGATAAAAAAACGAGGCCTGCAACTCGGTGCTGCTGGGGTGCACACGCACATTTCGGTCTAATAGACTGAGTGTTGTCGTTTGTATGTACGTACCCAAACATAACAATGTGTTTGTGCTTTATAATTTTTCTTGCATCCATCGTAAGTAGGTAGGTGCTCACCCTTTATAATTATATTAACAATTTACAATAATTACAGAGGAATACGACGATATGGGAAGGCTAGTAAGATCGTGCAGCGGTGAAGTAAGCGTTAACAAATGTGAAGGGATGTGCAGTAGCCAAGTTCGACCATCTATTTCAGCTTCGAATGGATTCGCGAAGGTAAATATGGAAGCCTGAAGCACCCGTGTAGCTGTAACGTATCTGTAAAGAGAGTTTTGTTTATGTTAGCGACCGAAGCTGGTGAGACATTATACGATGCGTACGTAGGCTGTGTCTAAAAGACGAATCTGAAGAGCGTGACAACTCTAACTCAGTTCTGACTAAAGTATATTTACCCTTTGTGTATTAAAATACTGAAGTAGTTGGTAGTCTATTAGTTCTAGTCGAGTCTAAGTAAAGTAAATCACGTATGTACCCAGTCAAAGCATTAAATGTTCCTGTTCGCTGAAACTTTAGTCCTTATTTTCAGGATTGTTTCTGCTGCAAAGAAAATTTCTTACGTGAACGCCTAGTCACCCTGACGCATTGCTACAACCCCGATGGAGTTAGGCTGGAAGATGAAGAGAATGCTCTCATGGAAGTTCGTCTTCGGGAGCCAGATGACTGCAAGTGCTACAAATGTGGAGATTTCAGCCACTAAGCATCAACGTGTATTATAATAATTCAGGCTACTGATAAGATAACGTATATTTGCAAAAAAATGACTATAATTTTATTGGTCAAGGGTTTATTCATAATTTCATATAAATAATTAATAATAAGATCCTAGGTGCCTATTTATTTTAATAAAACTTAGGTATTATATACTAATTGCACGGAGCGACATTGTTTAAAATAAATAAATTATAAAAAGTTACCATTACAATGTACTTTTATTTAAAAGAACCTATTAAGTACATAAAGATAGAACCTACCTGATAATACACATAGTTCCTCTGTGATTTACATTTGATTACGAACCCGCCTGTGTCTATGTGAACAAATGTAGGTATGTTCTCTTTGTTACAAAATGGTAACCTAACATACCTTTACCACACTTTTATAATCTACTAGCTGCGCCCCGCGGTGTTACCCGCGCAAAAAATCATATCGATCCATTGCGCTATGAAAAATTTAAACAAATCTGTAAGCGGTGACCGCAGGTCCGCCACACGCCAGGGTTGGAATAAAACGGCAGGAGAGATGGTTAAATAAGAAAATTATATTGAAGGAAAATGTTACCGTGCGGTCATAAAAGTGGCAAAATTTACAAGGCTTAAAACAAAAGTTTACAAAAAAATATGTAATAGCTTCCAAGGAGATTGCGTCGTTAACATACTCCACCCTAGTGCTGGTTCAGCACTCCAAACCAACATGGATTCGAGCGACGCGTGCCGCCGAACGCTTTAGAGTTCCAGTGTTGATTCTGACCAATAAGCCTCTCTCGAGTCTCACCCCAATATGGACTGACGGGAGCGATGAACGTCAACTGTGCTCCATTGGTCTGAAAAGGTCCAAGCCGCAGTGAGTGAAAAGGGTTCTAGCGATGAGCCATTTGGGCGCCAGGCTAGTCTGCCATTCTTCCATTCTTCGAATATGATGGGAAATCTATGTGGCCATCAATCCGGACTATGCACTGGTTGCCCGGTACCAGGGACAAGAGTATGTCTTGACTGAATGACGTCCACTGCGTATGCTTAATGAGTAAAATCAATGAGGTCATCACATGTACTCTTACGGGTTTACCTGGAACTCTTCTCCGTAGAATTCTCAAATCATCCTGGTCCTCTGGGCCTTTAGTCATTGTAGCACTGTCGAAGACCAGATGTAGCTTTGCTTTATTCGGGTTAGCAACACTGTAGTGTGGTGAATTCCACGTCTGAGCGGCAGCGTGTATGTTCTCTACTTTCTTCGCATGATAATTTTCAAGTAAATGACTTGCCCTATTCGTGTACTTGCCGGCAAATCCTACACTTACAGTCGTCTTTCTCTCGATGCCCTTCAACCGTGTCAGTGCATTCTGGTAGCTGACAGGTATTTCGCAGTACTGGTCCATCCATGGCAGGTTCACATGCCACCTACTGTCGACGATAATAGACGTTTGTTACAGTGTGGCCACAGTATGTTCGTCATCATCTTTACTGCGTGGCATATCTGTCATGGCCAAGGATTCGATTGCGAATTCTTTAGGGATGATGTTAAACTCTTGGGTAGATTCAAACAGGTCTCCATAAATAGTAATAGTATAAATAGGTTTCGTGACGTGCATATCCTACTCAAGTTAGCACTCCGTCGTTAGTTGCAGAGGTGGCGGTGAAATCCTTCGGTGCGCACGTTAACAGCTGAACTGTACCATCATTGGTGCCAGGGCCAGTCTCCGCTGGCGTGTACAGCTCGCCCGCTTTATTACCATACTCGGGGGCTGACTGTACGTTTTGTAGTTCCTGTTGGTTGCGCTCTAACCACGTCTTCACGACCGTGCCTTCGGTACCCTGTGAACTGTATTTCTCGTCGAATTCCGCCAAGTCCGCTTCCAATTTCTTATCAATAAGTTCCATTTGTGTCCGTGCATTTCCGCGTGCAGCTTCCAATTCCAGTCGTTTCCTTCGAGCCAGTATAGATGACAAGGTGGACCTTCTAATCTTCGATGCCTTACAGGAATAACACCCGCTGCCACCCGCAATAACAATTGTGCAATCGAAGACAGGTACCGTTACATCAATCTGCGTTTTATTTAAATCAGTTGGCTGCTGAGTACCTTGTGTGTGGATTGCAATCCGCTGTTTCCATCAGTGCATGCTCCTTGCATGCCATCATGCGCGTTCTCACCATTGCAGAACGTGGTGGTGTGCGAATTATATTAAAGGAAAATGTCACCGTGAAAATATTAAAGTGACATAATTGACAAGGCGTAAAACAAAAGTTTACAAAAAAATATAAAATAGCTTCCAAGGAGTTTCGTTCCAAGGACTTCGTTAACAAAAAATCTATCCCACGGGAACCATACATTTTACCGGGATAAAAAGTAGCCTATGTGCTATTCCAGACTATAATCTATCTCTGTGCCAAATTTCATCCAGATCCGTTCAGCCGTTCAGGCGTGAAAGAGGAACAAACATCCATCCAAACTTTCACATTTATAATATTAGTATAGATACTTTATACTACCCAGTCACTTTATTTTTTTTTCAACTGAGTGACCAAAGCGTTTGTTATGTAGGGGTTGGGTAACCAATTAAAGTAGTGAAGGGTGGCGTAGCATTATTAAACACTATTATGCTATTCCACCATTTGCATGAAATAGGCATGCGCAGGGCCGGATTTAGAGGTCTGGAGGCCTCGGGGCAACAAAGGAGTGGAGGCCCCCTGGCCCCAAATTATTTGCTGAATAAAATGAATATTTTTTTTCAGTTGAGTTTTTCAATAAATAATGTATTGTGAAACACAGGTAGATTCTTCTAGTATTTAACAAACATATATAAATATAATTGGAAAGAAGAATTATTTGAAATTAAATTTTAGTGTTAACGAACGGAACCTTCCGAGCTTTTTTCGCCGAAAAATCGTTGATGATTTCGCTGAAATCCAGTTCCCGAAGTAAATCGGTAAAACAGCAAAAAAAATCAAAGGTCAAAGGAAAAGATGTTTACTAGTGTTTACTAGTCGGAATGAAAAAAAAACCGACGTCTCTATTGTGGGGACCCTCTTTTGTGGAGGCCCCGGGGCTGCCACCCCGGTTGCCCTCCCCTAAATCCGGCCCTGGGCATGCGCAAAGCCGCAATTTTGGTTCAAGAAGTTTGCCGATCTCTGTATTAATATTTTAAGTAAGTAGGTACTTATTTATTTTTCATTACCTAAAGTAGGTACTTATAATGTATTGTAGTATCCCAATCCTTTGTTAGGATCAGCATAGGTAGGTATGACAATAAACTTATTTACATAAATTTTCATTATCTACAAATTTAATTGTGGTCCGACACTCTAAGGTTTACAATAATGAGCGAATTATTTGATTTGATATTGCCTTCGGAAGTAATCGGTTTGTTAATTTTGATTAAGCTGGTTTAAAGCTAAATGTAGTTTAAAATATCTGTATATGCGTGCTATTTAATCTCATTTAATGATCACAGCGGACCTTAGAAATGGAAAAATATTTATGATGAACCATATTTTGATTTCTTATATTTACGCGAATACTACACATTGAAATAAAACTTATTTTCCTGGTTTTATCGCGTTTAGTCCAGAACTCCCGTGATCATGGTTCCTGTAAAGCAGCCGAAACGTCGGGAACGTATTATAAAAACATAAAATAAACGCGATAAAATCTGTAAAATAAGTTTTATTTCAATGAACCATATAATTTATTCCGTCATTCTTATGGACTTAATGCCCAGTTTACACGTCTTAGTTAATTTTAAGTTATGACAAGTTAATATTATCTAGCTAGATGGGTCCTTATAATGGCTAAGTAAACTTGAACTCGAAAGTATCAAATTTTAAATTTCTAGACCCATTATGGCCAACGTAGTAGGATACCGTAAATGCATACAACATGAGACAGGTTTAAATTTCAATTCACAGTATAAGGTGTAATTCTTAATAATTATGGTTTGAAATTTTACTAGAACATGAGTCTCTATCTAAGGTAATAGGAGCATATTGCAATATTGAGCCAATCAATGTAGTTTTTTTTATATATATTTATTTCGTCTTGTCTCAATTTACCTGCAACATGCGGTAAACATAAGACACCTTATAAAAGTCATGGTTTCCCATGTAGAATTTCAATGTTTGTTAATTGAGACGTTAAAAAATAACAAAATATTGAATTTGCGCAAATTAAAACAATAATAAATCAGTTATAACTAGAGGTATTAAATAAAACAAAATATTATCTCCAAATCTTACCAGATCTTTTACTAGTTCTTCAAAAATCAAATAAAAATTATATAAAATCAAAAACAAAAAACAAACTTCTTCATAAATCGTCAAAAAATAAATCAACATAAATCTCGATTTTGAGACCGAAGGTAATTTGAGATCTCAATTTGCCCACATGTCTCAAATTAGCCTTTAACACTAAGTAAATTAATAACATTTGCAACTTATAATAAAATTTAAACATTGAGATCAAAATTGGAGTCTAAGCTATGAGGCACGTTTTATTGCGATACATAGGCGATACCTAGGCATACCTACGCTTTGAAGTGCGCACAAAAAAAAAATATTTTACACAATTTTATTAGTCTTATAATTAAATATTAATATTAAAAATGTATTTTCCCCTTTTCACTTGAGTGGGCTTAATTGTATTTATTATTCGAGAAGTGTCAATTGTCATCATGTCATCCACTGCTGGAAATATGTAAATACCCTTTGTAGCTGAAAAACATCTCATGAAGCGACAGGTCACTTTTCCGTCGCTAACCATGTTCGTAACTTGAGCAATAAACTTCTTTTCAGTTTGTTTTTTCGTATTCTCATTGTAGAGTAATTCGACAACAACAAAAGAATCTGGTGAAATCTCCGAATTATTTACAATTTCTGTATCGATATCTTTAGAGCAACCAGCACCACCATCACTAGGTACAGAAACTTTAAATTGTTCGTCAGTATAGACCGATTGGTCTACATTGAGTGGATCTTCATTTTCTTGGTTCTCATTATGTGGGATGTTAGTTATACGTGGTGACGCCGATCTTTCATCATCATCAGGAAACATGTCATGAACATCATCAAAAAACACTGTGTCGAACTCATTATTGTCATCGGATGATGAGTTTGCAGTATTCAAAACTGCTTCCCTCCATTCTTCTAAATCACTGCAGGAAGTGCTTTCATCATCGACGATCTTTTTTTTTTGTTTTTTCGTTTTATTACGTTTCGTCTTAGTCTTTAATGATTCGGATAAGTCCTCCACTGTTACACCTTTACCTGGAATAACTGCCACCTTTTTTTTCTTCGGGGCTGTGCTGCATTCTTTTGTTCGCATATCTTCGAGATACATTTTAAACGTTTCTAACCATTGCTGAGATGCATTATTATGGATTTCTGGATCTTCCTGTGTAGGCAATCTATCTAAGACTCTTTTTTCATTAATTGGATATATCCCAGCTGCTTCAAATCCGGACTTCAAATTTTTTCCCATATTTTCTATATTATCCAGAGTTTGCTTCAAAAGCCTCGGAAAAACATGCTTCGGCATTACTCCTCTATTTTTTTCCTTCCAAGACAGCAGAACTGACCTCCATTTTATTTTTAATGGTCGAAACACTGCTACATCGAGGGGTTGGCACAGCCCCGTACTATTTGCCGGTAAACAAACAAATTTAATATTATAGTCAGTACACTTTTGTATCACATCTAATGAAAAATGACTGCTCAGATTGTCACCAATTACAACCACGGGTCCTCTGCCATTAAACGAATCAACATAAGGAATAATGACCTTCAAAAACCAATCCTCAAATATTGTAGTGTCAAACCATCCACTCCGAGATCGGTTGTAAACTGTATTTGGAGGTCCTCCTTCCGTCCAAGTATTATATAAATGTTCCGCTTTATAAACGACGTACGGTGGAAGCAGAACACCTGACGCTGTCCCAGCAAACATTACGGAGGTACTTGATTTTGATGAGTCAATGATTTTATGAGCATGCTTGATACCTCGACGTACCAACACTTTCTGGCGTCCCGGGTCATCAGACATATTAGTCTCGTCAAAATTTACTATTGCGGCCGGATCTACATCCTCCAAGGTGGTTTTTAATTCTTGGAAGTATGATTTTAATGTCTCCTGCGTAACTCCAGCTCTTTGGCGTTTAATATTTTCTGAGAGCCTTACAGATAAAGTGCTTTTATGGCGCCGTAGAAAACCTTCCAGCCAATATCGTCCCGGTAAGTTACCTTTGAAACGTGTCTCATTTAGACCTAGCCTATCTAGATGTGATTTCACGAGTAAAGATAGGTCTAAACCTGATAGTGGATATCCCCAAGCAGCAGCTGTAATGATTGATTGCACAAAGACTTCCTCCAGAGCTTCAGTGAAAACTTTAGGACGGCCGACTTTGTTTAATTGTAGCCTTCGGTGTTTTCTATTTAAAGTTGCTCGAGGTATTTTAAATTTTTCTTCCGCTTCCCTCAAAGTCATGCCAGTGTCAACTGCTGCCATAGCAGCTTTCAAAGTGTCCTCACTATAATTTCGGTAGGGTTTCGCCCCGAGAACTCTTCGTCTTCGCGAAGACATAATTAGTGAAACAAAAAAAAAATAATGTATCATCAATAATTATCATAATTACTTGAAATTGAACCACTAACGATTTGAATAAAATTTGAGACATATGCACCTAATTTGACTCATAAGCACCTAATTTGAGACATGGTCTCAATTTTCCATCATAAAAATAAAATGCGTCCAGTTTGAGGAAATTTTAAATTTATTCTGGCAACATTTAACAAATAGTCTAAAACATGGAGGTTTTTTTGTCTATGGGAACATGCTTCACAAAATGGGATTGATTAATCGATTTAAATCACAGTACTTATTAGTCAATTATCAGAGTTCTGAGGTATATGTAGTACAACAATATATTTCACAAACAAATTAATGTCTATTTCTCAAAAAATACTACTTACCTGGTAAAAAATCCTTCACGACAGCAAGTATGGAACCTCACACAACAAATTTGAAACTGAACTGTCAGTGTTGCCAAAATAATAATGATACTACATGTAATAATATATGCCATGGAAGTTTAGTCTCAGTTTACCTTCGAGTCTCATGTTGTACGCATTTACGGTATAAGATATGCTTCAATCTACAAGCTATGCGTAGGTAACGGTATAAGTAAATTATTTAGAAATAATGCCTTCTTAATGATTGCGAGCCAAACTTTGCTTGCCGCGCTAGTGTCGCTACACTAGGCTGTGTACCTACTCACTAGGTTCCCTTGATAATCTACCAATTATATTGATAATCTACGTTAATTGGTTAACCCAATACATATCTATGTATGTACTGTGAATAACACAACAACTTAGACGTTACTTTCTTTGGAAGATCCTTTAATAGGTACTTACTTGTTCACTAAAATATTATATGTCTACAAAATGAAGCATCTATAAAATCATCAACCACTATGTGTTGGTCCGTTTGGCATGCCATGCTGGAAGGTTTTCCCTTTTTCATTTTCAACCGAGAGGCTGCGAATTATTGCGCTAATGATTATCTTCTAAGTGTCGGTAAGATATGGTGACGCATAGCAGTAGCGTAGATTTGAAATGATGTTTTATAAACGACTCTTATATATCAAACGAGAACAAGTCAAAAGTTGAACTAATTGTCATCCAAAACACGATATATCGGTAGGTACATTATAAGTTTTAACGTACCTAAAAGAAGTGATGCATGTCTATGCAACAAGTGACGTACCTATGTATTAATGTCGTAGTGGTACCTACTCAAATGCAACTTCAATAATCATTTTGTAAGTATGACATACCTACTTAAATCTAGTAGAACATTGTCTTCAAAGCTATCTCTCAATCACAACGGATGATCACAGTATAGGCTGTAGCTGAATAACATTATGGACGAATATATTAATGATTATCAAATATTAATGATTTTCGTGAGAAGGTTGAATACTAACATAACACTCAAACTAAAGCAATATCTATTTTAGTAAAAAAAATGTGAAATATAATAAATCAAATTACACCAAGAACGCGATTAAGTTTTAATCTACTTTGTTAAATCCGATAGGTAGGCTAAGTATTTTAGGACTATTATCACTAGCTCATTCAAGCCTATTGCTGACAAAAGAATTTCTCTTTTATTTGCAAATTATTAGCGATCTTAGCTCGGAGAATCGGTCTATACTATACTTACCGAATCTGCCCCTTATGTCTCCATCTATCACAGTCGTGATTGAAAAATTTATATCTTTATGTGCAATAATTTAAATTAGTTATTACCTACCACAGGTATGAAGAGTAGCTTCCTACTTTATATCAACAACGGCTGCTTCTGTGTATTATTATGTTCATAATAATTGTCCATCAGCATTGTAATACATTGGAAAAATTATTATCACTATACGTATTTACCTCTATCTCTATCCATTAAATATTGTGTAGCGCTGCTGTGGTCACCACGGTTGGTACACTGTGTATTTCTGCATGGGGTCGTGTTCATTAAAATGTCTTTCGTGTTTTTCTCCATTTACGTAGCTTTTCTCCTGAAGCTGAAACCCTTTATAAACCACGACACTTTCCATGTATCGCATACAACATTGAACAGTCTAAGGATTAACACTGCCTTGGATTTCCAATTCAGTTTAAAATGTCTCGGTTTGAAGTTCTAATTTTGAGTTTAGTGATCATGTCTGCATGTCAAATACAGGAGAAGCCAGTAAGAGCACAGACTTTAGAAGTACAATTGCCACCTGGTAAATATTATAAGCTGGTATATTTTTCGTGTTGTGTCTTTAATATCAACCAACAACCAACCTGATATTATCTAGACTCTGAGTGCGTTAATAATTAATATTTCCGCTCACTGGGTACCAGAGAAAATAAGATGCAATTTTCATACAATCCATCGCATGCAAATAAATCTTTTTATTTCAGTTTAAAAGTTTTTCAAAGACATAAAAATGTCGAAGTTTGGCTAGGTCCGTGATTTGATTCCTTCACCAAATGCACATTTGTATTTTATTTTGTTCGTACAGGGCAAGAATGTCAGATGACACCAGTCATACATGTTCTGAAACATCCCGGATGCATTCCTAAAGCGATACCGTCATTTGCATGCATTGGAAAATGTACCAGCTACGTGCAGGTGCGTACTCAAATATTTAGAGTTAAGGTCCCAAACTATGCAACGCTTGTTTTATGGGACCGGTATAATGGACCTGGGGAAATTCCTATAACGCCTAGACTAGGGTAAATTACGAATGGATTATTTTCGTAATTTGCCTTGACGAGAATCGAACCCCTACCACCTGCTTCAGTAAGTCGAACGATCTACGTTCAAACTACCAAGCGGTCATCAACCAGAACATAATTAAACCATTAATGAAGTGAAGTATCTACTTAAATTATTTTACCTTTGTTCCCAATTGCTAGGTATTCTTCCATCGAGTCTATATTTACTTTATAATCAGGTATCGGGCAGCAAGATCTGGCAAATGGAGCGGACTTGTAACTGCTGTCAAGAATCTGGAGAACGAGAAGCTACCGTTGTTTTGCTTTGCCCAAAGGCTAAGTCTGAAGATAAGAAGTTCCGAAGGGTATGATGAATACAGTTTTATACTGCAACTAGCTATTGCCCGCACTTCGTTCGCAAACATAACATTTTCCATACAAATTTTGACAGCTCTCTATTAGCCCCTTATTTCTCGTCATATTTAAAAAAAAACATTCTTAACGAGCACCCAGGGGCCCAGAGGATCCCGCGTGCCAAATTTCAAGTCCCTAGATCTCATTGTTTCGGAGATTTCGTGATGTCTGAGCCAGTCAGCCAGTCATTGGATTTCGCTTTTATATATCTGCAATATTTAAAATTTCAATACAGTTTAGGAAATCATGTTGTGTATATGTGTTACAGATCTCTACTAAAGCTCCACTTGAATGCATGTGTCGTCCCTGTAGCAGTATCGAAGAAAGTTCTATAGTGCCTCAAGAAGTAGCTGGATACGCTGAAGAAGGACCTCTTTACAATCATTTCCGGAAATCTTTTTAAATAATATTACTTTTGAACACAGACATGAAAAGCTTTTGAATATAGACAAATGAAAATTAACATTAAAAAAAAATGACTGTGTTAGAATATTGAAATACTAATGCGTTTTTATTAAATTATTTAAATAAAGTTGATTAGAATTAGAACATCTAATAAAGCCCTTGACCTGTTAAATAGTGTTTTCTTTAAGTAATTCAGATTAAAATATCAATCTCGCCACTGATCTTTGCCAGTATTTACGTGAAAAAGAGAAACTAAATAGATTCACGATGTGTCGTAGTAATTTTGCTGACCGGTAAGAACTTGTTGGTAGTACTGGTCAAACATGCACATTGAGGGTTACAAATTATAGCGTTTTAACAGGGCAAAGTTAAATTGGGAATCTTAATAGAAACAATTCTGCAGGTCGCACACTGCTCTTTCACCTTAGTACAATTACACCTCTGTGTGTGATATCACGTCCGGAGGAAGACTTCTCAACTTAGTATTTTTTGCACAGTAAATAATAACTATCTCCTCGATAGTCATATGAAACAAAAATACAGGGAGTATTTGTTTTATTTTTAAATTATGTTTTTTTTTTCAACAATGCAGTAAGTGCAATGTCACCCTATATTATAAAAGGTCATTACATACAGTACCGATAACAATTATGGAAGAAAACAGGCGGACATTTTTTTATTACATTATAGGCAAGTATTTGATCTCGATCTCACCTGATTGATTCAAAGTAATTCTTATTTTACGATGATAAAAGAATAACTATTATTTAGAAATTAAATCATAACTGACGCCATGACTTTTCAGTTTCCCGCCAAAACCCACTTTCAATTTCTTTATCTCATTGCTTTTGAAGTCTCTGAAAGATGAGACGCACGGACAGACAACGTTGACATAACAAAAGAGCTCCATATGGATCCCAGGTACGGAACTCTAAACATAACTAAAAAGTATGATTTGCTTTTTTTCGAAACGGAAACAAACAGTCTGTTTCTGAACTAAAAGGTTAATGTCACCCGGCTGTCATAGCCCGTACTGGCTGGCTGGCCACAGACTAGTTATTGGCTAACTGTCAGTTTGTTTTGTTTATTTTCCGTGTCTCCAATTACTTGTTTTTAACAGATTTTATTGAGGATTGTATTTATTTCTAAGTTTCACGTTATCTAATATGAGTAGACGAAAACGTGCGAAGGTAAATTTCTATCAACTATGTTATAGTTCACCTATGTTTTGTTTGTTTTGACGATAAGGTTATGTTTATCGATTTGTAGGTTGAAAACCGCGAATTGGACGATAAATTAAAGCAAGATGATTCTGAATCTGATCAATCTGAAAAGAGTAAAGTTACTTCGTCCAGTCCTACTTCACTTGGAGGCCGGCGGGAGTCTTCGTCGAGCCGTACCACTGATGTTAAAGAATCCAAGAAAGAAGAAAAACCTGATGATGTTAAGAGTGAAGATATTGAAGAGATTAACTATAAAGAAATGCTGAACAGGTAATGAGTGTTTTATATTTTACTTAATATATACAACTTACTTACCTGTTTAGATTAGGTACTATTTTACATGTCACGGTAGTGTGCTCGTAGAGCGATCCCGTGGCGCCCCATAATAGGCGGCGCTGGGTTTTAGTAGGTAGTCTGGACTTGTCCAGGAGCCCCACATAACCACTCGAGTTCCCCCGGGCTCGGGCGGTATGCATAAATGCATTTCCCAGAGAAAATAAAAAAGGTGCTATTTTACATAACTGCATAGACACCTTAAGGTGGGTTCATTATGACACTGCGGACCTCTGATTATATGGCCATATACCCATTTGTACCATTAAAACGCATGCCAGGAGTAAAACGCATGCCAGAAGTAATGCATGTGTGTTATTACAAACTACAATTTTAGTAGGTATTTATATTAAAAAATATTGCCTGACTGTTCTGATATGTCATTAAATAATCTCACTCTAGACTTTATGTCCAATTTCCAGCTTAGAAGGAGCAGCATTCCAATCAAGATTGCCATTTGACAAAATGTCTTCACTGGAAGCAGAGTGTTTTTCTGATTTACAAGGCCCATCCAGCCATGCCTTTGTTCAAATTAGGAACCGAATACTGAAACTGTGGTTTGAAGATCCTAAGAAACAGTTGACACAGGAATATTCAGTACAGAAAATGGAAGTGAGTTATAATAACCAAATTGTGTTATGCTGTTTATTTTCAATCAAATATTATACTTACTACATCTAATTATAGGAAAAAAAATGTGAAAGACTTTTTGATGATAAGCTTGGTTTCATAATTCATTTAATTTCTAGCCCCCATACAATGGTGATATTGCTTTAGTCATGAGAACTCATGCATTCCTGGAGAGGCATGGTTTCATCAACTATGGGATTTACGAGCGAAGCACTCCTATTCCGAATCCTCCAAAAGGAAAACAAAGACCCAAAGTCATTATTATTGGTGCAGGCAAGTATTATAAATATAATTTTATTACTTTTTTTTGTAGTCTAAATTGATATTCTACTCTTGGAAAAAGATACATATTAAAAAAGATTAACTGGAATCTGTGGAAGTAGCTACCTAAGAGAGACTATTCAGTCTGTAGTTAGTCAGATATACAGCTTTAATAATCAGATTTAATGATTAAATTGAGAAAAAAGTATAAAATCTTCATTCTGATTTGTACAACACACTAACCTTGTGAGTACTCCTACATATGTGAGCATGTCACATGGTAGGTTTCTATTGCTTTAGAATGCATGTTCGCTTTGTTGCAAATACACCCTTTGTAGTATATGGCCTTCATATTTTAAATGGATTATTAAAAAAGGTACAAAATGGGTCTGGAACGACGTTCATAATGAAGCGTTTGTGAAGATCAAAGAAGAATTGGCGTCGGAACGCATTTTAGCGCACTACAACCCGGATTACTGTACAATAGTTACATGCGACGCTGGGCCCAATGGGCTGGGCGCGGTGCTCGCGCAGCGCCAGCCGGACGGCACCGAGCAAGTCATAGCTTACGCTTCGCGTTCATTATCTAAAGCGGAGGTTAACTATGCGCAAATTCAAAAGGAAGCCGTTGCAATTGTTTTCGCAATAAAGAAGTTTAATCATTATATATACGGTTGTTCAGTACCTTTCGTATTGCGTACAGATCACAAACCACTTTTGGCAATTTTCGGTAATAAAAAGGGTGTTCCGATTTTAGCAGCAAATAGATTGCAACGATATGCTTTGTTTTTATCAGCATACAATTTTAATATTGAATATGTTAAGAGTGACGATAATACGGCAGATTTTTTGTCACGTTCGGTCAGACCAAACGTTTTGGATAATTCCGAATGTTTAGATCGCTCACGTTACATAAATTTTATCGGTGATATGGTTTTAGCGCCAATTACCGTAGAAAATATTAGAGACGAAACTGCGAGGGACGTGATTTTACAAAAAGTGATTAAATTAATTAATGGTGGTTGGCCTTCTAAGATGGAAGATTCCAATTTAAAACCATTTTTCCTATGCCGTTTCGAGCTTTCTGTTGAAGAGGGTTGTATATTACGCGGCCATAAAGTTGTGATACCTGTAGTTTTTCGCGAGAGACTTCTTGAAGAGTTACACAGATCTCATTTTGGTGTAGTGAAAACGAAATCTGAGGCTAGATCTCGGATGTGGTGGCCTAATATTGACAGGCATATCGAAGAGAAAATAGGTTCATGCAGCGTTTGCAATACAATGAGGAGAAGGCCATATACTACACCCTTATATAAAATACGTCAACTACGGGCAACTAATTCACTGATAGTGGGCTGTATTGAGCAAAGGAAATGTATGATAACCATTGCACTTTCATGGGTGCGACTTGAAGACGCTCTTCCCATGACATAGGTCCTAATTCTGTTGATATACAATGTAAACCATACTTAATTTATTGCCTCTTTTCTCTATTCCTAATCATGCTATGATTTCACTTACAGGAGTATCGGGTTTAGCGGCTGCTCGACAGCTTATATCGTTTGGATGTGAAGTAGTCATATTAGAAGGTAGAGACAGAGTTGGCGGCAGAATTGTGACATACAGAAAAGGGCCATATGTGGCTGACTTAGGTAATAATCTTATAACATCCATGATAAGGTCCATTATTGCTCATGATGCGTTGAAGCTTATTAAGTTAATGCTTCTATAAGCGTCGAATGCACTCATGGTAGCCACCCGGAGATTATTAATTAGCTGCACTAAAATAAGCAAGCATTTGTGACTCAGGAAAACATAATCACAACTTAAAAATTTCATAAAAATACAAACATAAATAAATGTACCTAAAATTGTTTGTTCTCTTATATTTTTAGGAGCCATGGTTGTGACTGGCTTAGGCGGCAATCCGGTAACCACTCTATCAGTACAAATGAACATGGAGTTGCACAAAATCAAGCAGAAATGTCCTCTCTATGAAGCTACTGGCAATCAAGTACCTAAATATAAGGATGAAATGGTAGGTGTATGTGGGTAATCTTTAGTTATAAATCCGTGTGTAGTTCTTCAATCACCTGGAAGATGTTTATTCAAAACACTGCCCTCTGTCATACACATCTACTGTGTGTAATATTGAACTTCTATTATTGGTGTCTTAACGCTTTTCATCAATGATGAATGAATAGGAGGATGGAGGTGAGGCTGATTATATTTAGTGTATAATTTGTTATTTTAAATCACAAGTACTATTTATTTTAAGTCACACTGTGAAGGAATTTTAGAAATTTCAATCATCACTTTGCTATTGAACTTTCAGAAATCCTTAACTGGCCAGTTACTATGTAGTTTATTTTATATTAGGTGGAGCGCGAATTCAATCGTCTTCTGGATGCTACGTCTTATCTGTCGCATCAGGTAGATTTCAATTATTACAACGACACCCCGGTCTCACTGGGTCAAGCACTGGAATGGGTCATCAAGTTGCAGCAGAAAAAAGTTAAATATAAGCAGGTAATGTTAATTTGATGTAGGAATATTTAACAGCTAACAAAAATAACATAAAATAATAATTTACCGGTACTTTTTATTTCAGATTCAGCATCTAAAGGCTATCCTTACATTACAAGAAAAAAATAAGAATAACTTAAACAAGTAAGCGCTTATCTACCTAATTAATAAATATAAGTTATGCAGTGATAGCCCTGTTAGTCGAACACTCACAGATGCACCGGCTTTGCACTAATATCGTGATGCACGGTGACTGTGGTTGACTGCATGATAATTGTTTCAGAATGGCTGACGTTAAGGAGCTTTTAGATTCCATGAAAACGGAAAAAGATGCTTTACTCATTGAGAAGGATAAAGGTGCGACGGGAGACGCAAGCGTCCTGCAAGAGTTCAATTTGCGCCGGCTGAACAGAGAGATGAGACTATTGTGTGACGAGTACGAAACGTTGGTAACACAGAACGCGACCATAGACAATAAACTAATGCAATTGGAGATTCATCCACCAAGGTTGGTTAAGTACATATTTTCTATATTTGGAGAGGATATTTCTTTCTGTGATCTATCACGAAATCCTATACCACTTTTGAGAGGACTGGTAACACATAATGACAACCTTACATATTGTCTTAGTATTTTGGAGCACCGCCGACCCGCACTGGGCCAGCGTAGTGGACTATGGCCTAATCCCCCTCGCATAGATGGGAGGCTCCAGCCCAACAGTGGGACAGTAAAAGGGCTGGTATTATTATTATTTTGGAGGCGATATAATTAAGTTCATTCCAAATACCACGAACGTCACTACATTGTAAAACGAATTTCTTGAGCGCATCTACCTATCACATTCAGTTTAGTTTTACCCCGTGCATGTTCATCAATATCTTATGAGAGTATACCATTGTGAAGTTAGGGTGGCCAGTGTGAAATAATAATAAAAAAAATGTTTTAGTTCAGTGTATTTGTCGGTGCGGGATAGACAAATACTGGATTGGCACTTTGCTAATTTGGAGTTCGCGAACGCAACACCACTGGGTAACCTCTCGCTGAAGCACTGGGACCAGGATGACGACTTCGAATTCACTGGGAACCATCTAACAGGTACCTTTATTTATCTTACTACTGCTCTGTATCTCTAATAAGAAGTCCTGGTGGTCATATATCGGTTTCACAATACCTGTGAAGGACTCTTTTGAATAAAAAAATCAATTATATAATCAATTAGTAAATAAATTATTTAAATGGGAATTTTTATGCTTACTGAAGTTTCGAAGCGAAATTAAAATAGTGATTACGATTGGTTACCTATGCTATATTCATGATAGTTATGGTAACGCATACCTTGGAGGCACATGTAGTGATCTAACTACATTTCAATTAAATTTTAAAACAAAATATACTAAAAAAGTTACGTCTTATAGGTATTTACCGGTTACATAATAATACTAATTAATAAAACCATAAATAAATGTATTAAATGTTTATATTTATAATATATGGGCTGGTTACGGTTTACGGTACGGTACGGTTACTGATTTCTATGATATTATGACTTAAGCATTTCCAATACCATCTAACATAATAGCTATAGGTAAAGAAGATAATTATATAATATCTATTATAATAAAATATATAGTGCAAATGAACATTAAAACCATCTCACTGAACATGTATTTCGTTGGCCTAAGGTATAAAGGATTTAATTTGTGTCAATCTCTTAGGATTGACATACACTTTTCAAAATAATCAAGGCCTCATAACTCTCCATTGCCAATTGCACTTTAGTAATTTGTCTTTAACGTTAAATTGAAACGACATTGTGGTTGACATCTTAGTAGGGACTACTAGGTATATGTCACGAGCATTAATTCACTAATAGACATTAATTTTCGTATACCAGACAGCTTAATTAATTTAGGGACCCTATTTAGGGTCGTATCGTACCGCCTAATCGTTATTAATGACGTCATACTTCACGTTACTATAGGGGTCGTAATTGTCACTTTTCACATAAGGCATTTGTCAAAAATTACATTTTCTGAAATTATTATTTCGTGTTTCGTCTTGGTTTGAGTGTTACTTAACTAGAATCGCCCCCAGTCCATCGAATGGTACTCATAATACAAGCGTTTCTCTGTTTGGGATCATACAATTGCTGTGATTGACCGGCGATATATTATTATTATGTATCCCTCTTACTTCCAAAAACTAGACTCTCCATTTGAGTCGGGTTATTGGTCCAACACGTAGATACCCATTGAGATAACGAGGTATGATGGTTCTGTGGGATCTTTAGTAATAATTTCGTTAATTATAGATGCTCTCCCCAATCATTAACCAATCGAGGTGTCGACATCGTTGATCGATGAAGTGGCAAACGGTGTCGATAACGTACGAAACACGCCCCGTTAGATTAGTTTCCGTCGCTAATCACGTGGCCGTTTCTGGCTTACGATGGCTATAACTTCAATTAGCCGCGGCGAAGTCACTCGTTAGTGTTTTCCCGAACGTTTCCGTGCAATCTGGCACGATCGATGCGCTATTGTATCAAACACAAAAGATGCTACCGAATAGAAATACTTGTCCCTTTAAAGGTTTGCCTGCCCAGGTCTGTTATTTGTTTCCATTTAGCGATGCGCTTTCAACCACGGTGCATTTATTTAAAGCTATTCCACTTATATGGTTATGGTTGCACTAAGTATGTATGTGTTGTGTAGCAAAAATATAGTAAATATCTACCCAGGATTCTATTAGATAGATGATCATGCAAGCCGGGGCTTAAACCTACGACCTTTGTTTCAAAGGCGATTATTAGACCACTTTGCTATAACAGCTTAAAGGTACAGGTAGGTATAACACCACGAGAAATGCTTAAAATGGGTTGTTACCACTGCCCACAAATTACTACTCGATAACGGAACAGCACTTCTTATGTATGTGAACGTCCCCCCCGTTTTGTCCACATTATAATTTTGCAGTGTAAATCGATTGGTGTTCGCGAGCGTGGTTCGACGGTGGCTCCGTTCGTGCCTAAGGGGGTGCTCCGTTATGAATGTGGAATTTTCGAGTTAGTGGCCGGTTGTGATCAGCATCAGCGGTTGGCGAATTTCAGCCTTGAGCGCACGTTCGTGTCAATAATTACTATCATCTTGCGCCGCCAGTTTCCATCTTTTTCGACCGATAAACTACCTACTGACTTTGTGATTTGTTATAATTGCCGTTGCAGAAAACGCATGGCTCGCATTTACCTACTTTACACGCGTGTAGACCTGACAACTAAGCCATACTCGTTTAGATTGCCCATATTTAATAATGGAATAGAATAAGCATAGCAATACCATTAATTAGCTTATCTAGTCTCAAATCTATGTTCTATTAGTTAATTATAATAAATATCGCCAATCAATCCATCCAACACCAACTATACGGTCCCGCACTAGGCATTGCTTGTATTATGGGTACCGTACAATGAACTGGGGGCGAACCCGGTATTTAATACTTGTACAGATATTTAACATCCATGACTCGGGTACAAACATTCGTGCTCATCACACAAAGTTTGCACCTACCAGGATTCGAACCCGGGACCCGCAGCGCAGAAGGCAGGGTCACTGAGCTGATCAGGTCGTCAAACACAATATTATATTCTTCTTTGAGGCCTAAGTCGTGAGTGTCCGTTTATATATATAACTGCTTTTATTTCACTTCATTTATGTTCGTCGATTACGCATAAAATATAAAAAAGGCAGGGAGTAAAACTTGCGCCTGTTGTTCAGTCAAAAGATATGTATCGCGACATCCCCGAGACGCCTCCTTTGTACGTCGGCAGTGCGTGCGTTGTGGGCCATATATCTCGCTGTTCGTACGCCCGTGTTCGCGGCGTGGGTAGTTGAAAAATGACATCTTGATTGTTGTGCGTTATTCTACTCATGAGAATGTCGGGTCGGAGTCGTCGCGTGCACCGCCATTGTCGGACTTCCCGGCCGCGAGCCCAACAAATTGAACGATTGTTAGTTATCCGTTCCATGAAAACACTGTTATCGTGACTTGTCGGGGAATTATTTATATTTACTGAGATTGTGTAGGTATTGTGTTAGAAAATTCCTTTTGTGTGAAGTTTTTTTTTATAAGGTTATTAGTGGTATTTCGTAAGTCCATTTTCCAGACGAGTTAAATATTGCTAACATTATAAATTTTGCATACCGATTATAATTACATAAAACTACTATAACTTACTGGGCTTATTGCGTTTGAAACATCCGTAAATCATAAAAGTAACAAAGCCTCGGTAACGATGAATTACAAGCTGTTTTACTATGCACCAGCAACAAATGTCATTTGAAACAAGGCCCTCAGGTATACGAGTACTAGTATGTATTCTATGCCTGAGGTGGCGCGTCAGGGGCAAGACGTTCGGATTTTAGCCGGAATCACGGCGGTAATATATTTTGATGACTCTATACGAAGTGCGATGTACGCCCGGTAATGAATGTGATAGACCCTCAGCCTTACTTATTTATCACACGCTCCATGCATAAAATATCTGGACGTTGCCTTTCGAATAGTGTCTGTTCGTGCCGGGACGCTTACAGCTCACAGTCGAGTAGAGATCGCAATCTTCAGCCTAGTAATAGTGCTGGCTCTCAAGAGAAATTCACACCGTCCGATCTTGTTACGACGTCGCTTTGTTCGGTACAAAATTGCCACTAGGGAGTATTTTGCCGGGATTTCTCTTAAATCTTTGCTCCAATTCTTCACGTCATCAGTGCGTTGCCATAAGATTTATTTTGTTAAAATAAGTTGTTTCGTGTTTTATGAGTGTTATTTAAAGATCAATTAAAAGTGAATTTCCTGCGAACAGAAATTAGTTTGATTGTGTTACCCTATTGTTGTCGCTTCTCTATTAGTACCGCTGGAACTATTGCTTCATATCAATACGACGGGGTACACCAACGTGGCTGGTTGTCTTTTGACTCACGAGGACATCAATCGCGACGGTGGCGTTGCCTGCGGAGGCGTCAGGGGCGTGGATGAATAAGCAATGAACCTTCGAATGGCTCTATTAACCCGCCATTGTTCCCCTACGATCGCTCGACTTGCGCAAGCGACACGTATTGTTCGCGTCTCAAGGCTTTCACTATGAGCCGGTGACGTCATATCGTTTGCGACCTAAATGCTTGCAAAGTTGAATGTATATAGCAATTTCCATTTATCGAACCTTATATAGGGTGGAATTTACAACATGAAGCGGCAAGTCTTAAGACCTTTAAGACGGCTTCGAAGAAAACGATTTAATATTTATTTTGTGTCCTGAATTTTATTAGTATCTTAAATCTATTGTAAAATATGGCGGCAGCGTGCAATAAACAACTATTTGTAATGATAGGAAACTGTCGAAAAAGTATTTTATCTATATAGGTGAGTTTGACATTGGTTTTCTGCGGTGTTCGTCAGCGCTGAGGATTTATGTGGTGCGATGTTACCACGAGACGGCACTTTGTGCGTCTAATTGACAAGTGTCTGGTAGCAAACACGTGTCACACCTGCCTAACAACCGCTCGTCTCACTCAATTGCATACACCCAACTGTTTGACTGGACATCTCCAATTAATATAACATATCATTACCTGTTGAAATCAATATCAACATTTTTCAATATCATATCTAGTTAGTTAAAAAATCCTAGAAAAATAATGTCATACTCGTTAGAAAAAAAATGGATATTAGTGATCTTCTATGGTTGCAAATCGTTTTACTTAGATACTGAGTAAAGACATCCGATTAAATAATATTGGGTCTGAGTTTAGGACGCTGAATCAAAGTAAACCTATGTTATCTATCGAACCCCGTGTGATCGATAATATTAACACGCCCATTATTCGAATTTATATAATTTATAGAAGTAGATTTGTATTGGTTGCCTTGTAATTGTAATAGTTGTTAATCGAGGCTAAATACCAAAAGCGTAATGATGGGTCTTTGTGCACAGCGGTCCACCGCTACCTACGCCTTCAGAATAAAACATACATTTAATTTTTTTATAATATCAAGTTCCGCTTGATTTAACGTAAGTTGTCTTATAGTGGTATCAAAAATGATAACTCGTTTTGGATAATTGTGGTAATCTAGAGCTGAATGCAGCAAGGCAAGACCCTCGGGGCAACTCCGGCTGTTAATATAATTTGCATCGTGTACGCCAGTAGTTTTATTGCCAACAATTGACCATTATCTGAGGGCATTTGCGCGCCCGACTGTCATACTATCTAATATATTGTTTCTAAGCGTTTACCTCGATAGGTTTGTTTGGTTTATAAAACGATCTGCAGAATGTATAAAAGTTCGTTCAGAATTTTTATTTTATATTTACACAAACAAACTATTATATAATATATGCGTAACTAACATACAAAATGTTCGTCAAAGCACTCGATGAAGGCTTCAGTGGATATTTAGGGTGACATCGGTTCAATTTAATTTTAACTTACCACGCACTCATTAAAATTTTGATTATTCCACGTTAGTTTAAATCGGGTCTCCGGTTTAACTTTCCGTTCATTGTAAAAGTTGTAATCCTCTTTGTGTACCCTAATTGAATTCACTGTTATGCTAATACTCTGATTTCCCATCTTATTTCGTTAATAGAGGTCTGTGGTAAACCAATTAAAGGGAACGTTTGTGGATTACTCAACTTTGGGTACACGAATAGTTTGTGGGTTCTGTCTGCAAGAGAAATTAAACGTCAGTTTAGCCTTTATATGTGCTTACTAGGTGCGAAACATTGGGCCATTTATGAACAAAATGCATCACATTGCGCGTGAAAGAATAAAAAAAAAAATAACTTTGTTCTTTTTAATTTTGCTGAACATAAAACTTACTTACTACATTAGTGGATATATTTGAGAAAAAAAAAACACTGAACCAATTTTATGTTTTCTATAATAATTCCTTGGAGTTTTTATTTTAATCTCAACGTCACTATCATGATGTACTTACAAACGGCCCTTAAACGGTTCGGAGGTACCACCATGATTATATAAATAATTAGAATGACGTAGATTTTTATATCCAGGGTTTTTTTATTTGTTTATTTATCTTCTCAATAAGTATATTATACTTAGTTGATTTTTTTATGTAAATATCTTTGTATATACCTATTGTACATATAAAATCAATTTGGACAATGTTTATTAACCCCCGAATTTATAGACGTTTTATAACTTTATCAAACGTCATGTAGTACTGCGCACAAGAGTTTTCAATTACGCAGTACTATATGACGTTTGATAAAGTTATAGTACGTCTTTAAATTCGGGGGTAAATTTTCTTCTATCTGACTGTATACCAAATATAAAATAGGTCGAACTAAGTTTTTAGTAGAAAATTTATTCCGAAGCATATTCAAACACGAACTCTACTTAAACAGTGTAATGACTGGTTTAATAAAGTTGTATTTAACTACTACGAATCTGTGTTTACTAACGAAATTAATTTATTCCCATTGCTTTAGTTTAATACATTAAATTCACTTCGCCTCCACCCTCGGGTCGTGGCTCGGTTGTCTGTGTTCATGTGTGGTGGGTGGTGTATAATGTCGCTTTATTGCGCGTTTCGGAAGGTTTAGCATTCCATCCGACGTCCCGGTCCTGTCTAATGGTATTGTATTGCGGTTTTATTAATGCCGCACCGTGCTGTATTACATTCCTTAACATGTTGTTTTTATAATAATCATAATATTACGACGCCTTTTAATATCCCACTGCTGGGCACGGGCCTCCCATTAATTAGAGGGGGTCCACCACGCTGGCCCAGTGCGGGTTGGCGGACTTCACACGTCTTTCGAGGGATTCTCTCAGACATGCAGGTTTTATACCTATGGATATATTTTATTATTTATTTATATTATAATTTGACTGGTTTAAGTATTCATTTGTGTTATACATGTTATTGCAATGAAATAAACATATCTATGTACGGTGGCGAATGTGAATATTCGTTTAGAATATAATTGGGATTTTAAATTTCCAATTCCTACCTCGTATATCTTTAATCCATAATCAATATTTTTTTAATACTAATGTATAACGTACTCTAAATATAGTAAACACAGCCCAGTATCAGTTTTATAATAAGTAATAAATATATAATGTAGTATGTTAATTAACTTAGATAGTATTTTTATATTTGCAATAGCCGTGTTCAGAGAAGCGTTGTGTAGGGTTGTGTCACATGGCGCGGTCGAGTGGCCTGGCAGCCAGTGCACCGTGAATTGCGGACGCCGGATCCAGGCTCAGCATTGCGCCGCCCCGGCTGGCGTTAATTCCTTTGCTTTTTGGCCTAAATAAAAAAAAAAACAAATCTGTTTTGTTTTAGCCGAATCCATTTTTAATCTGCCTATATGTATTTAAGTGTATGACCTATATATTTATTTTCACGAAGCTGTTACTACTTCAATTGAACCCCCAAATTCCAATGAAGTTACAATAACAATGCTTTGTAATGCTATGGTAAATGGATTACATCTCATATGAATCTGGGGAGAATCTACTCCCATCAGGTTTCGGCAGTATGGTTTTGCGCTTTCCTTATGACTTGTTAAGTGCTTCATTATAAAATTTACTGTCTTTAAATCGAAGTTATGTCTATGTTTTAAATAGTGACTAAACATAAATATTACTAGGCAGATTAAAGGCGTATAACACTGAAGCTTTTGGCTGAAAGCCTATCAATTTCTATAGTATTAACATTAAGGTTGTGTTTTTCATATAAAGTAGCGATAAAGCTGCCATTCCTTCTAGGTCTATACTGTAACGCTCCAGATGGCGACTGGAAGCGCAAAATGAAACACGTTAGCGCTTTGGCTGACGTCAGTTCCCTTTTTTGTCGTACCGCCTGTGGAAGGCCATTTATCAACTTTTTATGGATACGCTTGTTTTAATTTATGCTTACACCGACTTCCGAGCTTGTAGCCATCTCCGACCTCATTTGCGACCACAGCTTTGTTGCTGTTTACGTCGGGGAGTGAGCTAACTGCTCTCCGCATTTTGTTACAAACTACCATAGCGTCACTTTAAATAAACTTTAAAGATAATGTGCTGCTTGGAACGGTTTTTTGTGCTTCAAAGAATGGATTTGTTATTTTATTATAAGTAATGTGTTTGGTGAGTACGTTTCCAGCTAACTTCTGGACAGTCTTAATGATCAAGAATGTTATATATACTAAAACAAAGACTGAAAAGGATCGTACAGCTGCTTTACAAATGCATTTTAATCCTATATCGGTTGCAGTTGTGAAGTGCGTCTGGCGGCACATTTTAAAGGATAATTCGATGCAATTACATCTGATTCTCGTCTGAATCGAGCTTCTGATAAGAGAAATAAAAACACTTTATGAGGTTACTTTAATTAAATTCACAAGTTTTCGCTTTATACGTACTCGGTATCTTGAGATAAAATCACATGTGGAACGTAAAACAATCATGATGCTTTCTTCAAACACAAATAGGGCTCATTTGTATAAAGTTGAATGGTTTATATTTAAAAGAGCGGATACATATAGTGGGTGAAGTATTTTATCCAAATTGTACTACATAATAAAATCCGGGAGACAGTTAAAATTAAAACGAACGCAGGTGTTTGAGTGTGGACTTAGCTGTGCTGTGAGCGAAGGTCTAACTTGTGATGGCGCCCCGCAACCGCTCGCCACAGGACAAATTTCGCTTATATTAACTTTTGCTTCGAGTAAATTTCTCTTCAACTGTGCTACCACTGCACTTTCAAGTGGAAAAGTTTTAATCTCGTCGCTGGGTTGCGGCTATACTTTCTGTGTTTCTCCGTGAAGTCTCTTTGAATGTTGCATTTGTTTAAATATGTAGTAGTTAGGCACCCATAATTTCTAAATTAATAATCACAAGCTAAACCTGTTCAACCTGGTCAATGGAGCGCAGTATATTTGGGGTTTAAAGTTTGTACTGCGTCAGATGTGGATAAGAAGATGGCAAAGCTAAAATCGGATAGCTGGAATGGATCCGCAAAAGAGGACAAATTGCGTCAATGCCTGGATCTCCAAAGACTGTTGCCAGCGTCGTGGCTGGCAGACCGAGACGAAGATGATGCGACGATTTAGACATATCTTTAGGTAAAATGTGACTTCAGTCAGGGATCCTGGAACAGGGAACGGAAAGTTCGGGTCCTGTGGTAAAGGGAGGCCTTTGCCTAGCAGTACGATACAATATGCTTAAAAATATTTTTATATGTTGTTTCGCATTCGCATTACTTTTATACACTTAGTAGTGATTTTTTCTAAATTAAATATGTTCCTAGTTCCTATTCCCAAAGGCCAAAATACTTGATGGATAAATAGCTTCGCAGAATGCACAGATCTAACGATATATCAAAGAATTTCAATGCATGCACCGTCATTCCTCGGTACCTATAAGCGAGCACTTAACCACAGCGTAATTCCGGTAAAAGGTTTTGCGGGCGCGCCGTCCATTCTCTTCTTAATGTTTATTTAAGCGCAAAAGTTCGACAATCATTAACCGGATTGGTGGTTAATGAAACGCAAGCAACTTAGAATAATAATAAACGCCATGCGATGCCGCCACCGCGAGATAATATCACACATTATTTTCACATCTCATTGAAGTTGACTCACTTGTTAACCTGTTTTTCGAGTTAAGGTGTTAAAGTCTTGATGCCCAAGACGATAAACTAAAAGTTTTAGTAGGTAACTGGTGGGCAAGAACGTGGCAGGTTACTTTTAATAGCACAATTACAACGTTCCTTGGCATCATTGCGTTAAATAAGTTCTCGCTCATAATCATCTGTATTAAAGCTGTTGCAGAAATATGCACTGCAAGGATAAGCCAATTAGTATGGTAAAAACAATTACGCTATACGTATTTATATGTAATTACAAGATGGTTTTGTAATTACTTTTGGCAGTCAACTCTAGAAAAATACTTGTATGGACCGATACGGTTATTATTTACAAATTGCGTTATGCAATGTAACTACTTGGTAAACATAACGATTGGTCAATTGGTAAACCGTTCGGTTGCGTATTCGAATAGAATCTTTGATTCGGTTAGTAAGTATGACTCCGAAAAAAACTAAGCCGCGAGAAAAATTATAATCGAATTATGAAAATTACATAATTATTGAAAAGTTCTGAATCGACCTGCCGGTTCGTAAACTAATTCGACTTTTCGATTCCCGTATTATCTTTTGTATGAACACTATCGCTCGTGAACTGTTGGTAAATTCATAAATTTAATGAGAACCCTCATTAAGGGCCTTTTTTCCTTTTGCCCCATCGCGCGGTGCGGTTTTCCTGCGCCATTGAATAGTGCTGGAGCAGCCAACTTCCGCGACGGAATGAGGGTGGTGCCTCAGGGCTCTGCCGTTTTTGCATTTCAACACCTCGTATAATGAGGTCTTCAGGCACGTACCTACTGCAAAGCGAAATGCCCTCGATGTGAAATTATCCATCATGAGACCGTAAGAGTATTCTTTAATTAAAAGTGGCGTACAAATGTTTCAGAATACTTATATTCTGAAAGCAATCTATCAATCAAATATTACTTATGAATAATATGTTGGGATCGTTGTAAACCTTTTGGAGGCTTAATGTATACACTTGAGTTTTTCAATTATTTTGTCGTAAAAAGAAAAATCATTTATAAAGTTCAAAGAATGTCCAAAATATTTTGAGAGGTCGATCAGTATGTTTTAAAGATAAAATAATTCAAACACGTACTTTTTTAATGTTAAGGACTCAATTAGGTTGCTAATAAAATATTATGGATAAAATTCGTCCCTGTAGTATTATTAGTCTTCTTGCCATACTCGAATAATTGCATTGACGCTGTTTTTATTTACAACTTTAAAATCACACTCTGTAACGTGGTTCGATTATATTGGTAACACATTAAGTTAATGAGTTCGGAATGAACTCTTTGTCTGGGTGATAAAAGTTGTGCCGTCTTACTTAAGACGTTAAAGAAGAAATAGAAGCGCAGGGGTTGGAAGCAACGTGTAACCCATTTGTACTTGTTTATCAAGGAGATAAGTGTCTGGGAGTGTGCGGCGTCGTCCGCTGGTCGTCTCAACTCATTAGTTCGGAGAAAAGATAGCGGACCGGTCGGATTCCTTCTTTAATTGCTAAACTATCCCGACCGAGAACTGATTTATAGGCGTTAGGGACAAAACATTTCCGCCTGCTCTTCAATAGAATCTTTTGTGAATTTTATAAACTCAGTAAGACTGTATAACTGGTAAAAAGAAGAAAGATTTTTAAATTGCCTGGTCGACTAGATGGGAAAATATTTCTTTCAAAAGAAAACATGTCCCACTTTTAAGGCTTTACTCACCTTTCTAATTCTATTATGAAGAAGATAAGAAAACATTGTTCGCTACCTATTGTACCTTCGTAATAAGACTGTTGATGGTAACACGGGTTTCAACTTAGGATACAGGTCGCAGTGCACAAAGAATGGAATTATGAGGGTACCTATGTATGGAGTGCCGTAAGCGCATTATTGCAAAGCGCGTTGGGCGGCGGTGGCGGCGGGTGGCTCGCGGTGAGGAGCGACGCCTCTCGAATCTACAATGTGGCCTAAGCTCCCAGGCGGACGCATTCACGGAATAAGTGCTTTGATAGTCGAAATGAACATAGCTTTTAGAACCTTATTTGGAAAAAGCCACTGTCTATACTAGAATTACCATGCAAGTGGGTTACATGCGGAAGAACGACAGATTGCTGTATCTACGTAACCGCATAAATTTGATTATATTCGTCGCGGGTTTCAAGACACTTAGCTTGTCTTCGAAACTCCCCTAGGTTCAAACCTTGGCGTATTTGTTCTTCGGTTCCATAGATCCACTGCTTACTTGTAAAACTGCTTACCTGTAATTAATAGCGGCGAAAGTATGTGACTACATAAACCAATAGCAGACATCACGACATACAGAAAATAAACTCATACTTCACTTGCGGTAACATAGCTGATTCAATTAATTAATCGAACTAATGACGAGCGTATAATGAAACTATTTCGCATTCTTTACCGTTCTTCGGATTAGATAATGTGAATGTTCTGGTTGACAGTTAGAACCGCCCAGCTATGCAAATGTCATTGTCTAATGCGTGGTCGACCGCGCCCTGGAGTATGGGGCTGCCTACGCAGGATACGACAATCTCAACCAATGAATATTAACAACGCGACATTATATGATGTCTATTGAGACGATCGATGTTTATCGCTCCGTATGGACGTTTTGTAGTCGTATAATTATGATACCGTTCGGGATTTTACTATATTGATAGATGACGCTATGCGAAAATAGTTTATAGCAATGGTATAATAGGTCGAAAGCTCTACTCTATATAACTCGCCAAATGTTTTCTTGCTCATTCTGGTGTTTGTATAGATGAGCCGGTATCATGATAATGCTATTGTCACAAAGGTTATGTAGATACGTGACATTTATGAGTGTGCTAGCAGCTTTCTCTCTTATACAAGATGTGATTGACGCGGCTGTGCGCTCGCGCAGTGTTGCTCCATAGGCCAATTCAATAGAACTTTTCCGTATTATAAGATCGCGAGATTGAGACGTCACGAATGTTCCCTGCCTCACATCCTCATTTTTAACGATTTCTAAATTTTTATCGGAACATTTTGAATAGGTTTTAGAGAATTACCTACAAAAACTTGGTTGTTTAATTTTTAACAATGTATTATGCCATCGAGTTACCATCATTAAGATACTCGATTTTCATATCATATAATGTGGATGAGTGTCAGATACTGTACCATAAAAACTGAAAAATAGCCTGCTTTAAATTAAGTTGTAAAGAGTCCCGCCCTTGTATAAAGGGGCGACCATAAATCGGTGTTGTATTGGGGTCTTAAGCTCGTCCGATGGTTGTCGGCCGGACATCTTAGTGGCATGTATACGATTATTAGCGGGGCAACTTGTAAATTTCCTTTCAAAACTACATCCGAGATCGTTATCTGAGTCAATGCGAGCGATAAGGCCACGAGACGGCGCGAACTGGCTCGCGTCACCTCATATTAATGTCACCACACTCCACTTTATCACCATCTATTTGCCATGCGAGACTAATTTAAAATAGTTGTTTGCATAAAACAAGGAAAGTCGATTTGATTAGATCACCTTATTTATTCAAACAAATGTTAAGTGAGTTTTCGCGTTCGGCACGGTAACTAGTCAGACCAGATTGTAGATATTATCACATAATAGGTATCTTTAAATTTGACAAATTCGTATACCAAATTAAATTGTCGTAATAGTATGGTTTTGATTCAATACTATAGATATTGAAGTCTATGGCAACTTTGGGCTGTTTTTTTTATTTCGGATTACCGGTTCATTGTCTGTACGGAATAATATTTTCCCTGATTAAAAAATTTTCATATTTGCAAGCCGAATTCTCAATCATTTGTATTTATGGCAGACACCCAAAGACCGCCTACATTTATGCTGCAACGGTAAATGTAACCTTATTACCACATTGCAATATTCTATTTCCAGTATAACATAACGAGAATTTATTTGTTCTCCATTTTCATAAAGCGAGTCAAACCATGCTAAGAGCTCGGTACTCGTGCCTATTTGGCTCGTAGTGTCCTTGTTGCACCCATGTAATTGTAAAGTATTCATTCAGTTACCGATCTCGTGTTAAGAAAGTTAAGACAAATTACTTCGAGTGAAAAGACGAGGTGGATCGTGTTATGTACTTAATAAGTAACCTGTGTATCCGGTGTGTGTTTTGCATAATGACGACGAACACGAATGCCTATTTACTGAGGATACGCCGCCGGCCTCCCGACTGATGTTTCAGTGATTTGGAGGCTTCTGTGTTCATGGATAACAGCCGGCGGTTATAAATATCGTGCACATACTCGCTTGCATAATGAACCCCGCCAACCGGATATCATGAATGGCGGATGGCGGCCATGAACCTTATTTGTGACGTTTTTAGGGTTCCTTATTGTGAGGACCACTTCTCGGGTCCGTCCGGGTCCGTCCGTTCATTTCTCCGAGTCTGTCACAGACTCATATGTGTGGCTGTGGAAAACTGTAAACATTATTACTTTTTCAGTTTTTACACTTTAACCACATGTCTTTGATTAGATCTTTGAAAATGAAGTAGAGTTCTATAAAAGCTTTGCAAGATTCTATCCTGCCAAAGATTTCAACAATGTGATATTTCTAAACAGTTCTACTTACTTTAGACATTTTATATCGCCCATGCTGATGTGTCAGTACTAATTACTGTGATGATAAAATTACTGCGGTACATCAATACAAATCATTTTAAGTATATTGTCATAAAAAAAACTTGTTGAGTTATATAGGGATACCAGAGAAATAGTCGCGGAATAATAATACTAATATCGCCAGACGAACTCACTCAACTATATAGTCCCACACTAAGCAACGCTTGTATTGTGGGTATCGTACAATGGACTGAGGGCGAACCCAGTATATAATACTTATTTAGATATTAAACATCCATGACTCGGGTACAAACATTGAAGCTCATCACACGAAGTTTGTCCCTACCAGGATTCGAACCCGCGACCCTAAGCGCAGAAGGCAGGGTCCACTACCAACTGCAGCAAATCAGGTCGTTAATTCGGAATCCTAAAACTATACTTAATTCACAAGCACTTGGCCGAATTTTATTTTTTTAAGATATCTTTATTTTCATCATATACAGGATTTGGATACTTCTATTTGCATATATAGAGAGCTTAGTAACAAGACCGCCACAACGTGTGATGCTTGGATGTTTGTCATTAAATCTAACTACCGCCTGCAGTAGATTCATGGGTACTAAGATATACTGAGTCATGCATGACGGTCACCTGACCCCACAGAAGGGACGAGCTATCTCCTGTGTGCAACCACCGAATATTAATAGCCCTCATATTTCTCTGACTGCGTCGACCCGACGACATGAAACTCGCTTTGACGTTTGGATTAATAACTCCATGAATGTTTAAAGACGGTTAGGTACACCGACGTATGAGTTAATTCTGAATATTTAATTCACACATTTTACTGGCTGTTATGGCCTCAAGGTCATTTTTGTTTTAAATTCCTTGTTTCATTTAGAGAAGACCCGGTTCTTACTATACATAAGAAGTAGCTTGTGCTCAATATATAAAAAAAAAAGTTTTCACCACTAGCATATTACTAGAATGAACTACAATCTTTAACACGGACTGGGTTTCTCGCTCTATTATTTGATTAAATATTTTACATGAAGATCGTAAATCATGTTTAATTGCTTTACTCATTGGTGAATTGCGTAAATAGGTTTTGCATTACTTGAAGAATGTTAATTGAACGTACACGTTTGCAAATGTAATAGAAATGTAGGTATGGTGGTCTGTCTGGTGGTCTCGTGTTTCCGCATGCTTCAGCACCTGTAGCAGCCAGTTGAGCAGGCGCACGCGCCTATGCGCTGTGTTCCCCACATTAATGAATACGAGTTAATTAAACAACATTAGCCCGAGCATTGGCGCCTCCACACGACGAGAGATCGGAGCCCAAAGATTATCTCGTTGACCAACTTCGTTAGCTAAATGTATTCGGTGCCGAAATTGGCCAATCTGATTCTTCAAATATTCCCCTTGCATTATTAAACTCCCATAATATGAGTGCCGACGTAGACAAAACTAATCACGTATGGAGAGTTCCACTTCAATAGCTAGAATTTCTGAGAACAATATGTGAGGATGATGACAATAAAAACAATTGCTGTACCATGTTTATGACATGGCAACTTAAAGATGCACTACAGACGCAAATACACTAGCACCTACCTCATTCGTAGGCCCCCGTTTTGATAAGCCACCGAGCTGCAAATGTTTCTTAATAAAATTTTATCATCGTGGTAGTAGCGGGCTCTATCGAACAAAGACTTGTATCTCCTGAGAGCAGAAGTTGTACATCGATACAATGACATGTAAAAGGCGGCCTATTGACTGCACCTATTATCCATGCTTTTGTATTATTATTAGTACCTATATAACATATTATTTTAAGCCGAAGATTGTTCCATGTTTTAACATATTATTTTAAGTGAACAGCACAGACATAATCTTTTAATTATGTCGTAACTAAAAAAAAGCAGCTCTTTCATTAAATTACGCCGTAAACTGTCATATATTCCAGTAAAATATTTTTAGAATGTTACTGGTTTAATAAATGATGCTTTTGAATCATTAGCATGCAATTATCATTCCTAGCGACGGCGTTTTAAATTGTTAAAACTTATTGGCTTTCGTAAGAGTGTATTAGGTCAAATCATATAATATCAAATACTGAAAATATGTGTCTTGTAGAAATTACTTAATAACTACTAAATAGTCAATATTTTCTTGCCTCTTCTCTTATCTTCTGCCTGTGAATAGCTCTATCACTTATTGTTTTCCAACTACGTACTAAATAACACGGTAATATTTTAATTCCCGTCCTTCATTTAAATTAAGCAGGTGATTCAGTGGCGCAGAATGTACCGCCACATTGTAGGTGTCAATCCGTTAAATGCATGCATTGCCTCTCAGTTAGTGATATTGTAATGATGTATTGTTTCAGGTAAGTGGGCGGAGTGCTGCTTTAGTAACCGAGCGATGCGACCACCGATATACTTTCGAGACACTATGACGCAATTCCCTCGTGAGTTATGCTATTATCAACATTCTATAACGTAAAAAAACTTTTTAACAAAATAAAAACCGTCTTCAAAAAACTAAAAACCAAAAAATAAACTAATCTTGAAATCTACCTTGTCTAACCACATCAAATATTTAACTAATCTGAAGTCGGTGCCAAACAAACAACTGAGTCGAGTATTGCCGGTCTGCGCCAAAGACTATACCTACAAATTGGTCCGCGCATCTCGTTACTGAGTATACTTTTGTTATTCTTCGTCGGTTGTTTATTTGGCACCGACTTCAGATTAGTTAAATATTTGATGTGGTTAGACAAGGTAGATTTCAAGATTAGTTTATTTTTTGGTTTTTAGTTTTTTGAAGACGGTTTTTATTTTGTTAAAAAGTTTTTTATTTTAAACTTTTTAGTGGATATATTTACTATTCTTTGTCACTAAAAAGATTTGTATATCAATCTTTTTACTGGATAATAGGTATACCAATAATCGAGATTATCTTGGCGCAACCCGTGAAATACGTATCACTGACAAGTTCCGGTGGCCATTTGTGGCCTTCTTCATCACTTCCACTTCAGCAAATGATACTTTCTGAATGCAAATGCTTGACTTCTTGATGAAAATACCAAAATTGCTATCGGTATGCCTATAAAATTTGAGGAGTCCTCTCAATTCCTCATGGATCCCATGATCAGAACATTTTTTTGAAAAAAATGGGACCAATCTGTAAACATATCCTTTCATATAAAAAAATAATTTTCCAAATCGGTTCATAAATGACGGAGATATGAGGTAACAAACATAAAAAAAAAAAATAAAAAAAAAAATAAAAAAAAAAATAAAAAAAAAAATAAAAAAAAAAATACAACCGAATTGAGAACCTCCTCCTTTTTGAAGTCGGTTAATAAACAGGCCAGCTTGCATGAGAATGTGAACATTTGCCCTATACATTGTCTAAAGGTTACCGCATTAATATTCTATTACTTCAATATCTGTCGTTTATTTTGTCGAAGATTTTTAGAATCGCGTGTTTTCACAGGCGCTAAAATTTCATCAGTAACAAGGGATCACTAGCGGGAATATACTCCACTTGAATTATGTAACCTTGTGCTTTGATATGATAAGGCGAGGGAGCGATCGGGGCAAGTGCTCTCATTGTGTCTGCCATAATCTTGCGTATCGCGTAGGACTCGTGTCGGAATGCGAGTTTATTTTAATATTTAATAACTCCCGGGCGGGCGAAGATACAGTCTGCTCGCAAGCGATTCACTGCTTGTTTTTCCTCTGTTATCGCACTGCTTTTGGGTCACGCTTTCGGTCTTATTCGTTTTACTTAATCACGCAGCTGATTAGCCTTAGTGGCCTGGCTACACTCGCAAATCAGATCGATACTTTGCGTTAGTTTCAGGCTTAGATTCAATTAAATATAATGTATGAGTATCGCGGACCGCTGAGTCATGCATAGAGCAACGCAACGTTAACATTTACAAATAATTTCCCCATAGTTCGTTGCGAAATAAATTGTGAACATAATTATAGTGCATCACGAGTGCGCGCCAACGCCTAGGAGAGCACCATCAGTTACTCGGAGCTGTTAAATTTGACGCCTCCCTACATAAATTGTTGGAAAGAGCGGCGAGCGCACGTGACGTGCAAATAAAAGAAAAATAGTCATTTAAGTGGGAATTTATCGTTTAATTGTTTTGTATTTATTAGCGCCTGCTACATTGTTGTAAGCTGATATCTACAAGTGCCCGGGATGAACCAGCGGAACCGACGAAAGTACTTAGATGGTTATGGGTAACGTAGTGACTTGCATTATTAAGCTGTTGCTAATCGTTCACACGTAAATTTCCGTTTATACGGTGATCTAGTTTTCACCTTGCAGTCAAGAAAAAAAACCACACTTAGCGCTCCAAGCGTCAACATAAAATGTATGCCTAAACTTGTACGTAGTGTTTGATAATGCTAAAGCTAGCAGAGAAGGCTATCGTTGTTAAAAACAAAAAAAAAATACGGGAAGAGTATGTTGTCGCTAGTTACTCGTGAGGACTGGGTACTCGTATTAAATAGGTATATAGATTAATGTAAGGTTTATTTTTAAGCTTAACAACAGAGCTCCTCAGGTGCACGCATTAATTTGTGCAAAACTGAGGTTTTGTCGTAATGATGGAAGCGACCTGAAAACTAGGTCAGGCGCGCGATCCGAAACTGCCGAGCACCAGTTTAATCCCACATGGATGTACGCATCCCTGCATTTCCTGCTTTTTGGTTTACGTACGATAATTAAGTATATTTTCACACAAATAAGGAAAAAAACGTTAAATCAAACACGTTATAAACCTCCAAATTATAAAAAAATATTGATTTTAACATGTGTCGCTGACTGCCGCTGGTGTAGTTTTTGATTTAACGTTTTCATTTATTACTTTTTAAGGCCTTCGCAAGAATGACGACTGCTTTGTACGGCTGAGATTTCTACACTAGCTGTGTTGTGATACGGGCTAATGTAAGCTAATGTAACCGCCCAACTGTTCTTATACACATGGCTAAGAACCATCCCGATTAAACCAACCTTCAAATAAAAACCCTATCAAAATCAGTCTATCTGTTTGGGAGCTACGATTTGGGAGCCACGAGCATACAAACAGATACAGGCAGACAGACAAACAAAGGATGCGAACTCACATCATCGCTCGTTAGGGTCGGGGATTAAAAATTCCCTTTCACGTTATAGAATATTTTGCGCCCTTCAATAATCGTCTGATAAGTAGATTCAAAGTCTTAATATAATATCTATAGTTATGTACTTACTCAATATGTCGAGAACTTGAAGCTATGTATTTAAAAATCTTGATATAGATCTTTCTTCTTTTTTTTCATAAACGAAATTTGCTTTTATTTACGTGTAACAGGAACCTGAAGCTTGATAGACTTGATAGACAGATAAAAGGCGGGTTTGAGAAGCCACTCCACCAGTTTTGGTGGCTTTTGGTACTGCGCCAACAATTTATTCACCGTCTACTCTACTCTCCTGGCACCGTCGATACGGAAGGAAACACTTTACTCGATATTTTTTATAACCGACCTCCGGAATTGATTAAACGTGAAGAATTTAATGTGGCGCAACGTCGATCGCTATCCCGGAGTCGATTGCGAAACGGGCGTGGGAAAATGGGCTTTATTGAGTATTTATGGAAGTGAAACATTTTGGGAATCTCGTTTATTAGCTACCCCGGTTCGATCGCTTGTCAATTTCGCCGCTGCCTAATCTATAGTATGCAATCAAAGTGTGCTATATGGGGTCTTATAAAAGCAGTGGAATGTATTCCTACCCGCACATATTTGTGAGGTTATGAAAAAGTTGACTCTTGTACCTCAATCACAACCTTTTTTACGTAAGCGTCGTCCATCCCGTTCATGCCACAGATTTAATAAATTACTATGACAGTGACAGCTTGTTTTCTCGATGACTTTACGATTACATTAGGAGTTCCTGCTTGCCTTATAAAGTATCTACGAAAACAACTCAGCGTATAGAGATCACAAACACATTTTGATTACGGGAAAGGTTGCCCAGTAGAGTAACAGCTTCCTAGCCGCGGCGGTGCTGATAAGATAAGGGAATTGGGGAAGCGTTTGCAAGTCTATAAGTAAAAGGAAAATTTGAAAACTTAATATGGTGTATGGCAGACCTTTCTTCATTTTAGAAAATCACCCTATTTTAATAATTTCTAATGCAAAAAACGGTCATAGCGTTGTTATTTTCTTGACCTAAATAGGTCAATAAAACTTGAATGGCGACACTGTGGCTTGACTCATATGACATTAGCCTTTGCTCGTGGCTACCCCACGCAACGATCGGTTTTGCGTTGCAGCTTCACCCGCAGTGGTTATAGCTTGGTTATTTGTACCCTATCCTTTGGGTCTAACCTTAGGGTATCCAAATGTGAAATATCGTTGAAGTTGGTCTAGTCCTTAGTCTTTCCTTTAACTTTAACAAACAGACAAACAGATATGAATTCTAAAAAAGACATGTTTTGGTTCCAGAGACGACCAATTAAAAAAATTCTTTTATTTCTTCAATATACAGTCTGACTCGTAGAAGTTTTATTTTCACATAGTACCTCGGTATAGACACTACTAAAGGGCACGGTGATAACACGATCCTCGACGCAGAAATCGTTCGTTATCCGTTTGCGGGAGGCGCTTAACGAGATGACGTCTGATTGAAGCTCAGTGCGCCGTGATTGGTAAAGTAAACAAGTATAACTGCGCGGCGTCGTTTGCTTGGTGTGCAATTGGTGCAGTGATCTTAGTTCATTAAGTTCTATAGTATAGAACAACATTCTAGTTGGATGTCATTCTAACTCAAAGTTATCTTCATATTTTATGAATGAAGAAAATATGAATCTGTCTATCAATGCATATAATAACACTGTAACTGGGTTATGTCTTTACATTGATTTGTTTAAAAAAAATGTAGCAGGCGATATTATTTTCGATACAGAGGCCGGTTTCGCAATTTTTGAAAATTTGGTCTGTCTGTTTCTTCGCGCTTCACGGGAAAACTGCTGATCAGACTGATGAAACATATTATGGCATATTGATAGCGTATAACTTGGGTCATCATACAATATACTTTTTATCCCGAAATGTGAAGGGTTATCGCCAAAAAATTGTAACTCAAAATCCATTCAGCGGACTAGATATGATAGTTCAACATCTAATAATTAATGGCGTGGAAAATGAAGAAGTTCCCAGAGATAGCCATAAGCTTAAAGTCCTAGCGTACGAAATCGCGATCACTGCCACCTGCAAATAGCTTATTTGATATACTTAACACAATTATTGGACTGGGATAAATGAAAATGTATTCAAGGACAATCACTTGGAAAGAAACGTTTCCGTTTCAATTTTCTTACGCACCAGCCGCTAGTCGTCCGTGATCTTGGATTCGTTCGATCATGAAAATATATAGCTTCATTCAAGCGATCAGTATCGGAAAAGCTCCTTAATCGGTTTTCCTTTATATGAAAATAGACTTTCAGATTTATTACACCATTTGGGTAGCGAAAAACGTGATATACGTCTGCTTCGGTTCAAAATTGCATATTAAACAAAAATTCAACAACGTGCGGCTACATATTTTAAAGAGAACAGCCTCTTTGCGGAGCCGCGAAGAATATTGGGTATGAAAGAAAATTGCTCTGGGAAAGTGTGATTGCGCTGATTTCTTATTTCGTATTCATTGTCCGTTGAAATGAATCGTACAACGTACTCTAAAGGATTCCGTCAAAAGTCTCTACAAAAAAATAGTAATGAGAATTTATAGTGCGTTACTCTTTATTCCACATGGGTCAGTCATTTCAATGGTTGTTGGTCATTGGAAACGTCATCCACTGAAATGGTATAAAATAAAAAAAATATTTTAAAGAAATTCAAAGATGTTAATACTCCGTAGTGTCCATAAATCTTACTTGGAAAGTTCTCAGATGTCCTTAGCCGTCATAAGGTGAGTTAATTTGGCGGCTTGCAGAGTGATAACGCGACACGCATGCGACCGTACACTCCTGTCGCGGTGCGTGTTCGGTGCGCGCGCGCATCGTAAATCTTTGCGCACACGAACACCGATGCGATTTCAGCAGTGAGAGCACACCGTTGCATGTGTCCTTTCGTTGATATCATTGCGGATACAGTCGCCGCCTCCTTGCGCCGAATACTAGATTCGAGTGAGAGAAATTTACTTACTATTTTTCATATCTGCATAGTTGGTACTTATCATAAGTATTATCTAGTACCGATATACTCGTACTGATATGACTCCTCCACTAAATGTTAATGGAATAGTCATATATTTGTAGTTCATGAACAAATTAATAATACGTGTTGTCATACTCAGTCATTATTAAATTAAATATTCAATGAGTTACAATTTTTTTTTGCCGTTGCGATTCTCTAAAACTAAAAATTGTAAATAATTATGTGTTAATTCAATTATTCTCACAGATTTGGCGTAGCGAAGCGTCATTTGGAGCCGCATCAATATTCGTACTCGCCCACGTTGCGTGGGACGACAGCGGGGCGCACGTGTTTCTCAAAATTTTCTCTCGCCACCTTTCATGTAATCCTTTCCAAACACTCGCCTTATCTTCTTGAGCACGTACGTATTAAGTTTCAACAATTCGTATTCAGTTTATAACTTGAGTTTTAATTTTAAACTCAGCACAGGGACCGCGTGGTTTAAATTAGGTTAAACATTATAGGGATCATAATATTTCTTCTTTAATTTATAAATTTACGTGGCCACATGTTGCGGTACATTTTTAATCCTTTTGCGTTGGGATGTCGTTAAACTAATATAAAGCAGATATTGCGAGGGTCACCGCTGTAAAAATCCTAACTCAGCAGTTAATTTCTGCACTGGGCCTCATATTGTTTTTTTCAAAATGCCTGTACTTTATTAAAGCAAACATTAACGTACGCATCCCATTATTTTATGTGCGGGTGTTAGCAGCGTGTTGATATTTTATTTACTTAATCGTTGGCTGAGGCAGAAGACCATTGTGTTCATAATGAAGCTCAACTCTGCGAGATTTTGTCGTTCTGTAATTAAACACATCTGCTACACATGCAACTCATCTCTGTGCGTGTTTTCATATTTTCAGTTAAATATTTCAGAGGGATTTTTGTAATGATTGTGAGACCTTTTACATGTTTTGTTCGGAGTTTGTTTTAATTTTATGGTTTATTGTTGTAACATGTGTCGATTATGCGAATAAAGCTCGACAGATGTGGTTTTAGTCTAGCTGTAATTTTAATTCAGCAATATTAGTTTCACAAAATTAGCGTGAGTACTCGGCTAATTTTCTTTCTTGATGGGTGTCGCTTTATTATGAATGTGCTTGCCAGACTTAAAGAGTATTTATATTGTTAACATTTGTGTCTTGACTCCGACCCAAACAGTTGAATTTCCTCGTTATACCTACTTTTACCACGGACAAGTATCGAATTGTAAAGGTTCATTTTGAACGCTTTCGCCATAACTTTCGCCCAGTAACATGTAGGCGTTATTGTGAATATTTTGCACCCATTGTGGATTGTTCCCGAACAATTGGTTGCAATTCCAGTTTCCTTGAGGATAGCTTTCGTATTCAGCTCCTTAAATGACATTAGGCAAAAGCATTCTTTCAAAAGTTATGTGTATTACAGTTCAACACCATAGGCTCTCGCGGATTGGTATACATCATCATGGCCAGTTTCTTGTTGGGTTATTTTGGTGTCTTGGATGGTCTTTATAAATATCTGCATAATAGGTAAAAAGCGATTATTGTTTCTGAACTTCTATGAAGATATGGTTTGATATTTGTAAGTGCGCCTTACGTATTATGCCTGTACCTTGCAGCGGAAATTTTAACTGCAACAAAATATTACTTGCGCAAATTAATCGCACCATAAATAGAGATAGGAAGGTTCGACGTGATTAATTGCTTTCTTGTGTTGTTATTCAAACACACATGTTTGCGCAGTGTTAATAAATAGCTGTGGAATGAGTTTTGCAGTCGGTGGTCTCCGGATCGGTGACCAGGGTCTCCCGAGCACGGCAACCTCTCTAATAACCGTAATTAACAACAAGCCATCCCGTTTGTCGCTATGGTTAGTGCGTACCTTTCTTTCGATGAAATATATCGATATCGATTGGAGTAAGTATGTTATTAAATATTGCAGACCGGGATGTGGATTTGGCACCAAAACTGGAATTGACCAAACTAATTGTAACTATTTAAATAGCTATAATATGTGAGAAAAATAAAAAAGAAAGTTAAAATATTATCGAGAAAAGTTAAAACGATTTCGAATACGATATATCGATAGACTAAGGCAAAAATATAGATCAAATGTCGCTAGACTAAGAAAACCATGCCTATTTGCGCAGTATTCACATTAGTCTGTGCTTACAGGGAGATAAAAGCAAATTATTGTTGTATGATTAAAGTCAGGTTATTGATTCACAACACTAAAAGAGTAGGGCGGTTGGGGATCTGCTAATATCAACTTGTCGTTATGTCGCGAACTAGCCGATCGCAATCTGCGCTTGTTAGCCACCATTATGAATGCAAATTTGACTATTATACATGTACCTTTACGCCGATCAGGTATGCGGCGCGTCGCATCTGCCTTAGGATGCGTGGCTCTTACTCCGCGTCGTGTGAAAATTGCTCGCCAAATAACAATTAATATATCGCACTATATTTATAACGTTAAATTAACAGCTGACGATACGCAATTATTATATTTTCAAGTGCAGTATTATTTCTTAATTAATCCGTAAATAAAAGTGCCGTGAGTTGGGATGTTTTTTGTTATTTGGGGTCCTTAGCCCACTTGTGGCATGATGTCGCGGCCCGCTACGTTCAGTTTGTAGAGAGTGATCACCACACCGACTACCCGTAATAAGACCTTAATCAACCTCGTTAACAAACTAAATTTACATGATTATTAGGTTCACTTTCTTGCGCACAATGCGGTATAAAGTTATTAACTTTTTAATCCGACATTATAGTCGCAGGCGGCGCACTAAAAGCCGTCACAACTGCATTTGCCTGTAAGCAAACACTGTTACTAAGTGTATTATCTGCTATAGTTATCTTCATATCGGAAGGAACTGATATACTTAGTAAGAAGGTTATATGCTTTTGCTAAAGTGCTGCTCTCTGATGGCTTCCTTCGAAGATAGTTTGTCATGTATCCTTCGTCATATTTGTAATAGCTTGAGCTTAATGGCTATTCCTTAAGTAATTTGAGGAACACGCAACATCCTTTAAACAACTGCTTTCTTCGGTGTAGTTATAATAATACATAATTTACAAACAGTAAAACTTTTATAGACAGGCCCTAACCATGGAAGACGCTTTAAACTTAAAGGAAGGCTCATGCAATGTTCGTGAACGTTCGTGTCATTCGGTAAGTGGTGGACCCTGCTAACATCTAATGTCAACCTCGACTCACGAGGTTGGTGGCCACCTTTCATCAGCGTTTACACATTAACAACCCTATAATGATTGAATCTCAGACTTGAAAACGTAAAAAAATAAGGTAATTTACTCCTTACCAAATACGTTTATATCTTAATTTGAAAAACAAAATCAAGTTTATCCTTATAAAACACTCTTCTTTAAGGTATAAATTATAAATAAAAGCTAGCAAATTTCGAATTATTCTAACCGTAATAAGGACCATAATTAAGACTCCAAATTTGGCGATTCAATTAAGAATATTCATTAATGTATAATTTATTTTTATGTCATCTTACAAGTGCTCAGTCGTAAACATTTTATGGCGCTCCTAACAAGCGTTGTGGTCGCAAAATTGAATACGACCGCAAAGTTATTTAATTCGCTGTCACGCGATCGCAGCTACGTCTCATTTATTACTAAACGTCCGTTTAGTGACCTTAGATATTAGTCATTCATAATTTGCTAGATTTCTGATAACCATTTAATATTTCCTGCCGCGTTGGAAGTCGATGTACTTAATGTAATTTGTGGTCAAATTGACGGAGATTGTTTAATGTTTCCTGTTTGTTGGCAGTAGAGGTTGCGTCGGATAAGGGACGTTAGTTAGTGTTCGCGCGAACCGTGGAATTATGGGCATTGTGGAGTGTTGTACGGGAATCCCGCCGGGACCACCCGGGGCTGAACCGAGGCGACGTGAAAGCGCGAGTGCCCGATTGGTAGCCGTCGAGTCTTTATTTACCCGCAGCAAGTCCATTGTTGAGCTGTTTAATTTAAAATTTACTTATTTATTCATAAATTACTGATTTATTAATAAAGGAACTTTGTGACATAATGCTGCCTTTACTACTAGGCTCTTTACTGCGTAAATGGACTTTTTCTCGCGTACACATAAAGATAAACAAGGACAAAGCGATAGTTTGCCGGACGCAAAAATAGCTCTTTCCTCTCGGAACAATCACAGCAATCGCGCGCGAAAGAATTAACATAACAACTTAGAAAACAACCCGTGAATGCACGTGTGAGCTTTTGAATTCGGCTATGCACATGCTTTATGTCATTAGCTAGTTCTCCACCGCATTATATGAAAGTCAATACGTAATATTCTTCCTAGATTGCTAATTTCTGACATGAACTAGTGCCGTACATAAAACGCAGACTAAAGATACCTCACGTAATGTTGGTTGATTTAATCTCATTAATATGGCGCGTGCTCCGGCTTGTATTGGCGTATGAGCTCTAACCTTATTATGCAAATTGGAATTTGATACTCTTTCCAAGTATGTGAGATTGCCGTTTGCCATTCAGCGAGTGCTTAGATGGATGAGATTTCGTTTACACGAGGGTCTATATCGTGTCTACTAAATCACGCTACGATAAAGTAAAGGTAAACGTATACCATAATATTTATGAATTTCAAAGCATGAAAACAAGGCTGCAGAGATTTTGACTTCATTGTCATATCAAGCAACGCGAGTTTTTCTGACAAATAAAAAAAAAACACTACGCGATGCGAGATCGTCAATTTATTTGTCATTGCTAGCGCAAAAGCAGGTGCGTTAGCGCGTATTTATTACGTCACAGTGAAAAATGTCAGGCGCACACGGCGACGCGACAGAACAAACGAGCGGCCACCGGGCGCGCCGCGACGTATGCCGCCATTGACATACCCCTGTGTAATGAGAGACCCGCCGACGATACGGTAACGAGAAAGAATATTCACTATTGGCCTGCTCCAATGTAATTAATTATAATCTACAAGGCATCATGGAATATTTAGAGCCATCGATTCTCCGTCGTCGTCTTGCCCGTCTTTAACACGATTTATTATAATTTTCAAAATAATTAGAAATATGTAATTATAAAAAGCAGACAGATGTTTTATTTCATACAAATTCATTACACACATAACAAGTTGTATCGTCACGCTGTGATCATTGGGTTAAAACGGTACAGCAAAATTGATGGGTGTGCGGGCGTAGTGCGGGGAAAAAGCTAGTGGTCTATATAATAATGCCGAAGTTTTTGTCTGCATATTATAATTGAAATACAAACCAAACAGTTGTTTTGTTTTTTTCACCCTACACAACCGTATTTAAAACCTGTTGGGGTTTGCTTCAGTACCGTTAAATGAGTTGCACGTTTTATTAAAAAATAAAACTGTCGGTTCTATAAGAGGGGTGAAGTCATTTAAAAAGGTATAATCGAAAAAAAGTGGAGCCTTTTGGATAAACCGTAATAATTTAATTTTCTTCACAAAACCGAATGTTCTATTCAAACGGATATAATGACGCAGGCATATGGTGTGGTTTCTTGCAATAAAACCACGGATCGATAATTATTTTTTTCGTAGATACGTTGAGTGCACGCGTATCATTTTAACGTAGGCTGTTAAATTATATTTTTTTTGTTAATCAAAAATACTTAATTACTTGTTATATCACTACTCTACTATACAATGATTAGCTAGCATTTTAAAACAATAATAGAAAACAATAATAAATTTACAATAACCTAGATGAAAGCTTTCCATAAATTTAAGAGTTATTATATTTCCAATAAATATATTTTTGTAGTGGTATTATATAGCATTGGTATTATATGAGGACTTTACATAAGTCCGGTTATGACCATATTCTGAAAATTGCTTACTGAACATTCCTATTATTTTAACCCAATGCACTACAAGAAGCAACAATATTATGACGTTACTTTCAGTAATAAATTCTTTTGATTGCGTTATTTCAACATCATCGCATATTATTGGTCTTGGAGCGAGCGGTGATTGTAAATTGCCGCGGCGCGGCGGCATCTGGGCTCGTTAGCGTTTTTGATAGATGACGGCCGGTCGTTTGTTGAATTTGTTGTAACACTCGCTGCCCGGGTAAAAACACATGGTTCGACAACGAGATATAAATGGACACTCCCCTCGGCGATCTAAGTTAACGAGCCAACATATAAATAAGGAGATGAATATATTTTATAAGTTTGACGCACGCTACACTAGTTAGCGGCCGGGGCCGGATTGTATACCGCTCATTAATATATTGAACGAATTACTTATCGCATATGATGTCCGCGACTAGGCGAAACTTCGGCTAATTAAATTCTCTTTCGTGCAAGATAGAGTCAATACTTATTATTTCGAAACACGATAATGTTGTGCCGTAACAAATAATTTAATACGCGTTGACGCTAATAATTTGTAAAGTCATTATTCAATGTTCGTGACGTGAAGCTTATAAATTTCACTGCAGCGTTTTACACTTTAGCACTCGGTGTGGTGTAAAGCGCCGCCCAATAAGACAACGGCCGACTATTTTGACGAAGGCCGGTCACGTTTCGTCGATACTCGCCATGAGAATATTTGTTTTTTATTGTGCGCCCGCCGTCGAGTAAAAATTTAAGTGTAATTTTACGTTTTAAGCAGCGCCTGCCCCCTTTCGTTCCGCTCGCCTTGAGTGATGGTTATCATAATTGGAGAGAGGGTAGGTGAGCAGTACACGCCGCCCGGATGATGACGGTGGGCGGGCACGCGACGAGTATTCCCAACTACACACTTGCACCTTCGCCCTTTTATTATTTTGGAACAGCTCAAACCCTAAACTAAAAAATAGGTACATAATATAAAGCAACGGCACATACATGGGAGGTGTTCAGTAACTGTAATTGAAGTTATTGATTGCATTAAAGAACCGAGATCACCATTACTGTTATCAATGCGCACATGTTGCGAGACGTTTGCAGCTAATACAATGGTAAGATTAATAATGCGGACGTATCTGCCGGGACCGTTAGGCCGGCGACACGCGTGATCGTGGTCCAACAAGGGCGGAAGAGACGGGCCGGATAATAAAGCATCTCCTCGCTGCGTCGTTACTCAATACCGTCGACATAGAAATTGTTATTTGCAGCACTGCGCTAAACTCTCTGCGATACCTTATGGATGGTAATTGGCCGGTCCGTCTAATCGACGTGTTTCAATAATAATACACGTACGCCTGAGAATTATGCTGACAGTTTCGATGATTGAGTCCCATTCTGTAATTTTAACGACGAGCATAACAACTACACTACAGGACACTGAAAGAGTAGTAAAGTTTTATGTTTGTCGTAATATACGTCGGTGCGTTTTATATAGGAACTAGGAATATTAAATAACAGAATTTTACTTCGTATAGTTATTGTTGCTGTAATTTACGGACAAAACAGTTTTTAATTAACGGCTGGTACACACTAGTGTAAATGTGTGAATTTGAAACAAAAATGTCATATAAATTTTATTTATTTCTATTTACTATTGCTTAAATCAATGGTGTTTAAGACTAAAACACAATATCATAACAAGATGCTACAGTTGCTCCGTGACTGGCTCGCACGAAGAGTTGTTTCACGCGCCGCGACGGAAGTATCGCCCATTGGCGCATCCAAGAATACGTTTTTCATGGTCATAATTGCCAATACAGTTGTTCGATCCGCATATAAAGTCATCATATCGTGACTTATTAAAATATAGTCACAACAATATGCATTGTCGTGACAATTTAATAACAAATTCCGGTAGCTCGGGTGTATTTGAGCAACGCAGGCCTTATAGTGACTGTTTTCTTTTAAAGGTTTGGAGCATTATTAAGCTGACTTTTTACTATGGCATATGTGTTATTTTATATATAATGGAGTATCTCCAATTTAAGATAGGTAGAGTGAACCAAACACCAACTAACTAATGTATTTATATGCATTTGTATAAATATGAATTAACTTCCTAGTGTATTGTTTCATGAAAGGTGTTCGCGACTTGTTTATAAACAATAGCAATTTGCCTTTTGGCGCTAGGTCAAGTGGTAAACCTGCCCATTGATACAATACAATGTAGTTAAAGGTTCTGTTATCCTCCGGATATCATGTTATATGGGCTCAGATTATTGTATACCTGTAAATAGGGTCTACCTGGTAATAATCTTAACTGATAGTTATATTAGAGACATAAAATTTACAAATTATTGATTTATATTTTTTTGTTAATCTATGTATAGAACAATCGTTTGACACATACGGAAACAATGTGTATAGACAACCTTACATATCCTATAAGAAAGTATGCTAAAAGCTGTATCTAAAGCAAACATGTTGAAAAAATACAAAAAAAAAATAAGAACAAAAACCCAAGCTAGACATTCAAGCCTGCCTTTGGAAGTCTCAAGCTAATGCATATTTCAAGTAAAATGAATACCACTAACTGTTTACGGCTTGGAGGCGCGGCAATTAGCGGTACAGGTGGTGAATGCGACGCTCTGGCCTGCGAGTCGGCGGCCCGCGGGTGGTTCCCTTGCACTCAGCAAGTTTATTACTGACTCGCTTCCTTAACTGGAACGAGAACGGTCTCTTGTGATATATGTGATTAAAACAGTGAATTAGTGTGATCGTACCATCACCACTTGTAGATTCTAACAGAGATGATTGTTAAAATATGAAAAACAATATCCTGCCTGAATATTTGCGATAGTTTAGGGATATAGTCCACCGAATCCTGTCTTCTAAATATATAAATGTTTACGAATGCATTTTTGTGAAAGCTTATAATAATTTTAAACCATTGACATATGTATTACTTTGCAAAGATAATTAAAACAGTAGCCAATTTAATATTTTAGTTTGTTTTTGACATATATGATATTAAATTAATATCATCATTAACCCTGTCACTTAAAATGTATGTGAAATTTCAGTTAACGTACTTTTGTTTTATTTATTTATGTCTTAAATAAAAAAGTAAAACAAAGTAAGTCCCAGAGCCAGATTAGTCAACCGACAACAACCAACCATTTTAGTATTTTAGGTTACATTCCTATGGATTAGCTAATGTGCTAATTCGCTATCGTACCGAGTATGTATTGCAAAAGATAAGAATACCTACCTGTATGACGTATTGGTAAGCTTTAGTTTTTGAGAACGAACATTGATTTAATTAGTTTTTGTGCTGTGCTTTATGCCCGCCTGGCCTATGCTCTTTACTTAGGAGTGCCTTATCTACTATTGAAATCGGTAATGCCCACAAGCTCCAACTTAATTTATTTTCTAAATAACGAAGCCTTAATTTTATGCTTAAAATGTTTTGTATGTAGTTTCATAGCATTATATAGTACTATACGATAGCTATTGGTGAAAGCGCACTTATAAAGAACATTTTTTACATGACACATGTTGACGTATCGTTTTTCCCAGCATATTGGTCGCGTACACACCGTTATTTGTTTTTTTAGATGTTTTTAACGCGTTTTTGTGTTCGAAAAACGCGTGCGGTTAACATGTGTTGAGAGAGTAGTACATGGCATACCCGTGTCTATAATTTGTATCAGCTGTCATCGTTTGCGTACATGTTTTAAAGGATGATACAAGACAAGTTTCTTAATGTGTACCGTCTATTGAGGTATACCATCATATAGCTGTAACTAATGGGCAGCGTCTGGATATTGCAATATTTTAAAAAAATGAAATAGGCTATTTGACTTCTTTTCTTGTTTCTGTTTATAAAACTACTTGACCGATTTCAATGGAGTTTTAAACTATTGGATAGCTTATGTGGCCAATGAGGCTCGACCTGCAGAAGCTAGTATTATTATAAAAACGTAATAAATATCTACAGGATGAGAACTTCCCTGTACATTATGTGAATACAATTTCGCTAAAACGAACACCGTACAATATTCCATAAAGAACTTTCAATGTATGTTGCCTTCTGCATGGTTGCATCCCTGCATTACTATATATGCTAACAATTCTCGGGGAACAAGGTGAAGTTCTCATAAAGCCACCGAGAAATCCTGAAACCTCTAGAGTAGGTCGTTGCACCACTCACTTGAAATGTTAGTATTGAATAACATTTTACATAGACAGTTATCTCAATAAATATTTCACTACTATATCCCATATTAACCTCGAACCAAAGGTAATATTTACCTATTTCAAGTTTAATAAGTAAAACAAAAACAGTGTAGGTACATACTTCAACGTTGCTTACTTCAATCAATCAGCCGATAGACGTCCACTGCTGGACATAGGCCTCCCCCAACGACTTCCACACATCACGGTCCTCCGCCACTCGCATCCACCGGCTTCCTGCGACGCGTGTGATGTCATCAGTCCACCTTGTGGGGGGCCGTCCTACACTCCGTCTTCCGATTCGTGGTCGCCATTCTAGAACCTTTCTGCCCCAGCGGCCATCGGTTCTGCGAGCTATGTGCCCTGCCCACTGCCACTTCAACTTGGCAATTCTTTGAGCTATGTCGGCTACTCCAGTTCGTCTACGGATCTCTTCATTTCTGATTCTATCGCGTAGCGAAACCCCAAGCATAGCTCTCTCCATTGCGCGTTGAGCGACCTTGAGCCTTCTTATGCGGCCCATAGTCAGCGACCACGTCTCGGCACCATATGTCATCACTGGCAGCACACATTGGTTGTAAACCTTTGTCTTCAGACACTGAGGTAATTTGGACGAGAAGATATCATGCAATTTCCCGAACGCTGCCCATCCGAGTTGGATTCGACGGTTGACCTCTTTCTCGAAGTTATGTCTACCTAGCTGAACAATCTGCCCTAGGTAAATGTACTTGTCCACAACTTCGAGAATAGAGCTCCCAACGGCTATTGTTCTGGGTTGAACATGAACGCTCGACATGATCTTTGTCTTGTCCATGTTCATTTTAAGACCCACCTGTTGGGAGACTCTATTGAGGTCTTCGAGCATTGAGCTTAGGTCCTCCAGCGACTCTGCTATGACTACGATATCGTCTGCAAATCGAAGGTGAGAGATATACTCGCCGTTAATATTGATGCCGGACCTTTTCCAGTCCAGAAGCTTGAAGACATCTTCCAGTGCAGCGGTGAACAGTTTCGGAGATATGACGTCTCCCTGTCTCACACCTTTCTGCAACTGGATGGGATTCGAGCTCTGATCCTGGATCCGGACCGACATAGTGGCGTTTCTGTACAAACATCTCAGCACTTCGATATATCTGTAGTCAATATGGCAACGCTGGAGGGACTGTAGTACTGCCCATGTCTCGATCGAATCGAAGGCTTTCTCATAGTCCACAAACGCTAAGCATAGTGGCCGGTTATACTCCTCGGTCTTCTGTATAACCTGCCGCAGCGTGTGTATGTGGTCTATGGTACTGAAGCCTTTTCGGAACCCGGCTTGTTCGGGTGGCTGGGATTCGTCGAACCTGCGCGTGAGACGATTCGTGACGACTCTCGAAAACAACTTGTAAACATGGCTCAGAAGTGAGATGGGTCTATAGTTCTTCAATAGGGTGTTATCACCTTTTTTGAAGAACAGTACCACCACACTTCTATTCCATGCTTCTGGCGTCGTACCTTCGTGTATGACGGAGTCAAATAGCCTCTGAAGGATTTTCAGAACTGGTGTTCCACCCGCCCTCAGAAGCTCTGTTGTGATTCCGTCATCACCTGGTGCCTTGTTGTTTTTTAGCTGTTTGAGAGCCATCCTAATCTCATACAGGCTGACGTCCGGGATATCTTCGGTATAGTGTCGGGTAAGTTTAGCCCTTGGGTCTTCGGCTAAACTGTCAACAGGGGCTTGTGATGACGTGTATAACTGTCCATAGAACTTCTCGACTTCTCTCAAAATCTCCGGCTTGGACGAAACGATGTTGCCACAGTCGGTCTTCAACCTGGTCAGCTGTCGCTGCCCAACAGACAATTCTCTCTCAAATACTTTTGATCCCTTATTCTTCGCTATAGCCTCTTTAATACTTTCCGTATTAAATCGGCGGATGTCGCGGGTCAGGGATTTGGAGATCCGTCTGTTGAGCTGCCGATATTCCGACAAATTTGTTGAAGACTGCAACCCCATTTCGTTGCGTTCTTGGATGAGTTTGAGAGTTTGGTCCGAGAGTTGCTTACTTAGTTTACTTTAAATTGTATTGCAGAATAGTATCTGGAGTAGTTATAATAAAGTTTGCATTACATTATAGAAATCGTTTATGTTTGAATAGTCTTCGTTTCCTGTTTTTTTATACGTGTCGTTGTATTATTTAATAAAATACACCTTAAATGTCGCAATATTTACAGTGTGGAGCATTCTATTATCCTATCTCTACGCTTCCGAGATCCAAGAAACCCATAACATTATTTCAGAACACGTATCGAATTCAGATAATCTAATGCTGGAGCGTTATGACGCATTTATTGTTTAATATGGTGTCTATGTGAGCTCACGTATACGTAATTAATCGAAGGCATCGCAGACAATCGCATATAATTAAATAACACAAATGTATGTAATAAAAATATATTACCAGAATGGCGATAGCATTATGCTCATTCAACGCACTATAAAATGTACAAACTGTTTGGTAAAAACATTAATTGATGAAAGCAATATTATTCTAACAAATAAATATCTAATAAGTATGGTTAATTCAGCGAAGTTTTTGGTGAAATAACAAAAAAATAAGGTGCGTTATTGTCAAGCGTTGAATAAAAGTAAATTTTCTTTTCAATGGGAATGTTGTTCGGTGTTCGCGGAACATTGTCGCCTCTCGTTGGCCGTCGCTGGGTGCCGGTACATGCCGAGACAGACCTATTCAAATGTCAGTGTAGTGAAGACCGCCCCCGCCCCGCGTACCCTGCCCTGCCTTTGCACAGATACTGAAATGTCACTCGCCACACGAAGCAATCAATTTCGTATTTGTATGCTCTGCCTAGATAGTGGTAGCAATGGATTTATCGAATTGATGAGCTTGTATTATCTCTGAAACTAGTTTTCTGTAGTTTCTATAGCAAGTTCTAAGTAGGCGATATTTCTAAGCATTTTATTTGTTTACAAGAACAGCTTGTGTTTGAGCACGATAAAACGTTGCAAGAGCTTTTTCGTATTACACACGAATTGACTGAACTTAATTGGGAATTATCTTGTAGTACTAGATGATATATTTTTGTATATTTCGCAGATAATGTAAACCCTTACTTACAATTTAGCGAAAAAAATAAGAAGCTACCCTACGTGTAAAGCCACATTATGAAGCCATATTTAAAAATTAATATGAGCGCACAGTAACTTGTAATTGCTAATGCTACTCAACAAAGTTACTATCGATTATCCGGAATTTAAATCACTAAATCGATGGTTACCTTCGAATAACATTTAGTTTAATTCTATTCACAGTCAGTCGGCGCCAAATGTCGCACTAATTGCTTTGCAAAACTACGAGACATTCACGATACAGGCCTCGCCGTTTAATGTTTATCAGCGATAAATTGAAGTGAGCGAGCATCGCACTGACTAATTTCCCCCATTTGTACTCTCTTCACTTCATTAAACAGTCTAATGATTGCACAGGTTGGTAAACCTATTTCTGTTATTTAGGCCAACATTTACATTTTCAATTAAAATTCACAACAGTAGCACAGTTTCTTAACCGTGTTCAAAGTCAGAAAGTGATTAATCAATGTCTAACAACGTTCTTATTCCTGTCTATGTAGGAGCGTAAGACAAGCCTTTAAATGTTTTAAAGATAGCTTCACATAAGCTGGCAAGCAATTGTCCGTTTAACCGGCCGGCCTCATTAGCGTGGCCCGATCGCTCCCTGTATCAACCTGCACAGATTGATACATCGGTGGTAAAGGCTTCTTTACTAGTGACTCGAACTTCAATCGTAATTAGGACTGCTGGCTTGATGTGGCCATTTGCGTTTGATGGATTGGGTACGTTTCTAAACATCTGAACAGATACATTGTAGCCTCCGTGATGTAGAAAGATCGTAGTGTATATTTACAAGGAACAAACCCTACAGATACGGCTATAAGGAACTCGATGCGCACAATCGCGTACCGGCTATCGCAATTTAACGAGGCACGATTGTTTTTCTCAGTTCTGAATAATATTGAACTTGAACGTCCCCCGGTATCTGATGGAGATACTTTCGTTGGCCGTGCGGTACTGTTAGCCAGCTAACTTACAAATGAACGGTGTGATTATGGGCGCGCGGATCTAACTCCACGATAATTTAAATGTTCTTGCAGCAAGCACCCAACGGCTCGCCGAGATGGCCACGATTACACCCGTGACTTCCTCTTATGGTGAGACTATATCTGGGGATTTTGAATAGAATTATGGACGCTTCTGTTTCTATGGGAAATTATTAAGGCCGTTTATTCTCCAGGACATTCTTATCTTTACATAAATAAATACGAAATTGTTGGAAACTTTCCACCTGATATCGGAAGTAAAAGATTTTATTTCTTCACAATTTATTACTTTATAAAATGATATAATGAATGATAATAATAATGACCTATTTTGTATACAGACAGCATTGCTTACTTTCAACAAGGTCGAAAAATGTATTTAATCATGATTTCGGTTATGTATAAAACTCAGCTTTTCTGATTGCAATGCAGCGAGTGTCAAGCAAATCTTTAGTGCCAAGTGTTAATGGTTTCTTGTTATCACGATCTCTCACCATATTATAACCGTTTGCGAGAAATATAGAAAGATGTTTATGCGTATACGACGTACAAAATAGATGCCAGCAGGTGCGTATACAACCACGTACTTCGGCGTCGTCTTGTATAATTCAAACAAATCTCTCCGTATAAACTCAATATGCGGGGCTTCACTGGCGCTTCTCAGTGAATATACAATTCCTCATCGCAATATGCTTTGTTATCTACATTGCATTTTATGTTAAACTAAATTTTTACCAAAATAAACTGAATCTCATGTAGAAGCATAGTCTTAGCCAATCTTTTCATATTCAGCCTGTAAAAACACATTTTTTTTCTGTTATTACCTATTCTCAAAATATATTAAACCTAATTAGCTGAATTGGTAAGTACCTTCGGCTACTGTGTTATCTTAGCAGGCCGCCCGCCGTGCATTCGATGCGCGCCGCTCGAACTTAACAGCAGAATTCGCGATATGGATCTCACGTTTGTCGCTGACTAAATAGTGGATAGATAGGGTCGACGAAAAGGGAATGGGCATTTTTGTCAGTCAGTCATTATGTTAGTATCATATAAAGATGGCTTTTCCTTATTAACATCTTTGTAAACATTGCTACACAAATTAGTTTAAAATAAATACGGTAAATTTTACTTTCATCTTCGGCTATAAAAGCGGTAACATACCTGGTTTGAGTGTCCTATTCTCATCTAAGCCAATTTTAAACATGATATTTTCATAAAAGGTCTGATTTGGGTGCTGCTGGGATATCCCTCATTCCATCGTATGTCATCGATAATACGAGGATTGCTTTCTTTAGGCCCATACAATCCACGCAGTACGATGTATTAGTACGGCGATATTGATTAAAATTCTAATACTTTATTAATTTGCAATTTTTAAAGATATTCTTTATAGGTACTTACCGTTGTTATATTTCCAAAGAAATCTTGTGGGGCAAGTGGTTTTCACGACTATTATTGAATGCCTTTGTCATGTCTGGCGACATTCCTACATGTCTCGGGAGCACAATAGGCGGAGTCGACGGCACAATTCCATCTTCGCTGAGGTCCCGGTGGATCTATTTTTACAAAGAATGAATTTGTTTACACATAGATGTTAACTCAAGGAATCTTTCCAAGTAGCGCTCCTTTCATTGGTTTGTACATTTTGTTACTTCATTATCTAATTACTCTCGATTTATAAAGCTTTCCACTATCAGTAAGAATAACACAAGTATTTTGTGTCTCTTTATCAATTGAATCTTTATCACAAATGAATCTGTGTAATTATAAATGCCAACCATACTAGCCTTTACTGATATGCATCTTAACAACATACTAGAAACAATACGACAAAATTGAGTGGATCTTAGAACAAAATTCAATGTTCAACGTTTCACAAGTTTTCCCTCAACGGCTCAAGTTTCCTGCCTGCATAAGTGAATCGCAGATCGACCGGGTGCCGCTCTCCGTCCCGCAGGTATCGACACTCGTGGAGGAAGTGATGCTTCCTTAAGGGGATGCCAACTCGTAACTTTTACCTCACTTAACTTTTTACTAGCAGTATAACCTGCATTAAATAATGTAAGTAAAATATCTTCGTCAAGTTCTAGTTGTATGAAATACGTAGTTTGAGCCAAACACGTGGTTTTGACTGGCCAAAGTAACTGTGATATAAAACCCTCCATTGGCTAGAGTCAATTTTTTTTTTAAACTTTTACATGTTTTCTTTTTTACTTACTTACTTTACCGCAGAAACCACAATACCCATTTAAGTTCAATTGCTGTCTTCGACCCCTTAAAGTCATCGTATAATGCCACGTACCGGCGCCCTTTGTGCACTTGTCGTGCGCTTGACTGGTTTAGAATAGCAGCTGCCGTTCTTCGCGGAAGCCAGATCGAATTGGCTGATTGGTGAAGACACGGCTGAAGGCTCAATCTTATGTGAAATCGCTTATTGCCACTGTACGGTACTTGCGCGCAATTATTTTAAATTATTTATTTTTTCAATACGTTTCAATCTAAATGACACCTACATTTTGTTATTTAAGTCTGCAATGCAAAACTTCAAAGTTAGCACGGAGATATTAATCTTTTTACGTAGATATTGGATCTATAAAATATTTGTCCATCATTTTAAGTGCATATAAAAGTCTCGAGGCATCGGATCGCATTATTGTAACACGAGTTTTTTTTATTGAAATTTCATGATGGATCGTCGCAAAATCTATGATTGATTCGTGCTGTATTATTCGTTGCTTTCCCAAGAGTGCCTTTCGCCCGCTACCGCGTCTGCGGCTTTCCGCGCCCCTTCAGTTGTTATGATTGATTACACGCCGGCAAACTTCATATGTTTGGGGGATAATTTTGTATTTCAGCCGTAAACAGATTACGTGTGAAAAGCATCATCACTTTTTCGAGTTTCTCAGCACGATTTTGTCCTTCATTGTGACTGCGCGTTTTTCTTGATCGATTACACATCCATCTTTTACTTGTATTAAAATGATCCACATAGGATAATTTTAATACTTTAAAAAATTACATAATTTTCGTTATATATTGTGATATGTATTTTACCTGTGCTCACCCAAAGAGGACCTTAATTCTGATTATATATCTTAATTCTCTTATACCGACCACGGTTTTTAGAAAATCTATTGCATAAGATTTCCTTAAAAACGTGATCGGTGTTAACATGTTAGATCAGACTGGCTTGAAAACCGAAATAGTCTCTATTACAGTAAATTTTCAAACAACGATATTAGCACTTCTATGCGATAAAATTGTGCTGAAAAATGAATTATTGCCATCTTGAATTTTATTTGTAACCCTAAATATTGAAGAACGCTGTGATTCCAAATGTGCGCTACTCATAACGAATAGGGCACCGCCGCCGCGCCGCACGGACGGAACTGTTTCTATTCACGCGAGAAATGAAAGTGAATGGCAGCTGCAGCCCTTCTATCGCTTGATATTTATGTAAAGTTTATGATCAATGACACTTTGAGATAATTATATTCAGGAATTATATTACGGTATTAGCGCTCTGAGCACTATTATTCGGCTACTAACAACGCTTAATGTATACTGCACGCCTCAGTGTGAAATAATTGTATGAGCTAGTATAGATCGGAGCTATGTTTATAGGTATGTTCGTGTCATACACGCTTTTATGCAATTAACAAGTTGATCTCATTAATAGATCACACGTTAACTCTTTATTCTACAAAACTCTATGAAGATGAAAAAAAATCCGAAGCGTACAAACTCAACACACACACACACACACACACGCGTACACAGAAGTATAAATATAACGCAATAACTATCATTTTATTTTGAAAGCAATAAAGGCAGACTTAAGTGGCGGGTAAGACTGAGCTAGTAGGTAGCTCGTTAGAGATTGACTATCTCACGCTATCGAGATTGCGAGCAAATTGATTTGCGCACGCGCACCTTCGAGTATCGGTTGACATAATAGAAGCTGATTGAATATCTGGATTGCGGACTCAAACACTGAGTAATTTTAATATTGGAACGATTGAAATCGAGCTGCAAATGATGATAAATTATATCAATTAGTTCCAGAATGTGCAATAAATCTGTCGCTGCAACAACCGTTTGTATTTAGATAGTAAATTATAGCCCGTTTTTTTTTGTTGTATATCTTGTATGTATTATAATAATTTATGTTATTCAAACGACATCATCGAGTTTATTTGTAAATGCCCCCTTTGGCCTGTACATCATAAATGATTTATCATGGAGTTCGAGATTGCGCAAAAAATAATTTTGTTGGCAAAAAGTACCACAACGATTCCATCGTTCAATCACAATAATAATTACGTCGATCGCATTGTTGAAGCCTCTTAATCAAAACATCATAGCGAACGGCTAGCAATTACTGTCCAGACCACTTCCCACGATACAATGGTACCGGCGAAACTAGGGCACGCTGTGACACAGAGTTCTTAGTGAACGAAATGCTTATAACAATAGCTAAACTAATGCCTTTTTAAGGAATCCTCTATGGTTCGTATTCGTGACAGATATGTCAAAGTTATAGGTAGAGTACAGTGTTTAGGCCACGTTGTAAAAAGTTCACATGACTAATGAAATATCGTCAAAGAGAAGACGAAGAGGCAAAGTAGAGGAGAGTATCTTGCAAAGATGATGGTTATAGTTTTAAGCATGCAAAAAGCAGTTCTAATAAAAACGAATAGACTGAGATCAAAATATAACGAGAACACTTTGGCTGATAATAAATACGAGCTTATCAGTTTGGAATCGAAATAAATGTAGTTCAATAAAATTAATAGATTACAAAATTCATCACACCTACTTACAGTGCAAAGACGCTTGTACCTTGTTACTTGTACTTGGCGGTTTCATAACCGGCGTTTGCGTGAGATAGTCGTCGCATTAAAATTACTGAAAAAAATGTCTTAAAGCCCTAGGGCTTTCACATCACAAAAGACTTGTTACCGGACGACGTGTCGTACAATTATTTCCTTTGTTAGATGTACCACAGGTTTGGTGTAACTATCGGTGCAAAAACTAAGAGAGATTCCAAGCTTAAAATTATATTAGACTGCCTGCCTAAGTAAATATATTTTTACACAAATATTATTTACACGCTATTCGTTTATACAGGTATACTTAGTAACTTGGGATGCATTCTGCGTAATCCCATCCGATGTGTTGTTTAGAAACGCTTATATTGCTATTATACCTATTCGTGATCGCCAAATCTGTTTATAATAGACATGTTTTTTTCTTAAAAAACTCAAATTTGGCATCAATTTTGACGTGATTACGGTGATGTTTTTTTATGATTGGCGTGATTTGGCTCATTACTCAGTTCCGCTGACTTGATGACAGTTAAAAGTATTTGGCTAATAAATGTATTAAAGTCGTGTCGTGACTTGCTAGGGCTTGGTAGGGCTGTTTGATTAAATTCACGACGGACTCTACTGGGTTGACTACTTTATTAGTCTATTCACTGATTTTACGCAAACTCGCCCAGTAAAATTTTCCTCGCACTAAATTGTAGAACGTTACAAACGAATCGATGAGATTATAAGTGAATATTTTATTGATTCACTAAACGTATACAATTTGAAATTGAAATAAATTTGTGCCACAATACATGGGTTCCGGATAGCCTTACGTGTTCCCACAAAAGGTGATTTCACGCACACGAAGCAATTTAAATTGCGAAAATGATGTCAGGGTGACGCTTCTATTACAAGTGGTGACTAAGCGAACATTGCTGCAGGCTGCAAAGGCTTTCGGATAAGAGTTAGGAGTGATTCCGCGCGTCAAAATATGCGATTGACAGCGATACATTACAAACTATCGTACGATCGCGCCGCCAACGCCGACCGGGAACTCGTAATTTTTCACTGTCAGCGCTGAGACTAAACGTCCTCGTCATCGCTTCGACTAGTGACTGTCAAAAAATATTAATGCAATTTTCGTCTACACGATGAGGGTACCCGTAAAAATATTGCCATAACTATACCATTCCACTAACACGTTCGGTTACCTTGTTTACTTTAATATTATTCGTTTGATAACTATCAGTCCGCTATCAATCTTTGTCATTATTGTGTTTATGCTGCAGGCTTGTGCTGTCATGTTTTACAAGAATTATGATTATAAAATCGTGTTGAACAATACTAGTTGCAGGAGCGTGAGTTTTGATAAGCTGGCAACATTTCGCAAGTGTCCGGTTAGAAATCGTCAAAAATGCGTTGTTTGTCGTGCTGTTTGTTGATTTGGTTTGTTTTGTGCACCAGTCATGGCGTAGGAATCCGTTCACGTGTATTGTTAGCATTGCAATATGGAGATCCTGCGATAAAGCTGGATTTAATCGGTTTAGGCAGGCTGTCGCTCACTGGACTATGCACTAATTGCCATGGTTATGTGTTACGTGGACCGGTTAATGGCCTCTAAAATATCGCGTGCATTTACGCAAGACACGTATATACCATATTGGTAATTGCATAGATTGACAGTGAGATAACATTGTCTGATTTGTCGTTCTAATATACCCTTTAAGTGGTTGTGTTGCGAGACGATCATAACTTTATGACTTTAACTTTTTGTTTTTACTCTGGCATTTTATAATTCTTACCAAAGTGAATTATATATGAAAAAAATATGCTAGCTTATCATTGATTAATGACATTACCGAGGGAATATATTTCATATGTTTGTAGAAAATATGTAATCTCGATTAAATTTAAAATTATAATGATCTTTTTTAATAATCAATCAAATTAATTTACACTTGTAGTTGATTTGTAGTTTTACTAAGTACTCGTACAGCAGAAAATAGATATACTGAGATAGTAAAACATTATTTATACTTGTACAAATTGAGCACCGCTACGTGTAATGTCATCAACATTTGGCCCCGACAGTACATTACTTACATACTCAATTATCTATAAATTTGATCTATGGCAAGTAGCAAAGCTTAGTTTGAGCCTTGGAGGACTGTACAATTTACATTTACATTACGTTTGCTCTAGATTCTGACACAGTTGCGACACTGCTGGCTTTTAGCTTGTATTGAAAATCCGTGTCCATGAAGCACGTAGTTATTCTGCATTGAATAAATAAATATATATTACGTAAGCGCGGAAAATAAAATATGGCAATAGTAGACTATAAGGTTTGATGAACTTCTTATTGTTCTGTGGTTTCCGAGTTCTTTTCGGATCAAAGAAGTAGTTACCAAGATATTGTCAGTGGCCTTTCAGACTGGTTCGACCATTGTTACTATGATCATGTAGCAACAATTGATATGAGTAGGATGGCTTTTCTATTACATATGTAACATTTAGAAGAACTACTTATGCAAATAAGGATTTTAATTTAGTTTTTTCTGTGCAATAATTAGTATGCATTTTCGAACCACAAAATCGAATCTTCGATCGCCTCAATCTCAAGAATGCGTAAATAAAAATGACGTACGCAAATTTTGTGAATTTCAATCATAAGTTGAGTCATAGTGCTATTTAATTTTGAGACCTTTTCATTGTCACAAGAACACCATAAACGAATAGCAGGTCGATGTTTGTGTTGCCAATGCTTCTACAGCACGCGTGCAAGCTTCGTAAATGCTATCGATATCGGCTTTAGTATCGATTAATTTTCGAAACAATGTTTTCGATTTCAAAGTTCAGTGGTGCACGAGTCACGAGCCACGAGCTCGCATCTGTGTTTACGATTTCAATAACTACTTTTCGTTGTGTTAACGCTTGTATATCGTTGTAGATTCATGTGGATGTAATCCTAAATAGTACTTAACATATTACGGAATGGCAAATGTATACCTGTTTTAGTTTGCAAGTCTTATTTTCTTTACAAGAAAAATAAACATTTAATCTGATACAGTAATGCAGACTCCATTAAACGATTAAATGTTGTTCGCTCATCTGCATGCATGCAACGCAGAAGCCGTCTTCAAAGTGCAGCCGCGCGAATAAATTCGGATTTGTAGTCGTAATACGGTTCCATTTTCCAAACATTCGTATTTGGGACACAACAGTACTGCGTGTGCTAATGCAATAGGCGCTTTTACGTATACGGTGTAATTTGTATCCTGTATAACGTATATACTTGCTGTTGTTAAACTGCAGTTAGAACTACATCATTTTTATTGTATACTATCAGGTCACAAAATTTCGCCTCGCATGGCAACACTGGAACTTATATTTTTTTTAAATAAGCTCGCTGATTTTCACGCCGGATCTTCTCAGTTGAGGTCGCTTTCCGATCCGGATGCAGAGTTAAGAAAAATAAATGTAAATGGCATTTTGTAAGTGCCCCCGTAAGCCTATGCGAAATCAATGATTTGACTTGGACTTTGAATTGAGAATAGTTACATATTATCTCCACTGTAGTATTTGTGTACACTCTTAAGCTTTGGAGAGTTGTGTAAAATGTGTTCGTACATTTCTGATTTTAGTGAATATTTATTTATCATTTATTGTGAATGTATGGGAGCAATAGTAGAATAACTTATCGAGAGCACATAATAAAATCAACATTAGAGCCACGTCCTATCGCGCCGAGCGAGCCCGCGGCCGGTCTCGCGAGTAGGCACACAACTGATTAAGGCTCACAATCAGGTCTGTAGTTCGGCAGGGCCTGCTCTTCGAATTTACGATGTGCCTGACCGACTCTTATCGCATGCGAATGATCTGCCCACGGCGCACGGACCGCTCCGCACACATATTTTATTTTATTCGCGCTACTGTGATGTAATGAGCTGATAAATGGGAGAAAACCACCAATTAGTGTCGATGAATTTATTGTTTCTACTTAAAACGTTGGAGGGCTACGTACTTAATCTTAAATTACGTTTTAAAACTTGTTGCTTTTTAAATTGAAGCAAGTCTTGGGAATAATATTTTTTTTAATTTATGTCAATATTTCTTTGTATAGAATTGTGTAACTTATAGGATATGTGCTTATAACCATTTTGGTATGGTCCTAAGGCTAAGACTGAGGGTGAGACTATAGTTCTTTGTCTGAAAATGTTGTTTTTTGCAGCTCCGATAACTCTTAGACTTTCTCTTAGAAAATAACACCATGACTTCATATATTCACACAAATAAAGCAATGGCAAAAGTTAGTGCTGCGTGCCCATATGCGTTAGTGTAAATTGTACTACATGAGGCTGAAAGCTTGAAAGGCCCAAAAGCTTTATTATATTAACTAAGACTGTTTGCAATATCTGATAGAAAGTATTATGGAACCGTGCAAATCCCCTCCAGTCTTGCAATGTTATTTTCCTTCCAAATAAAACATTCAGACACAATTTTCCAAAAACATGCGAGTCACGTGTAAAGTAACGAATTTATCTTGCAAGCAGGGAAATATTTTTTATTTATCTACGATGGGAGAGAATGTTATATCACACACAATACTATAAATAATACATGAGAACGCAACGCCAGTCCCAAGAATCATCCATTAGACTTAGTTTCTGATGCATGCAAATCAGGCTCACTTGGGTCGAATGTGTGCCGGGCCGGGGACAATAGTCTATAAGCACCCGGCCGAATGTCTGATTCGATTGTCTACTCAAGCAAATAAGAATAGAAACAAGAACTGATGGTGTGTGATCAATGATTATTAAATTGGAATCTTTTCACATTACTTACTACCTGTATTGTTAAATTGGTCATACTTGAAATTCCTGGTAACGCCAATAATTTTAGATTATAATAATATAGGTATTGTTTTTAAACTATGTAAGCGGCGCTCTGATGCAAAAAACTTGCCTGATTTTCACGGTAAACTTTCAAGCTATGCAAGAAAAACTGAATAATAACAACTGCGCGCCATCAAGGTAATCTGTAACTTAACACTATGGTAGTTCGGTTTTGTAATGAACAATACAATGATTGAATCTGTCTTCACAATCCACTTCACTTCACCATCTTTATCAAGAACACAAATAACTTCATGACAAACGGCATGAGTGAGGTTATGAGTCAGGGGAACGGGTGCGTGTGTCGCTGTTGATTTATCTTGGTTCATTACACGAGCCGCTCGAGCGTTTAATCGGACCCCAGGAGGCGCCCGCGCATAAGTGTTGATCGCGACTGTACTGGTGTGCAGACAAATGTTAATGATAATTTACTGTGTTCATCGCTGCACGCAATTCAATTTAGCAGTATGAAATTATCAATATTAAGTATGATGTCCCCAAAAGCCGAAAGATTTTTATTATTTACCAAATCACATTTTTTATAAAAATAAGTACCCTAATATTAACGCAGTCACTAAAGGTTGGTAGGTATAACAACAATTTATGACAAAGTTGTAGATTCGATGCTTCCGTACTAACTAAAATACACTATGCTTTACGAGAGAGAGGAGAGACTTGAAATTTTTGCCCATTTTATGTTTTTGATGGCTTTCCATTTTCTAAACTAATATACGATATAATAAATTATAACACCATTTTACTCACCAGTACACAGAAGCCAGCTTATTTTAAGATCGTCCCATTTTGTTTTTGTCACGCAAAGTGCAAGCCCAGTTGATCGAAATCAACCATAATTAAATATCTCATGCACGCTTTAAATACACCAATTTATTCACTCTTCGACTTCAGCGCGTGTATTAATTAAGATTGATGCGAAATGTTAACTCTTTTAACTGTGGACTTATTTATTTAGTTACTTACATAAATTATTGCCATTTTCTGAGAGTGAACGACCTGCCTCGGAAAAAAATACTACAGCGAATTCGTTCCCAGCAGTTAATTTTGATGAGCATACATAAGACTTCAACGAGCCGTTTTTGTTACGTAGTGTTATTTTTATTAATTCTTTTGTAGTTCGTAGAGTTGTAGTTTTGGAGAAAGCGGATGCCATGAAACTTAATAATACTCAGAGTCTAATTAACAAGGTGCTGATACATACTATAAACAACTTATTTGACTGATGGTCCATAAACATTCTGGTAAGTAATTTTCTTTGCATTTTTTGTACTAATAGCATATTTTATAATAAACTACAGTGTAATGAATTTTAAGTTAACATATTAATTGCCGATGAACATACATAATTCTTACTAATTTTCTTTGTCTACTTTGCATTTAGCGCAAATAGTGGCACTTACAATGACATTGAGAAAAGCTCTTAGTTATGCCTCTTTAATGGACTAACACTTACTATAAATTTAGGGTTTAGTCAGTATAAGTCCTATATTTAATTATAAGTTTTTTTTATTTAAACGAATAACGAAATGCCCTTTAGAATTTTAATTCCTACGATACAAAGGAGCAACAATCCCTGTTCTGAAATTTCAACTTGTAAATATATTAAAGTGGCGACTTCCGCGGTTTGTTAAAGGAATGTAATTGTAACGTCGGCAGCCATTTTGTTAGCGGGTGGGGTCAAAGCGACCCCGCCTCGCGTTTCCGCCAAGGGATAATTAAACATTACCCCACCGCGAGACTTCCCTTCAAGAAATGTGATTCGCCATACATCTGTGTAGTTCTTTTTTCCCCTTTTGTATGTACGACTCACGGTACGCTTAATTTCTTTTTTTACATAAACAATTATACTACATAACATAACATAACTGTTTCCATACGTTCAAGTGTTTCTGTACGATTGTATTGCTTATTCATACGAGGTGGGGTAAACGTTTACTATGTGATTTCTTCTGAGTATCAAAAAGTCATTTATAATTTACTACAATTTCTCGAATGAATCTTATGTATTTGAGGAACAATCACAGTTTAGATGACCCGTTTTTTTTGCATCCCAGTGAATGCAAATACACAGTTTGAATTTCAATATTTACATAATATTTCTAAATATCATTCGGATTGTCTTCATTCAAATACAAAGCAATATATTATCTTCTAGTCGTAATATTCCTTGTTTATGCATGATTTGCAAGATATTTTTTAAGTACAAGAATTCAATAATTTAGATACCTTTTGCAAACAACGCAGTTCGTGTGCCTATTTGTTGAATCTACGGCATTTGATTTTGCAAACTCTTATTTGTATTTTATTTAGCAAACGGTTGTGCGATCCGTTGTTAGGAGATATAAATTGTCTATTCACAACTGAAACATTTTCGCTCGCAAATTGTAATGAATATCGCTAATTTTATACTAAAATTATACGTGAACACTAAAATTAAATGTTGACACATTCAAATTTAATATTAGTAGGGGTAGAGAATGACGAATCAATTTGCCAATTCTTATTTTTAGTAACGAATGTATAACTGCCGCTACTCTAATAAATAAATAAATAAATATTGCCAGACGAACACACCCAACCTGTATGGCCCCAAAGCAACGCTTATATTATAGGTACCGTACAATGGACTGGGGGTGATCCCAGCAACACCCAGACCAGGGCAAATTACAAATAGATAGTTTCGGAAATTTTCCCAGGCGAAACGATCGTTTCGGAAATTTTCCCGAACGGCCTACGCTCAAACCTCTAGACAAAGCTGTCTTCAAACCGTATTGTAACTGAATATCGGTTTATCGTGTACTGAAACAGTGAAAATCATGGATTACTAAAATTTAACCGATTAATAGGTTAGGTTGAATCTGGCAGTAACAAAACACAAGCGTACATTTATTTATACGCAATCCATTAATTGAATCACAAAGTGAGAGGTGATAGCGGTTTAATTAATCTCGGGGATAAACAGTGCCGCATCGTTCACATTGTTATCCGACAGCGTTTATAATTATATGTGCAATATTACGAGTAATATAATGGCATGGCGCGGCGCGTTGCAAGATGCGCCGCGTGTCTTTGATTTAGAGCAAATTGAACCGGGAGATTGGCTCCCGGGGGAACATCTCATTTGTCGCTGCAACGCTTCCAATTGTCTCAAGACTTCGACGCCGTCTATTGTGTCTGAAGTTATCACCGTCACGTTATTAATGCGAGCTGAAAAGACGGCTTCCATCTTGCGCTCGTGACCCCACTTTTGTGGTTTACAATTAGGTATTTCAGTTCACACTCGAAGCTGTAATATTTCTGAGCGTCCAGTGCGAGTATTTTCATAAGCTAACCTTATACGTTGCAGTCGTCTATGTATTTGCCCAATTTATTATATGGAGGTTGAGTTTTATTACAGAACGTATAACATTTATACGATCAGTTAAAATCGACGCATTTCGTCATCATGTAAATTTAAATAATACAAATGAAGGCTCGCATCACAGCCGACGGTTGATTTTGTTGTTTCTCGTATCTAATTTATTTTTATGGACGTATAGACTATTTCGATATTGGCCGGTCATTGGTAGCGTTGACGCAGATTATATCCTACAGCTCATGTTAGACTGGTTTTTAATTACGGCTCCTTGCGTTTACCGCGCTGATTTAGAGCTAATTGAATGCTTCAAGCCTCAGGTCCCGTAACCGATATCTCATTCGTCCGCGGACGCGGTACCTATCAATTAACTGGAAATGAGCACCTACCTGATTGCTTTATGACCGCTTTGAGCCATAGAATATCTTATTGTGCACAAAGAATTTGGTCGAAAGCACATTTTAAATACTTACGCATCATCGGCTATTCACGTGACACGTGATATTGAATTAAACGAAAATAGCTATTGTAACGTTTATCTAATGTTGCGGTTGGAACGTGAATTAAATTAATTGTACTCCATGTCTGAGGTGAGAGATGATTGCATTGTCGTACCGGCAGCTTTTCGCTAGTAATTGCACGTATGAATATTAAATGAATAGCGGATTATTTTGTGTACTGTCAGTTAATGCGATGACAGCACAATGAACATTTTTCGGTTGGATGTCAGCTGACGGCTTCGGCGGCGGCTTCGCGCATGAAAGCTGTCAAAAGATTTACGATACATCTGTGGCTTAAGAACAATATTTTTATGTAGCGTTACGGTAAAGGAAGCGTGTACAATCCTGCTCACACCATATACATCATATACAGGTATTTTAGCACAACTAGTAGAAGTGGGGCTAGGAATATTTTTAATAGAAAAACAAGTGTTTTGACTATGGTAATAAATACGGTCCAGGATTGTACAAAAAATTACAAAATAGGATAGTGGCTTGTATCAAAGAAATGCGAAATGATTTTTAATTCTCAATTTGCGTTAAAATATTCAAACCTTTTTTGTGGTCATAAAAATAACCACATCCGACAAATGTGCGAGCTTATAAACTTGCGACCGAGGACGATTAATCCGGTGATTACGGTACCCAGCGGTATAACTTTATTGTACGAGTATATAATATATTATTAAACTCATATTATTCTTATCTCTAGTGAAACAACCCAAAGGAATTAAAATGTCCAACCATATTTGATTTATTCCATAGATAACCAAAAAGGGTCTCACGAGGTGATTGGATTTACTATATGTAGATCACCAAAATGTTAACAAAATAAAAACAATTGAAATAAAACTAATCTTAAGGATTTTATCGCGGTTTATTTTTTATTTTACGTTCCCGACGTTTCGGCTGCTTTGCAGCAACCTCTTATCCTTAAGATTAGTTTTATTTCAATGTGTAGTATTCGCGTAAATATAAGAAATCAATATAAAAACAATTAAAATAAAAAATAAACCGCGTAAAATAAAAAATAAACCGCGATAAAATCCTTAAGATTAGTTTTATTTCAATAAAAACAATTGTTAACAAGGACACGTAATATCGAAATCTCGTCACGGTAATTTTTTTGTGTTTACAAATTGGAGTCCGGTCGTTAATTGGTCAGAATTGGTCGTCCGATGACTGGTGTTTTTAATAGTGCGAAGTGCGCGCGCAACATAATGATAAGTTGCGCGGTAATGGCGGCCGATGCGCGGGAGTGCGGCTCTGCTGAGTCAGTGCATTTGAACGGAGCCGGCGCCTTCAGGTAGCTTGATTGACACTCTTCCTGCTGCTACGGAGCTTATACTCAATGTAACGTTTATTCTACACTTTCAAATCCTTCTGCGATGACGTCTGTGGTAAGATTTTTTTAACGTCTTATGTGATTTTTATACGATTTCCACAGCCGACACGATTTCAACATACATAAATGACATAGAAATCATTTGCACGCATTAAGATAGTTTCAGGCGATTAATTATGAGTATTGTTATAATAAACTTGAAATAAATGTATTTCATATGACAACTAAGAAACACTAAGCAAAGTACTAAGAGATGGCAATGCACAAAAATGTAGACAAACATACAAATATCCTGTGCACATCCTTTGCTTGATCCGAAATAACTATTTATCTATTTTAAATTCCCGGCGCGTGTACCTCCTTGTTTGATTGTAGGTATTTCACTTAAACCGTCCGTTCGGCTCATTCTCTATGGGAATTCATCGGCGGCATTGTTTTATTTGGTACAGCCATCGATACAACTCTGGGCAGATTTGATAGGAGTTATTTATGCTACAATCGTCTCTACATAAAGGGTAGACAGACTACAATCGCTCATACAATTTTTTTTTTTGACATTCAATGTATCTAGTTTGAGTGCCGACCCTACGCGTCCGGTCCGGCCACTCTCGTTTGCACCTTGTCAGCGCTACTGATTCTATCTGCAGCCCTAATTGCTGATATTCCATTAAAGTAATAAATACGCTTCGCCTTCTCACCTTCTTATTAGAGTTGATTACTGCACTCTTCTGTTTCTATTATGTCATGAATTGTTAATATTTTACAAGCGATTGTTCGGCTCTTTTCATTGCGTTAATAATATTCATGAGATTTCATGTTTACTTTTACAGGTATAAAGGTATCATCAGAGGTGAATGAATAATTACTTAGACGGTTAATGTAGGTTTTATTCGAGAATTTAATGGATGTCGGTGTTTCATAACCACATGTAGCATATACGAGTAAGAGCGATAACAGTTACTAAGCATAGAGTAGGTCAGCACGTTTTTGAAGTGTTTTATTTAGATAAAATTCTTATAAGAGTAACGAAGTTCACACCATACTGACTCATACCTCTGATACCATGTATGTGCTTGCGCGTAAGTTCTCACGCACGCATCAGATTGTCGCGAGTGTGGGCAGATGCCGGTATTTTTATTATATTGTATTACACTTCCAAACAAAAATTAAAAAAATGGTATTCCCCGAATAGATATACACAGATGCATTGTCAATGTTATTAGGTCCTATTCTATTGCCTCACTCTCCCGCAGATGGTTCATCACGCGAATCCAGTGCTCGTTTGCGTACTTCTCATGGCTTTTCGAAGGATTTGGTTTCGCCATGAATGATCATATAATAGTAGCACTGATCACTTCGTAGACTCACCTTTTCCAAGCTAGCATGTAGATGTTACAAAATATATCATTCGTATTTCGTGGTCTTCTTTAAACTGTCGGTGTCGGCTGATTAACTGTTGAATGTCGTTGGTCCGCATCCTCCTCTTTTTCCTTAGAAACTGATCCGCTGTAAGTTTAAAACTTGAACTGTCAGTATGTTACAGCATCTCCTTCATCAAACGCACGCCTGTGGGCAGGATACGTGTGTAATGATGCGATCGGTCCGTACTGATAGCGACAGATAAACAATGTAATACTTGACTTGAATAAAACATTAGTTACTTAGGCGTGAATTTTGTAACTACTTTATACATACAATTCTTAACCTTGTATGTATCCTATTTGTTTTCAATAATTTAAAATGAGTTGTAGAGTAAATTCAAAACTCATATTATAACACAGCGATAAAATAAGTAGTGCTAAATACTATAATGCGGTATGTACTTGCTATAGTCGAATTTTAAAATAACTGCGCTTGCGCTTTAAACAGTAACTTTAAGATTAGCCCTTTAGTAGTAGATCTGGAAATGTGACACAAACGGAAACTAATAAAAAAACAAACGCAACGGTTTGTAAAAATACAATTTGTAGATTCATTACGAATTCATTACGAATTTAGATAACATTTAATCATTACGAATGTAGATAACATTACGAATTCTATGCCTGTGTCAAGTTCAATATTTTATCATCTAAATGACAAATAATGTGATGTTCATACGTGACTAAATCTCGAAAGTAATGTGTAAACCCAATCTGAACTATTCATAGATTTTCAATGGAAATCGATGTGCGTTGTGAATTTTTAGTCTTATATATAGATTAAATTAGATACAAGATTTAAAATCTCCACAGTGCAAGCTCTTTATAAGTTGCAAACATATTCCGCGAGGTGCTGGCACTAATTGACTACTGGATCACACAATAGATGGCGTTGTCTTACAAACCAAAGATCAATATCAACACCAGATAAGCTCCGTGTGCTAGTTGGGCGGAGATGTCATTGCCCTCGCTAATAGATGTGTTATTGCAAAAGTTACATAATATCCGAGCTGCAGGATATTGTGTTACAGTGCCTTCTTAGTGCAGTATTAATGTACTATTAAAAAATTGTCCTATATAAAAATAACACGTTCACGTAAAGGTTAGGTTTGACGATTCGCAGGCATAAAATCATGAATTTGAGACTCACAGCGACCTCTATGATGGCATTGAGAACCAAAAAAAGAAACGAAGCTACGTAGTTTTGTATAGCAATTGTCAGGCCTATCTTATTTGGCCGATGGTCTTATATAAGGAATTATAACCTGATGTGTTTTAGTCTGGATTTTGTGTCATATTTTACATTGAGTTAAGAGTTATTGTGGGAGGTAGCAACTAAGAAGAATATTCTTCAGATATTTATACTTTTGTATAATGTAGGTATGTATATTGGTATGGGTCGGAGTATTGTGTGTATGCGATTCGAATGTATCGTAGCACATCACAGCGCACCGGAGATGTGCAGCATCGACTCCGGAGGCACTTAATGTGGGCCTCGTTTAAGTAAACAAGGTACTCGTCTACGCGTAGGCTCCATGTCTTGTTTTTATCCATCTTGGTACGCAGCTCCACGCTTGTTATCTTGTTATCCTATCTTGGCGAGATTGTGCCTTTTTGTGCAGCTGATGCACTTAATATATGCACATATATTTCTCATTTTGAACTGCACCGACGACGGTTGCAAAATGTTTTGTAAGAATCACCGATGCCGGATCCAATATATTTTCTAAAAAAATCGAATCTAGTTGTTATTTATCGAAGGTTTTGTAGATGTTATATGAATGGATAGAAAATAAGTTTACTGAATTTAAATAGCTTTTAAATTTTCCGCTTCTCCCGCCGTACAGAGTAACAATAAACGGTGAGCCGTGTTAAAGAAAGTCACGTTTCTCCCGAACACCATTCGCGGTTACAATATTGTCAACGTATATGGCGTTAACAAAGCTAAAGGTCTCTTTGGTTGCAACCCCCTGTCAATAGCTTATTATGCCTAAATTAAGATTAAACATGCCCGAATTATCTATGATTTTTTTTTCAACGTATTACGATACGAAACTAATTGGTAATTTTAATTTATTTTTGCAGATCCGTAGTTCGTAGAACGTTCCTGTGTGTTTAATTTTAATTTAAGGCATTTAGTGTTACGTTAGTTAGGGATGAACACCATAATTTTAGTTTGAACACCATGACCCGTTGGTATAAAGTTGCATTAAGGCCGTTGCTATTCCGCATTAAGCTTATAGAACGGCGGAGCAAAGCCTTTGTGACAGAGCACCCCTCAGTGCCGAGACGGTCGCGGAATAACGTTAAAAATATTTTCTTTCCATGGCCGCTTTCGAAACGTCGAGGCCCGCAGACTGTTTTCCGCTTAGTTAAATTCTCATTACTTTTCTATAGCAAAAATAAGTTAGCTTTTATAACCGTGCAACGGACTCAAAGAGTTAAACTCTATTACAATGATGACTTTTCACTGGCGCGTTTGTATCTTATTCTGCGTCCAACTCTTTTAGCTAGCCCTCTATTATTCGCATATAATTACAGATCATTAAGTGACATTATGAAATGGGAGCGCACGCAAAGTATCGTGAACGTTTAATGATAAGGCGGGCAGCGGTTTTGGATCGCAAATCTCGCTTTAAGTCGACGTGCGAGCAGTGGCTTCGATAATAAAATTAATTATGAAATTTATGGCACCAGCCTCCGCCGCGGCGGCCATTTCTGACGCGATGCCTTTTGTCGTGCGAATGTATACCGTCTTAATCGACAATTTACGAACGCCGTTTAGCGACCGAGGAGCGATCCGAACGTCCTATTGGACCGTAAAGGCTGACTCAATTCGAATTATAATCGCAAGATACATTATTATTTAAAGATTGCAAGCTTTAGCCTTTTGTCGCCATTACATTACAATTTACGCGTAAAAGCTTTTAACCGGATTTACAAAAGGACCGCTAACCATTATTTAATTCATACTTAAATATCTACGTGGGTCTTTGTATAAAGTTATGGTTAAGAATGAACAAAAAATGCATTGTTGTCGGGTGTCGAGTGTGGATATATGATGAAGTCATATAGTGTTACGTTTTATACCTTTAGGTAGATTTGTATCGACAATTTGGATTTTGGTAAGATTTTTTTTTAAATACCTACACTTAACAGGAGATTAAACATAAGTTCCTTAACGCCTTTTTGTGGACCAGTGAACAACATACGGCGATATAACAATAAATTGCTGCAATTAGGTTTTAAATTGACTCTGTCAGTAGTCCTACTCCGAGCAATCATCGTATTAACATGAGTAGTTGTCGAGGTTTGACTGATTGCCTGTTCAATATACCCGCTCGTATTTAATCACCCTCAAATTGACGCAATTAATAGCCCTTAAACGGTAGTGGTAGAATAATCGTTTATATGAATTATTTATATTAGAGTCGATGGATAGGCGTAGGTGCCGTATATTTTTATTAGTGTTGAGATGTGATATACGTCTATTCGTCAGTATTATGATGATTGGTGTTTGGAATATGGCGAACCGATAGGCGCAAAGTAATCATTATGTTAAGCTACTACGTTGACTTAATAAGTTGACTTCTAGTACTTGGAGTGTGAGCACATCACGTGTGGACACTTGCTGAATCTGCTGACCCTCACGCTATTTAGAGCTATATAGAGCCTCGTATTTGTTTTGTGATCTATGAATGAATTAAAGAAAGAAGATCGTGTTTTTATTTTAATAGTAGTTATTCCTTTCCACGTCCATCAAATTGTGGGGCGACGTTAGACGTTTCGTACTAACGCCGCTCACCGATTTACATAACGCATTCACTAACAAGACACGTTCGACTACAATTGCGTTCGCGAAAGAACCCTACTAAAACAACCCATTTCTATTTTAGCTCGCAACCGCTTGTTTAATGTACGGCTCGTACAAACGCGACGGCTAACACTTAACGCTTTTTGCATACGAAAGCGTCCAACGTTTACCTTACAGTGTCTCTTGTTATTACGCTACCTACTCTGTATTCGTGTCGAGCTAGGTTGAAGGTCGCTATTTTGCACGAGATAACGAACAACTAGTTCCTTTCGTATATATATATAGACAACAAAATATATGTTTTGGATTCACTTGGTAGGATTTTAATATTCTTGAACTCTCAAGACAAAAGGCTGCCTTTGTTCCGATGAAGTATTGTGAGCCATCAATCCTGAGTACAGTTGAGTCAGAAATCCATCTCCGGTGTCGTCGTATAAACTGACCCGAGTAGCCCAAATAAAACGTTACGCGCCGCCACAAAATAGCCCATAAAAGAGCAACTACGTAGGACGTAAATGTTTAGATAAACGACTGCACTTAATCCGGGAGTTAAAATGTTGACAAGGAATGAAGGCGATCAAATATAAAAAGGCCCGGGTATTTTATTCCATTAATCTAAGTCATGTTGAATGTATTTATAACAAAACTAGCACTTAATAACTCAAGTCAGTTCACGATCGAGACGCAACGCATCTTGTGGAACGTCTAATCATTGTGTGGGATGGTGTAATTGAAGTGGGGAATAGTCTCCTCGGTTTTATCTTAATTTTATTCATTCTCAGCTCAGCGATGGTTAATATTGCTGTGACCGCTTGTCACTTACAATAACAAGTTACCTGTAAATGTGGTTGTGCACCTGTTGGATAGATTATAAGAAATTATGACGGTTGGACAGATTTTTTGTCTTATAGGCATCATTTTTATTTTGTGTAAGATTTAGGTACATTAAGGTGCACGGTGAAGTTACATTAATGTGGAAATTTCTTGATTGGGAAATACTACTGTTGGAATAATTAGATATTTGAATGCTGCGTGACTAGCGCCGCGTGATAGATAGCGTGCCCAAGATATGATCGCCGGCTGCCGCCGCCGAATTTCTTGTGAATCTTATTTACCTACAAGCCCAAGGCACTCGCGCGGGGCCTCGTGTTGTAAATTATCGAATTATACCGAACCTGCCAGACCGTACCTATGCGTGTTTATTTAATTTTGAAAGCGTTTTGTTCCTATTAACTTCGTGTTTTATATTATTTAAGCCATTGCAGGAGACTGTGGGAATAACGCGCTGCTGTTAATTTGTGTACTTCGAATTGTTTTTGGGTACGGATTTAATTTATAGGTGTCAAGTTGTTAATATACGAATTACGAAGTATGGTTATCTGGGAATGTATCTACTCTAATTATTATTAACGCTTTGTTAATTATTTTTAACGTTGATAGATTAATATATATAAGTTTGATAGATTTTTATTTTTGTTTTGAATTATGTGTACGTTTGCACATAATTAACTATTGACTATTGTATTATCGCAGCTCGTTTCTTTTCTTTGGCATCGTAATTCATGGCATACAAAGTCGATCATTACTCGATATTCGATTCCCCGTGTCCATCTTAAATGTGCTTCGCCAGCATTGCAATACCAACAAATACCGGTTTCATAACAAAGCTCACGGATTACGTGACATCGGGGTCGGCGTCTTGTCTCGTCCTTTGACTGCATAACATACTGATTCTGATCTACTTTTAAAATAATCGCAGTCATCCCATTGTCTAACGAGCGTATATTTTGTAATGATCTTTTTTATGTTATTTCAATTAAATCATAAATCAAAACCGTAACTAATTAAACAGTGATTAATAAGAGTCTGTTGGTATCTACAGTACAAAATTACTCTATCCACTTATTTTCCATAACATTCCAATGCATATAGGTATTTCAAAGACAATAATGTATGAATGTAGGTACATATTTATATAATCGGTAAATGTAATTCATATAAATCAACCAGCGGGCTAAAACAGTATTAGAACAAGGTCATTTATATGTCAAAGATGCCGAATTATATATTGACCTCAGGTAAGTCACGAATTCCACCGTATCAGATAATTGCAACGATATTTTCTATTGTCAATAAATTCTCGCTGTTCTTGTCTCGTTAATGGCCTAAAAATATAGTGGCACATTAAATTTTGTTTCTATTCAATGATATAAAATATTGCGGGATAGTTGTAAGTGCTTTCTCACAGCAATAAGAACCATGTTCGGTTGAATCAGATGTGGGTCAAAATTATGACAATAAAGATTGCTATATAGGGGTATTATCACTTTGAACGATCGCTGCAGACCACGAACAGTTTTTGCCGTGTACATAACGCAAAATAACAAGGCGTCATGTAGCCGGAGACTCGATGGGCCCCGAAAGAAATATTGCAAGTCGCTGGGTGCATCTCCCGTTTCGCACGCCCGCCTCACATTGTTATTAAGTTCAGAGGTCGCTTTGTTTATGAGTCAACGCTTTCGAAAGGTAACACGACGGGCGCGCGGGTGAAAACATTGCTGCGAAGGCTTCGATGACATGCAGTTGATAATGTAAATATTATTAACTCCAGAGTACAATCTTCAACACGATTTGTGTCTTAAATAGAGTTGACAAATTGTGAAAAGGCTAATATATACGAGGTAATAAACAAAGAATGTTTACTAAAATATACATTTGAGTGGCAGTAATTTGTATAAGACTAGTAAAGTTACAGTTTTCTTGCCGAAACTTTTATTGCAATTGTACTTACCAAACAACAGCGCAATATACATTAAAAGAAACTAACGGATCCCGATTAAAAAGCAATCGTTTAATGCTGAAGCGTAAGGTCACTTATGATTTTATGCTTAATGTCCGATTGCGCGAAAGTCTAGTCACGCGGCACAAGCAAATGTTGGGCGACATGTTTGTAGCGGCACGACAATTCACTTTCGATAGCAGTCGTGCGCCTCTCGGCCTACGAACCGCATGCTGGCCATAGTTGGTGTATTATCAGGATTATGATCAACGATCACCACTGTGGGTTGCTATTGCACATTGGCCCAGCTGTTTGCTTGTCTTTCGTAACCCGGTGAAGCCAACCGGATGATAATTTGCTCGCCCGTCTGGGCTTTCATTATCGTCGGGGCTACTTCGTGCGTGTTTAATTTAATTTGCTTGCCGGAGTCACATTGTTAAGTAACTGGAATTACTAATCTAGCAAAAAGGTTTTGCGTTGTATTTTCCCCCTCTAGGAAATATAATTAGATTTTCCTAAATGTATAGAATGGCTTCGTTATAGCCTAAACACAAAGCTAGAAAAGCAGTTGGCTGATTAGATTACTTACTAGAAACTATCAATTCTGTGAACTATTAAATCGTAAGTGCAGCAACTGCCCGTTACATGCTACATGTAAACTATGCTTAAATTTCTTCTTCTATCTTCTATATATCTTAAACAATGTCGTGTTAGTTACACCAATTATAACTCAAGAATCGGGTGAGACGATTTATATTATGATTTTTTCAATTTGTCTCCGCCCTAAATACCAGAATAACTATTAAAACATTGGAAAAAATCTAGAGATAATTATTTTCTATACATTTGATTCTGAGGCAGTATGAAGTTCGCCGGGTAAAGTAGTAACAAGTAGAGAGATATCAATACAAGACGCTAGCACTAACGCAAACATTTTGTTACTACTTCATTCTGAAAAATAAAAATACAATAAATGTACAGATAGCTTTTATTCTGAGATCGAGAGAGTAAGTGCAGTAAAGGCATCCGTTGACTCACCGATCTAATAAAGCCTCGGGCCTGACTTCGAGGAATGTCGAAGTAAGCCGATCCCGTAAATGAGTGAAGAGGAATCCCGCGATCGTGGTCACGCAAAACACCTGACACTGACACTACCCTTTGTTGTGCAGGCGCGTCTCTCGTAGCCCGATCGTGAGTTATTCAGATTCCAGATTCATTCCATGTTCGGTGCATTTTATTGTGGTATAAATTTACGGCTATTACATTGGAGACTTCTTAGTGGCTATTGTAGGTATATTTTATCGTTAATGTTAAGGTAGGTTTAAAATTATTTTTATATAGAATATCGATACATGTTCCAGATTCTTGTTGTGTGCCCATTGGTATGTTTATTCGTTTGAGTTTCACGACTACTGAGCCAATTTCACTATTTGTATATTTAGCCTATGTTTAGCTGCAGTGTAAAATCGATGAATGTGTGGTCGGCGGCGCCGCGGGCAAAAGCTAGTCCATAATACAATGGTTTTTCAGCGAGAAGTATACACTTGTATTAGGAATCCATACCTACACCTTTTATCAGAAAGGTTGTCGTACAAAGTATTTTTCAGTGCCATTATATTTCACTATCGTGGACTCTAGAATAGTAAACAGGTTTTGCTTGTGTCATCTATCATCGTTTGCATATCCATTCTTGTATGTACATCATTCGAATTCAAATCCGAAATATGTAGTGTATACAGGATGTTTCAGAAAGGGTATAATAAGCCTGCGCTTCTTTAGCGCCCATCAAAATAAACCTGTGATTTTATGTGTTTTTTTAATAATTGACGTCCTCGAAGTATTTATTTCACATGATGATTACAAAAAACTAAAGAAGCACAAGTTTAATGCTTAGTTTACTCTTTCTGAAACCTTACGGCAGTTCATAACTGATGCTTCGCTATTACACTGCGGAGCTCTTGTGCTGGGAACAACGAAACGTTTGCGGTGAACGCGGTGGAGGTGAAGCACTACCCGTTTGCTTTCTATATGCTTTTAGTTCGAAATAAGATTAGATATTAACGCGAAACGAGTCTTCACTATACTCTCTCGGTTTGTTACTCGGGAAGTGATGCTTCTACTAGTATGGTTTTGTAATATTTTTTTTGTAATTTGTATTGTTGTTTTGACTATGTACTCTAGCAGTAGTGATTTATGTACGATACAAACAAGCCTTTCCGAAATGCCGATATGTTCTTGTTATCAAAAATATTAATTTTTTTGCGAGATCAATATCGCCGAATGTTTTCTATAGAATACAATGACATGCGCCACATGCTACCCATTAGATGCCGTTTAAGTGGGTACCTACGTACCTGTCCCCACGACGTTGATAAGCTATTGAATGATGTTCGGCTACATTTTAAGTTCTCTTGATAGCTTTGGACGAATTACCAAGTGAATTAAAAATTGTCGTGTGTCAGCATTCACCTTATACGTTCATAATGAAATTAATTGCATTAAATAAAAAAGTACATTTGTTATTTTCGCTCTTATTGTCTACTATCCAATTTTGTCACAACATTTTATTATCATGTAAAGATTTGTCCGAAAATGCGACAACACTGGCGTTACGTTATCCCACATAATAGCCAGCGCGCGGCGGCCCGTTGTACACACTGCTACAACGGTTTACTGTAATTACCGCTTTTGTCTTTGCTGCCGAAAATGAGGTGCGCTTTGTGCTCGCCTCTCAACCGCTGACGCAGCCTGTATTATCGCCGCTTTACACGATGAACTACACTTGGATATGATACAGGTCAAAGATTTCTCTCTAATTATTGCCATAGATTCTTCTTGTATGTCAATCTAGTATGGCTTTTATGATGGGTGACGAGTGGTAAATTACAGTTTAATTTTTATGCAAATGTAGCCGTTGCTGGGTGTGAGTGGTGAAAAATTGTTGGTGTAAATCTCTGAATGCATTGATATTTAGCGATGAACGTCTTCCGACTGAGTCTGATGGAAAAAATATAAAAAATATCGAAACGGTCCCTAAGAAATATTAACGCAAAAAGGTTATCGATGTACAGTTTTCCACTATATGTAGTTAGTAACCAATCTCATATGCCTAGTGTACGTACTTGTGTGCAATACGACACAGCGGGTGCATAATTCTTATGCAGCTCGTTACTTATGACTTTAAATCGATCTCCAGTTTAGATTACGAACGCAGAATTGGAACGGAAAAAAGAACAGGTCTGCGAGTAAAGGGCAAGTAAAACTCAGCGCGCTATTTATCTTAAAGTTATCAGAATACCGCGGCATATTCTTTTTCTCTCCCGTCCCGTATATACTTTGAACTGTGTGTCGTTTTATTCTCATTTCAAAAACAATGATTACCGCGTTTGCTGAGGCGTGCGTCGTGCGAGCGGGACGATGCGATCGTTTTGCATGAAACGAGGTGAAACCATCAATTTGTGCCAAGCCGCGCCAAAGGTAAATGCGTCGAACTTGCTTTAAAGACGCGAAGCTGAGACCACTTGTGAGACTACACAACACTTTGTACCTGGTCATATGTACTTCAGTTGTTTGCCGTGTTAAATCGTGTTGTTTGCGATACAAGCACAGCGACTTTTTCAGAGCCGCACTTTATTATGCAACAACTGTAATGGAATCTTGAACAATACAATTACAAAACATGTTTAATTATGCATAGAATCTGCGCCAATTAATTGTTATTCTTCACGGGTATAGCTAGGCACATTATTTCATGCATTCGACGAGGACAGTACGGAGGCGCGATTCTCCCAGCGGGCGGTAAATGCAACGCTTCGGTTCCTTTTTTCAAGAGGTCTGAGTTCTGGCATGAGAAGTGAACGAGCCGGTCTCAAAAAGTGGCAAGAAATTGCTATTTTTACAAACGTGCTCATTAATGTAAAAAAATGTGTGCGTCGGCGCCGCGGCTCGGTAATCAATTCAAACGAGCTTCTTTGTTTCGAGTGGCGGAAGGGTTAGGATTTGTCGATATTGGCCGCAACTGCGCAACTGGAAGGCGCTCGAACCTCTAATATGTGAGTTTATCAGATCAAACAACCATTGCTAGCACTTTATGTCCACCCGGTATGGATATTCTGATTATTGTAATGTCCAGTCTCTGTTTTACGCCCATATTTATTATTATCTTACTTAATTATAACCCACACCTAACTACACTACAAAATTTTAAGAAAGGTGTTATATTTGCTGAATGTATTACTGTAATATAATGTGTCTATTATATGAAGTCGTAATCGGAGAGCAGGAAGCAACGCTAATGTGTTTAAAGTGCCATAATAATTTGTCAAGTGACAGCTTAGTTAGTCTATCTATTCAAGTCCCAATACGGGCTCCGTATTGCCTCCTAATGAGCAACATCTGCGAATCAATGAGGTCGGTGCGCGTTTTATTAAATGTCGCGATAAATTTGCATCGTCAAACAGTGGCCGCGGCTGCGAAGCACGTTCTGCAAATAGAATAAATACATACCTCCCCGTCTCCTCAGTGGCCTTTCCCAACCGTATCCCGAACCACTACTAAACAGAATTTGGACCTATTTATGTTCTGGCATTCGCCTCAACACGAACTGCGTTGCTAGTATTGTCTATGCAAAAGTGATATCCTCCTTGGTTGAATACGATTTTTTCTTCAACTGTTAGGTTATTCCGCTTTAGTCTGGATTTATGCCCAACCTATTCATAATTGTTTTGTTGGAGAGTAAATTGGAAAAGAAAATATGCCTAATAAACTTCCTACCGAACCTCGGAGTTCAACCGAGGGTAATGAATTGAAAATTTAACCGTGTGCAGACAGACGGGACTGTTTTTTTTTAAGTATTGTCAGCGTGCGATGATTTGCGTGTTTGTATACCTGTTTCACTATACGCTTCGTCGCGTGCATAAACCGGTACGGAGTCGACCTCAGCTTCATCAATCTTTCAACGGTGATTTGGTAATGATCTGTATTAATGAATTATAACAGGATGTCAAAGTTATTGCTACCTCATGTAACAAGCGCAGCTGTTTGGCTGTTGTTTTCTGTAAGCAATGCTTGAGGCATAGCATTTGTTTCTAAGTTATTTCATGAATACAGGTGGTCAAGGAGCAAAATACACATTCGTCCCTCATTGCCTCAGTTTAGCAAACTATATGCATTTTCAAAGCATCGACGGCTCGTCTCCCACATCCTCGAGCGCCTCGACTGAGTAGTTGTAAAAAATCACGACCGCTCATACAAACACCCTCCAAGGGATTCGCAAAAGACAAAGCGCCGCGCGATTGGCCATCACTTTGATGCTGCTCCCACGATATTTATCTCCAAATGAAAACATACTGGTTCGCTGTTTGCACAGTTTAATCTTTTGCAAAATATAGAGACAGTCGAAATTATCGAACGAGTCTCATGAGGAAATAGCTACATGACAATAATGTAGGTTGATATGCATAGTTATTACGCCACTTGCATACATGTACCTTTGTCCAATGACCCCAAATCTGTCAGATTTGGAAAAGATAACCGGCTCGATAGTGTAGGCTGCGACGGGGACGCACGATGAACTCGGAACGTGTCGGGCTGATCCGAATCCGATGAAGAGTTCAATAAGCCGGGCTTAGCTTCGATCTTCGATCCGGCGATTGCGGCCCGCGGCGTTGACGGATGTCAGCTTAACTTGTCTGTCACCCGGCCAGCACCGACACCTACCACATTAATCTCTATTCTCACCGAGCAACATGTGGATTTACGCATCGACGAAAGTAATTTATATGCAAATCATTTCAACCTTGACGATTTCGTGACTCTTATTCGGCTGACATAGTCCGAAGCCACAAAGCCTCCGGATTTGTGTATCAACGGTGCTCGTCAGTTTAAAAGGTGTGAATTAATTATCTGTCGACTTTAAGGCGTTAATTATATTATTGGTGCCATATTTTCTCACATGATATTGGTAGTTGACAATATTTTCCCATTAATAGTTTATTAATATCGATATAAGCGTGTAGCGTGCTGTGATGGTGTTTTATTTTATGTTTCTCTGATCTGATGATATTAAATTAATCTATACATATAAATAAAATTGGAGTGTTTGTTTGTAATATTATAATAACCGCTTTTTACTAAGTGCATTTGGATGTATACACGTTACCTATACCGAAACAACATTTTTTTCAATTTTTGTCTGTCTGTCTGTCCGTCTGTCTGTCTGTCTGTCTGTCTGTTTGTTCCGGGTAATCTCTGAAATGGCTGGACCGATTTTGACGGGACATTCACTGGCAGATAGCTGATGTAACAAGGAGTAACTTAGGCTACTTTTATTTTAGAAAAAAAAATAGGATCTCACGAAAAAAAATTAAAACCAATGTTGCAGCGTTGCGCCTGATTAAGTTTGATAGCAACAACCTGAAATGCGTCCCGCGGGCTCAGAACACGCGAGCAGGCTGTTGCCAACGGTTGTGTCTTTGTTAAATACCACGCGAACGAAGTCGCGGGTAACAGCTAGTATTCCACTAAAAGCGTTGTTGATTGTCAAGAAACAAACGTCCGCGTCGGTGTAGTGGCGTCGCCAGCGAGCGCATTGGCCCTTTGTGCGCGCCACAACAATATTACTAGCCTCATGATAAATAGGAACAACTGTTGGCTCAACAATGCGGCTCGTAAGACGATATGCGCGCTATCGATCGCTCGATTAATGACCGTCTCGCCTAAAAGAATGGACCATAATATTTATTATCAGATAAGCGCCCGCTACTGGGTAATTCGTGTCTCCGACCATTATACAACTCTCTGTGAATCGCCTATGCATTAGTCACCCCGTGTCGTATGATATCGTTTTATGGATGTACGCCTTTATAGATCGGTCGGTTTTATGTTTCTCGGAAATCTTCTTCAGTTGTGTTATGGCGCGTGGTAGGTGTTCTTTATTTGTGTTACTCGTGCTACCCTCGTTTAATAAAACCGGCGTTGTGTTGTGAAACGCTCATAACACGCCATAAAATATGCCTATATAAATATCGATTATAGCTTAAAAAGCATCGGACGTTCAAGGAACTAATCAGCTTGGACTGCTTTTATATTATAATAGTTAATGAAACGTTCCGCCCACGGCTCGAAAGCCAATTGACCTCGGCGCGTTAATAGCTGCTTCGAAAGATGTGTGCATGCGCACCCAAACACGTAATGAGAGTCCCCATCTTACAATTATACATTTAAATGCCGATATTTATAGATTTTTTTACTACCGAATGTAATGAGTATTTTAAAATTGATAGAATATAAGCAGGTATGCTGGTGATTTTCAACAAAACATTTAACCGTTTACGAATAACTTAGGTTATGTACATTCTTAACTCAAAGGAATAAGCAAAACAGATAAATAAAATTTTACAAAAGTAGATAGAGCTCATAAATACAGCACCAGTACTTACTGCAACGTAAACATGAAAGTAAATTGTTAACATAGTATGGGTGGTCTATGCTTTCCTTCTGAATGTAAAAGGGTAAGTAGACAAATTCTACTAAAGACAGCATTCATATATTTTAAACAGCAGTAAAGTATTCCGGATGTAAAAGCTAAAGCTCAAGTTGTAAAATAATATATCCCATCTTTGTTATGAAGCATAATCATGAACGAGAATCTCGTTACATCTCAGTTACAAGGGAATATCTTTACCCGCTGACATTTATAATCCGATGTCAAGATAAACGGCACCTGGCTAACATTAAATTAGTCAGATTGAATAGGTAACGGTCATACGTTATATCACTTCCGAGGCGTCGTGTGATTATTCACGTTGATAATGAGCTAATAGGATTCGTGACACTTTGCATGTGACCGACAGCGATTTAAGTTTATTTTTTACTCTATTGTTGCCGTTTTTCATAATTATGATTTGTATCTTTGGGTGTTTATTATCATGCTGATGGCTTTACGAATTGAGAAAAAGATGCCTGAGCCTTCCATATTTCATATTAATAACCGTCACTGTATCGTACCGTAAAATATGTATTGGACCTTATGATGAAAGGTATGTAATTTTAAAGTTTTATACCTATGAAGCTTAATAAAAAAACATTGATAAGACCAATGTTTTCCATGTAAATATGACTGAAGTAGATACGCGTCAGTATACTCGGTACTTTTAACGCGGAACAAATAAGATTTTTAACCTAGATACACAAAATGTATCTGGGTACCATATGGAAACAATTTGTCTTGCTCTACAGTCTACACGATAATCTTTTTGGGAAATAGGTGTGCGTCGTAAAGGGTAGTCCGTCGACTCCCGGCGCGAATTGATGCGCGCCCAATTCTGAGATAAACAACAAGTTAAGGTTGTTAATTTATCACTGTTACCTTTTGTGTGGTCACTATTCAGATACACTATTGTTGGCTGCATGTTTTATCACCGATGTTGTTTTGATATGCGGCTTACACAACGGACATACGAGAACATACGATCGGAATGCATCGGCGGTATGGCTCTTCTACGATAGTAAATTCTTGTGGTGTTTCTGTGGAATTTTTGTATCACTTATAGGGTTATTGCTATTGCACCACATGTATCTTATTGTAGTTTCCTCTTGAATAGCATAAAAATCTGTAAGTGTTGTTCAACTGTAGAGCATTAAAAAAGCTAAAAGAATAATCTGCAAGGAGTGTCGTTTACCTAACTAGTCGCTTTTTACTAACGCTTTGATCTATAAAGATAATTTCGGGGGACAATGTCAACAGAAGCGTTCGACGGTCGTCGCTCGCGCAGCGTTCGTTACAATTAGTGTCGATTGGTCTCGGTGCACGGCCGACGCGCACGGCCGCGCTTCCCATAGGCACCTGCGGCACTGCGCACTGTCACCGCCACCGGCTTTAATTAACTTTTTGTCTTCACTACTCTGCACGATTGACTGAAATTCCTTACTGGTATCACATCTGGTATTGCTTGATTTTGTGGGGTGACTAAAAATATCCGTGTTATGGATCGTCTCGGTAGAGCTTTAAAAAAACTTTTTTTTTAACTAACCTTTTTGTTGGTATATTTCACTATGTTGATAAAATTTAGATTTACGTATATTGCTAGTAAATTAAAATTAAAATGAAACCGCATATTGCTAGTAAATTAAAATGTAAATAAAGGATATACAATCATGGCATCGTCTAGCACGCTGGCCCAGTAAGGGTTGGCGGACTTTGCGTCTTTCACACAACTGGTACGTAGCCCTATCTAATTATAATAGTTTCTTAATCATAGGTACGTTAATCTTAAATTAAGTGTGCGTCTATTAAACCCTTCTCGTGCGTCTATTATACCATTTTCTCTTGTTATGTCTGGCAACACTGTATTGGTGGCTTCCCCAGTGCCGGTTCTTGTCATAAATTCTCTCTATTCACAACAATTTATACGGCAAGCGGATAGACCAACTCAACTGTTACGGATACGAATCAATCAAAGTTAATTTGAAATCGATTACAAGCATTACACATTAATTTTAATGCTGCGTAATATGTTATCGTTGTTACTGCTGAAGGTTTCTTTCAAAATTGATTTCTTTAACTTATGTCTACAGACAGTGCGACAGAACATAATTAAGCTATACATTGGTCATTGATTTATCATCATTTAATTTGAACCATGCTTTAACTGTAATAACGGGTTTAAGATTTATTGCCGGGGTAGCATTGAGGATGTCCTCTGTAAATTGTTACTCACTAATTATAACAGGTCCTACTTGAACACTCTTTGCCTAGTTTGATTTATTGCATGACCCTTGAAATTACCTCAAACAACCGAAATGGATTTGTGAATTCACAGAATGAATTCATATCTGATTTCAGAAAGGCATGGTCCGGCCCATCAGTATCATTCTGGAAGATTAATATGAAAAATTCAAAATGTGCGAATTGTATGCAATTCCGGTCTTTTACAGATTGTAATTCGACTCTTCAATTTTTCAAGGTGGTATTCCAGATGTCCGAGTGTAACATACATTTGATTTAGTCTTAGAATTGTCTATTACGGACGGCGTTGCACTTGAGTTCAAGTTCAAGTTTGCACGAACGCAGCGGACGCGCATGTTGCGCAAGCGCGTCGGTTCTTCTCCCCACTGGCACTGGCGGATGATTTGCGTCATAACTCATGAACAGGGACAGCACGGCATTATCTTGGCCATATACATATGTTGCATTTTCAACAGTGTTTATTTATAGTATTGCTATGAGAGTTTCATTGAAAATCCGCGTACATTGATCAAGTTCTATTTATTTTCTCTTGACTAATAATAGGCTCTCCTACCATTGACATCTTACGATTTTACATTTCGCCTTGAATAAAAGGAAACATATTTTTCACTGTAATAGCGTGTAATCATTTTCCTACATGTCCGGCCCATATAACCAACAACACAAACATTCTTATGCAAATGTAAAAGATTGGAACCGAACAAAAAGAACGATTAATCGAAGTCAAAAGTAAATCGACTGTGTTCAGCGGCTCTCGGTTCGCGCGCAGTGTCTTTAATTGCTCTTTGATAACTGGTAATAGTAGTATAAATGCACCCATTATAGTACTTCCATTTATATTGGTTGCATTAATGCCGGACGCGTTTAAAATTTAAAACGCTTTTGTGTGGCCGTCGCACGGACTCGGTCTCGGTGAGCAATATGAATAAACTCCAATATGTATGGTTTCATACGAAACTCGCACTCCGTTGGACTTGTAATGTGAGATAGGCGTGGGTTTCATTTGAATCCCGGACGTATGTCGCATCATTCTTTGATAGCTTTACGATATGAGCATTTTTCTAAGCTTCATGCTTATTAGTCCATTATCGTAAGTTTATTATTTTTATCTTAAGTCGATGTCATAAATAGATAGATCGAAAATGCCGACACTAACAATGTTCCATACATTGTTCGAGGACTGAGTTTTAATAATTTCCTTAGATTTTAATGTGACACAAATATATTCTCTCATTAACTGTGTACAATTTAAATATCACATTTACCACCAGTATTTAGGCAAATTACTCGTACTGTTCTGTATTTTTCTTATTATAAGTATTGTTACCTGGAATACGTTACTATTTTTGTTTCGTATGGTTTGTCGTATGCTATTCACCTGTAAGCATTGTTGCAATCGTAGCGCTTTTGTTCGTCAGGATTAATTTACTTGTACACAGGTTCTGGAGCGTTTAATACGACTGTAACTTGTGCTTCCACATTTTATGTAGTGATGTCATATAATGCGTGAACTTGGTGTTTTGTCAGGATAGCGAAGCGTGCCGTTATGTACTCTATTTACAGAGTTGAACAGACATTACTCATTTTATACGATTGCCTGGGTTGGGTAAAACTTTTATGATTTTAAAATAAAAATAAATTATAGTTTTTTATAGTAAAACAAGATCATAATGGCTATAAGTTCTAAAGTTTAAACATTGGTTTTTAAATACCCTCTATAAAGCTGTTACCATAGTCTTGTTATATGCATCGGGGCATTTTTTGCCAAAAAGTTCTGCTCTTAATTATATTTTATTCAAGGAGTAGAGTAAGACTAATTATTCAAATTGTTGTGTTATGCAGCTTACTGTTCTGTGACTATAGAGCCTTCCTTTATTATTCACACAGCTTACAGAGGAAGGTGCATCGATAGGAAACAATACAGCGTTATATTATTGTTTCAATAAATAAAAATCGCACTTCCCTACGAGGTGATAAACGGAACTACGCGACGGTCCTTGCACCAGAGATCATAAATTGTGATTGCTTTCTCCAAAACCCGTTGTCTGAGACATTCCAATCAGCCCAGCGGACGCGTTCGAGGACGAAGTCTGGGAAGATCGTTAATAAGCTCCCTTGTTCTGTTCGGCGCGGTGCCGATAATTATTATTCATTGGTGTTGATAATAATACGTGCACTTGAAAGTTGGCTCTCAAACAGCTTCATACATGTATGATGTTTTTAAAAAGCATATAGACTATCGATTTTTTTTTCACAAATATGAATAAGAAGTTGGCTACCAATATTGTTTTCCATAAAATCATTTACCCGACAATTTGTAGAGAAACTGCAGTACATGTAACGAGCACAGGTGAAAGCAACGTGGGCATCGCGGCAGCAGTTTTCGACATGTGGTGTCACACGATCCAAATATAGAGCGCCAGGTTACTCCGTTATGATTTTCCATCGAATAATTTACCATGAAGCACTGTTTGCAACACCTGCCCAGTTTTTTACATAAATCTGCTTCGTGTACGCACTTACGATGGCGCGAGCCCCTATGATCTGTTTTTAAAAACCATCTGCTACTTCAGATAAGTTACATTTAGAACCACTCGGGGCTTCAGATAGCTACCGTGCAATGTTACGTGCCATTTTTCTGCCATACGAGCATTCCAAGGAGGCAGAGAGCGTTCTAATATTACTTTCAGCAGGATGGCTGTCCCCGTTATATTAGACATAAGGACACATCCCGCCACATTGCCAGATACATTTCCTCAAGTCGTATGCCCGCCGAGTTTTGAACTCGGCTAAGCTCGACGAAATAGCTATACTGAAATTTCAGCAACGCATATGCAAATGTCAGCACTCGACACTGATTGTACGAGTGGTACGGGGAAATTCATGCATTTACATTAAATTTCACCGAAATTCGAACCCGACTTGGTAGTTTATGTACGAGCGTTATGTGTAGCGTGTTCCCCGCTCTCAATATATTTACGCTTTTCAATCGCATCTGTCGCGAGATTTTATGAATTTTTTGGGGTACCGTAAATTGTTAATATTAATTTCTGAAATGATTAAAATACTGAAGTCAACGTCAGTATCAAACAGGTTTATAGATAGTCTAAATTTAAATACCCATAAAGTCAGCTATGCCTACATCAGCTCTAATCACCTTTTACATTTACGGCTGTTACATCACCACCAATCACTTAGATAAACAAATGTAGCCGCGAAGCTTTGTGTAGTAGGTACATATAACTGAAACTAGAATTTGAAATATATGTAATGTTATATACATTACATACGTGAATCAAAAATAACAGTTTTTTAACTGTAAGTATATTTTGCGGAACATAAACGATATCAATATATATCAATCATGTGACTACGGAACTCTATCTCGTCGTATCGTGTGCAAGTATACAAGTGCTATTCGTGCAGCCCGCGCCGTTTTACTTCCTTTAAACGACGTTTTTAATCAAAGCGAGTCGGTTATTGCAGCTACCAATGAAACGTTATTGCATCGCTCGCCGGATTAACTAATCGAATCATTGTTTACATTCGTTCGCTTCGCAACTGCCAACAGCTTTGCGTATAATCAGTGTTGGCTACATTAATTACCGCTTTAGTGCCACATTTACGACTTTGCCTTTATCGGCTCATGTGAGATTAAGCGTTCTACCTGATTACTTTTTGCTTCTGATGACTCAGTACACTTTATTATTACCTTCGACAACTACCATTAAAGTACTAAGTTTCTTGTGTATTAATTAAAAGAGTCACATAATGTCGTCTAGTTCCAAAAGGAGTCACCGAGGCAAAATTAAAAGAACTACTCGAAATATCCGAGGAGTTGCATTTAGTCCCAGGAACTCATTTATTTAATTCTTAGTCTATAAGGGTTTTTGTTGAAGCAAAGCTGAAGAATATATCTCAAGATGTCGTTTCTCGCTGCGAGCTACTTGTATCACTTTTATGGCAAGTGGAGCGACCGTTCTCACTTATTTGCGGGTAATGCCGTCGGACGCGCATGAGCCTAGGAAAGGTAATAAATTGGCGCCGGCGATCGATCCCAGCGTTCGCGCACAAATCAACTGGCACGTCAAAACAATGCCGGCCACGGCAGCGGGGGCGATCGTGCAACCACCCGCCGCTTATCGTCAAAACCAACTTATTTGTATTTCGTTTAACTAATGGCCGTAGTTTGATTCCATCCCACTGTACGTTACTTGTAGGTACTTTCTGGTATAAGAAATTAGCTTAACAGTATAGAATTTACACTTAATTCGAATAAACCTATACATACATCGATGCTGCAATTGTGATTCTTTTTTTAAATTTTACAATCGGTATAATAAAAAAATCTTTTGGACTTAGCAATTTTGCCTTCATTTTAAAAATATCATTTTATACATATACACCATCTGAGAAGATTTGATCGCGAGTTATTAATTACAGAATTTTGACTGTGCGTACGCTTGTGTTTGGCGTTTAAATACTTATTTTATAAAAAAACATATAATCTGTAATATGTTATTATAAAGTAACTAATATATCATAACTATACTCAGTCTGTGGACGTCTTCCCGAGATCTTCACAACAGGTTGTACCGCTAATCGATATGAAGTACTCCTTATTGCCTGTACATTCTTTCTCATCTAGATCAGCATGGAATGGTGTAAGTACCGATCTCCGTCAAAACTTATCGGGTAATTCATATTGGGTACAAAGTGAACCTGTTCCTTGCGAGCGTACTGTGAAAAAAAACCATGAATGAGTTTTTGTTGACTTGTCACTATGTTTCCGGCAGTCGGCAGGCCGGTCGCACGGGTGCGTGCGCGCGTGGAGAATTGACGTGCGCGTCGGACCGTCGCGCACTTGATCGCACGTTTAGGGCTATCAGCCCTTTCGCATGGGGGCTCAATAGAATGAATACCTTAGGTAGTGCCATCTATATCGTATGCTACATTGTTCTCCCATACCCATAACAATGTATTTCTCATAAATCTAAAAGACCTTTTTAAAAACAGCAACCATGGAGTTTCTTGCCCGTTCTTCTCCATATGAACGGCATTCCGAACGGGCGGTTAAGTTGTAGCTTAGCATTTTGTAACTATTTTGACGTATAAGTATCACGCTTTTTTTTGGAAATAACATAGATGCTTTTTTAGCACAAAGAGGTATTTTTCTTGCAATTATTTCGGCAAATACAAGCAGTTTAGTGGTTTCCATTATGATCTTACAGGGCCGTAATAGCGACCATGTTCTATGTATATGTAATATGTACCGACTACTCTACAAAGTACAGATTAAAAGAGCCGATAATAATAGGTACAGCAACGCTTCCATCTTTGTTGAAATCAGTAAAGAGTTTATGTAAAACTCGCCAGCCCTGATCGCGTCAGGCGGTGGATATGCTTCACCAGTTATTAGTGATTGAAAAACAACCTAAAATAACCGATCATCATGAGACCGTACTGCAACGTGCCGATGTCTGTGCCGTTGCCTGGTAAAGTAGAGTGTATAGACTTATTTTGTTATTTTGTGCGCCATGCTCACCTTACCTCGCGTTGCTATTTCCTGTGTCCAGGTGGTTTGTGTTTTGCCTGTTTTACACTTTGACACAGAAGAGAGTATTTTGTTTTTAATGCCCTATGAGGATTTTGTTTCCAGTGAGCAGGTTTTAGAAACTATGACCCCTGAAGTATATTTTAAAAAGATTGAAATACAATTTTAAAGAACTAGTAGAGTGAATAATTCAACCTCTGTTTATATACGAAAGAAGACCAGCTTTAAGCGCATCATCAATTAGGCGTGTTTATGTTAACGCCGTTTCACGCCATAATTTGAAATTCTCGAGTCACGAAGTCTAATAAAAAAGGGCAGAAAAAAGCTGCAAAGACACTAAGAAAGATTACCTCGCGAGGTATTAAGAAACTGTTCACGTGGAGTGCTCATCGTTGGGTGTATTCGCTCGGGAACTGAAAAAAACAGGCGAAGCAACAGGTAGAGGTCCAATTAGAGGGAGCCGTACTTGAGTGGTGGACGCGTCGCGCAACACCGAGCTTTGACGGCCGCCATAAAAACTGCGCCACTTTTCGCCCGCCGCCTCTATAATTCCACTTTTTGCACCACAAACTTGTCGCGCTTCACTTTGACTTTTCCGACCCCCATGATGCTTGTACATATGTACGTATATTTCATCACCGGCTGATACCAATACCTTTTTATTGCTGTTAAACTCAAGTGGCTACATCTATTTCTACAGATTTCTGAATTGCTAATAAATTATATTATAAAAGAGTGCCTCGGGAGGGCGGCGCCTTTTAATGGCTCGCACGCTGAACGACTAAACGTATTTGACGTAAGTTTGCGATTTCGGCTTTAAAGTGATATAAACCTAGTGTTATAAATTATATTTCGTTAGAGTTAATTTTTATATGGTCGCCATTACTGCTGCTACAGGAAGAGATAGAGAAATATATAGCGGGGATTTCCAATTAATTTACTGCACCGTTTATCGAAGAAGATGAATCTGCGACAAATTCTTACTTTACATTTTCAATTTAACTGGAAATATTATTCGGTGGCGATAATTCAAGAGTCTCCTCCGGCTTCCCGCGACAATTTCGGAAAGGGCTTTAATTCTTAATTATGGCCCTGGTCGCTCTCGCGTATTTATTTTACTTTGTGAAATTATCTCTCTCACAGGCCGGTAATAAATTGTTCGCCAGCAGTCAATAATTAAGATATACATTGTATATGACGCTAAGTTCAAAATCCTTCCGTTTAAACACCTGTTCCTTATATAAGGCGATTATCTGCGCGAAAATAAATTAGATATCTAAATCTAATTTATTTTCGATTTTGTCAGAATCAACCCAGCAGGAGGATGTGTAAAAACAACAGAGTAGAGACGATTGTACCTCTCGAGTGTTATTGCTAAAGCAATAATGTAAAGGAAATTGTATCCACTAATAACAAACATAACTATTAGAATTTCGGAGAGAGCCCAGACGATATTTTAAAATTGAAAATCACTTCCAAGTTTAATATCAGGCGTATATCACATAAATATATACAGCCGTAAATGAGCATATTTGGTTAACAAACTGCGCTTATCCATATACATTCCACCAATGGAATTTTATTTCACAAATTTGTCTCCCAATTTTTGGGGTTTGCTTGGAACGCGAGCGGTAATGGAAAGGCATGCGTGAGGCAGTCGCACGCTGTCTTCGTATGCGCTACTTTAAAAATAATCTGGATAAATCACGATCGGTGATTCCCACATATACTTCTTTGTATTTCAAGCATGATCACCAGATTTGCTCGCATTCTTGCATTGTATGTTACGTGCGCATGTTCAAATGGTAAAACATTGCCGAAATGAAAAACACTTGTTTACAAAAATCAATTTATCTGTTAATGATGATTTCATGAAATGTGAAAGAGACTATAATACACCAACTTATGTGAAGTAGTAGATTATAGCGTAAATAACAATACCATAAATCTATAGTTGTAGTGTGTGTAGATTTCAAAGTCCAGTTAGCCGAGCGGATGAGATTATGATGCAGTTTTAATGACATAATCCTGATACCGCTGACTCTATTAACCCGGCTAGTAGCAGCTCCGCTATACAGCTATCTTTACGTGTTAGCCGGTTAGTTTCCGACTACCTATCTAGTGTCGTAGTAATTAGGCCGGCCGTATACGTAGCGTACGTAGCGAGGGAGCAACGGCTGCGTTGCAATATTCGCAACCGTCACTCGCTACAAGACTAGCCCTTTATTCGGTCATTCGGTCGGTGAGCGCCCATATTTTGAATTATCAGCTTAGCAGTCGCAGTCCCTATGCGTTAATGGTGATTTTACTGACCCCAAACATATAGGGCGCTTGGACATTAGAGGTGTACACTATCATTTATATTCGATACTTACCTACATAGTCTATGTTGTGTATATTTTTTATTTAGGGACCGCCAATTTCGGACTTAAAATAATGAGACCATCGACCGCTTGGCTGTCGGTGTCCAGCAGTGTCAGCGACAACTACTTATAGCCGTGATACGGTTAGCCACTGGTGGCCGTCGCTATAGGCCTGTGTGTCGGGTGGCCTTATTATCTTTCAGATCGGTAGGACGGTGAGCGTACCGGGCCCAACTGACGTTTCATCGATTTAGCGCGCCGCTCGTTATTGATCATTTACTCTGATTACGAGAGCTTACTGTGTAGATATATAAATATGGAACCCCGGATGCCATTGGTGAAATGATGCATAATCATCTTAGCTATCAGCGATATCGTAATTGTAATTAGTAATTTTAGTAAAAGTATATTGCATAATATACTGATATTTATAATGGCGTTTTACACTTGATTATTATGACTCCGTGCAAGCCGCGAGGACTCGCAAGCTAGATCGAGTTGGTAGAAGTAGAAGTTCATCAGATAAGCACGCGTGACTTCACACGGCAATGGACGGCGTGCTCACAGCGCACGTTATGAAGGCTGTAGTGTTTTTTTATTATTGTTCATAATATATGGTTACCAGAATAAAATATATTAGAAGAAGCCAACTTAGTTAATACTAGTTGGATTTAATCACAACAAATTAATAATATGCTTTGAAATTATCCCCAGACTTTAAGAATGTTTACTTCATTTGCAATTTACGACTTAAAATATATTTAAAAATAAAAATGCTCTGTGTTACAATTGTGAATGGATTAAAACTTATTTTGCATTTGGGTGTAAATAACTTATATTGGACACATAAAGTGAATGAACATTACTTGAAACCTCTTGGAATGTCTCATGTGGGTAGATGGGTATGTAATTTGATGTTTAAGTATCACTTAAATTGGTCCAAACCTTCTTCAGTAGCCGAATAAATAAATAGGGGCTATTAAACATGTAAGACACATTTATACCAATAATATTTCAAGATTCTTATTTTATAGTCACTAGATTTACTGTCTCCGGCGGTTCATTTATTTGTTTTTATATTTCCAGATTTGCATTTTATATGACCTGACTAAACATGCCAAGATACGAGTTTTGAGCGTTCTGTTGACGGCGATAACTCAATTAATATTGACTTTTAAACTTGACCCTCTCACTCATCATTTGCAATGAAACAGTTCTTTATTCATTGTCGTTAATTGAATATTGTGACAACACTAATGATAAACAAGAGTTTATAAGGTTTCGCATATTTTCTGTTGTAAAGCGTTCAAGTTATGGTACCGGGCGGACGATTACCATCAGCATTATGCCGTATCATACTGTAGCTACATTATGAGCTGGATTGAAATGAGCGTGTTAACGAGTCAGAAACGAGTGAGACGAGGGCATGCATGACCTCGGGATCACGCGCATGGCTCGCGCCATGACTGACAAATGTAGGCGACAAATCCGATCTAGGCCAGGCTTTAAGATGCATGTCGAGACTCAAAATATGCCACAAAAGTTGTTTACGTTATGTTTTGCTATAGGAAAAGGCTAAAAAGCGGTTCTGTAAACTACAATGCTGTAATATATATGTATATATATAGTAGTTTTTCTTAGCTCTAAAATCGACGAAATGGTCACTTAGAACATATTTTTCTATCTCTTACAGCTTCGGAGGTCCCCATACTGCCCCATCCCAATGTTACACCTTGTATTATTATTCGTGGATAGATTATTATCCATTAATTTACTCAACAAAATTCCTTTAAGGCAACTTAAGATACAACTCACTAGCAGTCAGCAATTAAAATGTAAATAAATGTATTTCATTGTATCGAAAAATATTATGCTAATAGGACTTAAGATTACGATTTGCAATACTAATATGTTTTGCAATTGGGAACGGGTTTCGTTGAGAAGTAACAAGTTTTTCAATACTTATTACTTATGTTATAACTCTATTTGTAGAGTTAATAGTAGATATTTTTTGTAATACAGAACAATATTCATTGCTTAGTTTTTACTGATCAAATAATTAACTGTTTTGTAGATCACGAAATAGGTCATTAGATATATGTTTCCTTTGCAAACTAGGTAAACAACCCGCTAATAAGTGTTTGTGACCAATCGAAAAGTGATAATGGCCTACGGATTTTACTGCACACGTTAGGTGTTGATGTTGCCTTAGTTTTAATACCTACTGCTAGTTGTAATTGCCCTGTTGAACGAATCGTTTATCATATTAGAAGATTGAAATGGCTTTGAGCGAGAATTTTATGATTCGAAACTGAGCTTTGTTACATTAGGCTGCGCGAATTTTATTGCCAGACACTTAAGATTGTAAATAAGATCGTGTTTGGTTCACGTTTCAACTATCGGAGATTACATTCGCATTTATAACATTCGTTAAAATAATATTTAAATTTATTTTAATTCTCAAAATGTTAAAAATTTATTTTCATTAACTCCACATTAAGTACGAGCAAGCTCTACGCCTGTGAGGTAAGGCGATGAAACCCAGCGCGGTGTACAATAAATCAACGCGGCAAGACTGTATTTCTTTCGTAATCAGCTCATATCGGCTCTTGCGGTTGTGGCCGCCTAATTATTGTCGACTTTTACGATTCACCTAACGAGTTTCCACTTGGAGCCAATCACGATTTTACGAGGTAGGCATTTTTGTTTTTAATTGTTATTCAAAGTATTCCTGGACTTGATGTACGCAATATAAACTTTGTTATTGTACTAATACTTAAATGAGGAAGCGTCGTAATGTCGTATAAAATACTAAGAGTTTGTTAATCGAATATTAAGAAGTGGTATATTCCATTTGGTATGTCTTTTTACACTAACCCCCAAATTTATAGGTGTTATATAGCTTTATCAAACGTCATATATTAATGCGCACCAGAGTTTTGTTAAGTGCAATTTTATTTACCGTCTATAAATTTGGGGATTAATATTTTTATTTTGTTCAGGTGCAATTTTTCAATTTTTTAAACAATATTTGCCCACAAAGGTGTTCATAAAACGTTGCTAAAGTAGTTCGTCATATATATATATTCACGTAAAATGTATTTTGTACTAATTTAAAATATTTATCCATTTAAATAATAATGATGCACATCAATAGCCCATTTACATATTATAAAGTTAATATCTAGTAAAAAATCATCAGATTGTCTCTGCATCGGCGAGATGGTTGGCTTATTTACGATCGTATCTCCCAGAAATGTAGGTTGCTCTCGTTCCATGTTTAGGAATCCGACTGTCTTATCTAAGATATTAACATATTGATTGTGCTCCTCGTATTGATGTGCGACAGATGAGACTGCGAGCTCGCGCTCCGAACTGCGGACTAGTTTGTTCAGAATAGTGCTGCACCGTAATGTGTTCAATAAAAATAAGTTACAACACCGTAAATATACCTTTACGATAGGTCGTATCTGTTAGACACAGGCCTTATATGGCGACGTGCTCGGTTCCTGGACTTTATTATAAATTATTAGATCGTGAAACACTATGCCGTGTAATATTCCCATTTATGGCGTTCGAAAATTAAAGAATCTCGTTTAGTACCGGTGACTCAGTGTCAGGTAAGTGATACAAATAAAAACAATGTATTTACCGCTAGTTAATAACAACACTAGAGCTGTGTGGTGAGCGTTCCACGCTCCTCACATCGAAATGATCGAGTTATCTCGGAATCGAAACATGGTGTAGATGCGAGAGTTGATAGAGGCCCCTATCTTCTCAGAGGCCGAGGTGTCTAGGTATTAGGAGCGTAAGCAATTTGTCAAGTTCGATGTACCTTTGTATCGTTAACGGTATTCTATAAAACACAATCAATACAACTATTTTCTTAAAGCGAGGATTGCCGGGGGCGATCATTATGTTATCAGATAATTCCCGGACTCTTGTGGAACCAGTGGAGTTATGATGTGATAGTATTTAATGCTGCGTAATGAAGGGGATATAAATTGAATAATTATGAAAATAAAATGTGAATGATGTTGAAAATCTGTAGTATATCCAATTTAAAGTGTTTAGGTATTAATATACATGGTCGACATGGGTCAGTATGGGGACCTCTGAAAATTCTCGTCCATATCAGAGATAATAAAAACTGCATTTTAAGATTTTCAAAACAACTCATACGTGGATTGGGAATCGAATCCGGTCATTTTGACAAAAAAAATAACATTGCGATACTGATGGTGTAGATTGTAAGGATAAAAAATGTATTTAAATACTTGTGTCCAAAATAAACAGAAAATGGGATATTATGTTATATTTCCTTTATTTCAGTACCTATGTGTTCAAAATGACAGCGATTTTCTTGAATAATAATAAACTCTATTCTAAATACAAAAACATGTGTATTTTTTGTCCCGAACCCTCTTCCCTAACCTCAAATCTCTGTGCTTCTAAACATCTCAATGATATCCCGAAAGGTACGTACCTATATGCTAAACACTTTTATTTATTTGCCAATTTGCCTCAAGTTATTCATTATTCGAGCATGACTGACCAACTCATGGGTCGCGGCAACGTTTTGACAACTTATGAGGCAATCACTGTTTCTGTCCTCACGTTTATTTGGATTCAGAATTATTTATTTCATCTTGTACATGGTGATGGAAATTATTTCGGTGGTTGCTTAATATTCATTGATCTCGTCTCTCGATTTGTTTACGTCGATGCGCGTAGGCGCCGAAGTAGAGAGTGGTCAAATTAAAAGGTATGTCGGTGTGGAGCCGGCCGGCGCGAGCGCGGGCGCAGCTAACTGCCCGGCCAGCCGGTTTCACACTCCCCGGGGCTTCATGAGGTGTTGAATATGCGGACCAATGCACTTGTAACGGATTCACGCACTGCGACTATTTTAATCGATTGATTTGGTAATTGGAATACGTTGTACTTTGTACGTTACATAATATAAGAATTAACTGCTTCAATGTGTAGTATTCGCGTAAATATAAGAAATCAATAAATTAACTGCTAATTTTGTTTTGGGGTAAATAATAAAAGTTTAATAGTATAATTGATGGTTTTTTGATAAAAATACATGTACCACTAAGCCGGATATAATACTGTGATTTATATAATTTATTTGTAGGAATTGGAAGGCAATTATAGGTGCATACCCAAAAATGTTTTTTTTATTCCACATAACCACCAATGATTTTGTATTTAGGTATGCATGATTCGATAAAGCTCAATGGTGATAGTTAGCTATCAAATATTGTCATGGATATGTACGCGGGGCTTCCGGCGTGTAATTTATAATTTCAGAATTGTATTATTGACCGTACGGTGCACCCAATATACACGAGTCCAGCAATTTATATATATTAAATTATTTATTGTATCGTGAATGCTATTAGAATAATTACAATAAAAGTGGATTATTTTGAAACTGATTGTGTGCCGTTGAAAACTCAGTAAGACGTGTTATGTGGAACGAAATAAGAATGAGTGTTAATAATTGAATGAAACCTATTTGACTAGTTGTAATTATTATCCAGAAACGCTTTAGGCGTCCAAAACGTAGAAAGAATTCAAATTAATTTAAATTACTTCAGATAAGTAAATGCACAAAAGTATCGTTGGAAGAAGGCAAACTAATTAAAAGTTTCCTACTGTACTAATAATTCGTTTGACTGTCAAAGTTTTGCATCGTTAATTTTAATTAAAGAAACGCGGAGCCGAGTTTGTAACGATATTAAAGCATTGAAATTGGTGATCCGCTAAACTTCGACATTCTGGTCGCGGATGACCGTCCATTCGTTTTAATTAACCCTTCTGTGGGTAACATCAGTCTTGCTATTAGAAAAGTCCCAACTTTTTTTGCGCAACAGCAGCGACCGTGCGATAAATCAATTATGACTTAGGATTAACGGCGGCACTTGCTTGATCTCGTATACCATCCCCAAGCAGCCGACCGACTTCTGGCTATGACAAAAACTGACTACTAGTAAGTGCAGTCGGACTTACACATTGAGGGTTGCGATTTATCACGTCTATACAGCGCACAATAATCTAAATTTAAATAAAGAAAACATTGTTTCAAATAATCTTAAAAAAAAACTACTTGATTTTGCAGTTCATGAGCTTTTACATGTGTGACTCCTTTTCTATTTTATATATTAAACTATTTTGTAGTATATGTTCGACTTGCTATCAAGGGTTTGCATATATGAGTGAATTTCAAATTCCGTTATATATTCGTATACTAATATCCCCTACGATATTTTTGTAATATTCAATATTTTACCACGCTCGGTACGACTTAATTACAGTCTTATTTTATAGATATAAATTAGCAACGCTGTTAATTTCACCTAAGTCATCTTGTTCATTTGTACGGTTGGCTTGTACGTAGCCAATTCCTAATTCTGTGCGTTCCTCCCTTCTGTCCACGTATTAATCTTGGCCGGTTTCCTCACGTCTTTGATTAAAGCCCGCTGTGATGTATTTCTTGCGCGCTAACCTAATGGAAAGGCATACGTCAAGTGTGTCTACCTTATTGGCTAGCGGATTGGCTTCATAGTGCCAATGTCGGGCTCGAAGTAAATATGGTCACATCTTACTTTCTTATACACGTATATAAGATGCCGCAATACAAACTGTATCACACGATAACCGTTCAGAGAATATATTATGTTTAGTTTTAAACGAACCTATAATTAAATGCCTGCGAGTCCAATCCATTTATTTAACTCATTGTGTGTTTTATCTATATAATAGACGGCCATTTGTATGCAAATAATATTACAAAATTGTTATCTCGTCTACGGCTCTTTTATTTGAAATTTCGGGGTCAATAATGTCCGCGCGGGTTATCTCTCTGAAATGATAGTGGGCTGATGATTTCGTTTTACATAATATCTGTTAGCTATTTGCATCTAATTAGACTGTTGATCCCACAATATCGTTGCGGAGAATACTTAGAGTCTACCTAGTTTAAAAACAATATGACAATTGGATTAAGGCTTTTGTTGTTTTCAAATCAGAGACTTGTGTAAGGTGTAATTTAGACGTACTATATTTTGTAAATATATTTTACTCGTAAATATATTTATCACCTGTATTCAATTTTATGTGCATATTTTTATGTAGGCTGATCTTAAGTTCAGTAGGTACAAAATGTATATGATATTTTAATTTTCTAAAATTAACATAATTTCTACAATACTATCAGACTGTGAAAAGGGTATCAGTAGCTTATAACAGCTGCCACTCTCAACGGCCCCAACACTAATTTTTCCATCGCTGGTTAACATAAAGATAGTCATCGTACCGTGATTAATAGTCGCATCATTTTGTTAACTAGCTAACGGTCTAAAAGCCTTATTTTTACTCAATACATCAATGAGACGTCACTTTTTGTTCAGGCGGTTAGCGCGAGACGTGCAGGCTCGGGTTAGCATGTCGTACGTACTTCACTTGTCAGAATTTAGAAACGTATGTCATAGTTCACTATTTTAACAACAATTTATCACGTCTGTAAATCGTCTGTTAAGTTTTGGGCAGCTACAAATAATGTTTCTATGAATGCCGTTACAAAATGTCAAATTATGTCTAGTGTTTCTATTAAAACATTCGTTTTGACGATTTTTTATAATGAAGTCTCATGTCTCGGGTTGTGACTTAATAGTATGGTAATTGAATTCTTGATTACCTATAGGTACCTATTTTCGGCGCAGACACTTGTATATTATAAATGTTATGTTCTCATGATCAAAATGATTTATAGTATTAGACGACGTTAATTTGTGCTTAGAAAATTCAAAATAATTTTGTCACTCATTTGCAACTTAATACCTACGTGATTAGCCGGCGCCGCTTATTTTTGATCGATTCCATTATCATTAAGCATTATATCTACATATAACTGGTTGGTAAACTTGGAAGAATGTTTAGGATCACGTTAGTTTTATTCAATGGTCCCTTTTTTTATAAAATATGGCATCTTGTAGTCAATTATGGATACAACATAATACCGGGACTGCCTCTATTCATATCCGATGATATAATTTGTATTTTATGGTCAACGAGAATAAACGGTGTCCGTCAAACTTTTGAGCAGTGAAGTTATGACCATCCATTTATCATCTTTAGTGCCTTTGTTTCATTGTTGAAATCTAGTTTTTCTTTTTTAAACAATTGTCAGTTTCAACAGAAGGTTCCAGATAATTAAGTAATTAATATCGACAATACTTATATTACTAATTAACTATATTTTAAAATATTTTGAAATACTTAGTTTATCATTTGAAACTGTCTGGCTTGCGTCGGATACTCAGTTACATACAAGTGTTTAATACTCCGCAACTTAATTAAGTGTAGGTACTGCGAATGAGCACTCCTAATCTAATATCTATGAAATCCATTTATTTTTTTGTAGTAGCCTTTTTTTGTTAAGCTATTTACATGTGCGACTTAAGTGATTAATGTAACGAGATAAACTTTATACAATACACAATATGCAAACCGACTGAACGCCGATCAGTCGCTTTGATATCCGCACTAATTTGCATTGTTTGATATCTAGATGTGCTCATATATTATGCTGCGTGTTGGCAACCATGGACCTCTTTAAGAATTTAACTAAGAAAATATATATATCATGTGTGTACATTTTAAATGTGAAAATAAAACAAGTGTGATAATAGGTACTTATAGGGTTTTATAAATGTAACATCACCCTGTTATTTTGTTATCTGTAAGTAACAAACGATCTAGTTAATGTAACGATTATTAGTAAAGATATTATGAAATTAGTACCTAAAACGGTGGCTCAAATTGCATTGAATTTTAAAGATAAACTCTGTGTTTTTATATAGTACTTACAGTTAGCAACAAATTTTACTTGAATTAATTCAGATTTGTTTGTGTAATTCTTAGGGTCTGTTTCACAATGTGCTGCTAAACCCTATCCACAAAATAATTGACAGAATTCGTAGCGCTCATCTGTCAAACGACTTATTTGTAATTCACAAACAACTAAGAAACAAATACCCAATTAGTAAAGAAATGCTTTTGCAATCGCGGGTTCATTTTTTGTATGATTAGATTTTTTATCCATCCGGCCGGATTCTAGTTACTATCTGGCCAGATATTTACGAAAATACATGATAGGCTGGATACCGATTAATGATAGGATATCCGTTGCGTCTCTAATTAATACATCTATGAAGTTAGAAACTCAATGCTTGCTTGCTCAATTGCTGCAAATATAGGTTTTATAACATACAGCGTAATCGCAGCGCTAGTCTCCGGTTATGTGGTTATAGCTTGTCAGGGTTGCTAAAATCCGTTCATAAGTGCGATCAACTTGCTGTACGTCGTATTTTTGAGTGCATATAAAATGTGGTAGCCCTGTTCCGTAGCGACAGCGTCTCTCATTATATCGAATGAATCGCCCAAGAGCTTAATAGTGGGGCAGCGCGCATGGCAAATTATATATCAGCCGATGTCATTGTGATAAATAACTCACCCGCTGCCAGTATCCCTGACTCGCGGCGGATTGCATGCAATACGCGAACTTCATGTCATTATTGGTGCTTTTTTAATCCTAATTAATATTACCCTGATCTATTTGGAATGCAACGTTGAAACGACTCATTGAGCTTGTTCCTGAATCAAACATTTTTCTGATATATTTGATGTTAAAAAGTTATCCCTTTTCCTATACTTCCATACACATAGATAATTATATTTTAGTAGGGTATTCTTCGATTTCTACCACGTGTTGCTCTGATTGATGTGACAAGTAAAAGTTTGTAAACTAATTAATATTTTGAAGTAAGGCAGCGCACACAAATGACCGGGAATCGCAAATGTCTCGCACAAAACATTTACTCTAAACAATATTTGTTGATAAATGGAAAGATAAGTGGGATATTTTACGCCGCCGATGCTACAAATTGATACTGTCGCTATACCAAACCATTTTATTGTTGATCCCGCCAGTGTGTGCGTGTATTAAAACCTCTATCTAACACGTTTATATAGATGCAGTATCACGGCGCGCTACGATCGTAAATGTCATCTGAAAATTTATATTCATTACGATTAGATAGCAGTCCACAATGGCCGGTCCATTGTTGGCTGCCTGTACCACCTGATCGATGTATGATATAGCATTTTTATTAGACGGTCGAGAGGATCTTCTACATATTTATAGATTTTACACTGACAATCATATGAAGGAAACGGTAGGCTCTGTATTGTCTATTTGCGACGCACATTACAATTTTTATGACAAGTTAATTTATACAGGGTCCACCTATGAGCTTCTTCAAACCAAAAGTATAGCATTACATGATAGTCAACGTGATTATATGCCATAACATATTCCTATTTCTATTATTTTTTCAAATACCTAACAAAAACTCGCGGTATATTTTGAAGCATCACCTTTCCTCGTCTGGAAGTCTGAAATCGCTCATAGACATTTATTTTTTACTTCTTTATATTAACAACTTTTGCCGTCGTAAGTAATATTAAACGAGTAATAAATAGATTTTAATTGATTTCAATACTATTCGTGCGATCCACGATCTATTAAAAAGAATTGCGATCCCTTTCATTCTACAATATTATTTTTATTGTTACATTGAATTTGTATTGATGATACTTTCAAAGAAAAGTACGTATAAACGCTTTGAACCGCAGGCTGATCAAGAAAGCGAATGCGCGGCCGCGTACGCGCTGCAATTTGCGACTCGGCTCAATATCGTCGATTTACGAGGATCCATTTCCAATTTTACGAGCTGACTGACGCGCCCATTTATCCGAGAACTCTGATCCTTTGTTGCAACATCCAACCTAGAAAGTTGTCCGCGAACAGACTGTAGGTCACATTACATCGGTGGCACTCAGACTAAACGTTTAGTTCCTATTCGTTGTTGCACTAGTACTAAGCTGCTCTGACGTTCGTTTAAATTTACATGACTTGGAACGGGCATCGATGCCCGAGGGCTCTTCTTACGCCAACACAACTTACACACCCTTACCTTGAAATTAATTCCGAGCCCGGTAAAATTACTGCAACTGTTAACAATTACAATAATAGAAAATAATATTGCAGTGTAGCGTGCATTAGCCACGCAAAATATGTGTGTTTTGGAATTTGCATTTGTGTATGTGAAACCGGTATTTAAGAGCTTTATGTGGAACTATACGTAGGGAACATTTCAGGCCGCACTTAGTCTAACACATGCAGCGTGCATTCGCGGAAAGCTAGCCGGGCTGCGGTTTCGCGATGAATAATCGCATACAAAACCGACTCACAATGGCCAATGCGAGTGTTTAAATGCCCTATTAAATCTTACGGCCTGCGTAGGATTCTGTGGGATTCAATTACGCTTTGTGCGCGATGAAAGGCGCCGGAGTTGAACGTGTAAACTGAGCTGCGAGCCGGGGGAACACATCCCGACACCTCGGCCTCAATGAGCGCTGTCACAAAAGGTGCAAACCAAATAAGAACACGGCACGCAACACTCATCGCGCCGGGGGCAGATTGAATAAATGCTAAATTAAATAAGAGCAAATAAAATGGTCCATTAAATGATTAAACGCGTCTGAATAATTCGAGTAGCGTGACATTAGCGACAAAAGCTGAGCTCGGTCATCGCGTCTCAGCGCGCCTCCCCCAAGTGTGATACTGACTCGTAGATTGGAGACGGATTATTTGATTGTGTAAGAAATGAGCGTGCTCTCTAACGTATTGTTCAGACTACTGTATAGGCTTAGCTTATAGAATACACATACAATGGATTTCACCATTGTATTTAGTTTTTATTTACATCGATTTCTCGATTAATTTATATCAACGGTTCATTCTATCTTAAATTTATCTTAACGTCGTGAAACTCATTAGCAAGTACTCAATCATATAAAACATTACAAATCATAGCTTGTTTTATCGCTTTTAGAGCTAATTGATACAATTTATGACACATCTTTTTCGTCACCGTAAAACGTGTTGACTTTATATCGTCATAAACAAACAAATAAGAATATAAAAACAATCTTATCACGTAATTACTGGCCGAGTGTTCAGTTTGGGCGTATTAAAATTATTATCGGCACTTGCTCCTCGAACGTTCGTGGCAACATAAACAGAACGTTTTCTATTCGGGAACCAATTATCATTTACATATCATAGACGAGGCACCGACACTTGCGGCACGCAGCCGGGGTCAATATATTTGTGTTGCCGCCACCACACTCAGACATATCTCGCTTCCCGCGCCCCATCACATGTCCGACCACAAAAGAGAAACGTAATCACGAATTAGAGGTCTACATTAACTGGACGTGTACACCATAGACTCAATATATAGATACATATGTGTGGTATGTAAGTACCAAAACAAGACGGCTAACCAAATCGCTTTTGTTAAGATTTTATCTCACCGTTAAATACTTCTAACCATTATAGAATATCGGGCGTCTCGTTTAAACCTGCGGCAACCAATTATACTTGTTACCATTCGGGATATTGTGATTTGAAAATGCATAGGAAACTTATAAAGTGTGCAGTACATCTGTTGGAATTTGTTTTATTTATAAATACGAGAGATTGTTAATACCAGAAATCTGGTATTAAAAATCTCTTGTCTATTGCATGTGTTATGGTGATTGTTGCATGCCCTAAACAGAGCTTCCCTATACTAAAAATAGACTATACTGACTTTGCTAGTTTGCAGTATACAACTATAAGTATATTAAATTTTATACATTATTCCAGTTTTCCTTTGAGTATATATTAATAATAATATATACTAATAATAACAATGATGTGTATTCGTTTTTATTTTTAGTCTACAACCATATTCACAAAATTGATCCATTTCATAATAATAAACACATCCTGCGGCGTGAATACTTCAATAATATATTCACATACATAAATCTGATGAAAACAGAAATAGTTTTTTTATTATAACCTTCACTATAAAGTAACAGGCTTATTGGAATTGTTCCTTGTTCGTCGATAGCCGCTGTTAATACCACACTTATCGGCTCCTCCGGTCAGTCAGTCGGTAGGGCTGCCAATTATTCAAGCTTATGTTTAGGAAGTCACAGTTTATTTTGCATACCGTAACTATATTATTTTATGCACTAGTTACAAAATGCTTCTTTTTGAAATTATTAATACCTGATTTAAAATAAATACGTATAAAAATTCATACATATTATTTATTGGAACTACTACCTAAAATATTATGAAACGGTTGTGGTTATGTTGGCAGTAGGTATCTTACTATTACTGCTATTAAACAGATTGCTGTAAAAACTAGTCGCAAATGCAGGGCCATATGTCATAGCAACAGGTTTAGAAAAGGCTATCACCCTTATCGCGCCACACAAAACTGGCAGTTTTGTGCGTTGTGTTTATTTTCAATCAGACGTTACATTTTTGACTAGATTTTAACACATAATATTATGTGTTATAGCATTTTTTTTAATCGCTGGTGATAACCCTTAGTAAGTATCAATAAGTAATTAAACTAACCACTCGAACCACTTACCATCAAACAAAGCGACGTTGGTTAGTTTAACGCTTCTGCGTCAGTGATTTTGTTTGGTTGAGAAATTTTTTGAAGCGATTATAATTAGCCGTGTCGAATTCTCGATCATGTTTCAATTGATGGTAAATTTATATTTATTATAAATATAATAAATTATGACATTCGGTAAGTACCTAGCGTTTGTATTAAAACCAGTTTGTGACAATGGTGGTACTGGTAGTATTATTCCACTGAATACGATATAATGTGTAACAATCAGTATATAAATTATTTCATGAGGTCAATCGGAATATGGTAGTTTTTTTATTAGCTGGGCAGGCAGTAAGTCCCCAATAGATAGTAAATTATTGTATGTTCTGTTCTTCAAAGCTTGGCAGTCCCAGGGATAGTTGGCATGTTGATACTTCTGATGTATTCTACAAGAATTTGTCAGATATGGCCAACGAGAGAGGTTGTGAGATAACCTTGGTGCAGCATTGGGACGACATTGGTTAAGAAAACGTAGATGCATAAAACTTGTCATGCTCCGTTTCACGAAGACTTACACTTGACTTCTTGAATTTGAGGGATATTGTATACAGAATCTATACTAATATTATAAATGTGAAAGTTTGGATGCATGGATAGATGGATGGATGTTTGTTACTCAATCACGCCAGAACGGCTGAACGGATCTGGATGAAATTTGGCACAGAGATAGATTATAGTCTGGAATTTACGTTTTATCCCGGTAAAATGTATGGTTCCCGTGGGATAGATTTGTTTCAATTTTTCATAGAGCAAAGGATCGACATGATTTTTTGCGCGGGTAACACCGCAGGGCAGGGCAGCTAGTATTATTTCTTATAAATTAAGTACAGTCAGAAAATTTAAATTATCTTTGACTGTAGTCATGTGTGAAGGGTAAACATAATTTGCTGCCGCTACAATAAATGTGCCAATGAGAGTGAGCGAGGGGTTCGTTTATAATGGTAAAATCGGTCTGGTAGTCATCTTATTTATAATCTGGTTATTTTCATTTGTGTGTGGGTGTCACTTCATCGGTTTATTCTTTATAATCTTGCACCGGTCTTACCAATCTCTTGTACTTTAAATGATTATATAACTTTTTATAAGGTTAATGCAGATTATAATAAATTCGTTTCAACGTGACCGAGATTATCATCAGCCAATTTCAAGGTATAAAACAAATAGCTTCGTTGAAATAATAACTGCCTGTGAACATAATTGAAATAAGAATTTGATAATCAAATTAATCTCTAGCGGGCAACTTAATTAAAGTTGTTACTCATAAGAACATATAATTTGAATCAAAATTGTTTCGCGTCCAATGAAGATGGTGAGTCACAACGGTACACATTTAACCCAGCACATGATATTGTTTAGTTCCATAATAGCTGTACAAAATAACAGGTTGCGTCTCATAACGTTAACGAGAGAGATTAACGCTCGTATTTATAGTTCGGCTCGAACGTTTAAAGAGATTTCGCCAACAGATCAACCGTTATAATTGACTCGGTACCGTTTGCGGCAACAACACGAAAAAAATTTGCAATATCGAAAAAATCTATTGATACCGCGAAATAACTTTTCAGTGGTTAACGTTATCTGAAGACGCAGAATTCGTCTGTGAAACGAGGAAAAGTTGTCTATTTAGGTGTCAAACCGCAAAATAAAAGTATCTCAGACATTTTTGTCCATTTGTATATTTTTTCTCCAGACTCGCAATAAAAACTATACGATAATAACGTTAATATCGCGACGAAAAGTAATTGTGTCTAAATAGGTACTTTTATATTTCCAAAGTAAATTGTTTACCCAATTGTTAAAATAAGCATCAAAGAAAGCAGGAAAATGCTACTCTCTGATGTTAATACATCGACAATTTCGAAACTAATATCGCATAAAAACAAGATGGGATTTTTATTTAGATTGTACCGTAATGTAAAGTTTAGCCTCAGCAGACAACAGCTCTATGGATATGGACATTGCGGCACCTCGTTGAACTCTTTCATTCGGCGGGCGCGGGCGGGCTTACCGCCCGGTTTTTTCTGCTCTCGCATCTAATGAGATTTAAGTTCAAACATCGAGAACGTTTATAGCGCAGCATTACACGCTAGGATATTAAAATGAGACAAATTTATTGCTGCTCTCCGATTATACTTTCGATAAACGCGCAGACCGGTGATTATGATATCTCCTGGTATAATCGTACGATCGATACAGAGTCGCGTTCCGATCTACACTAAACCAGTACTAATAAAAAAAGAAACTAGTTATAGGCGGGTCGTATCCGACAGTTTACGTTGGAAAATCAACAAGGTGCTATAGTGGGGCCATAAGTCGGAACCTCGGTGCGTTATCGGCTCAATCGGGCTCGAACAATGCATCGAATGTTTCAATATAACTTCGACAGCATTTTTAACGTTTCATCGACGCTGTAACAATCGTAAAATAAATTCTCTACGCCTTCTCAGAGCTCTGATTAATGTTGTACACAACGCGGCGACGCATTTTTATATTCTTTTCACTGTGTGTTATTTTCTAGTTTAATTTATGGAGACTGGCGAGTAAGACGCAACTACTACTTTTGACTGCCATTTTTCTTTGTTCAAGCACCCAGTTCTGAGAAACGTTTCATTACAACCATACATACAGTTATAATTGATACAGCATAAAACTTGTGGTGTAATTATTTATTTTGACTTGAAAGGTAATCACTATGACACTGCGGATTTTAAAATTATAGTCTTGTACCACTGATATGTAAATACATTTTCATCACAGTATTTGAACTGTGATGAAAATGTATTTACATAGTAAATTGCTATAGTATTTCTTATATCAGTAAATAAGAAATACTATTCAGCAGTGCTATAGAATCGTCGAATCACTAGAATAATATAATCTAAGCTAATAAAAACAAGAAAAAAAGTATTCATCTTCTTACTTTGCGGTCAGCATCCGACACATTCAATTTGATTGTTTGTATGCTATGCGTTAAAAATAAAAATAGGACTTGGGGACGCCTTTTGTCGTATAAAATACTATTAGCATAGTTCGAAAATAGTCCAAAGTGTGTAGCTGCGGCGAGCGTTACCGCCTCGCCCGAGATGGATGCATTTAGAGAGCTACGAAACTAAAACTATGCATCAATTAAGTATTCTTAAACTGTTTATATGTATAGTATCTACTTACATAAAACAAATGTCCACACAAAACTCCTTGAACAAAACCAATCAAGTGGCCGGTGTAGCCGGGCTATCTTTATGTTCGCGCCTCCAGTTACTTCACATCTACTTAGTATTACAGGGTGCAAGGGCTCGTTACTTCAGATTGAAGGACCGCGGTCGTCGGCCGCAATCCCTCTCGGATCCTGTGCTAAACCTTCACATGCTCACACCTACTCGTATTCGTATAAGTATGAAGCTTTGTTTTGCCTTCTATGGAATTTTGTACTGATTCTGTGTCGATATAATATAAGATCTATCAAAAATAGTGTATTTTTTTTAAAATGGTGACCGAGTAGGTCATACTATATATCATATTTATATATAAATACATGTATACATTGTATGTGATTGTTCTTTTTATACTCGGAAGCTCGACATACGATAGACACTCGCATCGAATAGTCAACAAAATATTTTACACTATTTTTGGGTTGATTCTTATATTGTACTTAGTACGAAATACTTAATAGGATAGCTAAGCGTTTGAGCTATCCAAGTTTTAGGACATTATAAATTTCGATGCATAATAGATTGTGTTATTGAGGTAGGGATACAATTTATCACCACTAACTACCAATTTAATATAAAAATTGATTTCGTAGTCGGTAAATATTTTTTAAACAGTTTATATAAACTTTATGTTTATATTATGTTTGCAATACTCGTTATTTGTCACTTTGTATTAATATTTACGTTTTTCCTTATATGTATTGTATATATTGTTAAATTGGATATTTTTACTTTGTCTGTACGTGTTTATAAAATGGACTTATTTTTTTTTCACTTATTGTGTCTATAACCGAATCGGTTATAATATAACTGAAATTACTGCATTATTCGCAAATGATTCTTAAATAAAATGATCTCCTTCATTAATTAAATAATTTTGTTTCGTTGCTGTAATAATCTGAATGTTATGTAAAAACATACTTTAAATTAATGCCTATCTTTCAAATTCTACGTAAATAAATTAAAAAATATGAGTTAAATTTTAAGTGTACTTTTGAAATATTCGTTCTAGTGAACGTTCCCTTAGCATAGCTTTAAAACTATTTCAATATTTACCTAAGTACCTATAAGTAGCGTGATTAAGTATAATCACACTAATGAAAAGGACTTGAGTGCTGTATGGATGTGTTTGACAGAATATAGAATAAGTTAAGTATTTTAAGAAAAACTTCAATTTATTTGAATGATGTTTTATTTTTTTATCTTTTCCAATTTCACGATTTGTTTAGGTAGTTTTCACAATAAATATTTGCTTTAGTTCCGACTACAATACAAAATATACATTGATGGGATATAAGAATGTACGCTAACTACATCTAATATTATCACAGATTGAGGCATTGTTGCCAAATTATTTAATAGTAGTTGGCAAGTTTTGCCCAACAAACACAGCCTAGATAGGCCTAACACATACATTATTATTATTTTTTACAAGTAACTATATAACTAAGCTCAGATCACATATGTACCCACTGTACATCAGGACTTACATAATGTTTAAAGCAGATATAAAATATACAGCAAGAAAAAATAGGGAGACGAAAAAAAATATTTTCGTCCATTTACAGTGGCATTACAAACCACTTTTCTTCAACAAAATGCGATGCCATTGATTAAAATTCTATAAAGTTTGGGTAATTTTTAGAAATGAGTATTACAAATATACAAACATATTGGGGTATTTACACAGCTATGACTACAAAAAATATGTACACTAAATAAACGCTAACCGACTAGCCATCACAATTATTACACGGCAGACACATTAATTATGTAGTCTTAATCACTGCACTCATAGTAAATATCACTATAACAGTTTAAACAGTCTACGTACACTACACATGGACGGACATGGTGCGCGGAGAGGCGCGGGGTGGCATTTGATGAGGCAGTTGCGAGGGGTGCGGTGGCAGCACCGGGTGCGCGCCGTGCACCGGCGGCTGCGGGAGCATGCCCAGATGGTTCCTCGCGTGGTGGTGTCTGTGCATCGGCAGGCCGCCGCCGGCGCCAGGGCTTGGCACCCCGCGACAGCGCGGGCTACTGCGCACATCGGGCATCGCGAACTTTAACTTCTCCCAAAATAACCTATCCTCAGCGTGAATGCACTTATTCGTTTTTAAATATAGTCTTATGTCCGGATCGAGATCCTTCTGAGCCACTTGACCTAATAACACTACGATCAGTCTTTTTCGCCTGTCTCTTAACACTTGATGGAGAGCCGATTTTAACTCATAACGTATCCACTCAGACCTCAAGAAGTTTTCACTAAGTACCATGATTGTACGACGCGATGATTCGACGGCCTGTCTTATCTTCTCGGTCACGTAGCCGCCCACATCACGGTAATGTAGGCAAAGTTTGTAAGAGGGGTCACCGCGCTCTAACATAGGCACGAGCTCTTCGGTGACCCATGCTTCATCTTTAGAACTGTAGCACAAAAAAGCATCATACATTTTCTCTGAGTCTTCTCTATCTATGTCGCTCGCTCTATAAAATAATCTCACGCCAAATTTCGAATGGAACCAGACTCGCATCTCTTGTCTGAATATGAATATGATCATGCTCACTATTGACACCAGTAAGAAACCGCCGAGAGTGGCAATTAAAAGCGGTATGTAATCTTGTACATCTTCACTAGCTATTATGGTTCTAGTGGCTGTCAGATTTCCATTAATACTATTGTTAATACTGGGCAAGCCGGTACATAGAGTTCCATTTTCATAAGCAATTTTAAATCCAGCCTCTTGGTCACCAAACACACTTTCATTATAAACTACCGTATTTGAAGAATTTCCTTTGGAATAGATACACTTGATGTCTGAAAGATCCGTTATTGAGCCCACTCCTTTAGTCCATTCTCGGAACATTTCGGTATATTCGCAGTTGCATGACCAGGGGTTGTATGAGAGTGTTATTTCCGTGACCGCAGGATTGATTTGCCACACTGATAACGTGACAAGTCTATTATGATGCAGGTGTAGAATTTTCAGTCGCGCCATATGGTTGAACATTTCTTTGCCAATTTGTTTAATCTTATTATTATTTAAATATAATTCTCGTAAATAGTCTAAGCCGCCAAATTCTTGTCCTTCAATTGCTGTGAGGCTATTGTAATCCAAGTGTAGTACTTCTAGTTCTTTTAATCCGTTAAATGTTCTATTGTGAATCGTTTCAACATTCGATGCATTTAAATATAATATCTTCAGTTTTTTCCGACCAATAAAAGCATGACTTGGCAGTACTTTGATGTCGTTACCATCGAGGTACAGTTGTGTGGCCTCCATAGGAATTTTCTCGGGCAACGTATTCGCGTAACCAGCGTTGGCGCAATCCACGACATTAGCGGACCATGATGGATCGTGATAACAAGTACAATTGTTCGGGCATGTCATTTCACAGTCGCAAGCGTCAAAATCACAGCAATGACATAACGCGTGACAATGAGTTTCATACTTGCACAAAAACTGGTGCGGCGCAGCTTCAATTAAAGCCACTTGGGCGTTTCCACGGCTGTAAAGTAATTTACAGTTGATGCTGTCCAAATCCATCAACTTCGGCTGCGTTCGAGCTCGGTTCCCAGAGTTTATTTTTTGTAGCCAGTCCATAGTACAATCGCATTCTAATGGGTTACCGCCAATGAAAAATTCCGGCACAGATTTATCCTGGGGCACGGCAGATATTCTTAATGAATTGGGATCTAAACTTGTTATTTTATTTCCATATAAATCTACTCGTGTCAAGTTAGGTTTTTTGAAAAACGTATACGATTGCACTTTCGAAATAAGATTATCGTTCAAATATAACATCTCCACGGAGTTGGGTATCGCACTCCCAGTTATTTCTGTTAATCTATTAGAACTGGCGTCGAAAGTACTGAGCGATAGCTGCGATTCAATCTCAAAGTAATTTCCAAGTTCAGCGATCCTGTTAGCGTGAATATCCAGCCACTGCAATCCAGTTGGGATCATAGCGTAGTCGAACCATTCCAGTCTGTTATCTGAAATGTTCAACCACACTAGATTGGGCAATTTTGCGAAAAGTCCTCCGATATCGGTCAAATAATTTCCATCCAGTCTTATTGCTTGCAAATTTATGTTTCCGTCAAACGAACCAGGTTCTATCTTGTGGATTTTATTTCGGGATAAGTTTAAAATTTTCAGTGAGGTCATTTTATCAAAAACACCTTTACTAATGTTTCCAATGTTATTTTCAGTCAATCTTAAGCCATACATCTGCTCCATTGTCATGAATGATGCATTTTCTATGCTGACTATCAAATTTTCACCCAGATCTAGTGTCTTCAGTTGAGGAATTTCTTTTAATGCTATAGGAACTTCATCAAGCCTATTACCATTGATATGCAGATCTTGTAAAGAAGAACAGTTCCGTAAGGAATGTGGGTGTATTTTAGATATACGGTTGCTATCTATGGATAGGACCGACAGCACTTGCAATCCCATGAATGCATAACTTTCTACATTTGTTAGTCTATTGTTTGATAATGTTAATGTGTGCAAATTGCTAAGTGAACTGAATACATTTTCTGGAATATGTTCAATAAAATTATCTTGCATCTTTAGTATTTGCAAATTGTGCAAATCTCTGAATAGTGCTATTTCCATCTTTGACACTCGGTTGTGTGAGAAATCTAAATATACGAGTCTTTTTAGTCCAGAAAAGGTTGAAGTGTTGATCCAGTCGGAAGTTAATTCGTTATAAGACAAATCTAACACCAAGAGTTGCGTTAAGTCGCTAAACAGTCCTGGCGCGAGTACTGTTATGGTGTTATTATTTAAATATATTTCTTTTAATTCCTTTGTATCGCTAAATAGTTCTGGTGGCAGGCTAGTTAGCTGATTGTCGGAAAACCTTATGGTTGTCAATGATATGAGCCCTTCTAGTGCTCTATCTGCAATAGAGTTTAGGCCGTTGCCTTGAAGATACATTTTTTGCAATCTCCTCAATCCGGAGAGGTGACTCGGTGGTAGAGTATCTATGACATTTCTTGAGAGATCTAAAACTAATAAGTTATCGCCACATTTCTCAGTGGGATGTCTATGTGCGGAAGAAAATTGAAAATGACTGATATCTCTCATTCTGTTTCCAGTCATATTTAAATACTCCAGATTTCTCAACGTACAAAGTGCTCCGTCAGGGAATACTAGCATATTATTTTCGCTGAGGTCTAGTCTTTCTAGATTTTGTACATCTCTTGAAAATGCACTTGGAGTAATTTCAAGCGACATAGTCGACCAATCTGTGTTATGTGTTCTTATGGTCAAGTTTCTCAGTTCTCGTAGACCAGTGAATGCGCTGTCTGATAGGTTTCCAATTTTGCAGTATTCAATGGTAAGTTCGCGTAGTTCGATTAACTGGCGAAAACTGCCAGGAGCAAGTGAGCTTTGAAAGAACAGGGCGTCGCTACATTCAAGACGCAATCTTACGGTTGGGTGTGGTTGAATTGCACTGAAGTTTGTATTCTCCAATTCGCTATTTATAGTCCTTAACCGGCATTGCAATGCGACTCCTGTGCCATCATAATCCGCCATCCACCCGCATTCATCGGGAGCCTGATAACGTGTGCCCGCCGATAAAGATGCTCCCTTTACGGTAACAACAGTGTTTAGCACCAAGATGGCGCTCGTAAGCCGTGTAAGATACATTGTTTTGGTTTTCACTGACTTCACTTAATATTACATAGTTTTATCACCCCTTCGCACTAAAATTCCACGTTAACATCGCGACTCCGGCGCACTAGTTCATTTTGTTTCACCCCGCGGCTGAGTACATCACTAGTCGAACCGGCCACTTAACTCGTTTCTCGCGAGAACACTAATTGGATGGTATCGTGCGCTCGCAACCTACTAAACCATGGAGCACGTAACGCGGGCGACCACGCAGAGGTCTGGGGTGGAACTGAGTTGGAGTCGAACCTGCGGTGCGCTCGCGCACAAGGCCGCGCCGGTTCACGCGTTTCAACAGGTAAATTCAAGCCCGGTGCCGGAACGTATTAAGCGACTGCAGTGATGGTGTACGTTTGGCTCTATCGGTTTTACCGCTAAGCTTGTCAGAAAAATCTACTCGACGCACACAAGCGCGCGCAATATACAACACTACAGAGCGAAACCGCTTTTTGTGGTGTTCCATAAAGCTTTCGTGTTGTCAGAGAGAGACAGAGGGATGGTTGCGGGGTAAGGCGCGCATAGCCTGGTGGGGGCTTCAGGCAGCTGGCCAGGTAGTGCGCAGGCGCACTCCTACAGTCACTGCTTGTTAACACTCACGATGATAGAATTGTATTGCAGACATTTGATGATTGTTGACATTCTGTTTACTCACTATCTCTAATTAAATTAATGATATAATGCGCTGCGGCACTATTTATCAGCTTTCTATAATGAATAATAATATTTTATATGATAGAATTACACTTTTATACCATGACATGAATTAAAATAAGATAGAGAGAAGACGTCTTGTATACGTTAGGTATCTTTTTGATTTATAACTCTAAGAATATTGGAGATATGAGAAAGATACACACCACTATTCTTTTTAAACATTGATATATAAAAGTAATGTAATGTTTATAATCAAGTTAGCCGAGAACAATTTGTTGAAGTTACATTTTTGTGATTTGCCGGACACAACACACACAAAAGCGTTTTATAACGCTAGTTGTGGGAGTTTACAATTGACCTATAATATTGTACAGTCGTTGACGTTATCCCCTAATTAAAGCAAAACCAATAAAATGCCATTATAAGTTGATAACAACTTCTATCCTAATTGTATTAGTTAGCCTCTATAAATTATATTATTATTTTTATACGTATTTGTGTTTTTACAAACGTTGTTAACGCGAGAACTCCCTACCGTTGTTGCATATTACTTGTGGTACAAAATTGCTACTCCCGGTATTTCCAAACTAATCGCCGTTTATTTCAGTTAAACGATTTTGATATAATTCCCACCGTCCAGTGCCGGAACCGCTCATCAGATTAAACATCTGCACATTATGCATTTTGCGTAGCCGCCAATTTGTTCGACGCCCGTATTATTTAACAAATTGTGTCGGTTCCTACAGTTAGATTAATTTTCAAGAACCAACCAACATGAATGCTGATTTTCTCCATCTTCTTATTTGTGCTTTTTTTACATTCTACAATATTTGTGTCGTTCAGCGCATAAAATAAAATACCTCTTAAATTATATGGTGGAATCGTATAAGTAGGCGCGTCGCATCTGTTTTGCATTGTGTCCGCTCGGATGCTAATTGTTGGGCTCATTCACACCTGCTATTGTGCAAAAAAAATACCGAACGTGCCCTGAATTTTCTCCGTCACCTACCGAGCATATCCATTGAACCGACAATAATACATCATCTGTTTGCTGTTAACAATTAAGTGTTTGGGCGTTATTGTTGCATGTGGTGTACAAAGATAAATTGTAAGAATTGGAATCTTGTTCTGTATGATATTGATTGTATTGCTTCCTAAAAAAATAATGTTAACTAGATTTGGATATACCTATTACATTTTTGGACATTAACACGTGCATCAGCTGATCAGAAGCTTCATTTTGTAGCCTTGTAGGTCCCACGCCGACTTGATCTTCCACTGGACTTAATTTTAATAATAAAATATATTGGACAGGCAAGGGTGTGATAAATATTCTTGTTTAATCTGTTGTAATAAATGGTCATGATCATAATTTTATTTGGTGCCAGGATGATAGGAGTACGTAACGTGGCACGTCCGTCGCGCGCCGCTATTTATGCGAGATGTTGCGGCCCCGATCCCAAGGCGCCTGCTATATCTCTATTGCAATAAATTATCTCCTGTGACTCGTGAAGCGGAAAATTTGCAATAGCACCGTCCCCGACCATAGTATTCGCGTTGCACCTCCTTTATGTAAACATCGCAAATGGCTTTGTAATGGGAACACCGTGGTCCACTATGACACCGGTTCGATATTTCACACCGTGTCCCACGGGTCGTTTGTCCAGATCGCGCCCAGGGACGTGCACCACAAAAGGCCAGCGGGAGATCTCTCCTACGACTTTTTGTCGTAAGTGGCGAGGCGTTTCTTGTCCTGCCCTTATAAAAGAATAGATTGGCGGTAAATCGTTGGCTATTGTGGCGCTATTTAATGTATATTCGAGGGCTGCCATACGTGGGCCGTTACAAAAAATATCGGTACCTATTCAATTTATCGTACTTCATTCCGTCACGCAACTAGTTGAGGTGTTGGATTTTGCGTGGGCACACGCTCCTTATGATTCACCTGGAGCATTCAAGATTTGTAATATTACAAACCATATTTAGGTCCTTTACAATGCACTACCTATCTCCTTCCCCACAATTGAAGGGATTGTGAACATTAAAATACGCTTGTTAAAACACACGTAAGACAAAGAATTGAATGAGAATAATGTCGAACATTTCTCATGCAACATGTACATCGTCAATTTTATTTCGTTTTATCGGGCGAGTTCATCAGTGCATAAAATCATTCCTTAGTTGATTTCCATTCTGTTATTAATTTTTGTAATTTTGGTGCCTAATCTCTGGTGACAGGCCTGATACCGGGGCGACACTTATCTTGGTGTCGGTGGACACATATAATCCATTAAGTCGTCATTTCCACGCGGTTGATCATTCCTCAACCACGCGTCAAACCCGCCCCCAGACCGACTCCGTCGTATTGTTCGCTACCGCTTTATCTCGCCTCGAATGCACCAAGGACCTTTTTCAATTAACCACGTCAAACTCACTATCGACCTTAATACAATAGCCGTAGCTCTCATAGCCTTTCGGTACAGGGTTCATCGAGACTTTATCCTTGTCGACTAATGGACTAGTTTGTTATCTAATCGGCTACACGGCCGACCTATTAATAATTTCTCACATAATTTTCTAATTAACGTCCTGTCCAGCGAACGGTCGAGGCCTCTGGATACACGAAAACGGAAATGACGTAAAATTAGGGTTAAACACTCACCAGTATTTTATCACAGTAATGTATTGTTTCGAGATGATAATATTGCTATCGACATTAAAGACGTTTGTTTTTGTTTCAGGTAATCAACATTAACGATTTCAAATATTGCAGTGTGGTGAGAAAAAACAAACATTCAGTACAAAACAATGTCGTAACGATTGCGATTCATTTTACGTGCAGGTGATTTGTACAACGGTTTGCGGTTTTGCTTAATCCACTTGAGGAGTAATGTGCGATATAAAGTTAATACTTATGACAAACATAAGGAGTGTTATGTTACCGGGAGTTACCCCTAAACGAGTTAAATCGCAGCGTGTAAATTGAAGAGATTTTACACGTGAACGGAGCCCTTAGTAGTGCGTCTGATCGCGACACGGGCAATTTGGCGCGCGAGAGGCAACGTTGGTTTATTTGTTCGTTGCGGCACCTGGCGATTCAGGACCCACGGGGTGTCGCACACGAGTGTGATGGTGTCGATGCTCAGTAAATTAAACTATAAAATGTCATTTTATGGTTTAGTTTTGTACACAATATAAGTATTACTTATTTAGTTTATAATACCCATGAATAAACAGACCCTAGAGAAAAAAATTGAAATAGCGTTACGAAAACTGCTTTCTCATAATTAAATTACGTCGAGTGTAATTTAAGACTGTAAGTTTTTTGAATGAGTATTTTAGATTAGTGTGAATGTCAACCGCTTAAAAAAAGAATATTACCTACCTCATATCAGAGTGTAACAAAGATCACATAGTACCATGCCTCAACGTGCTCCAAATCAGTAATAACCATCAATTCAATTATCTTTGATTTTATGTCAATGATCACTCAGAACGAGTGCTAAAATGTATACATAAAATATTTCCTAAAAATATGTAAATATTAAATCAAGAGAAAACACATACAAAATATTTAATATCCCTTTCGACTCTACGGATCTCAATGTTTATCATGAGGTACGCGCGACGTGCCTTCGCATGAGACCGGTTAGATTACGCATTGTCGTGGCACAATTAGAAACTGTTGCGGGACCATGAGCTCACTTTGTTATTTGCAAACAATCGCCGACATCTGCGCCCCTCGCGGTCCTCTACACTGTGACACCAATGGCTAATAAATAATTGGACGTCGAGCATCTGCTAATTGCGATCTATTCAATTGCGACTGTGGATATGTTGAAATAAAACAATTTTTTTTATTTTTAAGGATTTTATCGCGTTTATTTTTTGTTTTTACGTTCCCGACGTTTCGGCTGCTTTACAGCAACCATGGTCACGGGAGGACTGAGGTGGTTGACGTCCTGGTGTCATAGTTAGAAGCGGGCTACCCTCATATTTAATTGTTGATTGTGGTCCGATCTACGCAGAAAGTGCTCACAGTATCTTGAGGTCTTGCAATGGTACGCTTGGTTTTCGATTTAATAATATTAGTCACATGTGTTTTGTGACTATGACACCAGGACGTCAACCACCTCAGTCCTCCCGTGACCATGGTTGCTGTAAAGCAGCCGAAACGTCGGGAACGTAAAAACAAAAAATAATCGCGATAAAATCCTTAAAAAAATTGTTTTATTTCAATGTGTAGTATTTGCGTAAATATAAGAAATCAATATGTGGATATGTTGTTATAAGAGCTACCATGATTTAAAACCTGTTGGTATCAACCATAAGTATGATATAAGTTTATCTAAAGAAACGTGTGATTTTAAAGTGCAATCTAATTTTGAAGGGCCTACTAGGATAGGAATTAATTGTATCAACGTAAATTATTTAAATATACATAAATGTCTTCAGATTTACAGCATTACGGCTAAACAATTTGTTTCAAGTAATTTGGTAAAGTAGTAAAGTAACACATCTGTGTGCGCGTTCTATGGCGTTATTCGCCATAGTCTACTATGAATGGTTCGACAGGGACGCTGACTAATGATTGATGAATGATCGGATGACTCATTGATAAAGCGACATTCAATAGTTATCGGGAATGTGATATCGATTTCACCGTTCTATTGTCTAAAGGAAAGCTTAAACAAAAGTTGTGCTGACGTATGCCTATCCTCTATTTTTCTGAGCCATTATGTGATAAGGAGACTCCAGTAGAACATATCTCGTAATCGTTATTATGATAATTTCTTCTTTTAGGAATAAAAAGTCACGTACACCGGCAATATCGCACCATTTGTGATACAATTATAAGGTGTGAAAACGGTTTTGTGTCGCATTCGTATTAAAAGCTGTGGCTGAGTGACACCCCCCGCGGAGAAGTACGTGCTCCCGCCAAGAAAAATGTTAGCAGGCATCTTAGAAATTTCAATTGTAACATTTGCGGCGTTCACACACCGCCTTTCCAATTTGTTCGGCCTGTGTGCCGCCAATGAAAGTCCCTAGATATCATCGGCATACCGGCCACTCTGTTGACTCATGTGATTAAATTCTTCACCCTGATGTACGGCGCGCTCGGACGCCACACTTATTTGTCGGATCTGTTTAAAATATTTATTATTGTGAATACGCTTGTAAAGATTTTAATTTTATGTTCTGTGAATCAAAGTACCTATTTAATAGATAAAAGAAAGATAAAAAAATGACCAGATAGTTAAACAAAATTTAAGAGCAAATTATACGAAATTCATTAAAATAGAAGCAGTGGAAGCAATATTGCAAAAAACTCATTTGTTTATCAATTTTATGTTTAATTTATTCAAAAGACACATACTCACTTTATTATTATTTATATAAATGCCGACATTCACAATGGTGTTTGATAATGTTATTTATGTAGTATAAACAGGCACGGTGACAAATTTTGCAACGCTATGAGTCAGGAAGGGCCTGCCGCGCCTACTCCTTCCACAAACACAATAAATATCAACTGTACAAGGGACACAATAATGCGAACCTCGTAACTTGGGAGATTAATATAATATTTTTATTTTACAGCCGCGCACAAGCGAACCAATGCCGTTGCGTTGGCCTAATGAAATATGGCAACATGTTCCTTCATTCCTGATAAAACCTCCGGTGTCGGGAGTTTTATTGCGACTCGGTACGATAATTCAAGTGGCCAGGCAGTGAAATAATTTACATGGTGGTGGTCCCTTTGCGTTTTTAGGCGCGGCTACCGCATTTTTACCATTCATCCGCGAAATGAGTTCAGTTGGCGGCGTACCCATGGATTCCTTATCTTTACGAGTTCACTTTTTTAGTTAGCGTCACGAAAATATCGGTTTCAAAGTGAATAATACTTACGTAGATTCTGTTTGACTTACCTGTGTGTTCCTGTGTTCATTCTTCCCGTGAACATTTGTATTTCACTCAATGTATAATTGGCATTATTTTTATACTATTAAACTAAAATGAAACCTAAACTTTTCTGATGGTGGATTGGTTGCGTTTGTATGAAGGGAAGGGTTTATTTCATAATGAAATAATCTTTCTGTAAATATTTCAAAAGAATGGCTGCTGTTAAAAATAAGTATATTATTATATTAAGAATTACACTAAATCACTTTTATTAACTCCAGGCATTCGTATAAATGGAGCACAAATTCGTTTGGCAAATCAAAAGCATTGTGATATTAACTCTCTATTAAATATTTTCCGCGATGCTGCGGGCTAATCCTACCCCACAATGGGGTAATAAAAATACCTGTATAAAAAACATATTGAAACGTAATATTTTGTTGGGGCTCATAGGGTTCCATACATGATATTTTTATGAAATTAAGTTTGGTATAAAGTAATATTTATTTTCTTATGATTTATTTTGTGGATGCCGTTGTTAATTGCATAATCACTTATGTATTTTGTAACTCTAATATTCTTGTGATTGTACGCAAAGATTATAAGTTTATATACGCAATTCTAAGCTATGCCAAGAACATTCTTCCTTGTCTTGAAAAAAATATCTATACTTACACACTTCCCATTGGTGTAATGTCATGAAAAAATTAAGAATGAAATGTTGCACGTAGGTATAACTTTTGTGGAACCCCAAAAATCACCAAATTGAATGAGCTATTCAACTCATGACGCTCGGATCACGTGTCAATCAAGGCTTACTTTAGCCGCAATGGATCGTGTTATTCCTTTTTAACGCTATGTTATTCATTGGCCCTATCGCAGCTCCCCACTTTTGGTGATTCACAATAGTCACCCAACCATATTGTATGATCCCTTCTCATAATAAATGCTTTAAAATCCCTACCTTTGCATAAATTAAAAAAAGTAGAGAATAATAATATTATTTTTAACTATCATTACTATCATTACTATTACTAGGTATTTGTTGTGGCTGTAAATGATGAAAAAAAGAGGAATGTTTTCCGGAATGCTAGGTTTTGCCTGACCTTGAGCATCGTTTAGTCTAAAAATTTCCATATTTCGTTGGGAGTGTGTTTCATATACTCCGTGATTAATATATTTAAATTGTCGTCATAAATAAACAGAATGATAGTTGAGGGAACATCATATTAAAGTTGCCATTACACCGTTAAAACACATCTCTAAAATATTTCTATGGTTAATAAATGTCAGTTCATATTTCATGCACTAAAAGGGTTATCCATGTTCATCATATAAGCAGCGACTGAATAAAAAAAACTAGTATATTGTTACATCAATTTACGCATAGAGTCTCCCTAGCTCCCAGCCTATACGCGTTAGGCGAGTATTGTGTTACCCATGCAACACGCATTCTTTGAAACCTGAGCTACGAGATGGGATTCTTTTGTTACGACTCGATATGAATATTACTTTAATATGATGGGCTCTTGCTGTTAATAATAACGTAGAGTGGGTAATGTCGAGCCACATCGTATTTTATATGCCTTAGGTTAGACGTTGGGTTATTATACTTTTTGCTCACAAACATGGTGGAAAGATTTAGGAATGAACCTAGGTTTACTATTGAAATTTATTCAAAATTTCCGCTTATGATAATATTAATACTTTTTTAAATCCCACATATTTTAAGTTACTCTATGCTAGCTTTTTGGATAAATAAAAGCTTACATAAGCCAAATTAGCTTAAGTTGCTTCAAATTGCGAGAAATGGCATTGTCCTTTCGAGCAAAAACTACGGTATTCAATATTAATATCCAAGGATAATACCAGCTGTGCAATCTGGACGCGTGATAATATTTTACAATATTGTTCGTTCGCGATAAATCCCGTGTAAGACGGTTGTAAAACAATGCTTATAAAGTATCCCGGTACGGTCCGCGACTTCACGCGTTATACAAGAACATTTACAGAATTCATAAATTTTGGACAACAAAGGAATCGGGAAACCGTTTAAGGCGCGCACTCGGATTCGACCGCATTACATTAGTGATATGGTAATGTGATTGTTCGCTATAAATTAAACTGGTGAGTCCCGAGGCATGGCGCGCAGCGGGGATTCGCGACGCTCGCGCGCCCATGATGCACTCACATTGCCAATATGAGGTGAAAAACCTCACAAGTTTTGACAATAAAAGTCACATTTTTATATCGAGTGAACAATACAAGATATCACGCCCAGGCAGCCACCCCAGTGCATTTAATTTATGTTCTACCTACTTACGTTATATTAATTTGCGAGCCCTTAAATAATACTTTCATTAATTCCTGGTGCAAATTTAATCTTATACCCGCGTTACTATACATTTTACCGGGTACCATACAGATTTTTTCGATAAATAAGCGAATATATTCTTTAAAAAAAATCGCGCCCTGGATATTTTTCAGAGCCATTTCTTTATAATAGAATCGAAGGCGAAAGAATAAGTATAATAATTTTCCATTCACATGCATCATGTTATTTTAGATCTAAATTATTAAAAAATATATGGACAATACCAAGTGTAAAACTAAAAATTATGCCTTTAAAAACACATTCAAAACATTTGCGCCAGGCAAAACTCGATGTTCTCTGGCGTGGGATGATGACAATTTCTTACGATCGAGAATACCGGAACAACGCTGGTATATGTTTTGAAATAAATTGAAAATTATAGCGTTCATAAAATAAACTGTCAACCTAGGCGAAGTATAGACACGAACTTCGTGTCCTGTCTTCTCTTTTAATTGGCCACGCGCATTGTTCTAACGTGTCCTATAATGATAGTCATCGGACCCTGAGACAAGCCAAGCGATTGCCTGTTGCGCAATGGACAGTTTGTAATGTTGTCTATCACTCACTAGCGTGCCGAACAAATTAGGTACCCATGAATCCATCCGCTGAAGTGTGATGTTGACAAAACTTTTTATTGGATAGTAGACCACGATTGCTTCAAAACACTTTAATTTGGGTTAGAAATGCTCGGTTCGTCGGTCGCTTTTTTGTCAATATATATTATATTGACAATTAATTCCCACAAGCCAGATCTACCGCGTATGGACGTTGACTGATGCCCAGGCATTCTGCGTGTTCCTATTTGTTAAATAATTTTGTCTCCTCTCACCGTGGCAATTTGTTTTGAAACTCGTTGAATTAGTCTTCTTTTTTGTACCCAATTTGTTGTTACAAAAGATCTCCTATCACAAATGAATTTGTTGCCCGAATTGCGAGTGAACCCATTTATATAAATTACGGGTTAATTAACTGCTTTGTTGTTGGTCGAGCGCGTTGATTCGTTGAAACGGAGCAGTTGAGGGAATAAAGTCAGATGTTAACAATAAAATATCATGTCGTTAACTCGGGAAACTCGCTCTTAAAATTACAACCATCCAGATATGTAGATACTACATTAGATTTAAATAAGCAATATCGAATGTTTTATAATTGGTGTTTGATTATTGATGTGTTATGTTGCCTGTTCACCCCTATCAACTACTGTTGCAGCAGGAAACACAAGTTGTTTGCTGTCCCCACTTGCCGTACTGTTGCTCGAGATAGGTCGCCTGTACTTCGCACCCTCACTGTGCTTAACAATCTTCTGGTTTCTAAACCTAGTATAGATTTGTTTGTGGATGAATTGGCTGTGATTTTGTTTGAATGTTTGAAATTCTGTGAGAAAGATGCATGACATTGTATGTACCTTCCTACCTTGTTGACCTCGTTGTATACTGTTTAGCTAGTATAATTGGCCAATGGGCATTCTAATTAAACTAAAAATAAATAAATTATCACGTACGATGAAAATAATATTAAATGCCTCGTGCGTCTTCTTTAATAACTTGATATGATAAGGCATGGCTCCAGTGCAAACATTAGTCATTGTATCTCACGCCAGATCTGAGCAGGCGTAGTTAACTACATTGTTTTAAAGTTCCATAATATCGTTGGCCAGGGCAAATTTTTGTACTCAAGCCTTTTTACTTAACTTTTACTCAAGCTGTGTGCAAGTCGATTGTTTGTCATACAGTTCGATCTAGACATTGATTAAACGTTCTGCTGGAGTTTAAATATTTTAGAGACACTTATGTAGTTTGTGTGCATGGACGTAAGTATTCTATCTAAAGGTATTTGTTTGTTGTCTTATTTATCCCTATAGTTATCCTTATTCCGAGAGACATAAATAATGAAAGCAAAAACAATGTGGTATACTCGCTTTGGTTATCGCCAATTTATGTCAACTAAAGCGTCCGTTTAATATTAATAAAACTACTAGCCCCTCAACCCCCCACATGCTATTACGGTTGGGTTTATGGCGACTTATTTAAATAAATATTTTTGAGTGCGTCCGAGTCGGAGACTCCATAAAATTTATTTATTTTATATTTTTTTCCGATGGGTGCATTGAACAGGGATTGTGGGTTTGACAGTGTTGTGTGACGCGGCGCCCCGCCAGGAGGCGTATTACTAGCGTGGATGACGCGACGCTATTACAACTCATCCTTTATCTAACACAATGTGTCCTTTATTATAAAACTAAAATTAAATTTTCGACCTCTTTCGAAGTTATTTGATCGCCGCGGGAGTCCATCACATTTGTTATATGCAACGGCAAGTAAGTGTTTATTGGTTTATAGTAACTTTTTTGCTTTCTTGGTTGAGCTTGAAAGGGATTGATATGTTATTTATGGTAATTTACGATTAGGTACCAACTCGTTTGCAATGAAATGAATTGGAATGAGTCCATAAATCAATTCGACATATTGTTATCGGTTGTGTCATTTTTAAAGTAAAAAATCTTTTTAGTCAATAATTATCGGGATTAAATCGATCAATCATATCCGAGAAAGATAGGTACAATATTCTTTAGATCAAATGAGTATCGTACTTAATTAATCTTGTTAAACGAGTCGCACGAGCATAAAATGTGACAGTGGTAGTGTGTCTATAGTCGGCATGGTTGCGGCAAAGTTGATGCCTAATTTGTAATTAGGTAGAGACGGGCCGACACCCGTGTCATCGCGCGGAAGTTAATCGCAATGGACGGGCGGCAAATGACGTGTGCCTCCGGCGCGAGCCTACTTACGTCGCTGGAGATTATCGCGCACCCCAACACAATGACGAATCGGTTAGCAACGCTTTCAATTCAACCGATAAAGAAGCATCTCTACGATTGTATCGACGTGATACGTCATAGTCTGATTAAATTTATAGGTCACGGGCTGTTGCGTTTTATCTAATATTTTGAAGCTTTGCAAAAATTCTTAATTTAGTATATAAACTTTACGGATGTACCTGGTTGATCTTTTTTTTTCAGTTACATATGACTCAAAGTGCTCAAGTTACGTGTTATAACTAATGAGATACTTAGCAAATAAAAAAGTGTGGTATTTCAAATGTCTATGTGTCGGCTTTCGCTTTGTGATTATTGTACCTACCTACTCACTTTGCATCTGACTGACATACATATTCGTAGTACGACTCTGTTTGTCGTGCTTGAAAAGTACACGATTTAAGTGGTCCACAGCTAGTTATTCTTAAAAGAAGCTATCGAGAACAATGCATCGTTATTATTGCGAGCACATGTTATTTTTGTTTTCGACAATGTATGCGATTTCGTGTAATACAAAAACGAATTGATATTCCACGCGAACTAAAAGAGTCGTCATACGGTAAAACGCTTATGGTAATACAGGCGGTGGTACACGTATTTCGATCATGGTGTTCGATCGTGAGTCGCAGTTCGTGCGCGGTGGACTCGCGAATGTCCTGCGGCCTGCAGACATGAGTTACTCGCTTGATGTGACGTTATCGCGCTGTGTGTACACGCCTTTTGTTTGTGTACTGTACCTAAAACACAATCTTGTTCACGTACCGTTTCGGTAATGTAACGTCTTCCATCTCTCTTCCACCGCACATTCATAAATAAGTGTGACGGTGACAACACGTTTTCTCAATGACGTTACGACTACATTAAAAGTTCCTACTTACCCCACCGTTTAATAAATTACGCGAAAAAGTACGACCTGATTAGCGCAGTTGGTAGTGACACTGCTTTCAGCTCCGAGGGTCCAGGGTTCGAATCCTGGTAGGGACAAACATTGTGTGATGAGCATGTATGTTTGTACCCGAGTCATGGATTTTTATAATCTTTACAAGTATTATGTAGTGAGTTCGCTCTCAGTCCGTTGTACGGTACCCATATTTTAAGCGTAGGTTAGTGTGGGACCGTATAGTTGGTGTGTTCGTCTGGCGACCAATCCATCTTCACTTCTCATCTCTTCATCTTCGTATCATCTAAATGTATTATATGATGATAATAATTTACATTTCAATGAAAACTATCAACGGACACTGCAATAGGATATGATCAGTTTTTGGGTTGATTTCGCTTTAACTGTGAACAGAACCCCCGAAGCAGATTGAAAAGGGGTAATAATAGACTCGGCCAGATTTATCTCGTGGAGCCCATCTCTTGTTTGATAAATAGATTTTTTCTCAATGGTTTCGAATCAAGCTCGTAACAGAAGGCGGTGTGTTTCTATTGTGATATTAAATAGATCTTATTTATTTGTGAAACATGACAGATAATTCAGTACGGCTACCGATAGAGATGTCTTTGTTGGTGGGAATTCATGTTTGGGTTTTGAAGAATACAAATATAGTCAATTGTTCCGTGTTTTGGTTATGAAATATATTGTTATGACAAATTGTTAGGTCGACGTTAAGGCTTTAGCTTGTATGACATCTGCTCGGTTTAAGATATCGTCGTAGTCATTATTCTTTGAAATACGTATTTAATTATTTTGACGAATTAACAGTTGTCGCAGATGTTCATTTGTTAGTTATGTTTGTTTATTCGAAAGTAGGTTTCATTATTTCTTTTAGCGCAGAAATTAGGTAAGTGAAGTAGAATAATTATAAAATTGTCTGCCTTATCAAGATTAAACAAGGTGAAGATTGCGACCCGCGATATGATGTTTAACTGTGTTAATATAATTAAAATGACTTCAGCGCTTTTTGAATAACGGGATGTACATATTAGTAAGTGCATTTATCAAACTAGTCACGAAATTTCTCTCCGTACATTAGTTTAGTACGTGAACGAGCAACGTAATGGTTATCGACATTTGTACATTAGGTATAATAATATTTCATAAATATACAAGATGTATACAATATCTTGAACAAACATACCTACATCGTATTTCGGACCCAAATAATACTGTTGCGTCATGCTATATTTTGTTACCTATAAAATTGTATACCTATCTACGTATTTTGTAATAAAATTAAGTGTAATTTTGTACGACATAACACAATTCATATAATATTGTCAAAAGACATGTCGTATTCGACGGTGTAAGTAATATGCGCTATAAATTTAAATAAGTGTAAAGAGAACCTGATTGCTTACCTTATTATATAAAATACTTATTTTATTACCATACCTATTTTCAATAAAGTTATTCCGTGATTTGAGTCAGTATCGTAATAAAATATCGTTTGTTCCTTACGTAAATTGAGAACAAAACTTATAAATGACATCAGTTTCATTGACCTGAAGCGCTTTTCTTTATTCGGAAATTTCCAATGGAATGTCAGACGCAGGAGATCGACGCTGTGGCCGAGTAAATAGCATTTTATAAATGTGTTTTGAGAATAGCGAGCGAGACGCGAGGTAGTCGATTTCGGAACGCACAGCGATGCACCAAGTTTAATGGAAAAGAATTGAAAAGTAGCGCGTCTATATGGTAATAGAAATTGCCCGGAAGAAAGGAACACATACGACAGAGTGCAGAGCTCTGAGTTATGTTTGTTTTCTTGAAAATTGAGCATTATTGCGTACGCTTTCCCCGGGGTATTGGCGGGCTCGACGTTCCGGCCCACGGGTGTTCCGTCGCCGCGCACCAGACTTTTATTGGAACCGGAACATTTACGAACGCAAACTAAGATCATTCACGTTTCTTAACTCTATCTAGTTCGAGTTTATTTGCGTAAAAATGTCTGTTTACAATTGTAAATAACCATACATGTCGAGTTGGTCGGTCGTATATGTATTAGACTTTATTTTCATATACATGTTAAACACGTTCAGAGACTAAAACGTAAAAGTAAAATATTGTATTCAATAAGTGCTTAACGGAAGAGCATTTACAATATTTACACTTTGCGTTTCCGCAGAAAGTTTTTCTCAATGAAATATAACTATTTCGTCACGTGGTTAGGTTAGTGTGAGTGGGCCGTGCCGAGCGTCGCTGGTTCGTTCCCACTGATTATTTGTAAAGATTACTTGTGTGCCCGGTATTTGTATAATATTTGTGAAGACAGCATAAGAGAGTACTTAGCAGGATGACAATGTCGTGTTCGTCGAGTGTTAAGAAACTTAAACTATCGAGTTAGTATCATGAGTCATACTTTGCCAACGATGTGGCACAGTCAGTGCGACCTGTGCTATGCGCTCTAAATTTCACGGTTGCGCGAATATTATTATTGTCTAAATATGATAGATGTCAGTTACATGCTCTACATTTTTCAATTTATAAATACATTTCTTGACTTCGCTCAACTGTAAACTTCATATTCTGTGATATTTAACGCATCTAACGGACCCTTATTATTCATAACTTTTTAAATAATCCGATAATCACCCGATCTTCGTTTATAATTTATTTAAATATTAATCTGGTTTATTATGTTTATAACTATCCTTAATGAAAAGTAATGTAGTTGTTTGACACGGTAACGTGTATGTTTTATCCGATAGTACCGTTAGTACCGGCTCCATGTCTAATTGTGAGCTGTTTATAAATGTCGTCACTCCGATCAATATTCATGTTCAGATTATGCTTGTCTAATTGCCACTTATAAATCTAAACGCGTCGATGACATCTTAATTGCTAAGGTAACAAATCACCTTTAATATATATGAAAATATTTGGCAGCATAAAATACGTAAATATAAATTAGTATATGAGAAATTGTTATGCACGAACTTTTAGTCTCCTTTATGACCCCGTATATTTATTTACTGAAATTTAAATCTATTTGTACGTTTATGGCGCTTATATTGGTAGTAGGTAACCCTTCGCATGTACTCGTCTAGAGTAATTCGTTTGTAATTTCTTCAATTAATTTAAAGTTATAAGAAAATTAAAATGTGTGTCTTTATTTAGAGTCTAAATAAGTTCGACAGATTTTTAGACAAATTCTTAAATGTAATTAGAGAAAGAGACTGGTGCACTGTATGCACTTGGACGGTAGTAGTTATTAATTAAATGTGTATGTATGAAAAATAAAAAACATATTCTGCAACAACTTGTTTTAAAAAAAAAGTTCTCTAAGTGTTTTCCACTTATTATTGTTACTGCCTAAAAAATAATTATCTGTAATGCATACTTACTTATAGCTTGCGTTTACCTTAAAAATATAAAGGTTCCGTAAAGAAGAAACGTCTAGATTTGCTCAATTTTCAGAACAGTATACTTCGTGTTAGGTAAAATTTCAAACAGCGACACGGAACTCTGAATTGTTTTTAACATACATTTTATAGTAACATTTGATTATATCATCTCGTGGTCGTTTTCTAAACATTTGCTTTTAATGTAATTGATGTCGTTGCATTTATTTACGTCGCTTGGTCGAACATTTCGTGTTTCATAATAAATTGACTCGCCTTGTTTATTAGCTGCTATCACTCATAAGTAATTGGCAAACGGGAGTAATCGTCACGTTGGCCTAATGCTGTATTGTTATTTGCGTTTACTGTGTAGTCTGTACCTTAACGCAATAATATATATTTTTTTATCAACAGCCAAATACTTATGCTTGTTGCCCTATTTTTTACAGTCCTTAACAAGTAAACATACTAGTTTTAAATTTATAGGAATTCAGACCCTACTATATTTTTAAACGCTGTAATGAGCGCTAAAATTTGTTGATTAATATTTCGGAAACCATATTGTTATGCTTTATATTTAAGGCTAGGAAACTACATAGTGTTCCCTAATCAATGTGGTGTTTTTTACGAGTCATAAATCTATAATGTTTGTCGTAGACGCTCGTAATTTATTAATAATTATGTTATTTTACGGTGGCCGACGACCTCGGCGTGTCTCAACCTTTTAATTATTATAAAAAGAAAAATAAATGCAGCTGCCAAAGAATGAATAACGTAGATTGGCGATGTTTATGATTACGATATCATGTAGACCATTTTTCATTGAATAATCATTGCAGATCATTTGAGATTATATTGGGCCTGAAAAATATTGCATACATTTGCAGTACAATGTAAAATTGAAGACACGAGTATTTCTTCAGCGAATATCTGTTGTGTTAAACGTTTCAGGTATACCGAAGTAACCATCAGTGAGTAAGGTATTCCGAATGGGTGGTAAAGTTGTTGCTTGGCATTTTGTGACATTTTCGACGATTCGTAAGCACTGAATTTCATGGTTCACACAACTTAAAAAAAAACATTATTAGGGTTCCGTAGTTATACTTTAAAGTAAGCATTCACGTCCGTCCGTATGTACTAGTTACAGTCACCTTACAAATTTGTGATATAATGTAAAAAAATATTCTATGAGGCCTTCCTTACATGGAAAGGGAAAGTGAGAGAATATTTTTTTCTCGTACTAAGATTAATAGTATCTCGTTAAATAGATATTTTTGAATTAACCTTACTTTAAGCAAAACATATACTAGATACAGTTGTATTTGCGATTGCTTTCTATCTCTCTGACTCGTTCTCATGGCTCCGGAACCCTATATAGTACGTGACCCAACACGAACTTGGCCGTTTTTTTTATTTTACAATGTTACCATTACCATTTTTTATTCTCGTACCGTAGTTATAGATAATTTACGAGTCAATACACGCCAAACCGGGCGGCCGTGTGTGGGGGAGCCCATCCAATACGTACCTAGCTATATATATTTTCGACTCATTATATTTGTGGACATTAGACGGGGCGCCGTTCATGGTGTTCAATTAACACCTGATATGAACCATAACGTATTTCACTGTTCCGTAAAAATGTATCCATAGGCAACCATAATGATATTATTAAGTTATCATCAATCACATGTCAATATATTATATGAATTACTTTAACATAAATATAAGAATTGTATTAAGTGTAAAAAGCTGTTTGGATGTGATTAGGGTCAAATAATAATTCCCACAGTTATTAAGTGTCGTTAAATAATTTACATAAGTGTTTAAGTTCTCAAGATTAATTATTATATGTATATTTTTCAACTTGTTACCCTCTAAATACGTACATACATAATTCAATCGTGAATCGTGATGTAATTATTTTTTGTTCATAAGTTATTTATTGAATGTCAATGTTTGAGACATTGTCACAGCCACAAATTATGTATTTAATAAAACTGGCTATTGCATATTAATACCCAAAATAAATTTTCTTATATATATCACGGATGTCAAAGTAGTAATTATGTAAATTGAACTAAGAAAGGTCAATAGCCTTTTGTGATTACAACGGTACTGGATTTTTCCCAAGTATTGAAGCTGGCCGTTAACGAAATGATTCATTACTGGTACTAGAATAAACTAAGGAGAATATTTGTTCAAATATTCTCACGCGTGGCTGAAGCGACGTGTCAATTACTCGGTCCAACTTTTGACACCTCTTAGAGGTCAACACCGATAGTTTTGCGCTGTCCAACAATATTTGTCCAGTGCCATCTTCAACCTTCACTCTGATTGCACTTGACTCGACCGCCATTGTTAAGCTTGTCACAAAATACTTAAATATTTGCTGGGCTCTTTAAAAATATAACAGGGATATGTTCAGTTAAAAGCTCATTAGTCAAATACTGAATTATTGTAGTTATAATAATAGGATTGAAATAAAACTAATTATACAAATTTTATCGCCTTTATTTTACGTTCTATACGTTCCCGATGTTTCGGACCGCATACAACAACTAAATATACACCCCAGTTCTAACTATGACACTACGACGCGACGTCTGGCACCTCAGTCCTGCTGTGACTAAGTTCAATTCAGTTTATTTTTAAAACTTCATGTAAATATTTATGAAAAGAATAATGTTAAAAATACATCGTAATAGTATGTAGCATACGAGTATAATATTTTTGTTTGTAAATAAAAGACAGCCACATAACCTACTATCCTAAGATTTCGTTAGATTATTCTCAATTGTTACGGTAGTATAGAATACTCAAAGTAACCATTTGATTGAAATATAGATAACACACTCATCCTTCGGCATGGTGCTCACATTTGGAGTCGGTCCTTCTCATTAAAAGGTGTCTTTATACTTTTTAGTCAGCTGCCACCTTATCGTTACAATAAAACCCTTCTGATCTTAGAGTAGATATGATAATTGTAATCCAATACATAACTATCTGTTTTATCTATCTTACCTGCTGCTTTTACAACTAGACTTATCAAAGTAGAAAAGTGTGTTAAAAATAAACGATATACTTATAAATGTTAGATATCGTGAATAAAGTGTTAACAGTGTCCATTTATTTTAATACTACTTAAAATAAATTGAATACTACTAATTAAAATAAATTAAATTCTATCAAATGAATATTTGGTAGAACTGTCTATAATGCAGACCGTTGTAAGGGTAAGTAGTAAGTTTATATATTTATTTATTTAGGATTGCCAATAGAGTTTACAATGTTACATGTGATATAGTAAAAATAAAAATAAGAGTGATATTAGGTAATTGTAACTCTAATAAGTTAAGAAATTATGATTAGATTAGAGTCCAGATGGTAGAGTCAGACCCATAATAAATAGGAAGATTGGAAGCATATTGAATTATGAGTGAAAATAATCTGATATGTAATTACCGAATTCCAATATGTTTGTTGCCTACGCAACATATATATAGTAAAACCTTTTGTTCAACCTACACGTAATGGCCAGGCTTGCTCTCCGCCTACGTTCGCGCGGTATTGTTGTCACGGTTAAAATGTGCCTGCACAAGGAAGTTGCGAGTCGTTAGCGTTGATGGATCTGCGGAGGCCCGCGCAGACATCTCCTGAGGGCGCTGGGTTTGACGCGAGAATCGATTAAGTTTGACAGTTGACTCTCCGAATCCGCGCAAAGTTCACTCCGGTAATTACATCCGAGATGATGCGAACGATTCTACATGACGCTAATGAATTCTGTCCCATGTTGACATGATGCAAACGCGTGGGGAATTAGTGTTATTTTAATTACTACCTAAGTCTGCGGGCGCTGATTCGCCTTGTCTGAAGATAATATGGACACTTTAAATTTTCATAATCGATAACTTTTATAATTAACATTTTTTGGAGAAACGAAATTATATTTTTACATCATAAAAAAAGGAAAGTAAGTATCTGTCTGCCAAGAACCTATATGTGATTACTTTTTTCTTAAAAAAAATGTTAAATGGTATCACCCAATAATTTTCTTATGTCAGCAGTCAGCAAGCAAGTTTAAAAAGTAAGTTGTTATAAAAGTATTCAATGTTTTGTCGTACCTCAAATAAATTCATTGCATATAATTAACAATAACAATTATCCTAACAACCTGAATCGCAAGGTGTTTTTATATCTTAATCGGCGCGCGGTCGTTACAAGCTAGGCTCTTTGGCCCATTATCGATTGCCGCACAGCAGGGCGTACGACAAAAGAATTCCATTTTAAATAAATCGCGCGAGACCGCGTCGCGCCGAGAAATTAGGCGCGGTATCCCCTGCCGCGAAAACCGATCGTAAATAAGTGTCGCGGTTGGCTTCGAACAGCGCTCCGCTGCGTCGATGCTCAAAAACACATTCTTGTTATACACTCGTTTAAGGATTTAATTACTTGCATCGTTGATGGGACCTCGTCCCACCCCTCCCACCGTCACCGCAACCACCTCGCACGTGATCGTAAATACCCACTTCGTTAATGATTCGAACGCTGTTCCGCGATGAATTACAGCTTAGTCTTGTTGACTTTTTGCGCGAAATATTTTTTCTGATTTTAGTGTGCGTGGGCATCGTATAATGGATTGTTACACTTTAAGTGGTTTTTCGAGTTCATCACGATTTATGTTTCAATAAGTATGCAAGACTGATTTTATTTTGCACTTTTATCCCCTTGCATTATCATATAAAAGTCATTGGTTTAGGTGCTATCTATTTAATTGAGATAAGAGCTCGCTTTAGCTTAGGATTTTTATAATACACGCCATGTTTATTACTTTCATAGTTTTGCTAAAGGATTTTCAAGAAATTAAAGGATAATAATCTCTATTATCACAGGTCAGACGTGCCGACATTGGTTGCTATATCTCATACGGTTAATTATATGGGCGGGACTCGCCACACCTTTGAACCTTTGCTTCTGTCAATTTACTAAGTTCGCTTTTTTGATAATAATCTCTGTATCCTTCCACGCCTATCGTCTAGTAGAATAACTCGGTTCGGTTCGGTTATTCCTTTCTAAGTATCCATGTCGCCGTTTTCAATTTATGTCGGCGTGGTGTCGAGTGTCGTGAACAAGTGAGCGTCGGTCCCCCAGTGGTATCCGGCTTCAATTGGCTTTGACTAGATGTCTTCTCCGATCGGCGGCTGCCTCTCGGTCACAATGCAGCCGGTGCTCCGTTTGTAAACGCGATACTTCCTTCGTCGCGAATTCTCTTCGCATGTGATTGCGGCTCCTTTACTTTAATCAAATGACTGCGACAAAGGATTGAAAAGAACGCTTCTCGATTTCGTACAAGCAATCGGTATTGGCTGAGAAATTCCTTTTACGTATTGCCGACAGTTTTTGCCGATACCTTCACGAAATAGGGGCGTTTTTAATATTGTCAGGTTTACTTGTAGTTCAAGGGTCCTTACGTCTGAAAATCGCCATAAACCATTAAGTCTTATACTTGTTTATTTTAGAAATAGTTATGGGCGAGCATCTGTATGTTTTGGAGGAATAATTTAAGTAAGATAAATGAATGTAGTTACTTAGAAGAATCATAGTTTTATAATGTGATTATATTTGAATAAAATCGCTTATCATAAAACTATCAGATGTATAAAGGTCAGTAATTGCTTCTTGTATACTCTATTACAATCATAATCCCGAGACTACCCTTCGGCTACATTACGATGTTCAAAGTGTTTGTATTTCTGTCTTGATGACTTGTTATTAATATGAAATGATTCATGATTACATAATTGGACTTTACAATATTTTACTTCATTTCAGTAATTATTTGTAGATAATTTACATGCTTGTGTTTGCGCTGATTTAATTTACTAATTTCGATTACATCACTATCTGTTTTTTTGGGTTATCGCAATCATGCGTTAGTATAATTATAGATAGAGACGCTCTGATAAGTGTAATCATGATTATGATGAATATAATTAATATTGAGTATATGATGTTACGTTTAGTTCAATGTAGTACATGTATCAAACTTATGTTATAGTCTGTCATCTAATAACAATATGAGTTTCATTAATAAAGTAGTTTTAATAACTGGTGCTGGCTCTGGAATCGGTGAAGCAATATCTATACAGTTTTCGAAATTATCAGCAAGACTATCTCTGATTGATATAGACACTGAAAATTTGAAAAAGACAGCGGAAAAATGTGAGAAGATAAGTAAAGTGAAAGTGCTCGTTACAGTGGCTGATCTACGTAACGATGAACATGTGAAAAATGCGGTACAGAATACAAAGCAAGAATATGGGAGAATTGACGTTGTTGTTAATTGCGCCGGGATTTATTTACCTGCAAGAATATTGGATGCTAATTTAATTGATATATTTGACAATGTAATGTCGTCGAATTTGAGATCTGTAGTTAGCATGACTAATTCTGTGGCGTCTACACTTGCTGAATCCAAAGGATGTATCATCAATATATCAAGCGCATCACCTGTTTTTGGTGCAATCGCAAGTGTCCCATACAGTGTTGCGTTAGGATCTCTGAATCACTTTACAAGCAGTGCTGCTTTAGATTTGGCTTCTCAAGGAATCCGAGTGAATTCGATCTTGCCAGGTGTAACAAAGACAAATATTTTGACAAATGCTGGAATTCCTCAAGAAAACACTAATGCAATATGGAACAATATATATTCTCCACTCAAGAGAAATGTAAAAACTGAAGAAATAGCTGAACTGGCAGCATTTTTGGCAAGCGATAAAGCTAAAGCTATGACAGGGTGTAGTTACCCTATCGATGCTGGTTTGGCACTGGTTTAAAGAGATTTTATAATAATGTTGATCTTGTCAAATACTGAAACTTAATCAATTATATGAATTTCGACCGTGAATATTTGAAACGAATGTAATAATACATGGCTTCACTCAATTTGAAAATAACAAAGGTATACGAAACTTGAAACGTCCATTTAAATAGTGCGGTTATTGAATAAAAACACAATGTAAAAACGAAACGCTCTGGGTCTGGGTTCAACCTTGCTGCTTATGAGACTTTTTATGATGCATGAAATGCATGGTATAGAAATTGATTTTAAATAATAAAGGATATGCTTTTGTAGTGACTTGTGTTTTACTTTCTTATAACAAACACTTATATGTAGCACAATAACTGTATAACAATGTATTTTTAGCCATTCATATACGAGCTGAAAATGTATATATATATATTAACATTCTAACATCAGCTCTTAATTTTTGATTATTTTAACAATAAAATATAGCGATATATATAGCTAAATTATTGTCCGGCTAATAAGATCGACCAGACTGCTACTTTTTGCCCTTCCGAGACGGACCGATGCATGTAAGGGAGACGTTCTCAATTCGGGATTTGAACTATGTGACCATTTCGACGTTTTACACCTCGTTGCTGAGCTATATAAAAATATTGATTCGTGGAAAATTGTTTTAGTACTTAATTTTTTTTTAAGATATTATTTACCTATGTGAGTGAATACAACCTAGAGTATTCACTTGACTTTCATATCTCGTACAATATTCTTTACCGTTTACTTAATTAAACGTACGGTTTTTTTTTATTGAATAACATAAAGTTAAGATGGCGTTGAAATTATAATTCACGATGGTTTCCTTATATCAAGGTAGGCAAAGGAATTCGAAGGTCCTAATACATATGTATACTTAATTATGATAAGATCGGTTTAAACTCTGGACTGTTTACATTAAGAAAAGCTTGTAACAATTACAGCGGTAACCTATTTCATGTCTAATTTAAATGGGAAACAGATTAATCAAACGATACTAGCTTTGTTAACGGTCAGTAAAATATTTAACAATAGCCGCATCCTGTGTTTTACAAGCTGTCCTCTTTTTGGGTTGTGCGTTTGAATTAAACTAGTTTGTATTTCTGTAGAGTTGAGACCTTATCAGTAGATCGGTTCCTTAACCCTTCACTATGTGCGTCACCTTTTAAAGTTAGTTAATATATCTATGTAACGACACTTGTCTACAGTTGAGCAGAATACTAGTTGGCCAACTAAAAGTGAAGTTCGTATTTCCGGAGCGACGGAGCAATAAAGTAAGCAGTTTTACAAGTGAGTGCTCCCGAAACGAATGCGCGGGTTAGCATACGCCCGATATTCATATTTTATGAGTGAAAAATCTCACAAAGAATATTTTTAGAGACAGAGCATCGAGAAACGGGAGCCCGTCTTACCGTAACAGAAATGTCTCGTAACCTTAACAATTCTTATTAAAATGCTTTCGTGCGGTAACATTCATTGTAAGCTCGAATGGGATTGGCTTTGTCTGGACAGCTTGTCAAAAGTTCCCATCGTCATTAGCTCAGTTGATTCGTCGCATCTTGTCCGGCAAGGTGGAGAATGCACGTTCGGCAACAAAGAGTCCACATTATGTTGTCGCGCGGCGCGGCGAGTCCCAATTAAGAGAGATTTATTCATCCCCATGCCGTCATACAACTTCTCCAAAGACATTATCAGAGATTTAACTCGACTCGGCGATTGTTCCCCAATTTTCTAAACACCTCCACAATGCTGTCGTAATTTGTTCCATCCTCTTGGCTGTTTGATTGTTTGCTATGAGAAAACACGACATCATTGCGCAGTGGCAGGGTGGCTGCTTTGTATTTGAATCTGTTCGCATTCGATATTCATTTGCTCGAACGCTCCGTAATCATTGTAATTTGAGTACTCTGAGGGAGCTTAACGATGTTGTCGTTATTTTGTTAATATTTAGATAGATTGCGATTGTATTCAGCAAGTCGAAAATAATTACTCTCATTTCCTTGTAAAAATTCACGTTGCGAATGATTAATCCATTGATTCTACATGTATTACATTAGGTACAAAATGAAGTTCATGTTTGAGTAGCGTTTGAGAATTCGTCCTATAAATTTACAATTTTAACTTGTCAACTAGTTTCCTTAAGCCTCCTATTGTATGGTTTACGAATCCTCGATTTCATTAATAACTGGTTATTTAATTGAGCTACCGACGACCGCATCCTTTGTTATACATGAACCCCACCCCGCATTTATCTAAGCAGTAGCTTATTTTAAATTATAAACGAGCCCCCAATCGATTTGAATAACAAGCAGGCAGATGCTCTTAATCCTTTTGATTTCATTAAACGCATGCTTCTCGACCCTTGTCGGAAATATCACTCGAGTGATCTCGACTAACGACGTTGTGCTTATAATAAGAATCCATAACCTGATTTATAAAAAAAATCAACCTTTGGCATTTTGAAAACGTGTAAAATATATAGCAATTCATTCTGTTTTGTAACGTCAACAACACACGATTAAGATAGATTTATTATTTATATTATTATTTCTGATATCTCAACAACGATGGGATTCTGCTTGTTAGTCATTATGAATCGCGTTATCCTATTTGATTCTGAAAGGAGATTCTTATGAATTCCCAAAAGGCATTCTTACCAATTGCATCGTCCTTTATTTGGTCGTCAAGTGAAAAATCCGTCAACATTAATCACGTCGACGCTGAAATATAATTTCGAACGGTCGAAAAAATTTACATAAATAATTTATACCCAAGAGGCAATGCTCGCTCGGAGCTTTCTAATCCGTCAATCCTCTGTTATGAGGCGGTACTGCTTCCGAACTGAGTAAAAATCGAAGTCTATGCCATCTATAGAACAGATGAATTAGGTTTATGCAGACTTTAAACAATATATCTGTGTGATAAAAGGCTTCAATAATAGACACGTGTCGGTCTTAAAACTACATTCTCCACTAATCGTTATTTACATTTTTATTTAAGTAGCGTAAATGTCTATAATAAATATATTCTAAGTATCGCAGCAAATTGTATTTTGTAACGTTTCTTCCAGACACCCTTTAAATGAAATTACTTTCCATGTGAACGACGCATATATATTCTACGGTCGCGAGACCGAATTAAATATTTGATTGTATATCGTCAGTTACCTCCGTCGCCGCGGGACGTCAGGAGGGTGTTGGCTGGCGGTCTCATCTCCATAAGAAGTGGTTCTGGTTAGAGGCTTACTTTGCACCGCGTGATGGAGTATTATTTTAGGTATGTGACTGTGATCGATTCGATCGAATCTTTGGTCGGACAGCGCGAGTTTTTACCAATGCCGAACGCTACGGTCCAGTCAAAAAATACACATATGAATATGATGTAGTGTTCGCGGTTTACACGTGTGCTGTTGCGATGAATGCTTGACATTATGACCTCTATGCTAGTGAGTTTTATTAAATCTATTGAGTCTCATCTACCGGTTGTGTGTTTATTAAATAAATCGCCTCATATAATAATAAATAATTATGCGAACAACGAAATATGTATTCTCACGTCAATTTGGCCTGGCTCAGTAAATACAAGTGGTTATTTTTATAATGTCTATCTTTTATGTACCCACAGTATGCCAAGACAAAGAGCGTTCAATTTTAATAGTACATAATATTAAATGATGTATGCAAGTTATAGTTATGAAGAGCAGAAACGTATGTAGGCAGTTTGTAACATGAAGCAGGTAAAGTAATTAAGGAAACAGATATTTACATCTTTGCTGTTAAATATAAGTACAAACGTTAAACGAACAATGATAAACACGTACAACAGAACTAATGCACATAAATTATAATTTCAATATCATTTCAGTATTATAATTTTATGTACGCAGTGAAATGTGTTAGTTAATGTCGTTAAAAACACCGGCTGGAACAATTAACCTTAGTTAGCCACCAATAAATAGCGCTAGGGAACAGCTTTACAGCTGGATAATAATTAACCGGCCCTTGGTCCGTTACGGTAGCGAGTGCTCCGTTCAGACTGTAGGCCATTTAGTACGCTCGACACCTGATAAATCATTAATAAGGATGATCTAGGACCGCTCCGCTCGGCACAAATAGACCCTTATTTTATAATTAAACCTGTGCACTACATATCGATTACATTTCAACATCAAATTTATTATTACTTACTCGTGTATAACATTCTGTATGATATAATGTAAAGCCAGATTTATTCCTGAACGTCTCACACGCAAGAGCGTGCTCTTTATATGGACGATTCATATATAAATGGGTGCAGAAAATGTCGTGTAGCTCTCATACATATATCAAGTGCGTCTGATGCTTGCATGTAAATCTAGCTTTAAATTCAGATGATGAGCTATCTGAATTTAAAGCAAAAGAAAGATAAAAAACTATTAAATGTTTTTAGTACATATCTACTTCGATTATAGATATAAGGTGATTTTGGTTTCCACCACAAATTATTGAACAGAAATTATAACAAGAGAGAGCAGAGCAATATGTACTCGATTAATCAAATAACGGTAACCATGTGATGGTAAAAAGTATAAGGCAAGATAATGCAGAAGATCGGATAATGTCACAAGGAGAGTTTGATAAAGCAAGTGACATACAGGGTAGAGTGGAGCCAACTGAAGGAGGTCTACTGTCAAATAATCGCTTTGCATCCGAAAGTAGCGTAATCTTTTCAATATTGTAAAAATAAGCAATAGACTTATTGTAAATATAATCACCCCTTCCCTTTGCATATTTACTTGTCAACCACATTGTAATAGCCAAATCGTAGTTAATTAACTTTGCATAAATGACTCGTTAGACCTACGCATGTCATTGATGTTAATCGTACCGTATTTATACAACTAAATCAGTTTGATAAATCACTACATATTTTTTTATCAAAACTAATTACAGTGACACACGATTATCCACGTCAAGAGGCTAATGTCCTTGACGTAAAATTTAATAACTCGATATGAATTAATAAGAAATAGCCACGCCCTGTAGGCGTCAACTGTGTGATTAATATGGCCATTGCACACGACTACCGGATCGTGAAGAGCCGCGTCTTCCGCCCCACTAGTGCCCACTTCTAATGCATTGTACACACTACGCTACCTAATAAAGAGATCAACATTTTACCGACCTAGCGAAAAACGATGGTCACATACTGGTAGTAACATAATTAAAAAAAAAGATAGGGTCCTATTTATTTACATAAATCATAACATCTGATCGAGAAATGTAATAAGAAAATTCTTAAACGAGTCTCATATAAAAAAAGTGGTAGATAATTACGAACCTTTTACATTTCGGTTAACTAAAATGATATAAGTTGACGATTAGATGTTAACAGTGTCATGTTAAAGTGCTTAGCCAAATAACTTGAATAAGGGGTCGAAACAAAACAACATTTTATTCATAAAAAAAAATACAAAGGCTGGGTTCCTTTTCCTTAGTGGATCAGACCGGTACTATTCGAAAATCGAGATTATAACACCTTCGCTTCTGTTCGTTTAGTCTGTACATTGCATAACATAGCTCAATTCACACATTCGTATTATTTATATCGATTACGTTCGCTTCACACTATATCAAGCCGAGTGTTAATATTTAAATAATATTGTTAGAATACAAATTGTATGGGTCGCTTCTAGCAAGACACTAAATCTCGTTTGTAAGTAGTTATAACTCCCGGATTTGTCTGGAAAATATGATTTAATATGATCATTAAATCTCTTCTCGATAATTTGACAATAAAGTAATACACGTGTTTGTGACAGTAATAATTTTCCAATATAGGTATTCAATTACTAAAAGTCACGGCATGACGTTTCAGTACTGTTTTGAGTAAGTAATCATCAGGAGAACGTACCTAAGTTATTTTTGTACTAAGTTATATTAAAACTACATCTGCCATGAGTCTGACCATTCAACTTAAATGCTATAAGTTGAATTATTGGATCGTGTATTTTGCGAATCGTTTTCAAACGGATGCCATATGAATTTAAGTGTTAGAATTTTAAAATGGTTTTATCAACTCTGTCGTCCACGCGAGCTCAGCAGGACCATTTTAATGGAAATATTAGTATTATACTTAGATTATTGATATAGGTTAGTGAATTAAATGTCATCGAACTACAAATGACTTGTAGTTGACGTCTTATACGCTTGCTCTTATCGCTAGTATGAAATAAACTATGTTTGTCACTTCTTGTCACTATGGGATGAATCTCCAATACATAATTGTTTGAGTAAATCCCTGAAATAATAGAGATGTCCTTGTATTATTTAAAACTGCTTTAATAACCATCTTTACCTAATGAATTTATAATAATTAGATACTTCATATTAACGTTGCTATTGAACAAGCTTTTGTTAACCAATAAGGTATGCTGACTTTGTTGCCTCCAAAAATTATCAAGAGATTACATTTACGTCCGTTATTAGCACCTGTGCGTTTACAACAAGACGCCACCTAGCTACGGCAGTCCATAAACGAACAAAACAACCGAAACAATAATTGCTCATTGTCTTCTTTTGTTTGTGATTATCTCTGTAACATTAGAAAGAGCATTACTCCAACCACTCAAAAGACATTGGTAGCGTAATCCTTTATTCACGAAGAAAAGGATTAAAATAGACGTTTGCTGAATTTGGACGTAGATTTGCTTTTAAATCTCCACAGAAAAAGTTGTTTTAAAAAGAATTGTATTGTTCCATTTTTTATTAAATCGTATTAGGTAAAGATACCATTAACAGATGAAACTAAGTAAATTGCTATCCAAGTAAAATTACCTCTACTAGCAAATGAGTAGAGAAAGATTTAGTTTCAGTGAAGCGGCTCAGCCATTATTACCTTAGTTGTCAGACTACCAAACAGGCGGAGCGAACTCTGAATTATTTTTCATTTCACTAACGAAAATCAGGTAACTTTCCACTGTGAAGTAGGCTGATTTTCTATTCGTTGATAGCATATATAGTTGTTCTGTTCCAAAAACGTTGTGTCATTAAGTCGCGGCCGCACGTGACCGAGGGCACCTGCCACCGGCCAATCGTGCCGACATGCCTCAACAACCACCGGTACCGATTATACTGTCACTCGATATTTTGTACAAAATTATTCCAGTTCGAATGTTTTATAGTGGTACACTTGCGGATCACACATTATTTACTATTTTTATAGTCAAGTTGTGGTGGTTGATCTAGAATCAACACTGTTATTTAGTATAATTATGTTATCTATCATCTATATATATTAAACAAAGTCGTGTTAGTTACACCATTTATAACTCAAGAACGGGTGGGCCGATGTTTATGATCTTTGATTTTTTTAATTAGTATCGGTCCCGAATAGCAGAATGCCTTACAATTCACATTTGATTCTGAGCCAGTAGTAAGCTCGCCGGGACAGCCAGTTTGATATATTTTTACAGAAACAACACTTTTATTTGGGACCGGCGACTGTAGAAAAGTTGCCGAGAAAAGAAACTAATAATGTCATGATGTTTTTCAGCTTCTGCTAAAATGATTAATTTATTTTTGGTGTTAGGCAAGTTAACTAGTGGTACAAAGAATAACCGCCGTCGACCCCTTTCTTTGAACATTCTTCGACTTATTTGCCTCGTTATAGCCTATTGAGGACGCTTATACTGAATTACTCGGAGCTTAAGGAAACATAGAATAACGGCACGAATGTTTTGTTCTGCCTTCTAAACGCTGTGAGGCACTCAATTGAAAACTCATTTTCAGATGCCGTTCGACTGTGTTCAATTATATATGTTGAAATAAGCTAACTATCTTTTGTTATTTCGATAAAAACCAGTTGAGATCGACATTCGGAGAACTTGTCGCACAAGATATGAAAAGAGTTGAATAAATCAAACTTTATTGAAAACTATTCCTCTTGTATGATTAGTGCTCAGTCACCATGCAACGTGGGCTGTGGGCGGGCCCTTACACGCCGTGGGACGAACAGATATGGATTTTTATTATTGTTAACAAATTTGAATCTACGCGACCCTTTAGGAGGTGTATTTAGCTTTCCGAGAAATGTTAATCCTCCGTAAACATGCAGTATGCAATTATGATCATGGAATACCTACGTACAGCTGGAATTTGTGGAATCTATAATGATTTCTCTTTCTGGAGCTTCTTGAATGCCCTCCAGAAGGCGATATCAGTATCATTGTATTTTTGTGACTAATATTGATCTGTCATCAGATATATTCATGTCAGCTGATACCGAAATAGATTTATTATTAATAATAGTAGTATGTAGGTTCATAACGTGATTTCAAAAATCTTTCAGTTAGTCCTATGTAAACTTCAAAGGTGCATAACGCATTATTCGCCATGAAATATGATCTCTGACGTTATATCTTAAGCAAACATTGACTCTATGATGATAGCTTTGCTTCCTTGGCACCTGAGTCAACAACGCATGGATTGTTTCGTCAAGGTGATTTTTTTTTATAAATATCTATTACTATGTGTACCTCCAAAGCTGTTAGATTTATTAAAGGTAAATTGCGGTGTATCCAAATTCAAATGTTCGAGTCTCTAGTGTCTGGTCGAAATAACGCAATAATTTTCCATGTGTGGTCCATGAATACTTCAAAGTATCTTGCCGTCTGTCACGAAGTCTTGAAATGCGATCTCGTACGCAGAATTCTTTATTTTACTCGTCCTCAAAGCACAGTTGACTCATATGCGAATGGTAGTTGGTATTACTACGAATGTTTTCATAGCGCATCGCTCCTTATTCCCGAAACTTGGCCGCGCCGTCACTGTTTACCTTTGTAAAGCCTACCATTGTGCTCCCGGGTACGATAATTGTACTCGGACATGTTTTTTTAAACATATTTTTTGTCGAGTATTATCGTGGCTGATGATATTTTAAATGTTTGTATTTCTGCTCAATGTGACGGTCAGTGACGTGTAGGGCCCGCTGACTATTGTCCCTGAAGCCGTTCGGCTTGGAAAGGGCCGTTTGCTCTGATGCATCCCGTACCTTTGTATGTCTTCACTCGGAATATATGATGATGTAATGGTATTGATACTTGCTTCAATTTTATAATTTGCAGTGGTTTAATATTATTCATAAGTGATGTTGTCAGAAAGAAAATTTAAACTATACAACATTAAGAATTTTGGACAATTATTGTAATGATATGTATAATGTGGGCTCTTATGTTTGCGTACCTTGAACTAATACAATTAATTTCAATTTTAATAGTAGCTTTGACTTTGACAATATATAAATATGCTTTTAATTTAATTTTAAATAGGGTTAGGGTAGGGTAGGGTTGTCCGTTGCAGTTATTTTTCTGACGTAAAAAATAAATTTTATAAAGACAGAAATGGTAATCATTAATTATTAATTTATTGGGCTTGATTTGCAGTATCCTGATAAATTAATATTTTTAAATATAGTCCATATAAAAGTATCAAGATAGTTGAGCACTCGTACAATTATATTATAGCTCCTACGCACATTGTTCAAAAGGTAAACATGTAAGAAATTCATCCTTTTTGTCCATGTTGCCAACAACCGAGCTTTCGAACCTATGTTACTACGGCGTATGCACGTAATATAGTACTGCAACGGCTCATACATCCATACAATTTTGGTACACATATTTTATATTGTCGGCTGTCCGCTGTCTATTGTGATGTGTTTAATATCTGTAGAAGTTTGGGCTTTCAATCAGAACACAAGATATTGTGTTGTGAGCCTTTCAAAAGAGGCGTTCCGCTTACAATTAAATAATCTAAAATTATGATGGAATCCGTCCGCACGGACTATTATGTTAACGATGATTTATCAATTTGATTCACCCTTTTAAAAGAAATAACCATATTTACATCGACGTTAAAGATAACTCGGCTCATTAACTTTTTAATGTCCGTACAGAACCGCGGTCCAGGCGTTAAACACTGATTACAGGACGTATAAAATTCACTATAAATTCTTTATTTATGTAACAAAAAAGGAAACAGTGGGGACGCTCTTAGAATTAAATATATGCTCGCGATCATAAAATAAAGAATTTATAGGCGTCCTTTGGAATTACCTTGGTTCGGTTTTATGACTTCACGGAGCGTTTGTTCGGCGTTGCGCTGCGTGGTCGTATCACACGAATTCCTGATAACGATTGCGTGCTCCCGTTGTCATTGTAGGGGACAATTGCGTCTTCGTATTGCTCGTTTTGTCCTATATTACAATGTGACTTTTGCGAATTCGAATCTAATCTAATTATAGCTTGTTGCTGCTGTTATTTTATAATATAGGTGCCATCGTGAATCTAGTCATGTCTTTAATATTTATCCTGACTTTTGGAGTCATTTATTAAGCACGGTATATGAATAAATTATATAGACGAGATCACAAATTGATTTGACTTGTAGGCTTTAGTTTAATATCACGAAATATGTGATAGATACTTGGATCTTAGATAAAGCTCATTTTGGCTGGTTTTTATGTTATTGGTGATAAAGGCGCTTTACGGGTATAATTCTGAGAGTATAATCATAATATATCATCCAACTGAATATTAAATAAGTTGTTATTGTTTGATAGCCTATTTTGCAGACGCTATTAGTAATATTAATCCTAAGATGTTAAATTTACTGCAATAAAGAAGCCGTAACTGTGGAATCTTAGATTACCTACGTCTGATAAGTTCTATATACCTACTAAATAGTGAGGACTCTAAAATATACGCGGGCGCGCTGGTTATCAAATTACACAGTGACTCTGCACGCTTATTCGATGGCGACACGATTACGTTAGAAAATTGTGCTAAGCTGGGCTAGTTAGTGGTTTGAGCTTATGCCGCTCGATCACTCCACCGCGTGGTTGCGGGTTTGATTGGCAATGTATGGGCCCGGAAAATTTCGGCATTGGTACTTTCGTAATGGCTTTAATTGGAATCGCCTCCCAGTCTATAGTACAATACCCCAAATACAAGGTTTGATTATTTTGGGACCATTTATTTGGTGTTCGCCTCGCTAGGCTATAATATTTTTCAAAATCGCTGTACAAAAAAAATGGTAGACGGTACGATTCGAATAAAGGCGCACCAGTAGATAACCGACACCAAGCATGCACAATAGCCACCACCAAGGCCGCCTCTGCATTCGCGTTTGTTCGAGACATAAAGCTTCTAACATATGCGTAGGTACAATTTACTCACACAATAGCATACCACCTCCCATAGCCATGTTAGATGCATACTATCACGATTTTAAACCTTTTTTGTTAAAAAAATTAACTGGGGTTAACATGAAAAGCGCGATGAACCCAAAACCTATTGTTATCGATACAGGCTCGATTATAATAAGTTAATCCTTTCAATTGTAATTCTTTGATCGAGGATACCATCCATCCATCATTGCATAGGCAGACTTCTACAGCACACTCATCATTCTCTTTTGCTACTCGCATATGATGGCTTTCTAGGGTGTACGGAACGATTGAACATATTGGTGCCATTTTAACACTGCGTTTTCCATATGTGGATGTAATTGTAAAAACCTTTTTGGCTTGGGAAAGGTAAGACATGCACTTTATTTGTGCAACATAGTGCTATTTGACAAACAGAAGGCCTGTCTGCAAAAGTGAATAATTATAGATAATTATTCATTGCTGCAGGCATGCCTGGATACTAGAGGGAACTTAAAATGCATGTAGGTAAGTACAGTTCGTGTATACAAAAAGCGTATAGTTGCGTGACCGACAGTTTAACACGTCCGCACTGTCTATAAGTACGCGTGAAATCGTGATTATTAACACAAACGGGCATTTCAATCCAGTCGTGTGGGGTAGAGGTGAGTTTGTGTTTCCCAGCGTAACAACCATTGGGAAACATCTGCCATGTTCGACCAATACTAATTACGCAACGCCATTTCTATTGCAGGTATGGTGAAGAGTGACATAAGGCTCTGATTTGGTTGACATTGGAACGACATTTTGGCGAAGGCGAGCAGCCAATGGTTGGACGTGTCACTCTTCTAGGCTTGGCTCGCGCCGCACCTTATGGGCGAGTCGCCTAAGTTTATAACGTGCCGAGATTCAGCTATAATAACGCAAGGTGGAGTTCTTATCGCCCCAAGGGTTGCGCAAATTTTTAACTTAAACACAAAAAATGTATTTGGAATGTATTAATAAAAACATCACAGGTCATTAAATTACAAAAAAAATACAATAAACCTTTATGCATGATTATCTTTATCAAGGTATATTACGTAAGAATAAATTATTTACATCTTCATTCCATTCTGGAAATACTTAATAATTTTATCTATTGGGAGTTATTTTTATCTTCGATTCAATTTGCATATAAATTTATGACTAAAATGTTTTAATTTATGTTTTAATAATTGTCAAGACAATGCTAAAGCAAATTTATTAATTTAAATTTAATCACTAATACCACTTACCTACTTAACCTGTTTTGTTTTTTAAATGTCAAGATTAAAATCGCGATAGCGACTCAATCGATGAAAATTGACATGATGTGCTCATTGAAGCGGCATCGATATATTGAAGGCGCTTCTGTGCGTCCACATTGTGGCCAATTCGTTACGGTTTTTGTGGGTCTGCGCAGGCGCACGGTACACGGCTGCGTCATAATGACGATGCTCCACGGGTTAGGTTAGGTCATGTTGGCATACAGTTTAGTGTAGGTAACTGGTCTCGCTCTCCTTTGTCTAGCGATAAGTGTGATTTTCAAGGGTCTTCATTTCCTGAAATATCTAGGGTTGCCTAAGATGTTTTATTTAAATAAACTAGTAAATCAGAAATCTATAAAAAAATATTAATTATTAAAATCGATTTCGCTTGAAACGCAGCTTAATTCGAAATATTTAGAACCGACCATAATGACACCATTTAGATTTAAGTGTTGTTTATAGTTCGTAGGCGTTGTTAAGAGCCAATCTGATTCGGAACTCGCCAATCTCATAGTGATAGACTAATACCAGGGCATTCGCGTATTCCGAGGAAACTATGTAATATTGACGCAATCACACACGGTTAACCGTTACAATGCAACAGCATTCAGAACTAGCGCCTGAGGCACGCCCCTAACCAAATGGGAGCTTTATCGACATAACTCACTAGTACATACTTACCCTATAATATGTTAGATTGTCTGTCGAACGTGACTCGCGGGCCTTATTATATTCACAGATCAGACGATTGTTGTCCGCATAAAATGTTTAATTTATAAAAGCTAAGCAATAAAAAACGCAGGAGATGGCTGTTCGCTTTTTAGTTCTGGACTTAGCAACGTGTTACATATTAGTTTTTGCGGAAGCAAATCGAATTGATTCAATGTAACGGCGAGGTAGTTATGTACTTTTTGTTCAAAACAAACATGACAAATGGTAACGCTGGCAGAGTAATAAATTGCAGTATTATTATAATTAAATCAACGCCGCAGAATGCTGCGAGACTCTAGCCCGATGCAATCATGGAGCAATAAAATTTAATCCAAGTTGGATATCGTATAATTTTGCGTCATTTTCCTAAATTCCTTAATAATTTTATAATTGCTATTTAATGGTGAATATAAAAAAAGTGAAAGAGGCAAAATGGTTATACATAATTGTTGGTATGAATATATAAGTGTTCGCGCGCAATGGCGTCGCGAGACATTGCTTTTTAAGTCTTTATGGCTCCCATAAACCGGCAATTACTATTCACACTGATCTAATACGATTTTTATATCCAATGTATATTAATCGTGGTAGTTGCTCGACTAGGTAGTAAAATTGAAAGGTTTATTACTAATAAATTAGACATACCTAGTTATGGATTTACAACGGATAAAATTACCATATCTCGTTTTGTTTTGCAATAATAACTGTGGTAGTTATTATGAGGATCACGGCTATTCCATCGATGATTGCTATTTTATTAGTCTATACTGGATAACTCTATAAATCAGCCAATAGCAAAGATGAAATTATGTTACAAAGTGAACGTTCTAATTACATACTGATTATTATTTGTTTGGTGAGAAGAAATAGTTTCCCAAAGCCTTTGGGCTAAAATGTGTGCCATAAAATACCATAAAATCGGAACGCAACACGGAAAAACGGATCACAGCTCTGTATTCCGTCACACAAAAAAAGTTTACCTGCACACGCCGCCCATTCTTCGATATGAGAAATTCGGGTTGCAATTTAGCGTCTATTGTGTTGGAACAAAGGCGTGTGATGCGTTAATAACAGGTGCATCGTTTTCAAAGTTTGAACGAGCGCGCCCACATCCCTAATGCTACGTGACCGGTTTTATTTTATGCCATTCTCGGCATGATAGCGTCCATTCGGTGTAATTTGGCGTTAAACTCGAAAACTATTTTTCAGTGCTTGGCCCTTTTTGTGCCATTGTCCCGGGGACGTTAGATTAGCCGGCCGTCCGCCCACGTTTCATTAATGCGAATCTAATTTGTGTTGCGGCCCGGTTGTCGGCCGCTCTTGTTTTTAGTACCTTTTGTTATCGAACAGCCGAATTATCAGTGAAAACCTATTTCAAACAAATGTTTGTTTGTTAAGGCAGTTAGTAATGCTTTTCTCACTATGTGATATTTAAGTTAGCTAGATCGTATAAGATTAATTGTTCGCTCTGAGGCTGGAGTATCTTTTAAGTGTTACCATGAGCTATTGCGATAAATTGTGATAATCCCGTTGAAATATTTTAAAGGTATAATATACAGCCCAAAAGAAAGATATATTGTAGTATAATATAGAGCCACCGCGCACTAGGCAGCCTGGCTGCGCAGCCAGAATATTTGCGCAGCCAGTTATAGCAGCCAATCGACGACTATTTAATTTCTCTGTATCGAAAGTCATTTTTTTTAAAAGTTCGGAACCCAAAATACGTCTGGCTGCTACAACTAGTGCGCGGAGACTGACGGCAGCCACATACATTCGCCTATACACGCTCTGGCTGCGCGCAGCCAGCTGGCTGCCGTGCAAACAGGCGCGTTGTATTGGCTGCCGCAGCCGGGAATTCGTGGCTGCCTAGTGCACGGGCTCCCATACAACGTCATATGATTTACTGGCTGCCTAGTGCGCGGGGTGTCTTAAAAATACTTTATCAAACATTATGAATGCAAAACGAACAAGTTTACGGTAGCCAAAACCGTGCTACAATGTGATGGATGTATGTAATTAAAGTCAATTGGGTATAAGATTATTTAGTTGCCTAGCCTTGCGCTGTCAAAACTATTTTCACATTTCAATTACTCAATACTCAATATTATGACCTATCTAGGCAGCTTTTATAGCTTTTATAGCTATTATACCACTATAGTTGTACTCATTTTCTTATTATCAAATTAATTGCATGCTCGAAATTTAACTAGCTATCGCAGTGTCCAATTACTGTTTGGTATAATTTTAATCGACGTTTAGAGAATGGTTGCGCAGTTACTAAGCAAACTAGGCGCCAAGGCTACCAGGGTTCCATAAGCCCGTTATTGTCCAAGTCAAGAAAAGGCCGTCTATCCTAGTTTCGGTGATGTTTATCCATCAGATCTCGCTATCTGTGCGAGTAAAGAGTTAGATTTTTGGATCCATGAAACCTGAACTCATAATTTAAAAACTGATAAGACAGATAATGTAATTAATAAACAACAAATATGTACACAAAAGTGAACCGAAATCGCCTTATTCTTACACATTTTTGACTGTAATTTTTTAGCTTTTTAATGATAGATTCTCTATTTTGGTGAGACGCTTTTTTATTGATATTGTGCTATTCCTAAAATGAACAATAATTGAGCCTGGTTGGCCCAATAAGTGGTTTTGTGTTCCCAATAGAGACGTTGATCGGAGTTATCTGTGGATCCTTCAGTGAAGCAAGAGTTTGTCCCATAGATAACGGATATCACAAAAACATCTGCCATTACAGATTGTGTGCCCAGAGATAAAACTAAAATGTTTTTGTTATTCCCGAATTCCGGCAAACAATGGCGTTCTGGAACTATTGCGTTTCTATGTGTTTTTTTAAATTATCTATTATTGTATATTTCTGAGTCATATTTCCAAAGTAAGGCGTTTTTTTAAATGCAAAGTAATGTACTTACCTACAATCATTATTGTAAATAAAATTATCTATAAAATTAATCTCAATATAATCCCCTACCAGGAAAATGTCTTTAAACGAAGCAATGATGAGCCCTGTTTTGGTAAAAATAATAAAATAATTGCCTTTTATTACTGGTGAGCTATTAAATCCATATAGGTAGTAGTAATCAGTCGCCACTTGATTACCGTTTAAGTGTTTATCGGCAGAAATATATAGTTTTTATAACGTGTCCGATCAATACAGAGGCAGTTTAGCATTCCAGCGATAGTCAGTGCGGTAGAGACGTGTAACGCAAACAAAAGTAGTGCGAAACTGAAGGTAATAAAGAGAGGCTAGAGGGAACCATCCCCAGGCACGTACGGCAATTCGTTCTAATAGTCGCAGCCAACAATGGCGCTATTCTGACATTGTTTTGTTAGGACGAAACGTTGGGCAATGCAAAACGCGCCACTGAATTTAAGCATCGAAGGCGCCGGTTTTTTTCTATTCCCCTTAACGTGGGGGGCGAACTGAAGTGGTCCCAGTGCAGTAATTAATGACGGATTGATGTGGGCGCTTGTTTTACGTCACACTGTTTTGGTAACAAATTGTAATGAATTGCTCGGTGGGACCCCACACTTTGAATATCATATGAATTACGTCATCCACGTGGTATTCGTAACTTATAAATTACTGGAAATGTTTATAAATATTTGTGTAATTCTTGCTATCGCAAATGTTTTGTATTGTATGCAGGAAGTAGGTACTATCGGGGACTTGGCTGCCTGCTCACTTAAGAAAATTATCGTTTGAATGGTAAGCGTATAGTGCTCTACCTAACTGTTGCGCTGAAGCTAAGTAATGTAAATTTCCGAAAGTATAATAAATACAATTATTTTATGATACTTAAGTATTTGAGTTTCAGTTTCTAATACGGTACTACGGCAATAGTTCTTGTGTAAATTATTTGCAAAAGCCAAATTCTTCTTATTCCAATTGAAAAACTTTTACCTTTGAAATAACATCACGTAGCGGAACTTCAATCAAATCCATTTCAAATCAACCGCCAATCTTTTGTACGAGTGTGAAATAGAAAATCACCACAAACTCTAGTATACGACGGAAAAAGACATACAAATTCAAACTAATAACAACTTTGATTTAAATAACGATAAGCAGCTGTGGTATGAAGACATTTCCTGTCCAAATGTAGTATCCACTGAACAGAAAGTACCACCGAGCTCTGGTCCAGAAAACAATTTGTCACTATCACTTTTTAATGGAACCATTAAAATAGTTCTGCGGTTGAGACCCAGTCATAACATTTTGGCGCCTGTTACTGGCTTGGGTAACAAACATCTTGCGGTTGATAGAATTGCGCGCTACGTTTTGAATGTGAGATTGAGAAATCGTGTTTCATTATTTTCAATCACTTATCGAAGTCCCATTTATTTGATCACGATGTTGATTTTATGTCAACGGATGACTAAACCAACGTTTCAAATATTTAAATGCTCAATTTGGTTTAAAACAATACGATTTCTTTCATTTCAAACATAATGAGGCTATTTGAGTAGGACACAGCGGTATTCAGAATTTGTTTGAGTATCGTTTTTCTATTGTCTAAAAGCTTGCGTCCTTTCACATTCTGCCGCCTTTATGTTTATTTTTTGTCGCACGTTACGTTCAAAACCTATGGATAAGTCGATTTTGCGTAAATAATGGAATCCTAATAATATACATAAGGTCCTAATTTTTTTAAGTAAACGGACTTTGAACATTGAGTACATATTTAAAAAAAAAATGTTTTTTTTTTCTTAAATTATATACTTTCGTTAAAATACACAACGTATAATAGCATACATAAACTTTGCGAAAACAATTGAACAAAGATTTTGTCAACGTCACAGCTTGTATTAATGTTTCATTTTCTTTTTGCCACGATTTCGGGACAAAGTTGACCGAAGCTGTGCCACGTTCTAATACTCCTACTGTCACGTGTGGCCAGTTTTTTGTTCCAAATGGGCCGAGTGTGTCATCTATCTTAATTGTTTAACAGTTTATTGTTTAAACAAAAAATACATGTAATAGAACATTGTCTGAGATATTTTACTTTAAACTAATGAAAATGTAGCAATTAGTTCAGGGTTGCAATGACAATGACAGTTCGGTTGCACGTGCAATTTGTCTTTTGTTGTAGGTATACTGTAAAATTGACGTATGGTATTTGGAACAGTTATTGTCTTTGTAATTTCTTGATTGTAAACAAGCTTTTGTATTACTGTGAGTCATTGCTAGATAACGTTGAGAATACTGCAATCTCCTAATATGAGTCATGTCGTACCCAATTCTTGGTTAATAGCTTGACTTAATTAGTAAATGTTTAATAGGCTAACATTAACATATATTAATTTTTTTACGTACTTTAGTTAAATAAATAAATAGATTAAGAAAAAAATACAATGTTTGAAACAATATCATCATGATTTAATCCACTTATTTCACAACCGTCGTCCTTAATATTACTCTTATTAATGGGGACGTATTAACTAACACGCTAGCTATAAAGTAATACAACTAGTTACCGGCCGAACACATTCTACCTAAATCTTTGTTTCCTGGAATAGTATTATCCACCTTTGAAATTAGTTACTTCTTTACAAAATAATGCTAACCTTAAAATAATCTCCGACGTACAAAAAATAGGTTTACTTAAAAATTCTTATCGCCGGTTTTTGAACAGTAAAGCTGTTTTAAAAAACAACAAATTCTTATTTAATTATTTTTACGCATTTTAGCTGAACAATGGGAACAGATTATGGTGTTTAGCGTAATGAAAAGTAAAAAGGAAAGTAAGTAACATTGCCGTTTGTCTCCCTCAATTGTGTGGTTTGAACGCGTATCTGGGGTAGAATAGACGTTTTCATTTATTTTATTGCTGCATTCATTGTATTCCATTGTCTGTTTGCCTTTTTAAATGTGTTTTTTTGCATCCCTAAACCCCTTTTTCGTTTTGGGTTTTCTTTCGTTATTGTTTTTATTTATTACAGTTGACCCTTGCCTACCACGAAGTTTGCATAACTAACCCGTTACGATTTAGCGTTGGCAGTGAAAGTATTTGTTTATTTTAAAGGTTTGAAAAGGCTGTAAGGGTGTTTACTTATGGCAGTGAGTAGGTACTTTGTGTTTTTGTCTTGTTTAATTTAATTAAAAAAATAAATATCGTCACACGACCACACCGAATGCATGGTCTCAAACTAAACACCACTGGTGTTATGGGTTTATTAGAAAATGATTATAATTTTATTTTAGTAATTATTGTCCTAGAAAATATTTTGTTCCATCCTATACTTCAAAAATGTTAGTGGCCTTAGGCGAAATAATATTTGTTTATTTTATAGGTTCCCAGCGCAAATTAATTAGGATCTTTTTGAGAATGTTCATCGATTTGATTTATTATATTTAATCATTCTACGAGGTTGTTCCATCGCTCTGAGAGCTGGACCGAACTATATATATATTGGCTTACGGGTCCAGGTAGATCCAAACGTTTATCAACCGTTTAGTTTTTTGTTGTTGTGCTTGTATTATTCGTATCCCTCAAATGTATTAATACCGCGTGGCTCCGCCAGACCCGGTCATTACCGAAAACTTAGGGGCGTACTATGTCCGGGTGCCTAGTTATTACGGCTATTCTAATGAAATAACCCTGTATCATTTACGAAATTAGATAAATCGCTAAATATTTTATAATGACGGAATGGGATAGTTGGGTTGGCATCGTTTATGTGCGTGTTTGTGGAGTGAACCGCTCGTGTCTGGCGAGGGACTATAATGACACTGTTTCAAATGCTTACATATAATATGGGAGGATCAGTTTTATTCTTTTGTAAGTCACCTGTTTTAAACTTGTCATACCTATTATTATCAGGTTAGCACTGGATGGACTTGTAATTTACTCTGGTTAACTTATCATTCACGTCTAGTAAAATACGGTATTCTATTTTGCTAACGAAAAATTATTGGTAGGTTTTACAGATGTCACTTAAGGAAACAAAATTAACGACCTATTCCGCGGAATAATTGGAATTTATAATGTCGACACAACATTTTCACAGCACATTTGTTGTGGCGGCAGCACATTATGTTTCCGACATATTGTCATAACATCTTATTTCATTTCACTTTGGAGAGTTTCGCGAACATTGTCGGCGTGTGAGGATTCGTTTAGAGACGGAAATGAGGAGGAATGTCTTAAAGAGACCTCTCTAGCAGAATAAGAATATTATTTGTCGACGGTACCGTGCGAGGAGCACAATAGAAGCGGCCAGCCGGTACGCCCCCGGAAAGAATCAATTATACAAAGCCCCCTGTTCGAAGACATGTCGGCGAATGGGCGAATTGTTTGTTTAATAAAATTTCGGCGCTACTATAAAAGTCAGGGTAAAATATTTGACGCTTTTGTCCAGCTACGTTTTGTACGTAAATGAAGCGATAGACATTTTTTCCATTACATTCCGTTGTGTCATGTCTCTATTCTTAACGGATGCGTTTAAAGTTTTTGTTTGCGGGTACTTCCTGTCTCCGTTCATTTTGGTTTTTTAATAGTTTTATCGTGAGCAATAAATTTTACTTATCATAAATTTAAAATGATAATAAAATATTGAATTGTATAAAAAACGATAGGAATTATAAACTTCTTATCGTTTTTATACAATTCAATATTTTGTTATCTATTTTTTACAGCAGACCCGTTACAGCTTCCGTTTTCGTATAGCAAATTTACTATCATTTGTGAAACATGTATAAAATGATAATGTGTGATTATGGATCTATATTGCCTCTTATAACGGAACAGCCCATTTAATAACGTACCTCTACCAGCATCGTATTGAATTAGTAGTCTTGGGATGCTATGAAAACATATATAAATATAAATAAATAACCCCTTCAGCAATTTCGTACGTGACTCTTTTACATGATCAACTTGGCGCACGGTAGCACCTTCACACCCATGATCAACCCATTTCTATGCCGGCCATACAGTTTTAAATGCGTTTTGAATAATCCTTTAGTTAGAACGCTTTGAACAATTCTTTGAACTTGGCGTAAAATATGAATACAATTTCAAAATTAATCTGTATTTTTATAAATGTGTTAACATGTTTGATGTATTTATATTATTTTTTTATTAAGCCTTTATTGCTGACCATTTTATAACATAAGTTAATTATTATTATATGTTCTTAATATATAATTATGTTCTTCTGATAATGTTAGGTTTGCTAACCTTAAGATAATTTATGTTTTTCATATTACTCTCATGTTTTAAGTATTTAAACATGAGAAATACATTGTTTCAACTAAAATATTTCAATTCCAGCAGCAATTTATTGTAATTTATTTAGAAAACTGAAATTCGTGAATTTATAAAAGTAGTTTTGGATACAAATAACGATGGTAAGTGGACATCTCGTACAAAAGTAAATGTGAAATTTTCTATTGTTTGGCTATTTAGCTTTAGAATTTGATTTTATATTTCATTAGTTGTGCTAGTACGACGGCGATGCAGAGGGTTTAATGAAAATATTGAAGCTTGAATAGATGAAATTCTTTAGCAAGGAAAATCAAATTCATATCTATATATTATGTACTAGATGACCCGCTGTACTTCGTATCACCTATCCTAACGACATTAAAACTCTCCCTTCGTCTGACGTTCGACAGACCATCTGACAGTAAGAAAAAATAAAGCACAATAAATACTTATTTTTCGTCCTCGCAACTTTCCCATATTTTCTCACCGTGTAAACCTTCCCTGGACTACGGTAAACATTTCCGGTCTTATTACAAAAAAATGATTTGGTCATGGTTTAAACCTGAATCAAAAGGTCCATGGTTTAAAGTTGAAAGCAGAGAAAAACCATGCCTTATTACAAATCGAAGACCAATCGAGGATCAGATAAGTCAAACTTCGACCACGGTCTAAATAATATCTACAGATTATAAACGAAAAATGGTAAACATTCGTTCGTTCATACAGGGTTCATTCAGTGCAACGTTCCGTTTCTCGAAATGTTGATATTATATTCACATTTAAAATACTTAAATAATGATTTATTAATACAAACATATATCATAAATTGTTGTTTGTTTAAGATTTAATATATTGAACAACCAGGACTAATAATTTGACGCGCTTTTTTTAATCAATTTATTTTATTTCTTTGCCAGCTTTAGCGTGAAACGGAGAGATGCGCGCGCCGTGACATTTGTCATTTGTTGTGTTTATGTTATTTTTATGTCACCTCTTTAATAATACTAAATTGTTCTGGTTTGTTGTTTTATACGGAAATTTAGGTATAAAAATAGAACAACAAAAGAAAAGAAGGGCGAAAATTTGAGTTCAGAAGAAAAAGTTGGTGAAACATGCAGATTATTTATTACAATATGATAACAGTGCAGTGTGTTGTATCATACTTATTTGGGTAATTGTGATTGTATAAATGCTAATGTGATTGATTTTCGGTTCAAGTCACACCCCAGTGAGATTTTTTCAGTGTCTTTTCACTTTTAGTACTTTTATTAGGTACTCTAATACAAACTTACATTTTCGAAATATAATAACCTAGGTACATTATTTTATTTCGTTTTACAGAAGTGAAGAAATGCACCGGTCAATCGTGGATAGCAATACATATTTAATAAAAGACAGCTTGAAATTATGGAAGTGGAGCACAAATACAACACTAAAATTGCAAAAATAAAAATAAAGAAATTGGGATTAGAAAAAGCATTGTCAGAAAGTCAAAAGACAAGTAATGAAGGATAAAATGTTTTCAGATATTTTATTCAACAAAAACATCTTTCATTGTTATAAAAAATATATTTTCACTTCTCATGCCTATTATTTTATTACATTAAATTTAAGTAATTGCCTTTCTGTTGTCTATATAGCCAAATAAACATTAAAAACCAGAAAGGGGGTGAGCATTACTAACAAAAAATCATAATATGCACTTATGATTAGGCAGTATGAGGTCTCCGACCTGAGCCTAATGTTTCACGTAGAAGGATAAAAAAAATGCAGTTGCTAAGCATAGATTTTAGTCTATATTCTCTGAATATTCTGAAGTCATGTACACTGCCTCGCCAGCTGGTAACAATGACCATGATTTTGAATTCAGCGTCACAAACCACCTGAAAAGTTAAAAGTTTATAAAAATTTAACATTAACCCGGTATGTGTTGTAACTGCAATACCACATAAACCAACTACAAACAGAGAAACAGTCATTTTTATATGATATAGATTGAGCCAAACAAACTAACCTCTATTGGGATTGCAAATAGCATTTTGGGATGAGTGGTACATAAAAAGTAATTAGGTACTTACCTACTAACATATAAGACAACTTAAAATTAAAATATTACCGTAAAAATTACCTGTAGATTGATCAAGGAAATCCTTTTCTATTCATAAATAACTGACCCCCATCAGCATCATCCCATACAGTCAATTGTGGAATTTTCTCATACTTTCCTCCTGTTAGTTTAAAGTAGTAGGCATTTTTAGGAATCTTTGGGACATCTGTGACCAAGTTTCTGCTACTTTTTTACATGTTTTGCTCACAACCGGTTGAGACACACCATATAAATCAGCTGTATTGTCTTGAATCTATGAATAAAACATGTACCTGTATTAGTATATTGTTTAGATTTTTCTGTATTGACTAAGGTTATGGGTGTAAATAACACTTACTTCATGGCGAGCCCAGTGGCGTAATGCGCAAACTACTTGAAGTTGCGGACTCAATGAGCATCCTCGAGGGTCATGGTCCAAATCCACACGTAAAACAACAATCTTTTTTCCAAAACGATTTTTGAACATATATTTATATCGAAATCTTCGTCACTCAATGCAAAAGGATCCACACGATGACGGTGCCTATTAGATTGCCAGCGCGCCTCCAGCGTGCCTAAATCTTCCAAATCGATCATGTCAATATCCATATTTATAAGATTATTAGCTATTTGATACACGAAATAAACTCCAACCTAACCTCAAATAACTTCGTACCGAAGATAGACCACAAATAAACTAGGGGTCTCGGCGGTTTTTCTTTAGTACCAAAAATAAACCATGGTTTGGTGATAAACTTCGTTTTATAATAACGTTTTCTTTAGTTTATGGTTTAAACCTTGTACCAATCCCAGTACTTTATTTAAACCCTGTTTTGGAATAAGACGGTTCAAGACCAAAATCAGCTAAATCGGTCCAGCCGTTCTCGAGTTTTAGCGAGACAAACGAACAGCAATTGATTTTTATATATTATGTATTACATAATATCGTCAGTTGTTATTATTTCTGAGTACATCAACAATTCTGGCGAAACAAATGATGGGGTCGGGACCACACAAATATTTGTTTGATGTTCAATATACTGTTCTGTCTGTTACACTTTTCTTAATCTTACTGGTTATTTCGTCATGCTCGCACATAACTTGTTGTTACTTAGTTGAACGCAGGTACGCGGTTTAAGAAAAACATTCATCTTGGGCTTGTGTACTAGAATAATATGAATTATATTTTATAGTTTAAAGCGCATTTTATAAATAACAATCTCAGTTATTTAGTGGAAAACAGACATTGGTTAACGTCTTACAGCTGCTCACAAACTGTCGTTAACCCGATATTAAATTTCAAAATATATCGCGTTTAATATAAAATTTATTACTCACGCCGGTAGCCAATTTGCAACTTTTATGGGGTGGTATAACAGGCCTTACGCCAAATAAATTTAAGTCCCTAATAACGTAAAACCACTCGATAATCATAACGTCTTCTAACGCCGCACTTATTTGTAATACGACGTCAGTATCGGTTTATTAACGTACCGATGGAAGTCAGCTTAATAATATGCAACTAATCACTATGCGTCGAGTAAATCGGCCTTTCGTCTAGCATCACTGTTGAATGGACCCACAATAAAACACTATTTTATCGCTGTTTCCTCTCGGCTTCGTTGGCATTCATCCCGAGAACTACCAAATCATTAAAGCCTGTGTTTGTTGATTTTTTCCGACGTCTTTGTTTGGTTTATGATAATAGGTGTTCGTTTCGTCGCGCTTCGAGCGCGGGAGCGTTGTGGTGTGAAACCTAACGCCTTCATTCACGCTCCTTTTTATAGAGGCACTTGATTTAGCGAGCCAATGTCGATTTTAATAGACTCAGTTGAAATTCGCTTTTAACTACCATATAACTTTATCTGCTTGACGAATATCACCTTTTTTGTTAAGTCAATAAGTACGAGGCGTTTAGGGTTTCGATTGTCTACCATTTTGTGGCGATACATTTTTTTTTCTTCTACTAGGATCAAGAGTTTGGTGTTTCATAATAATATCAAATATGCTGGTTGCTTCATGCATTGAAGTGTGAAACCGTAACCTTTAATGACTTATGGAGTCGAATTTTACTTTTATCCTAAATCGGTAGTTTGCAAACATCTAAATATTGATTGAGCACCATGAGAATATTGATATCTGAAATCAAATTGTATTTCAATAAGGACTCCTAAATCAAGTATTAGGTACCCCACTGCAAATCATTTTAGCACACTTTTAACTTCTTTGAAATCGAACTATCTGCACTCATTAAAAGTTATTCGCCACGACCGCGACGACCCCCTTTACTCTGTTGAGGACTTTGGAATTGATCAGCCACCTCGAAAGTACTCGAAGGGAGCCTTCTGGGCTATCATTTGCCATTGTCCCTTACAATAAGATTAAACTAGCGGCCGCTGACTATATAGATAGCGTTCTGCCCAATTCGCGAGCGAACTGCTCACGTAATAGTTTTGTTGTTATCGGCCGTAACCACTCTTCAGATGCTTCGGGGACGATATTAAAAAGATTTTGGCAGAGAGCCACTCTGATATTGATCTTTATGCTCGGCCAGACGGCTATAGGAATTCTGTAAGTGCCACGCTAGTTGCTTTAATGACTTCCCATGTTTGTAAGTTAAGGTTAATATTTTATGTACTTGGCTGTATCTAATGACATTTACGACTGTTCTTTTTATTGTGTGGAAATACTTGAACACTCGTGAAATTTTCATGAATAATACATGATTAAATTAATCACTGGGTGCATTTTTTGGAACAATATTTTTACATCTTTAAAAAGTACATTAGTACTCGAATTTTAAACAGAACATACTTAGTTGGTAATAATGTCTAACATTGTAGTTTGTGAAATGTCGATGGTCGTTGAAATAACACAAACGCTAACAGATATGATACTATCAAAGTTTTGGGCTAATACACGACAGCTGCTCGCTTATCTTTTGCGCGAAATGTAATATATTGTTAAAAACGTGTGTAATTAAGTTGGTATGCGTGAAGGGTAACACCTGCGTTCGCTATCAGCGATCAGACCGTAACAGCTTATGGGGTTCCTGCCAAAAACAATGGTAATGGCAAAAAGTCGTATACGGGCCAGGTACCAGGGGTGCAGAGAAGGGTAGGCGTGTGGGTCGCGGCGGGGTTCCACAATTTATGATTCCGCCGTGTCAGAGTGCTAATGAACGCACTCTGTTGCTCTTTATTGAGATAACGTTCGCAATCGATGGCCGCGGCGGCGGTATCGAGGCATTAGTTATTGCGATGTACAGTCTCGCATGTCCCTTTATACACATACTTTTTGCTCACTGCATTTCGTGCCAAGTAACTATTATTAACACCCCTCTTTATAGCTCTGAGATAAGCTAATATTATAAAGTTGTAGCATCGTGTAATGAGGATATTCTAATATTCTCGTGAGTACAAAAGTTATCTGCATCGAATAAGTCAGTATGAGAAATTGTATTTAATTTATAAATACTTATAATAGAAATTAAAATACATTATCTATCTGCTTTATTCTCTAGAAGTTTGATGTTTTGCCAGTGTCTGAGATATGTTATAACTCCATACATCATTTGTTTTTTTTGTTATCACGAACGGTAAGCGCGTGTTTTGCGACAGTCTTACTGATATATTTTTGTATTTCAGGAGTACGGTGAATATTATATTAAGATAAGTACCTACACGGTAAAAATGTATCTGATACAAAGAAAACTATCTCATTCCGTTATCTCAACAATGACACATGACATATCGAATAAAATTTTATATGAATTGTATATTAAGATCTCGTGTCCACTGCATCCCGACGACGTTACGTATCGACGATCGAATCGCGCGATACGCGGCTCGAGAATGATATCATCATCGGGCAGACGTGCGTGCGACGGCCACTGGTTACCCAGCCCTGGCCACTAGTTATCTACATTGTACACTTACTTTATAGTTATGCGACGCAACGTGAGAAGTTATGAGGCAGAGTCATTGTGCCAAGATATATGCGCGTACAGTGATAATATAACTTACTGCAGCGGCTAATGCAAGTGTCTAGATTTATAAATGCAGATGCCTTGGTTGGTTCTTCGCACCCAGGGCGGCTCGTAAACATAAAATCGTGTATAGATACCATACATATTCAAAGCCAATAAATATTTGTGGGTAGGTATGCACTGTAATTGGAAATTGAAGCCAATTTGTGATCAATGTATAAATTAATTTGCTATATGTACCCCGTATTTTCCTACAAAATACAATTGAAAAAAATTGTGAAATAACCTAATAATCAGCAACGAACATTTTTTATATAGAGTAAAATAAAAGATTTTAATTGAAACTGAGTACATGTATGGAAGCACAAATATTTTGTACGTTTACGTCCTTATTATTCTTATGATGCGGTTTCGCTTAACGAGCGACTGTCTGAGCCTAAAGCTTACACGAATTGCAACCTACAATGTAACTCATACAGGAGTAATGATGAGTGGTGAGGTTTTTTTATTGGCATGACTACAAATACCTACCCAGTGCGTGACGCCACATGCACCTAGCCAGTTTATGTTACGTCTCTTGGCTCTTTAGGGCATGTAGCGCCATCTATCGCTCTATGAAAGGTTTAATTATTAATTCTTGCATGCTTCTGTTTCCTTTACTACGAGCAAATATTATTGCTTCTAAAATATAAATATTATTAAATGATGTTATATCTGTCCCAAATAAAAAGACACTCGTAATTATATTACCATTGCGCATGATTACAGGAGCCTGGGTACAGTACCGACAATTGCGCGCGCGCCGCCCGAACTTTTATCAATGATCCTATCAATCGATAACCATTGTTCTCAATCATCCATTGGCCATTTAACTGTTATTAAACTGAACATACAAAGTGATGAATAGCTCGCAGATCCGTGGATATGTTTATATGCGGACTGTCTTATAAGATAATATGTCATTTACGAATGGTTATCTGAATATAAATCTTTTTGTTGGATGTCGAGTATTATAGTAGCGGGTTGGTTTCAACGCTTACCGATTGATTTCTGATAAGAAAAAAACATTCAACTTGTAATCTAGTTTGAAAGAGATAAATTTAACTGTCATGCAATTATAATGTACCCTTTTGTTTCAGGTAAAGAAATAACCAACATTAATGTAAGTAAAATCGGTGATCACCGCGATTCAAAATAGGTACTGTGACCGACAGCTATGTATCATAAGTAGTGAACCGACTTTGTAGTCTTTCTGGTACAGCCGATGTCCAACTATAAGACTACGAATAGTACATTGTGGACCAAAATTTCTGCTTGAATAAGAATAAAGAAGTACCAATATAATTTTCATTACCAACAAGATTGAGTTTGATGTTCAAAATGATATCTATGCAATATTTCTCCCTAATGAAAGAGACCACAATCCATTCGGCAAATAGCGTGTAACAGATTCATGTATAAGGAACGTTAGCCACAAACACCATTAAGATAACTATTAATTCACATATTTTTCATTTTTTAGTCAATTGTGTTGGATGCACTTTTAGATGGACTAAGAATGTGGGTACTTCTTTTATTTTCAATCAAATGAGTTCAAGGGTTTTTTTTAATAAGTGAGTAGGAGCCAGTCCGATGTCATTTGTATAAGTAATAGTATATAATAATAGTAAGTAATAGTGTATAATAATAGTAATAGTAATATTTCTGAAGGCGACCGTTAGCTGCATGCTCCTTAGTTCTTTAATATCGCTTAGACGCTTCTTTGATATCCATGAAGCAGTGCATTTGTGCCCTTAGCAGCGCGCGCATTACGATCTCATAAATTGGCTAAGAGACAGGACCAAATGAGACGTCTCGGCTGTGTAGTGATGCCGACAAACAAGCCTGGACTAAAGTTTAGTGGCCCGTCTGTCAGTCTGACTCGCGCCAGTTTAATGATACCTCGTTATGACTTACCTGAGTAGAAGAACAGTGGATTATATATCTCTCAGAGTTCATGATTTTGATGACATGTCAGGATCTGTCAGTCAACTTATAAGATGTCATAGAGGTAGCTTATCGATATGCAACTTCCTAGGTAAATCAACGTCATCCTTATGATTATTATGTTATTTTTATCATTTAGACGCGTACATTACTGGCTTCCTAACCTATTGGAATGAATTTGTTGCCTACGGATGTAATAGAATTATGTCTGTATCTGTTTCTTGGTTTTATTCATGCTCATCATTGCGATAATTTTTTATTGCTCACGACATACAAAAAGTGTTCAAAAATCTCAATTTTCTCAATTCCATTGAAGTTGAGCCGCGGGCAGTCGCCAAGTTTGTACATAAAATAACAGCGTCTATTGCCCGATACGAACTAACGAGTAAATTACACGGCTCAGAAATGTTTGCGGACCGCCCATCGCACCCTCTGGACAGATTTGAAATTCTGTACCTAACTTATTTTCGTAGTTCACCATTACAATACTGAATGGTTTAGAGGCATTAAAATTATTTAAATTTAGAATTCAAAATTTCCTCTTATTTGAGCTTTAATCATAGTTTTGCATTTTTTTACTGGTCTTCTTTTGCATATTTTGTCCATCGTAAATTATTATTAGATATTGCATATTAAGCTGTACAATTGTCATAATTTACTATCGTATGGCCGATCAATGACATTTCAAACCTAATACATTAACGACACAAACATATGGTACCTAGTAGGTAGCATGGTAATATTATGGTATTTATGTAGGTCAAGTAGTAATGGATGAACTACATAATCATCTAACTACGGTTAAAAGTGTGCTTGCGCCCCGCTCTTATGCACAACTTTACCGTTGCGTTCACAGAACGTTAATGCGATGTTTATTGGGTTGGAATGTCATTGTGAGTGTTACATAATATTTGAAACACTACTGAGATAACAGAAACACATTTTCAACCTTAGTCTACAAGCCCGGCTAGCTCAGTCGGTAGAGCATGAGACTCTTAATCTCAGGGTCGTGGGTTCGAGCCCCACGTTGGGCGTATCTTTTTGTTATCAATTTTATCTTTTACTGACTATTCAAACATTTCATTAATGTATCTCATTGTAATACTTGCGTCATTATTGATTTCACTTTTGATATAACGTATACATAATCGGCTGGTGCAATCGTTTGGTCGCGTGGTACCGTTAGAGGGTCAACGGATGGAGAGACAACGCTATATAAATGTTTCCCACGTTTGTGGTCACATACACACACTCGGTATTGACTATGGTGACGCCTTATATTGTTGGATTTATTTTGACCGGTAACTGTTCGCCACTTATTAGCTGTCACTGGCCAAATCTAATACATTTATTTTTTTATCAACCTACACGTATTTTTTTAACTGACCGAAGTATTTTTATGAATACATATGTACAAGTATAAAATAGTTTTTGTAATCATAGTTGATGTTAGATTTATTGGGAACAAATTATAGGTATTATGGGGTTGAGTTGTTATCATGTAGCCTCGAAACGAATTATATATTATAACGAGCATATTTAAAAGTATTAACTTCACGATGTATTACCTACTGTACCTCGTGTAACTGTAACAGGAATGTTTTGTAGATTAATAAGAAAGATAAAAATAATATACTTACTCACAAGATTATTTTTTGCCTTAATAGTGTTTTACTTGGAAATATTCAACATAATTAACTTAGCTCTTACTCAGATTACTTATTATGTGGATATTTCTGGACCACTTTTAATTGCTTCATATTTTACCAACCAAAACGTTTAATTTACGGAATTAATCCTTTATGATTTCGTTCTGACTTCTGCATATACTTGTAACGAACACAGGTTATAACAATGTTATATACTAAATATAGATACTAATTATAGATTTTAGTAGGCCTTCAAACAGTTTTATATTGATCATACGAATTGTACAAACCAGTATGGCCTATGTCTAAACTTCAAAAGTTACATTATTTAGTTAGGTACCTTCAAGATCTTACACTTATGCTAGAAAATTACACAAAGCTTTGGGCTCTGCTGCGTCTGTTACATTCCCGGTTTAATATACAGTCGTTAGCTGTCTCAGTAGGTAGCACCAACATTCTCCAACTCACCCACGCGTTGTATTGTACTGTGTATTATAATGTACCCTATTTGTGTCAACTTATTGTCTTTGAATGTCAATATATCATTGTTTAGGATGTTGGCCTATTGTGCTGTTGCTTCAGGATTCGTACTAGGCATGTTTATATATACCTAAGGGATTTGAGTAATTTAACTAGATATATGATTAATTCTATTTTCCGCGTACGCTTGACACGATTATCGATTAAACGATAAATCTACCAGTTTGGACCTAAATCTTGTAGACGTCACGTCACGATACTCAGTGACCCATTACTGCCGAAAAAATATAATAACATTTTTGAAGGCATTTTTTGAAAGGCCAACCTCAACGAGATTTGGGACGCGATAGTACTTAACCATCAAGTGGGTTGTAACAATATTTTTTAACACTACATTATTGAACTTTAACAGTTAGAAAGTAAAGATGAATTCGTATCACGTATATTTAGGCATGTAATATATCGCTTTATCCACACATTTATCTCTCTTTAATTCAAGGTGTAAAACATCTCGGGACGGTGTATGATTTATTACGATACATTATCAGTTAAGTAAGGTTGTATGGAGGTAAGTGTTCAGACTCCGCCGTAGGTCAGAGTGCTAGTTTCTACATAAAATTACATTTCAATCTCAACTGCGTCGATTGCTTTAAACCGTTACGCTAAAAGGTAGTAGTTCGCAGAAACGTTTGTGCTGCTGCTCGTACGTGAGTTTAGTCTCAAATGGACCTGTTTTACAATTTAGTTAAGGCTATTTATTTTATAATATGTAACTATATAGCCATACAAAAGCCAGCAAACATAAGCCAAATTATACAACGTTAGATGTTTAGTAATAACTAGGAATATATAATAATATATGAATTCCTTGACATCTAATTACTACATCACTTAAGTTTCAATCACTAAACACATGTGAAGATAAATTATGTCCACACAACGGTTTCCTATTTGTTAATGAAATAGTGTTTAAATAGTGACAGGATGCGAAGTCTAACGCTTATATGATAATAAAATTATAGCTAGCCACAGGTTTGACGGAAGGAGTTTGTTAATGAGACATGAAATAAATTAACTGGGCACTTTTTTACGTAACTTAGCACACTGTAATGTGAAGCAATAACGTATTGTAGAGGGACAAACTTAGCGTATTAATAATGATGAAGACGTAGAAAATTTAAGAGATAAAAGAAATAGGAAGCTAAGACAGTATCAACCTCATTTATTAATTCTACTTCTATGTTACTAGCACTCCTTTAAAAAAAAGAAACCTTCAAAATAATAGGAAACAAAATCGCAAAATAATATTGTTTCTTCATTTAAATATAAATAAGAACAAGGAAAAAATTAAAAGAATGGATTCTCCGTGAGCGTAAAAACATCAAGCGATTCAATCACTCCACAGTACCTGAGTGAAGTGAGCGAGTCATAACAGGCGAAAGATTGAAATGAGATGATTAGGAAAGAATCAGGAATCTTGCCAAAAATACGTACCTACCTATTATGAAGCGGCGGTAATTTTACAAGGGATCCCTCGGTTCGATATGGGACCGATCATTAACCAGGCTGGGCGAGCTCGTTGCATCGCACCGGCTTTTTGCAAGATCTACGCGAGATATCTCTGAGCTTAAATATGCGGAGAGCTCTATAAGCGGATCAATGTGCTCACAAGCATTCTGAAAGCCAATCCTTGGCGCCTTGATTGAATCTCACTTGTCTTATTATAAAATTCTTAAGAGATTCACCCTGCCTCAATATATCACTGCGAAACCTCTTCACTGTTTGCCAAATTGAATGTTGTTTATCCTCATGTGTTTTATATTCACGAGTCTTCAGTAAAATCGTACTTTATTGTTCCGTGCGTCTCGCGTCGGGGCTCGTTAACGCGACCTTTCGGATATTTATTGTATCCTCTCCAGAAAATACAATTTCCAAGTTAAATGTCAATAAATTTAAAACAGTGCACACTCACTCATGTATTGAATGTTAGTGGAATATTTAAGTATTTCCATCTACAATAACTCTGTAAAATTAAATTACACATTACTGCACCACTAAAGATAGACAAACAAATAAAATGAAATCCATCTGCATTTTCATTGTAAATGTTCGCTTAATACGATCTCATAAAACTCTTCGCACATAATTCACCCGTGAGTCAAGTGTAAACACAGCGAGTCGCGATTGTTACGAAAAGGACAATCCTACAGATACAAGATAAAGGTGAATGCGAGAAATAAATTTATATATAACCCTTGACTCGACCAATTGGGATTTAATTGGAGTGTCAACGGGAAGTGCTTAATATTTCATTCAGTCTTCAACATTATTAACAGCATTTTTTTTGTATTCGCACCCATTTGCTAGGATTATTTCCGAAAACCATGGTATTCTAAAAATGCACGGAAAGCACGATTTATGGTGTCCATGCCTGAGGAAAAACGCAGCTGCAGGCGATAACTCGCTCACATACGACTTAGAGAAAAAAAGTGTTAGACCCCGCTTTTCGCTCAACAAATAGACAAGAGAGTTGTGTCTGCTAGTCCATCAATTTGTACCGTTGCTTTACATATTGCTTCGCGTCTAAGCGATGAGTTTAAATATGAAATTGAATCTGCATCGTCACTTTATGCCTGCTATCACAAAATCATAAAGTATTTTATGTAATTGTTAGGGTGGCGTGCTAGACATCAAAGCTCGTTAGTGCGATTAAGTAACTATATTGTTAGCTTGTTTATCTCCTATGATTGTTCTTACCTATGCAATTGAAAGGAATTAATTAAAATGCCCATAAGACCATCGTGAATATTTTACGACATGCATTGAAAGTAACTACTGATTCACGCCTTAAGGATACAGTAAATGATTGAACTAAATCGAGGATATATGTTGCATTGTGAGCTTAAAATATACACGTCTAATTGATAACCACCTCTCATTTTTTTGTGGGTTAAATAGTCTGATCATAATGAATACGATGAACAATAGGTAGTATCACACGTTCGTATAAATTTCATAGCGAAAATGATTTAACTAAAGATGAATAATCTGTATGTATTGCAGTTAATACGTTATTAAATTTCTGATTAGACAACATAATCAATCTTATAGCATCTGTGGTATCCAAGAGGTTTTGCGATCTGTAACTGAGCTACATGTTTTGTCAACACCCATAAATCAGGGCTTAAGGAATATACGTTTATAGCCTTTACCAACACTCGAGGCAAAGATCTTAAAATGAATAGGCCACTTGTACATCAATAGAGTAACTAGTGGCTATGTAATATTTTCCATTCATATCGATATTAAAGGTAAGGCGAGCATCCCGTGTGGTGAACTGCTAACACTTCATATGCGCGTACTTAATCACCACCTTGTTTGTATGAGATGTATATAGCACCTATTAGGCCAATTATTTACATTCAGAAGTCATTCGTAGCTAAGGTCAGCCAGTCATAATTTGAACTTAACTTTTGGTGAAGCTCCAAAAATTCTAAAACAATATATTATGTGCGGATAAAAACAAAACGTACTTTTATGAGACATTTATATGTATTTAACTTCCAAATGTAGAGTCAGTTACTCAATAAATAAATCGTTTGTTATGCAAATCTAAGTGTGTATATGGTGTTTGCTACATTTTAGTGTCTTAGCATAATACCTAGCTATCGAACACGATATTGGCATTATGATGTTTAAATTACTTTCTTGACATTTAAAAGAAACACAGATCTAAAAGCCCCATGAATTATGCTATTCATAATCGGATTGTTACATTTCGACATAGGTAGACTTCTTGAAAGAAAATATAAAACAGCACCTATCAATATTTATCTGGGCAGATCGTAAATTACACACAACTCTGGATGATTTAATACCGGTTTTGCGGCGATGTATTTACACTACTTTTGCGTTGCCTTTATAACAAATAGCATCGATATTTTTTAAGTCAGACGTAAAGCTTGAAACCCATCATTAGCGAAGTATAGAGTTGCGAATACCGATAATTTGATAATTGATAGTGTCAATAGGCGTTCGTGATATCAGCATCTGCTATTGGAAAAGCATATGTTTTAAGCTTCTTGCGCATGAACAAGGCCATTTGAGTTTTTTTTATATGCCAAAGTATAATGTTTTGTTGAAGAAATATAGTTAGGTTTAAGTGAATCATTTTATACTTTTTCTCACAGTAATGATTAAAATTTTGGATAGATATTGACTAATTTTATTGATAATAAATAATCTGAGGTTCGAACCCCAACTCGCACCTCTGTGATTTCTGGATTACATTTGCGAATCTCATTTTCTGATTATCGCTTGCTAAACGGGGTAGGAAAACTGAAAGAACAGTCTGACAGAACCGCTCGAAAGGAGTGTGCTTTCCGCCAACTCGCAATGGGTCAGCGTTGTGGCCTATGGCCTAATCCCCCTCGCGTTGATTGGAGGCCCGTGCCAATCAGTCGGAGATTAAAAAGAGCTGGTATTAGTATTAATATTTAATCTGATATACGGTGTTTTTGTTTGATAAGAATGTGTGAATAAAAACGATGCGTTAATTAATGGTATCGGAAGAATTTTTTTTCCTCGTGTTTTGTATGCGGATATCATTGAGGTGATAATTGGTACGTGTCGAAATCCACTCTACCACAAATATTTTAACACCTTTGCTCGTGTGGACTCTTGATGTTTGCAATAACGCCGTTTTGTTAAACCGCAAATATCGAGCTTGTTTCAATAATAACAGGTGCATGAAAAAACCATTAAGGATTCGTCATTAGTTGTCATAAAAAATGTTTTCAACAAGGAGAATAAACAAGGTGATCATTATGACAAACTATTTATATTGATATTTTATTTTTAATACGCCCATAAGTCATACTAAAGTGTTCGTGCATTTTTATATTTATGAAAAAGATTAATTCGTCTGATTAAATAATATTTTGTAAAGTGTACAGTTCAAATATTTTTATTGTTTTATATATTTTGTTAATAAAACCTAAGTTCTAATTCAAATAATACTAATTTTTAAGGATTTTATTGCGTTTATTTTATGTTATGTTTTATTTAATGTTTTACCGACGCTCCACGATGTCTGCAATCTGTAAACATGTCAAGACACTGTCATCACTTACTGCGTAGATTGGACCGCAAACCACAACTAAATATGAGGGTACCCTAGTTCTAATAATGGCACTAAGACGTCTAACACCTCAGTCCTCCCGTGACCATGGTTGCTGTAAAGCATCCGAATTGTCGGGAACGTAAAAACCGAAAATAAACGCGATAAATTCCTTAATATTTGTCTAATTTCAATGTGTAGTATTTGCGTAAATATAAGAAATCAATACAAGTCCTAAGTAAATAAAAGCATTCACAAGTTGACTTAATATACATCATATGGTAACCAGTCACAGATTAAGGGTTATACCATAAACTATGTATTATGATAACGTCTAAATCAAGGTGTATATTAGTGCTATTAAATATATGTATGTGGGTACATCATCACATTTCTCATTCGTAACACTTACACTATTACACACGGGCCATTCCGACCTGCGGTCCCGCCGTGATTTATCTGCCTGCATCTCCGACCTGCGAACAGCTCGTTTATTGCCCGCTTGTTATTTATAATTTATTTTTAACGGTCACCGATTTGTGTACATATGGAGGTACCTATATGAAGTATAATATAAAAAAACGATTGCCCCACGGGACGCATGTACCGCACGGTGCGCGGTTACGTGATAATTATCGATCAAATTTGTTTAAATTGCTCGATAACACGGTGGAATAAGATCACTTAAAATGAGCCCAGATCTGGTTATTGCTCCTATAACGGTTCACGTGAATTTAAAATACCACTTTATGCTTAAATTAAGTATGCACTGGATTTCCAGTGCATATAGGTTTTGGACATGAAATACTAAATACCGTGTATGGTTCATACGTGTTTCAAATACAGATATCAATCAACGGGCACTAAGTTAACTTAAATATTTATGTTAACTTGTGAAATAGCGGGCAACCACCTATATGGTTTTTAACGCCGGACCATTGAACTCTAGCAGAATAAAATAAGTCGTAAACACACAGATTACTTCGCCAAAAAATCTAATCTAAATTGAATTAATATCGCCAGACGAACACACCAACTATGACTTGGGTACAAACATTCGTGCTCATCACACAAAGTTTGTCTCTACCATTATTCGAACCCGTGACCCTCAGCGCGGAAGGCAGGGTCACTACTAACTGCGCTAATCAGGCCATCAATTTTATTACTCGTGTAATTATGATGAGGCTCTTCTATGTATTATTTTATAATTACACATTACGAGTGGTAGTGTAGGTAGTACTAGGAGTGAGCTCACGTGAATATCGAACCCAGAACCACGGAATACGTTTCCTGTTATTTTCAACAACATTAAAATGGATGTTAACGTTGATTTAATGTGATCCAACAACCCGCAGCGGACATATCTAGTCTGGCTCGATCTCATCAATACACGATACACTGCGGCGTCTGTCGGTGATTTGACCATCGATACTCACGGCAGATTTACAATATGGCAGATAATTTATAGCCTTGTTCGATCTAGATGTAATTTAATGTCGTCGGTGCACATAAATCACGCTCGTCTACTGCTCGCGCCGATGTCTACAGGTACGTCTGACCCGGTACACCTGATAATGTGCATTGAGTTATCTTTCGGAATGTCGACCCTTTTAATTACGCTGAATTATGGAAGTAAACCAGATTGTTTTGCTATATAAAATTGTTTGGTTGTGGATGAACTTGAAATTATTGTTGGCCAATATTAAAGGTTATTACTAAAATGTTGTACGTAAAATCTGCATTATTATAATTTTCTCACGCAATTTTATTGGTTTTTTATTATTTAACTACCAACTGTAGGTAGCTAATTACTGTGATATCCACCACAGACCACTGACCATTTGCATGTAATTACACTTTAAGTCGACTCCTTTAAACGTTGAGTATTTATCTTGGTATTTCGAATAGTTTTAGTACTAATAGGTAGGTACTGTAAGCTGATCAGCAAGTACTTACTCGGGCAATTATTTATCCAAGTACAGGCTTTTGTTGCATTGAAGTCAACACTAAGTGACCTGGACATCGACGGGAAGAAATACCGTTAATAACCACGATTGGCAAAGATTTAGATGCAACATATGTTTTTAATATTTAAATAATGATCATTCTCAGTGTTCAAGTGAGCAAGAAAAGTAATTGATACAAGTGAGAAAGATATTCAAGGATCAAAATAATTCCACTCTTTTTAACTATCACTTCTAAACAAAAAAAAAACAATAATTATTATGATTTTTAACTCCATTATAAATCTATCTCATTTTCTTTCAAATTAGGCTCGCATACCTTGCTTGTCAATAAATTACAATCATTCACGTATTGTTATAGGTAGTAATATATACGACGTCCACCTTATTTGTAGATGCTGGGTAACCAAGCGACTAATCGTCGGTGCGCTAAGAATAGTCGATCGGACACTTTTTCTCCATTCATTCCATTGGCTAGCGGGGAACACTGAACTGCCCAGTTGTGGGCAATTTACCATATCTGCTTAAACAATGAAAATTACAAACACTGCAAGTGAACCGTTTTATTAATTGTTTTCAATTTGTCTTATAGGTAATAGAAACAAATAAGAATACCCAATATTCACACCTGTTGGATCAATAATATCAGAACTAGTGCGGAAATATTATCATATAAAACAGTACCTATATAAGAAGGAATAATCCTTACTTGGATTTGCCATTTACTAAAAATACATTAATAGGTGATCAATAGCTGTCAAACAGTATTGTCAACAAAAATAACGAATTAACTACATGTCTGCACTAAATATTATGTGTATACGTTTTTGCGATGGTTTCTTGTCACCACATAGTTACCAGAACAAGTATAATAAACATGTGCAAAAACAGGGTTAAACCATTTATGTATGTGACAGGAATATATTAATAAAACTATCTCTCTATAGTGTAAAAAGCTCTCGTGTCTATCAAAGGCTCTGAGACGGCTACTTGCTGCATACTTCGCTCCAAATACGGAAGGTTAATAATTTGTTTGCGCACCGGTCGTTCTCTTCAAGAAGACAACCGGCTGGGCTGTCTCAATTCGTATCAAGATAAACAGGTTAGACTCCTACAATGCAGATTAAGCGTTTCTCACTTACGAAAATATAAAATATATTGAGTACGCCTCACCGAATATTATTTTTCTCAGAAAAAGATAGATCGCTTAAGCGATTTTACGGAAAATTAATTTTGGCAGTGAGCGACAGGGCGCGGCGTTGGGCGCCCTGCCTCGCGATGATTTGTTGCGATCCGACCGGGCTCGTTACACTTCCCGATAATGACGTGTACCATTTACTCAAAGGCGCGGAGAGCTAAGGTTGTTATTGCAGTGCCTTATCGATGTTTCGCGGTAACCATCGATGCACAATATAAATATTTCGACTGAAATAAAGCCAGCGTGCCTAACTGAAGTCACTCGTTTGAAAAACTGCCTGGTGCAATTAAAATAGCCATTACAGAGCCGTTACGGAATACTTTGGTACCTACATCTCTAGTTTTTACGTTTTCAATATTGGTGTTATTCAATTAGAGATATAGATTACAATACATTCAACCGATTTTACTTAATTTTGAGAGATACTATTAGGGAAGATAAAACCAAAAATGAAAAATAAATGGTTCATCATGCTTCTTGGAGCTTTTATAATGAAGTAGCTGGTGTATGCGCGGGCGCAGACCCCGCCCCAGTTGTCGCCACAGCTGGCTCAGCCGCAATTAATCCACTGTAATGCGATACGAGCCTCCTGTCGTCGAAGACTTAATGCATCGTGATTTACGCGCAACGAACAACCCGTTAATCTTATTACCACTTTCAATAACTTTATTATTGAGTGTACCATACAAATACCCTACAAACCAATTTACACCTTCAACGCACTGCACAAAGACTATTTGCATTTACGATAGCGTAATCGGTAGGAGTTAGGAAGCTTCCCACGAAATTTATTTTAGTCGACCTAACGATTGTGTCCGCTTTACCAAAAACGGAGAGTTAATGCGCCTGTTGCTTAACTTCGATTAAACGGTTATATGGCTTTAACAATCTGATCCTGGTTCGGATTTCCAATTTATTCCTTTATAGTTCTAAGTCGCGTTGTGTGTTGTCCATTTAAATATACTTATTTGACTGCATTTTGAATAATAACAGATACATCTCTAAAGAAGATAGTAGCTGCGTGCCGTATGAAATCACTTCTTATTCAAACCGTGCATCCTCGAGGCGGTGGTAGACACGATTCAAATTCGACATGTTATCCCGTAAAACCTACCAATAATAAGATGCAAATGACGTGTCCAGAGCCGGCGCTGAGAACAAACCGCTACACTGAAAAAGAGGATATTTCCAGTGAGCTGGTAATTTGCATATATTTTCGTAATAAAAACTTCCGTTTTGTTCGCCGGAGGACGTGTCACGAGTTAGAGCATGTAGCACTGGTAGCCCGCACCCGATTGAGTTTTGTTCGCCTACTCCCGGTTCTTTAACGATTCCATATTGTTTAATTCTTCTCTTGTTACACCGTCTCCAGAGGAGCGTGTTATTTGGTCGCAACGAGCGCTTCTTCAATATTCAGCGGTAATGCGATGTATGCTGCTCGATCCATAATACGTTGTACCTAATGAAGCGACAAATATAATGCTTCAATAATTCATTTTTGATTGAAACATTGTTTAGGTGAGCTTATTGCCAAACTTATAAATATGACTTTGAAATAAAACTATTTTTAAGGATTTTATCGCGTTTATTTTTCGTTTTTACGTTCCTTAAAAATAGTTTTATTTCAATGTGTAGTATTCGCGTAAATATAAGAAATCAATATTATAAATATGAGTTAAAAACATTTTTATTTCTTCGGAAAATAATAAAAATTTGTTACACTATTCGTAAAATGCTTTCATTTTTTTTTGTTTAGATCGAGCTTTTGAATGAAAAGCCACATTATTGGATTACCACAATATCGAATAACATTTTTATTGTTTTTACATGAGGTACATAAATTATATTCTGCGAGATTGGTGGCGCCACGCTGTCCCGCGGCGGTGTGACGACGTCGAGTCACGTGTCAAATACATTTGTATTCAGGCCTTGTATCTCCCAGTGCCCAACTCATTGAATAAAAGTAATACGACTTATGTCGACAATGAATTATTTATTTCATTTTTAATTGAGTGTTAAGAGTCGTTGATGTTGTCTGTCATGTGTAATTGCTTATTCATTGCCCTCCGTGATACGAGTATCTTGCTGTGAACGTTCTGAATAACAAATACAATAAACACGTTCACTCCCATTCGCATTATGATTATTATGATATAGATAGCTTTGACTTTTTACATCAGCCATTGTGCCTGTCCACAATTTTAAAACAAATTAAACTTGTAGATAGGACCGTGGTTACATTGGCCTCGGTGCTTCCACAAAATTTCACACTTCCTGATGAAAGTTTTAACACAATTACCCGGTCCACGACCATTTCCCCCGGCCCTCGACGACTGGACAGGAAAAAACTTGGCAAAGAACAAACTAACCAACAGTCCAATTTAGCGACATCCGTATAAAGTTTAATGTACCCAATCCGAATTGTTGCCGTATTTTCGCATTTTAACTAGGCACACGGGCAACGTATCTTGTTTTGCATTTATTTGTAAATTGCTTGAAGCAGGTGAGGTTTTAAGCAAAAAACTTATTTGAGTCAAATGTTGATCATTATCGCAATTTGGCTAGGTTGTGTTCGGCGCACTCTAGTGGACTTGATACATATTGATGGTATAGATAGGTCGGAGGCAGGATGCTGGCAACGTTCCGAATTAGCACAAAGTTGTTCCTTTGATCGGCGTGTCCGGTGTTTGTCAGGTGTCCGGGCCTGCGACCGATTCGGAAACGTCGTGGTTTCCCAATTGCCATTTCCGTACTTGTTATTTTAGGTGTGGTTACTATTTGTTTCAAATAAATTTTCGATGGAACAGTTCTACTATAATCCGGTGATTAATGTTTTCCACATCTTGCTGTCATTGTTTAAGATTACTTGCTGGTAGGTACTTAGATTACAATAAACTAAGTAATTTTAAATTACATGGAAGCAGCTATCCGAGTATGGCAATTCTTTTGTGGCAAATGGCAATAGCAATTTTATTTGAGTCACGCGGCCCGTCCTTGATCTAATCAAAACTTGGCAAATTTGTTTACATGCATCACGCGAGGCTTGCTGTATGATATTCAGAACACGTAAACAGTGTCGCGCGAACGATGACACCTCCTTTTGATGTCCCAACATACGGGTCCTGCGCTAATAAAACGCCACCAACATTGCGCGACATGTTTGTCATATAAACGAAATTTGATTTCGCTGTGATTCCGTATTCCAAACCCAATTTCGTCTCATCCTTGTTTGTAACACATCTGAAACCATTTCCTTTATCCTTTCTGGAGTTAGGGCTCTTTGCGTGATTTCTTCATAACCTCTCTTCATGGCGTGTAAATGATGTTCTTGATGTTTTGTTCTTTTTAAGTTATTCATTTTTAACGTTTTTTCTTATTTTCGTGTGAATAGTTCTACATAATTATTAGACCTAAGTCAATAGGCATTAGGCCACTTTTATCCCTCTGATTTGATGAGACCTACTTTGGTCGAGTTTCGCAGTCAAAAATTACCATATTAACTATGTCATATCCCAGAAATCAAACCGCTGATCAATTTAATTCCGTAATTAAAAAAAAAATAGTATTGTTTCCTTCAATTATCAGAACCGATAATTGTATAAAGACATTTATTTGATGTAGTCAAGGCTATGTATTAATTAACCAATTTTAATACTCTAGGAAAGGATGTTCAGTTTTATTGTAATATAAATTTTATGAAGTTTTTCAACATCGTGTCGTGCTTGTGCTTGTATAGGCTTAAAAAGTAAGTATAGGCGAGATCGACCTAGACAAAATGCCAGTATCAATATAAATTAGGCTCGATTGTGTATCGCTAAACAATACCCCAGTCTCGGTTGCTGTCGTATCAACTGGCGCTGACTGTACACTTCTGTACACGCCTGCACACTGGCAGATCTGCAGTCATAAAACTGTGGTTCCATAGTCCTTATAAAATGTATCTAGATTTAATAGTGTAGCTTGTGTATTGTTAGATAAAAGCTCGATCTGGTAGAAGAAGCGTCGGTCGCTCGGCTCACTACATTAAAATTAAATTAATTAGTCTGAGTATTACTGGGATCGCCTAAAGTCCATTGTAAAATTTTTGGCCGTTAAGTTTGTGTATTCATCTAGCGATATTTGTCTATTTGTTTGAAATAAAAATAAAAGGTGGTGTGATTGAATATGTTTTTTATTATACCTGCGAATTGTTATCATACGCACATTCAGTATAAGAAATAATATCTTTGTATGTGACTGGGCATCGTCATAACGATTACATTTAATAGGTACTATTTTTTACAATTTTTGACCGAATTGTTAAACATTAATGAAATATATTAGTCCTACTACTTAATAGCTTAACATACTTGTAACTTGCATTTTTCGTGTAACGCGTTAATATTAAGCTGCCCGCGAATTTGTGTTACATTTGTGTAGTAGTATATAATTCATCGGATTTAAGTTTATAGGTTTTTCGCTATGTTCGGATATTTACTTAAGTAGGCCGCCATTTGGGGCAGTAAGTTCAATACAGTTCACACAAGTAATTTATGTCAGTCCAAACCGAGAACAGAGTGACATTTTTCTTCATTGGATTTAGTAACAAGACCTAGTAAACGAAATGTTGACGGGCTAGCAACCCTACAGTCGAGTGGCTACAAAGGAAATTATTATAAACTTTATATTCTTCGAAATATGTTTCCAATTTGAACGGTTAGTTCGCTATTGTTTACGGTGCGCGTTTAGTGTTGCGGTTGGCAGGTGACACGAGGCTCTATAAATCTGTGCCGCACGGCCTACGTCGTAAACACCACGCACAATCCTCGATCTGAGCCACAAGTGTTTCAAAAACTTGTTATTTCAATTATTCCAATGATTGTCAACTTGAACTATGACTTAATTTTGAGTTTTTATTCAATAAATTCAATCTGAATGTGAGAATTTTCAAGTTTTATAAATGTAAAAATGAATTAATTTCCAAATTTTACGGTCTTGAATTGACGGATAAATAGTTTCATGCAAAATATTTTGGGATATTTTATTCTGGTTTTATATATTTTTTATATATTTATGACACAAGATTATTGTCTTTGGGAAACGAGAATGGAACAGACCTTGCATAACCAGCCAGCGGCGCGGCGGCGGTCGCGCAGCAAGTGGTTTGAGATATTTATAGAGCCGAGTTTTTCTTCAAGAAACAAACTCTTGTATCCACAAACGAGCGATTAGTGTACAACAAGTACCTTACACGCTATACGGCGGATATAACTTTCACCTATAGAGAATTTATTGGATACTGTCTCAAGACGCTAAGTAGCTTCGCACCACGATGTACTCAGAGGCAGGTCCGTGCCTCGGGCTGTTCAGATTTACGAGGTGGCGCGCTCGTGCCCCCACCCCCCCGTTGCATCCAACCGCGCCCCGCGCTCGTCCGTGCTGAATGCAGCTCCCTCGGTCACTCATTGTAACGGCCAGTGGTTAGTTTATGAGCTAGAAGCAAGTACCGGACCTCTCAACGTTACAATGGTGAAAACCTTTGAAGATAGCTGTTAATTGTTTAAGTTCGCAATAAATGACTGAGCTTTCGCGGCTACGCCTTTTGGATTATCAGTGTATCTATCTGGGAATCTCGGGCTAGCAAAATAAAGTTAATGCCAATGTTGTTCGTAAAAGAGGAAGATTTTACCTTAGATTTTGTACTGTAAGGTACGTAGGAACATCTAATGTAATCGTAACGTCATCGAAAAAACATGATTTCATGTAATACTCAATTATGAAATCAGTGGTGTGAGAGTGATGAAAGACGTTACATTACCGGAACGCTACGTAAAAAGGATTATCCTTGAGGTAGTGTTCTGAATTTATTTTACAACTAACAGCTGTTGTTAGAATTGTTGTAAATTGTGCCTGCGACGGGAATTCTTACTGATGATGTACCGGTATTTCCATAAAATTCATTTTGTTTTACCTTTTTTATTATGGTATGGCGTAAATGTATTTCTAAGACAATTAAGATGCGTAAATAAATACTATTTTAATGGAATATCTATGTCAGAAAAAAATCACGCATATCAATGCTACAGAATCTTTTATAACACTATTAACATTTATAATATTAATATTGCTCCAAAATTGTAGAAGTTTAAATTAATTCAAAATGGTATAACAAGGACACGAAACTTAGTCACCTTTCTATAATTTCAAATTCAGAAGGGCTATATTTTTACGCAACCATATTGATATTCTTCCTACATTTATGGGTTTCACTCATAAGAATTAGTATTATACTTGTATGGTTTGACTACAAAAACACAACAAGATAAATTATAGTTCCGTCTCATAGAGGTGCCCGTGAATGACTTGGAGGACGTCTTAAAAGTTGCCAGACTGGTGCGCAGGGCGAAGCTGGTCCATATATGACGTCACACTTGGTAACATGAAATGCTATGATACCTCAAATATATGCCACCATCGTAAAGATTCAACCTATTTCAATAATTCTGTGTTATTTTGTTACAGTATTCGGAAATCCTGAATCTCTATTAGGTGATGATACGCCAGATGCAAATCTGGCGTATCATCAATCCGTGGTATTGTGCCAGCCATTTAGCTGTTTAACCATGTTTATAGAGCCTAATGCTGCCTTCGCCTATCATTATGAAATGGTGCTAAATGATTTGAAAACAAACAGGTGCCAAGGTGTTTTAATTCACACTTTAACAGCCTTCGGCAGATTTCACTCGTTTAAGTGCGATAGGGCCGATATCAAAGCCGTTAATTGGATAATAGTAGGGGTACATATTGATGGCTGGATAAAATAGCGCTAAGTCGTCGGCCTATTTGATACGATCAACTGCTTACAAACATGATAACTTTTATAGCAAAACTATTATCGACACGATGTTGACATTAAAATCGTCGGCAGCTGTTTTGTTGCGCACTCGTTCATCTTGCACAAGTAATTGTTGCGCTACAATTAATAATTCCACTCCGTAAATCTAACAACACTGTGACACTGATACCCATACTAGGTCGCTTTGTTGCTCTTTTAAATGCCTTTTTTAATTCACTAGTCGATTGGCACAGTGGCTAGTTATCCATCATTCTGTACCGGGGGTCCCGGGTTTGAATCTCGGTAGGGGCAAACTTTGTGTAATGAGCACATTTTTTTGTTGGATGTTTAATATCTACATACTATGGTATTTATATATGGTATCGGCGGTGCATGTACGATACCCATACTACTAGTGTTGCCTAGTTTGGAACCGTACAGTTGTTGTCTTCGTCTAGTAATGGTATTTATAGTTAAGTTACGCCTGTTTAGGGGTATAAGTACTGTTAATACATATACAGCGGTAATTTTGAAGCTAATTAGATTTGAACAATGATTAAAATGGTCACGCAGGAATTGACCTCATATTTTATTATGTGTCTGTTTACTAGTACCTACCTGAAGACATGCATTGGTTAGACAAAGGCAATTAAATAAATGTTTATAATAAGTGGGTATTTCAGTTTTGAAATAATTACCTCACGAGTTTATAACAAGAAACGCTCGGAGTGTTAAATATGAGGCGGTGAATGTCTCTTGGGAGAGTCGTGACAGTGTACTAAATGAACAAATCGTGAATACCTATGTACGAGTATTTGCAATGAACGAAAGTACATATTTTTATAACACCATAACATAACAAGATATCACGATATAATTAAACGTCACAGGGGGCAGTCTCGGTAGTAAATTCTTCTGGTTTATTATGCGCCGCATTTAAATCTTCGCATAAAATTGTCGCGGGTGAATAAGAATATCCCATTTAATTAGACACCACAGCTATACCATCAGTTGCGTCATGAAGGATATAGCTCCGCTCCCCTCGCCGGCTCCTACCCTCCCTGCAGCCGTTTGTTTCGAACTACCCGCAAAGGATTTTAACGAGATTACTTCCAGCACGTTTATAGGTCATCTCGAGAGATTTATTTAACAGTGATTCGTATGGCACTGTTTCATCCGCGCAGATTTAAAGAAATTCCGTCATTAAATGTAATGGTGCTCGGTTTATATTCGGCGAGATTTATATCGAATTATCAAGCGTGTGGCTTTGGAGTAGTTTCTAGGAAACCATTAAATTGTTGTTTTATTGTGCTGTGCTATTGGTACCTTACTAACATAAAATAACATTGTTATAAACCTCAGTGGTTTTAGTGTAAGTTTTATTATCTCACCTTGTATGTATGGCTAAGTAGTTAGTTTATTACGGTAAGTTAGTACGATTTTTTAATGGGGTGTAATTAGACCGGACCAGAAAACCTTTAAAACACCATATCCCCGGCACAAAAGGGAACATTTTGAAATTAAAAAAAGGGATACCAGATTAATCTGTCCGTCATTATTCGGGAAGAAAATCAGCCATAAAAGAGACTCTGTTTTCCCTTTTGCTCTTTTTCAGTACTGAACTTCTTATAATCTTGTACCATGGAATATGTGTTTTGTGTCTAATCAATCTTTTTCATTTCAAAGCAAATTCTAATAGCAAATGGTGAAAAACTTAGAAGAATAATACCATAGCCAAAACACATTTACATGTGTACACCATTAACCGTACGTTACGACCGTGCGCACTTCCCTCAATGTTGTTATTGCTCGCCTCTCGGGAGCCACTAGACGCTAAGAGCGCGAAACCGAACATCAAAGACCGTATAAAACGCACTTCATTCCATAAAGTTCCATAACAGAGGCGTTGGCGGCGTGGCGGCCAACCAAACGAGAGCCCTTGATACTCTTTCGAACCCTGTGAGTTACCCATTCAATATTCAGTTCACTAGGGGCGAAGGAGTTCAGATAAAAGTGGTGATCTATATGACCGCCGCAGCCGCACGCGGTATCGACTCGCTTCCCATCTAAATGGAGAGCAGCCTCATGGACTACCCGCAGCTATTGTAAACAAGCAGCGTACTCTATTCAAAGTATCATTACGCCCTCTTTACGCCATTTCGTGCCGTATTGACGGGCCAGGAAAAGGTCTTACCGTTTTCCCGATCCTTGGTGTGAAAACTTTTATCGATAGGTACAGATTTTCATACGAGTGGAAAGGGTTAAGGGTTTATGGCTTCATATAATATATTTCCCAGCAAGATCTAGGCTTTCTACTCAAATACGGCACAAGTTGTTTAAATCTAGTACACTGGTCTAGTAGATTTCGCCAGTCGAATATAAGTCGTATACTTAAAAAACAATGACAGATTCGCTGACAAAACTTAATCTTTTCTGTGATAATAATATGACATGAAACTTGAACTAACTTGGCAGTTGCTCCGAGTGTGATAAAATGCATTTCCCAAAATTTCATTCTGATAATTGAGCTAGGGTCAAGGTATCTGACTGGCCAACCATTCCATCATATTAGTTAGCGTACTTCCATTAAACAATAAAGTGCTAAAAGATCGCACGTTCTTTTTTAAATGCCGTAGTGTTCAGATTTATATGCGGTAACTTGCAGCTCACGACGTGGCTATCGACGCGTGGATCCACGTGCGACCGAGGCGTTCCCTGTGGTAAGATTTCGCACATTTTTACGGCATAATAAAAATCGTAAATAATGCCAAGTGAGCCAGACGAAGTCGGGTCACGATATGCCGCGGGCCACGGGCCGTCATCGCAACTTGCGAATGTACGAGTTGCGCAAGAATAGCCCTCATCCGATTATTCGAACACTAATATAAAATTGACGACGAATCGTTTATACATTTTTAAATTCAATATACCTTTCTATTGAAGTGGGTTTCTGAACAACGCGGCGGTCGCGTCATTATAAGAAAAGGTCAACAGTTAAAGCTCCAATTTTGTAAGCCGGCAATTTTCTTCGAAATCAGGCACACGTCCGAACAATTTGAGAGTGGGTCCTGAATATTATTATCACGGCGTTGCGGCCTCGTTACCTCTTGGAGAGACGCGGAAGTGGTGAGGAAAAATCACCTCCAAAATTAATGAACCAAGACACGATGAGAAGACTGCAACTGTCACGGTGGATGTCGTGAGTAATGATTGCTTTCACGCGGCGCAATGCTTAATGTTTGGGTTATGTACGTAATTGCTGAGATTCTTTGTCAGAAGTATAATGCTATGTAATCTCTATTCGCCTACTTTCATCGTCTTTTTGTATATTTCAATTGTACATATCTTAAGTAGACATCATTAGCTGCATATTGACTGACCGCGCGGCGTCTTGCAGCTACAGCCTTAGTTTTCATCCGAGCAATCAGTTCAAGCGAATTTGGTATTAATAGTCATACTAACGGCACGGTAGATGTCAGATGACATCGGTTGGGCAAGGCAGCCTGAAGGTTTGCCTCGGGCGAGGCACGTCCTAACTAAACGAGGTAATGCAACCTTGCGAAGCTGCTTGGTTGTTACTGCACATATCTGACGGTAGTAATTCTAAATACCTAATTACTTTATCTGCACATATATTACTTGTTAAATGTGAAAGTTGAATGTGTATATTAGAAACGATTTCAATAAAACTATGAAACCGGAGAAATTCCTTTTTGGTTAGTAATTACTCGTAGTGAAGAATCACAACATTAATCGAGTCACATTCGACAGAGTTGAAACACATCATTAAAAAGTTCAAAGGTAAAACGCTTGCTTGTAATAAGTACAGTTTCAGAGAGAGAGTAGTGGTTTAATTTAAAGGCAATAGAGCGGACCAACTTAATTTTCAGGCTCACCGCAGTTTCCTTTGTATGTACCCTCGCCAGATTAACGAACTTCTGGTTCCGTTGAACCGAGCAGGCCGCGTACGCGATGAAATGAACATGTTCATAATACATACACACATCCGGTTATTATAACTTGAGATATAAAGTTATAGATATTCATCAATTAGGAACATAATATTCAGAAGAAGTAAAATTTCACACTTATTTTCAATACCATATGGATTTGATTTTAAGTAACCTATGTCACCAACAGATGAACATTTTAGTTGCGTACAGTTTAATTGTGTTTTCCCTTACTCCTGGATTTTTTATGCTTATTCTTTGCTGCTGGCCTCTAGTCAATTCATTTGGAATATATTATCTAGCAACGGAACAGGACGTCATGCATAATTCTTCTTACGTAGCGTTTCGATACGTATGTAAGTGTCGTCCATCCCTGACACACCACAGATTTTATAAATAAGTATAACAGTGACAGCATGTTCTCTCGATGACGTTACGATTACATTAGGAGTTCCTGCTTACCCTACTGAAATCTATAAACAAAATTACATTGTATGCGGCTTAAGCAAAAGTAGACATAGATGAGGAGGTTTTTGTGGGCTACCATTATATAAAGTATGTTAAAACGTTGCGAGATAATGCCGGACGAAGCTACCGGTCGGCGTCCAAACGTCTCGGCGCCACGGCATTGTACGGAAACGTTGCTGACCGACCCCTTTAAGCCTGATTAATGGGGGAGGCTCAGGCCGTCGAATTCTACTGTGTTTTTCCCTAAACGACAATCCCGGTTTTTGAATTTTTGAAAACACGATAGGCCACTTAGGGTCCCGTGTCGCACCCGATCGTAACTTACCACCGGTCAATCCGACTGCCATATTGGCTCGTTCTTTTTCGGTGCAATTTACTGCGCGGCGCCGCGCCGGGGGCCTACCCACATCGACCGAATGAAAAGAAGCGTACCGATTTATTAACCGTCGATTGCATTCGGGAGCGTGCCCACAGTGTCCGATGTTTATGTATCGCACCGCGTGCCCGCGAGAATTGCTAACAATGCGCAAATATATTTAAAGTAACGCCTACAATACCGCGGATGTCACGTATTTTATTCAAAGTCCCATTTCAATCTGACAGTATGTATTCTGTGCGCTCGGTGTCAGATTTATTTTGGCATTCATTGCTCTTCTGTCCCGTCCGGCTTGCAGTTTATACGAAACTGAGAATCAAAGGGAAGGTCAAACGAGGTTAAGAGCATTCGATATCTTTTTCGTACCTGTGACTGTTAATATTCATTAACGTATTTTAATTTGTCTTCTCGCGACTGTCCATACATTGTCGGCAAGTATTGCTTAATAAATAGCTGTCAACTGAACTCCTGCTATAATTTAAACTAAATTACAAGTAACGGCTGATAACCCGTACATTCAATTGCTTTTTAATGTCCTCACACTGTTTCATCGGTCAGGACAGTACGGTATGCTTAAATTATTGAAAGTAATTGAGTAGATAAGGAGGATATCTCGTAAACATAATGTTCAGTAAATCGTATTTGAGACATTTAACTCATTGGTCACGTTAATTTAAAAGTCATGTCTCCTCTTAAGAATGCTTAAATAACTTTAATTATTTTAAAGTAAATAATGCATTCATTGTTATATACTTGGACTTTTAGAAACTTAAGAATAGGAATGATAAGATTTATTTTAATTTATTTGTTGTAGATATAATGCAATTGTCGAAACAAGGTACCTAAAAATATGTGAAATCATCAATGAATGCTTCCACTAACATATTATGTTCTTTTACTTCTTTATTTAAACAATACAACACTTCAAGTAATCTTATCGTATTTCTTTTTAGCTTTGTGACATCAGACAACACACGATTGTCTTGTAATACAGTGACCGTTCCGCCAATGCAGCCTGTTTCAAATTTGTTGGACCTTTGTGTCCGGTACTCCATAGCACTATATACGTATATGTTGTCTACACTGAAAGCGCTGCAAGCACTTTGTTTTACAGTTTAACATTGTTTCCTTTTCGATCAGCAAGGTAGAGACAAACATCTGCTTTGGGCCGCATCGTCTCCCAGCCCGCTCATGTTATTCCTCTTTGCGATAGTTTAAAATAAAGTGGAAAAGAACCAGGTAAGTACAAAGTTTTCAATTCTCAATACATTTTGAGATGATTATATCGATGTTGTGCTTTTATTTTAAACCAACATTTTATTTGATTTTTTAATATTTCTATTGCGTTTCTGTCCAATTTATCATAATCATAATGTTAAAAATGTTTGATTGCAATACCACATAATTAGTACCTAATAAATGGTAAATCTTTATGATAAAATACAGAAGTATTATAAAAGGCAGAAAGCGGCGCGCATAGGTTAAACAGTAATTGAAGACAGAAATCCTTCCTGCCGCGTTCCCTTCCATGAACATATTTCGCCGGCTCCCGTATAGTCTCAGTTCCAATTACTCTTTGGAATCGGTGTCCACTGTAATTGGATTGGCCTGGCAACTGGACTTGTTGGCATTTTAATTGTCCTATTGTGACGGCAGACACCGCCTGCCGCCTGCAACGACACCGACCCGCGCTAGACAAACCGCTTTTTATAACACACTCGCACATCTGGATAACGCAAATTAGTCGGAAAAAGTAAAACGAGCCGATTAATTTAATCATTAATAAAAAAAATGACGATGATGAACTGTTTTTTTCTAGAGTTCGTTCCCACGATTTAAATCAAAAACACGTGAGAAGATAGCTTTGTCGCCGTGGCGTCAAATAATTCTTCAAATGCCAAGAGTTGTGCTGTTTTAAGAAATCGAGACATTAATGGAATGACTGACACGTATTGTCGATCCTCTTCGGAGAAACGTAGTGTGTCTAGAAATTTTAGGAATTAAGGATGATTTGGTTCACATTAGCGCCTTGTTCACGGTTTGCTCGTTTTACTGTTCATATTAAATTTCACTATTCTTACAGAAATCGAATTGGTATTACCGTTCTTTGAAAAACATAGCAGTCCCATGGGTAATTCCTAATTGTATACGAATAGTCACAAGTTACCACCGGTTTGGAATGTTGGTCCTTGGATTCGTTTATGCAATACAATAAAAAAAAAGTATTCAATGCCACTGAAAATATTAGTTTATGATGGATAATTCTTTTGATTTAATTTTAGGTAAAGCTCATAAACTAATTATAATAATTCAAACGATATTTTCTTTGGGGCAGATTTACGTTATTCGTTTTCGGTTAGCCCTATTCTTCGCCACACAAACCATTGTCGGGCACGCTGCTACATCGGAATATATTATACTAATTTTAGAAACAAGAACAGGGTCCGAGTGACAGGTACATTCATTTGTGGTGCTTATTTTTTCTTAGTGAAGTGTTATCGGATACCAATCGTGATGGCGCGGCATGTTGTACAGATGAATAAAATATACATTTCTGCGTTGAACGCGCCTGTTCGCCCCCGAATGCGAAGTTCGGATGCCGCTTTAATGGAGTTCTGAAGTTTGGCATTCGTTTCTATTATAGCCATGGAATTGTTTGTAGTCGTTGATTTAAATTTCATGCTCCAGTTGGTGGGTATCAAATCTTATTTGTCATTATCTATCTGCATTTTGAATGAAGCTCGAGATTGGCTTTATGCGCTATTGCTTTTGTATCCGCCAAATGTTTATTACTATAATTATTATGTATAAATTATACTTTCTTACCTGGTGAAAAATTAATGTGATTAATTAGAGCTATTTTAGTTTCTGTTTGTATTTTCTTGAGCTGATATAGTTAAAATCGCGTCGGTAGTCAGTCATCTCTGCTCGCATTTGTTTTTTTTTTAATCTTTCGTCCCGAAGCCACTTTTAAATTTGGATTCTTTCCTCGTCTTCTACGAAAAGGTATCGAATGCTTCGCCTTTGTATTACTTTTTGTACTATCTCATACTGCGTTGTGATACGGCCATTATTTATGACGTTAGCTTTTTTGGAAACGAACCTGTATGTGTAACTAAATAAATACATTGTTTTTTTGACGCAATATTTTTTCTTTTAATACAAATGTCACGATGGACCATAATTCCTTTGCAAGTTTATACTTTAAACGTATCTTTAACACAAATTGACGTACTTTTGTTAATATAAATGGACCAGCGCTTGGATAACTGCATTTCTAGTTATTGGCCCCCATTCATTCGCATATTAAGATCTGCTGATTTCTAAATAGCAGTGGTAAAACGTATAAATCAGCAAGTGCCTCCGGTGTTCGGCTTTGTCCGGGTGACGACGCTGTGTTTATCAAGGAAGAATGGCTAAAACATTAGCTTTGGACAGTAAAATAAAAAAATCGGTTCAACAAATATGATTTTTGGTAAAATTACTAGTGTATATCATGTATATTTAAAAAAAAAAATTTTTACAGAAACATACACGCCTCGCCCTTACGGTAAGAATTTGGTTGCTTGTTTACGTTCTGGCAAAATATGTTGTAAAATCACTAACAAAAAACTAACCCAGTCGCACTTATGCTCCGATGGTTTTAGAAAGTGAGCACTATATTAAGTTTGGGGACCACTCTCACGGTCGCTTTTTGTGGCTAACCAACTTAAGTACGCAGCGAAATTACTGCGGGTTATTACGTACCTACATGCTCAAATTATACCATGCCCGTATACAAATCATTACAGAATAATTGTACTATTACAGTGACACTAATCGCCTCATTCTAATACGTAACTCATGTGTCCATTGATTTTTTGTTACTTACGACATTAATATGCCGTTATGTTGTAATTTTTATGTACCTTGGGCTGTTCTATGAATGGTTCATACATATTTGTTTCCATACAAAATATAATGGTTCAATAACCTATACTTACATAATGTTTCACATTCTATTATATATGTAGGTATATAATATCTAATTTAAAATTTGCAATTGTAAGCCTTGTAGTTCTTAGAAATAAATTTAGTTTCTGGTATTAAGATTCCGGTCTTAACAGAGCTCCCTGACAAATCACCGGCGTCGCAGTACGGATATAGAGATGCAATCAAAGTGGCAGTGTCACTTCGATCGTTATCAAGTGCGATCGAAGCTCTGAAAAAGGGCAAGTACCTCGAGCCGCCAAAGCGAATCACTATACGGTGTTCCATAAAAGTGCATCGCTTTCGAGTGTTCAATTAATTTAATCAAGCGTATTGATTAAATGTCAGGTATCCAATTAAATTACGTCTGCGCACTAGAACTGGGATGGGTTGTAAGTGCATTCTCGGGCCTTGGCGGTGCCCGTGGGCGATACAATTATCGCTTTGCTTTCGTGTCTTGTTCCATTTCAATAGCTGCACCAATATTTGACGCATTTATTATATATGGCAATGAATATTGCTGCAGATAGCATGGCACATTATTACTTTTGTAATTCGAGTGCTTTTCTATTGAAGACCTTATTTTTATCTTTTAAAGCCCTAATCGTTGTAGCTGACGATCTTCTCCTTATCCGTCTTTATATACAGCAGCCTATTTTTTCACCACTTTACACAAAAATCTGTGGTCTTTTTATTCCAATTCATCCTTTCACAACTTCTGTGCAAGTCCTGAGAATCAAACTTGGGACCTGATGGTTGGCAGGCTGCAATGCAATCAAGACCACCACGAGAGGTAAAAAGGAATTTATGAAATACAGCAATCGAAATATGCTACCATAAAGTTGATTTTGAATTGCCGTAATATACATTGGTTGATTGTAATAATGCAAGGAATCCTTGCTTGATAATTAAATCAAACTGTTTACACACAGAACGAAGAAGTCCACAAACGCGGGCTGCCTTCGCTTTTGATTAGACCATATTCCACCTCCAGTGTGTTCTTTTGTGAAGTTAATAAGCATATAAACATACGTTGCCTTTTATATTTACAGTATTATTATCTTTATTATCCCTTTTCAATAGCGCCATATACAGACCGATACTGAGCCATTCCAGCTTTTTACAACTGTTTCTTATTTGTTATAAAAGTAAACAGTGTGTTGTTAATAATAGCTATAATTCAATAGCTTATTTTGCATTTCAAAAATTATAGGCTAGTGTTACCTAGTTATAAGGTTTGATGAGCTTGTGACAGGATGGATCACTCACATGCACCCCGCTGTTTGTTTGCGTTTGACAGTTAAATTGCTGTTCCATCAAGTAATTCTTGCATATAGATGAAACTAAGAAGCCAAAGCCCAAGGCTTTGATCACATCTAAAGGCAGCAATGGAATTGCACTGTGCCACGCAAGATAATCGCTTTGCAAAGGAACGCGTATGTATCTATTTAAATAAACACTGAATTGCTACTGATGGAGCAGCTACGTAGAGGCTATGTTACATAGTGAGTCAGTTATTTAGGAATTTGTGTGGTACAAAGTTGTAATTCACCTATCTACTGATTAGAGACAGCTTCGTCTCAAAGCAATAATGTTCTACCATGATGTGTTCACAAACGCTCAATTAATCATAGATCATTATCCAATGTATATAACACACGATATAGTTGATAACCATGGAGATTATGACATCAAAGAAACATCGATGTGTATGAATCATTTGGTGTGATAATCACGTCATTTGGACCGAAGGCAATTTTGTAATTTACCACGCGCTGTCGATGGATAGTATTGAACAATTTTATTTATAGCCCATAAAGGTAGCCCAAGATAAAATATTTACCAGTTTTTGTCATAGATCACTCGCGCTATAAATACATGCATATATTAGCACCCGAGTTGATCCTCTTATAATTATAGACATTAAAGAAACTATACGTTATTTTAACAAGCTTACCGTCACGTTAATGGTTTACAAAGAAGATAATTTTTAATGCTCCGTGTATTCTTATCTAGACTAAAACAAATTTTATATGCGTCTATATATACATATATATCTGTACATACAATGAGACTGTAAGTTTTTCATATTTGTACATTGAACAATTTAGGAAATAGTTAATACAGGGGATATTATTGGCTAAGGCTAAGGCTTTTTGTGATTGCTTATATCCAGGGTCTACACATAAAATACTTCGTTTACCCGGAAATAGATGGGATGCTGCAGGATAGCTACAACACTATAAAAAAATTCACTGGACAGATTATACTAAAACTTGTCAGGAATTGACTTATAGCTAAATAAAACCAAGTAAAAAATTATCCGGGAAAATGACAGCGTTGCCCAGGGTAGCCAAAATCCTAAAGACCACGAAGTTGCAGGCGTTGCTAAATTGGAATAAAATGTCAAATACGTACTTACATAATATAAGTCGACTATACGAATACAGGGTGAATTTACTGAAAATATTCAATAAGCACACTATTTAATCAACCAACTGAAATCTATGCGGTGTTGAGGCATTAATTATGGTATCATTTATAAAATCCAGCCTGTGCGTTAACAAAATTACGTTCAGGGGTATTTTTATAAATTTCAAACCCTCGAGACGGAATTCGTTTGCATTGGTGGCGAACCCGCAGATTGCTTTTGAGCCTCCATTCCGAGTCCTTTCAGAGAGCATCTCGTTACCTCGAATTTAACAGTCTTGACACACAAATTTTATTTGCCTTTTTCTGTTGTAGCTTTTGTGAGCAAATTTTATTTTCAAGAAATTAGTCGGCGGGGTCTTATTGTGAAAGAAATCCAATTACGTTTGAGCGCTTTAAGGAGTTTCAATCGCAGATGGTTGATTTTATTTAAATGTATGTTATTATTTGAACGCATAAAATTCCTTCGTGTTTACGGCTATCATAATAGTGATAAGTGGTATTTTTTATATATATTGAATTATCAAATAATCAAATTATAGCAGAAGTAAACTAAAAGAAATATAATAATATCATTGATACACATAATATAAAACCAAAGGCAAATTAAATTAAATGAAAAAATACATTCATAATGGCGGCGTGATTAGCACATCTCAAATTAGTCTTGTTATCTGGATGCGCGAACGACCGCGCCGAGCATACAATTAGTAGATCGCGCGTCACTCGCCGCAGAACCGGCTCCGCTCCGGGATAAATTGCCAAGAAATGTGCCATTACACATTAAGATTGTTTTGTGAAGGGAATAATTCGAACGACGTCTTTTACACTTTGTGCTACTGAGACTACGCTATTCCGTAGTCAGCTATTACATGCACTGAATGTTAACACTCCAATGCACGGAGCTCGAGATTAAGTACTTTATAATTCCTCATGGTATATTTTTCTTAATTTTTTGATAATGACTTATTGTGCTGGGTTATTTTAAGTTACAGAGCTATCTAGGAGAGAAAATAAATTATCTGAGTCTAGAACCTGGCACATTATTAATATTCATGACCAAAGTATGTACATGTAGATGGTGTTATACGTACATTTTTTAAATATTTAATAATTATTATCTACATACTCGGCTACTAGGTACCCCTAAATCGTTAGTTGCTGCTGGTACAAAGTCTATAAAAGGCACTTGTAATGGACTTGTTTTCTTCATTACAACCCGTTATGTTTCTTATATTTTGCTCATGTCACTTGCAAGCTATAGTTAAGGTCTAGAAAATTTGTTATCAGGTGCTATTTTTAATTCGCAACATATTTTTTATTCCTATATGTTTATGTATTCTTAAAGTCTTGAAAATAGCTTGATCTGATGGTATTTGATGAAAGCTACCTAGTTAAATATTTTACCGTGTATCTACAATTAATACTGATTATCTCAGTATTATTTCTGGTTCGCCGCTCTACATTTTCACAAAATATTTTTTAACTCAATGCTCCATACTTGCACATGATGTTACAAGACAGTTTAAAAATAAGTGTATTTTACAGCTCTTAAAAAGTCGATTAAAGGGGTGGAGTCGGATTTCCTCGTACGATAATTGTATTCATAATTATAAAAAATAAGTGCGAGCAGTTACCGTACGGTCCAGAGCATAAAGCATATTGTAGCAGTACATAGAGCAATTTTCACGTCACTGTACACTTTGTCATTATGCATCAGGATCGTGACGCCTCGAGACAACTCGCAATTATTATGTGTGTTAAAGAAATTCTTTCTGGCGTCAGAACAGAGAATAATATGCAGTAGACAGTCACGTTGTCCATTCTATTTAAAATTTTCTGCGTTTCTAAAAAAAAAATATTAATCTTTTGTTTTAATTATAGAGTTTTCCGTAGCCATGTCGACAATGAAAAATATCATAGGTAGCACTTCGGTAAACCAAAGTAATGAATTACAAGAAATAAAGTTATATTTGCCGTTCATTTCTGTTTCTCTCCATTCAGTTTGTTCAGTAAAGAAGCGGGATTAACCTTGTCACCTATAGCTCGTGATCTAGTTCATCCTTGACTGTTATGATTAGTTTTCATTGGTATTACGTGCTATGTGCCTGTGATAGAATGTTTTATATAAATTTAAATGTGGTTCAGGTGTTAGAGGATAAATAATTCTACTCACGTAACAAAGCCACATTAGAGCTTAATATTTTGTGAAAAGTACCTACTTTGAAGACCTGTCAAAGGAACCTTATAATTAATTTAAAATACCCATTCAATGTAGTACGTTCTCACCGTCTTTTATAAAGAGATGCCTTCTCTTAGAGTATTATGCCAATTCTCAGCCTTGTAGTTCTAATGGTCTCTGTATAAAGTAACTACGACCCGGGACAGGTGGACCTATAAGGCTTTTTAATTTATCTACGGAACCCTAAAAAGGTACTTTTTATCTAGTTAATTTTCTTTAATCATTCCGTTTTATTGGGGTGTTACCCAAAAATATTGAATATTTTATCAGCTCTACTCTAAAGAAGTCGCAATTCCCGAAGTTCACATTATTATAACGAGGTAGCGGCGCGGCGCGTCGGCGCACTGCAAAGCAAACTGTGCCCACGGCCTCTCGAATAACCGATACTTTGCCGTAATAGCCACGATCGAGGCATGCGATAACAAGCCGCCGATAGCTGAACCCGTATTTTATTTATATATCAGCTCGCCTCTTTTTCAATAACGCTTCTTCCCCCTTGCAGCGGAAATTTTGCTCTTTTATAGCATGAGGGCTATACTCGTGAGGTAATTATCCGGCTTTAATGCTGAATATTCAAAAGACAAATTGCCTTTCCACGTGACAGTTCCCACTGAAACGACAATTACCGCGTGTAATTTCAAAAGCGCTACATTCGCTGCATACTTAGTTGAGGTTCGTTTTCAAATTCTAGCACTTCCGTCGATGTCGTAATCTTTTTGCTAAAGGATTTTTAGTTTGATATATAATGTATTGAGATATTCCAGCTTGTATTGAAATAAGTATTATTATAAGATATTGGAGCGTAATTCGATGGTGTTTTGTAGAGACATCGAGTCGGACGGTGGCGGTACGGGGGCGTGCTCCGGGCGCTGCGAAGGTTCATTAAGGAGCGGGTCGCGATGGCATTGTTAACATTTTTAATTCACGTGTCCAGTGCACGCGCGCCTGCTCCTCCCCCCGCGCCCGGGGACTGCTGGGAAATCTCGCTGGAAAATTAACGCCACAATTTTACACCTTTTTTTTCTCGTCCGCGAGGCGTTTCCATTTTATTTATTTCACGCTTCGATCGCAGCGCGTCGGCGTTTAGTTTGGGGCTTTTATTTTTATATTGTTAAAAGTTTTTGAAATTTCTGTTCGTTGTTTTAGCGCTGATTTAGTTAAGCGTAATATTAAAACTTGTCAAGGGTCCTACACCAACTGGACACCTAGCCGGCCAGCTAAGAAATGAAGAAGCCAAAATTTAAACCCCCTTCTCGTAGGCTGTGTTATTCAACTGCAGTTCGACACGGAAAATAGGGGGGCTACGTATGTGTGCATCATATTTCTTTTTACCTATTTCCGACATCTTTAATCTCAAAACGTGGCAGTATTTTTTTACTTGTCGTCCACTAAAAGGCTTAATTAATTTCTACTAAATCTAAACCCCAAATTGTGGAATAAAAGTTTGCCGTACTGAATTGCATGGCTGCAATTCAGTACGAGAGTGATGTAGAAAAGATGTATGACCTTTTAAACCTGCACTTCTTTAGCGCATTTCTAATCATTACGCGAAGACAACATTTTGATATGTTGATTTAAAAAAAATTGTTCCCAATAAGATGACAATTGTATTCTTGCGTGATTTTTTTTTCTTTAAGTGTCACATCGAAATTCTGAAAATATATAAAGATAAAGAATGCGCTAGAGAAGCGCAGGGTCAAAAGGTAGTATACCTCTTCTGAATCATTCTGTATTAACCGTAAATCACATTACTTGTATTTCATTTTGTTCTCTACCAAAAAATATTTTATAATATGCACCGTTAATGCGTGTTTTTACATGGTTACTTCCAGTATCATGGTATGGAATAAAATACGTTAAGATCTCTATTCTAAATATTGGAATGAGCTGAGCAAACAAAACATTTGAACAAAGGTTTTTGCTACAAAACAATTCCAATAAAAAATGTGAAGTACATTATTATAAAAAAATATCTTTTATATTAAGACGTGTTGACTCATCTTCTTTATAATAGAGATTAGCTCAAAGATGCAAGACTCTAAGTCCCCCGAGTGGGTCATCGAACGTACGAAAAAACATAGCTTACATCCGTTTTGTTTATATAGCTGTGAACACGGCATAAAGTTAATTGTTTCGATTGCCAATACACAAACACGTCCGGCCGTCTGTCCGTTGCAAGTTATCGTGTAAGAAAACCGTCCGATCTTAATTAGTTTTCACGTCTTTGAAGGCGCCTAGTATGATACAATCTCTCCCTTGCTACAATTTGTTTTCCTTTGGCACTCTGTTCATGTCACAAAAACAGATACCTTTTTGTTTCACCGGTTTTATTTGGATGTTTCCCCGTGATGTATGGTGATTGGCTCCCTTGTCCCAGCGCCCGTGTATCTTATTTATCATCGTGATAATTCCCCCGGCGTTCGCTTGAGAAACAATATTTGAATGGCCGACGCGTTTTCGTGCCTGACGTTTTGAATGTTTATTGATTAGATTTGTTTTAAAACAAATTAAAACAGTACGCCGCCGGCGAATTTAATTAAAGCTGTCGACTTGCGGTGCGAGGCGCTACATCTAGGCGTTATCTATTTTTTGTCCTACATCATACAATGCGATGAAAAATGTTCTATTGTTATAACACTAAGATAACACGTCCTTACCTTGTAAGATTAACAGAGTTACGATGAATCGTCATTTCTTGGTCGGTCCGTTCGGTTATGACTGTCGGCGTTCCGTCGGTTTTTTGCTTCGGCCGTGATCCTTTCGTCCAATTTAATATTTACTGCTTGTCAAATATTATTCAGCCCGCTACGCCCTCTCCGGCTGATACTTATTATTTTTATTTACATGCCGCTTGTCAAAATTCATTTTTTACGACTGCAATTTGCCAATGCCTGACTTGTTATAGCAATTATAGAATAATGGCTGCCAGGTTAATGATTTCAGTAATTTAATGTAGGATCCCTAATATTAAGAATGATTTCACGTAGTAATTCATTGTCAGAGTATGTTTATGATTAATGTTTGTTAGTGTTGACTTTTCCTTTTTGTTAAAATGTTTTATGCGCGCTAGGTGTTGTGCAACAACTGTGCACCGTGTTTTCCGAATGTCTCACGCAATCCCTTATGATGCATCAAAAAGTGCGAGTTCCGTCGATAAATAAACGCGGTCGGCGGCGGCCGCGGCAAATTGAAAGCCGACCGAGTCTGAAATTAATGGGGTCCAACTTCCTGACTGCACACACGTGTATCTAATAGGTCTAAGTACTTTTGACTCGTGGATTATGCGTGAGCAAGCTAAGGCACCCTTGATTTATTTCATTTATGACCTCCTTTTAGTTCTCTTCGTGAAATAACTCCAACAAAACCATTCAATGTTAAACCCATATACAAGTGATTGGTACTGGTACAGCTTATATTTTAGGAATCTGTTGGTATCAAAATGTTTCAGATACATCTCCCTAAATTCCAACTCGCCGAGGCCAATGTCGGTTCTTACAAATGCGCCTTTAATATTGTCATCAAAATTGAATGGACTGTGAAATCGCAGATAATTTTTTCGAATCTTGTAATGAGAGCGGCAATTTGTTTTTCCTTACAAATGGGAGTCGTTTTCACCTGACTGGCGCAACAGATGACGCTTGGGTAAAGTGACAAGATGAAACGGTTATTTAGGTTGTTCTAAGTCACTACGGAACATGTGCCTGTTATCTAAAGATCATTATCGTCAAATACATTGCTCTAGCGCAAGGGTACTACTACTACTATATGTCACAAAGGTTGGTGAGAAAATTGTATTACCTTGCCAATAAGGTTGATTTAGGTATGTGTAACCATCTTACGCGGTTCCCTTTCACTTGCACCACACACCAGATCCTTGTTCTGAAGCCGTTCTTACTTTAGGGCACTCCAACTCAACGATCATTGTCGTCGCTCCGAGGTGCGGCCCCACGCGACTTTGGGTACCGGCCGCTTAATTATCTCAACCACTGACGGCAACTGTAACATTCACCCTACATACACATTCCCCTTCGTTGTTGACGTCGAACGTTCATTTCATTTCTCTTGTCAACCGTAAAGGGTTATTGTCCTAATTGCTTACATAAAAATAACATTGCCGTCGTTTAAATAAAGATGTGGCTATTTTATGTTATAGTATTTCGTCTTAATTTCGGGCCATTTGATGGATCACATTTTCCATTAGCGCTGGGAGTATCTTAATTTTCTCGTAGTCGGAGTCTAAGTGGTACGCAAGTTGGTTCTATCAATCAACGGCCAGCGGCGACCGGCGACAAGGCGACCTATCGCTACAAAGTGGCATCGATTGATCGCGTCACGACCGCCACCTCTTATCATACTAATTACGGTGTATTAGGAAACTATTTTGTGGGAACTATAATAAAAATGTCAAATTAAATACTATCTTGTGGATGGTTTTATGTTATCAAGTTTGTCGTGATGCCGACATTACGGATTTATTAACATCTGATTGCGATCCAAGCGCATTGATTTGTAAATATTCAAATTATGACTCAAGTAACGGTTTAGTAAAAAAAGATCGCTATAAAATAAAAAGTTAATCAGCAGACAGCTTTTTAAAATGAGCCCGTATGTAGTAAAAACGCAATTAAAACGAGTTAAGGCGACATCAATCGGTTACGTCCGTAATGTTACTATGTTTGCATCTCGTAAAAATGTAATTTCTCCCGAATGAACCCAGGCACTCCAATGTCTACCTTAATCACTCATATTTATGTATATTTTAATGAGAGTATCCTTTCATTTTTTTATTTGACTCCTAAATGAAATGTGTCCCGCATAAAATGTGTAATAAAGTATCCGAAAAAGTTCACAAAGTTTATTATACGAAGAATATTTTTTATACGTTAATTTTATACCACCAACTTTCGGATATACCCCAAGCGCGTGCGTCATGAACAAAATATTATTATACTATAAATTCGGACCCTCAATAAATATTATTTCAGTTTTAAGTGCCTACTTATTGCGGTCGATTTAACGTAGCTTTAACGTTTTACTACGATTTCGGCGTTTCTAATTTAACCCGAGAACGTTGGAATACTGAAGCGTAAAATTGTAGGGCAAGGCAGGATGATTTTCGCGTCATCCAGACATAAAGGGCGTAATTGTTGCGCATCGGCTGGAACTAATACGGGAGAAATGGAACGAGATAGGAGCCAAGAAGGATCGTAGAAAATAATTTATCCGCGACGATAGAACAAAGGGCGGGCCACAATGGAACAAAAGAAGCACCGGAACGGGCCGGCTTGTTTTCTGACGGAAGCCTAATATAGGGAATCGATTTGTCGTAGAACCAACGGAGGGCACGCTCGTTTCCGTTGCATGATAAAAAATACGATGACCTGGTCAACATTTTACCGTAAGTAATAAATAAGGTTTTTTCAACTTTTTTTATCAAACACTCATAATTTTCTATCTAGTTAGAACTATTCACAGACAATATGTAAGTAAGCCGCTTGTTTGCAATAGCACAAATCAGGTTGGTATATTTCTATTAATATACACCCAATATACTACCCGATACAAAAACGTAAGGAAATTCTTAACTTTTATAGAACAACAAATTATTTTCGTCACAGAACCTCCGTCAAATGTTAAGAGTGGTCGCAAGTCTCGATCTTATCGAAATAAATTGGTACAAATAAAGTTCCATAAAGTGTCGAGGTTTCTGTCGGCGCTGTTAGACGTCAATTTTCTGTAAATCGGCGGATAGGTGACAGAGAGGTCTACGTGCGAGCTAAACCCGCTCCTAAGGAACCGGTGTTCGTTCCACGTTTTCGAATTCAAACTAGGATAAGTAGATACGTGATGTGAGTTGAAAGCTTTGTATCGCTTGGCTCGTATAGTAATATTAACATTTAATGAAACGCGAAGCACTGATATGATTGAAATAAAACTAATTTTACGGATTTTATCGCGTTTATATTATGTTTTCTACGTTCCCGACGTTTTGGCTGCTTTACAGCAACCAAATTGGTTTTATTTCAATGTGTAGTATTCGCGTAAATATAAGCAATCAACACTGATATATTGATTAATATCTACTTAAACGATTTTTTATGCAATTTATTCGTGCACATCGTGTTTTAAATATTAAAAAAGGGTAATACATAAGATAAATTTACCAGAATTAATGGTTTTTATTAATCCGTACCTAAAGAACCAAGATCTAGGCGAGATAATTCGTCATTTAATTCCCAAGAAAAGTTTAACCGTAAACTAATCGTTTCAATCGAACAATTCCTAACACACTCGACATCGTACGTAAATCTCTAAGAATGTACCGAAACTGTTTATGGTATCGCTTGTATTTGATTTAAGTTCAGGCGAGTGTTAGTTTTCGATACCCCAGGGAACCATCGGGTTTTGCGATAAAGTCGGTCGGACAGCGCGTGACGCCGCGGCCGAATTATGTCCTGCGATAAAAACCTCATGCCTCCAGTTACGGGCAACTCCCAACTGGGCCGCGATGCCTGTACTATTTCCTATTCATTATTATCGGATTACAGGCGCAGCGATACGCCGCGTCGCTTCGTAGTGGCGTGCACGAACTCGCGGCCGATACGCGAGGAGAACCATTCGGACTAGTTTCGACCTCTATCTATCAAGATTATCCTCCAAGCTCTATCCCTCTTGGGATACTAAAATCTTTCCTTACTCAGAAAATTGTCTATAAACTTTTGAATTATTGTTTGTTTGTTAAAATAGATGGCAGAAATATTTTACACGAACGAACATAAAGTCAACTTTTAAAAGTTAATTACAGATCTGATGTTCCAAACAGTTCTATACAGATTTGGAACATGCATTTACCCCCAAAATTATATAAAGGTGAAACGTTTAGTGGACAGATCGTGGCCCACCACACCACAGCAATTCGTCATTCAATAATCCCATTCACGAAATCCATAGAAAGACTAGCCGCCAAATTTATAATAATTTTAATTAATTTACAATTGCATTACAAATATTTTTTGCCACTAACTAGAATACAATTTTCTATAAATTTGAGTACCTTTCCATTGATGCTATTAATAGGTACACACATTCGTGTGGCGAATGCTGATATAAAAAGTATATCAGGAATCTTGTTTAATTCTAGTGCTTATAAACTGAAATTACTATGTTTATTGAACTTAATAACCATTTATGATAGCTGGCGGAGTCTATTCATAATGTAATAAAACCTTATCTCCGTGATGATCGTACTTTTTATTAGAATTTAACAATCGACTTTTACTCTTACATGTCTCAGTAGCGCCATATCTAGATGACAAAAGACGTAAAGTATTTATTCAAACCATTGAAAGCAAGCGATAATTACCCGATTTCGTTATCTCTTGTTTTATATATTTTTTATTTAACCTACCCTGAGTACATTAGTGGCGTTCGTTTTATTATTTATTCAACAGATTTTAATTACTAGAATCGATTTCATAAGGTGTATCCACTGTATATCCACTGTATCTTGCCAATCTGGTTGCCGTAAATATCGTATCGCACGACGTCTCGCCTCACCGTTTCCTTACCTTTCATAAATCTCGTTAATGAGCGAAGCTGATCGCACACGGGATAAAAATCACGGATTAAGACGATATTGGGTCCTGCTTTCTGAATTTCATGCATAAAATTGTGTGGCTCCTTGTTGCCTGGAAAAAATGAAAGTAATAATTAAGGAGGATTTGTTGGAGAGGCGTGTTAGCTATTGTTTTTAACACCATCACGTTGGTACTACGGTTTTTTTTTACTTCTACGTGGTGGGTTACAAACTTATCTCTAACAAGTGCAATAAAAACTACATATATCCCTATTTTACGATATACGTGGGGTGGTAAACATTGATGTCTTCTTAAATTTATTTGTCATGCTAAAATAACGTAGGTGTGCAACAAGGAGATGAAAACAATACATATTCTTAAAATATCTTAAGTAAGTATTAAGTAATAACTACCTGTATAATTCACGGAAATATATTTCATAAACGTGGAAAAAAGCTTTTCCTGGAGTGAGTCTAATTTAATTGAACTCCATTATTACGCGAATTTGCGCCCGCGGCTAGGTTTGTTCAAAATGTATTATTTTGTAAAATAACGAGCACATCTGTTCTCGCGTTCAAGCACACGCGTTGCAGGAAAATGTATATTTAACGTGAATTGCAGCGCTTTTATTGGTACGCTATATTTCAATTAATACAGCCGTTAAAATATGAATAATGAAAATCTACAATTTGTAAATTATTTGACCTCATATTTTTATTGGAAAATCGTAATGAATGATGTTAATTACTTTCATGCAGCTTTTATACAAAAAAGATGAAATGACCCACTTCCTACTAACTTTTAATTGTTTGCCAATATTTTATTTATTCATTTATAAATCGATTTTCGATGTCGTATCTAATTCGAGCCTTCTTTAACTGAAGTTGGTCGTTACCATTTCAAAACTGACGACTTTTCGCTAGAAAAAAACTACATTTATGTGGAAGCTCACAATTTTGAAGCTGCTCTTTAACCATTGAATAAGTGCACAATACAGTTTCTGAACAAGAATATTACAATGAGCGAACATAAATATATACCTTAATTTAACGTAAAATGGGATTGGGGTGGAAATTTACATTCGATTCCCAATTTGTAAAGGTGAGGTAGATCCGGCCGCACACAGCTCAGCCAAGCTTTCGGGTGTATAAATCTAACTAACATGCGGTGAATATCAGGGACAAAGACGATGTCAGCTCAAGTGAAGGAGCTTAGTTTAGGGAATAGGTACGCCAGGTAATCCAGCTTTGGGGAGAAGGATTACATCTAAATGCCTAATTCCTCGTACGCTTCTAACACCATCGTTATTTGATCCTTTCGCGTCTTAGTGGGGGCTCAGTTGCAAATTATTGTTCATGCCACAATGGGTGACGGCGAACAAGACCTTACAGTACTCGAGTCTAGTGCCTTAAAAGGCTTGCTACCTTTATTAATGTCTCATAAACACATCCGCATGCGGTAATGTTGACTACCAAAATATATTTTTATTATAAAAATGGGAACTGCAATCGATTTACGCAGGGCAGCAAATCCATTGCAATGTCTCGCTTTATGAAATTCACATTTTATTTACAAATCTTTTGCACCTTTGAAATTGATCTAGTAATGTTCCTATTTAATTTTGTAATTATTGAATGCCAGGCATTCTAATGACGATTTCATCTTTTGCTGTTAAGCCTTATTTTACGCTCCAAAAAATATGTTATTCCTAAAATGCAAATTTAGCTTGTGCTAAATTTGACGAACGTGTAATCCTTTATTTATATTTTTTCAGAGCAATAGGCGGAATCCGCTTGTGCTAATTTAAAACACAGTGGATTATGCAAATCCTGAAAAGCTTATTGTTCAAATGTTACTCGTGCGTATGAGAAGTACTTGTGTTGAATGTATGTTAGGATATTATGTACTATGAATGACACAATGTACGAAAGCATGGCGATATATATTTTATCAAAAATCAATTTGTAAATTAAAATCGTAAATAACATGAAACAAATAATACTGATTTAGACATCCCTCACGGTTTGATGCATCCTTACATCTTAAGCAGTTCTCTGCGTTATATCAACCAATACCTTTATATAAACATTGTTTCGCTGTACAAGAAAAACCGTAGATGGTACATGCCATAACCAGACCGGTCTGTGACCGCTGCTTGAGTAGAAGAAAAATGCACCACAAAGTACCCCTGTTTAATTTGACGCCGATATCTTCGGCACCTTAGATGTCCGCAGACAGCGACACGGCGGCCAACACGCCATTGTTTGCAAATAACAACAAGGATTGTGCACTTATACCGCCCGGTACCATCGACAGAGATGGCAAATACCAAACCGGGTGCGCGTGCAAAAGTAAGGAAACACATTGTCTCTGAAAAATCGCAATATACATGGATAAATGACAAATTTTATGGTTCAATTTGATAATACTGTCGTTTTGAGTATTAATCCCGTGCCAGTGTATTTCATTTGTCGGGCGTCGTTTATTGGGAGGTTGGAAAAAGTAGACTGCAGCCGAATATAAAGAGGCCTCGCCTCGAGAGGCCGCCGCGTGAGATGCTGCGGTTTTTGCTAGCCAGCCCGGCTAGCGGCTGCGAGCTTCGACGTGCGCCGTTGTTTTGTGATCGTTTGTGTGAAATGCGACATGCCGCATCATCGTGTTGCCAAATCTTTACGCCGTAGCTAGTTCGTTGGAATTCATTTATGAAATAACAGGCACTTAACATGCTACAAAGTCAGGCCGCAAAAATTCTTCTAATGTCTAATTATAATCATCAAGACACTACAGAAATAACACTTTCTTTCTACATTCACATTTCTTGTTAACAACATCTAAGTAGCTTTGTGTTGTTACAATAGAGAAGATACATTTGACGTTATCGCAGAAAAGTAGCTCAAACATTTACCGCTATGAAATAAAATAGAAAAGTTGTCAGTATTGCGCGGGATATAAACGCACAGATCGCCACCGTCCATTGTCCCAGGAAATCAGCGCCGACAATCTTCCCGGGATCGGCGGATCTTATCCCGGACTCACAGATCGGATCCTGAAGCGCCGCCGTTGTCCGGATGTACCGGAACGTCTGCCAGGATTATCAACACGTAGCACTTATACACGTTTTTCCTTCTTTGTTATTAAGTTGCGTCTGGACGCTAACACTCCTTTGTAGTTTTTTGATCCAATTTCTAAAGTAAACCGTCTTAATAAGAAATGAAGGAGTTTGCGAACAAATAAGAGATTTCTCGGTTGTCCTTTGGAAATTGTATAACTTTTAATTTTGTTTTGTGAATCGTTGGCTTAGTACGAAAATAGATGGGAGTTAATCCACTGTTTATTTACTTCATTTTCTATGCTAAGTTTATGAATTTCATTTGTTAAAATGTGCTTGTCTTTGGAATTATAATATTTTTCCTGAGTAAAATTCACGCCGCAAAAATTAAATAACTTTTCTACAACCTGTATATAGGTGAATTAAAGCAAAACATATCAGTGTATTGTTCACAATTAAAGGTAGAATCTGATGCACTATTTTTAAATAGGGGCTTTATTTTTTCCGAAATATATAAGTATTGTAACGACCTTTCTATTATTAACTTTTACGATAACATAAAGTACAAGTATATTATACAACTATACGGTACCACAATAAGCAACGCTTGTATTATGGGTACCGTACAATGGACTGTGGGCGAACTCAGTATATAAAACTTTTCAGTATTTTAAACATCCATGACTCGGGTACAAACATTCATGCTCATCACTCAAAGATTGACCCTACCAGGATTCGAGATACTGTTCGATGTTCTATGGATCGTATTGATGCAAATTATGTTGTACGAACTGTACCGCAACTAGGCAATGTAAACCCTTCCGACCGTAGGCACGTCAAAACCACCGACACATGTCTAACTGCTGACCCAAATGTTATCCTTAATTGATTTGACATGTCTGCCGCTCAGCGGGTCGCGGTGTGCGCCAACAAAAACAAGGCTCTCTCTGGTATTCCGTATGATTGCAACTGATCTCCATTGTTTGCTCTGTTAAGTACCGCAACGGCTGATACGGTTTTGTACGTGCTTTTGCCGCGGTCTCTTTGTCACTTTGTGGAGTAGTCTTGAGTTGTACGCAATGCTTTTTGTTGGGTCAAAATGAGGTGCTTTGAAGGAAAGCGGATACTGGAAGGAACTGGTGGGACCCACTCACCAGTTCCTGCCAGTATCGCATCGAGCTAAATATTCCACACGTAACTTAAAATCTAATCTAACAACTGTGACTATTACTAAAATAGTAGGTTATCATCATTTAGGTTTTTATCACCCTTGATTATTACTGCATAAACGATGAATGTATAACTCAGGAGTATTGCATAAGTAAAACAGACTGACATAGTAGCACCCAACGAGATATTGAGGTTGCATCATAATCGAGTTCCGTGTGAGAATTGCCCTCGTATTAAAGGAGCGTTTTTGCCAACCTACAGGATACTTTAAATTATACTATTAATTATCTACGTAATTTTCCGTTAAGTCAAAATAATTATAAAATGGCTTCTTTTTTCACATCACATATTAAATTTTACAAGCGTAAAATAATGGAAATGTTATTACGTTTAATCGTTTTTCATTTAGAGCTCATAGCTTCGGAAAAACGTAATAATAGGGTGGATCACCTAGTTATCTGCGAGTAATATACGTCAACTGTATGAGATACCGCTTGCATGCGATAGCTATCAATTTATACATTGCTTATGCACTTTATTGTGTTCCATGAACTCATATTTGTGATTGCTATATCTCAATTGAAGGATTTTCAACATATTCGGCTGAAGGGCCCCTTCAACGCTACTTCAGCGAATGTTATACGTATACAGGGTGATTCATAAAGGGTATACTAAGCCTTAATCCTGCGCATCTTTACCGCGTTAGTAATAATTATGTGAAGTCAGAAATACGATACGTCGATTAAAAAAAGTAAAGTCCAGTGACGTACCTATCCAAATTTGTCTTCATATAATGATTACAAATGTGCCTAAAAAGCGCTGGGTTTAGGTTCAGTTAACTCATTCTGAATCAGCCTGTATAAGACGCTAGCGTAACAGTGAACGGACTACAAATAAATCATCCAGTGGCTGGGTAATCGCGTCCAGACTTGAGAACTTGTCGGATGGTCGTCCCAGAGTAGTTGGCGCAAATTAGCGAGTGCGCGCCGCGATAGCGCTGTTTGTACACACAGGCTTGGTCTAAGTGAAGAGCCGATAACATTGACGAGGGCCAGATAATGAATAATGCACTTAAGATGTGGTCGGCCACTGTAATGTCAACATTAACATGCGGGTGATATGATTTCACTTTAGTCGGGTAGTAATAGTGGTGTAATTTAATTATAAGTAAACCGATAAATCGATTAAAATCTATGTATGGTATACCTCTTAGCTGTCTATCAATTAGCCCATGAGAGTTTAATCCAGAGAGCTCAGGGTACCTATTCGCGATTAAGTTTTGTAATAATATTTCAGGCTTATTTTTGTATTAATCCTATTTTTATTTTTTTTCTATACATTGATCAAACCCCAAACTATGAGTATCTGTATATTGGGTACATGACAAAGATATAAATACCTGTAAGTATCTATAGATATTAAACATGACGCTGGTACAAAACACATGCATATCACGCAAATGTTACCCCTACTGGGATTCGAACCCGAAAAATATGAATATTAATTTTGAGGTTATTTACACAGGACAAGTATCATTCTGCAGAAACGTAGGCACGGAATTTTAATATGTGTACACAGTGGTGGTGCTATAATTAACCCCACGTCACGTGCTCTGCAAACAATATTATTTTGTTAAACTTCTCGTAGCTAAAACCACTGATTAAGGTTCGAGTCGCGTGGTCGCGCATCTTTCCTTCTAATTATCAGCACCCGCCCCACAAAGCCCGAGGATGTAATATAAACTCCTCTAGTCGTGCAGCTTAAGACCGAAGACAGAGATGAAACTATATAAATCCATTGAAGCCATCTCCCTCGCACCGATACGCGCCACCCGCTGCAATGTTTGATAGTAATTACCCACCCCGGATAGCTGTAATTGCCCTTTCAACCCTTCTTTGCTCATTCAATATTCAGGGTAACAACATCGAATTGCTTACGGAATATTGATATAATTAGATTATTTTTGACACGTGTTTATATACGCGAGGCAGGAGAAATGTTAAACGGACTTTATGCATCCAAAAGAAAACATTTTAATCTCTTTCAATAAGCAAGTTAATTATGATATTTGTATCAGCTGTATCTCCATATCTTAACGAGAATCCTATGTCGAGCAATACAAAATTTAATAAAAGAGTTGAATACAATTTCATATTACGAACGCAATTGTGACTTTTAGTCGTAGAGCTCATAGGAGAATAATAGGTAAGTACGAAACTTAGAGGGGAATAATAATCGCAATTGATCCCATAAAATGTACCAGTTTTCTCTAAGCAACAGTTAGCAGTGTTCCTTGCCCGCTATCACTTCCCACTGTTATCGTTTGTTACGTAGCGAAACTTAGCCCCTTAACTAATGTCGCCTTTTGTGACCGCAGGCCGGTTTAATCAGTTGTTTATACTATTGCCTGGGCCTAGGCGATTTAATCGTATATTTACCGTTTCTCATTGTATCTGAATGGTAGCGGCTTTCCACGGCCTCAGCTAAGCGGCAGATAGAAAACGTATAGGGGTAAACACGCAGCCCGCGATATTTGTTTAGGATTAAGAGATTTAGCTGTGCGTCGAGTTAAACGATAAACAAAAGCTGCGTCGCCACAAACTGTTGTTTGTTTAATTGTAATGCATGATAACGCGTTGGCAACGACCCATCGACTCTGTGGCAGTGGAGTTTCGCGGGAATGCTTAAAATATTGTGTCAGTTTACGCACACGACGCGGGAAAGTTGTGTGTAGTGGCTTACGGGATTAAAGAACAAACAACAATTACGACAGCCTTTAAATTTAATTAGTTGTGGCTTAGTTCGTGAGTGTACTGGCTCAGGATTTTATGTAAGAGCATTTATTTTTCCGCAGATTCTACATTAAATAAAGATAATGTAATATAGGACAAAATTGAAATAATAGGTATTGCTTCCTTGAAAACTAATTGGCTTAAAGAATTGAATACAGTATGTGGCACTTAGATTTCACTAAAGCGTGCTTTCCATTTGCGATAGAGTAGTAACATCGCTGATAGTAATACGAATGCTATCTGAGACTATGTCAATCGCACGAGAGGGTGGTAAGGTTAACGACCTTTTGCACGATAGGTTACTGGTATGACCAAACGAAGCAATTGAAATTCTAGTATGTTATTCGTATTTAAAACTTAAAACTCGAATAATATAATATAAAAGTAAGCAACTTTTCAAAAAGTTAAGAGCAATTTGAATTAACTACTAAAAAACATTTAAATATAAAAAATAATATCTTCTAATATCTGAACAAAGCCAAGCGGCCTAGCCGTGTTCCGACATGATGTTCGGTGTTGCCATTCATGGATGGCGGGTCAGATCAGTTGCGCTGCATGTGCCTAGTGAATGTAGCGTCTCGATCTACTGCCGCCTTCCTACCTAGGCAAGTATGCTCCATCGTAGATCTCATCGTCACTTACCATCAGGTGAGATCGAGATCAAATACTTGCCTATAATGTATAAAAAAAAAAATCTTTGGTTTGGTATTGCTCTAACATGAATATGTACTTAGAACAAAAATATCAAATTTAAACGCCATTTTTTGCGCGGCTTTAACGCTGAAATTATGCGTAGGTATTCTAAAGAATTCAGTGCTAGCAACATTAGGTGACTCGCCCACAGCGGGCTGGATCGTCCGCGGCTCCCTCGACGCATCTGCATTAAGATAATCGTACGTCCGTCCGTTCGTTAGTTAATTAAACACGATACGCCCGTCGACGCGATCGCTCCGATTAATGACCTCAATTAAGCTAATCAACTTTGCAGATTTACGTTCAACGACGATACGACAACGGAGTATCTGACCAGGACGACGTGACCTGATGGAGTGCCGATAAAAGTGCCTATTTATATATAAAAACTGAACACCGATATCTTTGGTGATCGTTATCAAAATGTTGAATTTACGGAAATAAAAATAGTTGAGGTTTTATGGTCATTCGCAGTTGATTGACAAACTATATGTAGTGGAGTTCGATATTTTTGTATTTACAATTAAAAAAATAATATAATAAACTGAGGATAATATACTTGTAATATGGATCATTTGAAAATATACCAATCAAGAGAAATGGTAAGAGGCGAAACAGTTTTTAATAAAATATATAACAATATAGTCTGTAGCGTGAACGCAAACTAAGTGCGTTTTTATTGCGATCGTAAAGTTAAAGAAATATTTCTGTGCTCAGAAACACGAATTTGATTAAGATTACCTGAAGAAATTAAATCTTCTCTAATTGTTCATATTAACTTCACAGCTGGCACCCACACTACCCATTGTGGAAACAGTTCTATGATAATCTATATATACAAAGCAATTGAAATCATTATATGCGACTAAGATTGGTTCCCTTCATAAACCATCTTGGTAGTTGGTCATATTGGCAGTTGTTGGTTATATTGCCAGTTCACGCTACGCGTAGACCTCCCCTTCCCCAAAATCCCTCCATAGAATTCAAATTGAAGAGTAAAATGTTGGGACACCGTACAGTGCCGGTCGTGTATTGGAACCGAGCGCTTTAGCTAATAACTTAATTCCTCTGGGAGTGAGCATGTGTTTCGTGCGATGTGACCTGTGTTTCGAGCATTGGAAACATTATACTATTATTCGTTTCATATTCTCTTTGTTTTCGCGTATATGGAAATTCTAGGTGTAGCAGTAATTAAATTTCCAACAAATGCATGAGTCCACCTACATATCTTGCATTTTATGGAGCTGAACGAACGAACTATTTTAACTTATTTGATTTTATCACGTGCAGTCTATGCGCTTTAGCTGAGCATGAAAAAGTCGTCGTCTGCAAAGGCCTTACAACAGCTGCAAAGGCATTCGCTAATTCTGCGATATGAACCGAAATTAATGTTCTTTTTGTGGCGTCCAGTAACTTATTCTGAATCAATCATCTATCAACTCTTAAGAATCAAGACCGGACGAAAGGATCATTCAAAGCTTAACCGCATTAATCTAAGGATTTACACTCAGCAGTCTCCCCACCTGCACTATCTGCCGTAATAATATTTCAAAATGCTTTTCCTTGTTCTGTACATAGTTTCCATTATGTTAAAATGCACCTCAAGTTGCACGTTATTGAATTGGCTCGGCTACTCCATTTACCGGCCGAGTCATGAATATTCCTCGTGTGCAACATACTCGCACGCGGTTGTTCGTGGGTTTCGTTTTACGCCATTTAGCTGTTTAGAGCGACGGCCATTCTCTGCGAACTGAAACGCGGTAATGACCATTGTGGGCAACGATGTAAACGCTCTTATTTGCATCGAAACATGTTCCTAGTGCATTGCTTTCCTCGCCCGTATTCCAACGACCAGGAATGCGGTCACTGTACTGTCTACACAATTACTTATATCGGAAAACAAATTCAATTTTAGTATAGAAAAGGCAATTTTAAAGGTCGTCAAATTCGCTACTCGATTAGAATCCGTTGCGGATTGTAGATGAGAGCCAAATTGCTCTTTTGTCTCTTGAATTGCCAATTAGACTATCAAACGGTTGGCTTTTAACATCTGAATGATTTCTGACTATGTAATTACATTCTTCAAATTTCATTTTATTTTGTTCAGATTCATTTGAGTTTAGGGCACCTAAAGGTGGGGATCTGTATCGTTCAATCGGAACGCAATATTCGGGGCGAGCATTTATATTACATCGTCTCCTTTCATTCCAAATGAAACTCGGAATGAGCTGCTCAACTCTCTGCACTAAGTATATGAATGCCCACTCTGTAAAATGACGTATTAAGTGAATCATATAAGTCAGTCCCGCCTTCATGTTCTTTAAATGCATTGTAGTAATGTGTAAATGCAGTGTAAATGTTCCGTCTAATGGATGAGTGATGAATTTTGAAAACCACAAATATATTGCCCTTGTGCTATATAATGGCAGTTTTATCTTTACACGTTTGAGTGCACTCATAATTTCTGCTAGCAAAGGTTTGGATCATTCTCGCGTTCCTTGCTCAAAGGAATCCATCATTTTCTTCAACCAACGTTTATTGAACCGCCGTCCCTCTCTCGTCCCACATAAGAGGAAGCTAATGATGGTTGTATCTGAAGTGTCAGAGTTCCCATTTCATTGGTTCTTTATATCGTGCAGTCGGAGCCCATCGCGGTCGACAGAGATTAATCGACCACTGCCTTAGAAGGTCGTATTAGCTATAACGGCATCCGGAAAATTGCTCGATTTTTCCACTCACGCCCCCTTGTTGCCGTGTCTACATATTGACAATTAGATTTGTGTAACAAAATGTACATATAAAGACAAAAGGGGTTTATAAAAAAAAAAGAATGTTCATTTAAGATTAGGTGGAAACTTGTATTTGTTACTATCGTTGTTGCTTGTATTTCAAGAAGGTTTAAGATCAATTAGTACGTCATACATTTAAAACTGTAATCAGAGTAGTCGCCTTTACTGCTATTTAACGTCACAGTTCAAAATTACATAACCACATTCTTAAATTTTCATCAAACGACGTTTATACTGTAACGAACATTTATAACGTCTATTTTTGTTGCTACGAAAACGTTTACTGTCGTACAAATTGTGAATTATAGACGATTAGACACCTGATTTACTTACCCTATTCCTAGCAATACAGCGCTTGGATCGAGTTGGCTATTATCCCATGAAATGTTAGCGAAGCTACCAAGCTTATAATAATTTCCTCAATGAGTCCGCGTTGTAAAAGACGTTTATGATTGCTGTCTGAGGAAGTGATATCACCATACCAACTGAGCTTATTTTTTTTAATACATGAAAAGAAAAAACGTAAAAATGTTTACTCCCAAGTTGGGATTTGCAGTTTATAGTAAATAATTATCTAGTTTGGTTATAGTAACAGACATTTTTTTTTAATTATAAAAGTGAACAAAGTATAGGTATATATATATTTTTAATTCTATTTATTAGTAGGTATCCAAGGAAAGGTTTACCTATTCCAAATCGAACGAATAAAATCCATCGAAAAATAATCGAGAAATGCCAATGTGAATTCATTTTATGCAGTTATTCGAGGCTCTTAGCTGTGATCGTAGCGAATATCTTTAGACGATACATTTACGGCAGATCATTTCACTTCTCTAGAAACCTTTAAGCGAGGCTCTGAAATACGTGGTTTTGTTAAGTGGAACGCTCTGAGCGAGAAAACTGAATGAAGGGAATCTTAACACTTAACAGAATAATCGCAATTTGTTAATAAAAGTAATAGAAAATATTAAATGACTTAACTCATCCACTTACCTATTTTAAGTTCACTCAACTACCTTATTGAGTTTTATGAGCTTGCATGCTTTATGAAAGGCGGTAAACATATTCATTCCATCTTAAATTATACTATGTGCTTGTATTATATTTTTAGTGTTTTTCTCAGACTGACTAAGGCTATAAACACACGTATTCTTGACGCAGCATCGTATTTCATTAGACGAAATCAATACTAAGATTAAAAAAAAATATTATCAGTTGTCGTACGATGAAGGAAAACTTCGTGAGGAAGCCTGGTTGTCTTTCCCAAAGGTTAGTGAAGTTCGCCAACTCGCATTGAAACAACGTGATAGACTATGGCGTAAACACATTCACCTCACTTTGAGAGGGAGTATCTCTTACATGGTAACAATTGGCTGGTGTTCTTTTCCATTTGTACCAAATACCATAGGGGTAATGTAGGTGTACTAATGTGCACCTTATCATTAGTCATCACCATGATTAATTAGGTAGGTATTCATTCCATCAACCCTCACTACTGTGTGTTTATTAAGTACTTGTAGAGATGTAGAATAGATAATATAACATAAACAGAAACTAATAAATATATTTTTTATATTGGATATATTATTTTAGTACTAACCTAATTCAAGTATATTATTTAACAGTATATTACCTACGCTATTTTCGCAGCCCTGTTCTTAATATTCAGTGAACGTTTCTTCTTTTGTGTCCAGACCGATATCAATCTGCGATCGTCTGCGCATAGTGACGCCTAGGGCTTCGGTGTCTACGTATCTACGTGTAATTGCAATACCCTATAGGGCGCGACTGGTTTTACTACTACACATACCTAATGCCCTTACTGAGAACGTGTAAGTCCGTCCGGCTGCCAATTAATTGGCCGTTTCGGTGACCAGTGCAACGCCGAAACTATAAATTCTGAGCCGTGATGACCATGCGATATATCTTTATCGGGTGGAGCATGTTATCAACGGTTTTATTTCTTTTTCAACGTGCTGTCGACGTTTTTATTTGACTTTTACAATGCCCGTTGAAATTACGGACGTGTTTTTAAAATGCAATGGTAGACGTTTTTTTACCTTTTATTACCTCTGTTTTGTTTCTACGTAAAATGGATGTAATTTTTCCGTAACATTAGAAACATACTTCATTATTTTTGGCTCTACCTCCGAAAGTTGTATCTGTGCAGTAATAAACGCATTATTAACTTGACTTTTCATGCAATCGCTTTTTCGATGGACAGTATAAAAAATAAGGTACGGCTGTAAAAATAACGCCTTATGACTGACTCAAATATACGAAAAAGATGATCTGGTTAACTTAACCTGATTCATGAAAGATAAAACCAGCAATATTATGTTATATGATCCCCAATATTGCTTGTAAGATGAATCCAATCGTGAACTGTCGATTTGAATTTATTCAAATTGTATTCAAAGAGATCGTGTTATATTCAAACTATCTAAAGGGTTTTTTTATCTCTCTATAAAACCACAGATTCTCACAGTTTTATATGTTCACGTGCAGAACTCGTTTTAAAAATTCACTAGTCAACGCATCCAGACTTGAAAAGGGCGTCACGTTTTCCATATAGTTATTCCTTTTCTGATGATTTTGAGGTGGATTCGCTAGAGAAAAAATCCTCCTCGTGACTGCGGTGTGACGTGTGCATTTACATACAAAACCGTGGTCATGACCGGTTCAGAGATACCGTGCATATCTAATCGACAGACGACTGTCAATCATTGCCTTGACAAACCGTCGAGAGTGTAACATGATCTGGATCAGTGGTCAGTTGATCGACATCAGTATGTAGCTGTAATTTTGGTGATATTCGCGATACGAATGTTTGATGAACTTTTTTATTATTATCGGCGATTATTAGTCTACTTAATGGGTACATTTTTTACGTAATAGGTACCGTACCGTACGTAATAGATATATAAAACTAAATTAGTATTTAGACGACCTGATATTATATACTGGGTTCACCAGTATGGTACCCGTAATACAAGCGTTGCCTAGTGCGGGACCGTGTAGTTGGTGTGTTCGTCTGGAGATATTATAATTATTTCAAACGGTTTTACGTCTATTCGCTAATAAGGGTTCCTGTAAGGTTTCTCCCTTAGATTAACACAACGTCATTTTATCTCAAATACCACGAGCATTTAAACTCCGATATACTACTACAATATGACCATAAATCTAAGCTCTAAAGAAAAGCATGTAAATATTTTGTACAATGTAGAAGTACAATGCTTCACTAGGGTTTTCGATAAATATATGTACCTATTTATTTACAAATCATAACGAATGAAGTCAATAAGAGCACTATTTGCGTATATGTAAAGTTCGGGGAATTGAAACATCAAATAGCAGCCATTTTCTGCAAGTTGATATCCGCTGGGAGTCCATCCGCTGCCCACTCACTACCGGACATCACTCGGATTGTTTGACTAATCGTAAACAGCAAGCCACTTCCCTTATTGATGTTTTGATGGGCCCCAGCTCATTGTTTGATTTTGCTGCTCGATATTTGGATGTTGGGCAATACCGTCTACGTATGGTATTTATAATTCTTGTTTTAGAGAAAATTCCTAATATATTTATGTATTACAAAAATTTGCGTAGCGTTAGGTTTGACGTAAACATGTTACGTCCAGTTTACACAACATATTTCATAAATAAGAATTACGATAAAAGCATGGTTTTTCGGTGATAATACAAAACATTTTACGGGCATTGATTTTCAAAAATATTCGTAATCTTTCCTTTTTAACCGACTTCAAAAAGGAGGAGGTTCTCAATTCGGTTGTATTTTTTTTTTTATTTTTTTTTTTATTTTTTTTTTTTATTTTTTTTTTTATTTTTTTTTTTTATGTTTGTTACCTCATATCTCCGTCATTTATGAACCGATTTGGAAAATTATTTTTTTATATGAAAGGATATGTTTACAGATTGGTCCCATTTTTTTCAAAAAAATGTTCTGATCATGGGATCCATGAGGAATTGAGAGGACTCCTCAAATTTTATAGGCATACCGATAGCAATTTTGGTATTTTCATCAAGAAGTCAAGCATTTGCATTCAGAAAGTATCATTTGCTGAAATGGAAGTGATGAAGAAGGCCACAAATGGCCACCGGAACTTGTCAGTGATACGTATTTCACGGGTTGCGCCAAGATAATCTCGATTATTGGTATACCTATTATCCAGTAAAAAGATTGATATACAAATCTTTTTAGTGACAAAGAATAGTAAATATATCCACTAAAAAGTTTAAAATAAAAAACTTTTTAACAAAATAAAAACCGTCTTCAAAAAACTAAAAACCAAAAAATAATCTAATCTTGAAATCTACCTTGTCTAACCACATCAAATATTTAACTAATCTGAAGTCGGTGCCAAATAAACAACCGACGAAGAATAACAAAAGTATACTCAGGAACGAGATGCGCGGACCAATTTGTAGGTATAGTCTTTGGCGCAGACCGGCAATACTCGACTCAGTTGTTTGTTTGGCACCGACTTCAGATTAGTTAAATATTTGATGTGGTTAGACAAGGTAGATTTCAAGATTAGATTATTTTTTGGTTTTTAGTTTTTTGAAGACGGTTTTTATTTTGTTAAAAAGTTTTTTATCTTATTTATGTAATCCAAAATGTTCTCGGTTCCTCAATATATTGTTGCCAAAAAACAATTGCCAGTCGAAGCCAACGTCCGCGTTGCTTATATTGCTCGCAGCACTACGCGACACTACCACGATGGAACGGCCCGGTCGCATGATACGATAAGCTTACTGATTTACGACATACAAGCTCAACACTTCCGCGGGCTTAGCACGCGATTCGCACAACAATAACTAACTATACTGTATTTCTAAAGTTCTGAGGTTGTCTGTAATATCTTAGTAGCGAGCGTTTAGAGATTCAATCAATGAGCTGTTGAAAATGTGCAAAGTTTCTGCTGTGTTTTATTTAGTAAATAACTTCGAAGGTATATATAAGCTTAGTTTATTACTTGAGTACCTACTTATTATCCTTCACCGTGCAAAAATGATTGGTCACTAATGAAGAAGATAATAAATACAAGTTGCTTATAAATATAAAAACAAAACTCGAGAACTCACTTTACGAGTAATTACGGTACTTACCATCAGGTGAGATCGAGATCAAATACTTGCCTATATTGCAATAAAATAATAAAAAAAAACATTAATATTTATAAAAAAATCAACACTTATATCAATCCAGTACGACACTTGTCATCTATCGTTTTTTTTTTTTTCATAAAGCCTAATAAATAAGTACTACCGCAGCAAGTACACCTTGACAAGTTTCTATGGAATTGTGATAGGTTTGTTTATATGGTAAACATCCCAGATTGTGTTTGTGTGTGTGAAATAAAACAATGCTAATTAACGTTTGTCTATGAGACTTAACGCTTCTTAATTAACAGCCCAACGTTTATATCAGGTGGGGAGCTTTTTGGCTTTGTTCGTGTGAAAAGCTTTATGACTAAAATGTTTTTTTTTATCTCTAGATGCTTAGCCCTATTATAGCTAACGCTGACTTGATACACGTTGACCTGTTTTAATTTTTCGGGCAACTTTTTTAATTTTCTTTCCCCAAAAAAGCTTTTTGAATATTATGAACGTTTAAAAAAAATTAAAATCGATCCAACCGTTCCCAAGTGAGGCACTTACCATCGAACAGCATTTCATTTTTATTTATTAATTATAGAAAAACAGAATGAAATCATCGTGAGGAAACCTGCATGTCTGAGAGAACCCCTTGAATGACGTGTTAAGAGCGCCAACCAGGACTACGCCAGCGTGGTGGACTATGGTATATTATGCCTCGTAAGGATGGGAGGCCCGTGCCCAACGGTGGGATATTAAAAAGGGCTGGTATTTTAATTATATAGATGACTATTTATATCTTGTTTTTTTTTCAAAATATCTGCTTATTGAAAAATCCAAAAGTAAATTGTGGCTTATGATTGTTTCGCTAACAACAACCCCGGCCGCCGTCCGTCGTTCCGTGTGATAACGCTGGCGGCGGTTACAATAAATTACTTTTATAAATTAACGTTCAGACTTCCGTCTGGATGGCGGTTAGCCACAAATTCAAACTAAACGTTAACTACATTGGATGGAATTCGTTTGAAATTATGATTGAATGAGAAGCGTTTCGTATGTTATGAGATAAAAATATACTATGTGGATTTTTACAAGAGAATTCAAACAATGTACTTAATTGATTTCCACGCAATAAAAATACATAAAATCAATTAGGAGGGAATTTTTCGATTAGTTTACCTATATGTTTTGTTCTCCTTTATAAATTATTAAATTTATTCATAAAATGTGTGGGCATTTAGCCGTTAAAGCCATGTCTGTCATCCCTAAGCAAAACGGCAGTGATGTAAAAACCTGCTTTGCAGGATTAGCCACTCACCTAATGTAATGGAAAATGTCTCAAAAGACGCCGCCGCGCCTACCTAGCCTAGGTTTGCGCCGGCTATTTGCTAGCACAGATTCGCTCTTAACAATTATAATAATAGTTCTCCTTACCGAATTTCGGTCGCGGCGGCTAATCTCAACGGAGTCTAGTCATCTGCGCAGGAGATGTAATAGTGCACAAATGTATGCGCTAGCACAGGTGCACTCTCTTTTCCCTCACGCTCTTTTTTTTTTTTTATTACATTATAGGCAAGTATTTGAACTCGATCTCACCTGATGGTAAGTGACGATGAGATCTACGATGGAGCATACTTGCCTAGGTAGGAAGGCGGCAGTAGATAGAGACGCTACATTCACTAGGCACATGCAGCGCAACTGATCTGACCCGCCATCCATGAATGGCAGCACCGAACATCATGCCGGAACACGGCTAGGCCGCTTGGCGACATGGCTTTGTTCAGTGGGTGGTGACTAGCCACGGCCGAAGCCTACCACCAGTAAAAATAGTCCGATGGGACGGCAAACTGACACGACCAGAAAGAGATCATGTGCAGGACCGACGGCTTTACGCGTTCATCACAGCACGAGTGAGTGATAGTCATAGTTGAAAATGAGGTGCAAGCCGGGGTTTGAACCTGCGACCCTCGTTACCGCGAGCGTTCTACCCACTTGGCCATCACTGCGTTTTGTTTGCTTTTAACAACAGTGTTATTGCAAGTCATTTGTTTTTGTGCCGCGAAGTTAGGCCTGGTTTAGAGAGAAAATAATGTAGGTATCGAGTTTGTGAAATTTGTTTTATCTGCATTCGATATTCGTAAAGTTATTATTTGCTTTGTTTATGTAGTTACTGAAGTTTATACAGATTTCCAAGTTCGCTTACTTTTTTATTTGTTTTAACGTACGCTTAATTGCCCTGGTGTGCATAATTCAACCGGCCTGAAAATACAACATTATGTACAGAATACTATGTAAGATATCTGCGGGCCTATTATGTAACTCTGTTTCAATCATTTCGTTTCTATCGACTAATTATTTGATAGAAATACAAAAAAATATCGAAACTGATTTCCAACAGTATTTTAATTTATTGGCGAAATCTGTTCGTCTAATCAGTTTCAATCATCTAGCGTATTTCTATTGACTAATTAGTGGATAGAGATATTACTACTAATTAACTAAAATAATGATTGAAACAGAGTAACATAATTGGCCTGCTGGTTATATGTAATTAGTTACTTGTGTAAAGAAAAAAAAATAGAAAATATAATAAACCGTTTATAGCGTTTAATTTCCTTATGCAACCTATAATACATTTCGCCTCAAGTCTTAATGTAAGTAATAATCGCGTCTTCCCTGTTAGCTTTTGTTCAACGTCGTCCCTTACCCTTGGAGTGGCAAATATTTGCGGAGACTCTATCCAGTGAAATGCGTTGTCTGACAACGTTTAATAACGTACGAGTTTCCTTGATCAAACATGCGACATTAATTTACATGTTAATGTACCCGTGTAATGTTTAATTAGTGCATATGCTGAGATTTCCCGGCTTATTAGGTATTCATTAATTTAGGGAGCATATGTTATTGTGTAGAGAAACAGCAATTTTATCAATACTTTAAAGGTGTATAAGAATAGATAAAGCTTATAGGGTAACTCTGAATCGAGGCAGCTTTATTGATGTGCCATCGTGAAGTGTTCGATTTGCGTGCGAGCCGCGATCCAGTCTCTTCAACCTGACATGCGACTGACGCGCTGATTTACAAAGCAAAACCCCTTTTTTGTCCTTCGTGACGCCCGTGACACGATGGAGACGTTCGTACCGATGCATGCGGCGATCTGATTTCGGCATCTTTTTAAACCCATCGACCGTCCGTTTGCACGTCATGAATCTGCACGTAAACCGTGCCACGAGAATGGTAGCCGCTCAAAAATAGAAACCATTTTAATAGAATATATAGCTTGAAATTTAAACCTAGCTGCACTGTTAATAAGAACGAAAACAATTTATTCACTAAGGATTTTATCGCCCTTAATTGTTTGAAATAATCGATAAACTTCATTACAAATCAACTGCTACGAATACACAAATCTAGGTGCTGGAGTCAGATTTAACAATGGGCCGTTTAGATCGCTAGAAAATTATTATCCCATTACCTTTGCATTCAAATTGAAACAGAATAAATATAATAAGTTATTGGGCTTAGGTGATAAGAAATCGTAAAAATTATATAGGCTGCAAAAGTACAGATAATCTGAGATTACTATTAAGTTACTACGTAAAAAACATATTTAGATTACCAGTATGCAACATCACGAAATTAATATCTAAGCAAAACATGCAAAAAAATGTGAAAGCAAGCAAAAGAATTATGTCTATTCTTTAAAATAGCTGATATAACCTAAGCCATCGAAAGAAACCCGCAGATTCACCGCACCAAAAAAGTTACACTACATCAGATAAGTGCGATTGAAAAGGTCACGACATCTCTATATATTTAGCTCGATGCCTTTATATAATTGACAATAACTTAATGAATAAATTCCAAACTCGTACACAATGCTGCTAAGTCACAAATTATGAGAGCCCCTCAGTATTTGCACTAATGGCTAATTAATTTACAGTCAAGTGGATGAACTGATTAAGTGAACAATGTCGACGGTGCTGTGTTAATTGTGCAGCCCTCGATTATCGGATTGAGATACAATGGTAATTGCCTAGTTGGTACCCATTTACCTACGCGAATGTCCACTCGTTGCCTTTAATTAGATACTGTTTCAGTTTTTTTTTATTTAAATCTGGTCCACTTTGCTTTTATCTGTCGGTAAAAATGGCACTCATTTTGTTTTTATCCGGTAGAGATGAAGTCATGATGAAGGGATAGAAATTGTATGTTATTTGGAGCATTGACTTTGCCTCGCCTATTGTGTTTATAATTTAATGTAGGTACGTACGTATTTATTTATACACGCGTGTTTCATCTGCGATGATGTGGAGTGAAAATGTTTACGCTGATTCTTGATAGCAGATGGCGATGCAGGAAGCAAGACATTCGTAAGGTCCTTAATTTTCTGTGTCAAAGAGCATGTACAGAAAGTGAATAGGAAAATGTGGTTGACATTATAATAAACAAGACGAGGTCATAGATAATAAGTATTTCTTTGTAGTGTTGTCCATTGTAGTCACCATTTTTGGTGATGTTTCGATTCCTAACGCATGATTGATTAAATTTCCAAAAATACGGTTTTTCATCATTATTGACTTGACTGCTTGAATTATGTAAGTTTTGTAATAAGCACGTCTGACACGAGAAATCTACAGGTACCTTTAAATAAAACAAAATCAAGATGAACTTTTAATAAATACCGGTGTAAAATCTCAGTTGAACTTTAATTTAATTAATTACATATTAAATGATACTGTCGTCAAGACATGTTAAAATATTTTCTGAACATTTTTACATTGTAAGCGAGCCCATTAAATAGCAACGTTTACCGGCTTCGCGGTCACTTTGAGCACTAAATGGCATCGAGATGTGTCAGCGGTGCTTTTATTATCTGATATCTCTTAAGTAGTGTCACGTTGAATAAAATCATTGGCGTGTATTCGCCGCGCGGGCCGCGGATGAGTGATCTACTTAAGGGGAACATACATAACTGGGTTGATGGTACTTACAATCTGGGGATACGGTTTGAATAATACAAATAGGTGGTTCAGATTTGACAAGACTTCCAAGCGAAAAATCCCGACTCCAGTGCCTCAATTTAGCTATCTTAGTTGAGTCACGATGGAATGAAAATAGCATCGTTATTGTCACCAGTTCTGTATGGGAAATCTGTCATAAGTTACAATTATGATGGAGTGGTGTTAGCTGTCTTGGAAATTTATTTATTTAATATTGTATATGAGATGTCTACTACTGAGATGTCATATTAGACTTAGCAAACACCAAATCTCTTATAACAACTATATAGTAGTCGTCGAAATCGAATAGGTAGAGGTATCATACACTGTACAAGGATAAACATTGTAGTGAGCTATCAGTAAAAAAAAACACTCTAGCTTTGTACTTAGGTATGTTAAAAAACGTTGATTGTATAATTATAACATATCTCACAAAATATTCGGTATCCATATTCCTTCTAATATTCCATTCAAATCTAATGTATTTCTTGGACCTGCGTTTTTGAAGATATACTTTTAGTGATGGGTATTCGCCTTTATAAATAGCCACTTACAGCAACCGCATACAAATTAATAAAAGAACAAGCGCTAGGCGTCCATCCAATTCATGCATCTGACTAACCAGCCGGGCCGGGCCGGGCTGGGCTAGTTTAGTGTTTTAAAATACGTGTTTTATATAGTTTACAAAACAAATTAGTTACAAACATTTTTTTTATATCAAAGCCGCCTTAATATGATTTATTTATTCGTGCCTAAAATAAAATAGCTAATACCATCCGACGTGACTACTTGACTGATGACCTGATTAGCGCTGTTGGTAGTATGTTCTCTGAGCCCAGGATCCCGGGTTCGAATCCTGGTACGGACAAACATTGAGTAATGAGCACGAGCCGTGGATGTTTAATATGTATGTAAGTAATATACATATCTCATAGACCCCCTATTACTAGCGTTACTTAGTGTGGAGCTGTATAGTTAGTGTATCCGTCTGGCGATATTACTATTATTAATGTTGGGTAAGTATAGCAAGTGAGAAATAATAATTTCAAAATTCGATTTACATTATGCGTATATTGTTGCATGGCGTGGTTAGAAAAGTGAGATCCTATGTCATGTTTGGGTCTGGTAGCAATTACAGTCCGCCGTGTTTAGAACTGGGTTGGGTTACGACTAGCTTTATTGGTAATCGGCATTTAACCGATTCGCGAGCCGACGCGTCTCTTAAAATACCACACGCGATTGCCTCTTTGACGTAAAAGGGAAAAGTTAATTCATGACTATGTACGGATGTACAGTTTACTAGTTGGTAGCAATCGGTCATTACTGAAGGAAGATACACGGGTTACATAATTCAAATGTGTGATTAAAATTGAACTTATGTTTAAATTAGTATGTATGATTACTATATTTAAGACGATTTCTTGTGTTCAACCCGAAACTTTCGCAAAAATAACAATGTAAAGGTTGCAGTTTCTTTTTTGTGGTTATTTATCGCCGTTGTTGCTTAATATTGCGCTCTTAAGACAACATTACCTCAAAATTTAAGTGTCATTGTTTTTCAATGTTCGGCGACCATGAATAAGCAGAGAACTGATCCGCTCCTTCGTTAATGACTTATCTCTTGTCTGAACATCACATGCAATCGCAATAAAACTGTCAAATGGTTTATTCCTGATATGGCAGATACGATATCTCCATTAGCTTGCACGCCGTCGTCACGACACAAATAAAAAGTTCTAATAAATATATGTAAGTAGGTATATACAATTTGAGCGACTATGAAGTTTGTATGCAGGCCCGGGGGCCCTCCGATGTGATCATAAATTAAAAGCTGTCATATTTGTTTTTCGTACAAGCGAGTAAATAAAATTCCGATCGACGGAGCGTAACTTTGCGCGGTACGTAATCAACAGTTTTATTCGTCGATTCCGCTGCCTTGATTTCGGTCTTCATCCTTGTCACCGGGAATCGTTCCTCATTTGAATATCTTTCGCTTTGCATTCTGTGTTTACGCTCATTTAATCCAATATGTCTGAGATATTTCTTTTTTAGTTTTAAGTAAGTAAGTATATAAAATCACAATAGGTTTGATCATATAAAATATTATATTTTGATCATATACACTTTTTTATACAATTTTGACTTTGATTTTGACGGCAGAATTTAAAAAATCAGCCGGTCTTATTTAATAGTAACGGTAAAAGGCAACTAAAGAGTCGCCTCCAGGACATCCGTATAAAGTCTCGACGTAACGTTCTTCTACCCACCGCACTGGGGTTCTGTTTTATCAATATTGATCTCGATTATATCGTCTCAATGGTCAATTGTAGTTCGTAGACAGGCTAGTTAAACGCTAAAGTGGGGGTCAGTAATTAACAGGCGAGATCAACAAGCCGCTCAATGCTAATGGGGCTTTTCTACGTCAAAGGGCTAAAAGGCGTCGGAGCGCGTCTGTCCGAATAATGACCCAAGTTGTAGTGCCCTCCCCGCGCCCGGCTGCCGGGAGTGCACGCTCCGACCTCATCCGACCCTCGTCAAACGCTCGATTAGCCTAACTCGTATACACTAATTATATTTTTTTAACGAAATGTACTTGCACCTATTATTTTTTTTTCAATCAAGACTGTCATCGTTTGGTATGTTGCACCCACGCATATAGAGCGTTGAAATTGAATTTCCTAATGTGTCAACTTCATAACGGCCACAAAAGGTAGTTGTTATGTTTCTAGTTAGCTACAGCTTGTTGGTTTATGATACTGTCGCGTCTCTGGGGCCTATTGGCGGTAGTCTTTGGCACGAGCCTAACTCAAAATGATCGTGACAGTGGAACATGACATTGGGTTCCAAAGTGTTATGAAATGTTAATTAATACGTTATGATATTGTGAATGATATGGGTACCGCTGCCGAATTAGGTTGCTCAACGGTAATCAAGCAAATTAAGATAAGAATTGACATCTCAGTTCATTCATCTCCCGACTCTGAATAACGTAGATCTAATATAATGTCTTCCTAGCTCGTTTTTGTTTCAGTGTATGGAGGTACCTACATATACCTACTGAAAAATACTTATAACATTTATACTTATGACATTAGTTGCAGTAACTTGAGTGACATATTATTATTCATGCTATTAGTGCCTTCAGAATGAGATATTCATAATGTAAAACAATATATTATTATATTTATGAACTTATGAGTAGATAATATTTTACAAAGCCTCAATAAAATCCCGTGGCGTATGTAAATATTGATCTGATAGACTAATACTGAACCAACAATAAGGAAATATGACTTCATAAATTAAAGCGAACAATCCTCCGCGCTATTAAAACTCCAACTGTTGTATAACATAGGAAGTTTACGACATCGTCCTCTTGTTATTTCAATGTAATCCCGTTTGATAAAGTTGACAATAAAGTCTAATAATAAAATTTTAGACCTAATTCGTTTTTGTGAAAACGAAATTTATAACTGTCGGAATACGAAAGGCTCGTAAAACGGACCGCCTGTTATTAAGTGACAAATCGCTGGATTTTGTCGCAGTCTACAGTCATAAAGCCACAATAATGGACAAATTATACACTGGAAAGAAATGTTTACTAGACGTAATACTATAAGCTATTTGGATCTATTTTTGGGCATTGGTCAAAGTGCTATAACTAAACAATATAATAGTAATGTCGTCACAGTAATAAAGTTTAAAGTAGCCAAGTCACTCATCAAATTTTAAGTAGCTTTTAACATTTTAAAAGCTGATACTCTGATATTCAGAATGGTATTGAATTAAAACGAAATTCTTTGAAAGCGTTTTCCAAATAAAAAAAAAGTCAAAGCAAAGTATGTAAGGCAAACCCAACAACGTTCATTCAGTGCCAGTAGCAGGAGCACAAATTATTTCATGAAACACTAAAATTGAATATTTAACTTAGCTTAATTTATCTGCCGTTTGAATAATTAGCAATCGAATGAACGATGCCCGAATTCAGTTCAGTTGCGTTTGTCATCTGCTAATTTATGATTCGAATGTTATGTCAATCAATTTATCAAATTTGTTTACTGCAAAGTCAGGGGTTGCAATTGGGGGTTGCAAAAGGGGTTGTAATTTAACGTTAATAAAACTGATATTAATATGCACTTTTAAAGTACCTAGTCCAAACATATATCGCCCGTTCATATTGATCTCGTTCACGCGTTCCCAACATCCTTTGTTTTCGTTTGGCATACTATTCGCGAAACACGTACATTTTGCGTACATAATATACCTTTAATTACAGCTATTTGTGTTCACCGCCACGTAAAATTATTCAAATTATGCTCAATTTAATGTTCTTGAAGTAACGAATTGCTGCGTATTTTTTCCCCGACCGTCGTGTTAATGGACTGATTCCCGAATTAAAATTGCCAATTGTAAACGCAACGGAACAGAATTCATAAAACAATAGAGAGGTCTTGTCTGTACAGCGAGAACGATTTTTTGTTGAAATGTGCATTAAAAATTTCCGCAAAAATTATTATAAATACAAAACTGATTGGAAAACAAAAAAATCAATATCAGAGACTCGTTTTTATGTGTTTTTGAGGCCACGATATAGGTCCTGGTTTTCATTTTAATAAGTTGATAGTAGGGGTGGTACGGGCATTTAGAAGCGTCGTTTGATGATTCATAAGTAGGTACTGTAATGTAGGTATAGCTCGCATCAAATAAAGTGACCGAAGGCGACGGCTCTGCGCATGTCTGATTGTATGAATTTGGCATGCACGGAGGCGCCATCTTTTTTCATTTTATTTGACGGGCGCTGGTAAGAAAAACATTAGGGTCTCACTTAAACAGAAAACATTCAACAATCTTACCTGCAGTAATAAGATTCCTGTATTAATTTTCTTCCGTCACAGCCGGAGTCGACGGCCAAAGTTAATGTTACATAAACAAAACTTATCTTCAACGGTTACGGTCCGCCCGTTGAATTACAATTTCATTTCACGCAAATACCACGTCACACATTTATTTCTTATCTTGCCGGCTTAAATTTTCACAATAAGACGAAATATCTACTTAGGTTACTTATCTTTACGATATTTGTGATTTATCCTCGTGGAGGTACAGAAGTTAAATTAAATGGTTAACTATGATGCGGTTAAACTATACATTTGTTGCTTAAAACTTCTATGTTAAGTATAGTAACTTTACGAGTGTATAATATGATAGTGGAGTAATTCTAAAGAAATAAATATCGCTGTATGGTGTAAGCGGTACATACATTGACCGGAGTTATGTCTCGGGTACGAGTTGAAAAATAATTGACAACCTTACGTTATGCATACGGTACGGTACCTACAGTGATTTTTTATATATTTTAATTTATTACACTGTAATGTGTTTTAATCTTTACTCCGATTCCTAACTCAAAAGCCAGCATAACAGTTAGATCTGTAAAGCGAAAATTCCACACAAGGCCACAAAGCGGAATTGCTGAGGCGGGTCTAAAACTATCTACTATGAGAAGTTCCATAGGGGTGCATGTATGTTGCAACATAACATGCATGATGCGGATCCGTACGTAGACCTTTGTCCATACGAGAAGTTCCGACCAAAGTATAATATTTAACTCTCTCTGCTCTGTATATTCTAGCTGTCGAGTAGCATCAGTATCACATCTACCACTTTGTTTAATCTTAAAGTTTAGGTTGATAGCAATAAGGTTTGATAAAAATATTGTCTCTACCTATTATATATCTATTATATCAGATTTGATTAACCTCAGATCCTCGCAAAAGATCACCGATTCTGACCAAGATGATACGCGAGGCCATTGAAATTAAAAAAAAAACATCCTAATTTAAAGGGTAGATGGCTGGGTGCTACCACCGACTTGGGATCAAGTAATTAATATAAATAAATCCAAAACCAAGCGCACCATTGCAAGACCTCAAGACACTGTGAGCACGTTCTCCGTAGATTGGACCGCATACAACAACTAAATATGAGGAAACCCCAGTTCGAACTATGACACTAGGACGTCAAACACCTCAATCCTCCCATGACCATGGTTGCTGTAAAGTAGCCGAAATGTCGGAAACGTAAAAACATAACTTAATCACGATAAAATCTGTAAAATTAGATTTATTTCAACATTGTCTCTTCCAGTAATTGCGTAAAATACATTCATGACTAACTACGGTTGCCAGTCGGTTGCCCGAGGGCAACGATTTTCAGAGCATATTCCGCACCGAGTCGCTATCGCCAATTTTAATTCTGCACCCACCCCCCGATGTCCGGTCCGGAATGTAAAAACCCATACCGTGCACACCAAAGCCGAACTTTTGCCATTTAACTCGATACCGTACGCCTTTGATATTCACATAGTTGCGCTGTTAATACGAAGCCGTGGAACTTGTGTGGGATGTATTTAGAATGTTACCATTGTAACTCCTTCGTTTCGTATGTGACAGCGGTGTAAACAAATGCCATATGCCAAATATGTACGATCGACGGTTAACGTTTGTGAATTCCGCATAGCGGGAAACGCTTTAACCTATTTTGTATTCATTGTGCGTGAACAGCTTAGTGTTATTTACTGTACATAAATAAGGCATCTTTTACCATTTTGTCTTGCTTACGCAACAACTTCCGCGTTAGCATTTATAACAATTGTATTTTTGTCGTAATAAGTACTTACATGCAAAGCTGCTGTTATTTCTTTTATGTTACAGTTAGGCAATACAAACATCGCTACTCAAATGAGTCATTCATACCTGAAGGCTGGGATAAATACTTAAGTGACTCACCTATTTGAGTAAATCATTGATTAGTTTCGTGTAATGTTGTGGTACTGAAGATTTGTTATTAAAACGAATGCCATTGAATACCTATTGTTGAGCTTTTGCGTACGCAACCATTTTGCTCTGTAGCTCGAGCCCGAATGGTCATAGCGTGATAGCTATATAATATGTACTTACATAGCTAGGTTAAAGTTCAAAGTAATTTTATAATAGTAACCATACATGTGTTTATGAATCAACATGACTACCGCTTAATTTTAAGGCTGTACGGCGCACATAAAGCATTGAACTCAATGTTGGCGATATGTTGAACAAAGGCTATAGATACCCAATGTAGGTCCATCCCGTTGCTCTCTGTTGAACCAACAAATCACGTTGACTGCAAGCGCGCCGTGATCGAGATTCGTGCCAGAGACATAGATCAACATGATGCGACCAACACTAGCACAAGATTGTGCGGGAATAAATTACCGTTCATGGCCCCCTGTTCTACGTTTATTTTAGTAGAGAGATTGTATGGAAATTTTTTTGGTATACTATCTGTAAATTATTTAAGTAAAAAATATATTTCTCGTTTAATTTCCATTTTATATTAAAATTGTCTTGAAATTTTTGAGTTCTGGAGTTAGAATGCCTAGGAGTATATACTCGTATGTATATAAACCAAAGTTTTTTTTTTTTTAATTTCAATTTTATTTAAACATCCATTTGGTGTTAGTTTTGAAATCTATGCCAGTGACGCCTGGTTCATATATGGAAACCAACCGCAGTAACGAAGTTAAGCGCAACAATGTTGCAAACATTCCCCAGGTGGACACAAAATTAGTATCCGTTTCGGCACAGCGCAACGCGATCTCCTTGTTAATTTTACTGTAAGAGGCAAATGTCATTAGTTTTCGGGAAATTTCCATATAACCTTGAATTATTTTTACTGCTGGTATCATGTCAATACTAATATCAATAATTATATTAACATCCTTTTTGGAGATACCTATTAGATTCAAAATAAACGAATTTTAACATAGCCAGTCTATCTTGCTATATACTATTTATATACTAGCTGTCCCGGCAAACTTCGTACCGCCTCAGATTCAATTATTAAGAAAAACAATTTTTTTCCGATGTTTTAGTAGTTATTCTGCTATTGGGGGTGGAAACATATTCAATAAATCAGTTTCTTAGTTTCTTGATTTATAAATGGTGTAACTAACACGACTTTGTTTTATATATACTATATGATGTATGTTATAAACTAGCTGTTGCCCGCGACTTCGTCCGCGTGGTATTTAACAAAGACAACCGTTGACAACAGCATGCTCGCCCATTCTGAGTCCGCGGGACGCATTGCAGGTTGTTGCTATCAAACTTAATCAGGCGCTGCGCTGCAACATTGGTTTTAATTTTTTTTCGTGAGATCCAATTTTTTTTTCTAAAATAATAGTAGCCTAAGTTACTCCTTGTTACATCAGCTATCTGCCAATGAAAGTCCCGTCAAAATCGGTCCAGCCATTTCAGAGATTAGCCGGAACAAACAGACAGACAGACAGACAGACAAAAATTTTAAAAACTGTTGTTTCGGTATAGGTAACGTGTATACATCTAAATGCACTTAGTAAAAAGCGGTTATTTTAATATTACAAACAGACACTCCAATTTTATTTATATGTATAGATGATACTACCTACTGGAAATTCTGTACGTGTGTTATTATTGTGATGCACTTACAGCAACTAACTATGTTAAATTGCTTAATGATACTGGTCCAAAGAACATTATCCTACATATAGATTTTTCGATGTGGTCCATTCCTGTCAGAATCAGAATCAGAATCAGAATATTTTTTATTCACGTAGACCATTATTGTACAGTACTTATGAATCGTCAAGTTACAAAAATATTATGCTACTGCTTTACCACCCGTTCGGAATGCCGTTCCTATGGAGAAGAACGGGCAAGAAACTCCATGGTTGCTCTTTTTTTTAAATAGATCTTTTACATTTTTGAGCAATACATTGTTATAGGTATGTGAGAACAATGTAGGAACGGCTAATCAAACTTTAGCAGCAGGTCAAAAAAAAAACAAAAAGTACTAACTAAGTATAAAATTACAGTTAATGGCTACATGGTTCCCACATTTACAAATTACTTATGTAAATGAAAATAAGAAGGAAGAAGAGAAATACAAAATCTTAATAGTCTGCTCAAACAAGGTCATTTATATTCCTGAGGAGCCGGACCAGCATCCAACCAAGCATTTTTATCCTTAAGATAAGCATCTAGTGTATAGTATGCCTTCTTACATAGCGTACGTTTTATGCACGCTTTGAATTTATTTTCACTAAGTTCGGTAATGTCAAAGTGTATTTTATTATAAAATTTAACACAATACCCCATGAAAGATGTGTGAATCCTTGCTAGTCGAAAGTGTGGTTGATCTAATTTGTTTCTATTTCTTGTATTATAACGATGTTGATCACCGAGCCTTTTAAAGAGAAATAAATTTTTCCTAACATACATAATGTTTTCATAAATATATTGGCATGGTACTGTCAAAATATTAGTTTCCTTAAATAATTCTCTTAGGGATTCGCGACTGCCCAAATTATAGATGGCCCTAATAGCCCGCTTTTGTAAAATGAAAACCGATTCTATGTCAGCTGCTCTCCCCCACAATAGTATTCCATAGGACATAACACTATGGAAGTAGCTGAAATAAACTATTCTTGCGGTGTTCACATCGGTTAGTTGCCGAATTTTCCTAACAGCGTAGGCAGCGGAACTAAGTCGTCCCACTAAGAATCTGATATGAGGACCCCACTGTAACTTAGAGTCGAGCGTTATCCCTAAGAAAACCGTGTCGTTAACAAATTCAAGCTTCTCATTATTCAGTACTACATCGCAATCACTACTTTTGACATTTGGTAAAGAAAACCTTATACATTTAGTTTTCTTGCTATTTAACGCTAAGTCGGACCAGACGGTCACTCTGTTAATCTGCCTTGATTGCCATTAATTAGAGGCTTGTTAGGGTTAAAAAGTAAATTGTAAAGCTAACGCAAAGCGAGCTCTATTGTCAGTGGGGTTTTATTACACTGGCTGTAAATTACAAAGGAATTGGTGTCAAAAGGCGAACAGTATGTATTTTTACTTTTAAATGCGTTAAATTCATTCAATAAACAATTAATATTACATGCGGAATATTATAAATACACATTGTTATTTTTTTATAAAGGTAACAACCCTTTGAAATAAAACTAATTTTACGGATTTTATCGCGTTTTTATGATTTTACGTTCCCGAGGCTTCGGCTGCTATACAGCAACATGTTCACGGGAGGACTGAGATGTTTGACGTCCTATTGTCATAGTTTAAACTAGGGTACCTTCATATTTAGTTGTTGTTTACGTTTGCGTAAAATTCGTTTTATTCAATGTGTAGTATTCGCGTAAATATAGAAATCAATGAATAAATAACTCTTTTAACAAAACTTTATTAACTTTATGCAACAGACAGAACCCAATGATTTCTGATGTTCACCTGGCATTTTGTTTTTTGAGGAGCTGTTCAATATGTGTCGGGGTAAATTGTCGAGTTAATGTGCAAGTGGTTAGTCCAGTTAACGGCTAACAATGTTATTGAAATATTTTTGTTGCCTTCAAAGGTTTAGGTCTTTTCGTTCGACATTATCACATTATAAAATTGTAAATATTCCTTCAAAAACAAAACGTAGTTTTATGAGCGACGAAAATAAGAGATTTCTTTATTCTTTTACCAGATGTCCCGGCGAACAACATTTGCAATAGTTACCTGTATTAACATTGACTTGCACTTTATAGCGCATTTCCTCGTTCGACAGGTCCACATTACGCGGTTTCCTTTTATGGTTAAGGCACTTTAGTTTCGGGCAGTTGGTCCGTCTGATGCGAGCGGCTGCGACAACAAACCAGGCTAATATCGTTAAATCGTACACTGTTGCAAGCTCATATAAACTGAAAGTACCCTCCGGTGTCCACCCTGTGTCCCAAACATTGATCATAGAGCTGGTAGCTTTTTAGAACAGTTAATCGTACGTCACATTTAAGGTATAAGAATACAATACCACCAACTTGACGGCGGCGTCGCTATTATCTTTACGAATCTGTCAAAATAATTATATTTTTCGTAATGACAACGTTAGATACATATCCCACTTCCCACTAATATTATAAATGTTGAAAGTTTGGATGGATGGATGTCTGTTACTCAATCACGCTAGAACTGCAGAAAGGATCTGGATGAAATTTGGCACAGAGATAGATTATAGTCTGGAATAGCACATAGGCTACTTTTTATCCCGGTAAAAAGGACATACTTTTTAATCGCGGGTAACACCGCGGGGCGCAGCTAGTTATTTATAAAAGAATACTTATGATTCTCTTGCTGTGACGTTGCTACGATATTGTTTCATTCAACGGGTCTCAAAGTTTGACATTTATATTCCACGATTGTGATGGCATAAGAGTACTTCTAGCTGCAGTTAACTTAACACGGCATTTAATTAATTATACTTATTACTAGATATTGACCTCTTAAGAACTGAGAAAACCTAAACTCCCAGGGATTAAGCGCATACATGAATTTAAAACGGAGACGTAGAGTGGGTATGATGTAAAAATGAACACAGACTGGAAGGGATAAAATATGTAGTAAAATGGCTACATCAATGCATTTCTTAGCTCTGCACTACGAACCTAACGTTTAAACCTTAAAGTTATTATAACACAATAGACCGCGCCTCTGGTGCTATCAGCCTAATTGAAAACTGCATTGTGGACATTGCGGTCGACAAAGTGTGTGCGTGCCGGTTTATTGTCTACTACAGTCATACCTACTGTAGGCACCTATATGCTCGACTCTGAGAAGCTACTAATGAACTGGCCCATAAAGATTTGTTCAGAACGGTAGCTCTGTTTAATGAGTAACTCTTGCAAAATATTTATTGCCATTTCTTTAATTGGTTACGTTTTGTGATGCGATGACTTCATTATTAAAACGTGTTTTTATATAAAATCTATTTGTTGCGGACTTATGTTGTATATCATTATAAACATTCAAACCAGAATAAATTTCCGAAAATAATTGCCTAGCTATCATCTCAAAATAATCGATTCTAGAGCGTTAGTTAACAAGATATAGCTACAAAAATAAATTTCTTTGCTAAAAAAACTAGAAGGATGAATATTCTAATTATATATTCGTATGTTTGTAGTGGGCTATCTTCGGAACTGCTGCTCTGATTCTAAGAAATAGTTTACTATCCCTGACTATCATAGGCTATGTTTTATCATGCTATGATGCTCTGACTTTTGAAGTCCAGCTGTAGAGCAGCTTATTCGTATTAATAAATTCCTTTGTTACAGTACGCAACGGATACTCCTGCGTGCCAGTCGCACTGGCCGATGGCCTGGACATCAGGCTGGGGACAGCCGTCACCGATATCCAATATGGAGGACCAGGAGTTACCGTCAAAACGGTTAACACCAGAAATGCGAGTCAGACACAAACATTCAAAGGTACAACATTCCTCCATTTTGTAAAAAAAAAGTAGGAGCCAACTTTGTTCCAAAGAAAAATAAGAAACTACAAGAAGAAGAATTATTTGAAAAGTATTTTTTATGATTAATATTTAATGTATTACCTTTATCATGAGCAAACTAGATGCTTAAGGATTTAGAGAATAGAAAATAAACTTAATGTTTTTTTTACTAAACAAAGCTTTCAAAGTAAGTGATTTCTTAGCCAAAAAGTAATTGAAACAGAATAGCAAAATCTCTCGGATTATTGAGTCCGTCCACAAATATTTACAATTCTTCATTAGTAAAATAGTCAAGCAAGTTTATTGTAAAACATATTTTATTGAGCCTATATTGGTGAAACATATAGAGGCTGACCTTACACATAATGTACCTTTCAACACCTGTGTTTAAAAACAAAGCTTCGTCGACAATATAACTAGGGCTCAGTGGTAATCAGATCCAAGCAGTGTACGAATGGAGTAGTTGGATTAAGACCTGATCTCCTTTGAAACATATCTGCCTCATGAACATTCCCCGTTCGATATATGCAATTTACGTGTCCCTTATGATAAAAAAAAACATTCTTAAAAAGGCAGAATAATGGGCGTTATGAGAAAAATCCACAGCGCCGCCGCCGCCGCCACTGTCGTCGTTGGCGCCGCTCCTTGTGATTTCTCTGTCGCGGAATGATTTGCAATTCTAACGCGCTAATTTTACTTTGACGAAGCGCAAAAATACGGTCGGGCCCATGTTGACCCGAGCGCGCGGTCTGTGTGCCTCGCCCCCGCTTCATCGCCTCATTTCCCCCCACACGCCTTGCCGGAGGCGCTTCCGCCACATTTGCATACAGGCGGAGTCTATCGTAGACGAAGCAGTTAGATGTTTAAAGAGGCGGTACTAGCCGTTTCTGCGTGTTTATACTTCGTAAAATATGGTGCCCAGATTCGTCGCAATAATAATATTTATTGTGCACAAAAAATATTGATTATCACTCACGTTATTTTCACAAAAGATGTGTCTCGCGCGTAGCTTTGTTAGAAGATATAATATTCATGTAAAGTGCAAATATTTGCGGTAACTTCATGATTGATTTATGTTTTATAGTAGGTGTTACACGCTCAGTCTGGCGTCAGCCTGGGTTATGGACTGAAACCACAAATTGACCAGTTTTCAGTCTTTATATTTTCGTCAGTCTGGTAATGACTACACTGATGGACCTCACTCACGCTAGACTGATCTTGTAACACCCGATGTACCAAATTATTTATTAATAATGTTCTCGTCTCTGATATCCTATGCTAGTGGACTAGAATATTTCATCCAATTTATACTGAATATGATCAATAATATTGTGAAATAATAGTCTATGGCACGCTTTGCGAACCATAAAAATTGCCAATTAAATGAGAAGCCAGAGATTTTTATAAGAAGATTGCTTGTCCGTCATATGGTAATTGGTACAACGTTATATTTTATTAAAAGCAAAATACCTATAAAAATCATTTCAAACTTATATATTTTCTTTATAAATTGAAGCTGATACTTTTGCGTACAAATACATTACATAGAAACCAAACATTAGCTTTGATGTTTTCGGGACGGTAATGTATCGTTTACAAAAGTGATTGTGAAAGAAACCGGTGCCCGAGTTTATGATTCGTAGCCTTAAAGGTCATATACAATCGAACTTGCTTTTACTTAAAAGCTTTGACTTTATGTTAATATGTAGGCACATATGTAAAGGAAAATATAAGTTGAATGTTGATAAACAGTTGACACAAATTTATTTATTTGAAAAGTGTTTTGTAGGTCACAAGATTTTGCTTGAATTTCATAGAAGCTCTGGATGTTATATTCTTTTGTTGTAGAAAATTCTAAAACACAGACTTCTTTATAAGAATTCAACAAAAGATGTGGACTTTTTTTATAAGGTTGCTCTTAACATACCATGTATTTTCTTTATAGTACACACACGAAAAAAAAACACGCAATCATAAATATTCCTATCCACATGAAAAATCTGCTGTTGAATCCTTACATTCTCTGTTCATGTATTATAGGTTGTACTAAAATGATTTAGAAGTTTACTAGCGGTTCGAAGCTTTGTTGGCTTTCTCATTGATAGGTTCCACACTAGGACTCCTGTATTATTGATTAGTTCGCCTCTGTTTGCCCCTTTCCGTAATTAAAAGGGGGGAGTACACGCGTGTAAACTCAAATCGTGGTTACTTTTAATATCATCATTCCTATGGTAATACTAATATCATTTTTAACAACCCCTTCGTTTGGGGTAACTACGAATAAGTCTTCTGAAATGATATAAATAAATGGTCCAATTAAATTTAATTTACATATCAACCATACCGTATGCGAAATGTAGTTTTAAACAATGTGCAATTTCTAAGCTGTTGTTACATAACTTGTATTAACCCTTGATAAACTTGTATTAACCTATGTCAGAGGACCATAGTGGAAAAGATCAATACAATTATTTTATACTGATTAGATTTTTCTTTGCAGGAGATGTGATTCTATGCACGTTGCCCTTGGGCGTACTGAAGGTGGCCGTGGCGAACAATGGTCAGAACCAACAGAACTTCGTCAAGTTTGATCCACCATTGCCTGATTGGAAGGTTTGTAATTTACGGTCACTATACCTAACTAAGGGTACTAAATTTGGGAAGCTATTGAAACCGCATTATGTTGTAAATCTCATATATTTATCATTTATCACTATCGAAATATAATACATTTATCACTATCGAAATTTGCATTAGAGTAGGTGGAGGTAATCGGTTCTCAAAATTTTTTGTAATCGGTTAAATTTGTAGAAAATGGAGGCTGACGACGTCAACAACAACACGCAAAACAACATTATAAATGCAAAGCAATAAAACTTGTAAAATATATTATAACAAGCAAAATAATTTACAGGTTGCCGCCATTAAGCGTCTTGGCTATGGAAATCTAAACAAAGTGGTGCTATGCTTTGAGCGTACATTCTGGGATCCGAGCGCAAATCTCTTCGGTCACGTCGGGACGACCACAGCGAGCCGAGGTTTGATATTAACAAGTTAATTTAGTTTCACCACGTTGTTAGCGAGAAAATTATATCTCAGTTTGCGTGTATACAGCTCGTAAACGTAATAGAGTACGCTCTACGTGAATCGCCATCGTTGTCAGCTCATATTTCAGAGGGCGAGCATGTTAATTCAAACCATTCATCGATGCCAATCAAGTGGACATGGTTTCATGTTTTAAAGATTTATGTACAGTGTAGTATATTATAGAATGATTGACAAGAGTAGTCACTCTTCTGATGTTGATCATTAAAATTGTAAATGAAGTCATTAAATTATAGATCCGTACTATTAACTTTTAGTATCAACTATTGGCTATATGCTGTTTCAAATAGATCAACCGTTTTTGTATAAGTTGAGTCTTCCGCTAAAACTTTTAATGGCGCGAAGTAATCCCTACATTATTAATGCAACATTGTGACCATCTCAATATTTCAAGTTAGTAGTACGTGACACAGTGACGTCAGTAGCGGTGATAAAGAATTAAAAGCTGAATAATTTAACGCTACTGGGGAACACTGAGGGGCCGCTCGCAAATAAATCACAGCAGCGAGCCAAGACGAGCTTTTTACGTTATGCTTTAGTTCACCTCCTTAGCTCTTTGTGTTCTGCTAACATCATTACGGTGCCCACGTTTCTTCTGGGAATGCAGGAACAATGTACTTACCGGGTCTCGTGATTTTTTAATCGAGGCCAATTTAGCGATATAGTAGCGTTTAAAGAGCTTTTATATCTGATGTGCATGTAACTTTTAGTGGCTCGACAAGAGTTATGTGAGAACTTGCGTCCGCCGATGCGTTTTTTTCTTGTGTACCATTTAACAATCTTGGAATTAATCTCAATAGTTTGTGGTAATTACCGTCTTATTTATATCTCCAATGAAAGGTTCACTCTACTCATTTCTTGAATTATTCACTTTAATATTTGCATTTGTTATAAATATTAATGTTGCTCCCATATTATCGTGAAATTATTGAGGCAAGCGGCAAGCTGGCGCCTATAGAATGTTCAGTGTTTATAACTATTGCGAACTGTGTCGAAGTAAGAGACTTCGAACCTCGATTTAAACTTACTGTTGTAAATAAAGTTCATAATAATAACTGAACGGTCTAAATAAACTAAAGCTGTTGGCCGTTAATTTGGGTATATTATTGCAACTTTGTTTGAGGAAAAGCTTCCATTGCATTTTAGATCAATTTTACCCTTATTGCATGCGTGAAGATTATTGATTAAGGATACGATAAATACAAATAAACTTTCACTTAACGTACTCTATCTTCTAGGTGAATTGTTCCTATTCTGGAACTTGTACAGCGCTCCAGTGTTGCTGGCTTTAGTGGCGGGAGAAGCGGCAGCTGTGATGGAGAACGTCACTGATGACGTCATTGTGGGCAGATGTATCGCGGTATTGAAGAGTATTTTTGGTCATGCAGCCGTACCACAGCCTAAGGAATGTGTGGTTACCAGGTAAATAACTGTATCCTTTAGAAGTCAGATAGAGTAAGTAACACTGACAACGAAAAACAACCTTTATTTCTACAACATCACAGTTTACGTAAACCGCAAAACTAATTTGGTAATTTCGTAGGCTTCTACAAAATTATGAGTGATTAGAAACATTACGAATTCTTTCATATCTGCCACATTTAACGCGGGACTTATTACAAATAGAATAAACATGAAAATACAGTGTGTTTATTATTAACATGATGAGATGTTTTCGATCAAATACTGATGCCCTAATTGATAATTGATCTGATAAACTGCTCTATAAGTAATAATCACTCTATATACAATTTGTCTACAATGTCTTGATTTTCTTAATAATGTTGCTTTCACAAAAGGTAACACAAAATAAATCTTTATATTTAATGTGTTCAATCAATTCTGACGATATACGTGATTGAATGATTGCTTTAAACGGCCGGTAACTTGAAAAAAGGCTATTGATGCCAATAAATGTTAACGTTTGACTAGTGTATTTGATAGTAAGGGCCACATTCTCATCTGGGAGGGAAAAAAACTCATATTATTAATCAAGTAGCTTTTACCCGTGCTAGGTATTCAATAGTCTGCTTAAATGCATTTCCCAGCGGAAACAAAAAAAAGGTATTCAATAGTCTATTAGCCTGTTAGCCATAGTAATAGTGAAAACTATTTAAAATTGGTCCAGTTGTTTTTCCGTGCTTTTCAAACAAATAAACACATGGACAAGAATTATAAAAACACCGGTTTTGGATTAAAAAACGTTCAAATAAACAATTGCACGATTTTTTTACAGCTGAAACGTACGGACACAGATTAGTTACAGTCTTGTGATAGTCTAGCTAGAAGATTACATAAGTAAGAAATAATTTGTAATAGATGGCGCGCTGATCCATTCGCTCGAGGCTCCTACAGCTTCGTAGCAGTCGGCTCGTCTGGCACGGACTACGATCTCTTGGCTGCACCCGTTCCTGGCGCTCCTGGAGAGAACAGATTGTTTTTCGCTGGTAAGTATCTTGTTATTAGCCTTGATCGCATTTTTACTTTTACAACATTTAACAACAAGGCTAATTCCATATGACCCGATTGTCACAGTTGGTAGTGAGTGGTAGTGCTTTCTGTACCGAGGTTCCTGGGCTTGAAACATTGTGTGATCGACACGAATGTTTGTACCCGAGTAATGCCATGGGTACCCATGATACAAGCGTTGCTTGGTTTGAGACCTGCAGTTCAAAATTTATTTAGGATTTATTTAGAATATTTGTAGGTACTGAAGAGAGTTAATGGAACTGATAACTGAATATTACTTCGTAAAGAAGCGTGCCTTACAGGGTGCTAAGAACATGTTTTGATAGTATACGTAAACCAAATTCGATGTCGAAATAGCACGTTTTCGCTAGTAGAATAAATGACGAGATTCGATAGCGAAGAACATATTAAATGCTATTAAAACTTGTGTGCCACACTTGAGTGCCATAGGTGTGCCCTAGCCCTAGATATGAATATTGTCAATAGGATTAAACTATTTTTATATCTCCAGGTGAGCATACCATGCGCAACTATCCGGCGACGGTTCACGGCGCCTTCCTGTCAGGCCTCCGCGAGGCAGGACGACTTGCCGACCTTCTGATGCCACTACCACCAATCACGAACGCCAGCGTCGCCGCAGCGACTGCCGCCGCCAATCAGGCGTCTTAGATTTAAGGACTCTAATTATATGTTCCCAATATTAATAGAATGTACTCGACCATTATCAATGGCATGACAAAGCACTTCTCACTCTCACTTCTCTTTTGACAAAATATTTGATAAAATCTAATTTTTAACTTTGGGTGTAAAATTCTAATTTTAATGTGGGTTATATTATTACGTTCGTGTTTCTAAAGATTCAACTTTTCACCGGACTTGGTTTAGGGAGTATCCCCATAGCTGTGCAAGGATGTGTGGGTCATTTGTCGGTCATGTATCTAGATAGACCCTGGTGGCCTCCCCGTGTCTACTAATTGCTTTCAGTTTATTTATTAGACCCTATGAAATGTTGTTTAGGTTAGCTACTTAATTAAGTTTCTTTCCACTTTATTTTTCGTTCTTTAAATATATTTACAAAAGAATTTCGTGTAGTTAAGTAAGATTTTTGTAAAAATACTTCTCATTTTGTTAAAAAAAAGTTATTATCAGTATTGATTGCAATGAAGTAACAAAACATGTTTGCTAATAATGTAATTGAAATGTACATTGAAAGGTACGTTTCTTTACTGAATATGAACTGAATGAATGAAATAAAATTGTACTTAAGAGGTGGAATTTAATTATTTCAACGAGATGAACTTTATGATTATTCAGAAGCTCTCAGTTCTAAGTATTTAGTTAATGGGCAACACTTCGAGAATACTTAAATTTCGCCTTGGATAAAAAAAGGTTCCCAATGTAGCGTGTCTTATTTTGTAAGAGTTTGATTAATTTTGTAACAATAAAACGTTTTATAATACTTTATTGTACATTTCGTTCCACTTAAATAGCCCCTTGATTGGACACAATTACACAACAAAAACTTTTACAGTGTGCCCAAAATTATCGAGATCAACACAATAGGACGCCTTTTATATATAACTATTAATTGGACGATTTGATACTTTAAACAAATACACCTGCCTGCCATAAAGGGGCACCTGTTTGACGCAACTTAGTTGGCATCTTTTTCAAACCTGTGTGGGCAGAAAGGGAGGAGATACTGTGAGAGAGAATTTGGATTGGTGTTGCTATACTATCCTCATTGCTCCGTTCACACTATCAGTGTTATAACGCGATAGTGCTTCACTAGTGACAGCGACCGATCCTTCTCACGGCATGAGGCTCTTCCTCTGCATCGTGATCCTGTATTCGCGACATTCTCAAAGGAACGATACTGCTCATGGATATGCTTTGCATTTTTTTAAAGTATCCGAGTGAATGAACACTTAACACAAAATCTACAATTTACCTAATCTCAGCAAAATATTACACAATATCGACAACATAATCACGAGGGTGGCAAGTGCCGAATTATTTTTTTTGTTTTTTTTTTCATTCGGAATTTGTTACTCGACATGATGCATTAAAACCAATGGACAAGTCGGTTCTATATATTTCAGATTTCGATTGCTACCAAGCTTAGTAAAAATTTGTTTGATTGCACGTTCCGGTTGACAAGAACAGCTAATTTGTGGGTACTTACTAATCATACTTGAAATTGATCAAATTTTATAACAATTATTCAGAAATACTCGATACTGGCAAAAATGGCACTATTATGTAGCCAACCTAAAAAAAGAAGAAAGGCAGAACCAACCATCGTCAGTCCCACAACAAATTGTTTTATATTTTGCGGGTAGGCGGCGATCCATTAGACATTTAATACGGTGTGATTGGGTGTCACAATAACAAAACCATTAAAATCCGGGAGCGTCGATATACGGTTACACTAAAACAACATATATTTATAGTTCGGTTTTAATTTGAGTTTGTTTACACGCTAGGCGGGGCGCTGAAGGATTTATGGTGAACTTTAATTGCATTTTTAATTATTTTAACAACAACAACTACGCTGCCGGCAAATTGAATCGGGTTGAGCTGGTAGTGCGATCTTATCTCGTGTATCAGGTGTAACTTAAAAAAAGGATGTCCCGGATATTGTGTGTGTAATTTATAAGATCATTAAAATTAATTTGATGTGCGTAATTTTGTTACGGTTCGGTAATTTAGTGATTTCTTAAATTCATGGGCGGATGAGTTAACTTACAAGGTGATACCTCATCGAGGAAAATACCATTTGATTAATGGGTACCTTTTCCTCTGATCAATTTGATCAAATGTTATAGTCTCAAACTAAAATCTGACGATATTTATTGTTATTTAAATCCTCGATGATCTATACTACAGCTTCACTTCTTTTTACGATACTTAGGTGGATAGGTAGATAGTAAGTTTGCCTTTGCCTTTAGGAAATGTCTTCTTAAGGCAGTATACGTAACTATTTAGGCTTCGTACCTTTGTAGAAATTTTGTATAAATGTGCCACCAACATAATAATACTTAGTACATTTTTGAAAACAAACAGCATCTATGCAGACGGCAAAAATATTACAAAACGTTGCCAAGTTGCCAAGCTGTTTGAGAAAAAGTTGCCCACTACCATGATGTAATAAAGTGCTGCGCCAGGTATTATCTTCCGACAATGGTCCAAGACTACATCACGAGCACAGTCGTCTTTAATTAACTTCTTCAATAGAACACCGCTCATTGGTCGAAGATGGCCGATGAGACGTAGGGCCAATCACTTGACTTAGCCGTCTCGAGAAGAGTATAAATAACTCTTATAGAATATTATTTTATCATGCTGACTGCTTGACAGTGGACTAAGCATTTGGCAATGTACTAAGACGCCTACATTGTTTATACTTCGGTGATATTAGTTAATTTATAGTGTATATTTCAAGGAATTAAATTTAATAGTTGAAACAATGTATCAACAGTGCCGAGTAGCCGCATTTTACATGAAAGCATTAACAATATTGTAACAACTTAATAATGAATTGATTGCGCTAGGATGTATCCATAAATCCACCGTCGTTATTTTTAAACACCAGTTTGCTTAGACTGATGTTCTGCTTGTAACAATCAATGTGTATCATCTATTAAAACAGCCTAAATGAAACCTTATAGTGATTGCGTTTGGGTATATTTTGATGATATTCATGTATCATATACAACATTTTTCAATCCCCCATATCAGATTTTACTAGCCCACGCCCATTGATTAACACGGCTGATAAAAGTTAGTTTAATTAAGTATTTTTATACTTAGCATTTTTTCACATTGTTAGCTGACAGGGAATTTTGGAACAAGGCTTTTGTGGAGTTGCTATTCCTTTTAGTTTTATGTTCAATTTAAAAGACTTACGCAATCGTGGAAAGGTAATGAAATCGTAATAAGAAAATACTTACTTAAATTATTCCTATTCGAAATTATATTATCCAGTAGTACCTGTTTATCTAGATTAAAATACCGACTACTTACTAAAACAATGTAATATTCGAAGCTACACAAAGGTATAGGATAAGTTTCTTTATTAAAATACTATCTATTAAAAGTTCATCTCGATTGCTCCAGGCATAGGTACAAAGACTTTTATTTTAGGTAACTCACAAAATACTTTGTTGTAAGTATGTACTTCCAAATAATGTATATAGAATTATTTTCTTTACTTAAATTAATTAAGTACTTATGAAACAATAGCAGTTCAGATATAGGTACCGAAGTTAAACAAACGTTAAGCGGACCTAACTGCTACTCCCAATGTAAGATCACAATGCTGCCGCAGATGTGCAACCAGTCTTAGTTCCTACTCCTAGATCGTACTTAGAATTAAGGCACTAAAAATCACTTGTTTAACTCAATAATCAGACAATTTTGGTTTTGGTCTTTCAACAGCAAAAGTCGCTCTATAGATTGCCCTGTTCAAATGCTGCCTCTTTAAACTTAACCCTACGGTGAATTTAAAAAAGTACCTTCGTGGCGACTCCGACAAACGAGGAATTAATATCGTAGTCCACAGCCATTTATTTTGAGTTCCCACTTACCACTTTGTACTTAAACCGGCCCTTTATCTCTTCGTAATTATGCATCACCACTGTATTGTTTGCTCAAGATTTGTTCGAGCGATGAATAATTACTTTGTGCTTTGAGCCGCTACCGCGTTTACTTTATTACTGTTTATATTTTATTATGTACCTACGTAATGTGGATGCATTTGCATGGAATGATTCTTTGTTTCTGTTTTGCTTTTACGTAGGTAAGCTGTGTCGTGTTTTTTTTTGCTCTCTCTCTCTCTCTCTGTAGGTTGGTATAGTATCATGTGTTTCTAAAATTACAAGGTTTACTTACTAATATTTGAATACTTTTAAACACCTTAGTATGCATAACCTTGGTGATTGCTTGTGACAAATTTACCATTTCATTCACGACTACAACCTTTCAAATTCCATATATTATCTATCTAGATGTATGGTTGGATTCTTTACCTAATGTCGGTACTTATAAAAGTTTTTTAAAGCATCGAATGCTTAGATAAAACCTCAGAATTCAAAAATGTAGCGCCCCACGGCACATGTTATTCACACTGATTTCCTATATGACTTATGTTTTGACTCATAGATGCCACTACGCAATACCTCCGTTGCCTTACGCCATCTTTATATACCATTGTAAACTCTTTGTAAGCTTACAAGCTTAAGTTCATTTAGTAAGACATAGAGGGCGCGCTCCAAACTTGCGTAGGCGCTGCACTTCACTGCCATCTACCGCACAAAAGTAATATTAAGTAGGTACGTTACGAACATTTGGTTTTTGATATTTGCCCCAACAAAGTTTGTAACTTGGTATGCTTTCATTTTATGAAGAGGGCGTTTATAAAAATATTTTACATTCAGGAATCATCAGGATCACAATCATCAAAATCTTAGTTTTTTGGGTTATTTATTTAATCACTAAAATGGATCATACCCACATATAAAAACTTGAACACATCACGTATACCTATTACTTAAGTAACTTCTAAATGTAATTCGCTCGGAAGACCAAATTATTAAGTAGGTACCTATGATTGACGTTACTTTCTTTCTGGGTGAAATTTATTGTTTTCCACGTAATGTGGTTCAGTTACTGTGCAAATAATCAACCTTTGATGTACTTACTTATTTTTATACAACACAATGTGATCTGCTTATGATTAGCTAGGTCAAATGTCAAGGTAAGAAACATGAATACGACCGTACGTGACATGTTATTACCAGATGCAACGGACCTCAAATCCACCTCAACTTATAAGACAGTAAATGTAAAATAATTTCCATTTCACCTCTGAAAGTGAAGTGTGGTTTATGTCTTTGAAAAATAATCTTCGAATAGTGACTGTGACAATGTCAATTCTATCGATAGCCGTGTTTGCAATAATTTTAATGTTAACGGCAACTACTGCTGAAGTACCGAAACCAGGCCTATCAACTTCTTCAGTCCAAAATTTTAAAGAATTTGTGATCAATATGATGAAAGAACAGAGTTCCAAAATTCAAACGCTGCTGAAAAAAATTCAGATCAATGCTCAGACTGTGCTGAAGAGAATTGAAAATATTAAACAGGATCCGAAAGTATTTAAAAAGAAAAGTGGGTTAAGATCTCAAAATAAAGAAGGACATCAAATAGAACCACCCTTATTAAAGAAAAGCACGAAAATTATTGCTAGCACTAATGCAGGATCAAGAAGCTTCAATAATCATTATGCAACTACAAGTTATGGAGTTAGTGGCATCGCAAATTATGGAGCACCAACATATCATCATCATTCGATTGGATTTGATCCTATCAACATTATGGTATCGATGTCTCTTCTCTCGTTCTTACTTCAAGCACTGCAAGGGTTGCTGACAAGGACAAGGCTACCAACTCCGGTCGTAGAAGCGAGGAATTTAGAGTCAATTCAGCATTTGACGGAGGCAATTGAAGAGGATCTTGGAATTAAAAGTAAAGATAAATATTATATGAAGAAGAAATATTTCCAAAAGTATTTTCGGAAATAGACTGTTCGAAGTTCGTGCGATTGTTGTAGATTATAGTCGTTATTTTACGTATTGCAAATAAGTGCTTATGAGGTACATTGTTTACATCAGAAAATACTTGTTAAGTATTTATCGATATATTTTAAGTGCTTTAGTAATATCTTGGACTCTACTTTTAGTAATAAATAAAGGAGGATATCATTTAAATCGACCGATTTGATGTGACTAAATGTTACATTATTCATAACATAGGTAAGTAATTGTGCTTGTTCCAATTCTACACACTTATCTTAATTGCATTTTATGTAGCCAGACCTAGCTAAATTAATTTCGTTTAGTATTTTTACGACTCATAAATTCGAATTAAAACGCTTAATTGGTACTTATTTAAAAGTACGTAGAAGATATTTGCTTAGTTCAAGTTAAAAATTACTTTAAAAGCGTTGGTGGATTCTTTTTACGGACGATACTAAAGGGCGGTCACGATTTGGTGGACAATTGTCCCCTTGATTGGCGGCACAAAGAAGTCAATTGCCACAATTAAACTATGGACAGTGTCCTGACAATCAATGCTACTATAGAACTGTATTGATAGTAAAATGTTTTTATTTACACTTTAGTAAAAGTTGCATTTATTAAAGATTTCACTATTATCTTGACCATTCAGAAGGGTAGGGTAAGGGTAAAGGTAAGGGTAGATTCAGTAATATACTTAAAGAGTTATTACTTTTTAAAAGACCGCCCTAGAAAGTAGCTCTGCTGTACTTGTTTGTTACTTGAAAATAATACTTTATTAAAGTAAGTCGGCGGAGAAGTAGTTCATCCGCTAGACTACACCTTATTTAAGATTTCCTTCAACCCGTTGCTTAGTAAGTACACACATTCCTTTTCAGTTTTGATGCCACTGCGAGAAAAAAGTAATCTGGCTTCGTCAGCCTTTTTGGAATATGAACCTTTAAAGTTACCTAATGACATTTTCAATTATTTTAAAATATCTATTCTATAGAGACACTGTGAACGTATAATCACGTTAAACATTATGTACCGAATCAAGTTATTCAGCTAAGCTGCCTAATTGTTTTTATCATGAAAAAGTTATCTTAGGAGTCCATTAACTTGATACACTACAGCTCTCTGGGTGCCGATTTAAATAACAATACAGCTTCTAAGTGCTTTAAAATGTTGTTTTCATGTTTTCAAAAGCAAATTATTTTAATTATATCTTATTTTGAGGGTCTCTATTACATTTATCATTTGTGTAGTTTTAAATAGCTGTATTTAATTTTAAAAGTTATTCTAATATTCTAGTACAATCACGTCTGTATTTTCTGAAGAGCTAAGCAGAGGTGCACTATTGGGTATAACGACGTACATTTCACCGATAATTTAAGGGCATGTAGTATCGAGCGGTACTTTGTAGGAGCAAGCTTATTGCAGTTTACTGGGTAGACTTTCAGACTGTGGACTGCTTCCTAACACCGTATCAGACGAGGGAATCTTGATCGGAAGTCTATGCTCGCACGCACTAGACAAAAGCAGTTGGGGGAAAAAAATAGTATCCCCAATTTTTTTAAGTCCGTCCGAGGGTACCCGGTTTGGATTCCGGTAGGAGCAAACTTTGTGTGTGAGCACGAATATTTGTACCCGACTCATGAAGTATTGGGAACGCCCAGAGTCTATTGTACGGTAGGTATCTACCGATAATACAAGCGTTGCTTATTTTTGGATCGTACCGGTGGTGTGTTCGTCTGACGATATTATTTGTTTCTTAGATATATTATTTTTGGAGAAAAGTAAGAGCGGTCCAAATAACAATCCGTTTATTATTAACCAACTTATTTGTATTACTGGCAATTGTTATCATCATTAAGTCACGTCTAGGTTAATCTCAAAGAGAAATAAAATATTCCTGCGAGACAGGCCTGACCTAGTGCAGGAAGATTCTGTCAATACCTGGTAACAGGTTCTTTATCGACATTATATTCTCGTTATTAAAATTAGTAACCGCAATATAAAGAATATCTGTAAATCTCTTTTTGGTTAATAAACATTTATTATTATATTAACAATAGAAAGGTCATTGCGGTGTACATGTTGCTGGGGTCTCACGGTATCGCGTGGCGCCTGCCAGACTAGAAGGTATCGTTTACTAATACTTAACTTTGTTTGAACGTATCGGGTCTGTCTCTGTCGACATCTTGTCCTAATCGATAAAGTCGTATCTTTGCAATAGGTATTTGTTATTTGGTACTTGCGTGAACACTGTACAAAGTTACCGACGTCTGAGACCCCTATTATTCTTCCATCGAAACTTATTTAATTGTTTTGTGTTTATACCCTTTGTCTTTACGAATTCGTTTGTACGCTTAAGGTGTATAATATAAATACGTTTGATCGAATTAGCGTTCGTTAAATGAGAAACTCCTCAGACAATAGCCCAATAAGTAGCTAATTTGGTCAGGGTCTAGATCGTAGGGGCTGTCGATCTAAATACGTATAGGTACCTATACAGTGTCATTCATAAAGGGTATACTAACTCTAAAACTAGCTGATCTCTTTGGGAGTACTTCACTATTACCAAATTGAGTGCAGAGACTCATTATAAAAATAATCAGTTATCAAGATCATTGATGAAAAGATACAAACAAATAAAAATTGTTACTTACCTAGATCAGGTTATCGAAACTAACTATGGCAATCTGTTTGTATAAAGTGGCATCTAATAATTAGGCAAAAGAATAAATAAAATGTAATACCTACAGGTATGATTCGCGATAGCTGTAGTGCTGTCGAATAGTTACACACATATTTTATGGTAGCACTATTCTTGTTCATACAGCTCTGTGACAAAGGTAGTTTAATGCATCACGCGGCTGTGGTCTAGATTTTAGATCCTGCAAAAACTATTCACAGCTCAGCGCAGCGAAAATGCAGACATCCTTTTTTTGGATTTTAAATTTAGAAATGGTTTTACTTCAGTGACAAGATCCGTGGTGTTGATACGCCGATGCAATTACAATAACATGTGATTTAAAAAATATGATTGGGATGAAATTTTAATAAAAAAATACCAAGCCAAGTTTTTGACCAATAATTGTTCCAAACGGCGTTGGATATATTCTTCTTATGTCCAATAGCAATGAAATAAAATTTCTACCTTATAAAAATATATTGCCCGTGACTGAAGCTACAAATTAAATCTATTGCATTTAGTAGACTATTAAAAAAACGTTTTAAAAATATATATTCTGAGTCCTGACATTTATTCAAATCGAGCTTAATAATATAGTTTCAGACATAAATACAATCAATATTTTGTCGAAGCGCCTTAGCATTATGTAGAAGCAATAGAATACCGTGCGTAGGCGTCGCCCATATTAATAGAAGGCGTTTTGTGAATAATAGAAAAGTATATTATTGATGCGTTATTCGTATCTTATGAAAAAAAGAATAGTATTAAGTACTTTTTTCATGAATCCGTGTGGTTATAAAACCTGTAAGAGATTATGTAGAGATAGAATATTTAGCAGTTATGTAAGTACTATAAGTATTAGGTATTGATGTCCAGTCTAGTTACTGATGGTAAGTTACTAAAAGCTTGCAGTGTTTTAATGCCTGCATGTAATAAGAGGTACCTAGTAGATATGATTTTCTTAGAAAATTATTAAAAAAAAAATCAGCTTATGATTCAAGTAGGTAATATTTAGTAATTGGTAGGTACTAACTTGCATTTGAATAATACTCTATTTATATGTAAAAGAAAGGCAAAACAATAATTGGTGAAAATGGGTGCGTACACATAACCTCTGATCGTAACACCCGTTTTCCACCAAAAACTTTAATTTCCCCGTTTTAGAGCTTTAGTCTACTTGAAATTTCAATCCCTCATAAGAAAAGTAGATAGGTAATAATGATGCTTAGATACAGTTTCGGTTATATTGAACGGTTATTTTGCAGAAATCCTTTAACGCTGATCGTTAAAGGATTTCTGCAAAAAAATCGCGCTAACCCTTCATGTCTGCGCATCCGGAACTTATAACAGTTGACAGCTTATTGTTGTCACTTTAGTTCTGTCGCGCACTGAAATGAGATTGCTTTTAAATTTTAAATCCACATTTCATGTTGCAACAATGCGGCTGTCAAAAAAATTAACACCCCGACGAATGGAACCCTCAACTACGTCTGACTTCTTAGGGACCGTACTCACTGAACTACAAATCGCGCCACGAGAAAACGTGCGAGTTTATTAAATTAGTTTGAACAATGATTTGGTACTGCAGTCGTCGCTCCTTACGGCTTAATAATAATTATTTTAAATATTTCATTCTCTCTCTCTCTCTCTTCATCAGCTGTAAACACCAATTACTTTAGACTCATAGCGATCCGAAAACTGCAACCTGCATATTTCAAAATATTTTCTTAAATATTCAGACATTTAAATCATTTTGCAGTGTTTTATTTCTGTTAAAGGAACGGTCTACAAAAGCAACAATAAAAAATATTTATTATAATATATTTCTTTTAATTACTTAGTTTTCTTTCTTTATTTAACTTAGACTGAAGCAAGTATGTTAAAAAAATGCTAAATATTTAACTGTGATCTTGACAAACGATGTCGTACATATATTTTTAAGTAACTTCAGCGCACGTATCTACACAATATGGTTAAAAACTCATCCAAAAATCGCAGCGTTTAATCTGACATAGTGCGTATACACTCTTAATTTGATATTCAGCTGTGCTTTCTTTGAGCAAATCGGTTTTGTGCTAATTTGACGTTCGGTTGACAGATGTAAAAAAAGCTTCTTTGTGTTGCATTGTTATCTTAATCTCGTCCCTATAAATGTGGATCGCCGAAAATGGATTAAAGGGTTACAATACAGGTAAAACGGACTCCCAGCGATGTTCCGAATCAATATCGACAATCCTTTTGGAAGAATGTTTATTTTAAAATTGTTAATGTTATATCTTATGTTGGTTTAGTCCCATACAATTCTGCTGGAGCCGTTAAGCTCGCATAAAAAACAAAACCTTTTCGCACCATGCACCCCTTAAAATATCGACTTAAATGATGTGTGGCGTTCGGATATTTATATTAGCTAAATTAGACTTTATTGCCCACACAAAAAACATTAAAATAGTCGGGAAAGTACTTTAAATAGATTTTTTTACAACATAAGTATAAGATAACCCATACGAATCAAATATTTCCGCAGTCGATTTAAAATAATCATCAATAGTTGCAAAATATCATCCTCAAAGGACATTAAATAAATCATTTAAGTATTCAAAGACCCATTATTTGGACACATGTCACCGTTATCAAAGAACTGCAACCCTTGCAATCTAAATTCAAATAGAACCACGATGAAATTTTTATGTCCAATCTAAACATTCATTAGAGAATTTTTAAAATTTCGCTCCGAGTGCGCCCCCTCGTTAAACCGCTTAAGCTAATTATATAAAACATTGCTTGAGGGGGGCACAGAGCTTATATTTTGACGTTATAACATCCCCTCTATATGCACATAATAAGAGCTCATTCTGGCATGTTCCCCTTTGTCGGAATATTTGTTTGATCTTCCGCTAAGCAAGCAAAGGCAGGTCGTATCTATCTAATACTCGAAGGTAATATGTGTTTTATTGATATAGTGATGTGCTACAGGAATGACTGCGTAAGGAATATAATTACGTTTTCCTTAAATTAAATTTAAGCTTCATGATAGAACATCGCATTTTATAAAATAATAATTTATGGAGTAGTGGATCGTCATTTTAACACTGCTAGAAAATGACGTGTAGGTATATTTAAAATTACAAGGCATACAAGATAGATCTTTACTACATACTTATATCATTAAAACTTTATTTATTTCAGGGTGTTTAACATTATAGCAAAATTTTTCGATTTAGGTGATAATAGCGCGGAATAAAACATTATGAAATGACGTCAAACTTTCTCTTAGGTATTTTTATTCATCATGGAAGTTTAATAATATAGATACTTAAGTAAATGCATTTCATTGACATAATAACTATACGTACACAAAAAATATGGGAAATGGGAAACTGGGATATCATATATTTAGATAACATTCAATAGTTACGTATTGCACAGTAGCATAAAAACAATAATTAGTCCCAAAATAGAAATTCAAATAAATTTACAACGAGATTAGAAAGCATTTCTCACTCAGACTACTTATATATTTGGAGGTTAATCTAATGGTTGTCCTGCTACTAAAGGTTTTTTATCTGATTTCTTAAAAACCGTAATCACGCAAGTGCAGCCAACCATAACACGCCTTGATCCTTAACCGTATAATATTTTCACAGACATCCAAAATAACTTTCAGGTGAAGTTAAGTCAATTTTCTGCATTAGCAATGTATAATTTCACGGGCGGCGTCAATCTAAGGCTAACAAAACGCAAAAAGATCTCCCTCAAAAGGGCACGTGCAAATATAAAATTCATTACTGGAGCCTCTTGGCTAATTCGTCCCCTTCGTATAAGGGGCCTAATATCCTTTAATCCGCGAAGATGTCAAAGGTGATACTCGAGACGGCACTTGTCTATTTGTAATTGAATATGAAAATCTTTAGAGCCGTGCGAGGGTTCCTAAAGAACGTTGATATAGAGTTCAGTAAGACGGTCATTCATGATATGAAATCTATTCTGTTATAGTAAACAGGATCAGTATTGCTGAATAATATTTAATGCACATAATATAAGTAAGTTCATTTGTATTAAAAATAAATATTTGATTTATATACACAATATGTAGAAACAGTACATAAATTAAAAAGAGAATAGATTTTTTTTCTACCTACCTAATATTTACATAAGTGTAAGAAATTTGGCCTCGCCGAATAGCCAAAGCTGAGCACCTTTGGCTATTCCGCTTTTCGATTCGGCATTTTTGCTGCTTTAAAACCCAAGGCCTTAGACGATAGACCAAATAACTGCAACACAGTAAAAATTGGATTTACGATTAGCAGTCACACATTATAACAGTGAATATTGGCGTATCATAGCGGGTACAATCATAATAGCACGCATTTGTAAAGTATTTTAAAAATAACGACCATGAATCGAGTTTTATCGTGTCGTATCTTGCAAAAGAAAAGCGATTACAAAAATCGCGAAATATTTGCTTTCAAGTCGCCTATTTTATACGTTGCAGCGCCACGTAACACGAATTTGCGATATTATTGCAATATTGCGAGATTATTGCTAATATAGCTTGATATGGTGAAATTTGCGTTTCTGTAAATTATAATAGTACTTATGTCTATTAGCGTGCCTATAAAATTTAAAACACAAAATACGTAAAGTTTTACAACATTTCTAGTAACATTTAGGTCTATAATAACATTCTTGTTACTTATGTTAGAGAAAATCCTGCAGTGAGGATCGACCCTCGTTCACGTCTCGAGAGCTGGGGCAACGGTGAATAAAATTTTACGTTCTCTTTAGAGGAAATTTATAATTCATCATAAGGATTTTATTACATGAAAACCTCGCTGAAACTATCTTTTTGCTTTTATATTTTTGAATTATTCACGAAGGCTGGAGTATAGAATTGCCGACCCTCTTTGGATGATATTTGGGGAGTTTTTAGTTTAAAGTGAAATAAAAAACGAAAAAATATCTAAATAAAAAAATATGTTGGTGAGACTTATTATATATCTATAATAATACCAGCCCTTTTTAATGTCGCACTGTTGGGCACGGGCCTCCCCTCAATGCGAGGAGGATTAGGCCATAGTCCACCACGCTGGCCCAGTGCGGGTTGGCGGAATTCACACGTCTTTCGAGAGGTTCTCTCAGACATGCAGGTTTCCTCGCGATGTTTTCCTTCACCGTTTACCAAGTGATAATCATGGTTGAAAATGAGATTCGCACATGAAATCCAGAAATCCCAGAGGTGTGAGCCGTGGTTTGAACCTGCGATCCTCGTTACTGAGGCAAGCGTTCTACCAACTCGGCTATCACTGCTTTTATTATATTACTAGCTGCGCCCGGCGGTGTTACCCGCGATAAAAAGTATGAAAAATTAAAACATCTATCCCACGGGAACCATACCGGGACATTACCCGGGACATTACATTACCGGGATAAAAATTAGCCTATGTGCTATTCCAGACTATAATCTATCTCTGTGCCAAATTTCATCCAGATCCGTTCAGCCGTTCGGGCGTGAAAGAGTAACAAACATCCATCTATCTATCCATCCATCCAAACTTTCACATTTATAATATTAAGTATAGATAATATTATTAGTATTAGTATAAGTATTAATATTAGTATTAGTATTAGTATTAGTAACTAGATTAGCAGACTATTAAGATTTTGTATTTCTCTTCTTCCTTCTTATTTTCATTTACATAAGTAATTTGTAAATGTGGGAACCATGTAGCCATTAACTGTAATTTTATACTTAGTTAGTACTTTTTGTTTTTTTTTTTTGACCTGCTGCTAAAGTTTGATTAGCCGTTCCTACATTGTTCTCACATACCTATAACAATGTATTGCTCAAAAATGTAAAAGATCTATTTAAAAAAAAGAGCAACCATGGAGTTTCTTGCCCGTTCTTCTCCATAGGAACGGCATTCCGAACGGGTGGTAAAGCAGTAGCATAATATTTTTGTAACTTGACGATTCATAAGTACTGTACAATAATGGTCTACGTGAATAAAAAATATTCTGATTCTGATTCTGAGTATATTAGTATTAGTATAGATATCTACTTATTTCAATGTATATCTATGGAGTCGGCATTAGGAGTATTTCCGTATTAAAAATTCATTTCAATTCGATTATGCCCTTTGCTATTTGAAATGTTGCTCAAATCTGTACCGGCTTTGATGTTTTGCTTTATACGATTTTCGACTTGACTTACTCAACGTCCGTGTTTTCATTAGAGGCGGAAAAAAGACAAATTGGATTTAAAGATGAAAGATCGAAGACGACCTTCGCGCAGAAAGCGTACTTTGAACCCAATTTAATTAGGCAAAAACCAGAGGAAAAGTGCGTTAAGTGTTTTTCTTAAGAGGGCGTTGTACTTTATGATACGACCTTAGATAACAGGGGTTGGGTATCGATCTAATGTTATACGTATCTCTTAATGCCTTGAAATTGACTGGTGTACCCTGAAATTGGGTAAGGAGAACTTCAGATACCTTAATTGTTTTTAAATAATTACTCAGGTTAGCCACAAGCAAAAGCCAGTATAAAACATATTAAGTTCCCTACGATGCACTTAAAAATATTTCTGACTTATGTATATTGTATCCTTTGACTTGCGTAATAAAAGTTGAAGCACCTTTTATTTCACTTTATATTTAAAATACATTTCAGAAAATGATGCAATGCCGAAATAATATTCACAATACAACAACACAACTATTTGCCACAAAAAATTGCGATGTAATTTAAAAAAAAATATCGTTTTTGTTAACAGTAAAAACGACGGCGTTAAAAATCGTCTGAACCAACACAGCAGGTATTAATTGTCTATTAGTATTATATATTACGTTACTTGGTAAGTTATAGTTATAAAATCCATAGGAAACTACGAATCTGTCAGAAAAAAATACCAGTCATGTACAAATTATGTAAGGAAAATTGTTATCTTGTGAGATGAGTAATCGGTATGTTTAACCCACGAATAACTTACCAACATCGACTTTAAAATTATTATTAGGTGGTTAAGGTGTTACTTAAACATTTGATCTACCTCTTGCTAGAAGAAAATACGTAAGACCCTACTTTCGGAAATAACATAGAACAATAAACGTAAATTTAATTTATCACATCATATAAACAGCACAAACTTAAGATACCCGATTTTTTGTTAGAGTGCCATGTCTGTGTTATCTTGAAAGCTCTATAAGCTTCTACCTTTATTACAAACCGTTTTGTATAACCAAATACTAGCCTTTTATTGTATCAAATCGCATTTTATTACCAAGCGGTAACCGCAGAATAAAGTCCCAATAATTGTTACCTCGGCAATCCACGAATCTAAAATAGATTTGCGTGTGTCCCGTAGACTTTATTTACTCTTTACCAAACCATTTTCCAGGTTTATATGCTTGCTAGAGCTCCGAATAAATGCGGTACAATAACAATAAACTAGGATTTCGCCACAGATTGCTGACATTTTCCTTGAGACGTAGGTACGATACAAAACGGGTATTATATTATTAAAAAGGGCTTTGCATACAACGGCCGCGCCGGATAAGAGAATACACAAAAGAAAAATGAATATGCGTGATACTGAAATGGGCATGTTATACGATATTTTGGGGATAAAAAATTTACAACGCTACTAGCTACAGGCTCTCTGTTGTTCACGATTTGCATGTAACTAAAAGATTACTAGGAATGTTAACTTTAACTCACGATTTAAGTATTGTATAAAATCTATACATATAAATAAAATTGGAGTGTCTGTTTGTAATATTAAAATAACCGCTTTTTACTAAGTGCATTTGGATGTATACACGTTACCTATACCGAAACAACATTTTTTTAAATTTTTGTCTGTCTGTCTGTCTGTCTGTCGGTCTGTCTGTCTGTATGTCTGTCTGTCTGTTTGTTCCGGCTAATCTCTGAAATCGCTGGACCGATTTTGACGGGACTTTCACTGGCAGATAGCTGATGTAACAAGGAGTAACTTAGGCTACTTTTATTTTAGAAAAAAAAAATAGGATCTCACGAAAAAAAATTAAAACCAATGTGGCGCTGCGCTGCAGCGCAGCGCCTGATTAAGTTTGATAGCAACAACCTGCAATGCGTCCCGCGGGCTCGGAATGGGCGAGTAGGCTGTTGTCAACGGTTGTCTTTGTTAAATACCACGCGGAAGAAGTCGCGGGCAACAGCTAGTAAATAATAAATTCACACAAAAAGGTACGGCAACAATATTGCCCAAAAATATCCTGTTGTCTTTGCTTTTACTTTTAAATGTTATAATATAAGTTATACAAATGTTAGTCTACAATATTATGAGAGATCCATCGGTAAGTTATAACGATTTCATATTCCCAAAGCAATAAATCAAAATATTTTATACTATTTTTGTTGCACCTAAAATTTCGTTCATATAACCTTAAATCCATATAAAAAAAACTTCGTTAGGTACGAGTGACACATAAGAACGTATCAAAGGCAAGTTATCAAGGATCGCTTCACAATATTAGTGGTGTCAGCTGCAATCTGTTGTGTGGTAGTTTGCGCAAACTTTCCAGACGCTTGCGGCAATTATATATTGTGCTAGAATATAAGTGCTGCGTTACCTATATTAAAAATCTAATATTTATATACCACTTCAATGTGTTAATGTGTCTAATGCAGCAAACAGGATAACGGAAACTCCAATAGATGCCTTATCTTTTATTTGTTCCAAACCATTAAGTTATTACCGTCATGTTTCTATTCGGAAAAATCAAAATTGGTTAAATTGCTTAAATAAATAATTATGTATATTTTTGGAAAGCGTATACTAGCGTATACCTGTAAACCTGCGCTTCTATCGCGCATTCATAATTATTATGTGCGTCACAATTTCGATATGTCAATTTTAAGAAATAAAATTTATTCCCAACAAAATGATGGGGTGTTCGTCGTTTCACACCACAAGCGGTTCGCACCATGGTGTGAAACGACGAAGTGTACTTTTTGAAGGCGCTGTTTCACACCATGGTGTGAATCAGGTAATGCTTTTTTAGACTTCGTCGTTTCGCACCGTGGTGTGAATCAACCCAGGACTCTTTTTGGCTTCGTCGTTTCGCACCAATATCAAAAGTTTGAAAATATAATGTGTTTTTGTACAGATGGGTAGAAAACTGTTATTTGATAAAATGAATAGTGCAATAAAATACAAAATAGGTATAGGTAATAGGTATATAACTTAGCTTTTTTGTTATTGGATAAATTATTAATACGAATCAAAATAATTGCATTTTTTACTTAAAGGTATAAAAGAGAGTAAATAGTAAAAATGTAAACGATAAATAATCACAGATGAGGCGGAGGGGGGGGGGGTCTATTACCCTTTTACATATAACTAATTAGATAATATCACAGGTAGATTTTTACTACATAGCCATTATGCTTACATAATTAAAGTAATAATTGAAAATCACAGGCTGAGCTGTATGTGTGTAGTGTTTGAACTTTTTTCCATCACATATTGCCAGCCGTCATCCAATAAGTTCGGCAACAAATGTGACAAGACCCAACATTTTGGCTTTCGCCACAAAATGCGGCTGAAGACAAAATAGCACCCAACAATTTTTACTTCTAGATTTTTATGGCTGGTGATATAGTGTATTATTTATATTAAATGCATATCTAACAACTAATTACTATGATGATTTTTTGATGAAAGTTTATAATAAACGAATAATTTAGTTAACTATTCAAACAAATAATATAATATATGTATATATATATATATTCAAACTAATACAAATCACTTCTACTGGTGGTAGGCTTCGGCCGTGGCTAGTCACCACCCACTGAACAAAGCCATGTCGTCAAGCGGCCTAGCTGTATTCCGGCATGATGTTCGGTGTTGCCATTCATGGATGGCGGGTCAGATCAGCTGCGCTGCATATGCCTAGTGAATGTAGCGTCTCGATCTACTGCCGCCTTCCTACCTAGGCAAGTATGCTCCATCGTAGATCTCATCGTCACTTACCATCAGGTGAGATCGAGATCAAATACTTGCCTATAATGTAATAAAAAAAAAAAACTCAAATTTACAAAACAACGTGAACACGACCACTCTCTGAATATAAACTCTGTACTGTAACCTTAAAGATAACCCAATGGCACGCAAAATAATAATATAATTGTTATTTGCCAATCAGAAGCCTGTATCCCTAGCCCAGAATAATTTTATTGTTTATTTGACGAGTGACTATTCACGAAATGGATTACTTTAACCTGAGAATTTTAGAGCGTCCCCATATGTATGCATTTTTACGGGCACATGTTATCTTAAATTTATTGATATTATTGGGTTAATTATTATTATACGTGTTGTTGTCTCAAATATCAAAACTAAGTCTTTAGTACAATATTAATTACGTTGCTGCACTACATGATCTTATCTTTAGTGATCTTTAATTTATACATAATTCTGGCTTCCCTAGGTGCCAGATTATGAATGGATGAATAAATAAATAAATAATTCCATGAACGACTTTTGTGCATGCTTATATTTTATTGAATAAATAATAACAAAATATCATTGGTGCGAAACGACGAAGCCAAAAAGAGTCCTGGGGTGATTCACACCATGGTGCGAAACGACGAAGTCTAAAAAAGCATTGGCTGATTCACACCATGGTGTGAAACAGCGCCTTCAAAAAGTACACTTCGTCGTTTCACACCATGGTGCGAACCGCTTGTGGTGTGAAACGACGAAGACCCCAAAATGATAATACTTGCGGTTTATTGGTTATTTTTTTTTATATTGACCTAGCAAACAAATGTGCTAAAAAGCGCAGGTTCAAAGATTAGTATACCCTTTCATAATCACCCTGTATTTTAGTACTTTCAATATTCATTTAAAATCATACTCATACTAACTCATTAAATACTACGTTCCAGACTACTACTAACTGATCAAGTTCTACTCACGCGCTTAACTTCACTGGATGGCAAGTTAATAAGAAAGTTAAATTTGGCCTTTAGGCACTAGCGGTTGATTTGAAATTAACTTACCTATGCATTATTACAGTTTATATTTAAAATTCAAAGAATGTTATGCTATGGTAAGTAGAATATGGGACTAGACTCTAAACAGCTTTAAACATTTCGACGAGAAAATAAATACGTAATATATTCTCAAATGATCGGGTTTTTGATGGTATCTAATTTAATTTGTCGATACCCACATTTATTTACTGTATGTAAAGTCAAAAGGTATAGCTGGGTACTTACTTGAAATAACTTAAATGCTTGTGGATAGTCATGCAGCTGTTCAAACGTGAAAGAATGAGAAACAAACGGATATATTTTCATCTTAGTTGCTACCGTACTAAGGATTAACTTACCCTGAAATAGGAAAATACCGTGACTAAGCTCGCCGAATTTTCTGTATCATCTTTCACCATTCTTTGCTAACAAAATGAAAGTGTTCAATCTTCATCGTTCGTTCCGTTTGAGCTTTTACAGAATGTTGTGCCTGTGTTGATTGACATGGGGCACTTTTAAATAACAGTAATTAAATGGCCGCTAACGATCAGTCATCGCCGTCATGACGCCCCAGACGTTTTAAGTGAACGGCCTTTTAAGGTACCAACGGACTGAGTCATATAACTTGTATGGTTTATGCTAATAATTATACGATGAATCCCGATGATTTTAGCTCTATTTCTTCTGAAAGTATAAAGAAATGGCCTGGTCTAGTCTGATGGAAGTACTATGGATCAGCCTTCACTTAGGGTTTGCCTATTTTTTTTTGTTATGTCTGCGCTATTTTATTGTTAAAGTTGTTAATTTTAACCATCACTTTCAGAGATATTTAAAAATAGGAAATAGTTATTTTTTGTCAAAAGATATTACTAGTACAAATAGGTTGCATAAAATTTAATCTTATTAATATTTAATCCTCTTTACTTATAATTTATCGATGTTCCCAATAAAAGGGGTATTATGTAGTCATTATTTTTCAATTTCATTTTAATACTGGTATTAAAAGCCTGGATGTTAATTTGTTAATTATAAACCTACAATCGGGAATTATAGCTTACCTGTGTTCGGTACATAAAACTGCAGTTAATATAAATCAATAGTGGTTGTACAGTGTATGGATGGCCATAATTCAGTGGAAACCTTTCATGATGGAGCACGCATATGTGATCTGATAAAAGGTCTTAAAAAGTAATTGCAATTGGGATTTTATTTGAGGAAACGTGATTCAGAGAATTGAATTAAGCGCTTAGTAAGTCAACGAACTATTTTCAGTACCTATTTATCGGTATTAGATAATTAGTTTAGACCAAGTTATATAAAAAAAAACGTTATAAGTTATTTGAAATAAAAAAAAGGAATGAACCAAAATGTTGGCGAATATCATAAGACAGATAAAACAATAAGCGATAGAAGAACTTCCGAAAAACACGTCAGAAGTTTTGCTATCTACGTCACGTTGTGACGAAAAGTGACATAATCTTGAATGCTTAGCACTTAATTATAAAAGGCTTTATAAATGTTTAAGAAGCCCATAATATCGCGTAAATGAATCCCGTAATACTTTATTGCCTGCGAGCAGCTGCATATAAATCAAAATAAACATTGCAATTGAGAGGGAGCGAGTCCTCCTAGTATGCAATAAGTACTGTGCGCGGCAGTAATAACATTTCATCTCGGATCTGAGAACATTTATAATAATTACATCATACTATTGACAGACCCATTAATATCTCCATCCACTCGTGGATGGACCGACAACGAATCTGTGGAGATGATGCGTTTTATTATTCCGGGATCGAAAAAGTAGGTAGGTGAGTTTCCTTCTCATATTTAAACCAATTTCTACTAAGTATACTCTATTTATATAAGGTAGATTTTTAGATGCGATTATTTTAGCTTTTTAGTTTCTGTAAGACGGTTTTTTTATGTCCCAATGTTGGGCACGGGCCTCCTATCAATGTAAGAGGGATTAGGCCATAGTGCAGCACGCTGGCCCGGTGCGGGCTGACAGACTTCACCCATCCTTCGAGGGGATCTCTCAGACATGCAGGTTTCTTAGCGATGTTCTCCTTCACCGTTTGATTTTTATGGTATTTGTTGGTTGGAAATGATTCGCACATGAAATCCAGAAATTTCAGAGAAGCGAGCCGGGTTTGAACCTGCTATCTTCGTTCGCGAGGAAAGCGTTATATCAGCTTCGCTATCACTGCTTTATGCATTCCTCTAATTAGCACCACCTAATTTGAAGCCATTAGACAGTTACTGCGAATAAGCTTTTTTTTTCGTAGACATAAAACATTCGGGTATGCGACTTTTACGCTTTCATAAAAATTCCTTTGCTTGTCTTCACAGTATAAAAGTTCGTTAATTATAATCTGCTGTAACATTTCCTCGGGAGGCTTTTATGTACGTAATTAAGTAAAAGGCTTCTTTTTAATTAGGGACGTACCTAAAAACTTTTAATAAATTATGAATGAATTAATAATTTACAAAGACAACCTTGAGCTCTGAAGAAGTGTTCGAATATAAACTGAATCCAGTAAGAATAGGTACAGTACTACATAAACAAACATTTCCTAAATCGATTCCAGTAATATGAAATCAGAAATCAGTGCAAATAACAGAAAACGCAGCACTAATAAAAATAAAATTTCGAACGGAATTTAATCCGCTCGTACCACACGGCGAACTATTCGGTATACAAAAAGAGCACTAACAACGATACACGGTTATAATCGCCATAGTTTCGCGTAACAAAATACCGAACCCAATAAAAAGTAAAAGCCCACGGCCGCGCCGTGTTAGGCTTTATCTTGCTCTCATAAATATAGGGGGCAGGAGAGATGCGTGCGGAACAATTTCGCTTTGTTAACATTGCCGGGACATTATTAAAACGCGGTAATATGCAGTTAATTATCGACTGTCACACTCGCGTTCGATGCGCATCAGTCAGGGGTGTTCAACATTTTGTCGTGTTAACTATATTTATATTTTACCGTCTTTTACACGTTGTATCTGACACCGTGTTAAACGTTGTGATACCTTCATTAGTTAATACACTTGTATTCGGGATTATTAAGTAAGTATTTGAAATGTCTTTGATTGTCTTTTGATGATGTCTTTTGATTTAGTTCAGCAGTTTGATTACGAAAACGTGATTAACAGATCAAAATACTTGGACATTGAGAATATTAGCACTGATTTTATCGTTAAAAATTTAGTTATTAATACTTCCTTATTTATTATTAATTTAATAGAATATATCCCATAATCCTTTATGTCTTGATGCAGCGAAAATATTCACTAAGCACCTACAAAATAAACAAATTACTGCGATAGGTAAACACAGCGTGCTAAATCCACTTCTACTAAATATAGCTGGATATAAAGTGCCATATAAAAATACATAAAAGCCAGAAAAATAACACTTAGTTAGTCTTAAAAAAAAGATTTTTACAAATCAATAAAATGTTTGCAACCCGCTCTAAGACTTGTGCGTAAGTATGAGCGTACACAGTGCGTGAAATATATTGGTGCGGGCGCGTCGCGGCGTTGCGTTGGTGCACTAACTCCGCTTGATTGGAATCTACCGCAGGGTACGCCGATAAATGAGTGTAGCAAAGTTCAAGTCCATAGTAGAGCTACTAGATGAGACTGAAAAACGAGATTCGATTCGATCACGAGATTCTCAAAACAACCGTGGTACAGTCGCGCGTAAATTTCTGACTTTTACTTTAACGTATATCATAAGATTAATACTATTAGGGTCTGTTCCAAAATGTGCTGATAAACCATATCCATTACTTATTCTACAGAATGTGTATAGGCCATCTGTGAATTAAGTTGTGGGTAGAGTTTTTCAGCACATGGTAAAACAGGCTTTAAAATTATTTACGAAATATATTAAATAATTTCAAAGACATTCCCTATTTCAATTTGGTGCAATTGAAAGAAGGTGGGAAAATTCTCTTTCATATCGCACTCATGCTCGCAGTGACTTCATTTCACACTACAATGTAAACTTTCGTTTATTTCTGTCCTAACACTTTAAAAACAGCATTTTTTGTCATTGAAGTTCTTTCGAAAATGGTTTTAATATTTATTTTATCCGGTAAATTATTATATCATGCACAATTAGTTGGTATGAGGTTGATAGCACCATCTAGATTGATCTTAAGTCTACACAAGAAACTATAACCACAATTAAGGGCGCAGCCAACAAGGGCTGGATGTCGTCGCGTACGCTCGCAGAACCTCGCCTTCAATATGCGATTATTCACTCGTGTAACTAACGACTATTCGCGGCACATTCTTGACTTAATCTTAATAATTTTACGCTGTAATCTACTAATGTATCTTTGTGGTCGGAACTTTTTGGATAATAAAAGAAAAATTGGTAAAGGAAAAAGGTAAAGGCTAAAGAAAAAAGGTAACACGGAATTCTTGTCACAGACTAAATTTCTTTTAATAAAACCCACCGAGTTTAAGATACAGTGTCATATAATTTAACACATTAACACTGATATATAAGCAAAGAAAGACCAGGATTGAAGGTGGTAAAAGAGATATATTTGGATATAAAAAAATATAAAGTTGACAGGCGCAACTCTCTTCTTCTCTCATAGCTTATAGTTATCAAAATAAGAATATTTTTTATGTATTAAAACCATTATAGTACTCATGAATGGTATTTACTGACTATACTGAGTATTAACTGAATATTACTTACTGGCTAGGGTATAGATAAAACGTTTATATAACAAGCTAAAATTAGTTGGGAGGCTACGTACCTATTTCTTAAAACTGCATGAAAATATTGTGCCAATCAAAGGCTTCTATACAGTGTTTTAGAAGTATACAGTATTATGTCACGGGCAGATATTTTAGATTCACAAACAAGACGTAATTTTATCTTCTGTAATATAAAAAATTGCTTCAACGAAAGTTTGATCCATAAAACACAGCTACCTATTAAGTGCTCTCGCTCAGGTTTTGAATCAATTTTGTGATATCTGTTTCGTTACATCCATATTAAGCAATTGTTAGCTAGCTTACCGTTTTTAGCTGCAGTTAAATAGTTTGTTTATCTTCAAACGTTGTGATTTGTAAAATCGTTTCTCGGTAGTGTAGCGTGACCACCCATGGCTTCCGAAAAACTATACCGAGTTGTAAGTAGATGTTGCGTGTTATGAATTGAAAATTATTACTTAGGATATAAAAATGTGTGGTTTATAAAAACTCCTTGAAACTCCACGAAATACAAACGCTACTACGGATGCAGCATAATATAGGAAGCTGACTTAATTAAATTGTAGCAACATAGCTTCTTTGAACTCGCTTCGACAACCACTTCTTGGAGGTATCGTTATTCAAAACTTAATCAGGCTATTCAAATAAGCAATAGATTCTTAGGAACAGCGTTGGAGCAAATAATACAGTCAATCAACTTTTTTAAGTGTCGTTTTTGTATGTTTTTCTTATTCGAAAAACATTGTATTTTAAGCAAGCCGTAGTGGTTACGCTATATATATATATATAGCACTATATATGTACATACAGGGCGCAAGGGGCAGGATTACGAAAACTTTGGGTAAAGGTTACACTAAATGCCTATCATCAAATAACAGAAATCATGGATGTCGAATATTATGGTTTACAAATGTAGTAATGTTTGAGCGTGCAATGCGAGTATTGCAAGCGAGCGAAATTGAGCGCAAATGAAATTAAAAATAATGAAAAGTGCGTATATTCATAAAAAGATCGCCAGAATATTCCAACCCTTGGGGGTCTATAATCATGTGTTGATTTTTTTTTTTATTATTTATTACATTATAGGCAAGTATTTGATCTCGATCTCACCTGATTGTAAGTGACGATGAGATCTACGATGGAGCATACTTGCCTAGGTAGGAAGGCGGCAGTAGATAGAGACGCTACATTAGTGAATGCACATGGCACATGCAGCGCAACTGATCTGACCCGCCATCCATGAATGGCAACACCGAACATCATGCCGGACACGGCTAGGCCGCTTGGCGACATGGCTTTGTTCAGTGGGTGGTGACTAGCCACGGCCGAAGCCTACCACCAGTAGAGTTGTCACCTGGTTGGCACCACCCAGGGTCACGTGTAGGGTATCTCGAGGGTACTTAAATCTCCTACGGACGAAGGTGACTCGACCCCAAAATGTACCATACATCAGTTTTCCTAACGAAGCCACTTACACCCTGTATATAAAATATATGTATATACGCTTGCAACAAATGTTCTACCTCTAACCTAGCACGCATGTGCCTCTTAAAAATTTCAAAGCGAACTAACTTAGCAAAAAGAAAATGTACATAGAGGCTGTAAGAAATCCTACACCCCCTCCTTTACCCGCTAAATACTTTAGTTCTACGCGGCTAGTAAATATTTTATGGCTCCACCTGACTTACTGCTGCTGTTAAAGCGTTTAGCTACAGCAAAACAAGATTTATTATCATCTGAGGTTGCTTTGATTCTTTAAGTAAGAGAGGTAGAGTATAATTGTAATAGAGTAACCGTCTGGTTGCATAGAAGTATAGTTATGTCGATTTTGTCTGCTAGTATATGAATGTTACATATCAGTAATAAGTATTGCTACTTGTGATATATAGGTTGTATAATATTAATTTATATTTTAGAACATAAAATGGTATCAGATTTAACAACAAGATACTCATTAAAATCCCTTTTTGAATAGAAGTAAATTTGATTGTCTACTACTCTTTGGGTAAAGAACTTTTGAGCGTCGCCAGATGCTAATTAAATGACTTAGTTGATTAATAAGTCGCTCTTAAACTATTTAACAAGCGGAGACCATTGTCTTCTCATAAAAAGAACTCCCGCAAAAAGAACAATAAGTTGCGAAGAATCGCCTGGATTAAAAGTGCCGAATCATTCATTCCAAGCTTTAATTATCCTCTGTTTAAACAAATCGCAATAAAGAGCCAGTGACGGTGGCTCGAACGATCCCATGGTAAAAAGCGAGTAAAAAATACAGGAAACTCGATAGTAACGTCAAACAAATTCCAGGAATTGTCCACAAATCTACTCGTAATGGTGAGTCTTTGCTCGCATTCCGTAAAACGTACTAGATCCTACCAAGCACATATAATATCTTACCATAGACATAAACAAAATAAAGCTCAAATTCATGTGGCACAGTTTTCAATATAGAAACGTTTGGATTACACATTAAGACAGCATCACGTATATGTTAGATAGTATAGAATAGTTGAGAGAACATTTGCAAAGACGGGAACGATGCGACGATATGGCCGGTACCACTTCCGGATGGAAATGCGTTTTCAATGGACTAGTAGCATCGTTTGTGCGATCTAAGTTTACATTTACTTTTGCAGTGTCGTTCCCATGGATTTCGACTTTTATACCCGTCGATTCTTTCAAAGATAGTCTTGAAGAATGTATTTGCTTGCTTCTTCCGACAGTTTCATTTGGCACACATCGAATCTGAAACAGTAAAGCAAGTATTACAACATTGTTTTTTTATACGGTATCCTTAGAAAAATCGTTTTAAAATACAAACAAAATTGGATAATATTGGAAAACAATAACCAATATATTTCTTTAACCATACTTTGTTAGATAAAAATATTATGATCTCTTTATCAAATACCTATTTAAAAAAACAGAAACCGCTGACAAATAAATGAATTTGATTGCAGTTTATTTCAGTTTCCAAAGCATTTTATCGCCTGCCAATTAATGGGTACACGGCTGACCTAATGAAAGGCAAGTATCCTTAAAAGTACAGCCGACAACAAAAACCTGAACCAGCAAACACGTTCATGCTAGTTGGTCTGACTGCACAGTGTATAGTAGCTAGGCAACTAATTGCCTATCAATTGTCTTCAGTAACTAGATGTACAGAAATTACTGGAAGTACTTAATAAAATAAATAAAATATGTGATTAGGTTCAGCTTAAAGTTGCTAATATTGATCCATCTTTATAAATAATTTTGATTAAAAACCCTTGAAATCCTGCTGAAAAATGTGTTTGAGCAGGCAATATCGGAGATATTACCCGCCTCCTACTTTGAGATCATTTTCGCTTTTAAATATTTAGTTTTATTCCAACAGTTTGCTTCAGCCGTATAGGTATTTATGACATAAAATATATTTTTTATAAAGCATGACATCGAACCCCGTTACTTTAAAAAAAACATATTTTCGTTAAATGTTATCACTCGTATTTATGATAAGATAAATTCTAGGACTAAGACGCTGGATTATCTGTGAAAAAAAAACTGATATAGAATAACTAGAGCGAATATTATAAAGATAGGATTCATATTTCATACTGTCTCACGTAATGAATTTGATCTGAAATTTGGATTTAAAATTGCGTCGACGTTTGATTGATTAGTTCCATCGTAACTATAATGATTCGTGAAATTTTAAATATAATGTTCGATTTTGAAACTTACGACTTGTTTGAACGGATAGATGTGCTCTTACATTGATTTAATTAAAGTCTGTACAAACAGAACGTAATGATATTAGATACTTTAACATTGTTCTTGCCGATGTGCTACATATTTTTTTATTATTTTTTTCTGACAGTCTCTCTATTTAGATAGTATTATGAAATAAACATAGATAACTTAATTTTAATGGAATATTTACTAATATCCAAATAGTGTATTTAACTCGATATTATATACATTTAATTCTAATTCTATAAAGCAATGTTTGATTCACAAATTGCCATAATTTGTATCCTCCACTATATTAATGTGCGTTGCTTTAGTTCGCTGTAATTGCTCAGGAAATGCGCTAATTGTCTCAAGCCGAGCACTTTTATTGCGAGGTGTATCGGCATGCGCGTAGCTCGGTGAGTCTTTGTGCTCGCCGCTCATTCAGCGTGGTGACGTACAACCTCTATTCATTAGATGCTTCGTTAATTGTCTGTTGTTTATGTATCAGCGATTATCTAAGCGGTTCCCATGTTTTGTGTTAAGTTATGTTTTTGTCCGCTGTAATAAGTTGCAAATTTGTATGAACACTGTTGGAAATTACATGATTTTGTGAAATAGTTAGGTAGGGAAACCAGCATTGTAAAAGATAAAAATTCCCTCAAAATAACCGTTCTCATTGATACGGAAAGGGAAATATTTTGACCGTATTACGTCGCGTTATGTTATTGCTATAATTTAATGAGCCGCGTATTAACCAGACGTGCAGCCTTGAGAGCCTAGCTCAGGCACATGCCGGGCGCATCAGCCTCAGTTTTGATCCGACCAATCGGTTATCGCTATGTAGACAAAAATAATAGCGCTGACAGCAACGAGCTCGAGTAAGGCAGCGCGAGCATTTGCCTTCGGTGAGACACGTAATGACAAAACGAGGCAATAGATTCGCGTGAGCCCGCACGCTAGGTACCTACGCGGCTATTAAATATCAGCACAAAACAAAAAATCCCAAACGCACCCAAACTTACAAGACAAAACCATTAATAATCTCCCCACAAAAAGAAAATTCCCTACGCAAATCTGTTTGCATATTCCTTTCAGCGTTGGAAACAAGAGAGTGGCGTGGAGCGTCCATCGCGACCCCGCCCCATGGGAAATCTTCACAAAAAGGTTCCGCGGACAAACAATGGAGACGACCAGTCTGTTTGAACTTAAAGGTACGACTAGACTTGACATTGTGTGACCGCAGCGAACGGACTGATGTGAATTTTTAATTTGACTTTTTAAATTTCATCGTGAATAATAGCCCCGAGTTCGTATTTGAATATTAATTTGGATAAATTGTATATAAAAATAAATCTGCCATTGACTTAAGGTCCCTATGACTTAACCAGTTTGCTGTTGATATTTATTCATTTATTTGACAGAATAACGTCCCAAATACACTTTTTAAGTGATACTTACAAAAACCCTTTTGAATAGACTAATAAAACCAATTTTAATAACGTGATTTTTAACAAAAAGGGTAACCAAGCTATATATCACCTGTCTGTAATGTCTCTAAGATTTGAATACGCTGAGATTGTCGCCAGTGACTACATCGTCTGGGTAGATAAGAAACTCGAAATTATACCAAGTAAATACTATTTTGCATTTAGTTAAGCCGAGATAAGATTTATTTTGGAATACATTTGGCATCTTGTTTTGTTAGTGGGATTAAAGGATCTGAAGAAATTTACGTAGTTATAGAATAGGCGACTGATATTATAAATGTGTTCTAGCGCCGATCTATGTCAAATAAATGTTCGAGTTCGAGTTTGAGCGTTTATCTAAGCGATTCATTTTAATCCTCACTAGATTGTCAAAGATGTTTAACAATGGTAGTATAAATTATATTAAGTCTATATCACGTTTGCGTACAAAATAATAGTGTAAATCTGAGGAGTGGCTTTATTTTTATGTGCCGTAGTTATCAAATGTATAAGAAAATTAATAATCTTTATTGATTTTTTTTGTGTTATTTTCCCGTGTTGAAATATTAATAAAGAAGAAAATGCGTATATTCATGAAAAGATCGACGGATCATTCTAACTCTGGGGGTCTACAATCATTGGCTGAATTCATCAGGTTTGCGTCACAAAGTCACGTACATCCTGTATATAGATGATTTGTTAAACGTGATATTTTAGACAAACATCATTACTTAACTATTTATAAAACCGTGTACCAAATCCGTAATACTTTCATAAAGTTACTGTTTATATGAAAGGGAATTTGATGTTTCGAAGAAATTAAATGTAAATCAAAAACGAGTTGGATTCAAACGAAAGAGTTGTTGAACTTATCACAAGATGATCATTGAATCTTGTTGATTCAAATTAAGAGTTTCAATTTAATCAGGGAAAAACATTGAGGGACTGAAAGAACAAGTAAACAGGAAGACTTGCAAATTCTGTAACTCAGATTTGTCGTAAGCACGAACCCGGGAACTGCGAAGTTCGGATAAGAGAGTTCCTGACTAAGCGGATTTTGTAAGATTTCAAAACACTTCTTGGAACTGTATAAGTTCGATTAATTTGTCAGATTTAATAAAAAATAATAAGTCTTAGCTTATACCGAGAAGCAATTATCTCGTCGCAAAAAATACAGACAACTAAAGCGTTGGTTAGAATAGCAGAATAAATAGTAAAACATGCTAAAATCACAAAATAATAATAATAAAGATAATTAACTTTATCATACATCTGATTCTGAGGCACTACGAAGTTCGCCGAGACAGCTAGAAAATCTTCTCGAATGTATATCAAAATATGCGCCTAATCATTTTATTATATTCAGCAGCTACAACTAAAATAGCATTTCAGTTTCCCTTTAAACTTCCCTCTCTTCAAAAATTCAATTACAGTGTGCCATAGTCTAATTTAAATTGATTACACTGGGTGTAGAACAATAGCTGTTCATTTGGCCCCATAAATCCCGTATTTTCTAAATAAATGGTAATCAGAGTGTTTGTTAAGTTTGTTAACAACAGTTGTATATAAATAGATTTACGATTAAATAAAATCACAAAGTGCTTAGTAGACCGGAAAATTCGGCCGTGTAGTTTTACATGCGGGCGGGGCAAACATACCCGTAACGTCAATTGTAGAGTTCGGAAGCTTTGTAAGAACAGTTTTCAATTAATTATTCTATTGGCTTTTTGAACGCTGTGGCGGACTCGAAGCCCGTGGTCAATGTTAAAATTCAAAATCCTTTTTTATTATTGTTTTAAGATTTATTCAATGATAACAATACAATCGAATTGAGAATCTCCTCCTTTTTTTGAAGTCTGTTAAATATGCTTCAATTTTGTTCGTAAACAATCGGAATATTTTTTTTTATTTCATCGCATTTTCAAAGTTTAGAGAATACTTATTTCCCGAAAACATTTTGCGGTCCCTTTATAAACTCGTCTCTGGCTATTCTTTTTGCAATTTTTAAGCGTTCACAGAAAACTATAATTTTCCCGCTCACTTCAATTATTCTCATATAATGCGACCTAGTTAGCCCAGTTGGTAGCGTCACTGCCTTCTGTGCCGAGAGTCCCTGGTTCGAATCCGAGTAGGGCCAATCTCTGTGTGATGAGCACGAATGATTGTATCTAAGTCACTGATGTTTAAAATATGTAAATAAGTATTAAATCCGGAGTTCGCCCTCATTTCATTGTACGGACACGTAATACACGCGTTGCTTAGTATGGGACCGTATAGTTGGTGTGTTCGTCTGGTGATATTGTTATTATTATATTATAATATTCAAACTAAAAGTACTTAAAATTGATTGAGGAAGTCGTGACGCAAATAAAAAAACTTTGCCGCCTGTTTCAGTTATTTCTAAAGACTATAAAACCGGTTCATCGTACCGAGGAGGGGGCAATATAAACAAACGGACGGACCCAGATACGGGTGGTCGTATACAAAACGCTGTGCATGCGATTTGTTGACACGGCAGAACCCCCGCCCTATCGGTCACTATTTTACTAATAAGTAATTGGGATTGGGTAAAGCCTGAACTGGCTATATCGTGATCTAGCTAGTAAACACGTCAGTTTGGGCTCCTAGTGAACCCAAACAAATCACAAAACCCTTACAGTTTTTAGTATCATTTAGGTTAGGGATTCCCAAAATAGTCTCGGGGGTCAACGAACGAACACTAATTTTGGGGGTCGACGAAGTCTAAAAATCGACCCCTATTAATTAACACGTTCAAGTTCTTATTTGAAACTTTCAAAATACTGTACAGGTTGTGGTACGTGTACCAACTTGTTGTAAGAATGACTAATATTTTAGTAGGATGTATCATTGTTGTACTTTTTAAAAACTCAACAAGTCGATAAGCGTGCACAAGTTTGTGCAAGATGAAATTATTATTTTGTAAAAAAAACTACAGATAGAATTTTAAAGCAATTTGGCTAAGGGGGTCTGAGATATTAGTTAATTTTGGAAAATGGGTCTCTAGGCCGAAATAGTTTAGGAATCCCTGATCTAGGTTATCAAAACTATAGTAATGTCCTATACCTATTGGAATCCGTGTTAATATTTACAGCAAGTGAATAGTTATAATAATAATGTTTGTAGAGCATTGATGCTATTTCCAGAGATAAATTAATTTAGGTATAATGAAGTGGGTGAGATAAAGCTCTTCTGTTCAGAGAATTAAAGAAAAACACAATAATGGCTTTCAGGTTTTTAATCATCCTGTCTTATCCTGGCAAATTGTATAATCCGGAAAAAAAATGTTATTTTTTGGGGAAAATGTGGTTAGAGATACATTTTGAGTGCGAATTGCTTCAATTATTTGCGCCTGTATATTAATTATTTTGTTCGTAAGTATATTTAGGTATATTCAGTGTTATCCTCACTCACTTCTCTATTCAACATAAATATTACCTATAAGATCTCATAAAATTTGTGTCGCATGTTTGAAGAGATCAACCGGTAGATTTTTCAAGATAACATCTAAGTACTTAAAAAAAATACTGGGTGTCAGTGGCTTCGTACCGAAAACTGATGTTATGGATTCAGCTCATGATTCTGGACAACCCAGGGTTGAAATTTTCCGTAGATCTTTTCATGAATATACGCACTTTTCTCAGTATTTTAAATTTAATTTAGAATACAATCATAATATAAGTCTATATAATAACGTGATTTAAATAAAAAAATATACATTTACTAATTTAGACCTAAAACTACAATGTAAATAATTAATACATGATATGCGGTGTGGCCTACTCGTTAACCTCTTAAAATATTTTAATACTATACTTGTTGTTCTTAATGTATTGTTGCTAAAGAGAGAAGCAGGCTTAATAATAATATAGCCAATTAAAACAATTATTATTTATATATGTGGTATAAAAATACAAATTTTTACGTCGCCCCAGTACTTGAGAGCAATAACGACGGTCGTAATTTAAATTTTAATAAATGTTATACTAACATAACGTTAAAATGCCCTATAAATTTTTAAACGTACAGCTTCTGGGACTAAATTTACGCGCGTAAATTAAATGTTGGGCCTTTTGTACATTTGGGGGTTGTTTTTTTTAATATAAAATGTTTTTACATGTGTAAACACTTTGGGTGACCAACATTTAATAACGAACAGTTCTTGTAAAAAAAATATTTCCAATTAATTTTGAATGCGTCCCTCTTGTTTACTTCTCTTAATTTTTAAGCAAAGTTGATACAATATGAGGAAATTATCTCAATTTACCAGCTAGCAATATAACTTGAGTAAACATTGTTAATGGGCTTGCGAAGTAAATATATTAATTTTGTTCTATTAATACGGCAATAAGGCTTATTACTACTTATACGAACACCATAACTCCTGTCCTAGGGATAATAGGTGATGAGGTAGGCATGCACTAGCAATTGTTTCAAAAAACGACAATTTATCAAACAAAACTATTTGACAACAATATCTCTTCAATTATAATTTAAAATATTTTTTTTACAAATTGGTGTTTGGCTATGTTTCTACAAACATTTAAAAACCGCTACAAAGGGTATCTATCCTGACTTTCACGTTTAGGTATTAGGTAAATATTATTGAAAAAGTCAACAAAATAAACAAATTAAACAACTAAACTATACATATACCTAATAAACAAGAGGCGTAAAGTCAAATTTACACTATCCTGAATCGTCCTCATGATTGGTCGAAGACAATGATTACCGCGCGGTAATCTGAGGCGAACGCATCGGATTTCGCATCACGTCGCGTTGATTGTCGAACGACAAACCAGGCGCCCGCCGGCATTCCAATTACTACCGACATAGACACCACCCTGCCTGCAATACTCTAATCATAGATTAAGTGGTTTATAGGTAGAAGTGTGGCGAGAAATTTGGGAAGCTTTGTGCCTACAGCTTGGACGCCAAAAAATAGTACATCTTCTATACCACTTCCAATAAATAACAATACGCTTTAAGGCTGTATTGACCTTTAAGATGTAGAACTTATATTATGTAAATATGTAAGAAATAGTTAAAACCTTGAGTTAAACCGTTAGAGCGAGATAGCTGGCTATCTAACGCATATGCGAGTAATGAACAGATTATGTATCCTCTATTTCCACACGTTTTGACAAACAAATTAGAGTTTGATGGAGTTTTAATGATATTTTGAGATATAAACAGGTAATAGTTAACTTCAATTCTATAATTCTATATGAATAGAAACAAGTAATGGAAGTATGAGCATGATTTGGCAATGATAAGAGAACGAATAACCGATATAATACCTTTCGCTCTTAAATATAATAGTTGCCTTAAAAATACGCAAATTTCTTTCAATTCACATTATTAAGACAGCTGGAATATATGTTAACCTAAAATCAAATAAACGCTTCTCGTGACCAGAGAATTGAACTTCTCAAAGTGTTTTGGTTTGATCCATAAACTTACTACGCCATTAGCATACACTTAGATACCTGAAATGCCATTTTATATGCAAATATTCAGTCTATGGCCTGCCAACTGTACTGTTTAAATGAAATAATAGCAGGCAGTAAAGTCTCCGACGGCTACAAGTTACAGAGGTATCAATCCTATTCCAATCGCTTTGATCTTTGATGTTTCCCACAAAACCCCCGACTCTCACTTATCAGGACTCACGGGCTAATACCACCCGAAGGGCGCGGCCCAATCTGCCTCGCGCTTATCTCAATTTAATGGCTTCCGTATTAATACCGCCTTTGTCTAATTTGAGGATGCTTCGCCTCGGCCACTGTTTAATCGACCGGTAAAAATTTATGTCCTTCGGCATTAACATTATCTTTCTATGTTGGGGTATTTGTGTTGACAATATTTTACAATGTACAACAGACATGCTGATAGCCTATTAGTTTGCCACTTTTATTAAATATTTTGAACAGAACCAAGCCGCAAATTGATAAAAGTTGTAATAAATTTTCAAATGTAAATTACAAATCAGAGTTCCGAGCTTGTCTCAATCTCAGCCTCCATCCTCTTTTACCTCCTTATATGACATATGAACGAAACGCTTATTGCTAACACTAGGGCGTTCCTTATGATTTCAAAGAGTTGACCTTAATTAAATAAATAATCAAAAGGATGGTTCGTTCAAAAAGATTAGCTACTCTGAAATCAATTGGACGGTATAATCCGTATCGTTTCCGCTGCCACTCCAGACTGCGACAGAAGAATTGCGACTAAAAGTCATTGTTTCCAATATTGACTACCTAAGGGAGGAAAACTTTTATTGAGCACAAAGTGGGTATTATTCACGGGTCGAAGCAATCAACCGCGGACGGTGGAGGAAGGACGCCGGACGCGACGCCTCTGAATGCAAAGATATTTTTTGCCAAATGCGGGTCATTTTCAAAGGGTTCGTCTTATGAGGGAAAAATCGACGGACCCTTTTCGATTACCGGAGTCATGGATCAAAATCCGAGCCGCAATTAAGAGAGATTATTTCTTTTTCAATACACAACGGTCGCCTTTGTGTCTGATACCTTTTTGTGATCACCGTTACGCAATTTTGTGGAAACTATTCGAACATTACATCTTACGTAATGGCTTGTGTAATAGAAAAGAAAATATTGTTTTACCTAACAACGAGAAAAATATCAATTACTATCCCAGTCTACTGATATTCTATACTTTGTGCTTGTCAAATAGGTACAACTTACAGAAAAGTTGTGGTTTATAGTAATATTAATAATTTTAGTACATAATGTAACCATTGAAATTTAATTTCGACGCATTTTTTTACAACGACAACAATATTTGTAGAGCACACACAGACTCGTACAATATGAAAGCTTCAATTCCTAAAACGTTAACATGAAGCTCTTATAAAGTCGTCCACTATTCTGCAGATATATCGCTTATTGCTTGCAAAACCAATATTTCCAAGCCCTCAGACCACTACGCGTTTGGAATCTATTTATTGGAATTTCTGAGAGCTATTTATAAAAATGACGGAAATTTGTTTTATAACATTGTCTGTTTTATTACCCCTACTGAGGTTATTTTTTAATAATCTTTTTCTTCGATTGCGTACGAATTAAAATTTAAAATACGTCATTTTGTTTCTATTGGTAGGCATACATATAGAAATTATCAATAAATCGTCTCATATGTGGCATGCGTACACAACCTAGATATCCTTTACCGTGTATCAACAGGTCAACACGTAGTATTTAAATCTAATTTATGTATATATTTATAAATTCATGAAAAAAGCCTTTTCTATTAGTAAAAAAAAATCAAAATCGGTTCAGTAGATCCGGAGATAACTTTCCAGACACAGTAACTAACAAACTTTACTTCTTTATAATATTACTAGCTGTCCCGGTGAACTTCGTACCGCCTCAGAATCAAATGTATGAGAAAATTAAGTTATTTAAACAAATATATCCCACGGGAACCATACATTTTACCGGGACGAAAAGTAGCCTATGTGCTATTCCAGACTATAATCTTTTTTTTTTTTTTTTTTTTATTACATTATAGGTAAGTATTTGATCTCGATCTCACCTGCTGGTAAGTGACAATGAGATCTACGATGGAGCATACTTGCCTAGGTAGGAAGGCGGCAGTAGATAGAGACGCTAAATTCACTAGGCACATGCAGCGCAACTGATCTGATTTGATCTGTGTCAAATTTCATCCAGATCCGTTCAGCCATTCTGGCGTGATTGAGTAACAAACATCCATCCATCCATCCATCCATCTATATATCCATCCAAACTTTCACATCTATACTAATATTATAAATGTGAAAGTTTGGATGGATGGATAGATGGATGGATGTTTGTTACTCTTTCACGCCCGAACGGCTGAACGGATCTGGATGAAATTTGGCACAGAGATAGATTATAGTCTGGAATAGCACATAGGCTACTTTTTATCCCGGTAAAATGTATGGTTCCCGTGGGATAGATGTTTTAATTTTTCATACTTTTTATCGCGGGTAACACCGCCGGGCGCAGCTAGTTTATAATATAATATTAGTATAGATTAAAGGTTGGCAACAACGGTTTTATAAATTTGCGTTTTATAAATTCCTGTGCATGCAGTCGATAGTTATAAGGATTTCATGTCACAAGGTGTAACTGACTAGTCCACTGCTGTTTATGGGTTCGTTCAGACATCACATCTAAACAAACATTGAGGGTTGGTGGCGTGGTGCATTGAACTGCGCAAGGGCATCACAAGTTTATTTTTCTTCTCACAAATAGTTTCAGGATATGTCGTAAAACAAGGTTTATAGATTACGGATATATTTTCATTAGAGGCATCAAATATAAACGTTCGGAAAATATAGTTTTGCCTTCCGATCCAGTTTAGACTTAAGAAATAAAACAATTTATATGTTTCCCCCTAGGCTTATACGTAATAAAGGTTTGACTTTGACTTTGGTATATTTTATGTTATGGTTGTAAAGTTTGGAAGGTTTGTTATGAGCGATGTAGCCGGATCTCCGATGTTTAAATTGCACCATTATGACTATAATCGTCGAAGGGGTAGGCAAAACTGTATTCCAGTGCACCCATTTTTACACGGTACCGAACGGGTTATGGGGGCTTAGGTACTGGGGTACAGGTTCGGTGGTGCAGGTTCAAGGGTACAGGTACGCGGGTAGCACAGGTTGTTGCCTTTGAGCTCATATTGTTATGCAAAAATTCACTTAAAGTGAATTCACTAATGTCCTCTATAGTAGGTGTATAACATCGAGATTGCAAACAATTCCCAAAAAGTTTGTTAGAAATATACCAAAAACTTGCTGATATGTGTGATGAAGACGAAATCTTATGATTTATTCCACTACTAGACCACTTAGTTTGGGGTTACTAAAAGTATTCTGTGCTTACACTCCCGCTCGCCTTTGGTTTGCCTCCGCTTTGCATTCTAAATTTTACTTTCTGATCTTCCGTAGCCAACAGTTCACGGAAACTCACAAGCAAATACAAACCTTAACTCGACAAGAACTAGAACAATTTTAGCTTCACCCGCACCCAACTTAGTTACTTTTTGCAACACTAATTCGTAGTAGCTTCAGAATTTTTATGGAGTTTTAACTTGGCCTGTCTAGTGTTGTAAAACGTGCTTTATTTTTTACACAATAGAGTTTATACTTAGTTGAAAAAAATGTCGTGATGTTGTTAGGTTTTCTTCCCGAATCGCCTCTCTCAGCCAAAGGGAGGACTCCCCAGAGGCATGATCCCGAACTCCTCATTTATCATGCTTGTCACGTGTTGCCCATCCCTCGTGTATGTGTACTGTTGTACCGTATAAGTAAGTATGTACATAAATCTATACTTTGCATGGACCCTGATGTTTTAGCGCTTTTCTTTTTGGCTTTTATTACCTAATTTTTAACCCCCAGCGCAACGTAATGAGGGGAGAGTTAGTTTAGCGCATTTGTATGTCTGTAGTATTGTAGGATTAGAATCAATTCAACGCAATTTGATGGTATCGGCGAAATGGTTCCTAGCTTTAGTTGATAGAAATTGGTTATAATGTTTTCAAGAAAAACATTTAGGAGTTTATTTTCTTGTATTACTTATCTTTGTTGAATATATAAACATAAATTGTTAAAATGAATATTAATTTACTCACAAACTTAATCAAATGCTGTAACATCTGAATATTAGAACCCCTTGAAGTTTAATTTTAGTTTATTTTATAGTATTGTCTCTTAATTTGAATCATTGTTTACTCTGAGGCAAGAACTTATCATATACATTTGAAGAACTATATAATTTATTCTACAGATCCGTTCTACAGAAACATATGCAAGCACATAGTCATAAAGCCTATTCAGCAACATAATGTAAACTCAAATCCCGGAGCCAATAGCTGATGGGTATAATCCAGTATGGAGTTCCGTTGGCAAGTTAAAACAAACACTGTGATATTTAATGGAAAGGCAGATTTAATCTCGCAAGACTGCCTAGATGGCGCTGTAGCGATCGCGCAAACGCTAGAACTTAGATTAGTTAGACCTGGATTGTCAGTGTCTAGTTAGTACGTATAATTTATCCTGGTTACTGTGACAACGATTAATTTAAATATTATTGTTATAATTAAAAAGAAGAATGATGCTCTTTTTGCTATATCAAAACATACGGGCTAGCCAAAAAAACTAACCCGCGTAAGAAGTTGCGGGCAATGCTCTACTTTACCTATCTATATTAAATATATCGAGCTTAATTTAAAGGGAAAGTCTTAATTAATTAATTAAAAAGAACCCACTTTCGTTTTGATCCGTGATTAATATTAAAAAGATCTTGTGAAAAAAGATGTTAAACGAGAAATAACAATTCAAGTAACCACGATACTGAAACGAGACCAAATTAAGGATTCCACACCAAATATCTCGCGTAAAAGGAGGTTGAAGAATTACCGTGGGCTGTGATTTGAATTTATTGCCCTAAGGCTAATTTTATTTCGGTGGGTTCCGGAGTGTGGCTATGAGCATCTTGCCCATTACGGAGACAATATTCTGAAGGATGCCCCAGCTTCACTGGATCTTTGTACAATCAAAGACTGAATAATTTGTTTGTGTAAGCAGGGGAACAGGAATGTTAAACAGTTTTGTGAACGCGCGGAAAGAATTTTAGGGGCCTTTTTATTTTTAGATGCTGCTATTTGTTCGATAATTTAATTCATGATATAACTAATAATACATCTTTTCAATAATTTCGGCAAGTAATACATATTGATTACATATAGATTCATGACTTTAGATGGCACAGAAGCCAAAGATTTTATCAGATCTTAATTAAAACTATATTTTATGGTAGCTATTGTGAATATAAGTAGGTACTATGAACTATGTCTTAGCCGATTATCTATTTCTCTCATATTTGTATACAAAAAAACCGTTTTATTGTTGTTGTTCTTCTTTTTTTTAGGTTGGTGTATGGCAACAAAGCAGTGCCAGTGCATTTTTGTCAGTCTCGAGTAAATTGTTTCACATTTGTTTTAAATATAGGTGTCGATGACGACTCTCTATCCCTATCAGTAGAGCTGTGGATACTTTAATAAAAAAAATACCGGACATCTTGGTAGAGCTTGAAAAGTCAAGTAATACAATTTTATCTTAATCTCCTTCACTCGTGCACGTTTATGAACACGCAATGGTTAATATCCCATTAATATTACACATTATAAATCAAAGAGACACATTTTTTGGAAATTAGAACGAAATTGACAACTTTACTGTTCAACTTCCCGCCGAAACCTAACATTTGTTAGAAATGAAAACAAATTGAAGGCAAATAAAAAAAAATGCACGAACATATTTGCTTATGCATCGGAGTCGAGCAAAGATTTATAAAAAAGTAAACAGATTCTGAAAGCGGAATAGCTGCCTCTTGTGGTACCGACTGTGCAGTGGCAACTTCCATACGCAGGTAAATGCGGCCTCTTATAATAAAAAAAAGGGAAAAGGGAAAATTTGAGGAAAACGACCTCAGTTTATCGAGAAACAATGGCAAGTGAGGCATCCAATATGCATAATGATTGTACTAAATTAGGGGTATCAACGTACCTTTTAGGAAGACTTAAATTGCTTACTGTGCCTGCGGTACCAACATAAAATATTTATTACATTTTTAAACAATATTTTCGAACGTCACCCCCGCTCCATTAAACAGTATCTAAACATAGATAAAATTATTTATTGTTTAAATCCTGTGGTGTAAGCGTCCAGCACGTCAAATGCGAGCTAACTGTATACTTTATAGACTACCGTATTTAGACATTTTGTAAGGAGAATTGAAAAGCGCCTCCAGCGGACGGTATTTAAAACTTTTAATTCTCAATACAGAATGTCTAAATACCGTAGACGATAAAGTATAAGATTTTCTTACTAATAATCTCGCACTTGAAGAACATAACACGCTTTCGTAAACGATAGCTTACGTGAAAGATTGTGAATGTGAAGCCCCATTTTCCTACAGCGCCCGTTCGAAAACGCAGCTTATAGTGTCATATTACATGATTGTCGATACAATCTTCAAGTATCAAATTTTATCGCCCTTTAAGTGTTAATTAAAATCCGTGTATGCAAAATCTCAATGTCTGATCGGTCGTATCGAATTCGTATAAGCACATAACTAGCCGTCAGATATGTATCGTATTTTATAGGCATGTTAATCTTGTCATCAAATTACAAATTTCAATATCGAACTTTTTTATAAACTAAAATATATTTTTATGATACACCTTGGGATTTAGTTTAATGTATAAAGATTGTCATCAATATTTTTTATACCTTTATGCGGCTACCGTGTTTTAGTACGTACTCAGTTCTAGGATATAATAAAATATGACTGAGAGTATATCGCTTGGATAACTGGATCGAACTTATCAAAAATCAAACAATAGTTATAAATTTAGGAATAATCTCTTACTGATTATCCCTGACTCGGTATTGATGGGTTTCACCCCAGTCCATTAGTATACAAATATTGCGTACTTTGGGTCCAAAATTTTAAAATATAATTCAATAATTTGCTGTTATACAATTATTAATTTCCACAATACAGATAATATCGCTAAGCGAAATGACTTAGCTGTATGTCCGTACGATCCCAGTATTTAATATAACTCACTGGCCGTATATTAGACCACTCTACCAGGCTAAGGCCCGCGCCACACTATGTTTTGACAGCCGAAGTAAAATTTACGAGCGCTCACTGGCCGCGATAAAACCGCCTTTGTCACAAGCCAACCCGGCAACACTCCCGTTTTACGAGCAAATAAATTTCCAACAACTATTATGATTCAAATCGGGACCGGACCCACAAAATACAAACACCCCTTTTTATCGAAGTCCCATGGTAATATTCACAAAATATTTTTATAAAACATTCTTAGGTTTAAAAAAAAAACTGAAGTTCCTTATAAAAATAACGTTTATGTTCAACACTCGTGATTAATAAATTATAACTAAACTGTTATGATTTTCCTTTCATGGTGGATTACTAAGATTCATTGAGGTGTATGTTTTTATATTTAACCGTTCTATTTCATGCTACATCTGCTATCATTATTCAATACGTTGATATTTCCTTGTTACAAAACGGTTTTACATTTAAATCTTATTCATTCTATTTTTGAAATAAAACAGCAATTTAAATCCTTTAGTCTATCAAGAGTTTCTCATGTTTTGACAGGACTTTCTAAAAAAAACATGTTATTTTTTTTTGTTACATAAAACTATGAATTTAAATTTATGGATTTTTATTTAGTCAAACAAAATACTCCCAATAAAGAGTTGTTATCTTTGCCTTTGCTTAGCACGTATTTCAATTAACTAGAACACACTGATCTTCATAATATAATAGCTTTTCAATCTAGGTCAACCTATATCAAGCTAGCTTACGTCAGAGCTATTGTATCTATGGCTGTATATAGATAAAGTAAACAGCCCGTATCCCTCAGTCTGGCCTGAGTAGCGGCTAAAGTGTCTAGTCTGCGAAAGACTAGGGCACTCGAGGAAGACAGGTGAGAGCTTGGATCAAAGGGCTCCATTGACCCGTTTGCGGCTAGGTGTTAGCATTTGGAGATACTACTATAGGTCCCTATGTATCGGTCTCAGAGCTTTAAGCTACGTTCTTGTAAGTTTGAAATCAAACAATATTGTTTAAAAAACTGTGTATGGATTTAGGTATACTAGTCTTCTTAGCATCGTGTTAGTTTTAGTTTTCTTTTTGTCACCAGATTTTTTATACTTCCCTATTCTCATTTTTTGGGCTAGGTATGCTTAGTAGTATTTATTATAATCAAAATATGTTTCTTGTATGAAATAAAACTGCTTTCCTACAACAGTTATTTAATATACATCAGGGGTCTCCAAACTACGGCCCGCGCACCAACAACGGCCCGCGACAAGGCCTCTGGAATATCTTGATGTAATTTTCAATTGCGTCAATATAGGAAAAACTCAAAATTTAATTTTTTTGCTCTTGATGCTTTGTCGAGCAAGCTGTTTGGCCCCTAGGCTAAAAAGTTTGGAGACCCCTGATTTACATATAAGCCTAAGAATTCATAGAAGTTTAATTCTCATTCACAATAACAGTACAAATATTTTGAGAAGAAAACTGCTTTGATGCAACCTTTAAAGATTTAAAATTATATTAATAAAATAAAAAAGTCGTCTCCATTGCTATACCTAACTCGCCCGGTTAAGGGCTTATTGTGAGTTCGAGTTATCGCAAAGCATCATAGTAGTGGTAATGAATAGCAGTTTGAACACAACAAACTAGGTTAGCCAAAGACGTTGGTTGGGAGCCCACCTTTAGCAAAGAGGCATAGGGCAAACTGTTGATGGATTTAACTTGCAAATGCTTGATATCACGCGCGATGGCTTCATACTGATCGTAATATATGCGTTTGTAATATGAGTTTTAAATAGATTTCTCGCCCGTTCTTCTCCATAGGAACGGCATTCCAAACGGGTGGTAAAGTTGTAGCTTAGCATTTTGACGATTCATAAGTACTGTATTATATGGTTCATGGGTTACGTGAATAAAATAGATTCTGATTATTTTCTACTTTTGTTCTATAACGAGCCTACTTTATTTAAAACTCATTTCGTAGTAATAGGTAAAAACCATTAAATATTCATTGGAGCAATTCAAGGGATTTAGTTAGTGACTTATTTGCTGGTTCATTTGAGTCCGGAGAAATTACACAAATTTTTAATGTTAAATTGTAAATCGAATCAAACTTATTTTACTTACAAACATAGCTATGGCACATATTGGGGATACTTATGTTTATAAATACAAAAAAGATTAACCATTAATTAAGTAAAATAATTGAAAAACACGCGCGCCGACACACACTATATTACAACAACAACACCGTCCAAGAAGTGATAATATACATAAATTACCACACAACTACCTAATTTACCCAACAGTGGTATCTGTAAGAAGAAATGCTTCAATTAAACTCAGAGCGGCCGAAGCGAGTGCCACGCGGCCGCTTAATAAATTAAATTACAATATTCTCACCGTTAGACATATTTGATTCGGCTATTAAAGTATTGACTACGGTTATGTGCTTGTACAGTATACATAGTATATGTAAAGAAACAAGAACAATTTGTCGTATAATGATATTAAATACTAGAAGTCAAATATTTTTTTTCGTATTATTCAAGACTTTTATATATGTGACAATATTTTGTATATAATGTAAATAGATGATTATAAAAATCATAGCACTGCACAAATATGCTGGTAATTAGACTGTAGATATCAATTGTACCAAACACAAAGCATGTAACAATTTTAGGTATTCACCACACATCAAAATGACATTGTCAATAATTTATTTTTTTTATTATCTGATTTGGGGATTTTATTGCTCAAATCGACGCCGTGCGCGCGCGCCCTCGCCGACACCGCAGCGGTGGGCGTCCATTTGAACATGTGACGTATGAAACATGTCACATGTACTCACCATGTCACAAAACATTACATTAATAGGCAATTAATCAAAAACTTTAGTGTTCAAGTCCCAGAAATTTGGTGGAAAGCATGGTCATTTTGTGATGCAAGGCGATATGTTCTTGACATTGTGGGATTTGGCTGTAGCTGTTGCGTTACAATGTTTTGGGCTTTACATTGTTATACGTTTTATAATCTTGTAACTTGAGATTACAGAACATTACACGTTCTTATAGCACTCACCACATTTGTTTAAAAATGCATCCAGATGAGATTACTTGCTGCATTAGGAAATAAAGCATGTTTCACATGACAATAACGTTGAATATTCAAATCCAACTATAAACTTAGTACCCTGATTGATTTCATCGAGGATTCCCTCAAGTCTCAAATAACCATCGTCACTAATATTTCGCATTTTTCTTTAGTTAGGTACATACCTTATTAGGTACTATCTAAAATACCAAAGTTTTTTTAAAGTAATAATGTATTCGACCGGTCCTGGAGCGATAGCTATTTGAGTCGGCTGTCGGCAGAACCAAAGTAAAAACGCAATGAAATGACGCCGATGCGCTGTCAATCTTTACACCAGATAACTTTTTGCGATTCAAGATAAATCGTCACCGTCCAAATATAATTACACAATATTTCAGTGTGTTTTTCCCTCAATTACTGCATTTCGTCCAGCAGCTGGGGCGATTGGGGAATTCTTCTTTAACGAGCACTGCGCATGCCGAGGTGTGCTTTGGACATCTTTAATATTGCGGTCTTGAGCACTGTATTACGATGGAATAGAAGTGGTTTTTATGTAACGAAGTGTTGTCGTAAATACCATAGAAATATTATGTTTTTATTGATAATGCCATTGTATTGATAAGGTTTACGCTATAGTACTTCGTGTGGTAAGTTCAAAATATGCTGATTAAATAATGAATACAATTACTGCTTTAAGCGTGTTTCCTTGGAAGCTTGAATTACCCTTATCCATACGAAAGTTTACCATGAAATTAACTGTGTTGATTCTCGAATTTCATCCAGAATCTAAATGTTGACTTCAAAATCATAGTTTGACTCTAGAACTGATAATAATAAAATATATATACTATTAATGAAACTTAAATTAACCTATCTTTAACAAAAACCAATCACAAGCATATTAAATTGTTTTAAAAGTATACATTGAAAAATAAATTAAACTTTTTTAATACCGCACTTATCTTCTTTGCTACGCGCCGCTGCCACATCAAAGCGCAACCGAACGTCACGGCGCATCTCACTGACACATCGACATCGGACGGACTGTCGCGAAAATTAAGCCCCTCTGGACGAAAAAAAGAACAGCCGGCAGCGCGGCGCGGCTCGATGCAGACTCAGATAATTAGTGCAACTTTTGAATAGAATAGATTCGAATTTCGAATTTTCGTGCTCGTGTAATTCGAAATTTTTGAATGAATAACGGTTTTGATTTAGAATTTGTCTCATATTACGGTTGGACATGGTGAGTATTAAAAAAAAATATTACATAAATTATAATTTAAAAATTAAAGTTAAAATTAAAGTTAAATTATGTAATTATTTGCCTCTTTACGTGTTGTATTGCAACAATAAGTCCAGTTTTGAGGCTTTTTGGCGGGAATTTGAACAGTGAAGTTATCAATTTTGTTTTATTTCCAAGAAAATGTGTTTCTTTGATAAATATTGCGTAATATTCGTAGGATATCAACCATTGGGTGATCATAACGCGCACGAGTGAAGGAAATTGAAATAAAATTGTATAACTTGACTTGTCAAGTTCTCCCAAGATATCCGGTAAATTTTTCGCAAAGTATCCACAGCTTTACTGATAAGGGTAGGGGATTCATTTCATCATTATCGTCGTCATCAACATCATCACTGTCATCCGGGGTAATTATAATTTTATAACAATTATCAAGAAATATTAGCCGATTGCCAACCTGAAAAAAAAAAGAAAAACGTATTTTTTTTTTCATTTTTGAAATCCCCTGTAGTGAACTTCTGTCAATATTTACTCAGCTCCGAACACCAATTCTACAAAAACAATAATAAAACGAAAATTACACTGAGCCTCTGATATGTCTGGCAAATTTGGAAATCCCGTAGCGTTTGCACAAAGATATGCACGAGCGAGCCTCCTACTGATATCCGATGTGTAACGATCGCGTCGAGAACAATTAGTAATCAAAGTAACCATGGCAACTGTAAAATGTAAACATGTCGGGGCGGGGGTGTGAATCGGACAAGCCTATGTTATTTGCGATGAATGCGGTACTAGTCTTGTGGGTAATTTTAGCAGATTGGCTAATAAGTTCAAAAATTTAAAAACAATATTGCTCTAACACTTAATCTTGAGTTAAATAATAATGCAACTTATAATCTGGGCTGAATATAAAAATAAGTACATACTTAATTTTAACAAATTTTTGAGATGCCAAGAACATGGGCGTAGCCACAATGGGGCAGAATGGGGCAGTTTCCCCCCTGGCTAATGGTGTCAAGCGAAAAATATAACACCGTATCACTGCTGATGTAAATTTTATGCCTCTATTATCTTGGCAAATGAGAGCAGTGACTTCAGGGAACGAGCTACTTTATATTGGTGTCAGATTTTTTGTCAAAGAAAAGATACTGGTTAATTTTGAATTTCCTTGCTTTGCCCTATCCTGGCAACGCCCATGGCCAAGAAGATGAGTTGACCTGAAATGACCCCTATTTAAATGTATAATGCGAGAACGAAAGGGCAATAGACACTTAAGAATCGCTCCTCTATAAGCGTATGAATTACTTGCTTCCGTTTGTCTCAACTTTCAGTCCCTCCCAACATTCGATTCAAATATCTATTATAACTTTATGTCCCCATTCGCACAAACAAACGGAAGGAATGATAAACATACCGATGTGTGCACACATCCACTCACGGCCCACAGATGTCCCTAGCACAGGGCTCAAAAATATGCCATGAAATATGAAATATACCGAGTGATTAAAAAGGGTATACCATGCCCATAACCTGGACTTCTTCAGCGCTTTAATCATTATGTGAAGTCAAAAAATCGATATATCAATTAAGGAAATAAAATGTTGTTCACCAAAAATCACAATTTTCATTTTGTTGAGAACACAATATTTTTTTTATAATTTTTATTATATTTATTTCTTATATTATCGCGAATACTACACATTGAAATAAAACATATTTTACAGATATTATCGCTTTTATTTTATGTTTTTACGTTCCCGACGTTTCAGCATGTAAAAATACATATAGTAAACGCAATAAAATCTGTAAAATAACTTTTATTTTTATCTATATTATACATTATTACAAAGGTTTAAATCTTCGTATACTTCTGAAACAGCCTGTATAAACAAATACCGTACAAAGTCCGTGTCCAAACATCAAATAGTTTTACATTAACATCCCCTTTTTCTGTTTATAGACAAGTTTCTGTACGACGACGTGTTCCCTAATAAATTTTAATATGCCCTTTTATGTGTTGGTAAACATTTGACGCGACGCTGTGCATTGCATCTTCCGATTTTATGATTATCGATTTAGATGCCACTAAATATAGCTGACGATGACGGAAAAGCATGGACTATGGTTATTATGGAGTCCTTTGCCCAACAGTGGAACGACATAGTCCAATTTTTTTTTTCTTTCTTTTTTAATATATATTTACTGTTTTGTTTTTATTTGTGATTGTAAATCGGTCGATCCTGTTTTACGATTTGATGATAATCTCTATCCACTACTTTTTTAACCGATGGTCCATAAAATTCATGCTAAGTAATGCTACTTACGATTTATCAGCACATTGTGAAACAAGCCCCAACTAATTTGATAATATATGGTTCAAGATAGAAATAGAAAAATAACATGACAATTATCTTTACTCACTTCACGTTGTTTTACTCAATATTATATTAATTTATAAGTACTAAAAGACTATAGTATAACTAATTTTGCTGCACATCATTCTGCTTACTTAGAAAATTTCACCGTTTACAATTTAAATTGTAATCCTAATTTAAAAAAAAAACATAATATAAAACAGACTCCCCAAGACATACCGAAGATCTACTGCCTCTATCGCCCCATAAAATACCGAGAGATAGAGCACGAAGATATAAATCTTTACTCCCAAATTTCTTGCTTTAGAGTCCCACCACGATGTTATTCAAGACGAAAATTAGAAGGGCTTTGGTAGCAAAAGGTTTAATTTCAAAACTAATCAGCTAGGCACAAAATTAACTGTAAGCAAACTTTACGTAAACCTCATTTCTTGTCCCAAGTTAGATGTCGTAGGCTTAACAAACAAAGTTTTACGCTACTTAGACCTACGTTTGGCACGTTTCTTGTTATTTATTCAAATGAGGTTTTAAGGCAACCGTCTGAAGATGTTCATTGGTTAGGGATTGGATATCGATTTCATAAAAGTTGATTTAACTAAGATTACATGACAAGGATATGTTATGTATATATTTCATTTCAAAAGTTTATTAATTTCACTACCTTTTAATATTCGTTCGTGGACACAACATAATTGTTTTTTTTCATGAATATCCATTTATTTTGTGTCTGTGTTTGGTATAATTAATAAAGTATAGAATCTATGTTACCTACAAATTTATTTCATCATTAAATTATCTCATGTTGTTTTCTCAAATTAACAAAAAACGTTAAACAAAATGTTATCACTTTAACATAGGTACCTTTTAAAAGTAATTTCGTTAAAAATACTCCCTATGTAATAAACTTTTGATTAAAACATGTTGTACTTAAAATTCATGATTCTTTTACCGACTAATTACTTACCAATTTGTATTTAAAATAATTACTATCAAATAATTGATACTTTCACTGAATTAGGTATGTTTGGGTCTCAACTTCTTGCTTAAATAGTTACGCAACAGTCATGCGGTTGGGACCCCAATATTTCTGAGACTTTATTACAATAACGCCGGGTCTCTTACCATACTAGTGCCGTAAATATACTACAACAAACGCCTCATTGGTACCGTTTAGTGGCTATTTCGACCAATAAAGCAGTACGCGTGGGTTGGAGAACGAGACCACTGGTACACGGTCCCGGAGTGTGTACGACTCATTTATTATTGTAGGTATTCACTTTTAAGTCGTAGTGTACTTAGTTTAATTCTAGAATATGCTACCCAATTAGGTTGCTGCCGAATGTTTTTTTATCACTTATTTTTTAATTAATGTGTGATTACTAACTACTAACAGTGAAATAATTATCTCAATAAATAACTCACTAACAAAAAAAACAGACATTTCTAAAGGTTTTTCATTATTGAAAAACAACATTTTTTAAGGATTTTATCGCGTTTTTTTTTTATTATTTAGTTATTTAAAACTCCTGCCTTGAGACCTTGCTTACACTAAGATGTGATAATGATGATCTGAATTTGATTAAGATAAGGTGCAGGTTTTGATGCTGGATCATAGGTACACTATGGGAAACGTTCATCCACGGTACCTAAGTATTTTCTCTGTAGTAATTTATTGAACTAACGTTATTAAAACCTTATCTATAACAAATAGGTAAGCGCTTCACATTATAAAATTTGTAGGATGCTCTACAAAGTGATGCTAAAGCCGCGTTAACAAAAAATAACATTTGGAATTTATGAGAAAGAAATATATGTTCATCGTCACGACAAAATAATATATCTACTGATATTATTAGTTGATTTTAAATAATAATGCAGGTATGAGCGTCTCATCTTAAACTGGTTATGCATTATCGGAGGCGATTGAGCCGCGAATGTACAGATACGTGGGAGTCATTATTTTTATATTGAAGTCCATTTCTGGAGCAAAGTTGTCGTGGCCATTGTTGTCTCTGGAATTATATAAATGTCCTAAACAATGTTGCAGTGATGTGAAACTACCTTTACGGGAATGTAACTATCGGGTAGGCTTTAAAGTTACTGTCTTAAGTTAGCATTATTAAGGTATTAAGAAGTATACAATAATATGTTACATCTTCATATTACTTATTTTACATTTCATTGTTTTGGTTATGTGTCACTAGAATGCACACATAATGAATATGTCCCGACGCCCACATATGCATGTTGATTATTTTCTTTTATTCTGAAAACTAACTAAATAACCACATATTTTGACAGGATGGATATTTTAATTATTTCATAATTATGGATATGTAAAAAGGTTAATACGAAGATATTTACAAGAACAAAAACAATTACACACAACACACTTATAACTTAAATTAATTTACAGCATAACAAGTTAGGTCCAAATGTTAGTATACCCTGCCTGTATCGCTTATGTCTACCTACTATCCTTTAGTATTCTGATAAACGGTTTTTGGTACGAATATTTTTGTTCACAATTTACTGCCAAAATATTGTATACCAAATATAATATCTACAGTAAATACCAATATTGAGACGGCAATTACAAAGATTCCAATACACCCAAACAAGCCATCAATCACACCAATTAAGAGCGTTAATGCCGTGACGCACAAATTCAATATTTCGCTATGCATAGCACGCCACCTACACAGACATCAGATCATGGAACAAGAATGCGACACATACCATGCCTACAAAAATCACTTCGCGCTGTTGATTGAAAAAAGGCGGATTCTATAATCCATTAAACCATAGCGCTGGTGTTTTGACAGATGGCGTACGAGTTTGGTGGCGCATGAGTGATGCGTGACCCGAGGCCGCCCGTTAGTGGTTTACTATGTATCGATGATTCATATATGACCTGATCAATATCATAAAGAAAATGGTATATAAATAAGCGTCGGTAGTAATGAAGAGTTCAAACCACGATGAAAACAAAGTAAGTCATTACGTTCACTGCATATTGTTAGGTTAGGTATCTAAGCGAAACTGTCAATCTGAGATTTTGAGAGTATACATTACTGAATGAATATATTATTATAAAGTTCATGTCTAGAAATTTTCTAATGACAATTTCATCAATCATTAGATCAAAATGACAGCAAACCTTTTGCCGAACAGATTTTCTTTGATTTCTACTTTATTCCAGCTGCTCACATAATTTCAGAGCTTTAAATATTTTTCATTGAAATGTCTTCGTCTTATGCAAAATACTTTGGTTTTCAAGAAAAACATTTTTAATATCGATTGAGCAATAATCAGGAGTTCAGCAGTGACCGAAATTCGTAAATATCATTATAATTCATTCACAAAGCACATCGCAAATCATTAATTAGCATACATAGACGAAGAAAAAATACAGACGGAGTGTCACGACCAACTTATTGGAGCCCAAAAACCAAGCCGATTTGTGTAGTACACGCGAATTACGACCTTACGTACACACTCCATCCCTATTATTCCTTCGTCTGAGATAACATACCACAATGCATACGCAGACTCGCAGCAATAAATATCACTTGCCTTTTCTAGCAAACAGTCTTAGACTGAGACAGATTGCTTGTAAAGTTTATCTAGAAAATGTGTTTAATTATGGTAATGTTATTTATTTCCAAAGACACGAAGTGCACCTTTGACACCGTGAAGACGTTGTTTTTTCATGTGGTATGTTGGTCATAGAAGCTGATAGGTAAAATAGTATTCGATAAGGGTCTTAGTTCGATATGGACTTCTTAGAATATACAATTTAAACTTAGTAATAGGTCGAATCTCGTAACTGCTAAGTTGTTTCAAAGATCAGTATAATATAAATACTCTAAGCTTATCTTTCTTTCAATAAATTACATAAAAATATGTACATACTTACTTGCAACAAAATTCTAAATATTATTATATATATGATTCTTTGGAACTTAAGTTATATCAAAAAGAACGTATTAAATATGTACTATGTACCTAGTATCAGTTTTATGTACCGAAAGTGCACTCAGTACAGCCATCGTATAAAAACACTATTCCATACTTCCTTTACTCGTAAGTGCACCGATACTTCTAAACTTTGCTATGGAACGCTGTTGAGAGCGTTAAAGATTCAAAACGCCACCAAGTTATGTCGTGATAAAGGAATAGTGACTATTGCTCTTAAAAGTGGTAAAGCTAAGTGAACCCGTAGATAAACGCTAATCAATTGGCTTACGTTACGAGTTTTAGATAAGTAAAATATTTATCTGTACAGCAGGCATGCAATTGAAGACTCGGACTTACCAATGTACCTTCAGGAACACCAATCTTAAAGTCCATTTTTTATGCCTCTTTTATATTTTATTATTGAAATAAAAAGTATAGTAATAAACTGTACAATAAAATCAATTACTTCGATTTGAGTTTTATTCTGGGAGAGTTCGCCTAAGGTCAGGCAAGCACTTTATCTATGGTTGTACCAACTATCAGTAAATAAAACAGCCTCAAAAATTTTATTGGATTAGAAATAGATAAATGAAAACACTGGGAATGTGAGTCAATAAAACTTTTACATATCCCGTATTGTGGCAATCAAATTATTTTTATCGGATGTTATGTATTATTTTTTTATCAACACTATGACATTTACGAGTAAACAATGAGTTGGAAATGGTACATTAAGTTTGAAATAACGACGCAATATACTACCGGTCAGCAAATTAACAAAAGTACATATTTAACATACATTTCATTTACCGAAATAAGCCACAGGCTATACACACACGTATATACTTTATACCACTGTATCTATAATTACGCGGACTCAATAAGCCGCCCCAACCAAAAGTGGTACATCCCAGACCATGTACGAGCGATCGAGTTACAACAACTCAGAGCCAACATGTGTATACAACTTACCATACAATGCACTGTGGGCGTAACGTACAGCACTAGCATTTAACTGAGACTAGACTTCCTCAGGGGTTACGCTTGGGTCCAGTTTTTTAAATAATGTTTTATTTATTTTGATCATTGCATATTTATTTCAATGATTGTTCTAGTTTGCCTTGCCTAGCGTGAGTAGTAACCATGAATAAATAAGTATAAATACTAATTTCTTCAGTAGTAACATTTTTAGCATCATTTTAAATAAGTTTTGTATATGGTTTAACAGCACACTGAAAAAGGCCCTAAGACTAAAAAACCTAACCTAATATTTACAAACAGACAAATCCAAAAAGATATAATGCACCATCTCTAGGTAATGTGATTTATCTTCTGATTATTCCACAAGTGAATGCGTCGGCGCCGGCAATGGCACGCATTAACAACTATCAACCTCAGGTGGCAATAGCTGCTTGTGACGTAAACCAGGGTTGTTAGTACTTTAAAGGGTCCTTTATATATGCCTTTTATAGTACTAGAAAAGATAGAATAGAATTGAGAGCATTGTCCAATAATGTGAGTTTGTATACTTAAAGGAAATTAACATGAAATTTTCGCAGTGACATTCCTCAGTTATTTTGCCAATTTATTGAAATATAAGGTGTAACAATAATAGTGTAAAATATTTATACAGGGCTTATAATAGGTTACAATTATTACATTCCCAAAGAAATAAATACAATTATTACACATTAAATGACAACCTGTACTGAGCGCATGGCCAAAGGCTACTGGTTCGCTTTATTTAAAAAAAAAACTAACAATTTACACCATTATTTTATACATCAATGTGATTGTTATACCTTATATAAATATCAAATTACTAGTGATCATACTTATCCTTTTAACTAAGCTAATTGTTGAGCGCACCGTCTGTATGTAATGATCCGTCATAGGAATCGAACCCATGACATCTCGGATGGTAAGTGACCCTTTTATAGTTGTTATTGGAGATTTTGGATTCTTGCTATCGGCTTCGTATAGAAAAACGTTGTACTACTGATACTTAAAACTTTATAAAGATTCGACATTTAGATATTACGTATTTGTAATCGTTTTCCTAACATTCGTTATAAGTACTGGGTTCGTCACAGAAAGGCGACACAACCTGTGGTCCCTACTTTGTTAAGATGCACACAATACATCTTAAGCGCGATTGGAATAAAGAATATAATTCCAGTAACATGACCATTTATGACGTCATGCATTGTGGGTTAGATCTGAACTACGTTGTCACTACCAAGTGTGGAGTTGTATCAACGAAATTGTTCATAATATTAAGTACCTATGATTATTCCTTTGGTTATAAACATACTGCTATGTCAGACTATTTATAACTATTTCTTCTATAAAGTGACTAAAGTAAATAAAGTATTGATAAGATGACAGGTAACATCTATAAGATAAAACGTGTGCAGACCTTATTTGTATTAAGTCCACTCATGAAATAAACACTACATGACAAATGTTTATTTGCTGCATTACTTACGCCAAAAGTAAAACTTACTTAAAATACAATAAAATATAAGACGTAGGTGTGTGTCTTCAGCATAAAAACTGGATTATCGTCCCATGTTTGCGATAATCCAAATTTATATCAGTGATTTGCAAATTCCGCTCTTTAAGACATCGTTATACGGTCGTTTCCGTTATTTATTTGTATTTTAACAAATTTTATCACTTGTTGTTGGTGTTTTATGTCTCTATATTTTTTATGTAAGTAACAAAATACTCGTAAACAATTCGAACGTATTGTTAGATGAGGATGTGGTAACATTAAGAATTCATCTCTCATATTCTACTAATAAAATTAACATATTCACTGTTTCATCTCAACTGGTTCCCACTTTTGAATTTCCTATTAGTGTTTACAAAGGCAAAGTCAATACGTGCGGTGGTCAGACATTTTAACGCAACCTTCGTTATCATTCCCGTTCTTATGCTGATAGCTGAAAGTTTAAATTCCCATGCTGACGAATTTATTAAGAAATAAAGATCCATACGCTACTCTATTGTTGACATTTGTTTACAAAATTTTCGAGTTATTGACTTTGGCGTGAGAATTGGTTTCTAGCGTCCGTAACCCTGGTAGGTCTGATCGATGAAGTATCTAACATACTACTGTTAAGGATTTTTAAGGTCCATAAGTTGCACGTTAGGATTTTCTTGATGCTGGAAGCGACTACGTACGTGCATACTATAACGTACGTGTGATTTCTCATCTGCTAAATTTATAATACTATTCCAATATTCTTGTCCTTTCCAGTCATGCATCCATCAGTAAAAAGACGTCAATTACTAACGAATGCCTCTCCAATGATTCCTGCGAGGGTTCCTGCGAGGTGTGTGCTATCATCGGTCCATCTAATGCAAGGCCATCCCACTCTACGCCTTCCAGCTCGTGATCACCATTCTAGAACCTTTTTGCCCCAACGGCAATCGGTTCTTTGTGCTGCTAAGTATACTAATAACTATTCAATAATCTGCTCATATACTCGGTCAAAGCCTCAAGTGCCGCCTGCCTGTAATCAATATTCCTGACCCTAGGTAGAAATGATGTTACTAGACACGATACCAAACAAAAAAAAACACTTGGTTATAGAGCTTACATGACCCTTTTATTGATGACAAAAAAAACAATATTTCAATCACCAGTAAGCCTTAATTGAAGTGAAATTGTCGCTTCAATAAATTACCTAACAGCATAATTACTTACTAATATAGTCAAAACAGATTCAATATACCGCTACACTGAGTTACAAATTACCATAAGACAGGTAATATCTAATAGACTCACACCGCGATTGAAATATAATAGGTGTAACAATATATTAATTTGGTATAGGTATTTAATATTACCATATTAGAATCAGAATCAGAATCAGAATATTTTTTATTCACGTAGACCATTATTGTACAGTACTTATGAATCGTCAAGTTACAAAAATATTATGCTACTGCTTTACCACCCGTTCGGAATGCCGTTCCTATGGAGAAGAACGGGCAAGAAACTCCATGGTTGCCCTTTTAATTTGGGAGTAGTTCCAGACTGTTCTGGACGATTAAGAGATCTCTAAGGGGATCAGCTATTATGATTAAACATTATCTGGTGTAGATAGAAAGTAATTAACACAGTAGGTTTAATTCTGTTCCCGGGGCTAGGAATTGTTAAACGCTATAATATAATACAAATCCATTTATGCCCCTGCGAGCCTTATTTTTGAGCACCTACTTACGGATGAATGGCTTTAAAAAATAATAGAAATAAGTAAAAAACACTGCCGTTTGCTTCATATTGATCTTCTCAGTTGAAAGATACATAGTGCACTTGCACTTAATAACATGTTAATACTAAATAAGCAAAACACTCGTTGCTCGAGTGTTCAATCTTACCTTTTAAGTGTTGGTGGACTAACTATATTCTCAGCATTAGGACTACATTTGGGCTTCCTGAGACAGCCGGCGGCAGCGCCCTCCGTAATCGAATAACTCAAATAAATTCAGGTGGAACTTGCTCAATACGGTTCGTGACCATGACGCTTACGATTGAAACCTGTTATGCTGTATGTTACCAGCGAAATAAATAATTACAAAGCCTATATAATTTAAAAGCCTGACAATACATATTAATTGCTCTACCCACGGCTTCGCTCGAAGATAACAAATATAATGACCTATATTGGCTCCTTATATAAGTTTTTTTCAATCCATCTAGCGATTACAAAATTTGTGAATTTGTTCCTATCTAGCATTAGACTATTATTTAGATTATCATAAAGACATAATAATATAATGTTTTTCCATTACTACTTACAGCATAAACACTTCCAATTCACCGAATCGCAGCTTCTGTAATACGAAACACGTAGATCGATTCGTTCCGAACTTGCGCCTTGTATGGCACAACACAAAAACTTCCTCGGCTACCTGCAATTAAAGGCACAGGCAACACTGTGTTGACCATGTTGAAACGACTTTAAAAACAGTCAAAAAACGGCTCTGTGTTTCACTGTGTTGGTTAGTTGGAAAGCATTGAATACTGACGCGTCTAGTTAAGTTGTGAAGAGATTAACGAGGAGTGCGTTTAAATCGAAACTGAATTGCGACGGAAGTTGCGGTGATTAGCGATGTAAACCTATACGCTGTGGTTGGTCCTGAGGTTGCCCTAAATTAGTTTTACTAGATTTTTGTTTTTTCTAATTAAAAATCAGGATACCATTTAATACTCATGTTGACTAGTGGTATATAAGCTCCTAGATAAATGGTGATAGAGCTTATTTACCAACTAGTACTGTAAGAATGGTACCTACTATGGAAACTAATTTGTAAGAAGCACTTAGACCAGCATCGAAGGTACTCTTTTTATTAACCTTGCCTATAATCTTTGCAATTTAACCTTGCCGAACTAATAGGGCTATTTTCCAGACATAACGCATCTTTAAAAGCGTTTCGACAAATAATTGGATTGACATAAACCATTGTTAAATAAACCACAATATAATATTGACTAACGACTGATTAGCTCAGTGGGTAGTGACCCAGCTTACTGTGCTGCGGGTCCCGGGTTCGAATCCGGGTAGGGACAAACTTTGTGTGATAAACACGAATGTTTGTACCCGATTCATAGATGTTTAATATTTATATAAGTATTATATACTCGGTTCGCCCCCAGTCCACTGTACGGTACCCATAATACAAGCGTTGCTTAGGCCTCAGCATCGTATTTAGCGGGCAGCGGGGCGGCGGCGGTGGCGGCGGTGCGGGAGCGGCAGGATCTTATGCGTAAAATCAAATGGACCGGTTCTCGAAAACAGCGGCGTGGTATATGGCAGCGACGCGGGGCAGCCAACGAGCCCCGCTCCCGCGCCGCCGCCGCCGTCGCCCCGCTGCCCGCTAAATTCGAGGCTGAGGCCTTAGTGTGGGACCGTATAGTTGGTGTGTTCGTATAGCGATATTATATTATGTATTATTATAGGTATATTTTAGCGATACAATTTATAGAAAGAGAAGTGATGATTAGATTCAATTTTATGTTAGCAGAAAACAATAAGTTAGTACAAGATAGTAAAAGCGAAATTTGACGGAAAATTTGAGTCACGAGTTAAGATTTGATTGGTAACAAAATGAAATATAAATACAGGTAATAATTAATATTCATGAATCTGCAGGATATTTATAGACTTCGATTTTATTTTAAAATGATACAACTCGGTCAATGGTTACAGCGTTTCATTATGAAATCATTCGATACAAATTAACTGGTCCGTATGAAATAGTGAAAACAAATGAATAAATTACAGTATAATTTTGTGCTTAATATTTACAAAGGGTAGGCTCGCGACAATATCAAAAGTTTATTAATTTCCATTCAGTATTACTATTTAAATACTAAAATGAACATTGTTTTTTTAATACTTCAGTGCTTATAAAACCTCTTTAATTTCGAATTACAGCATCAACTTATTACAAAAGTTTATTTAATGTAATAATGTTTTTTTTTAATTTTTTGTTTGTTAATCAAGAAGTAAAACTATCATAATATTCCAATGATTTTAAAAAGGTTTTATTCAATCACCAAATTTTGCATTTTTTTAATAATGATTGTGCGAAGATTTTTAATCCTAATATAATATAAAGCCGTTTGATTTTGCCGCGTTATAACTAAATTGATGAGTATGTAGATCTTATAGTATAAAAGACAGAGTTAAAACTTGTATTGTAATACAATTACAAAATACAAATAAATAAATACATGAAAAAAAACATTAGTATATACGTGAGGATGTATACTAGAAATAGCTGGATACATAGCAGATTAGTGTATGATTTTGAAAATCCCGGATTTATGTGAACTATATATGTTGGAAGGAAAAGTCTTAACAAACTAAACTAAACTTGTATACATCCTAAAAATAAATAAGTTGCATATGACATACCATTTCTGTATATATTACAACATCCCACAATATTTAGTCTCATTTTTCATCATTCCGTGATAAAATATAGCTACTAGCTTACAAACCAACAACCTTAACCTAATAACCTTATGAGTGAAAGTATATTACTACACAATTTGGAATATGTACATAACTGTTTATACAATTTACTCGATACATTTGATCGCATTTTAAATTTGGGACTACATTATAAAAATAAATCTTATTAAGTTTTAAATGTATATGGCGAATCGCTTATTTTAGCAAAGATAACATAATCAAATATGCGAATCATAAAATCACAGCAAATCTTAATTGCCTATCTACGTTTTTACATTGTATCTCTATCTATGGTAACAATCGATGATGAATTTTACAGGAAATTGCACCTTATACCTATAGTTACACTTATGAAAATTCGTATTTGTTAGATAAGTAGGTATAGATATAAATTATATTATATTAGTAGACCCTTGATTGAAAAATGTTTGACATAGTTTCATAAAAGGTACAGATAAGAAATACAAAATGCATTTATTGTAGGTATACAGTACAATACATTGAGGACTCCATATAATCTCTGCGCTCTCAACATTATTTATTTTTTGTCAAGAAGCCACCTTATTTATAATAATTACGATATTTGTACCTCTATTTGTATTTTGGTGAGATCCCGTTTCGTTCGATAAATCGGTAAACATTTTGTAACTTTGTCCATAAATGGCGCATTACTCGTTGCCCGTCATAAATATTCATTTTCGACAAGCTGGAGGAAGTTTTCACGGTTTCTCATTGGGCCCGCGCCGAAGAAGCGAGAATATTAGCGAATTTATGAGCAAAAATATTCCACACTCCGCAAAGATTTCGAAGAGTCAAACTTTCGAACGCCCTTATCTATTTCAGAATCGTACAGATATCGACTCGCAAATATGCAATGGATAATTCAACAGAAAATAAAACTTTGAAACTGCAATACGTTGCGTTCAAGATAAGATATATTTTGGTACAAACATTTGGACATTATCGAACTTCAACAGTGTTTTCTTTTTTTCACTCTAGAGGTCGTGAACAGTGTTTATTACACTCAAACGATAACTATATACAATGACTAGGTTTATATATATTTATTATTAACATAAAAGAGTACGTTAGGAAATTGCGACGACGTCGAATACTACATAACATTATTTGCGAGTTCACTAAACAGTTTCGTAGTACAGGGGTTCACACTTTAAGTGTCCGAGATCAAAGCAAAGCTTCTTCGAGTTGGTCGAAGCCCTCGTACCATCAGTCGCTTTCGTAGACTGTAGAGTTGGAGCTCTTGCGTCGACTGTACGGTGAGCAGAATTCGATCCTGGTGTCAGGAAGCCAGCTGTACGCAGTGCGCTCCGAGGAAGCACTGAAAAAAAAAGATAAAATGCATTTTATAAATCGTACCTACGATTAGATCGAAATTTACAGAAACTGGTATTCGTCGAAAGTCTATACTGCTTTACTAAGTTAAGTGATAGTATGTATAGATATGTTTTTATAGCGTCTATAAAAGCACTATAAAACCACAGTGCGTAAACACCACAATCGCATGACCCATACTATTTTCGTTTTGACGTAACGAGATATTTAGACCTCCACCATATTGACAATGCATTCCTTTTACGTAATGTGTAAACCAAGTTATGATGACCTCGTGTTGTCAAGTTACAGTGCCTTGTGTGAACAACGCGGAAATATTAAAATAGCTGTCAATTCAATAAGTGGAAAACTTTCGAAATATCCGCTGTAGACTCATTGTGTGACAATATAATGAAAATCAGTTTAGGTTGCGCCTTGTTTCACGTCCAATTAACGTTTACAGTGTTCGAAGCTTGACTTTCAACATCGTTGCTGTAGCTGCGCGTGCTTCTAATGGTAATCGAGAGCAGCATTTACATGCAGTAACAATTGAAACATGTTTGGACAAATCAATGGCAACACGCAGTTAAGTAACGTGTTGGACCGATCCACTTATGTATCCTGCCGCAGTATTAGTTGGTCACAGTTACACAGACCATAAGGATGCGACTGCTAAGGACTTGAAATGTTCACGTTCAAATGCAATGGAAGTTTATGTATTCGCGTCTCCGAGTGGCACCCGCCAACACTTGAATCAACAGAAGCACTATTTATCTTTGCCTTAGGTAAAGCATGTTGTTTTAAAGAGAACCCCATAGAACTGAGGTCAATGATCTTGACATACTTTGTGAGAAAAGGCTTCGAACAACGTATTTGTTAATCTATGTACTAAGAGAAAAGAAAATAACGTTTTTTTTTCTTTAGAGTGGAATCCACGATTTCTTTTCTCGAATAGAATGGATATTATATTTATTTTTCACGATGTTCTCAGTATTGCTATAGGTATCTTTGATGTGTGAGGCGAATAAAGTAGGAGAGATACATTGTTTTAGTGAGATGGATTGGGTGGGATAGAGTTACTTTTGACCGATCACCCTTCACGCCGTGAGTTATATTCGACTATTGGCCACAGACATCAGATTAACCGATGCTTGTATCACTCAACAATTTCGTTTTACTTGAACGGGCCTATTAGATATTATCGATACAATACACCAACACAGTATAAATTTATCACTATACGAATTGTTCATCCGATAGATCCTCTAGCGCTCTGATTTCTAGAAGATGTCTGTGACAGATTTGAATGTCTACTATCCTGATGTTTTGAATTAATGAATTCAATTGGCTAATTTAATATTATTTGGAGGCTTTGTGCCAATCAATTGGTTTATAAATTGACATCGAAAGAAGACCAATAGAGAGAACAAGCCGGGCACTATTAAAAGGTAATGAAGGCGACGCGAGGCAGACGCCAGAGTCGCGGGCCGAGCAAAATCCAATTTGAAATAAGTGCCTTCTGAATTAATCCGGCCACTTTGAGAGGGCCGGATGAAATTTCTGGTATTTTTCACGTCTAGCAATAAAAAGGAGCCCCCAAAGCGGGAAAAATATGAGTAATAGTCTTACCCTGAGGTCTGAGGAACTGTGAGGAATAATAATATTATCCTCGTATGATAGAACCTTTTATAATCCGACTGCGTCAGTATCAACACAAGGGAAGTTATATTGGCTGGGGAAAACTCCAACGCGCCCATTCTCAGACCACTAAATAATGTTCCAACATAATAATGTAAATAAACCAGTTTTGTAGCATTAATTATTTACATGAAAATTTACCACAAACATTGATAGTTTACATTAAAACATGAAAATGAAAACTAAATGCATTTAGAATTAATTAGTTAAACATTCAAAAATATGTTTAACTATAAATTCGGATGAATATTTAACGGACTCGTTGGAAGCGTACTAATTATTGCTGACTTTCATGTGTTATTATTATTTCTCATCTCGGGAAATGAATATGCAGTTTTAGGTTTAAGTTAACTAGTTTATTTATTTTCCATTATTATACAGTTTTGATAAAACAATGACTTCGAAATAGTATAGAAAACGTCAATATTAGGTAAACAGGAAATTTTAATTCATGCGTATTAGTGCCTTTTATCACGCCTTCAAAAACCTGTATCGGTGTTAACACATTCGGAAGTTTTAATATTCATAAATTATCAACCAATTGGAGGCCAGTTAAGAGTAGTAAAACCTGTGTCACTGCAGTATGATTACTCGTATCAACAACTCGGTACTTTCCAGCACCTGCTTTAGTTAAACTTCAAACTAGATCAGTTAACACCTCATCTTAACGCTCGCGTGAACATTTATGACTTCGGATTATTGAGTTACAGCTTGTGCGCTCACTTAGTTTAAAAGTTCCATTTCGTTGGCAACAAGTTTATTTTTTATTTGGTTGTCATAAGTTTGGTTTGACTTGATTATGACTTTTATGATGTTTATTTTATAAACTATTATTTTTGTTTCTGGTTATAGGGTTGTTGATACAATTTTTATATTACGATATAAAGCTATACGAGTTTGTTACCCGCGATATCTTCCGCGGCTTAGGATGTGCTTTGATCATGAGTCAACCCGCGCTTTGTATATTTGAGAACCAATACAGACTTTATTTTGAAATGCATAGATACGTAGATTGCTCGTTGAATTTGCATTATGTATATGCAATATTAAATTTCCAAGTACTTACTATAGATTCGATGTATACATACAGTCCAATATAGTAATAGAGGTCATACAACAACTTAAGATGCGTGTCTATTTGTGAAGATTATTCAAGCTTAGCAAAATTTTCTGTTTGCTACAACATATGAATAATTCAATGAGCGTTGACGACTGTATTTTCTCATGGTACGTGGATCATTAATAAAATTAATAAATTGTATTGAATAAGTATATTTTATAGAATATTCAATTAAAATAACTAAACTATAATATTTAGCATCTTTAATTAAATTCAATATTTTTCTTTGTTTCGGTGTTCTATATGATTTCGATTCAATTCAAGTAACAAACTATTGACGTTATGTTGCCTACAAAGACATCGAAATTCATGGTTTGGTTAATTTGACGACCTGTTAGCGTAGTTGGTAGTGATCCTACTTACTGTACATTGGGTCCCGGGTTCGAATCCTGGTAGGGACAAATTTTGTGTGATGACCAAGAATGTTTGTACCCGCGTCATGGATGTTTAATATCTATATAAGTTTATGAATTCATTTTACGGTACCCATAATACAAGCGCTGCTTTGCAAATGGGATTTTTAGTTTTTAAAATGTTGTTAAACTACCACATGGTCTATACATTTTCTTAATCTGTTGTACAATCTAAATAAATGTATAAAAAAGAGAAACAATATTTTAGATATATCTACATAAAGTGTGGTATGAACGATACCGAATAGCTTCCAACAGGTACCAGGCTATCATAAAATAAAGGAATTACATCCACATTAATACTTCGGTGGTATAAGCCGGCGATACGAGAATTGTCAGTGCAAACAAACGCAGCGGTCAAAATGGAAGCCTCATTGTGTCAGAATGTATTCATTTGTATGGCAAGCCTAATATTGACTGTACGGAACTCGTTTCCTGCATGTAAATATTGAACCGACGCGAGTTACTGCGCGGAAGCTATCTCATGATTAAAATTACCTACACTCTTGTGGTATTTTAGGAAGTCATCCACTAATAGTTGATCTCTCATGTGAATTGCATTGCCTCGGTACTGCAGTTCTAGTTTCTGTAGTCGTTCTTAGAGATGAGAACAGAAAACAGGTTTCGAGGTAGAGCCAAAATGATGTTATCCTAGTGGAATATTAGATGCTAACCGATTTTATAATGGGAAAGGCAGGGTCGTTCATCGTAGCCGATAAGGGAGAGTTCTTATTATCTTGCACTTAAAGACTATTATTATTTAGAGATGACAGCTTGTTCTAGTAGTTTAGTGTAAGCCGCTCGGCTCGGCTCGGCTACGGTATCAAGTAGATGCAGGTTTGATTCCCACCAAAGCAAAATTTCGTATCTTGCTCTGGCCCTACCAGCAACACACAGATTTTTCACTGGAATCACCATTGTATAGTACCCAAAATACATCTAAGCTTTACTTTGTTTGGTAATATACAGATGGTATGTTAGTCGGGCGATATTCGTTCATTATATTTTTAAAGATTATTTAAGTCAAGTATGGCTACCTACTTGGTGTAATTTTGTTTAGGTACCTATTTGGTATACTACGTAGATATTCCTTTCAATAATAATGCCAAGTGAAATCCAGTCATCAGACGTCTGCCTTTTATGCTAATCCAATGCCTAAATAAACTAAGTTTAAAAGGCCGACACATTCCGCGCTTTAAGCCGCTTTTGTTTTTTTGTAGAAAGGCCCTTCATTATCTTGCAAATCCTAAGTAAAGGCCTTTTCACCTAAGCGATGAAGCAATCTACAGAAATGATCCAAGTGAAAAGTGCCAACCTTGATCACTATATTGCGGAATAATAGTTTGTTCGAGTTCTGGTTCATTACAAAAATGAAAATAAATAATAACGGACATTTTGTAAATTTTAATTGACTAGAACCTTTTTTAAATGTATTTTTTTTTTTAATATTCATACGCCATAATGTCCAGCATTAATACCTACTTATACGAAATTAAATAATAATAATATTTCATAACATTTAGTATCCGAACGATGTCATAATTTGTCATCAGCGTGATTCCGGCGACGTATACGAACATTAAAAAGTAATAAAATCTTAATCTTAGTTATATTGAAAACTGCAGCTTCGCTGACATTTCGTGACAATCGACACAATTTATGTTATGTCGTGTTACAAGGTATCATTTGCAATGATGGCTTCCAATAGTTTTTGTTACATTTATTACGTTTTCTGTGACGTAATTTGGATGAATATAAGACAAAAGTGTAAACATTTTACATACCTATGTAAAATGTTTACGTACTTATTATTCATGTTAAAATAACGAAGATGGGCACAGATTTTTTTTTAATAATTATTCCATTAGGTATTTTTTTAGTATCTGTCCGCAAATAATATCAGATTTTATGTATCACAAATTAACAAACTGAATTCAGAGATCAAGATGAAACTTCCTCGGTGGTCTTTCGTTCCAATTAGCATCGGACGCCTCGTACATTTTCATATTATGAAGCCATTAAACGGGTCTCAACGTTTTTACGATCCATTCCAATACACCTACCATTCCATGATTTCTATATCCAACATTGTTACAAAGACGTGATAAAATTTATTAATTATCAAAATGTATTTTATAGGTCGTTAACTGGGATTTAAGGCAATTCAAACATCTGAATTAATTTCCTATTATCGTACAAATTGTCTAATATGTTATTATAGAACGAGTTATAATAAAGTGTACCTTAACTTAAGTATTAGGTTAAGTATATTCAATCGTTTATAAAACCGTAAGGACAGGTAGTGTATGAATTAAGACATTAATTTATTTAAAAAATTGGCAAATTGACGACAGAATTTTTTTTTTTTTCAAAATAAATGATTGCTACGTATCCATACTTGCAACCATCTTGGACCCTTACGATACAGGGCAGGCTTAGTGTGGGGATCACAATTATTCCTATTAATATTTTTTTTTGTATGAAATATATATATTTATTAACCAATTAAAGTTTTATGTTTCTTTAACTCGTACGAAACGGATTTATCAAAAATCATTAAGCGAAAATACAATTACGAATTAAACGCGTTCAACAGTATGTAATCCACACACCGCCAATATAGGGTTGTCAAAAATAGGGAGTGAAATTGCTTTTCGGCCAGCCCATCGCAATTAACGGCCTGGGAACACGATTTTAAACAATTCCCGAAATCTGTATAGTAACCAATTCACTGGATAGATAAACGCATTGTAGGTGCCCGTTGTGGTGCGATCTACCCCTGCTGGTAATACGCAAGAACGGTCATACTGATAATAGGGTTGATAGTGGTGTTTGGGCGTGTATAATCGCTATGGTAACCGGGTATTGCGGGTATATACCTATTGAGGTTTTGTTTGTCATTTTAACATTCAAAATTCGAACCTCGCGTTCGAAATACAAACCGTGTACCAATATTTTTTTGTTTTTATATTAGGGTGACTCAATCACAGTACTGTAAAAGAACTGTTTTATACTGTGATTCTAATTACCTTTTAACCGACTTCAAAAAAAGAGGAGGTTCTCAATTTTAGTTGTATGCTTTTTATGAAAAAAATATCGAGCATACGTATTTAACGATTTTTTATCTCGTCCCGGACGGGAGTTTTTGAATATCGATTACATTATGTAAGTAGATATAGTAACAAAAGACACGGTACGAAAACTCGAACGGGACGGTACGCGGAATAATAAAAAAAAGTTGCCAATAAAGATCAATACATTGTTATAGAGTACTACAGGTACCCTACAATTCTTTACAATAAATTTTAGGTGCAATACATTATCTTCCTATTTCCTAACAGAAAACAGGGAAGGTACGAACATAAAATCCCAAAAGGCTCTTACATGTTCAGTAACTAAAGTCAGACGTTTGGTTTTCATTAACAAAGTTGGCCGAAACGGGTTAACTCCGACAGCAAATAAATGTTTTGAGCCAATAATATTACCATTCTGTGGATTTGATTGAATCCGCAAATAGCTTCCCACGACTGTATGTGAGTGCTGGCCTGTTTGAAAATTAATCCAATTAAAAGCTATCGATAACTTACTTTTATAATGAGTATAGCTACAAATTAGGAATATACTTATTTGTTTTTTAATAAAGCTTGACCAATACGAGAATGTGGCGTAGGAAAGTAATGTGTGGAAGTCATTAGGAGGGGGGGGGGGGGTATGTCCAGCAGTGGACGTCTTTCGGCTGATGGATGATGATAATACGAAGACGATTGCTGACGTCATGGCATATCAGGGTAGAATTGATGCACACATTCTGCCGGTGTATCAGGTACACAAGTAAGTCATCATCATCAGTACAATGATGACAAGAATGTCAGTGTCCAAATAAATATTACAAATGTATCAAACATTTAAAGAACTACATTTTATACATCATAGTGTAACTGCAACTGTAGAACCAGTTAAATGTGTGACAATTTAGAAAATGTTAAAACTACGTAATACATCGATGTCGATATCAAACAATAGCACATGCCTACAAGAGGAAATGACATTGTGCGTGATATGCGGAAACGTATTTAATGAAACGCGAGGGGTGTCGCCGCGCGTACACCCACTATTACACACACACATTTATACCACAATCATCCGTACCCTAGTGTGCGTGCGTGACTGGAAAACTGTTAGCTATTATTCCATTTAGATATTTTAAAGTAAAACTTGATCGGACCAGAGCTCAAACGCTACTGATGATCCGTTTGCCTTGTCCGAGATCTGTCATCTGTTATTTGCCTTGCTATCAGCTCGCACACGCCATCTTTCCGAGCCAGCTTTACGAAGCTACGCTATTTGAGACATCACTATGTATCATTTTTGTGTGACGCGATTTAACCAAGCCCTAGAAGTTCAATATTAGTTGCGTTTGAATATTTTGCAGTATTTAAACGTGGATGATTGAGCGAGTTTTAGTTCAAAGTATGGAAGGTCGTCGTACAGCCCATCTTCTTCTCCGTATTCCTAGCCGTTTTCTCATTTGTTTTTTTGGTGTTTACGTCAGCTTCTAATCTACCCTGATTTAAATAATTATATTTTTTTACAATCAAACCTATCTGTTTCATATACGTGAAAGTGTATTTGTTTGTAGGTTAGAAAGAGAAGAGAGCAGAAACGGTTGAAATGACCGCATGAAATTCTAAAAGTTTGGTTATAATCTGGAATAACTATTACTACATTTTACCCTTGAAGACTATGCGGGCGGGGCCGCGGGTAAAAATGCTAGTCATCCATAAAAGTCCTTATCACGGCCTACTTCATCTAACATTATTGAGTAACCGACAAAAACGTTGATTGAGTAAATTTGAGCAGGTTCATTTCGTACTCTCTTCAACTTTGAACTTTCTCAATTATTATTATCGACAGTTTATAAAGGAAGTTGTTAGCAAACTCGATTTTGAACATGTACAAAGTTCCAAAGCCACGATTGTATAATTATGTTATACTTCTCTATATAAATGAAATTCCATGCCTGGGCATGTTTTTCTTAGGAGGTAATTTTGGGAACAGTGTCTTAATATAGAATATAGAATAGAATATAGAATATTTATTTCAATTAATATTTACATCAACAAAGTATTTGTGAGCTCCAAACTAGACAATGTCTGTATCTTGGAGCTCGGTACACTATTTAACATACAAGTAAATTTTAAATGGTATATAATTTCAATTTCTTAAACTAGAACAAAAATGAAATAAAATAAAATAAAAGGAAATAAAACATTATTCTTTAAAAATAAGATAAGATGAAACGTAAAACATTATTCGTTGTGAATTAAATGAAATAAAGATTAAAAATTTAATAAAATTAAAATTACATCAAAATACAATTAAAATGAAAATAAAAAAAAATATATGAAAAAGCTTATCAACTAAATGAGTGGGTGGGGTGTGGTGAGTGTATGTGTTTGTGTGTGTGTGAATGTGTATGTGTGTGTATGTGTGTGTGTGCCCGTGCGATTAAGAAGATTTGGGTATAAAAGTGTATGTACTTGTACTTGTATGATTGAGATGTTGGAGCGCAAGTTTTATGACATGTTCGATTTTATGGGAGTACTGTTTCTGTTTCATCGTATGTTAGAGCTAAGAGGAAGCATGTGACAACCCTTTTACATGAGAAGAGAGTGAGGTCTTGAATGTGACAAGTGTTGTTGACTTTGTTGTAAACATGTGGATGAAGGAAAGCGGAACAGCGTCTGGCTAAGAGAGACAACGTTTTAGGAATGGGAATTCTAAATATACGTTTAGCAGTAAGCGAGGGATAGTCTGGTCTGTCTCTTAGGTGATAGTGAGTGTGAGATATTGCTCTTAATATGAACAACTGTCGCACTCTGAGTACCGAAAATTCAGTGTATAATGTATCCGTTGAGTAAAAAAACGGTTTTTTTAAAGTGACTTTGATGACGGCTCTTTGGGCTCTTTCGATTTCCATAAAAGTTGTTTTACCTGCGCCACCCCAGATAGCGATGCCATAGTGTATAATACCTTGGCATAACGCTAGATACACTGTGCGGAGAATTTTAGGTGGAGTGCAATCTCTGATCTTTTTCATTACGTAAATAAGTTTCCTTACACGTTTGGATAAGCTTTGAATATGTTGTTTATATGAAAGATGGCGGTCTATTGATATACCAAGATATCTTATAGAGTGTGTCTGTTCGACTTCATCACAAGAGCAAGCTGGTGGGATGTTATGGTTGTTTCGACAAGTGTGAAATTTTAGTTTTAAGTTGATTGGAGGACTGGATTTTAGGGTTTTACAGAATGTCAAGAATTTTGTTTTCTTAATGTTAAGAGTTAATAGATTTTTGCTGAGAGTGTTGGCTACGGTTGTTAGTCCCTCTTCTGCTATGCGGAAGGCTTGTTCCCAGGTTTTAGCATGAAAAATTATAGCTGTATCGTCAGCATAAGATATAAGATCTCCATTGGGCAGTGCTAAATGTAAAATATCATTCATGTAGATAGTAAAAAGAGTAGGTCCGAGTAAACTACCTTGGGGGACACCAAAATTTATTGGAAGAGGGACACTAGATAAACCACCTGAGCTTATATATTGCATACGGTTACAAAGGTATCCAGTGAACCATTGTAGTGGAATGCCTCTTACACCAGCAGCTTCGAGTTTTTTAAGAAGAAGTTCGTAAGAAATAGTGTCAAATGCCTTTGCTAAGTCTAGAAAGACACCTATGCAGTGGTCGCCTTTTTCAATGTGAGTTGAAACTGTATTTACCAAGAGTAAGGCGGCGTCCTCGGTAGATTTGCCTTTTCTAAATCCGAATTGACGGTTAGATATGAGATTGTATTTTTCAATGTATTTGAAAAGGCGGATGTTAACTACTTTCTCTAGAATTTTAGATAAGATGTTTAATAATGCAATTGGTCTGTAGTTGTCTGGTTTATCTTTGGGACCGGTTTTATGTATAGGGCGTACGGCCGCAGTTTTCCAGCAGGAAGGGAACGAACCAGTTTCCAAGCTTAAATTTATTAAATGAGTTAAAGGTTTTATAAGCGATTTTTTTACTTTTTTTATTAAACGGACTCCGATTCCATCTGGACCAGAGGCACTGTCATTTTTTAATTGCGATATAATTTTCAAAAGTTCTTGTTCATCAGTTGGAACAAAATAGAATGATGTTGTCGAAGTGATGTACGGTTTGTAGTTATTAGCTAAAGAGGTTTGAGTTTCGGAAAGTCGTTTTAAGATTTGGTCAGAGAGATTTTTGCCTACCGAGGTAAAGTAGGAGTTGCAATCGTCTAGGGTCTTTTTGGGATTCTGTGGATTAGAATTTATTAGCGGGCAGATATTCATTTTATTGTAGGGGTCATATATGCTTTTAAGGGTCTTCCATAGTTTTTTCGGGTCTGTTTGGTTTTCATTTATTTGGCGACTGTAGTAATCCGTTTTTATGTTATGTAACAGTTTATTACAAAAATTACGATAACGCGTGAAAATTAATTTCCTTGTTTTATCGTCGGGGTAAGATCTAGATGCTAGGTGGAGTTTGTCTCGATGACGCATACATTTTAAGAGACCAGGGGTGATCCATGGTTTTAGGGTATGGTTACTTCGGGTTGTTTTCACTCTGCGAGTGTGTGTTTGTATTGAATTAGTGATGATTGTAGTGAGAGTTTCTGCCATTGAGTCGACCGATTTGTTTTTTAGGGTGACAGTCCAGTCAATTACTAATAGATCTTTGACTACAGCATCTTCGTCTGTTCTTAATTTCCATCGAGTTAATTGTTCCTTCCGAGAGTTTTTAAATGGTATGACAGCAAGTGCCATGTCGTGGTCTGTTATTGAGGTTTTAAGAACAATACCTTTGGGTTTGGTGTTTGATTTGACAAATATGTGATCAAGGCATGCTACTGCTCTAGTTGGTTTGGTTATTGCTGGGAGTAAGCCATGAGAAAATAGAATTAGTTTTTTTTTATTTGCAGTATATATTGGCATGAGATGTTCGCAAGGAAAATTAAATACGACATGGATTATAAGTTCTATTTAATAAAAAAAAAAATTAATATCTATCACAATATTAATTTTAAAATCAAAGGTGAAAACACCAAGTTTTTCTAACACCAACACTAATTCAGAGCGCTCACAAGGAATGAATTGTACCTACTTACCAATTTATAAAAATAAAATCCGGGACCGCCTTCGGCACCTATTCTCACGACATATGGCGAAATCGATTGTGGGAATTCAATTTTCAATTGACACGACTTATTAGCGAATACAGTTACATTTAGCTAAATAGCTCCGAGGCGAACCTATAATTAAGGGCGCGGACCCCTGGAGACGATGGCTGTTCGAAATATTTCGATAGAATCGATTTACATTCTGTGATATTCCCCTTCCTATAGAATCTGTGGTAATTTTAGAATAGTAATTTGCTACGTGAGGTTGTTCGGTCAATTTACTGTTATATTATTGAGCGCGATTAAGCGGGGCCTGTGATCGTTTGTTAATTATGTGCTGTTACTGCTTATGCTTATCGATATAATTGTAGGAAGTTGTATTTTTTTATTAGTTATAGGAATGTGAAGTAACAGCTGCAAATTATATTTTAATCGTATTGTTTCAGTATTCTACTGGTTGCTCTTTAAAAAATAAATGAATTCCTATGATGATTTAATGCGATGTAGTCGTAATAAAAATGACAATCATTTTTTTTTAATTACAATCATTATATATGATTTCATTTTCGTTTCATTGTTCACATAAAACAAACATGGCCGTGAGAATCACAAACAACATTAGTGAATAACGCACAACCCCATCAATGCAATATAATGACCCGTTATGGTCGTTAATAAAAAATAAGTCACAAAAAAAAGTCGCGCCATAAACGGTGGACTGCAACAAAATATTATAGTGTAATAAATAATGGTATACCCCGAATTTAAGTCATCGTTGCGCACACGACACACGCTTAACTAAGTTTGGTACAACCCTACGCTTAAACTTGACATCCAATTCATTGTTAAACACAAAATGGTCGCACCGCACTTATTATTTATTACGACCCCGCATGTGTCTCTGTTCAGTTAAAAAACACAATGAAACATTCGAGATTATTATATCTTGCCACGTTTAATTGTACACAATGGGTAAACAACAAAAGCCGAATCCTACATTGTAACAGTTGCTCTCGAATTAATTTTAATAATGCGACATGCACGTAGAACGGACGAATTTGCTGCGGCTTCGATTTTCTATAAAACGTGTTCAGTCAAATTTGAAGGATAAAAGTTTGATAAGTTCGGCCCGCCGAGCTCGAGCATCCGAATAAATGAAGATATATTAATCTAGTTGGGGTTAAATTGTTATTAAAACTATGATTAATGGTTCCTGTTAATGGAGCACAGATTAAGGAGCGGGCTACACGCAACTACGTTTGAAATTAACGTCGGTTAGCCCGTGACATAAGTGTGAATTTATCTTCATCATAACCGCGTTAGTTTTAATAAGAGTATAAGTTTATTTCAAGCTACACATCAGATGATTAGTTAATAAAGACTTAATTATGTTTAATACAAACTTTGTTTAATCTACGAAAGACGGATCAATGAAAACATAACTTCAAAGAAATTTATTGACACAAAAAGTCGTAGACATTGATTAAAAAAAGCTAGGAAGATAATTTATTAAGACAACAATCAATGTACGGTTCCACTGAAAGTAAACGAAAAGGAATTATTGCTGAGAAAATTATATGGGTAGCAAACATTGACGTACAAGTCATTTGTGTGTGTTTTATCAACTCATTATTACTTAACAGAATTTCATTTCACATCGAAGTTTAACCGCCTGTTGGTGTACAAACAGAATTATCCGCTTTCATTGCCTGGGAATGCGCGATTCCTTTCGATTTCCTATGATAAACAAACTTACATCCGAGTAAGGTAAACACGATCGTAAATTTTAGTATACGGCAAGGTTCGCGGCAACGGAAATGCTGCATCAAATCAAAATGCTTGCTACTTTCGCCACGTTATGTTCGCATTTTATGATTTACTATAAAAATAAACATGTAGTATGCTTCTAAATCGTAGCTAGCTCAACAACTTTTCTCGCTAACTGTACGAGCAACGGTCCGTAAGAATCTACCGCAGTCCACTAACAAAATGGATTTTATTGGCAAACAGTATGTTAATATTGGGGTGGTACTATTGAATTTATGAAAAAGCAAACGTTCTAAGCGTGACGAATGAAATTTCTATAATAAAATTAGCATAATCGATACATCGGAGTTATCGACGCACCCCAGTATTGCACGGGGTCGCCGGGACTGTAACGATCTGTATCGAAGTTTATTGGCAGTGCTCCATACAAGACTGCATGTACTTAATGCATACACGATTGAAATTAAGCATTATTTCATGCAAACGATTTCATATAACAACAGTTATTACCATACAATCCGTGCAAGTAGCTTGAATCGGCTTTCGAGTTGATTATTGTTTTTGTTTTGTTTATCTTATAGAGGCTTTTATATTGTTTTATTCTGTCATAATATTAAGTATAACAATTGATCAAATAAATACCCTTGTTCCCCAGATTTTCTTGAAGGTTGTACCAACTAAGGCTCACCAATTTAGGATCACTTATTCCGTGAACTGAAGCCTAAAATAATTAAGTTAGATTGATCGTTTCTATCCCTTTGTAGTTATCCTAGTCCATCTATAAATACGTAATACTGTTGTATAACAATAGGTCTATCCTAGACAATATCATGTCTATGGTACCAGCTGTCGCCGGCATATTGTGATTCAATTATGCCACACTGAGTACCGGTTGACGATGTAACGGAAACTCGTAGTGTTGGGATCTGAGATACAAAATGGGTTTAATGTAACAATAGATTATCGATAGCGTTAAAAGAAATTAAGGCCTAGATGTCTGAGGGAGGGATATCACAAATATCACTGGGTCTGTATTGCGGACCCATGTTGTGGTATGGCTGATATTTATTATCTTGAATTGTGACTTCATTTGGTCCAACTTATTATGTAATGTGATTAGCAAGCTTTAGAGTATGTTTTGTGTGTTTCTTCCAGGACACTATTCTGACAATCAGAATAGTATTGTGCCTCTTCAGTATTTCCCTTTGAAATCATTGTACGAAACGTAAAAAATAAATCGAGCAAATTTCCATGGACATATCGATAAAACTATTTTTTTATTTTACACTTGTAGTTATTATGTTTTTCTATTATTGAAAATGTAAGTGAGAATGTTTGCATACCAACTTTAAATCCTTACAGATCCTTAATAGTCCTTCAAAATGAAAAATAATAAATACTTACGTACATACATAGGTTGATAAACACATTACCCTCTTTTGCATCGCGCAGTTGTGTAAGAATATGTGTAAATTGTTTGTCAGATTGGTATATTGACAACATCGATAGCTGTAGTGGCTTTGTATACCAGCTTAATCCAGGATTGCTAGTCTTGTGGAGCTACCACCATATATTAAACGTGTATAGGTGTATGTAGCCAGTCAGTAATCGATAAGCTGTGAAACAATGTGAAACGGGCGGCCAGCCCTATTGTAAATTGTTAATCAGAGGGATGGCTAAAGCCGTATTCTTTTTTAAATCCTAGTAAGGATTGAACGAAAAGTAAGCTTAATAATTGTATTTAAATAATGTGTTATAATAAACGCAGAATAAGAAACGTTTGCTTTAAATATTTGTTTATGTTTTAAATTAGTATTTTTTTTTGTTTTAGTTTCTCTTAGAAATATTATCTAAAAAGTGCTTATAAATTAGGTTGAAAATGAGATTCGCACATGAAATCCAGAAATCTCAGAGGTGCGAGCCGTGGTTTGAAGCTACGATCCTCGTTACCGAGGCAAGCGTTCTACCAACTTGGCAATCACTCCTTTTTATCATATAATGATTATACCTACAACAATATCACATTGTCGGCAATGCCACAAATTCATGTTAACTGACCTAATAAATTTATTAGGCCATAACTAGCTGTATTTGTGAGTTATGTAGGTACTCGTCTACTGGCATTCGCATTGTTATTTATTTCGAAAATGACGGATGATTGAGTTGTATTTTCAATGACCTTAATTTATTACGTGGGTACCTTATTACTTTAACAAAATGTGCATGTGACTAGGTATGTTGTTTTTTATAATTTTTATACGACGTTAGAATATGTGTCGGTATCTGGGATAATGATGAGCCGTAGAAAAATATGGCAACTATTTCCATCTATATTTTAACTTCATAGTATTCGACGACGACCTGATTAACTCAGTTGGTAGTGGACCTTGCCTGCTACGCCGAGGGTCCCGGGTTCGAATCCTGGTTGGGACAAACTTTGTGTGATGAACATGAATGTTTGTGCCCGAGTCATAGATGTTTAATATCTATATAAGTATAGCATATACGGGGTTCACCCCCAGTCAATAGTACGGTACCCAAAATACAAGCGTAGCTTAGTGTCGGACTGTATAGTTGAAGTGTTTGTCATCGTATAATACGCATCGCTCAAATAACTAAAGAGACCTTCTTACAATGTATTATAATACCGTTTATGCAATGAAAACAAACCTAACAGGAACCGTCTCTGTGACAACGCAACGTTTTGATGAAGATTTATGTCGCGTACATTAAATCACATTCAGCGCATCATTCAAATCAACATGCGGTTAAGGTTTAAGCAGACCAGCAACTGATAGCGATAGCTAACGACAAAAAATATGTCCACATTGACATAGACTGTATAACTGTTAGTCGTAACATAGACTATATTTAAGGCTACAAAAATCGGAACAAAAGACCGATCATCATAAGTTTGTGTGTATATGAGCCACTATATAGTCGCTCGTCTGCACAGACCTGGGCAGTTTATTCTATTTTCGTATGTAATAAATTTGTTGGTGAACGTCTCTGCAACTTTTCAGTGTAAAGTTTCCGAACGTTGTCGACGGAACTATATTTTCGTTAACTCGCTAACTAGCCGAAAGAATAACATTTGGAACTGTCAAAAACTACTTTCGGGAAAACATTTTAGAGTTTTGAATTGCTCGGTTTCGTGTGTGATGAGTACGAAAATAGAGGGAAATGAGTTGATATTTTCGTTCGGTAACGTTTTAGTGTTATTAAATTACTTTTGCCTAAAATAGAGACGGCATACTATTTTTCGATATTATTTATTCCTTCAGAGAATGCACAGTTAAAATATAAAAAAAAACATCCGAATTGAGAACCACCTCCTTTTTGAAGTCGGTTAAAAATATACACGGCCAAAATAAATGGCAACAACAATAACGGCCTTACGTTACAGATTAATTCCAAAAACAAAATTGGAATAAAACTGTTGTGTAAAAATAAAAGTTAGAAAAAATATCGTTGTATCAATGGACTACAGAAAAAAACAATAATAACGTGTCGCGGTGGGGTTCGTGTCGTTTTAATACTCCCGAATCAAAGCGCCCCCAATCATTAAACAACGCACATAAATAAATAAATAGCACCGGAGAGTGTAAATACACGGGGATGTACTGCAAAGTCAGAACCAAACTAACGCAAAAACTTGATATTAGCTTAATTTGATAGATTAGCTGGATGTGCCTTAAAACTAATTAAATAAATAAGCTCGCAGGAACATGTCATGTTTATTTCAATTGAAGATGTAATATCCAGGTTTAGGTATCTGTCCAGTAATATCCTGCAAGTGTGTACCAAAATACTAGTACATATATTAATCTACAGACTTAATCGTGTGAAGGCAGGCTACGCAGTCTCATGAAGCTGGCTCATACAAATAGTTTGGTCTACATTATGTATGAGAAATTATTTTATTGCGAGCTTTTTTCCACTACAAAACTATTATTTCGTGAAAATGGGGAACTTCACGGAGTAAATCTTATCCAGATATGCTATAATGGGAACTTATGTCTCATATTTGGCAGTGATACGCGCTTGGGCGCCTTCCAGTAAAATTATTAATGTGCCTTAGCAGGCACGTACTACATTGCTCCGTACGTAGGTACTGTTGCGCACAGCACTTCATAGCACCATAAATCGCGACTCGTAAACCGCGCGCGTATCACTAAAATTAAACATTTAATGAGAAAATGAATTACCAACACTTATGAAACGTTACGACCACTACATAAGTTACATTTTATTTTTATTATCTCCATCGTGAACGTTACTACCGCGGCGTTATATTTCAGCGGCTATTTCTTTATTAGAACTGACAGCGAATTGTCCATAAATAAAGGAATATTTTTGAAACACATTTTGCCGGCGAGCGTACTTATATCGCGGACGCGCGCGCACACATGCAAACGATCCACGGTATCATAGTGTGCGGCTTGGAAACTTTTGATCCCCTGACATAAATCTCCATCAGAAAATAGGGAGGGACGTAACCGGCTTAAGCTTAACTGTGACTAGTGGCCCCGAACCTTACTTTAAATATATTGTAATAATGATAAAATACACTAGTTAATTTGGGCCTTTATTTATTTTGCAGTAAAGAGCTTTTTGTCATAACAGGCCCCTGTTTGTAATGGGAACGTGCGGGACCCGCAAATATTGTTGCATACTTCGCCTCCTGTTTGCTTGTTATTTTGGTAAATATATTTGTATTATTGGAGCTGGTAATTTTATTCCGTTACTTAGCTAATCGTGTTGTTGTATTCTAGTAAGTACTTACTTATATATAGCCAAAGAATCAGTGATAGCCACGTTACATTTACCCTAACCTTATGGAACAAACAAACTGATATTGAGAAAATCATGAATTTCGAAAAACTTTTATACGTAAGCCGTCATGTCGGCTTTTATGGTTGAAAAAGGTTGTAGATCAAACAATGTCAAAGTGTTTTCGGAGGTGAATCTTTCTTTAACTTTGGTTTATTCTTTCCATCGGCTCGACGACGATAGATTCGTCCTTACTATTAGGTACACGATCCTATCAGATGAATGCTATATAAGAGTCAGCATTGAGTGGCTTCAATTGCGTAGATTTCGTGATGTGTAAAATTGTCTTCATTCGATTTGTAAAGTTTTCTGATTAACTGGAGAAAACTTTTACAAATTATACAGTTAGCATTTTTTTTAGACTTGAGTTGGTATTACTTTCTGATCGAATCATTTGATTTTACTATTTATTGCATTCGTCAAAGCGAGATAGTAGAGATTTGAACATTTGAGTCAATCTGTTTTATTGGAGCAAATTTTAGATATCACATTTGTAATAATCAGTACGAGTTGGTACTTAATGCAAATTATATAAAGTGTACCAATAAAAGTTCTTTATTTTTAGATGTCCAATTATTATTTATCGGTTCAGTTCCTAATAACTATTATTATGTGATCTATAAAAAAATATTACGCAGGTCATTATTAAAAGTATTTGTTAAATGTATTCTTCTTGTATTTATTATATGAAAATAACTAATGGTAATCTTATTTAATGCGTTTTCGTATGGAAACGGTTATAACATGAAATAAGTCCCTAATAAATGCATTGTTACAATTAACGTAAACTATTCATATTACCACTACCTTTATTACAAAAACAACAAATTGTTTTATGCAATGTAATGGTTATATGTTGTGTCGATTATTAAGTTTATTATCAACTCATAGCATTGGTGGCAAATAAACAAATCTAAGAAATAACCAAAGATTTTTTTTTGTGTTTAGTGCGCAATAATAATAGAAAAAAATGAAAATTAAAAGTATTTTTTAAAGAAACAAAAGCAAACCCCAACTGCCAAATAAGTAAATAAATGGCTCAGTTTTCTATAAATCTTTTGTATCTTATTACATTGTTATTCCCTTGTGGTATATTATTAAACTTAATGGCATCATTTACCGTATTCCGATTCTCAATAGAGACCGCATGTCATACCCGTTGCGTGCATTTTTAGGGTACCGTATCAATTTTTGAAATAGAAAATGGTTGGATTTTCATTAAATTCAGCAATGGTGTAATTTTCTAATTTAAACTTTTTCTCTTCTTAAGCAAGTAATTTACCTACTTATACATTTCTGTCTGCAGGTAGAAACATAATAATGTTCTATTTATTATATATTTATTTTAACATTCTAGTTATTTATTATTAAAGCAGTAGGTACATACAAATTAATTAAGCTGAATAATAATTAATATAGTAAGCCTTTGTTTAGCGTAAGGGGTTTTAAGTTGTTTATTGGATGGCATTATTAACTCATAAATGTTTAGTATGCGGAACTCTCGTAACTATTATTTGTATTCACATCCACCGCAACATTTTATATTTTTATTATTCCCGTCCATTTGACAAATATTGATGCGGTCGGAGCATTACTTGCAACTGGTAAAGTGGCAGGTCGGTACTAAATGGTGCACGTAAAATGCTTTCTATGTTTCAATTATTGGTAAAGTGAGATATATTGTTATTTTGGTTCGATATTTATGCTCTTGTATTGATTTAGTTAGCGTTATACAAGAATAGAAATATATATTGGTTATGAAAAAGGATCAAATGCACTATGGAAACATTATTTGGCACTGTGACTGTCTTTATTAAAATACGATTGACTTGTAAGGATAATTTGTTAGGGTTGAATCGTAAGAATAATTAATTATAATAAATCATTGTTACGCATAATTGATGATAAAATTTTAATATGCAAGATGATTCAGACATGGTGTACTAACCTGTGAACCTGAGCTTCTTTAGAGCAGTTTTAATCATTATGTAAAGTCAGAATTACGCTATTTAATTGTTATTTTGTTAGGAATGTACCGACTTCAAAAAGGAGGAGGTTCTCAATTCGGTTGTATTTTTATTTTATATATATTTTTAAATCTTACCTATGCGCTTAAAAGCAGCTCAACGCAGATTCAAAGGTTCATTGTCATTCTGTACATATACCATCGTTATTGTTTTCACAATAATTCTTTAAGTATTCATATTTAAAATTGCAATGTAATGTAATGTAAATGTAATACATAATTTAAGCACGCTCGGTGGAGTGCGGCTGGCGGGCGGCTATTTAAATGAGTATAACGTGTAAATTGACAAATGCGGTTTATAATATTACCCCATAATTATGACAGGTACAAAACGCACCCTTGAGGAGGCAAATTGTATTACTTGAACACACACTTGTGACAATAAACACCAGTAACAATAATATGGCATCCACGCAAATAGAATTCTACAGTATAAATTAAGAAAATTTAAGATTGTTATAAGACCAGCCCTTTTTAATGTCCCACTGCTATAGTCCACCATGCTGGCCCAGTGCGGGTTGGCGGACTTCACACATCTTTCGAGGGGTTCTCTCAGACATGCAGGTTTCCTCACGATGTTTCCTTCACCGCTTAGCAAGTAATAATCGTGGTTAAAAACGAGACTCGCACATGAAATCCAGAAATCCCAGAGATGCGAGCCGGGGTTTGAACCTGCGATCCTCGTTACCGAGGCAAGCGTTCTACCAACTTGGCTATCACTGCTCTAAGATTGGTAAGCATGCATATCAATATTAATGTAACAAGCGTAGAAAATTTATTAAAGGGGACATAATAAAGCATTAAACGTTTTTATAGGCATTTTATAGCAATTAAAGCTTTATTTTCGTTAAGTCATGGCGTTGGACGCAGGAAACAACGTTCATACGGGCGATAATGAAATAATAACAGCGAAGCGATTGCATTATTCAATGGTTTTATTAAAAAAAAAACTCGGAGACTTTGTTACACTTTTAATATAAATAATGGCCAATTATTACCCGGTATGGATTATTTAATATACTTTATTAATATTTACCGAAGAGAATAGACAGCACAATAGGTATACAGAATTGAGGAAATACGTAGCGTAGCTGCTGTCCGACCTAGAGACGAATTCAATTTTAAAATAATTCCATAAATTCAAATCCATCGTATGAATTACCTATAAAATAAACTAAGATGATGATTACACTGAGCGGTCTTAACATATTTCCCGGTCTTAATAATATTGTTATAACAAAATATATTATGTTACATTTAACGACTTTCACATTACATTAAGCAAACAAAGTGAAATTCCATCAATTTGTATACTTCCACTGTAAAAAATATTCCATACCTATCCGAATAAAAATTTCTTGGAAGGAAACTCAAACAATTGGAAACACCTCAAGACATTACCGTCGGGTCCCTAAATTTGCGTGCACAAGCAAAACGCGTAATGCCGGGGTGTTCCCGCCAAAATCGTATTTAAATTCACCGATCCCGACACGAGATAAGCAAAATCATGAGTTAGGTTGGAAGGGTTATAGAATCTTGCAGCGTGAGCCCGCATAATTCCGTCTCCAGTGGGTCCACGCGTTTGGTGTTGACGGAGATATCTCGATCTTGAATGGGTAGCCTCTTCAGAGTGTTTAGCTGGGAATTTTTTCTTTAAAACGTTTGCAAATACGAACGTTTTAGCGTGAGATCTTTGAATGTTTGTGTATTGTAGGGATGTTGGGTGTCGCGTTCCATTACGGGTATGAGCTATTATTGTCTATGCGATATTTTAGTACAAAATATTTCATAATTGTAAAACCAAATGATTTAAAGTAGAGAATTTATTAACCTACCAATAAATTACACTTAACTGGTTTTCCTAACTTATCTACCTCACAATTAGGCCTGTTTTTTTGTAAATTTACATAAGGCTAAGTAAATTAGGCTTATAAGCCCAGGATCGTAAAATATAATTTATACTGAAACATGGTCCAGATAACAGAATCCCGACCATACTTAGCACCAACAATTAAGTATCCCCTAATTTAATTAAACAACCAGCGATTTATTTTTGCGTGTCAGTTTTTATTTTCCTTTTTTATCCGACGACCCGACCGTAATTTAGGTACCCTAATCCTGCGTTACAGGGTACCAGCTAGGGGTGAAAGGGAAAAGTAAAGGGTGATTAAAGATAAACAACGGTACGTTGCCAACGTGAGGCGGTATTGCTTGCATAATTTGCATTGTTAATTATTATGGTTAGAAAATTAAATGATTCGGAGACACCAGACATGAATTGATGTACAAAAACTACAAGTTGAATCTTGTCACTTTCATTTTGAAATAAAACTTACTACTTACTACTATACTTTTATTTTGATCTAAATTTAAGGCTGGTATGGAGAAGAATTTAAAAGAAAACATAATCATCGTTCAAAGTAAAATAAGACTCATTATCTGGGGCAATTAAGGTAATTTCGCGTAGAAGTAATAAAATAAAAATAATATAATTATTTCTTACCATGTAGGCCAAAACACACATATGAATGGTCAGAAGCTACCATCAATAGGCTACATAGTTTTAGCGGTAGATCTTCCTAGAGTCCAGCAACTGTCTGTACTGTTCAAGCTAAAATGTATTTAAGTGACCAGGCTGTAAAGTCGTCACTGGCACAAGACTATCAAAGGACTGATGAATTAACTCTTAGATTATTTTCTAACCAACAAGTATTTTGTTTTGGTAGTATACACATGTAAATACTATTATGATGTTATTCAGGCAACTTTCACCTAATATTGCTTTACGGGCACCCATTTTGTCACGGAGTTTATGTATAATTTATTCATGAAACACAGCACTAAAGATTATTTAGGGCAACGTAAAAAATCCCTTCAATATTTATAGCGATGGAAGGTGCTATAAATTATGCGTACACGTTGAGACCGAGCCGGACCCCTGACCTCCGTGCCTCGCTAGACAACGGCGCGTTTATGCCTCGACTTTAGCTTTTTTTTAAATCAATTGTCACTTGCGAAATCTTAGTTTTATGACATTATTAATTTATTTGTTGTCATCATTGTTATTCAATTTATTTCAGTTTATTTGTTATAATTATTTATGTGTTGTCTATACCTAATTCTAATTTTAAAAGCGATTTAGTCTTAGTTAATGCCTTCCTTTTTTTCGAAATTAAGACAGGCAATGTCAAATTGGTTCAAACGAACGTCGAGTTCATTAATTATCTCACAATAGTGCCAGTAGATATTCTGTGCTTCCTATCTAACCAACATATCTCGCAACGAAAGGAGGTATACATTTGTTTAATACAGAATTACATTATTCGATAAAGACGTCGTAGCCTAGTTGACAAAAACACTCAATATATCGACGCGTGTCTCGGTTCGATCTTGGATAGGTGACCAAATTATAATATCTGACCTTTTCCGTGTTTTGTAGAGAACGTTAATCTGAGGGTCACTATTGTCATTCTAGCATATTCGACAAATATCGGTTATCAACCAAATCAGGGTAGAAGCCAACCCTAACACAAAATAGAAATGGAAAAATGGCTAAGTAGAAGAAAGAGATTATTTAAAGACGTATCTAAGTCAGTGTATTAATATATAATAACACATCAGCAACATCTCTAGAATCACATAAAAGCGTATCACTTATTCCTTTAGCGAGACACACAAGTAAAAGACAAAAACACAAACATTTTCATAAACATCTCTTTGTGTACATTTCATCAAGCCGCGCTGATTCCTCGGGAGAATAAGCTCTATGAATATTTTGAGCTATACGAATTTGTGTTGTAACCACAAAATATATTTCATATTCTTTCCTCCTTTACTCTTAAAAGGACCTCAGGACGGCTAAGTCGGATTTCACATGGTATAGCTACATTCGACCGCGATTTCCACAAAGTTGAACCAACACTTGGTCAGTAAAGGTTGAATTTTGTAGTTGTATACTATGGTAATAGTCAACTTTGAATAGTATTTACACGATTTTGCGTACCTAAGATGGCCATTTCAATTGAAGTATTTCATTTATTTGCCGATACAGCATTTTAGCGAGCCCCTGTAATGCTTAAAATAACCTGATAATGACATTAGAGATACCGACGAAGTGCTATTGCAGTGATTTAAAGGCTCTCACACATCACTGCGGTATGACGTCATTCATGCGATGCGTCTTCACACTGAAGTTTGTGTGAGAGCCCTAAGTAAAATTAGTCGCGAGTCGCGTAGTCGTAGGCGTTGTGTGAAAATGACCTTACATCTAACCTAGCTCAATAATATCGTGCTTGCATTATTTTTGTAAAGACGCTGGATTACGCGGGTATTCTCCCTCTCTGAGGTTTGTCCTTTGTTCTTGTTAGGAGGGATTTATTCGAGTATTAGATGCCGAGATTCTATTTTTAAGTAGAGATTTGGTGTTTTGTTTATTTTCTTATTTTATTGGTGTATCGTAACATTTTGTTTTTGTACACATTAGGGGCGGATATAATATTTTAATACATCATAGTAAGTAGAAACGTCTGCTAGAAACGATTTAACCAAAGGCATCTATGCCCTTGTGGCTCTGGGCCGCTCTCGTAAGCAAGAGGTGGCGTGTTTGATTCCAACCCAGACCATTTAACTATTCACGTGAGCTAACTCTCAGTATCTATAAGCATTTAACTTAGTAGAAGTGGCTAACAGTAATAAAAGTCAGTAAAGAGTTTATTGCGCATTTCTAGGACCTTAGAAATATAATAAAATACAATACAGAATTATTTAAACTAATCTTTTTATTCGTATCTGTAAAACTGCTTTCGCAGGAAAATTTTGAAGGTAAGGAAGGCTCCTGGCCGCTCCGTATTGGCCTGGAGCCAAATCTATTGTATGAAATACAAGATATATTGCCTGTTGACCCACATAGTATGTAACTAGAACGATTCATATGACTCAAGGCTATCATAATTATAATTATTATATTTTTGTAAAAATATCATTATAACATACAGCTGATTGTAGTATTAGTACACGTGGGAATTGCACGTTTTTTGTTATGAAATCACCGAAAAGCTGTCACGGTGTATTTTTTTTTTATTCGATGAATAAATACGTTACTTTTAACTGGACGTATCTGGAACAAAATACGTAATAAACAATACAATATCTTATACGGACGATCATCTATTATTATAACAACTTTGTACGTCATTTATATTCGAGTATGAGCCGTGTCCGGTCGAATTTATACGATAAAAAATGATTTTTTGATTGGACCTGCTATAATGGAGTCGGTTAGGAGGAAGGATTGACCTAGAGCTGTTAACACCTATCCGGTTATTATTTTATAGCATACTAGATAATAATTCTATAGTTTTGATATAATATTTGCTAAAGGTGTATATATTATAAGGAATCTATGTTTAGATCTAGAACATAATTTTGTTGAAAGTTAATTTTACAATCTGTGCTAATTAAGCTGTTCAGCTCAGTTATGTGACTATCGTTTTTAGAGCCACATAGATTTGCCTATAATACGAAAAATAGATTATAAAGGTTATACTAATAATTAGCCCAATAAACGTCCCTCTGTTGGACATATGCCTTCCCTCAATGCGAGGGCACTTCAGGCCATAATCCAGTCTAGTCCCGAATGTCCAATGTCGTTTAAGAATCTGTTCGGTTTTCACAATCATGTAGGTTTCCTCACGATGTTCTCCTTATCTTATATTATTAATCTCATTACATTACCTAAAGAAACTACACTACCCCTACCGCTATGCGACAAATAAAGTACCAGCGCGCGTCAACCTCCGTCAATGTCATTATACCCAAACGCTATTGTCACACGTACAACAGCTCTATAGAATTCGTCCACCGATCGTTAGGTCTTCGGAACCAAGTGGGACGTCCCACTGTCGGAATGGTTAGCCGTGTTATTGACCCTGCCCTATTGTTACCGCCATATGGTAACCGAAATTATTTCGTGCCCTCATGCGAATTTGCAAAATGCCTTTCAAACGATACGTGGTGTTGAAAGATGTTCGATTTCCAATTTTTGACTTAATGAGTTAGCGATGGTCGTTTTTGTGTATTTTATAATGCGTTGAATTTTTAAATTCTATAACATATATATCATAAGAGTATGTGGTAATACGTGTAGGCCTGAAGTATGTTACATCTTACGGTAAGGTGCAAGGTGGTTTTATTAAATATAGCACTTGTAAACAACCGTAAGTGAGTCTCGCATGACAACAGACAGAAGCTTATTTTTTTTGTAATGAACATGGTTATAAAAAAGGAGTAAAAAAAAAATAAAAAAACACAACCTCGTTGAGTTTCTCGCCGGATCTTCTCAGTTGAGGTCCCATTCCGATCTGGTTGTAGAGTTAAGAAAAACAAAATGTAAATGACAATTTATAAGTGCCCCCGTATACGAAATAAATGATTTGACTTTGACTTTGACAACCCATTGAAAATAAGAGTAGGTATCGCTTGTCATTACAATCTACCTCCTACACTGCAAATTAATTGATCTTCATAAACTCATTTGTGGCTATCTAAAGTAAGCGCTTAACATGGTAGATAGAATATAAATTGACGCTTACCATAATACAAAACCAATAATAAAACTAATCCAAAGAAAACCAAGATCACGTTCCTAATCCCTAAAACTTACCACAAATGGCCGACATATGGCAACAGTTTTTTTTTTTTGAAACTAGTTGCCTATAATGGTGCGGAATTACAAAACAAGAGGTCAATAATCATCCTATAGACAAGGGTGGACGTGATAAAAACAGATCTTCTAACACGTAATTACATAATTGCGCCTGCGCCGCGCCGACGCGCCGCGGTAACGTAACGACGCTACACGAATATGGGTTAGGTGGAGACCAAAAAATAAAATTACACATTGACGTTGATGTTTGGGTGGATACGACTACGGCTTTCAAAATTGAACTTTGTAATAAAAACGAAATAGGTAACATGTTTGGTACTCACGATTGTTTCTACAAAATCGTTTTATATCTTAATAGTTTAGAATTATTCAATAGAATTTGATTAAATTGCTATGTTTATTAAAAAATCCATTAAATAACTTCATATTATAGTATTAAAAAAGTAAGTCAATAACTAAATCAAAACAGCTTTTTAAATACGATAATTCTGAATCACTATTGTCGATAGGTATTATAACGAAGTTGGCAAATAAAATAAATTTTAGTTTGATCGTAACTTCTATAACAACAAATATGAATTGTCTTATCCATCCTACGCTTACTTTGGTCTGTAAAGGGCCGAAAAACAAGTTTTAATAAGAATGTGGAAGTAAAATATTTTCTATACCGGAATTGTTAATAACTGAATATTGCGGTCAAAGCCAGCCGTTCCTAACTGACAATTCCCTTTTAATTTGTAAACCTGAGCAGGATCGGTCTAACAAGGCGCCGCCTAATGATAGCTTAGAGAAAGAACAAACAAGCTCTCGAGGCGATTTTAAAAATTACCAACGCCATGTGTTTTGGAATTACTGTTTAGTGATTATTGTTTTTAAATTGTTCATATAGTTTCTCATCGATGTGATGATGACAGTCAAATTAAGTTCAAAACTCGTAGTTGTCAATTTGTCAAAGTTGTAGAATTTAAGTAAATTGGTGTCGATTCTGTGCAGAATTCACTGAATCTAATTTTAAATTTTTGTATTCTACATGTCACGCCTAACTAGAAATAGTTCCTACATTATTTATCTTTTTCCCGACTTCACATTGCAGACTTAATTTTTTTTATTGTTAATCATATTTTTTGTAATATATATTTTTATTTTTATTTTATTAATCAGAAATATAAATATCAGTTTTTCTATAAAGCTATTAATAGTTATAGATTTATAGAAATACCAATATTTAGTCCTGACAACATCAGGGTTATACATATAGGTACTCAAACATAAGCCTATTATTGAATAAACATAGTTATTTTACATTGTGTGCTCTTGCAAATTACAGTTCACTCAATCCAATGTCTGAATTCAGTTCACTGTTGTGGTCTGACTACATTGTTTTCACGGTGGCAAGATATGGTAACATTGTCGTCATCGTTGTTATGAACTTTTTTTTTATATTACATTATCGGCAAGTATTTGATCTCGATCTCTCCTGATGGTAAGTGACGATGAGATCTACGATGTGTAAATACGTAAAATGTTATACTGAATGATGGCTGATTATACGTATACCATGCGTTCTAGGACATGAAGAAGGTCAGAATAAGACGACATAATTTCGTTATAGCATGTCATAATACCAGATCAGTTTATCGGAAAGCATGCTGATTTTGCGACCATCTAAATATCCAAAGACCCCGTTAACACGAGTTCTTATTATAATTTAGTGGAGTTATTCAATATTCATCAGCATAGATGACATTTTAATCTTAATCTCGTAAACTTCGTATAAATTAAATCTACCATCATGTCGACGTAATAAAACGTTCAGCAAGATACCGAATTCATTACTATGATAGTGACTAAAATTACCCTCGTCTCCACAGACGATAGTTAGCCCGGGATCTATCCCTGTGTTATGCATAGTAACGAGCTTGCATATTATTATGGCGATGTGTTACGGAATCCTTAAGAGACGGTCTCTTAGAAACTATATAGAGATTTATCTAAACTAATATTATAATTAATACTATACTAATATTATAAATGTGAAAGTTGGGATGGATGGATGGATAGATGGATGGATGGATGTTTGTTACTCTTTCACGCCAGAACGGCTGAACGGATCTGGATGAAATTTGGCACAGAGATAGATTATAGTCTGGAATAGCACATAGGCTTTGGCTTTACTTTTTATCCCGGTAAAATGTATGGTTCCTATGGGATAGCATACAGGAACCGTGTTTTTTAAACTTAACTTTTTAATCGCGGGTAACACCGCGCGGCGCAGCTAGTATATAAATATTCTGCTTGATATAAGGTTGATATTCACTATACACATATAGCTTTAAAAAAAAAATTATGACACTTGTAACGATAAGAATATCTAATCAGTTTTCAGAAATTATTTAACACTAGCTGCGCCCCGCGGTGTTACCCGCGATTAAAAAGTATGTCCTTTTCCTCTATGTCCTTTTGCAAATGCACGGTTCCTGTATGCTATCCCATAGGAACCGTGCATTTTTTCGGGATAAAAATTAGCCTATGTGCTATTCCAGACCATAATCTATATCTGTGCCAAATTTCATCCAGATCCGTTCAGCCGTTCTGGCGTGATTGAGTAACAAACATCCATCCATCCATCCATCCAAACTTTCACATTTATAATATTAGTGGGATTATTATTATGATCACAATAAAACATTTTTGTCCAAACATTTTCACTTTACAGCGACTATGGTCACGGGAGGACTCTCGTAACCATGGTTGCTGTGAAGCAACCGAAACTTCGGGAACGTAAAATCATAAAATAAAAGCGATAAAATTTGAAAAAAAATTGTTTTATTTCAATGTGCAGTATTCGCGTAAATATAAGAAATCAATAAATGTAGATACTTATTTTTTTTACGAGAATAATTGTATATTATTATGAGCTTATCTTTGTATCACAAATATGTATAAAATATTTAACTACGATTTTCATTTTTCTATACCAACCCTGTTTAATTCAAAGTCCATATAATACGAAGGTAATTTTATATAATTCGTTATAAGCTTTGTAAAGTTCAATATTTCAGTATAATTAATACATAGAGTTCTCTAAAACGAAAACCTAGTTAGGTAGCATAAACTTCCCTTTGAACTACTGTACTGGGCGACCTACATAATTACTAGATAACCGTTTTATTCCAGGAAAATGCTGCGTAGAATTTGTAATAAGATTATAATCACTTTCAAGTCGGGTTACATAGAAACATATTCACTAAACTTAATACTTTGATTTTACTTCAATTTCAAAATTGTATAGATGAACGCAAAATTTAAGTCAACAATTTGTTTTAATTATCCTTCTGTACGATGTTTCAGATCAGTCATTATAAATGAGTCTCGGGTAACAAATTACACAGCGAACGACTCAACTAATATTTGTCTAATTTTAATGTTCAACATACATTGCCGTCGATGTATAGATGGCAGCTAACATAAATCCAATGTTTTCTCGGAAATGAACAGCAATTATGATAGTTATCGCTGCTTCACCGAGCTGGTCTTCAACACGACCATAACAATAATTAAGACCATAAAAAGGGTTATCTCAAAAACCAGTAATGTTCAAACAAAAACACTGTCGCCGTCGAGCTCTTGATTTCGATTTACGACTTTCTAACCACTGGACTAAAGCCAAGTTATGCTTGTCTTCAACAAACAATAATAAGAACACAAATTCATACGTTGCTAGTATAGCTTGAGACTCTAGTTGTTATATGAACCGCACTTATAAATTTGTTAAACTTAACTTTAACTTTGTGAGATAAAGTATCAAATTCTCACAGGCCCATTACAGTATCAGAATGAAGAAGCGGCAACGGGAATCTTCTAAATTTAAATAAATTATAATTATAAACAATTACTGACTGATTTAATGAATGGATGGAATACAGTATTAGGTACACACAATTTATTAAAGCGAGATGGAGGATATGTTATCAAAGCAAGGGTGAAGAGGATGTGAGATAGACAACGCCTACGTGGTTTCTTTGAATGTATGATTCGGCGAGCGATAAAAATCGCCGGTCTTATTCGTCAGTCTTTTTTTAATTAGTGAGGGGTCTGACATGTGAACCAAGGTGGCGACCATTGTATGGTGAATAAATACGACGTGTACAAATGACTGTGCTACTACACATGAATATTGAGATGGCCGCTTGTCGAAAGATGGCTGAATTGCCTTTGTCTTATTTTAAAATAATGCACAGTCACACTTGACGGAGCTTCTGATATAAAAAACTGTATTACTCCGGAATATGATCCTGGTTCTCAATCAGATAGGAGATTTGGAAAATATATTTTGAAAGATATACCTACGCAATCAAAATAAATTTGTTTCCAAGTAACTAGTATCATACTTTAATATAACTTGTGGTAGTATAGATAAAACCCCAAATTTATAGACGTTTTATAACTTTATCAAACGTAATATACTACTGCGTAAAAGAAAACTGCTGTGCGCAGTACTATGTGATGTTTGATAGTTATAAAACGTCTATATATTCGGGGGTAGGACTATTTTATGAGTATCTAGAAACTGTACTATTTTCTTACACTATTTAGAAATCTTTAAACTAATTTGATTATTACACTGAGCAGTTATATATAGATAATATGATGATACTATCTATATATGATGATAGTATGCTATAAATAGTATAATAGCGATTTTGGCTCCGACTTTAAACTCGTTTTATGTCACTATCATTATCCGAGCGAATGCTATATTTAATAGGGAAAATGTCAAATATATTTCTTCAATTACAAAGTTTTTTTAAAACATGACACTGTACAATTGCAATAAAGCAATAAAACAACACTCAATCAATGCCGAACAAGCAAAAAGACTTGACTAGTTTTCGAAGCAAATTACATAAATCTGTGAACTTTGCATTTTACCTGTATGGCTTAAGAAGACGGCAACACTGTTTATTGCAATGCTGTTAAATTAAATTATCCGAACTGCTGTTATTATATTAGATGCCAAACTATTATTTTACAAAGTAGATAGTTTAAATTTAACAAAAGATATGTACTAATTTTCATTTCGCAAGAAAACATTCAGTGCCTACTCCACTTATAATTTGCATAAATTAAATAATGGTTAGAACCGTATAATTTATTTCTCCGGCGAATCGTCGGTGCTCACAAAGTAAACAAAATTATTAGTAATGTTAATCGAGGCGTAATTACAGAGTGTTAGATCATTTTCTCATTCGAAATTGTACGTTGCGCTTCCTACAGTTTGCGCAAAGTGTATTCTTTGAAAGGAATGGTAATGGCAAATGACCGCGGGGGACAAATGATCACTCTAAGTACTTACTTATTCTTTGTCTCTCGCTGAGAATGGAGGCATAGTTTTTTTTTACTGCACTGCAAGAAGTTCTTTGATATTCTATTGTAGTAGATACACTATATAAAATGTTTTACTTTTATAAGATAGTATAAACGTTAAATGTAATGATTATTTTTATAGTAGCACTTGAGTTACTTTACGATACTATTCTTGTGGGAGCGGACGTTTAAAGATCTTTTACGTTTATAAGATTGCTATGGGTACTGGATGGGTGATTTAGCTTTGATGAGAAAAACACATATGTAAACAGTGATAGGAATCTCTGAAATAGTGAAATTATTGAAATAAAAGTAATTTTGCGGATTTCAACGCGTTCCTTTTTTGTATTTTACGCACCCGACGTTTCGGCTGCCTTACAGCAATCATGGTCATGCAAAAAATTTTTTTTTGTTTAAACTTAAACTAGTATTTTGGATTTAATTATATATTTTATATCCTAAAGGTAAATACTACTGGATGTAAAGCAGGTGAACTAAACTCTTTGATACAGAACATAAAAAAAACCTATAGATTCAAAACTATTGAAGTGAACATCACAATGGCGAGGATATGTGACAGACTAGAGGACTGGTGCACAAAAGTTTTTGAGTGCTTCCACAAAGATATATATACAGCTGAATCTAAACACATTTTATTTTATTATGAAAGTGTTAAAGGTGAATTTCAAGCGATAAAGTGGTTTGTTACCGGCATTATAGGACGTGAATGACATGTTCAAAAGTGTCTCTGAGATTTTTTTGACAATACTCCGTAATTGGTGGGTTGGGTACCTGGGTACGTTGGTTTTGTTATATGACAATACTATTGGTTTACAAAGGGATATACGGAACAAGAATATCAAAGTAATTTGCTCATTGAATTCCATGTGTAATGAATATTGCGGTTAAAGGGATTTAATTGCGTGTCATTATAATTTTTTCATTAGTATTTAGTGATAGCTGAGTTTGTATAACGTACGCCTTGGAAACAAGGCCCGGGTCGAGCTGTTATACGGCCAATGATTATACTATTTGTGAATGTATTATTTCATATAATTATAGGGTTCATTATGTACGCTTAAAATCGAAGTCCGCCCCTGTCGCTTTACCAATTGAACGCTGAAGGTGTAGCCCAGAAGACCCAATAATAATAGGTAAGTAGTTATTCTACAACTATTGTAAAATAACAGATAAAAGTAATATATAAAAAAAAAACATCAAATGGCTTATTATTAAGAGAAGCAAACGAAATTCATCGTTAATAGAAGTTAAGGATAAGCGAAATTAATAAAAAAGTGACAGATTCAAATTCTACATAAATCTCTGTTTAGATATAAGCATCATGCATGCAAACTGCAAATAGGAGCTGTTTTAGACCGGGCGGCATTCCGACTTACAACCTTACGACAAGTCTTAAGTTATCTATCGATTCCTTTATTATTTCCAAATTGCGTTATAAAATGTATTCTGTAAGTACAACAAGTCTTAACTGATTGTTTGCGTACGTGTGGCGTACAGCTAGCCTCCTTAGGCTGTGTCCCCAGTAGGCAAACTGTTAGCGGCCGACTGAGTGAGCCGCAAATTTGTGGCGAACTGAAATTCGAGTTAGCTGCAAACTCAGATCAATTTGCGTGCGTCGCAAGCAAACTGTTATGTGTTAGCCGCTTATTTAGGTCGACCGACCGACTGAAATTTCACTGTCAACTGTCCCCATGACAGTTTGCGGCAAACGGACTCACTACGCCCGGCGAACAAGCATATCGCCACCGCCGACTGGAACCGGGGCGGTGCGATTACGTATCTCGCAGAAAGCTAGCGATGGCGAAAATTTTGCCATATTCGCTTTAGAATGGCTAAATCGTATTACGTATCAGCGATAGCCAAGCCATAGCAGAAAGATGACAGTGCTGCCTCTTTGGAACAATCGACGAACTAAAATGTGCATTTTTCTGTATTGTCATCTTAATATTTCGTATCACGTATGATTTTAATAGCAAAGCGATAGCCATCGAAGAGCAGTTTGAGCTGTCAAAATTGCAATAACCTTTTAGGTGATGTTGATCGATGGCTTACCTATCGCTCTAGTCGCTTACTAACTATTTCAAACGTTTATTATTTTATTCCATAACAACAATTAATTTCGTGTATTTTATAAGCTTAACAGACGGTTTGCATGTATTGTGCGCGACCAAATCCAAACAATCTTCAATTTATATCAAGACAAGGAATACTTGTCTCACTTATGTATAAATTATACCTACTGACTGTGCTTGCATTTCTGTTCTTTTAAAAAACCCCATGTTACAATATTCTATTATTCATATCCTTTACTCAAATGTATTTTAGTGTGTTTCAAGGAGTTATCAAAAGGCTACTTACTTACTGTACTGGGATATATACATTAAAAGAAAATAATCTGAAGTAAGTGTTTATGAAACTTTTCTTTTAGTCCTGAAATACAGAAAAACTGATAAAACTAGCTCAGCCTGCGCAACCATCGAATTTGTTCTGCAGGTAGACCATCAATGGTCTTGGCGCGATTATAATTATGTAGTACCTATCTTATTAATTTATTTCAAACATTGTGAAACTACTATGGAAATAGGAGATATACCGTAGGATAATAAAAGCAAATTACTTGTCAAATATCTTTAATATCACACATACACGGATAAACTAACTAAGGTTCCCTATCTAGCAGCCTGCTGGTCTGCTTTCACGTGAGTTCCATCACATCATCACGCCGCCTTTGGCTAAGGCGGGATGCTTTGCAAGCCAATTAATGGCCACCAAGAGATGTTCCAGTTGGTCGTACGAAGCACTATTTGTCTTCATAGAAATAATTCACTGAGTTGATCACATTATAACCTAACCTTATTCCTTTGTATTTATAAACAATTTATCACTGCTGGGATCCAAATACAACACTGAACCCGACAGAATCGTAGGTCGGCTTCTTGAAACTATCACAAAACAGACGACACGGTAATATTGTAAGATTTCGGTGTGTTTTTCTATTTGCATACAACTATTTGATGTCTAACAGATGTTCTGTTTGACATTAAGTTAGTTCCTGTTATCGCTACTTAATCGTTTTTGGCGCTATTGTCGCCGCGAAAGGTGCATGGAGCCATCGGTGAGCCATAAGAAAGCGATCTCATACGTAATACGATTTTTTTTGACACGAAGCGATTCATCGCGCGTCGATGGAGCCATCACCGCGCGATTTTCTGCTATCGCAAATTCTTAGCTAATAGGGCGGCGGTTTTGCTGTGAGTCAGCCGCTCACTGAATCCATCGGCGCGCGCAACACAGCAAACTGCGTAGAGTGAGCGCAAACTAGCAAACTGTGAACACTCCATTTCAAATATATGGAAGGGCGTACTAAACCGATACGCCGCTAACTCAGTCGGCCGCTGACAGTTTGCCGACTGGGGACACAGCCTTATTCTGCTTTTAAAAGTACGACACGAGAAAATGTATCTGTATTGCAATTGATTTCGATAAGTAACCGATTATTTATCGCAAAGTTCTGAATCGACCCGCGGGTCTGAACAGTTCTCAAACGAAACGAATGACTGTTCAAATCAAATAAAAATACAGAAAAAATTTAAATTGAAATGAAATATTCCGGAAATCTCTAAAAATACCTCCAGTTCTATGAATGCAAAATGTTTTTACTAACGTATTTTCATTTTTAGAGTGGAGTTTGCATTGGACATAAAAAAAGGTACAAAACAACAAAAACGCATAATAATAGTAAATATGATGTCGTCGTTGATTGCTTTTACTTATTGGCCGAGTCTACACGAGCACTCGGACAAATATAGAAGAGTCGCCCATAGTGCACATACGTGCTAGGCAAGCAAATTTGGTTGGCTTTTATTGTCCGTCTCGACTCGGCCAATGTATAAGTATCCCGACAATTGCACTGAAGTTCTTTGTTTGAAAGGTTTACATTAGCAGATATAGTATGTAGCTTAACTGTAACGACGGAAGTTAAGCATTACCTACACCACCCGTTACCCGCAATAATAATCTAAACACACATTTATATACAGTGTACCCCTTAACTCCGAACGAAGCTTTTAGTTACGTAGAAATTCGCAGACCGCAACATCTGGTGTGCACCTTCCAGCAGAATACTCGTAGATTGCATTTTGTCTGCTTTCGTTAACGAACACGCCCTGTTCACATTAAAATCAGCCTTATTTTGTCATGTTAAGAATGTTTTTCGTGTGATAATAAGGCTCGAAATTTGCTGGTACTTAAACCCTTCTTGCTTCGGAAACACGTTTCAATCTGTTGTCTCCTGTTTCGGTACTATCGAGCTATTCCGTACAGATGCGGATTGCGGGCACAGACGCAAACTCGATTTTCTTGGGACCAATTTTGCGAAATGAAAACGCAAAAATGACTATGACATAGCATAATGGATGTGTACAAATGTTGCGCAGAAAAATTTCTTGTCGGTTTGTTCCCATTCCGTGGGGGTTTTACTGCGAGATAAAATTGTGTCTAGGCTCTGGGACAAACGTCAAAAACATTAGCCTCCTTCATGCCCAGTCAGGTAAAAAAAAACTTTTTACATTTCTTACGACTGCAATAGGTATGGTTATGATTAAGTAAATCATGTCAAAATATCATAAAAAATGTTACGTACTTATTATCTAACTTTAAAATGTATAAAACCGATAAAAAAAATATTCCATAGAAATATTTTCATAATAGCACAGTTATATTTTTATACTGTCCTAGTCACATTATTATACTAAGTAGGTACTTAGAATAGTTAGAGCACCGTCAAAGTTAGCGTTAAAGGATTGCGCGGCAAAGCTAAGAGATCTAATAAAGAAAGTTTTAATATTCTTTCTTTTGTTTCCTCTTTCCCTCATTTGCAATGCTTTGTGTGCGAGAAGATATTGGATCAAGTTGCTGACATTTAATACATTTCTCATTTCTGAAGCAATTGAAATTAATGTTGACACTAGAGAGAGCCAGTAGCTCATAAAAACTAATGAATGCTCAATCAAACTAATACTAAATGTAATTTTGGTAATAATATATTCAATGTGAAATAAATCACAAATATAAATAAAGTTCACAAAGTTCAATTGCTTGTCCCGTGAAAGGTAATAACATTTTCGTGTAGCATGATGTTGAACGAAAAAAAAAGCTCTTGAACCAGTCTACTCTACATCGTGTGTAAGTACCTATGATCAATAAATTCTAAAACAATAACAATATAACGCCCATCAATTCGGAACGGTATTCCATACGATACCTATCTATTGGGAGCCGGGAGCACCGCTTAATAAATCAAACACATTATATCCTACGATTGTTACGACACGTTATTGTCTCACATCAATAACTACCTTTATTTACACAGGCGCACAAGCAGGCGTGTGGTAGACGCGTTAATACAATAGGGCGATACGACAATACTCGTGGTATAGGTACCTTTATTAGATTTCTGTTACCACATATATATGTATTAATAGTTATATACGGATAACAGTAGTGGCGGCAGAATATATAGACATGCCATTCTAATTTCAAACAGTCAGGATTTCAAATACCTTTCCATAAAGTGTTTTTTTTATTAACTAACTTTTTTAATCAGTGTTATGTTACTCGTACCAACGATTTTGTCCATTATATTTATTATATTGATGATAACGTTAAGCTTATTGATAGGAGTAAATGTCATCTTTGTATGATCACTTTGTTGTCCGTTTGTTTGTCCGTCAAGACCTTATCCCATAGAAATGGCTAAATGTATATTGATCTCGTGTCTTTACTAAACAAACTCAGTAGAGAGATACAAAAAACCGCAAATATTACATAGTTTCTTGTAATTCATAACTTTTACCATGGTAAGTACCTACGGTTAGGTATCGTTTTTGCATTGCTGCGAAACTTTAACTTGTATTTTTGGGCTACCGTCCCGGTAGGCTGTCCGTCGGTAAGTATAGGTAAGAGCATAAGATGATCGACCTGATTAGCGCAGTTGGTAGTGGACCTGCTTTCTGCGTCGAGGGTCTAGGATTCAAATCCTGGTAGCGACATACTTTGTGTTATGAGCACGAATGTTGCACCCGAGTCATGCATGTTTAATATCTTTATAAGTATTTTATATTGAGATCACTCTCAGTCCATTGTACAGTACCCATAATACAAGCGTTGCTTAGTGTAGTTGGTGTGTTCGTCTGGCGATATTATTATTTTGAAGAATACGTCTACTGTATGCTCATAGCTATAACTGTCAACCGACGGTCAAACCAAAACATGATTTAAAGGCAGTAGAATATTCCTTCGACCACTTCTTTCTGTGTCCCACGACTTCGTCTTAAGCAATACTTCAAATACATCGGCACGCCCGAAGACACTTCAATCCTTAGTCCTAAGCAAACATGTTACGGCGGTAGTAATTGCTCACCGTGTTTACAATCTTTTATTGTGTATCGACGTTCAAATATTGTTTCTGAATGCATCAGCTGTCTCACCTACAGGGACGATCGTTATTTGAGCCGAATTATTGAAAGTTAATTTAGCGTTGATTTGATCTTTATTTTATTTGGACTGCAAACTATAGACTGATTATTTCCTTTAGACTGCACGAGAAGAATGAGATTTTATATCCGTGACTTGGTTTAGTGTTTAACTCTTAAAAATGAGTAACAGATTCAGACGCGATGCAGCAAATTTATTACATAGTATATCAAAGTTTAATAGTTGCAACATTCTTATGGGATAAAATACAAAAATCGTCATCCTCTAGACAAAGTTACGTCCCAGTTACCAAAATTTATAGCTTTTTGACTTGAAACACCATAAACTTGACTTATACACGCCCGGTGATCCTCCCACCAACTATTACTAAGTAGTATTTGCAAAACTAAATACAAAAAGGCAGTAAACTGATATGAATAAATTGCACCTACCGTCGGCTGTCTAAAGACACAACACTACAAAGAGGCTACCGTGTAATTCGAGATCTAAAGAAAACTAAGGCGACAGTCAACGGGACACTATAAAAAAACACTTTCAGTCGAGCGCAAAAGAAATTCAATATGGCACTGCAACGCGTATTAAATTTTGCACAATCTAAAGGCACGATCGGCAGCTGTTACCAAAATTTTGGTAACCATTGATGTGATGAGATTCAAGGAAAAGCAAGATACACTTTACACTACCAATGCAGTAATTGAGATAAAGTAACCACTTGACAGAACCAGAAACTTTAATGGACCAACCACAATGAAGAACTCAAACAAATGAATCTTAATGGTTCTTCAGAACTTCGAGGATTGTGTTTTTTTTTTCAAATATGTAGCATTAGTATTTATAGTTTAGTTCGAAAATTCTTAAAATAACGACAAAATTATAAAGAGAAAATTGCCCTATAAAATGTCCATTACCAAAATCCAACAACGTACCTAATGGTGATGTTCCATGTTTATCTTGGGCGTCTTGGATGCCACATTTTACGAGGCCCATAACATCAGTTTTCAATAAAATCCCGGTGTCAAAGTCGTGCTTAAAAAGACAATACAGGAGTTCAATATTACCATATGACTATAATAAATATACACAGGGTTTATGCATGGTGTACTACATTGAGTGATATATGGCCTTTCTACTTTATGGTGTGCCCATCAAGTCTTTGCTGCGCGTTCATTTCACCACCAAAATGTATTTCATTCTATTGTTTTAATGTATAAGATACTGAGGTTATTATTATTAGGAAGGTTTATAGATATTCTCTTATAAATGACACTCGTGTTAATCTATCAATGTTAAGAACGGAAATCTTTACACATGAAAATTTTACATTCTCAAATACTTCAAATAGTTTAAGCACCTACTCAAACCTGACTCATTTATGAACGTTCGAAATCAATAGACAAATTTTTGTTTACCGAGCTTCTGCGTTTAGTAATTCGAGATTCCTAAGCCGCCAAAAGGAAAACATCGAACTGAGTAAATAAAACGAACGACGCAACGACAAACAATCAACCAGTCCTCACGGACTTGTAATCGGATACAAATGGTCCTTGATACCACTCAGGACTTCGCAGACTCAACACACAGTAGCCGCTTTTCAAAGGATATTACAAAGAATTACAACATTTACCCAGTGGGACGAAGAAACTGGACATTCAATGAGAAAGTCGGGAATACTTTGTATAATTGAAACAAAGTAGCAACAAGGTACCAATTTAATGTTGTGTAAGCTTCAGTGATGCAATAGGCTTTTAGCTAAAATATAACAATCATAGGTGTTTTATGTAACATGTAATTTGATTAATTCAAAATATTTTAAAAGGCTATCGAGTAGGTTCCTTCGCGTCTATGTATAAAACAAATTTGTAAATATGGTGTTTTATTTTTGTAAATAAGGAAGCCATCGCTTTTTACCGTGCACGTAGGATGCCGTGCTATTTCAAAATACGTATAAAGACAAAATAATTGGGAATATTATTTTTATAACGCACAGATACTAAAGACCTTTTAAAATATTTTACACTATCATTGTTACATCTTATATTTTATAGCAAGTTATACTTTTATTATAATGACGGCTTAGCTATCTTAAAATTATATCATAAAAGAAAATACTCAGAGATCGTAAAATAATAGGTAACTTAAGGAGAATATCATTTTTATGAAGCTATAAGATAAAAACTAATATACCAATGCTCGTATCAAACGTAATGTGAGTGGCATTGAATAAAATTTACGATAATGTTATCATTACAAACCATCGAATAGCGAATACTTCAAATAAAATCCGAGCCTGGATCGAACGAGTAAATAGTATTAGCCTCAGTCCATTGTTCTGACAACCCAGCGATTTTTGATACCTTTCAAATAAAAGATTTCAGAAATAGTCTGTAGTCACAAAACGTTCGTCCAGTTGCCTTTTATTATTTCTTTCTGGACTCGCTTTTTTCTGCAAACGCTCCTGTGGTAACGGCATTGTGAACCTATCTTTAGTCTTGAATATAAGTGCAATTTTATTCAATGTCAAGAAACATTTCCGAGTGTATGGAAGTTATTCAATAGTGTTGGGAATGCTTTTGTACTACTTACTCCGAATCCATCTTATTTTAAGCTGAATATGATATCTTATAGATACTTATACGCATGGAGGGCTCAAACTGTAGCATAATCTAAAGAGATTGATGGTCCATGTGACTCTTGCAATATCCAATGAATGACTTTTCAAAGGGATTCCAATTTGTTGAGATCAGGCGTTTGTCTTTATGATCAATTCGATACTTGAATTCGTCCAATAAATTGATGGTTTGATTTATTCCATTTTTTTTTTTTTTTTTTATTACTTTATAGGCAAGTATTTGATCTCGATCTCACCTGATGGTAAGTGACGATGAGATCTACAATGGAGCATACTTGCCTAGGTAGGAAGGCGGCAGTAGATCGAGACGCTACATTCACTAGGCACATGCAGCGCAACTGATCTGACCCGCCATCCATGAATGGCAACACCGAACATCATGCCAGAACACGGCTAGGCCGCTTGGCGACATGGCTTTGTTCAGTGGGTGGTGACTAGCCACGGCCGAAGCCTACCACCAGTAAAATTTTTAGACCACTCGCACACATTGAAAGTTAATATATACCAAATGCTTCTCACGACACTTTTTGTAATAGCCCAAAAGGTTACTCCTTTTAATAAATAAAAAATCAGTAGAGACTTCGGTGACATATCAGAGATCTTATCCGAACTAAACCTTCGCACAATGCCCGGTAATAATAGGCGCACAAAAAATGATCGGTATCAAAAAGAAGCAGTAAAGGGGACAAAAATATCCACAAAACACACACCGGTCCATCTGGTGACAAAAACTTTTACATGTTTACTTGTGTGCGTGCTCTAACTAAAGGGTTTCAACCTATAGACCTCTGTGGACTGAATGAGGCGGTAAAAAACGGTCACAAGAGAAAACTTATGTATTTTTATCAAATGTTTAATAACAGAGCGGCTCGTAAAACTAGCTTTACTTTTGTCAATTTGATATTAGATGTGATATCGTCCTCGCCTCTCGGGCACTCTCGTTAATGGGGTACCTATGAGGCCGAACCAGCATTGTATGTGTATATGTACACGGGTGATTTCAATACCAGCGACCCTACGTGACAAAACTTTGTCCCTCCCTACATTCAAATATCTGAAGAAGCAATTGAAATTGGAGATGGTAAAGAGAATTAGAGCGGGGTCTTTTTCGGGCGCCCGTTTTGTTTTGTGCGTGTTCAAAGCGGGGCTTCTTTTGAATCTCGATCACCCATCGAAGTGGAAGTGGGGGGAGCATTTATTAGGATTCCCTATAGCCTACCAATCGGCCGTGCGACATCACGTAATCTAATAGCTTATTAATGAAGGGAAACCATCGATCGACCCCTATATTTCTATCCTAGTTAAATTTTAAATGAAGGGCTCTTTCATTCTTTATATTTATAGTATATTGCGGTATTGCCGTCTTGTTCCCGCGGCCGAGTATGCGTCGCAAAGTAGGTAGGTCGGTGGTGCGGGCGATGGCTCCTCCCACAAAATTAATAATACTAGTAGAAGCCGATGCGTGAACCGGCCGCGAGTTTAAATTTAATGTGAATTGCATAAAAACAAACATAAAAACTCATCCATAAGAGATGGCTTCGCAAAGAGGACATTTTATGATCCAAGCGGGAGCTAATATGGGCTGTAGATTTGCGCTCCTTGGATTACGAGAAATAAAGCGGATAATTTAAAATTATGTTTGACACAATGTTGCTGTTAACCATGATTGTTGAAGCGTCGTATTAGCGCTAAGGTACTGCGCACAATGTTCCACGCTAACTTATTATTTTTAGAATAATCAGGGCTTTAAGATAAGGTAAATAAGATGATAGACGGTGAGTGGACAATAATAGCTTCAACCAATTTTTTTGATTGCTCAAAATTTTGCTATCTATTATTGCTTTTAGCCATCGCCATGAGGACAATTTGTGACCATATATGTACACAACTTTATTCATGAAAATCTTCTGCCCCTACCACTGAAAATTTTCAGGTTACAAATAATTCAATTTACTTTTATCGTTCGTGAAAAAAGACGATAAATGAGAGAAGTTGGCGAGATGGGGTGCCCCTTGAATATTCGCTTGGAAATAGTAAATTGAATTTTCTAGTTTCTATAAAATCACTATCTATTCCAACTTTTAGATATAATGCAGACGATATACTTTTTTTGGGGTATTAAATCAGCGATCCACTTTTGCTTCTGACTTTTTTCAGACACATTCGCTCCCTAATGTTTGACAACTAGGTATATACCTACTTAATACTTAGGTGTATAATCATATCGTTAGCGTGCATTTATTTTATATTTTTTTTCTTCAATTGAGCTTAGAAAATTAATAGTCTCTAATCCATGATTCAAAGTCTGCTAGCTGCTTCGATATTTTATGGTAAATTTTGTTATAAAAAACGTTATGCTCTACAGGCGAAATCCTATCATAAATTCTCGGTCGTCCGTGATAGGTCTTAAGGATAATCTTCTTTATTTTTTGTCTGATATTTCTTCTACATTGTAAAAAGTAGTATCTTAATACGTGTTAGATACGGTAGCGACGAGCTTAAATGAAGGAAATGACTTTTTCTTTATATCGGTAAGCGTGTAATTGCGGATCAATTTCTTGTTGTTTCCAGATTCAAACTAATTTCATTTCAACAAAAAAGGACCACCCTTCTGAACAATATAGTTAGAATTAACTTACAATATTTTCGAAATCTTAAATATTTTTAGAATACCATATTTTTTGGTGTTTGCAATATGATATCCTTTACATGAATTGGAAATAAGCTTTACGATTCATGCATTATTTGTCATTGGATGGGTTTTAAATGTCTATTATTATGTTAAAGTTGTTGTAAAAGATAAATGAAATGAATTATTTAATATTGAAACCATTTAGAGTTGCATTGTTATTTCTACTAATATACATTTATATTTTATTAAATAATCATCATTTTAGGTGTCCATAGAGCTTATAGGAATATTTCGGATCGAAATTATGGTACTTTCATTACTCGATCTAATCGTAAACGGTTGTAATTTGGAAAACATGCCAGTGCCCTCATAGAGTAATATTATTTGACACATCTAAATACGTATTAAGTTATTACCAGCCTTATCATAAAATCGAAATTCAGCCAAGCGCTTCAAGTGTAACAAATTTTCAAGCGATGACTCGACAATTACGTCGCCGGATTCTAACTCAGAATGACGTCATGAATAATACTCGTATTACATAGAAATACATTTACCCGGTTATACACCATACATGTGTCCGTGCCTTAATGGACTTGTCATGTTATGGTAATGACTAACAACCTGATATAGTCGTATATCATTTTATTAGTGTATCTTAGAAATACCGCCGTGGACGTAGTTGGGTAGGTTTCTTATCCGAACTTTTTTGATTAATGCTTGGCCGCGCCTATACTGGAGTATCCGTGATCGAGCAGATTACGATGAGAAATATTGTGATCGTAACTCGTGTGGTGATGTATGTTGTTGTATTTTATCAAAATCGTTATAGGACCGGTTCGATAGCGAGGTGTTGCAGCTACTGTTCTACTGTACTGGCAGGGTGACAGTGTAGTGATTTAGATAGTTAGGTGAGCGGGGTCGAGAATAAAGATAAAGCCAGAAATTTACAGATATATTTTGGTATGAACATTTACGTTAAAATTTTAAGAGTATATATAAACAATTATCTAAAAGGCATAGGTATTTAAAAACAGTAATTTAGAGGTAACAGAGTATTATTAATTTGTTTATATTGAACAATTAAAACAATATTTAAAAAAACGCAGTTTATGACTAGTTTAGTTAAACAATGTTCTCTACACAAGATGCTAGTGATCTAAACGTTTCTTCAATTAGGATATAAGCTACAATAAGTGTGTATATTTGTTTGTATGTATTTATCTAAAATCATTCTAAAACGGGACACTTCTTTTTGGTTTCAAATGTATATGAACTACAGCTTCATTTCATGAATCATTCCCATACACGGCATTTCCTCGTTCGGCGAGTAGCGAAATGCGGCCAGCATCTGTATGGGCCCAATTTTTTACACTTATTGTAAATATTAAGTAACTTTTCTATTATCTTTTTAATTTATATTTGTTTTTTTTAATAATAATGTAATTTTCTTTATATCCTTAGTTCCTATATAATATTCTAGTGTCATGATAGTAACACTAGGCGTTTATTCAACAGTCACTTGAGTTTATCGTTTTTAGAATATAATATTCTAGGAGCATAATAATAGGTAAGTACCTAATTATCTGAAACTAGTTTACATGATTTTACGTGAATTTAATATTCATAAGCTCACATCTATAATTGCTTTACAAGAAATGTCAACCTGAGATTGGAAATAAATTACTGTTATACGCTTATCGTCAAGTGTTAATGACCTGATATATTTTTCTTATCTTTCTAACAATAAATAGGTCACTTAATTGTTTTGACGAGTAAAAATAATGTGTCGCTTGTACGGGTTGAAGCTTCAACTGATAATAATATTGGTATTTGTTCACGAAACAATGAATTTGAGCCAAGCCAACTTTGATATAATGAACACGGGACTCGAAAGATATTTGATTCAGTCACAAAGTCAAATATTCTCAAATGAAAAAATAGGCACTAAATATAAATGAAGATAAGCTAAACAAAGTAGAATCAACCTAATTCTAAAATAATTTGGAATTAATTACTTTGAACTATTTCTAGAGAATAAAACGAGTCTAAGTTTTTTTTTTACGTAGCGAAAGCGTTTTTGAATACGAATTGTGTCTCAAATAAAAATAAAGAGAACTGGTACCTGCTCCAATGTTTTCTAAGTGCTTCAGTCTGGCTTTGACAAATACGTTACCATTCTTGAATTACTTAGAGAGAGAGAAGACAAAAAGCATACGTTATATGAAAGCTACGTTGTGAGCTTTATTGTGGAGACGCAAGAGTAAAAAGAATGTGGTCTGGTTAGAATATTAAAGTCTGCAAAAGTACATCAGTTATGGAGGAGCCGTCCTTGCCCTGAAATATTTATAAATCTTTAAGTAGTTTGGCCGTGGAAAGAGATCAACACTGTATATAGATACACGATTTCTTACAATATTTGTTATTTGTACTTAAAATAACTGTAGGTATTTGTATAAATACTGTACGTTTAGTTAAATATATATATCTTAATATGCTTCTTCATGGCACAATCCTGAAGAGTATGGAAATGGTTTCTAAAATATGTATAATATCAAATCATTTAATGAATTAAACACATTCCTCAGTATATTCGATTTAGTAACAATATGTCAAAATGTTATATTTACTGGCCAATAAATCAGATTCGTAACCAAAACCTGTTTATTGGCAGATTTACAATTTGATACTAATATTGTACACGTGTGACGTTAACGATTGAAATAAAACAATCTCAGACCTCGTTCGACTTTTCATTTGGCCGTTTGGGGGTTCTACATCATTAAGGTTATCAAATAAATTATTTTGCTACTAATACTATGATTTACGGTGAAGGAAAACATCGTAAGGAACTTATAAGTCTAAGAGAACCCCTCGAAAGACTAATGAAGACTGCCAACGCGCACTGGGCTAGCGTGGTGGACTATGGCCTGATACCCTTCGCATTGAAGGGATGCTCATGCCAAATGGTGGGACATTGAAATCAGCTCATATGAATTTTACCCATGCATATTAGTAATCTATCACCTAACAAAAAGGAAACCTTGTACTTTTATTAAGCAAAACAATTCTTTGAAATAGTAGGTACAGAAAAATCTAGATTAAACTTATTGAAAAAATATATTATTGAATACCTTGAGACGGTAGGCAATCACTCACATATGAATAAAATCTATTGATTGTGGTGGGGTAAGGTTACAATGGTTAGAATATTACTATTCTATTTTTGAAACTTTGCTTTTATTGATGATTCAAGCAGTACACGCTCAGAATTCTATATGTTGAGGAAAGATATGGCACAGAATAGACAATTGACGAGGGTAGAGGAGACATAAAGAAACTTTCATGTGAGCTATTGAAGTACACGAAAATTTGCGACTCGTGATCGGAATTTTGCTTAGTTTGATTTGTGAGTGATATCTTTGAAGATGGCGGAGAATATATTCAGGTCACATCAGTTTAGTTCGATAAATTAGGTATGACAAAACGTGAGTGTTTGAACAATACGGTAATTCAATAACTGTTTTAAGGTTTGATAAGTCCACTAATTTTATCCCATATGAATTTTATGTTACTGATCTGTTTTTTTTTCTAAGAGCAATACTACTTCCTATTGTAAAGTGGTAAAGTTATAAGTTTATCGGGAATGATTTCCAAAGGTATTAATACAATCAGAAAGATTCTTCCACACTTCAAAAAATACATTATTCGTTGCTACGTTCTTTTGTGCTAAATTCACTAAGGCAAAGACGCGGTAAAATGCTAGTCTTATAAGTCATGTGAGTATAGGCACTACTACTTCCAAGTAGGGTTCAATAAAGTAATATTTTAACGGTGAACTCCTAAAGAAAAAATAAGCTAGCATTCCGGTGACAATTCATACTTTTCGATAACCATAAGCTTACTCATTCATACCGCGCTCGTATCGCAAGATAAATTGCTGCGGCACACAAATAAACGCGGTCTACGAGACGAAAACGAACAAAAACCTTTCCTATACATCCACGTACTATCTATACGTATCTTAAAGCATAGACGTGGTAATTTATTATATTCAGTCCGTTGCGATCCATTGACTTTTGTGGTCGTCCAGAGACCATCTTTTGTCACCCCGTCAAGAGTTCTAAACGGCCGTGTAATATGAATTAATAAGCACAAAGAATCATTATAATGCGTTTATTTGTCGCTGCGAGAGGATGCTTCGAGGCTTCTTTCGGTTAAATTGTAAGTTATGCGCCAGTCGTCGTCTTTGTATATCGCCGGAACAAATTTTGGTGTATCGCGTGCGCGAGATTCAGCTTGTTGTGTCGATTGATATCATAGAGTATAAAATAGAAGGCAGAACACTGCTTAAAATATTAAAAAAGTATATATTTTAATTACCATGAAAATACATACTTTTTCCAATATTAATCTAATGATTAATATTAACTTATGAGCTCACCAATTGTACGGTCCTAAACAAAGAAAAGCTTGTATTATAGGTATAGTTCAACGGACTGGGGGCGATCCAAGTATATTATAAGTTTTATACAATTTATACCAACATTCGTGTACAATTTATACCAACGTTCTTCATACAATGATTGCCCGTATCGAGATTTAAACCCAGGTCCAGGGTACCGAAAGCAGGGTCGCTATTGTCTGTATCAATCGAGTCGTCAATTTCTTTGATGGTGGTGAAGGTGAAGAACATTCAAGTATTATTTTGAGTCTTCGATGCCAAATATTATCTGTCAAATAACCCAACCAGCCTCTAAGAGAAATTAGGCAGAAAATAACATCCCGTAGCGACGTGAATTTGTCGAATCTAACGACATTGCCATCGTCACGGAGATGAAAGGGTCGCCGAAGATCGCCAGTGTCCGAACAAATGTAAGTACCTATATAGCTTGAGGTTATCGAACGCCGTTTTCGATAGCACATTCAATATTTCGTTCGTCGTGTTTTTAAAGCTGATGATTGCGTTATACTTGTAAATTGTTTATGTATTTCATGAATATTCAGCTTCCAAATGTTGAAATATTTTTAACTATTGTTTGTTGATTGTCTTTAAATAAAATAATATTCCTTGCAATTGGTTTATTTTTCCTTCGTCACAGTGATACATTTTGCGACTTTTGTTTTGTTTTAAGAATAACAGTCATTCATAAAAACGATAAACAAATTGATGGGTAGCCAAAAGTAGTGTTGGCTTTAATTAAATAAGGATAGATATGTTAGATCCATGCTGGATAAAATTGGTATATGGTGAATAAAAGTAGTTCAACAAATTTGCAAAAGTTACCATAAAATCTTGATGTCTTAACTTTACTTATCACATAAAAAAAAATATAAGAATAAATCACATTTACTAATTGAAAGTCTTAATCTTAAACATATGATGACAAGAAACCAAATAGACATTTTATTTTAATTTGACGAGAAAATAAAATGCTTGTACGCCGTCTGTTTGGATTTATTCAGGGATTAAGACATTACAATAAAAAGCTTATTTAACAGTAGTCGATGCCACATGTGTTGAAAGATAAAAATAAGCAGCCTTAAGGGCGTTGTCACAAAAACCGAGGGCTACTTACTGTACTTTATTATCGCACTCGACGCATCAACATTTGACAACACGTGTGTGATGCTAAATATGTTTACTTTTAATAGGTTGGTTATTTAGTTTTGGCCATATGTATGTGGATGTGACACTCATCATGATTCGGTAACCTTATGTAACACATCTTGGTCATTGACCTTACTCAATATAATAATTATTATCATTTGCAAATTCACTGTTTTTATTTTTGTAAATAATTCCTCGCATGAAAACAAATAGCTGCTTACCTGAATTTATTTCGCAGATCTCAACTTTCAACTTGACCTTACTCAATATGAACCTTCAAAGAGCTATCGTGTATAATGTGTACATATAATGAGTACTTGAGGGGGCGTTTTATTTGCTTCTATATTTGGAACTGAGCACGTTGGGCCCGCGACTGCTGGAGGTCGATTTGAGCTAATCCTTGAGCCATTTACCGCTCCACAATATTATTATTCAAATTCTATACTTAGTTTAAGAGTTACGTTAGTGAGAAGTATTTATGCTAAATACTATGTTAGCTCAATATGTTTAAGTTCAGTTTTAAATTGCCTGTAGAATAGGGTAGTCGCAGTGAAAACAAAGTATAATGGTATTGACGATTACATTTGATATTATTATCGGAACGGACCTTCTTCTAGATGGAGCCACATTGTACTTAATTGTAGTAAAGGTATTTTTAATTCACATTTTACTGCTATATAGTTTTCATATTTAACGCCAAATAATAAAAAAAAATACAAAAGTACAAACAAAACAAATATTAACATAGCAAATAATACGTCCAATTATCTCACACAAATGAAGACGAATTACGTTTATTAGCAGCAAAGTATCTATCGACTAACTAATTTTAGACTGAGTATTGATCTGCTGCCAATTAGGGCAGGGATTAATATTGAGGCTTGACGACCAGTGAGCCCTGAAATTACAAATTTGCTTTTATGGTGAAGATAATAAAGTATTTTTTATATCGGTACCTTTAATACTGAATCGGAATATTTGAAACAAAAATTGAGCTACTATTTTAAGTTCTACTTTTGTGAGCCCTTACAAGTTATTATCGTACTTGAATATATAGTTAAGAAGACTTCGCTATACACACGGCATGAGTTATTTCATGAACATCATTAGTGCTTATTTTATAGGCACCTAAAGTTGATTAGCCGTACAAAACAAGTTTCTAATGCACAAACTCAATTCCACCAAAGTGAACATATACTATGTATTAACATTTATATGGAAATATAATTTCGGAATCGTGATAGTATAATTGAAAGCTGATTAAGTCGATTGCTTGTTTTACGATGTCAGCTTCCGTAAGGCGAAGAAAAAAATAACAATTTATGTATCGTTATCGTGTTGGCTGGTAATGTCAAAGCACCAATCAAAGTTTAAAGATTTACGGACGCATTCCAATCAAAGTAACGAATCGAGAATTAATTAAAAAAGTATCGTCCAAACCAGACATTAACTGAGGTGAATTTACGATGCCGCTAAAACATAGACCTGGAGCAATAATTTAACTCATTTATAATAAGAAAATTATGTAAAACGACCCTATTATAATTAATAATTCGGACCGGGGAACACATTAACGGATATCTTAACGAGTGGTGACGCGACGGTTTAGACCAAGTAATACATGGGACCTCGGAATTTATACTAAATTAAAACACCTGTCAAGTGAGATAAAATAAATTTTCGTTCTTACGTTCATTCGGACACTCGCAATACCTAAGCAAAACCAATTTGAAGTTATCAACATATTGTAGGTCTTAATGGCTAGCAATAATCTAAAACTTCAGAATAGTCTAAACTAAATTGATAAAAAAACGATTAGGTATGTATGACATAGTACACGGCAGGGTTTTAGTTATTTTCTTGTAAATTCATTATTTTAGGAATCTGGTATTCCCAAAGCAATTTAAAGACAATCAGGATGTAGTATTTCTATAATTTGAATAAGTGTATTGACATGTTTATCACACTGAAGCTACGTCAGATTATCACTAGCCCGCGAGAAAATCTACTGTTTAAATAAAAGACAACATTGTTATAAGATGAACATAAATGAATAAACTAAGTCTTTCAGATCTTTAGAAATATATTTTAATTAAATATATCGAAGTTAACAACGTTGCTAGACGTCCTTGTCGTGAACAGATACTAAAATATTCAAGCGGGTAGGTACTTACTTATGTTAGAGAGAAGACAGAGGAGCTAGCATTTTTTTGCCAATTAAAAGGGGAATTACTATCTCGAATACAGGATGGTTAATTGTGTATATGCATTGAAATAAAACTAATTTTAAGAATTTTATCGCGGTTTATTTTTGATTTTACGTCCTAACCTAACACCCTAATTTCAATAGGGAAGATGGCTGGGTGCTACCACCGGCTTGGGACCCTGTAGTAAACATCATAAAATCCAGAACCAAGCGTACCATTGCAAGACCTCAAGACACAGTGAGCTCTTTCTGCGTAGATCGGACCGCAAGTAACAACTAAATATGAGGGTACCCCCGTCAAACTATGACACTAGGACGTCAACCACCTCAGTCCTCCCGTGACCATGGTTGCTGTAAAGCAGCCGAAACGTCGGGAACGTAAAATCAAAAATAAACCGCGATAAAATTCTTAAAATTAGTTTTATTTCAATGTGTAGTATTCGCGTAAATATAAGAAATCAATATGTGTATATGCATTTAAATATCCCATAAAAACTAATTTAAATCAAGTAAAGTGAGACAGGTACTAAATTATACAAGAAATTACAGGAACATTTATGTTGATTAGAATAAAAATAAATTATGATGGATCCTAATTGAACTTTCGACTAAAAGTTGATGGTTTAAAGTACCCAAGTACCAAATGCGCGGTAAATTTGAAAAATCATGGTAAAATTACATGAAAAAAGCAGATTAATAAATCTGGACTGACAATAGATTTATGGTTTGCGCATGACATAATGAATACGGGTATAATACGCATACAAACGCCGTTACTATACAGTTCTTTATGGGTATCATATTTTACCAACTTTGTAAACATGTTCTGTAATTCTATTGTATTATTTTCACTTTACTAACTATTTTATACATACATAAACCTACATAAGATTTGATTGATTAGTAAAACATTTGAACTGAATGACGACGATATTTGCGGCAAACAGTTAAGCTGTTGGGTTGTATTATAACTAAAAGTGACTTAAGGTGTCATACTCAAACACCAATGTATATAATAATTTTCAAACGTTCTAGTTTGGTAGTAATAAGTAAGCGACATTGTCATGTAATTAATTCTCAGAAAATAGAATAGCACTACTAGTATAGATGCCTATAATAAAACTCATCTCTAAATCTAAACGAGCCATTTATATTTTTCCTTTTGTATCATACTGTTAATTCCAGGGGTGATAAACATCTGATTTACGAGTTAATTACGAAGTTCCCTATAACTCAAATGTAAATTCAGATTTTGCGGAGATCTGAAGTTTAATGTGTATACTATGATGTCTGTGCCGAGGTGGGAATTGTAATTTGCTAATGTCAATTAGGAAATTTGCAATTCTAGAAGATTCATAGGTGGTTATATCTGCGAGTAACTCTTGTATATATTGTCTTGTATTATTGTGTCTTGTATTATTATAGTATTATAATACAGAATTACTACGTAACGTGACAAGAATAAGTAGACCCAAATTTTGATTTTTCAAACTTTTTTATTAACATTGTTCTGTAATATAGATTAGTGTATTATGAGAATAAAAACGCAATTAGCACCTATAATTATAACACTTCAAAGTTGAAAAAGAAAGTTGTTTATAGTATAAAATAACTCAAAAGCTAACCGTCGGTCGCCATCTTGATTTACCGACCGTTATGCGCGCGCGCATTTGTTTGCGTCCAGGTGTTGCGCTGACAAAACAATCGGCTCTCGAGCGAGAAAGGGGCGGAGGGGCCATTCATATTTTTTTTTCATAAAATGTACCAATATAAAAAGCGAAAACTTATAAAAAAATCAAAGCTCAAGTAGAGGTAGCGTCGATCCGATAGCTGGGTAATATTTCATAATATTAACTACTTAGCGATGTGAAAAATGGGTGGGACTTTCAATTTTTATAATTGATTTGATTACACCGGTTCCTTTGTTCAGTGATGATTGGATCGCCTCGTTGTAACCTTCGGTCACAAATTTCCTAGCACTTTTATTTATATTACTATGTTTATCCGTCAACTTGGCGGCCATTCTGGAACCGAATGGCCTCCATCGAGGTGATGGCAAGAAATCTGACGGAATGACCCTTGTCCCATGGAGGATGGGGCGGCTACTTGTATGGGATAAAACTTGTGTTGATACTCTTGCACCGTCCCAGCTTCCAGAGACTCCCACAGGAGCTGGCGGGCTAGGCAGCCGCAAATATGGTTTCCTCGGTGCAGGGTACATGTTTGAGGCGTTCGGGGTAGAGACATTGGGTCCCTGGAGACTGGGTGTCCATCGGATTTACAAGAAGATTTCAAAATTTCTGGTGGAGACATCCGGTGACCAGAAGACGGGCACTTATTTTGGCCAACACATCAGCATTGCCATTCAACGTGGCAATGCTGCCAGCGATTTGGGCACCCTGCTGGCCTATAGTGGTGGGGATTTGTTTATGATGATTAAAGAATATAGATTTCAGAATAGACATATCACGCTCAAATATAGTCTACGAGCAGAAAACCAATCTTGCTGTGACTACATTTATGAATTAATAACCATAAAAGGTAAGGGCATTACTAATATCGATGGTAATTCACGAACCGTCCAGTAAGTACTTGAAAGCTGACAAAAAACTCCAGCACCTATCATAATAACAGTGAATCTTATTGTAACATGTTTTCATAAGCCTCAAGGGCCGGCCTGGGATCGAAGATCGCAACGCATCGCCACACTTCAATGCAAATAATTAGGTGTATATTTTACAATTTGCCAGCGTCCTCCATTGTAACCATTGTGTTGTAAGTGGATTCTGTTGCCTACAAAGGATCGGCCGCATGACACCGCTACCTCAGGAAACCTGGTACGTGTGTGTATAATGTTATTATTCGGGGCCGCATCTGTCACAAAGGCCGTTGCGTTTGTAATTTTACAGTTTAATCAGCGTTAAATGCTCACAGACTTACCGCAGTCTTGGGCCAAAAAAATAAAATTGAATCCGCAGTTTGGGGACGACGGTGCGCCGAAGAATTCGGAGTCCATAAATCATTTCGGATGCCGATGACGTAGGCAATAAAATGAAACGTGGAGATAACTATTTATGAAGGTGGCGTTCGCAAAATGTTGAGATAGAGGTATTAACTTCGTATTCTTTGTAACCTAGTTTTGGTCATACGTTATTGGGAACTAGCATACCTCTGTTTTTGTAAAATTATTTGTAAATTTTCTTTAAAAAAAACTGTAAAGTTTTTTTTTAATTAATATAAAAAAATATACATAAAGTAACGCTATTAATTAATATTTTTAAAATATGTCATACGAAATTTACGAACCTATAATGCTATTCGAATAAAGAAAATACAAACTTGATTGATACCTATCAAGCAAATTGCTTGTACTATTCATTACAGATGATTGCAATTACATTAATAGATCAAAATGCTGAACTTCAAAGCGCCAAGGAGCTGTTGCAAATAATAATGTACAACAAACATTCAATAAAAAACATGTCGTGTCTTATTGTATATTGATCACTTAGCGTGGAGGATTAATTTATTCAAATATGTAATACGTTTTATTCTAAACACAATTATTGTCGTCATTGAGACAGTACAATTTTGTATTCCATATTTAAAAGCACTGAATTTGAAAATGGAACACCATTTATAACTCAAGGGCCGATTTTTATGACCTTAGATTTTTTCGAATTTGTCTTCACCCCGAATAGTAGAATAACTATTGAAACTTGGGAAAAAAGATCACAAAAAATAATAATAATAAAGAAATATTTTTTTAATACATTTGATTCGGAGGCGTATATATAAATTTGAGGTTCTTCTACGGTTATTACACAATCCAAGTTCGTAACTTTCGTTACTTAAACATAATTAATTTGTTATGAGCCGCAAATTAGTATGAAGAATCAATTAACGGCTTATTGTGTGGTAGCAGAAATTAATTAGCCAAGTTCCGTGGTACGGTTCACAAAAACAGCAGATGCGAGTCAGTCAGTATACAAGCTGCATTATTAGCTGCGCAGTAATGCTTTTTTTTCTCTTTGCTAACCACCCGCTCTGAAGCACCATGTGTATTCAGATACGGTTCAATGCGATATTTTACCAGATAGAATGACAGAAGAATACTTAAAAAAAATATTACCAGCTACGTATTACTTACTTAAATTGTAATTTTGTGATTATTTTACGCAATTTTCAATATATGTATAGTAAAAAAAAAAACTAGTATTGCAGATAATTTGAAATAGAGTCGACTAATACGTTCGTCAAATAATACATTTAAAAGAAAGAAATAAAGAATGCTCTAATAAATAATAAAAACAAAACAAAACAAGTTTGAAATAAGAACAAAAAGAACGATGATCGAACACACAATGTGAAGGCAATTTGAGCTAAACTTAATTATAACACTGTCTATAGGGACCGACGTGATTGTACGACTGTATGGGAAGGGGAAAGATTTATTGCGATCTTGCCGAGTCGGTTAGTAAGTGTTGCTTGACTTTTTGTTTCATTCCCTCCACGCTTAATCACTGGATGATCTCGGGCTAATGTGTTTTCGGTATCAACTATAGTCCGATTTATAATTGCATCAAACTCATTTCTTTTGCCCGCAGCAAAATTTACAAGTATAAAACTAATTATTTTGTTCGAATACCCGAAAATTTAAAAAATAATAATCTAATGCATACCTGCTCATTAACGAAATAAACTACATCATTAATATACCAATTATTCATAACGAATGTAATTAACAATCAGATTGGAGGAACTGGTTCCGAAAACATAATATTTATCATGATAACTATAACAAGACGGTCCGAGTTTTTATTTAAACCTCAACTTGTATTAACGGGGAACAATAAATTTGTTTTAATTGATTACCGTTAATTCACAAAGAAACAGGCCGCCTCCAGTCTTTAATTACATTTATGATGATTACAATCCATTTTAAGCTGTTTCGTTACACGATGCTATCGGAGAATTAAAATTGTCTACCTGATTTGGTTAAATGCTGAATCAGTTAATAATATTCCAGTTTTTTTTTTCTCTCAACCTTTTTACTGTTACTGTGTCTAAAACATCTACTTAGGCTCTTATAGGTAGTACAGTCACAAAGAGTTCTATTAAAAATGAAATGATAGATCTCATCTCATTTATTCGTATCGATATTAATGTGAATAGCACACGTATACTGTCGAAACTTTTTAGAATAGTTTTATTGTTCAAGGTATCAACGTGTGCATACAATCACTGTCGATGACTTGTGCTATTATATTAAATGTGGAAGAAAATAATAATATTGAATCCAATATGTAATATAGCCAGGTATTTAAATATCTTTAGTACAACACTGGTGAGCACTCCAAACAGACACAGCTTCCAAAGACTATATAGATATAGTCTTTGGAAGATATAATCTTTCTGCACGGAACATTGTTTGGGTAACATAATATTTATAGGATTCCCTTTATGTCGAGTTCAGTTATAATGAGCGTAATTCTCATCTCTCGTGACTGACGATGTTGGCAGTTCAACAGCAATGGATCACCTATGTCCTTGGACTGGACTTAAGCAGAAAACCCAGAACACAAAACATTGCGCAATTAACAGAAGATCTTCCAAAATGAATTCTATTTTTAGCTTTAATTTTGTGAGTGACCCGTAATCCTACATCTCGAGTAAATTACAATTCAAATTGCGAAGAGACGGATTAACAAAAATAATGTTTATAAGCAATATTTATAGATATTCACAGGAAGCATAAACAATAACAAGACACTTTCTAATGAGTAATAAAAATTTGTAAATAGCTGCCATAGTTCATTCGAATAAAAACTTAAGTCCATAAATTATGGAGCTTGACAAAATGATATTTAATGTCTCTCCATTCTATCACGTGTGAGAGTTACGTCATTACCGAAAAACTCATTTGGGGGCGAACCGTCATCCGTAATTTTAAGGACACGTTTTTTCAACGCTGCACCATCATCAATCTGTTGGTCTTGAGCTCTACTTATTTCCTTGTTACTTCTTTCGTCCTGCTCTTTAAGAAGCACGTAGAGGGCAACAAATAGAGAATATATTATCTATTTTGTCTTACCCATGACAATAATTAATGACTGGATTTAAACGCTTCCTCACGCCTTGACATTAACATAAATAGAATGATCTTCGGTTGCTCGTTCAAGCCCCTTTGATTCCAGTATTTTTAGCTTAGCAGCCTCATGTTCTTATGTATTAATTTGTTAGTTGTAGATAGATCGGTGTTTTCAGTACTTTGATGTTTTGTGTTATAAGGTGTCTGGTGATCTTCAGCTTAGCAACCACTAAGCCTGTTGGACAGTGTTAAATTTGTTAACTGAGTGCCCTGTTTTGTATCAGTAGAGCTTCGCGATTATCAAAATAATTATTCCATTTGAGTTAAATCTTTGCATCACTAGCATCGGCATCATGAAATTAGTGTTCATTGAAATATGTTTATTAAATAGCTTTATTTTATTTCTAATTGTAACAATTGTTGTAAGAGCAGAATTTAGCCTCTGATTCAAAACAAAGCGTTGCCGTTCAAGAGAATTTATATTCCTTTGTACTATTTAATTTTCAAACCAGTTGGCACGGTTGCAGAACAGAAGCATTCGGATTTATTTATTGTGTCTGATATGAACATAAAATAAACGATTAATGAATATGGTAGCTAAGGATTGTTTGACAAAGAAACGATGTTCTTTAGGAATTATGAACAGACAACTGCGGCATGAATTATTGGGATTAGACGTACTTTTGTTGCTAGCTTGTTTTGTTTAAAGATGGACGAATTTATACAATGGTCTGGATCGCTCACGATCCAACTTCTTTGCAGGATGATTGGACCCGGGAACTGCAAATTGGTATCACATAAGCTAAACGGGAACACCACTTTGGGGATTTGATTTGGCAGACCTGCATAAAGGAACAAAATCAGGACGCGTCTCAAACGAATTTAACATTTGTACGTATTGAAAAATAAATGTTGGAAAAACTAAGAAAAAAACTTTATGAACTATTGCATAGAAAACAATACAATCACAAGTTCTCTGTTAATTATATAACAGGAATACACGTGCAAATATGAATTACAACTTTATCATGTCATGTACAAAGTGGCAAACATTGACAATTAAAGGATTGTAGGACAGTGAGTTTGTGTGTAAAACAAGGTGGGTGCGTTCTTAGAAAACTTAATTAGCGAACCTAGACATCACGCCGCGTAGCGTAGATCTGTATCTACGACATCACAATATAACTAACAGGACTCTCATATGTCACGACGAGATTGCATAGGATTGGTATGACCGTTATTTTAACATCTATATTTAGGGCTGTCTCTTTACGACTACCCTTAGCGTAAACGTTATAAAATATATCTAAATTAAACGGCAGCTCTGCTGCATAGGACTTAAGGCTGGATTCTCTGTTGAACCTTTTGGATAAGCCCTTGTCCAATATCCAAATGATGAAATTAACACATATCACATTACCGGCGATTTTTACCGGCGGCAATTTAGGCGCTCAAGCATTCTCTTAGTCGCTGCTTTGTATTATCTATAGTCGCTGCTAATATCATACTGGGGTAAATCATGCTATCTCTTTTGCGCTACTTAGCATAGGCGGCCTCTTAAGTAAGAACACGTAGCCAGCCCTATTTTCCCCTAGTGTGCAGCGCTAACCAGCCAGATTTACATCGTCGAGTGCTCTACGTGATTCTTGTTGATTGTGTGGATAATTTGACTGGAAATTTATACATACGTGTTCTTAAAACGACGCCCCGGCGCCAACTGATTGTAGTGATTTGTTTAAAAAATTATACGGTGTTATTTTCAGTTTGTTATTGGTGAGAGCTACGAGAGTGGATAGCGTTGGAAATGTTGCGGTTTAAAATAATCGTCCAATGTTTTTATTTTCATACTGGTTTTGTTTTTATTTATGTTTGTTTAATTCCCATATTTTTTTAGGTTTATAAAATATATTTGGAGAACGTCGTCGATGCTATGAAAATACTAGCATAATTGCTAATATAAAAAATATTCTTTTAAATGATACTACTAAACATTTGGACATACGTCTATTAGGCTATTATCTCACATGCTCGTATGGTTCATACATTACTAAGTCCTTGTTCTATTAGATCATAATATACTTGTTTAAGAATAGTTTAGATTAGGCAAATGTATCCCAGTATGTACCTAATTAAAACTATATTCATTTATCTGTTTACAAATTGTAATGATAGCTTACGATTAAAGGCTAGTAAAAAGGCATCCACTTGCAAAGTTAAACAGTATAAAACCAACACGAATTTCCATAAGTACCTATTTCATAATTTATTATCATCACCATACTTACCGAGTAACGTTAAGATAAAAAGATGCGAGAGTCAATCCTTTCTAAGTTAGATATAAATTACTGCGAAGAGCATGCACTGTATTTTTTTTTATTAAATCGAGGTAGGATTGCGTGTACGCCTTTATTGCAATTTATGTTTTATACGTTCAGATTTTTGCTAGAGATATCCTTGTCAACCTCATTACTCATGGTTACTATACAGTTTTGTTAACTTAAATGTTATAATAGCACAATAAGTATTGTTTTAAATAGTCCGTTGGCTTAGGGATTCCCAGAGAAATATGGTTTTTATGACAATATCTGGAGTATATATCAGAATCAGAATCAGAATACATTTTATTCATGCAAACTATTAAGTACAAATGAATCGTCAAAAATGTTACAAAATGCTAAGCTACAACTTTAGCACCCGTTCGGAATGCTGTTCCTATGGAGAAGAACGGGCAAGAAACTTCATGGTTGCTCTTTTTAAAAATATCTTTTACATTTTTAAGCAGTACATTGTTATAGGTATGTGAGAACAATGTAGGAACGACTTGGCAGACTTTAGCAGCTGTTGTCTTTATAATATCTGGTGATCGAAAAATTAAATATAAGTCAAACTGTTAATTAAATGTCTCAAAAGCTATACAGTGCTTTTGCAATTGTAGGCGCTTAGATCAAATCGACATTATAATACGAAAGCGTTACGAAGTAAAACCCAAGCTCTCATTTACACCAATAATCTGTATAGCATGCCACATATCTTACAGAATATCAGATTATCAGGCCGAACCAAATAAGGGGTCAATTAGGTTTCTCTGCGCCATTCCATAACTTTCACCTACGACTTTACCCGGCTCCGGTACGATGTGTTTCTATGAATCAGCAAATGGCCCGAACGATACGTGGGCCTGATTATATCGAATCGATCGCGACGTGCCGACTGCCGATGGACTAATGTGGGGACGTGGCGATGCCTGTCTTAAAATGGACATGCAAAAAAAAACTAATGCGTATGAATGTGGATGGGAATGTGGTGGGGTGTGGATGGGTGGAAGAAATAAAGGCTTAATGGTAAATGATTTTTTTATTTTTTTTACGTTTAATATACCTACCTAATAGGTTTATATATCCTTTTTGTTAGAAAATTTAGACAAATTGTATGCTTCGTATGTAATGTGTTTTTTACCCTAGTTACCTAATTCACGTAAATATGTAATCCACTTGCAGAATACTAGGTTAATAATAAACGTGATAAAATGTGGCATTATAATCAAGAAGTCGCAGAAAATTTCACAAGCAACTAGAAATATACTCGTAGGAAGTTGGAAAAGAAAACATTTTGGATTTACTCTCCTAACTAAAACTAACAATGTTGTTCTTAATCAGAAGTCTAAAAATATTCTTTCCTAAAGAGTGATTCAATAAAGTGTATGTTTTTTTTAACAAAATACTAGTAAGACAATCGTCAGACATCAGAACCAACACTCATATATAACTCCCGCCTCAAGGGAGGACCCAAAACACATCAATTTGTTTTTCTCATAGCCTCCAGAAATTTGTCCCGGGTTCCAATTATTAAATTCTTAGGCCAATATCATGCATCTGAACGAAATGCCAAACAATAGCAACATAAGAAATATCATGATCATAAGAATTAAGCTGTATACCATTCTGATGTCTGAATACTTTTTCTCCAACATAGCTCGGACGGTCACTTCATTATTAATTAATAAAAGCATTTAATTTATAAATTATTTATTATAAAGAGAACTCAAATGGCATATCACGCATTGTTAAATATTAATTTATTGATCTTTTCGGAGATCGTAAATACTAATTCACTGATTAGATTAAAAATCTAAGCCTGTTTCGTCGCCATTGTATAAAAAAATGTGTTTTGTTGTATATTGTTAAAACTTATTATGTACAATTTAAATATGAAATATATGGCCGATTTGACCTTTGACGCTCGTATTTTATAAACGACTCATTAAAAATAATGCTAATCGCATCCCGTGTAATAACACGACAGCGAAATTTCGATACGATAATGAATGTAAATCGGCGCAAATATCGAAATTAAGCCAATTTACATAATAGGAGGTGAAACATTTGAATTATTTAAATTATTAAACAATCTGTTTTATTATAATCCAATTTGAATACTTGACCTGCAGCAAAATACTGTGGATATCAGAAATTCATACAATATCATCGCATTTTAATCTTTGATCATTTGAAATTAGTAAAATAAAAATATGGCATAGATTTTATAAGATAAATAAAACCACAGAAAGAAACTACTAAACGAATAGTTAATTAATCTAAAGACCTTCATGGCAGGTCGTGCCTAGATGGATAGTGTGTCCAAAACTGGTTCACTAAAAAATGAACGTGAGATAACAAAATTATTACGAGCCACCTCAATTTTATGAACACAGCTGACTCAGTATAAGCTACACCAACAGATATTTCCACAACATTTTTTGGCTGGCATGTGATGGATGATAAATTATACCGGGTCGCGCAGTGAATGCAAATGTCTCGAAGTGGGTCAGCCTGTAGATTATTTTTCACATCCAGCCACTCCTTGAGAGGACCTTGTCTCTATGATTGATCTCTTATTGTACACTGACATTTTTACGATTACATGGTGTAATAGATTTTTTTTTTACAACCTACGTCGTGTGGTTCTTTGTATGGTTTTGAATACATTGTGTGAGTTCTAGCCGTTGCATTCAGTATTTTGCAGTTCCGGCCATTGATGGATCGAGTTCATTGTGTTGGGATAGTGTCATTGGAAAAAAGTGAGTTATGATTTAATGCAACGGCTTTTTATCTTAAGTGCATTATTCTCAACCAACTTTTTGCTGACAAGTTCTATTTTAACATTTTCTATACATGCTCAAACACTTTTTCTTCACTGTGATGTTCACTTAAAATATATTATAAATTTACTATTAACTTCTTATATCATCAGAATGTGTAATGTCTAACAGTATTAAAATTACTACAACTTCTAAAACGCAGTTATAACAGACTTCTAGAAGATTTTGTATAATTTTAGGTAAACCAGAAACCGTGTTGGAATTTTCTGCAAAAAGTAAACCTTTCCAATATACCTCTCAATTATTGGAGTTTAAACGCACGGACCCCGCTTCCCTTGTATCAATCACGCCATTAGTTTGCTAAATTGGTGGCTATAAAATGCAAAACTGTCGGAATCTGAATTTAAGTTGAAGTTGAGTAATCAACGCTGCTCAAGATTCCATGTAAGTTCTTATATTGAGATTTACCTGTAGGCATACAGAAGATGAGATTTTTTTTATGTAGGAGATGAATGAATAACAATAATTCACTTTCGATTTTAAAATTACTTCACGAAAATAGCAATATTCCGTACGAAACAACAATTTAGGATTGTAATGTCTCGGGTATCAGCTTTTCAACAACTAAATAAAAGCACCTGAAGGAGATTTTCGAAGACAGTGTATGTATTTTAAACTCATCAAGCCGAAAACTATAACAAACTAAGCCAATATCTAATTTTATAAACATTATCCCGGTCGTCGCCGGTAGAACATCAATCATGGTTCACTACGGATATATTGAAGCAAGACGAGCTAAGAAAATCAAAAAAGGAAAGGGTTCTGTGCATTCTTTTTTTTACTAATAGATGGAAATTTTCGTTAAAAAATATGAATTCAGAAATAATAGCTTTTTAAATGACACAGTGCATTTAACTGGCGGCAGCAGTTAATGTTTTCCAACTGATAGTAAGTAATAACATACTGCTGTTCGAGCCAAGCAGGAAAGTTAAATCATTCATTCCGTATTAATCCTAGAAATTCGCGAAACATAATATACAGAGAAAGCAAGTTTTCCGACTTGTTATAACGTCACAACATTATGGTTACCTTAGTGAATTAACTAAATAGTTTAAAAATAATCCGAGACCAATACCTTAATTGTTGATTTGAGTTTCTTAATAAACGGAATACTACGCTCACAAGACCATTGTCGGCAGGCGTAGCGACAGTACCGGCGGTAATAGGAATTCTACAAGGGTTCACGGTCATTACCATATCAATTACGGAACCCTAATAACGGTGCGGTTCCATCCTTACGACACATTCACAAAATTTGATGATGATGATGACTTATGTTACGTAATCATCTGTAACTTTTGACGCGGCCGTTGACTGGGGTAGCGTCAACAAAATAGATTAGAGACTCGTGTTAATGTATGTATTGTTAGATAACTATTTGTTATCTTTCAAGAATAATATTTTTGTAAGCAATAGAGCTGTAGCTATATCTTATATTATATGTACAATTTTTGTTATTAATTTTAGGGAAAATAATTTTCTTGGCCAAGTCTGGTACTCCAGGGATGGGCAGTGTTCCCGACTCATGTATATTATTAAGGTAATGTTTGTTGTAAGGTTAATGTACCTTACATGCGTAGTCTGAAATGCGAGAAAAAAAATATTACGTAACTATGTTAAAATAAAGTATTGGCCGCAAAAAACAAGCAAGAAAGAAAATTTTACTCTGTCTCATCTAACGCTACATGTTGATGACGATTAAAATAATAAAGCGGACCAGCCAACCACGGCATTATTACGATCCGTACCAATATGTGTATGCGCAGGTAGTTAGCGCCTAGTGTTCATTCAACTTGGATTGTGTGCTTTATGTGACGACCTGATTAGCGCAGTGGGTAGTGAGTGACCTGCTCTCTGAGCATTATTATTATTATGTTCTCTGCCAAACAAGCAGTCAAATTTAAAAACGACGATCGATCATGACGTCCGGTGACAGTCAGCAGTAATAACCAAACATTCTTTGCATAAGCCATATCGAGTCGACAGCGCTAACAGAAAACGAAGTATCGAAACGCCATTGTATACTGTCCAAATTACAGACCCAAATGGCCAGAAGCGGTCGGATCAACAACCGTAAGCAATAATCATTACTCTGGCCTCATCAGCCTTGAAAGATGCTTTATTGTCTCGAGTCGGCTTGTTGTCGACTTGTTACGAGTGAAATAAAAAAAAAAAGATATCAAAGTTGAATTATACAACATCACGCAACTGTGAGGCGGGCGTCGGGAAAGAGTTGGTAATCACTTTCTTGTATTGGTTTGAGTTTTGGTAGCATTAAAACGATGGTAGGAGATCGCAGGGATTTGCCTAGACATTCCTTCTTATAAGGCTTAACAATCTATTGCAAGACATTTGCACACTGCCAGAATATTCAAAAGTTCATCTCATAGTTCCAAGCTTAAGTCAATCTAGATCACTAAAACACCCACAGTTTTGTAACACACTACGTTCTCTTTCCAAACATAAGGGTAACTATGGATTAGAGTTGTCAGAATTTAATAGTAAATTACCTAAGGATCGTTCTCGATTACCGCAGCAGAGCCAAGGAGTCGCTATCCTTATGTATTTAACCTTTAGCTTCGTATGCTATAGGCGTAACCACTACAACATTTGTCCACATATCTGATTACATTACATGGATTCTCGCGAAATCCCTTGTTCTCGGGACCTGTGTTTAATATATTAAGGTTTCCGGTTCCTTATAATGTGATATATTTCAATAATACAAGTGTACAGGGTTTGGTATTTTGTAAACAATCTCCTAAATGTTGACTGCAAACATGTAAATTATCAATCATGATTGATAAGCATAAAATAAGGTTTTTTTAATATACCATGGTACGTTTATGTATCTAAAGTATAATAAATAAAATAAAAATGAAAAGCCTACTTATTTCTTTACGACAAAAAAATAAAAAAAATCGGTTTATTTTGTGCACTACAAGTATATTATAAGTATACAATTAACAACTCATTGGTTTAAAAGCTTGTAATGCATGTTGCATGTCTACTCTTAGTTTCGGTATAAACCCCATTCCTGGATGAAGTCCTCCAGTCTCTTATCATCATTGTTATTTATCTATAATACGACTCATCATACTTCCCCAAAACGGCTACTTCTTTATTGTTACAGCGATCTAAATCACTGTAGCAGAAACCAAATACCAGATAAAGTCCGTAGAAAGTACGAGTATATTTTCCAACAAAAACGGCAATAACTTTTTAGGGCTAACGTGAAAGTAACTTTTACGATTGTTAGAAATTAATATCTGAAAAATGGTTTTGGGCCCTCATATCTTACCGATAAATTTCCAGTATCGCGGGATATTGCCGCCGTTATTGTTTTTATAACACGGCTTTCCAATTTTTACGCCTTCATATTAAAAAAAAACGAACGCTAAATGTATTTTTTTATGAAAAAGTTTCGTGCTGCAGCATCTTCAGGAGTTCGCCAATAATACGTTTATTTTTAGGAAAACGGGTGTTTCTAAAACAAACCTCTTATTGGCCCAATGAAAAAATAAAAAACTGAAAATTAAAAGTCGTTTTTGTATTTCATAAAAAGGTAATCAGCCACTATATGTAGAAAGATATATTAGTAACAATAAAACATTTTAAATAATCCTCTTAATGATGGCATATGTGTGAGCGATAAATACATATTATACGTAAAAAAACATAACAACATTGAATATGAATAAATGAATGAATATCGCCATACGAACACACCAACTATACGGTCCCACTTTAAGCTTAACGCTTGTGTTATGGGTACCGTACAATGGACTGAGGGCGAACTCAGTATATAATACTTATATACATATTAAACATCCATGACTCGGGTACAAACATTCGTGCTCATCACACAAAGCTTGTGACCAGGATTCGAACCCGGGACCCTCGGCGCAGAAAGCAGAGTCACTACCACTGCGCTAATCAGGCCGTCAACATTAAATTACAACATATAAATATTGAGCATAACATTCTTCACGTCAGACCATGTAATACAAGAAGCGAAATTTCTCCTTTCAGGATATATAATATAACACATATATTTTTTCCGCCCCAAATTGGTAGCCATATCCAATTGGACCTAATGTTTTTATCACATAAAATATGAAATGTGGATATGTAGGCAAGCAATATATGTATGTATAGCTACGGGTGCACAGAGCAAGGTGCTTTATAGAAATGAGATAGGTTAATACACGTGTTATAGGGTAATATTAAAGCATAATACATATATGTTCATTTGCTGTGATAATACGAGCAATATACATATGGCGTATGTTGTTTTTTTTCAGACACTCTGTTGTTTAAATAGATGTGTATTCAATAGAATTTTAGGTGCTTTAGTTATATAAATGTATGTATTTGTTGGAGATAATGATAATGTACGAATAAACGTTTCAGTGATTGAGTGTGAGTGAGTGTTTGAAAAACGAAATAATTTTCCGAAAAAAGTTGAATCTTAACAAAAATCGTGGTCCCGCAAGAAAATAACCAAAAGCCATAACGTTAAAAGTAAATTCGACTTTTCTCATATCTCTGAAACGTAATTCTACAAGTCGACAGCAGGAATAACATCCGAATAAAAGTTCTTTTTGTTATTTCAAGCACCCACCGCCGCCGACCAAAAAGGTTTGCCTAATTTGTCCGACGGAATTCGACATTATTTCACTCCGCCATTGTTTGTGCTGCGATTACAGAGAGGGTTAAATAGCGCGTCTAACCGTCGACTTTTTCGTTAAACTTCTGAAGGGAGTAAAGGGTTAAGCTGCTGACCTTAATCGTAAACTGCTTGCAAACGCTCTTTTGTTTTAGATTCGGATGGTAGAGTTCGGTAAAGCGCTTGCGTAATGGAAATTACTTCGGTGTAGGTAATACTAATGAAGGTGGGCTTCTTGATAACCTCGGAGAGTGCCATTAATGTCTCTAACCCCAATTTGTGGGGAGGAAGATATAATGCGTTTTTATTTAAATTCAATAATGTAACCAGTCCTAATTTAAAAAAAAACCTTGTTAATAATTTATGTTACTACAAACAAATACAATAATCATCTACTTATGTATATATTTTTATTACCTTAAGTAAAAATTCTTGTTGTTTGTGGCAACTAATCTACAGTAAATTTGCGCTTAGTAACAATAATGTGCCTCGTATAAGATGATGTCACGTCACTCACATACCAGCTGTACTCAAATTAGAAGCAAATTGAAACCACATACACTATAAAGCTCAGATAAATTTAACGCCTTTTACCCGATTGCGCCAGAGGGAGGGTAAAATTTTTACATGATTTAATGTGGCAGTAGGTTAAACAAATATATTGTTGAACTGATTACCAATAAATAAGGGAAAATGCTTTAAAAAACCGAAGGCGGGTATGTATTTCATTATATGTATAGGAATAGTTTAAATTTTATTTTTTTACGGGTGTATTAAAATCAGGGAAAGTTCAACTGAATTCCTTTATTTTTTGAATATGCCTTAATAGTTAGTATCCATTTGTCATTACAGATGCAAGTTCGCACATTACGTGGTTAAAGCAGGTTGCGGTACATCAACTGCGGTTCTCACAGGGAGCTCTTATTACTCGCTCTACGATTTAATGGACTACTTCATGTCTACAATTAGTAATGACGAAATCTGAAAGATATCCTTATATTCTGCTTTAATGTTTAACACTAACAAAAGCTACTTAAAGATTTTGTACCAACAAAAATATAGCAAAAATCTAATTTGAAATGGTACCTATTGCATGTTTGTATAATATAGTTAAAGTAGCATAGATTTTAAGCTTGTAGTTTAGGGCTAAGAACTGAATAATTTACCCGTCACATTATATTTACAGATTAGTTTATTGTATGTTTACTATAACTAATAAGGAAATTCGGTTCGAAACGCTGTCTGGGATTTTATGAATACAATCATTAAGTACTTATCTTCAACAATTATAATAATATAAATCATAATAAATAATACTAGCCCTTTTAATTTCCCACTTATGCACTAGTCTCCCATCAATACGAGGGCGACTAGGTCATAGTCCACCACACTGGCCCAGTGCGGGTTTGCGGACTTCACACGTCTTTCGAGGGGTTCTCTCAGACATGCAGGTTTCCTCGCGATGGTTTCCTTCACCGCTTAGCAAGTGATAATCATGGTTGAAAAAAATATTCGCACATGAAATCCCAGAGGTGCGAGTCGGGGTTTGAACCGGCGATCCTCGTTACCGAAGCAAGCGTTCTACCAACTTGGCTATCACTGCTATATCATTAGCACCAATATATAAGTACGTATATATTGGTGCTAATGAGGTGCGAATGCTCTATCTTAAGCGGCGAACTGAGCATCAATCCGATTCGAGCTTATCAACAATCGGTTCTCTTAATTGTTGCTCAGCGCATGTTGGGCCCTTCATTAGTGAAAATGCCCGACGCCTATCTGCGCGCACATCTTTGATTTTGAATGCAATTATTGTCCTCGTGATAAAGGGATGCTGTACGATGCGAAGGCGCCAGTAAATTTAGCATTGGCCTTGGGAGGTGTTTATGGCGAAAGTGAACATTTAAAATAATTAAATTTATATTGCCATCACGCAAGTATTCCAGAAGGAGTAACTAGAGCTATCGGCGATGGTATTCAGTCCCGATGTTATAGAAGACCAAATGCTCTATATTTTATGCAATAAATTCCTTTAAGCATATAAACAATGTCTTTATAGGTATTCAAATTCAAAAGATTACTGTCATTATATGGGATATAAATAGAAAATTAATAAATAGCCAGCTAATTTGTAACGTACTGAATACATATAGCGTGAATCCTTTAAATAAAATCAGAGGCGCGAATCAATTACGGATACACCTGAACAAGAATAAAATTGTCATCCGTCCATACCGCATAAACCCATTCAAATTATATCTAACATGGTGGATCTTTAGTTGCTCACTGAGATGTGCCTGCAGCTCTTTTATTCTACGCCCGGCGCGTAGGGAGAAATGAAAGGCTTAAATTTTAATTAATTTTTCACTCCACGGACTTCTTTAATAATACCGGAGGCTTAATTGCCAAAATATTTCACAATCCTTTTACGTGGAGAGGGGGAAACATTAAGACGTGTTTAATTAGCGACGTGAAATCCATTTAGTAGCTGAAGATAGATGTTGCTTTAAGATGGTGGTTATCTTAAATTGTAGAAATATTACACTGATTTTGTTTTTTAATGGTCATGAAATACATTGTTTTGTTTACTAGGCCGCCAAACTGTAACTACCAAGAAACCGTTTTTTCCACAGAGTTTTGATATCCGTCAAGTACATTCCGTATGAAAAAAAATAACACGTAATCATGCAAGTACCTATTACTTTGATACCAAACGTTCCCCTCTACGTAAGCATATTATAAAACGGCTCTTTGAATTTTGGTTTACCTTGTTTCTAAGCCCCACTAACCAAATAATTCAAACCCTATTAAAATTCACTCAACTCCAAACACTCCACATAATGTTAAAATTATGCGAGCCCAAAACATTTTACCTTTCATATCTAAACGTTAAATACGAACACAAAGGTCTTCCAATTCATTTGCTTATCTATTTAAAAGAGCGGGTTGGTTCTGGGTACACCACATTCAAAATCAATGGAGCCTAATGTCACAAAATGTCGGCGTGGGCTCATCCATCCAACAGACATGTCGGGCAATGAATTGAGAAAAAAATGTAAATAAGCCCCTCACGTTGCCCGACCATGCGAGAGGCTTTGTAGAGGCGTACGCCTATTTTACATCCACAATATCGTTATTACGAATACCTTGGATATTTACGTAAAATATTGTTTATCGATGAAGACAGAGAGTGTTATTTTATGCTTATTGTGGTAGCCGCGTCCTATTCACAATATCTATGTGATTATTCTTACGCTACAAAGATATGGTAAACTGAATATGAAATAAGCTATGTGTTTGGGTTTGATCTTATTTTAAATGTGAACTTATATCGCTTATGTCTAATATTTTCAAAATAGAGGTGAACTGTTTTAATTATATTAGTAGCCATTCAAATACCTATATACTACCCAAAACTTTGTCCGTATAAATCTTTTGTGAATAAACAAGGTAAATACAAAAACAAAACGGAACTGATAAAGTCGAACAAAAAAGTAACAAAAACAATTTGGCTGTATCAGAAAACTTACTTTGCCCGTAACGGAAAAGAAAACCCGAAATTTAAATTCAATCCGAAACTTGCAGCCCTTTTACGCAAACAAAATATTATGAGAATTCAAAATCTTATTTGCCCTACATATCCCGATGGCACATTCGGTGCTTCACTTAGTCTGACATAAAAGGGAAATTTTATTTAAAGTTATTTTGTAACAGTTCATATGCTAATTCTAGCATCTGAGGGATTCGGTCAATTGCGTTAACAACAGGTGGATTAAACTGTTAAGGTAAGCTCGGTTATGTTAGTAAAGTTTATAAAAATGTTGCATAAAAATTTAACTCAGTGGCTGAATGACCCACTCAGTCATTACATAATCTCCGATCTAGATTTAGCGTTTTACACCCTCAAAGAGCAGCCTACAACTATTGTTTTGTAAGCAAATTTTAATCACCATTAATCATAATCAGCATAAGATTTTTTTTTATCACGTAGACCATTAAGTACAGTACTTATGAATCGTCAAAAGTTACAAAATATTATGCTACTACTTTACCACCCGTTCGGAATGCCGTTCCTATGGAGAAGAACGGGCAAGAAACGGTTGCTCTTTTTTTAAAAAGATCTTTTACATTTTCCTTCATCCTATTCGTATTAGGTTGTGTTAATTTTGAATATTCCTAACGTTCAATAGTCCAAGTTACGATGCGAATCCTTGCATAAGGCAAGCCACCACTGCTATGTTTAGTTATGTATCTTATACTTTGAACGTCGGTATCACGTGCCAAATGGCGTGCTTTAATATCGGTCGACTTGGCGAGTAAATTGGCAAGGGTGGCGTCTAATGGCGAGTCTACATGTGATAGTGAAAATATTGGCAACAATGTGTTTTTAATATTTTTGTAGTATTATCGTTTCTGCCAATAACGAAATAATATTCAATTGAATAAAGGAGTTTGGTAAGTTTATTGCAACAGTTACATTTGGGTGATACTATGAGCTTATAATAGGAGGGCGCGAATATTAAAAAAAAATCATGCCCCATACGATGGTGATATTTAGGTAAGTATAGCAGTAGACCCTGCTTTCTGTGCTGAGGGTTCGAATCCTGGTAGGGATAATATTTGTGTGGTGAGCACGAATACCTAAGTCAAGGATATTTAATATCTATATAAGTAATATATACAATTGTCCGGTACCCATAATCCAACCGTTGCTTAGTGTGGGACCATATAGTTGGCGTGTTCGTCTGGCTATATTTATTTATTATAGATATTTTCCCAAATGTACTTACATCTGATTCATTTATCTTTAATGGATCACTGATCTAATCGAATGAAACTAGCGGCCGACTCACCATTACACCATACGGTCGACTACAATGTGATATGGGTACCATCAATTGTTTCGTACGAGTATATTTTATAGTATGGACGCACCATTATAGTAACATTCAAGTGAATAGCGGACACATAAAAACGGGTCTCCATACTCTGTCAGTACTTTAACGCGAAAGAACGGAACGTATCCTAAATGTGTTAGTATTATTCACCATTTATTTGGTAGTAGCGTACTCGAATGGATTTTTCTCTTATCTAAATTATCCATTATCTTATCATGGCGAGGCAGACTTCTAAGGGAATTGATAGCGGGGATATGTAAAGGAGATTTTTATATCGGTGTTTTATGTTTGTTTTGATATTGTGTTCGGATAGTGTGGCAGCGATTTTTGTGTATGACTTGCAGATTGGTTTTCTGTAATTAGTGGGAGGATTATTATGGAGCTTAGAAATATTAATGTATCGGATAAAAATAATCTACAAAATTTTGAATACGCATAAATTTAAAAACACAAATGAAGTTAGATTTTTTAAAACTACAATGTGTTTAGAACCAAATTATTAATAGCTTAACTATTTTACATTATTTTTGTTAGACCTTAGTTACTACCTATAGATTTCATATCAAATGCTTTTCTGTCATCTTCTTGCCATTTGGATCAGCTTCCTCCTATACTCCTACTTGGCTAATGACTGATATTTATTTACACGGAGCTTTGACAAATTAAGTAGAATATAACTCATATATTTGTGAACTTGAAATTAATTAGGTTATGTCTCTTTAATTCATAATTTTTCCTAAGCGTTTAAAAGTGCATAAATAAATTTCATAGCTCTTTATTGAAAATATTACATACAAATTGAATCCCAAATACGGAAGCCGAAAACAAAGTTAAATGGACAGCACTTCATCTTATCGATAGAACGTCAAGCGTCCAAGCCGTAGATGCGTCTAAACCACCGAAGCGAGACCCACATACGCCCTAAGACATTCTTCCGACGTAAAGACTTTATAAAGGCGCTAAAAGGCGGCAACGGTCTATTATGAATGGTGGCATCACTCACACGAATACGTGGGAGGTACATTTTGTAGGAATCAAGATCGTTGCAGCAATGGAAGACAAGTGATGCATTACCAAGTTCGCTCCCGCCATCGCTAGATTTAAGATTAAATCGCGTTCACTTTCTAGCGCAAACTGCTTTGACTTGCCTGGATTTGTTTGCCTGTGATTCATCTTATATGTAGTGGGAGCTCTCCTCTGAGATTGGAAAAAGTAAATTAAGATTAACGTATATTTCTTTTCTCTCTTGGGTCGTGTCGTCTCTTGATTTTATTTGCTCTCATCGAATGGACGTGTGAATGTTGTGACAAATATAACCGCTAGGCAGTTATATATTTGTACTGCGAACATGCTGATCTATCAATATATATTTTTTTTCCAAGTTAATATAGGATTCGACATTTTCATCTTTTCATGTCATCATCCATTTTTTATTTTTTTAATAATAAATTTTATTTTTTAATAACTTAAATATTTACAAACAGGAAATATATATATTATTAGATGTATATAGAATAGCTCACTTTGCTGTATATTGTGTAATATTTAACAATATTTTATTGATTCTCATATAAATAATATATATTTAAAATTTGTTGTTCTATTTCTATGCAGAAATTGTGGAGATAGTATATAGATCATAATCATTTTAATAATCTATATATTTGAACAGTCATTGGCATTTAAACTCTCAGCTTTAACATTTAATTATTATAATTGAGGGGTATTCATAAAGACTAATATTGAATATTTGTTTGCAGCAACTGTAAAATTTCTGCTAAAGTAATTAATCTCTTCTTCTTCTAAGTCGTGACGCTCTTGTCAGAGCGGTCGTGGTCGTCATGTTTTGGTTTTGGGACTGGTGTTGCTTGCCTCACGAAGTCTCGCCATCTCTCCCTATTGGATGCCATCCTGGTGTATTTATGCAGGGGGCCACCAATGGCAGACTTAATCTGGTCGGTCCATCGCATCGCATGGGCGACCTTCCACGTGGTCTGGTGCCTTCCACTCTGCCTTGTATAACAGAGTGCAAAGTAATTAATACCAATAGTTTAATCAAATGTATGAGAAAATTAATTTTCTTTATAATTTTTTTTCTGTGAATGTTCAAAATGTTTTAATAGGTATTCTGCTATTCGTTTAATTCAAGGTTTTAATTAATTAACACAATGTTGTGTATATTTTTGTTTCAATTTTATTCACTCTCAATAATTCATAGTTTTTTTTGCTGGATTTGTAAAAGCACCGCACGTATGACATTTTTTATTCATGTGAACCATTACAGTAAGTACTTATGAAAGGACAAAATAATGTCAGAATAAGATTCTACCACCGCTCGTGATGCCATTCCTTTGAATAAGAATGGGCAAGAAACTCCTTGGTCACTCTTTTTAAAAGGATGTTATGTTATACATTTTTGTGTAGTACATTGTAATGGGTAAAAAACGTGCGGTGGCCTGTCGTGGGAATGATGGGTAACCGAAAAGGTCAAAATCAATTGGGTCGAACGTACATTGTATGTGTCAACCCGAAAACCTAAAAAGCTTTGGCTTTGTCTTCACTGTGACAAAAGGGTGAATTACAAATTGGCAGGATGGGATGGGTCAATAGCCTTAATCGAGACGAGACTTAATCGACTTACAGAGAAGGCACATTATTATTAGTATTAACAGCAGTGATAGCCAAGATAGTCATATGTTAGCTGGTTAAACAATAGGTATGTGCAGGTTTATATACCGGTTCACACTTCTGGATATTTGAATTTCTGAGTGAATCTTACTGTCAATAATGATGATTAATTGTTTAATGGTGAAGGCAAACATCGTATGGTAGGTAACCTGCATCTTTCAAAAGCCGTGTGAAGTTCGATAAGTCGGCGCCAACTGGACTATGGTGGTGGATTAGTGATAGCGAAGAGCAGTAATATCCAAGTTGGTAGAACGCTTGCCTCGGTAACGAGGATCGCAGGTTCAAATCCCTTCTTGCACCTCTGGGATTTCTGGATTTCATGTGCGAATCTCATTTTCAACCACGATTATCACTTGCTAAACGGTGAAGGAAAACGTCGTGAGAAAATCTGCATGTCTGAGAGAACCCCTCGAAAGATGTGTGAAGTCCGCCAACACGCATTAGGCCAGCGTGGTGGACTATGGCCTAATCCCCCTCGCATTGAGGGGACGCCCGTGCCCAGCAGTGGGACATTAAAAAGGGCTGGTATTATTACTATATACTATAATACTATAAATGGTCCAATACATACGACAGTACAAAATCGCTATGAGATGAGACGAGCACAAGAGAGTTAACTACAGATGACAGCCGTTGCAAGCATGACCTCTAAGAGGGATGTCCTCTTGTATGTAATACGTCATAATTTGCTCACAGTTGCAACGACAACAAATATTGCCAAGTGGGTTCACTTTGTAGCAATGATGGGGCAATGATATGAATGATTAAACTTATTTACTTGTCCGCCAACGCAACACGTTTAGATGTGCAAGTAACAGAGTACGCGAGAGGTCGTGTGGGTGTCCGTTTCAAAGGAACAAGTTGGATCATCGATATCGATGTGGAGTTTAATTGGAAATACATCACGGCACGTACTGTGGCTTGATTGATTGTGATTTTGTGATATTTCATGTACTTCGTATTTGTATGCAAATTGGTTGAATACGAAATGCATTCGTACAGGGATATAAAAAAGCCAGCAGAACACACCAACTGTACGGTCCCAAACCCATACGATACGATACCCATATTAAAAGTATTGCTTAACGCTTGTATTATGGGTATTGTATATGGCGATCCCAGAAGATATAATACTTATAACTCGGTTACAACGATTCGTGCTCATCATACAAAGATTGCCCCTATCAGGATTCGAACCCTCGGCTCGTAAAGCACAGTTACTACCAACTGAGGTAATCAGGTCAACAGGTCGATCTTGAAAAAGTTTTAAATTCTCAGGTGTAATAAATCCTTCAAGTAAGCGATACACCCTTTCCAATAAAATGGAAGACATAAAAGTTTTACAGAAGACTACTAATCTAAGCAATTTAATCAGGGAATTGCGTTACTTAGACAAATTTTGAAAACTCAATTGCAAGTAGGTACTTTATAATCCAATCCGTATTTGACCTTCTACAACCCGTTATCGACCAAAGTAACAAAAGATAAATCTTTGGTTTTCAACTTGGTCCCGCGCGAATATAAATTACGTATCCTCGCATCTTTCCTAGGTGCGTTAAAATATACGAAGACTTAGCTTTGCCTAAGATAAGAAAATAATGTCTCCTTACAAAGGCTGTACGCAATATCTTTCTTATAGCGTATCCGAACTCATTATCTTTTAACACGCCGCAATACTTATGCTCCTCCGACGTTCTCCCTATCGCTCCTTTAAACACTACTTTCCCGGCTGTACTGCGTACCAGCCTCTCATCAGATAGCAGCCCAGCGAAGCCTATACGCTTATTTTATTTACCAAGCTAAGACGATTATTTACGATGTAAGACGCGTAATAGCTTGCAGTTATCTTGTTTTTCTCCGTAAGATCCGGCTTCCACAACATGCATCATTTGAGGCGAGATTCGGCCGTCTCGAACGCCTACATGCCGTCGTTTCTTTTTCTTTGAGAATATATTCGCAACACGGAGCAGATTAGCATAGGAAAGTAATTTAAACAAATTGCCTAAACGATTTTTGTGAGAAACGCGACGCCTTCCGCTAAGATTAAGTAGGTACGCCTATTTTTGTACAAGTTATAGGTTTGTTAGACTAACTTCTCAGTCCCGTGTATGTTTACAGGTTTTTTTTGACGACGAAGTTTTGTCAGCCGAGGATCGTCATAAATTCCTCTGCCGAGATTACATAACTCGTAAACTTTGCCGAAATAATGCCGTAATAAATCTAGGAACGTGTACGGTATTCACGTCACAATGTTTTTTTTATTTTTCTTTCTCTTCCCCAACCGAGGAGCGCGAACGTTTCATAATTCTTCGAAATTACTTTATATACCTTTTGCGATAGCACAGAAACAGGCCCGTCACATTAAATACCACAGTAAACTGGTGGCCGATAACGTTTTGTTGAAAAATACATAAAAATGTACATAAAGATAAGTCCTGGCGTGCTTTCCTAAAATTTCCTCAGTAAATTTTACTCGTACTCGCCCAAAAACGGTTTTCGGATAATGTCCCGCCATTAGAGGTTCGGTGAATGATGTTTTGTAAGCATTTTTGCTTTCTAAATTGCTTTTTACTTTACAACAAATCATTATTAAATAAATTTCGAGCCTGAGCGAAAATATTTGCTCAATAAAAGCAGCCTTAATGGTTATGAAAATTATCCGAATATGTTCAATTGCGCTATGAATGTTTGCTATTTTAAATGGTCATAAAATGATGTAGTAGCTACACAGCTGTTATTAATTAGGAAATTAATATTAACAGCGGTGCCTTAAACGTGTGCAGGGGCAAACAAACTTTGGTTAGTACCAATAATATTACCCGTAAACGGTCGAATGTGGCGCCTGCGCTGAATAACGGGGATCGTAAAACTCCTGACTTTTTTGTTATATTGTTTGACGGGTGGCCGGTATAAAATAAAGACTATTTATAACCTGACAAAGAAAGTGTTTTGTATAACATTGGAGGTGATAAATATTAATATCGGACTTTGAAACTTTCGTTTATAACCTGAACCGTTGGAAGTGGAGTACAACAATGGAGGCACCTTGCATCAGTTGCATTGAAAAGTAATTCACTCTTTAAGGATATATAAAGAACTTTTGACATTTTTATAGTATTAGAATTAAGAATATATATTTTTTATTATTAAATTGCGACCTATACCGATTCGATATTAAGTAATTATAAATGATTATTTTTCATCTCACTGGCTCGGAAAGGCGGCCTTTATTGTTTGAAGTCTGCTTGCAAAAGTCCATTATATCCCCATAAGTGGAAAAGGTTTTAAAATTACAAAAGTGAGGAACTAATGAATATAAACTATTAGTTAAACTGCAGTTACGGTGAACCGGGTGTGTGTGACTTTATTTTTCTTATAAAAAAAACAATAAAACATTCAGAAACGTGGTTCGGCGAGATGTTGAACATTAAAAAGAGATACATTTTACAAATATTATGTTACTTCATTCAACTAGTCATGTTATCAATAGGTAGTAATTTATTTATTAATTTAGTAACACGAGGAAGCACTTGTAACTACGACCTTTCTATTGTAAATCAATTATAATGATGATAATATAATATCAAATAATATTAATCAGTCATCTTCTTGAAATATGTGATTAAAAAAATTTGGTACTTACTTATATAATTATTTAAACTCATTAAATCAATTACATTTTAAGGTGTGACAATTCGATCCTTTTGTCTTGTTGATATTACCTTGTAAATGAATAACTTTAATAATTTCTACTCGCATATTGCACCCTCACAATTATTTATTGAATAGGTAGCTATTAAATATTTTTCAATATATATGTAAAACGTGGCGGTTGTTATTTTACGTATTAATTTGGTCTTATCACCCCAAAATAAAATGACGTCATCCTACAAGTGACAGGTAACAAACAGCCCCCAAAACATCCTCCGATTCAATTCTAAACTCACACCATTAAAACTGTAACAAAGACGAAATAAAAACACAATGAATTGAATAGCTGTAGTCGAATAAAGGTCTCCTTGTTTCACCCTTGTATGTAAATTACTTTCAATTTCGTCCTTAGTTTACTATCGACGACATGAATAATAGGAATAGAAACAAAACAGCGGTAAAGTGAAAGCTTAGCATTTTTTTTTGTAGAATCAGCTGTTGTTATTGCTTTATGTTTGCTATGCTAATATTGGTGATGTTTATCGATCAGATCTCGGTATCTATGCAAGATAAGAGTGTGATATTTAAAATAAAGATTAACCGCCTCATTTATAGACGTTTTATAATTTTATCAAACGTCATATAATGCTGCGCATAAGTGTTTTGCTTTGCGCAGTACTATATGACGTTTGATTAAGATATAAAACGTCTATAAATTTGAGGGTAAAAGTTTACATAATATTAAAATGTCCTCTTACTTAGAATCTACTATTCGAAAAAATCGTATGCATATAAATAGCTAACAGGCTTACACAGACAATTCTATCTCAAAAAGGAATCCTCGCACAAAACTAGAAACAAAACAACATCGAGGCTCACAGACAACTAAACTAAAATTACACGCTCGTGTTCTTTACACCGCGAGATATATCTCTAAACGTAACCCACAAATAAATCCCATTAGCCTTACGACGGCTGATCTACCCACTGTTACAATAAAACAAAGTTAATTAGAATTGGCGTGTGCTCCGTCGTTAAGGCATTCCTAGACGGTCAAAAATTGCTTACAAAATAGTTTGGAGTCGGATGATTCTGGCTAAGATTGTTTAGAACTATGCTTGGATGATGAAGGAGATGTAGCCACATATGCATTTTGCAGATACCTATTAATGTTAAATCAATTATATATGACTTACGAACTTATTTATTTATAGGTTCCTTAATGCTTTACAATGTGAAACTTTTATCGTGTAGGAAGGATATTAGATGTGTTCAGTGAGTGTTGAAGATGCCTATGGTGATATTAATACATATTATTTTTATTTTATTTATTATTTTCTAACCTAAAAAATCGTTACTTGTTTCAGCTATTGGGTATTCCTGAAGAGATCTACGAGTTTGGTAAGTTTATGGAACTACACAGATCCTCCTATGTTTTAATGATAAATAAACTATAATAAACACATGATAATTTATACTTAGAGCTAATTAGGAGGAATTCTTCTCTAAAGACTTAGTTGTTCGTCTGTACCGACACATCTCCGTTTTACGACTCCGGGTTACACTTCACGACTTATGTAATGTGCCTATAAAATGTTTGTTATATCTATCCTTACTCACATTAGAACTTTATCCGGACGTAACGGATTATGTTTTGAAGGGAAACTTTTCATTTAATGAGGAAATATGATACATTTGTTTAAAATTGTCTGATAAAAATATCAAAAATGCTGTTTATTCCTCAGGTAAATTCTTCTGGTTCATATTGTGGGGAAATTATTTGAGTCCAATCAAAACAGCGTTTGTTATTTTTTTGCCATTCAATTATATATTTTATTTTATAAATAATGTTTTTTTTATTATTTAATTCTTACGTATACAATACTCGGCTTCATAATAACAAAAGCCAGTGTGAGCGAACCCAAGGTCTCGTTTCGGGTGGACGCCCAACATGAGGACTAACATAGTGGCTCTATGTAAAACCGTTAAAAGTCATTAAGTAACAAATGATACTGAATCTGATCATAGGTATGAAATATCTTATAATGTAACCTTCGTGTATGAGGTCGATTAATTTTAGCCATCATATATTGTTTTAAGTACCTATCAAAATCATACCGTGTGAATTAAGTATGTAGATATTTTCATAATGAAAAAAATGCACTTTATCTGTTTGTCTGCGCATTTGGCCACGCTAATCTCAAAAACTGCGTAACCGATCTAAGTGCTGTTTTCACTAATGCATTGTGGTAAGCTTCTCATAAAATTTAGTGCTTGTTTTATGTTAATCAGTTTATAAATAAAAAAGTTATATAATAAATGAAATCATGTCGATTTTTTTTGTTCTATAAAAATAACTGTTCAGTTGAATTGGCTGAAACTTTAGTAAAATTCTGGGAAAACCCAACAACTAAAGTCCACGTAACCGAAGCCAGCAGCTATAAGAAATAATGTGTGTGATATTTTTTTTAAAAAAAGCCAAATACCCCTAAGAAGGTAATGAGGGTGTTTATAAACTAAAGTCCACGCGGACAAAGTCGCGAGTAACATTTAGTTATTAAAATATGTTAGCATTAAACTGAAAGGAGTAAAGTATATTATAAGTTCAAGTGCGATAGTCTCTAAAGCATTTTGCTCTCTGTTAAAGTGCTTCGCTCAAAATGCAGTAGAGAAAACAATTCTCAATTTTCCTCGCCTTTCCCTTTAAGCAAATCCGCACGAAGTCCTAATCCCTATACGGTTGAATTCCCGGAGAATAAAACTGGGATCTAATGCTGCTGGATACGCTTACTTAATATTACATAATATTATATCAACTCAATATTTAATGGGATTGATTGATGTACCTTTGTATTTGCTTAACAAATCGTAAGAAATAATAATTTATTTGTTACCGTTCTTAATATCTCAATCACTGCATACAATTTCTTATCCAACACGATCTTGCAAAAAGATCTACCTATTAAACGAAATTACATACCAGGAGAACATAAGTACAAACACGTGCGATATAATCATTTGAAATATAAAAAGTTTTCACGGTGTCTGCACTAGAGTTCGTTCGCCCGGACCGTTATTCGTAAGACGCTTCTAGTGTTCTCTTAATTCCTTGTATCACAGTACCATTCCCTCTGTTTTAATGTCAGTCTGAAATACGTTTAGAAGCCACTACGACGGAACCACGAAACTAGCAGACCTCTTCTTAATTACCATGCCTTACTGGAGAAATAAAAAAGTTAAAACAGTTGCTAGCTCTGTGGGTCGCTTAAAATAAAAAAATAGTCTTATTTTATTCTTCATTTGATACTCGATGAATTAAAGGGCTATCCTTTCGAGCGATGTAGTTAAATACGTTGTCTAGTGGCTTTTGTAATTTATGAGGCGGGTATTTTGTAGAGAATATTTTAACCTGTTTTGTAGTTGAAGCTTAAGTACCATCTAGACTAAAACGAAATTCTCACGTTACAAGTTATAAGGTTTTTAAGATAAATAGCTATCTATTACACTAACACTCTTGTGTACCAACTAGAATTTTATTATTCTTATTCTGAATTTGGCAATTCTCTACAGTGTTTTGTAAGAAAGAGCATACATTTTCTGAATGATAAAAGGTACATATATCTTAGTCTGAAATGATAAAAACAGGTACCATAAACTAAAGGAGGGGCTATTATCTCGCGATGAGAAATGCTATACGAATAGTATTCGCTCAGATTAAGATGACTAAAGAAAAATATAAGAGATTTTTATAAACGTGTTTGTAAGATAGTTAAGTACATAAATATTCATTTCCATCTTTTTAACAATTTATTTAGAGGCGAAAGATAAGGTTTTACAAACGTAATGTAAGTTATTATGCTAATTTGTAACCTTAAAAAATAAAATAAATATCAGACTACCTCGTTTAAGTAACTAAAGACTAAGGATCATTAAAACAGGCATTTAGCTACGTATAAATGAAATAAATCCTTATTTTGGTCTTAAATAAAATATGCCTCAGATTTAATTTAAAGCTTCAAACGCAATTTGTTCCTAACAAATGAGCTGTCATCTAAATCAAGCGTAATAGCAGCTTCTAATTTATTCATTGATTTATTTTAAATGTTCCTAAATAATTACACTCGAGCATCGACACCATTATTTTAACTATTGTTTAAGTTAGTCGTTGAAATATTGTGCCGGTACCGGCTTGATTTATAAACGACTGTAGGCGTCGTACACAAATGTATGAGAATTTTCATCGTATACATGATAATTAAATTTGACCTCGGGCGATAGGAAATACGACTTTTGCTTTGTATTTATGACCGCATCGAGCATCACTTGACACATCGAGTCACCAGGTGCTAACATATTTCCAGATTTAGTGGTTAATATTTTTAACGCTGCATAATCAGTTAGAGATTATTGTGTTATCATCGTGCTGAGAATGCGTAAGAGAAAGTAATGTGAAATGTTTATTTTATGAGATATACCTGCTATTTTTTTAATACATAATACTACTGACTTACTACAAAATTTGTATGTACCTATGCAGTAATGCAGTATTTTAAATGAAACAAAGAAACTGACATATCATGATCCTACAGTTTCATAGGCGTGGGGTATATATTTTTGATTACCAAAAAAATTCACGTAATTTAGCTACATAAAGAAAAATATCTGTTAGAATAATAGCGTTGATATTCAGTATTAACTTCGATCATAATGTTATTGACAGTATCAGTTGTTGGCAAATCGACCTATCACAGCCAATCTCTGTTCATCTCGGACATCTTTCGTTAATAATCAATCACAAAGTTCTAGACTTTTATAATCAAAATCAACTACAGATACAGACATTGTCTAGTTTGGAGCTCACCAATACTTTGTTGTTGTCGATGATACTGGGTAATAAACTATTCTATTCTATATTCAAACTTTTAAATTTACATCAATAGGTGCTTAGTCCATTTTTTTCAACATGGCAGCTTACTTTGCTGAGATTTTGCGCTAAATCTTTTTATTTACAGAAGGAGATTGGAACGTGAGTGTGAAGTCAATTGAAAATGTGCTCTATGTGTATTTTAAATCTGAAATATTTTTAAGTGACTCAGTTTAAGCAAGCATTTTTGACTGCATTTTACGTGCTATTTACTTAATCAGTTAGGTCTTAATGTAGAGTATACAAAAGTTTAAAATACGTCTTTAATTCATTACTAGCTGTCCCGGCGAACTTCGTACCACCTCAGAATCAAATGTATGACAAATTTAAATATCTTTATTATAATTCTTAGTGACATTTTCCCAACTTTTAATAGTTATTCTACTATTCGGGACGGGGATAAGTTCAAACTATAAAGATCATAAAAATCGGACCGCCCGTTCTTAACGAACACGACTTTGTTTTATATACTATATAGATTTTGGTCGTAATTGAATCGCGGCCGTCTAATACGTTTAAATGTTATATATTGATAATTTAATAGGTTGCCATAGTAGGCGCAAAAGCAATTTAAATCAACTCAAGATTCTCTTCATGTATTTTTAATTTAAAAATTATTTATCATTGGTCGTAATATTAAGACAAATTTAGAACATTTCAAATTAGTGGACCACACCTGACGTTCGCGGCACAACAAGCCCGTGACATAAATAATAATAAACGGCTTTAACTCTGCGCTGACGATTTCTCAAAGATTATTGGTGTTAACTGACACATAAATACGTCCGCAGGTTCCATAGACACGAAAAAAACTCAAAGACGTTTAATATAACTGCGATATGTTTCCGGATACAAAGCTATTAGTGGGGCGCAGTAAATTTTACAAATTAGTAGCGTATGACAAACTAAAATTAATGGATCTTTCGTTGCTCAAGGCATTTTTGGGCCTGTGCGGTGGCTAATGATGAAGCAGATGTCTGGAAACGTGCCGCATATTTCTTTATTCTCGTCCTTTTGGAAGTGTTGAGGTCGTTGTACTCGCATGGAGACTTCGCTGCCTAATTATGTGAAATTCATTGTTGGACTAATTGTAAAAAGTTGATTAATAGTTGCTTGTGAATCATCTATACAATACTTATTCAGAGTCCAATTATTCTATCATGATTCTACCTCATGCCTCTAATCAAAAAGTTGTTTTATTCTGGTGGTCGACAACATAAGAAGCATTACTTGTATAGGTACTACTTATATTATATTATTTCTCTTATCGCGATATTAATTATATTTATTGAACATACCAATGTACAGAACACAGAACGCAAACGAAAAGTTATAAAAATTAAACATCTTCGTTTCAAAACTCTATAATATTATCGGTGGATAAGATTATACTATGCATTTTTAATTATATAATTGTGTAGGTAGATCTGAAGTATAAAATGACACTATCAAAACTAAACGTCATTTTACATTAAAATCCGAACCGTATGTCCGCACATAGAACTGGCTGAAATTCCATTTGGTTTTTATATAAAAATCTGTCTGTATGTATTTTCAAATCAAATAGCAATGTAACAAAGTGATCAAAACAAGTTGGCCATGTAAATATCCAACGTGGAAACGGTACGGAACCCATTAAACTCTATCCGTACCGATACCCTTGGGAGCACGAACTTTGATTAAAATTTCATAACATGAAGCATAAACATCGTGGACCAGTAAATCATGGCTACATCTTCAATGTTTAATGAAGACCGAAGTTAACATAGAACCGAAATTAACTGTTATGTTTACAAATGATCGTTTTACAAATTTGTTCGATAGTGATTGAAATTTTGATACAAAAATGTTATATATGTAACATGTTGATTATGTAATTAAAGATTTTGTTAACAAAAATAGTGTAAATTATTTTATGGGGTTAACATATAGGTGATAACGATCACGTTTATGTATTAAATTTATGTGTACAGTTGATTTTTGTGTGAGACAGCGAGAGTACCGTTGTATTGTGAACTTAATATGTAGTTTTATTTTTAAAATTTCAAATATATCATTTTTTTTTCAGGAATGTGACATTTATCGCCTACTGATGTACCCCTTCTAATATTGTACACATTATTGTTACACCTTATATATTAATAAGGGCAAAAATTACTACTGAATACAGTAGAATAATTAAAATCTTCCATCGGTTCGGAGCACTGTTTCCATTGAGAAGAGCCAGCAAGAAACTCAATGCTCATATATAATAAAGAGATATACAATAAACATTGCCGGGAAAATTACCGCTATGTGAGCAGGCTAGATATTTCATATAATCCTAATATAATAATTCAATAGCCTTTAAGTATTTAAGTAATGACTAAAATTAAATTCTTTGAAGTAATCAGATATCTCTAAAATCTAAAGTCATCAATAAATCCCGGTCACTCGGCGAAAATGTTATAATTAGTCTCATAGTTGGATCGCACCGCGTTCCCTTAGGACTAGACCCGCCTATAACTCATCCAACTATCGCCGTCAAGCTGCCGAGAAAGCTATATATCAAGTTTAATAGTCAATTATTGGCACTCGGTACTATAACCGCCGTCTCTGGTTATCTAAACCATACCCTCGCCTGGGATAGGCCTTCAGTAATATGCTATTCATAAGCCGACATGAGTGCGAATAAAGACCGAAATATATACTTGAGAGCGATTTGATTCATAGTCTAATTTGATAATACTCGTATAGTGTAAATTTAATTCGGTTTCAGTACAGGTGGTGAGTCAATTAATATGAGGAAGGTGGAATCGTAGATTTGTTTTAATAGCTGGTGTGTAGATTGCCGGGTACTACCTAATGTGTGTTTTGTGTATCATCCAACGTTTAACGAAAACGAAATTCGAATTACAAATAGATGTTTTACGCTGCGACGATGTTTTACGGACGATAGCTTGGTCTAGTGGTTTGAGCGTAGGCCGGTCGGATCACTGCATCGGAGAGTTGCAGGTTTGATTCCCGCCTGGGCAAATTTCGGAAACGATCTTTTCTTAATTTGCCCTGGTCTGGGCGTTGCTGGGATCTCCCCCGGCCCATTATACGGTACGGATATTATACAAGCGTTGCTTAGTATGGGGCCATACAGTTGGTGTGTTCGCCTGGCGAAATTTATTATATTTATTTGTGTGAACTTGTCAATTTTGTGCAGTTATATAAAAATCAATTTAAACCAAGTTGGCAGAACCCGCAGGTTAAAAATTCGGTTTTTACCTTTTGGGAATTCCAGATTTTATAAGTAATTGGTCGCCTTAAGAACCCCTCGAGCTTGCGCGGTCGATTTGAAAATGGTGGCACTAATTTTCAGCCATGATTATCACTTGGTAGCGTGATGGTGAAGCGAAACATCATCAGGTAAATTTGCATGTCTTAGCAGTTTTTGAGAGACGTGAGAATTCCAGCAACCCAGACAAGGCCATCGTGGTAAATAATGGACTGAATGCGTAATCTAGATTTACCAAATAAACGACGATCGTAATGTTAACGAATTACCAAAGTTGTAACTTAGCTTAAATTACTACATACTTCTTAGTTTTACAGGATGCTTTATAAAAACGCCTTTAAGCTCGCGAGTTTTACTATCGGAGGGATACTAATGTGTCATCCAACGCTAATGTTGGGAAACTCGAAATGAACTCACCATAATGACGGCTTCCCGGTAGAGATATTTACCCCAAAATTTCTCATGACCGACACTCAATTCACATTCTTTACTAAGTTCCAGATTGAATTAACGGCACTAAAAAGTTCACGGAGTCGAGGCATTCTCGTGAAATTAAGAGTACCAGAGATCTATTGTACCAACGCGCCCTAAACATTCTTTGAAACGATTAAATTTAGAATACAACATAAACGTTTACAATCCCAGACGCGAAGTTTTAACATTTTGACAACAAATTCTACTCGAGTGTACTATGTTGTAAGCCAGTTGTAAATGCACAAATAGACGCTCCAAAATAGATTTGTGAACGGACAAATACTCGCTGCGGACTACCAAATATTTTTTCGGGAGCAACGGTGCATGTGATTAAGGGATGGGATATTATCTGATGTTTTGTGTCCTCAATTGTCCGCGCTCTGCGGTCTGTGGTTGACATTTCATCAACAACCAATAATGGATCTTATTACGATCTCATTAAGATTTACATTGGGGATGAAGGGACGTGCATTATAAATGTATTGAGTTACGCAAACCCACCGTTGCCTAGAGGAAAGCTGATCTCTTACGGTGACATCTCTAGTGCGTAAAGGATTATCGAATGACAAAGTTTTTTTTTCATACTTGTGTATTTAGACGGTATTCAAAGGGACCCGTTGCTTACTAGGATGCTATTAAATTGCGCATACGTCCTTTGTGGTGCCACATGGCATTTTCCACCAGATGGCTCTTTTGTTAAGCCTACATGTTTAAGTAAGCTAATATCTTAAAGTATATTGAAATTCAATTTGAAATGACATCTATAAAGGTTCGTGCTTGTATTTGATGATGGAATCTCTTTTAGAGAAATATTTAAACTTATTTAGGGTTTTTTTTCTTTTATATCTTTTTATACTATAATAAAGTGGTCTCCTCATATAGTTAGATAAATATTAAGAAACTATTTTCAGTGCCTAATCTTTGGGTTATTATTTTGATTGTCGAAAAAAAGGTAAACAAAGAACCTCTAGTTGATGGTATTTAACGGAAAAGAATTCATCAACACATCGACGTTCATGGAAGACAGTGCGATCTCCATCCTGCTCTAATGTTCTATTTTAATAATATTTCGTCTTGTTCTTTTCATGGTCGTGTTCCATAAACCGGTGAAATATATTTTCTATGAATTGTTTAAACGTTCTCGCGTGAATGATTTAGTATTACTTAGATTTGTGCTTATTGCCAATGAGTGGGTATTAGAATTTGAACAAATATTGGGTATGTTAAAATATCCAATCAGTACATTGGTTTACAGAATCAAATTTAAATACATTGCTTGGTAACTAAAAATGAATACAAATTAAAAATAAAAACACTTATAAAAACCAACATAACATTTGGAAGTAGAATAAATCTTGTATCCTAGATTGTATGTTTTGATACTAGCATGTATTTGCAGCCAAGCTCGAGTGGAGTTCAAGGAAACAAATGATACAGCCATCTTTACCTGATCCTATTTCAAATGTACAAAACACTTTCAGGTTTATAATGGCAAACTAATACTTTTAACACTCAAACTTCAAACTGTATTCATCCAGACCCCACTTAGATAGCGGTTAGCAACACTTAATACTAGCATTTCCACTCGTATTTATGTCTAATAGTGGGTACTGCAAACAGATTAAGCCTTCGTCCCTTTTAACTTTAGTAAATACTGGTGCGGTTCCGTAATTTCCACTTCCACGTACAAAACTGCGAACACAAATTTTTAACTATCATATCGTATCCGCTTTTAACGATAAAGTAAGTTAATTACTAAACTAATTCCATTACGACTGTGACCCGCTGGACCCAAAATATTGGATTAAATTATTATTATGTACTTAATACGTTTATTGTTTAGTTTAGTTTAGTTTAGTTTTCGTACGTGAGGGTGTGCTTTTGTCCGTTGGATGTACTTTGAAATTAATAAAGCGTGCATACATCGGCGAATATTAGGTATTATTATAAATATACAAATTGTATTAAGATCAGATATAATGTGATAGTCATTGTTATATTGAGATCAATAACTATCGGCAAGTTGTTCAGTGTACCTCTGCCTACCACATCAGACATGGGTGATGGTATATTAAAAGAGATTTTAATTCAGACAATGTTACAACTACTGCAATCTGACTTTATTACTTTTACCGACTGCACCAAGACTGCTCATGGAGGGTTGTGTTCATCCATACATTTGCCGTGATGCGAATGCAGCCCGCGGCCTATCTGGCAGCAGTCTTAAAGTCTCACTGCAGCACACCCTTGCGCAGTCCGTAAACGTACTGCAGCCAACTTAAAAATATCTGACACTAAGCATCTAAAGTAAAAAAAAACTTTTAAGTTTTTAAAATAAATTGTCTGTAGGCCCTCATAAAACCATTTAACGTTGATTCATTGAATGCGCCCGCTCACCTCCCACGCGATATGGATAGCGCGCTATATCTATTACAGGTACTCTCATTTTGCGTATCCAATCCAAAATTGTGTAAATTAGTCAAAGGTTTGTTTTAGGGTTAGTTATTTTTTGGACATACGTGAGCTCATTATAAAGCCGAACTGTCGTTACATACTCGTAGTAATTTTTTGTATCTAAATTAATGGTTCGTCGTATTGTAACGTTAACATTAATTTTGTTATTATTTATTTCATATATTTACGCGAATACTACACATTGAAATAAAACTAATTTTACGGATTCGTGACCATGGTTGCTGTAAAGCAGCCGAAACGTCTGGAACGTAAAAAACATAATATTAACGCGATAAAATCCGTAAAATTAGTTTTATTTGGGATTTGCATTCGGGAAATTGCATGATATCTTCTCGTCCAAATTACCTCAGTGTCTGAAGACAAAGGTTTACAACCAATGTGTGCTGCCAGTGATGACATATGGTGCCGAGACGTGGTCGCTGACTATGGGCCGCATAAGAAGGCTCAAGGTCGCTCAACGCGCAATGGAGAGAGCTATGCTCGAGGTTTCGCTACGCGATAGAATCAGAAATGAAGAGATCCGTAGACGAACTGGAGTAACCGACATAGCTCAAAGAATTTCCAAGTTGAAGTGGCAGTGGGCAGGGCACATAGCTCGCAGAACCGATGGCCGTTGGGGCAGAAAGGTTCTAGAATGGCGGCCACGAATCGGAAGACGAAGTGTAGGACGGCCCCCCACAAGGTGGACTGATGACATCACACGCGTCGCAGGAAGCCGGTGGATGCGAGTGGCGGAGGACCGTGTTGTGTGGAAGTCGTTGGGGGAGGCCTTTGTCCAGTAGTGGACGTCTATCGGCTGATTGATTGATTATATAGTATACATATACCATATTATAAGTGAAGAAAAATCATGAATTTATAATTCTATGTGAAATTATAAGGTGAACATTTTAGTTTTATATTTTTTCTATACAGCGTACCGTAAGAAAGATCCGCAATTAAGTGTGAGGCGAAATAATTCCACTTTATGTTCCAGTTAAAACTTTCAGGGCACGAGTCGTACTGGCCACTTATCTGCCTTTTTTATTTAATTTGCAAAACGATAGGAACAGTAACTTCATTCTGTCTCGTTAGAATATCAATTGTTCGGATTAACTAATAAATGTTCGGAAGACCAACTAAAATCTACAATTCTGACCCTCTCACAATAGTTTAGCTCACATGAACCTATCATGAAGAGTTCCACGTATCATAAATTGGGACATTGCCCACAGTGGCAAACAAGTTCTCCCATTACTTCTACAAACGTAGGATCAACAGATTTTGTTGACAGTGACGGACAAACTTGTTTTTAAAAGCTCCGATAACGTAATTGACGACCGGATTAGTGCAGTTGGTAGTGACCCTGCGTTCTGCGCCGAGGGTCCTGGGTTCGAGTCCTGGTAGGGAGTTTGTGTGATGAGCACGAATGTTTGTACCCGACTCATGTTTAATATCTATATGAGTATTATATACCGAGTTCGTACTCATTCCAATGTACGGTACCCTTAACAACGCTCGAATTATTCGAGCGTTGTTAAGTGTAAGGGCCGTATAGTTGGTGCCTCCGTCTGCCGATATTTATTTATCATTATTTAGTTATACATGGTGGAGAAAACTAACCTAACTTAATATTTTGTAATCTGGAAATAACTAAGTACATATTGTTTTCAAACCATGAATAGCCTGTACTACGACATAAGTTATAGAATCTCATAGAATAGAATTCATAAAAGGTTTTTTTTTATTACGTGCTTTTCAGATAAGGGAGTAAACGACAAAAATAACTGATGTTGATTTCGTTTTGATTCGTCGCAGAGATAATGTGAGTTTCATGAGTTGACGGCTAGATGGCGCTACGGGTCGAATAAGGGGAAACAATTTGGTGTTGTGGGGTGAAAACTATGAGATTTATCGCTTCGCATGTGTCGGTGATGGCCAGAAAATTTTGTGACAAGTCTAATGGAGAATAGTGCCTCAAAGACGAGCGTTTGGTGATAAAATCCTTTTGTTTTAGTAAGTAAAGGATCATGAACGATTTTAGCTTTTCATTTTTATATAGGTACTTTTTAAAATGTGAAGTGCAATAAATATATTTACGGTCTTATCAGCTGTTTATTAGTGTCAAAGGTCAAGGACCGTATCGATAATAAACCACATAACAAGTATGAGATCACTTCTTACATTTTTATAACCACAGCACGTATTATTCAGTTTATTAATAATAAAAATGTACCTACTTGAATATATTTCTATAAGTTAGCAATACAGGTTTTTTTGACGACATTATTTTATTCGATCCGAGATTCAACGTCAATCATTATAATTTCCTTTTTATCTGAAGCCAAATTGAATTAATTAAATACTGAAATAATGATGTTACGATGTTATAAAATTCTTCATTCACAGAGAAGTTTTTCGCAGTTTTATATTATGTGCAGGGCAGAAGTAAATACCTTTGTATGAATAATAAGTAACTAAACTTTTGGTACACGTTAGAAGGTTGCTATTACTAGCACTATAATTTGTTAGAGTGACTTTCAATGTCCAATAATGTTTGCGTACCTACCTGTCGGCTGAGTTAGCGTCGGAGCTTACTTCCATTTTAACATGCCGAGGGAAGTTTCGAATTAGTGAGTTGGTGTACCTATGTTAGTATTTTATCAATCCAATAGGTCTTCTGCTTGATAAATTACGCTTACAGAAAATATTTTCATTGGAATTTGGAACTTCAAAGAATAGAACAAAATGTTAAATCAAATTACTGGGCAGCTACGATCAAGAAATAATAAAGGTAACACAAGAAATGAAACGAAAATAAATAAATTAAAAAAATGTGTATTTCTCATTTTCCATTTTGATGTCATTTACGTATTTACAGTGTTTTATATACAGTAGGTATTGTAATATTTACAAACTTTTGAATGAATTATCATTGCTTCTTACAAAATATAGTTATTAATGCATTTGTACATAATTGTAAGTTTTTAACTTTGGCATTTTATTATAAGATTTAAGCGATCCGAATATCTATTAATATTCACTAAATTGTGTTTTTACAAACATTAATATTTACATCGGCGTGTCGTTATTAATATAATTACTATCGCAGAACTTAGGAAATTAATCCGTAACAACTTAAAATAAAACCTTAATGCTTAATTTGTACAAATAAATGCAACTTCGAATCAGCGCCTCGGAATACTTAAGACTATACAATAATAAATATAATATGGAACAACCTACAGTTAATTATCACCACTTTATTGGACTAATACGCTTAAGCGTTGCAAGTAATGTCAGTATCTGTTTACCTGCGTTGGAGCATACGCTACGCCCAGAGCTGCGCTTGCGGCGGCATGCGGTGGGGGTGCACGTCGCGCGCGTGCACCGGCAGGCCCAGCCCGTCACCCAGCAGAGGGGGGAGCTTGCCCGGCGGCGGCGGAGGGGGCGGCGCCGGCGCCCGCCCGGCCCCCACCGGGGACACCGAAGCGTAAATATTCACTGTGGACCGGTGATACTGACACTTCCGCAAGTCCGGCATCGCGAACCTCAACTTTTGCCAAAACTGTCTATCTCCCCACTCTATACACGTGTTTGCCTTCAAACACAACCTGAGCTCCGGATCAATGTCTCTATTCGGTAGCTCTCCTAGTAATATTATTATCAGTCTTCTTCGTCTCTCTTTCAGTACTTCGTGGAGCGCCGTTTTAAATTCGAAACGACACCATTCGTTGTTGATGAAATTTTTAGAGAGGACTATAATCGTCCTCTTGGATGACTCGACGGCCTCTATTATCGTATCGGCCACGTATGCCGAAGCGTTAAAATCGCGGTAATGAAGACAAAGGCGGAAACTTGGGTCCGTGGATTCCAGGCCGGGCGCTAGCATCTGAGCGACGAACGCCTCATCTTTCACGCTATAACTTATGTAGGCGTCGAAAAGACGATCTTTGTCGGCTTCATCGTCGAATGCCGTACTTTTGTAGCACATTCTGAAGCCACAGTGATAGTATATCCAGACTCGGAGCTCGCGCCGCCAATAAAATATGCCGCATAACAGAGCCGAGCTTGTTATAAACACGCAGAGAGATATTAGCAACAGCGGAAGATAGTCGTTTATTACTTGATTCTCTATTATTGATGAGCTGCCACCCACATGACTCGTGCATATTGTTGAGTTAAAGTCAGCCATGAGCGGTCCAATTGCGTTTGTAACATTATCAAATACGCATGTAATCTTATTAGTGTCCTCCACTTTGCCTAAGTTGTTTTTAAACCAATTTCTGAATTTGTGCAAGTACTGACAATCGCACGACCAAGGGTTCCGAGAGAGGCTTATCTCTACCAAATATGGATTCATCGTGAATTGCCACACGGCAAAGCCATAAATATTGTTCCCTTCTAGGCGCAACACCTCTAAATGCCTCAACTCCATGAAGGTTCGATTATCGATGTAGTGTATTTTATTGTCCTGTAGATGCAATTCACGTAAATTCTCTAACGGCGATAGTTCAAAACCTAACAACTCTTTTATATTGTTCTTTTCTAAATGCAATACTGTTAAACGTTTTAGTCCACTAAACGTATTATTATAGAGAGCGTCAATATTCGAATGATTAGCGTACAATATTTTTAAATTCTTACGTCCAATAAAAGCATGACTCGTTAAACCACCAAAATTATTACCGTCTAAATATAGTTCAGTAGCGTCCATAGGTATGCTGTTAGGTATTTCGGAATACCCAGCAGCAGAACAGTCCACAATATTCGCTGACCACGGTTGGTCATGGTAACACGTACAGTTCGATGGGCAGGTCATTTCACAATCACAAGCGTCAAAATCACAACAATGACACAGCGTAAAACAGTGAGTTTTATATGTACACAAAAACTGCGACGACTCCGCTTCGATAAGCGGAATATATGTTCTTTCACGATTATACAACAACTTGCAGTATATGCTTTCCAAGTCCATTACGCGAGGATGCTGCCTTAGGTGGTCAAGTTTGTTGATGCGTTGAAGCCATTCCATGGTACAGTCGCACTGAAACGGGTTTCCACCGATATAAAATTCGGGTAGCGGCCGCCCGGGATCGACCGGAGTTAGACGAAGCGCATTGAGATCCATACTAGTTATCTGATTTGCATACAAATCGACTCTCGTTAAATTGGTTTTTCCAACAAAAGTTTGAGCTTCAACTTGTGTAATTTGATTATCATTCAGGAACAGCAACTCGACGCTGCTGGGAATAGAGTAAGCCCATATTTTTGTCATTTTGTTGAAACTCGCGTCGAGTGTCTGCAGGCGCAGTTCCTTATCCAGGCGGTAATTGTTTCCTAATTCTTTAATGTTGTTACTGTGGAGATCCAGCCACTGAAGTCCAGAGGGAATAACGGTGTAATCAAACCATTCAATTTGATTGTCCGAGACATTCAGCCACAGTAGGGACGGAATATTTACAAACAGGCCTTGGATTTCTGTTAGCTGGTTGGCATCTAATCTGATAGCTTGTAAGTTTGACAGCGTTTCAAATGAGTTCGTGTCAATGTGTCGCAATCTATTACGTGCAAGATTCAAAATTTGCAGTGATGGCAAATCTGAAAATACATCTTTACTTATGTTTTCTATTTTATTTCCGATAAGACGAAGGCCATATACGTTATGCAAACCAACAAATCCGGGCTCCTCCAATGATGTTATCTGATTCTCTCCAAGATCAAGAGTTCTCAGTAAACGCATATTTCTGAGCGCTATGGGTACTTTCTTTAAACGATTTCCATTTAAATTCAAATCTTGCAGAGAGGATGTATTTCTGAATGCCTCTGGATGAAGTTCCTCGAGATGGTTATTGTCTATAGATAGCAAAGATAATACGTACAATCCATTTAGGGCATAAGCGTCAATGTGAGATATCTTATTGTACGATAAAATCAGAGTATGTAGATTATTCATCGGTGCAAACGTGTCAGCAGCAATATTTTCCAACATATTATGCTGCACGTTAAGGATTTGTAAAGTGTACAAGTCTTTGAAAATTTTAGGCTCAAGTTTCGTTAATCTGTTGTTAGATAAATTCAACAATACCATTCTTATAAGTCCAGTGAAAGTATTCTCATTAATCCAAGTACTTGTTAAATGATTGTTAGATAAATCCAACGCTAACAGCTGATCTAAGTTGGCGAATAGACTCGGTGATAGCACACTGATAGAATTGTTTTGTAAGTATATTTCTTTAATCACCGGTCTACAATCTCTGAACAGATCTTGTGGAAGTGCGACGATTTTATTGTTTGAGAGATCTATTATCTGTAGCTGTTTCAATCCAGATAATGCTTTGTCAGCGACCATAGAAATTTCATTATCGTGAATGTGAAGTTCTTTTAGTCTCCGAAGTGCCATAAATCCATTTTCGGGCATCAGCACAAAGTGGTTGCTCGATGCATCTAGCACTTCAATATCCAATGAGCAGGTTGCATGTGCCATAGATGAGGCTGAGGGAGGCGGCACATCTTGTTCACTGATAAGAGCTTGATGCATTGCTCTCTCTCTAAATCCCAAATCACTCACGTCTTGGAGGCGATTCGACGACACGTTTAAATACACTAAATTTGTCAGCGGGCAAAACAAGTTTTCGGGGAACGACCAAATGTTATTAAAACTGAGATCCAACTTTTCCAACTGTCGTACAGCCGTAAAGCTCTCTGATGCTATCTCTAAACTCATAGCTGCCCACTCTGTGTTTTTCGTTCGAATCGTTAAATTTCGAAGGTCTCTCAAGCCGGAGAGTACGCCTGGCGGCCATCTTCCAATTTTACAGTTATCTAAAACAAGTTCACGTAGTTTCACCAGATGAGCAAAGCTCCGATCGTCCAGGGAGCTTTTATACATCATTTCTTCATTACACTCTATTCGGAGGGATGTTGTGTGCTCTGATGGAATGACACTAAAGTTCGTTGTGTCGAACTCACTATTAATTGTCCGTAGTTTGCACGTGAGAGAAACTTCGTGCGCATCGTTTGGACCCCTCAACCACCACTGGCAATCATCAGGAGCTTCATATTTCAGCGGCATTGAACTTTGATCAGCGACATTCAGGCCGAGAACAAACCAAAACAAGATTTGGCAAAGTCGTGCTTTCGAAGAATTCTGATGAAGAGCCATCATGGGGAGCATCAAATATCAAGGAAGAATGAAAACGGGACACGATAGGCTCAGTGTCATGTTTTTTCCGTCGGCGTTTGTGTTCCCCTTGCCGGATGTGTAGTATCCATCAATTTATGAACTCAATTTCGGCTCCAATTTAACAAATAGTCCTCGTTATGATAATGGTCATGATGTTGGTTACAATTCTCAATAAGTTAATTTGCACCTTTCTTAGAAATATAAACAAACTTTTCACATAAATGTTCACTTTCGAATTTCAAAAACGTCCTGGATGCACTGATATAGTATTACGTAAATCGTCCATAATATTAAATATTTTTTTATAATAGGTAAAGTTCCGAAGTTTATTATTGTATCGCGTTAGTGATAAGCGTGTTTTCACTGTAACGTAAATCCGTTCGTAGCGTCGTGTGGCGCGACCGTGCCCAGACGCTGCTACAAGTCGACTGAATACGAGTAGGGGCAATGCAGTCGAGTAGAGTATACACTCCGTAGAGGGCAGAGGGGTGGAGCGGGCGGGATGGGCCGAGCGGTGGCGAATGTTCACGACGACTTATTACAATAAATTATTTTTCGGAGCTAAGCGATCGGCTCTGCGTATCCCAAACCGCAAAGTTTGAATGAAACCGGGCATCAGCTGCATCTGGGAGTTGAAATGAATTTTAAATATCTACCACAATCTAATTTGCTCATGTACCTATCTCCTGATCCTGATACGACTACTTACGTAATTCATTAAATTAAAATGAACATCTTTACAAAATAGTGATATTTCGCCTTGAAACTCGGTACCATGGGAAATTATGTGCTCAACCCGCCGCCGAAACCTTCTAAGCTATGGGATATTTTGCATACCTTGACACGATCGATTGAAAGCCCAACTAAGACTTCGCAGAAATCAGGACTATAAAATATCTGAAGGATGTTGTGGATTTAGTAGCTTATAAAAACTGAGCTCGTTTTTATAAGCTACTTAATTAAAATAAAGAGGTAAGAAAAAGTGCCTTAAGCACAAATTCAGTAGTTTGGCATAACTTATTTTTTTTTATAAAAACTGTTTTACTCTGCTATAATTAATAAAGAAATTTAGGAATCAATGTGTGTATATGAAATTGGCCTGCATAATCTTATAAACGATTAAAATTAGCATTTAAGAATATTTTAGTCGGATATTGAAAAAAACACTAATCGGATTATTAAATACATCAAACCTTTTTGATTCCATTATAAATCAATATTTTCCATGAAGAAAACGAAATTAACTTACCGCATTGACAATAGAAACTTAAAAAATCTAACAAAAGTAAAGCCTAAGCGATTCTAACGTACACGTAATAGGGATTAGACCAACCCTTTTATAAAATGCTGAAATTAAAAAGCAATGGCATAAAAGTATTAAAGGCTTAAGGTAACACAATTCTTTAACAAAGGAGGTTTTCTGTTAACGGTTGGTGGACCACACGGGCTGTCAGACGACGGAAGATATCATTTTAATCCTTTTAGTTAAGTTGACTATGAAAAGACAGATGCCTTGCCGGCATCCGTGTTTTTCTTTTATCACTTAGCTGACTCTTAACGGTTGATGGAGTATAAATTATTAGTTAGTTATGATAGTTACAGAGGTCGTTTGCTATTCTTAAGATGAACTGGTAAAAATATATAGTTATCTATAGAATTTTAATCTCGAAAAGTTTACTTGTGGCGTAGGTCTAAAACCTGGAGTAGGTTGCTATAACAAATCCTTTTTATGAATAAGTTCATGCCTACGCTATAGTATGCTAGGGATAAAAATAGATTCACCTTTAAAAGGTTACAAATAAAATCCTTTATTTTTTTAATTCTCATATTTCTTCTGAATTTATTTTGTATGTTATCCGTATTAATTAAATTTAAAATATTAATGCCTATTAAGTTAAAGTTTTTATTTATTTGACTTCATTATTTTAAATATAATTTGAACTAAAGTAAATTTAAAATTTTCAAATTTCATCGAAATTAAGTAAGGGCTAATTATAATGATTTTCTAAATTGGTGAGCAGTTTTAAACAACATTAAAACAATGAATGTTTGTTCACCCAACTGTTAGGATAATCATTCATCAAGATCTAAGAAGAGTACAGAACAGCGTTGACATAATTACAACTTTATGTTGTCATTACAAGTGTGAGACAAAGTTGCAAGCTAAGTGTTCCGTAGGTACCTATCTTTATCATTTGTTAGTACACTTTAATCAATTATATAATAATAATTCCAGCCCTTTTTTTTATGTCCCACTGCTGGGCACGGGCCTCCCCTCAATGCGAGGGGGGATTAGGCCTTGGTCCACCACGCTGGCCCAGTGCGGATTGGCGGACTTCACACATCTTTCGAAGGGTTCTCTCAGACATGCAGGTTTCTTCACGATGTTTTCCTTCACCGTTTTAGCAAGTGATAATCATGGTTGAAAATGAGATTCGCACTTGAAAAATCCCAGAGGTGCGAGCCGGGGTTTGAACCTGCAATCCTCGTTACCGAGGCAAGCGTTCTACCAACTTGGCTATCACTGCTTCTTTAATCAATTAATTAAATTTAATCCAGAACTAATCATGTTTTAAGTTTCATCTTATTTGGAACAAATTATGTTTTTTTTCAAATGTCATTCTTATTTTGTTTCTTTATTTAATAATAATACCAGCCCTTTTAACGTCCCACAGTTGGGCACGGACCTCCCCTCAATGCGAGGGGGATTTTTATTTAATACGTACGCTTTATTTTTTATATAAGAACCTACCATGACAAATGTCTAAACTGAAAACTGAAACTTGTTTGTTCCCTGAAAATACTTATAAGTTATTTTTAGCTTTAAAATTCGCAGAATACGCAATTAATCGAATCGAATGCATTAGTAATTGTGTTTTGTTAAAAAAAATACACATTATCGACACGTAATTCGGCCTTATAATGAATACATCGCAGTTCATCATTTCATTTTCGATGCGGAACGCTGAAAAACACATGTTAACATTTTGTTATTTTACAAAACATATATCAAGGAGACGCCGCTGCGTGTTAAAGTTATTACATTGAAGTGTTTCACATCACAATCTGTCAGCTGAAGGAATGAATAATGATCGATCTTTTTCGCTTATATTCGCCGTGGGGGTATCTCTTTACTTGCGTAGGTATTTATGTTTTTTGATGAATGCGCACAGTGGTCGATGGAAGTTGTATGGGCCGATCAATTTTACGATCGCCCTTAAACGAGGGTATATCTATCAAAGTAGAAATAGGTAACTGATTTTCTGTAGGTTATCATAAACCGTTCCTTCGCAAATAGTTTTTGGAGTCATCTATATCAAAGCCTTTCCACAATATATTCACTAATGTTAAAAAAAAAAAAAAACTACCTAGGTAACTACGTAATATATATAAGATATATACCTGTAAACACACAAAGTCGTGAGCAAAGAAATTAAAGTGTAAACAAAAATAATTTGCAAGAACTTTACATACGACTTAAAATAAAATACAAGATCAAAGGTAGACTTTGGCAAAGTAACATTTTGCTATTCAAAGATTGCGCGTACAATTTGTTTGAAACTTTATTATAATTTAAATTCTATATATTAAAAGATGATACCGCTTGGCATATAAATTCGATTATATCAGAAAATATACCGTGTGTGGATAAGATAAACGGACGAGTTACGTCTCTGAGGGTGCTTGAGACGCAAGTTTGCGACAAACAATCTGCAGACTTTATGCCGAAACATTTGAATGGGTAATGTTATTCAAAGATGAAACATACAATTAGTTAAGCATAATTTTGTGTCATAAATTATGACAGTTTAACCGAACCGAACAGTAATTCTGGTATCCTAGTAAGTGAATACGATTACATTTTTAATTTTATTTTATTATAATAACACAGAATATCTCTAGCGTACATATATTCATATAATACAATAGAAAATCCATCAAAGCGGCCCAAGCTACAATAATACATATACATATTTAAACGATTTGAAGTTGACGATATATAATACTAACGTTTCGTATTTGTTTTACACAATTCTTTCCTCAGATATGAGTATTTCACCCAAATCTATTTTGTTATCACAATCCGTTATTGACTGAACTCTATAACCGAGCCTCGCGAGCCTTGTTAGAGCACTCGAAATGTTTAAAGAGTATTTTTCGTCACTCCACATAAAAAAATATCGTAAATAAAATCTTCGCCGATGTTTATTTACCGTGAACGCCGAGACGTAAAACAAAATGTGTAAAATATACACCCTGTGTGTTTAGCACGGAGATAGTGGTACAAATACGATTTCATTTGTTTTATGTATTCGTTTTTTTATGGGAACTTTAGTTATTAAATTAAGTGGGACGTTAGTTCATCACACTGTAGTGTATCTCTAGTAAGGTTAGCTAGCTCCCTAAGGTATTACGTAAGGCTAGGAAGTTAAAACTATTTTTTTTTGTAATTTTTAACTCATAATCTGTTCTCATTCTACTATTTTTTTTTAAACCATTGTAATTCAAATAGGAATAAAAAAGAAAATATCCATGAAAAATATGTATACATTGTCATTCTGCTACTATTAATGGAAGTCAGATTGCGTTTCACAGAGTTAAAAAATATTTAAACAGACACTATTTTTAGAGGGTAAAAAGTGAGAAACCAAAAAAGTAAATCCCAATTTTATTCGAAATTTAAAATTATCAACAGTAGCTAAACGCACCCTTATAAATCCAAGCAAACAATGAACAAGAATACACGACTTATTAAAAAAAGTGACAAAGTAAACTTCCTGAAGGAAGTGTGGTAGGTGCAAAATATTTCCTTCTTAATATATATTTTTTTATTTGACCTCAGTGTTGACAGACACGGCCACCGACAATACAAACTCGGCTATAACACACAATGACCCAACTCCGAGAAGGGTAAACACGGCCATTGAATAAGAAATTCCGTATTTCATAAAATTCACACCCGTACATAATCACGATATATGAAACTTGACAGAATGAATCATAGAATTAATATCCTTGAAATCTAATCAAAGCAATTAAGAACGCTTCTTTATTTCCACTGGATACATCTATCTTTTTCCGTCATATGCAATTTTAAATGTTTCGTCCTTTTCCTGTGAAGATTTTAAAATTTTATAAGGCAGATCTGTGACAGGGGTTGGCGCGCAATATTTCACGTGCCGCGATCTAAAGGCACCCAAGAGCAGGTAGCAAACATTATCACTATGAGCGTTGTTCATAGCGTAAAAAAAGCTGTCCTTTTTTAAAAGAGATTTGGAAAGGTGTAGAGTCGATACCATGTAAAATATCGCTATACGAATAACGTTTTGTGCAAACGAGTTTTTATAGAAACCTACTCACAAAAAATAGAAATAGGCTTAATTCCATAACTTCCATTACATTTTTCAATTAAGAAACTTAAAAAGAATACAATTCAACAATCATAAAGAGAGTAATTGGTTTAATTAAACAATTATTATGTTAATTGATTAGGCTCAATTATTTCTGTATTCAATTACAGATTTCAAAATAGGCAATGATACTCCATACATTTTTCTATTCCAAATCGTCGACACCACTATGGACCTTATAAAAAACTTTGGACTACGAATAAAAAATGACTAGTAAAAATATTAATCTCAAAAAGAGATAAAGCGCTCTGTCTTCGGACGATCTTCACTGCGATATGCTGTCTTTGTGCCAATTATGAGGCTGTTTTCAACAATTTTTTTCCTTTCATTCAAAAAACCCATTTTTAGCGGTGGGTGGGAACTTGTGGACAAGTCTAGTTACAAAGATTCTTCTTTTCTATTTCTTTACGAAAAAATATTTGTCGTCGTTTTTACCCCTGTAGTTAACGTCTATCTGCGTATACACCCTGTGATATAAGTTACGATTATTTGAAATAAAAATATTTGATTGAAGTATTACACTTGCGTAGTATTGATAGGAGACACATTTTTACGTTCCGTTTTCTGCCCACTTGTCATCATACATAGCGAAGCAATAACATATTTCTCAATTTAGATACGCGTATAGGTTCACGTACATTTCCAATAAGCTGCAATGATAAGAGCAAGATTTCACAGATTTAAGCTTAAGTTATAGTTAGTTTAGTTTAGTATAGTTAGTTTAGCTTTAGTTATAGAACTTATAATACATACGTAAGTTATCAGATATTATTCGATTTAAAAGTCGTTTCAATTTATTTAGTTTTTAATATTAACCTTAACTTTGAAGTCCATTTCGGAGATTCGTGCTTTATTCAATGTGTTTTTTAAATAAAGGGTGAGGTGTAAGATTATATATAAATATTTTACACTATTATTGTTACACCATATACTTATAAGGTTCAGCAAAAATAGTGTAAAATATTTTAAGGGATGAATCAATAAATTATTATGGATCACGTTGATGTATAAAATAATTGTGTAAATGATGTTTTATTTATTTTAAACAAGGTGAGCGTTTGTCAGTAATGTTTGTATTATTTTTTTGGAAATGTTACTTTTATAACCTAGTTTTGGCCTTGTTTAAAAAATATACACTTTATTGTTACACCTTATATATTACTGCTTATATAGACTGAGTTTATCGCAGAAGTTTCTTTGATTTATACTCGAGTGGGATTTTTTAAAACACCATTTGCATTAAATTATACTATTTTAATCAAGATTTATTGTGTGCGATAAGGTGAAAAATTGCTAACTTGAACACACACACTATGAACAACATTTATATGCAAATTTTCTTTAATACAATTTGGCCAAGAAACCACAAAAATCTTAACGTTCCATAAACTAATACAAATCGTATTATTGATCAGGACATCAGAATAGTAATAAAGAAGAAAAAAAATATTTTAAAGTAAGCAATCGATAATGTATTATTTCATAATTGCTTATCGTATCTGTAAGTGCACTTATAAGTCGTACTTCAATAAAAAAAAATCATAAAAACTTTATAGATACACTATTAATTCTTTACCATTTCAAATCATATGAATACTTATGATGAACATGAACATCCGAAATTTGATAATCTTTATTTAAAATTATAAAATCAAAACCAATTTCATATTGCATTGCAATTCATTATAATTTTGTTTTGTATCACACACATTCAGAATTTTTCCGGTTGTGATTTTTTTAAGACCTTTCTGACAGAATGATGCTGTCGAGTGGTGTGGGATGAGCGTCCGTTTTTAAGATTATCATGAAATTCTGAATTTAAAAGGTCGCCATAAATGCAGTATTTCAATTTTCGTAGTATTTAAGTCATGGGCATGTTTCAATCCAGATGGTTACCCCTCTCTTTGTCTATCTAGCATGCGATGCGACGGTGGCCACGGAACTTCATTTAATGTAGCTCATATAACTTAAAGGGAATACGCGGTGTATGTTTTCATGGTAGTATGAAAACTTATAACCTTAAATACTACAACGCATTTTACATCACACTGCGTTTTACGATCTACACATTTTGCTTATTATGTTTGAAATAGCGCAATGTATAACGAAAAGCAGCGTTATAACTACAGCGTATAGGGTTTCCAAGTTAATCTTCGTATCGAACCCAGTGCAGGCAAATTATACCACACTCAGCGGGGCAACAAGACCTGCTTAACTCGATATCCGAAATAACTCACACTCACTTAACAATTTATCGTTCGTAGATCAATGATTTAAACAGTTTCTTTGGCTTTATCGCGTTTTTTGAGTCTAAAATATATGAACGGTGTGTTCTATTTGGAATAAAATAGTTTTTAAAGTCATAAATTTTGTATCGGTAACTTACTTGATATATTAAACATAAATATATTCCCAAAAGGTTGTAAAGAAGGCAATATAAATAGTGGATATAATATTTCCTCTGGTACCCAAAACATGGTCCTATTTTGATGTTCTGGTCACATTCTTTAAATGATTTTATGAAAATTGTTACATAAGTATCTTCTTATCTATCTTAAAAGTTAAAGTAATAGTCATAAAATCGATGTCGATTTCAGCTTTAAGTGTTGAACTTTGTGTATTATAAAACACGTAAGTATGCACTAAATATCTTATCATAATCTTTATAGACTATTTTTATTTGAATATTTGATCAAAACAAATTAAGATTCTCAAAAAATATTAATTAAAACGAAATAAAATATTTTATGTTAGAAGAATAATGTTTGATTTTGATGAAACAGGTACCTCGTGGTCGTAAACGAATAGCACAATAACCTAATTCGTTGCCCTTTTGTTAAAATAAACTCGTTAAAATTACAAAAGGTAAACAGGTAAAGCAAGGAACCAATCTTCCGAAACAGAGATTATCCCTGTTAAGTTAAAAGACAATACTCAGCCGACAGAGATTGAATTAGCATTACAAGATTACATAAGACATTTCAATGGCTAAGAGGTTTAAATAAAAAAACGATATTTATGTAACAGTGTAATTACTTCAAGCGCCACAAAGTAACGGCATAATGTTTAGCCATATATTTTCTTATCCTTACTGTATTTAAGACTACAGTAGCCCACTGCTACGCAAATTTAAAACTCTAGATTTGAAGCTCTTCCCAGTAATTAATAATATTTTTTTTATGAATACAAATCTAAGCATAATAACTTATTTTAAGTTTTTCTACACTAATGGTCTTTTACTGTAATTTTTTTCATGTGTAACGACTGTCTGTTGCCAAAATAATTAAAAAAATAATCTTGAATAATCTAAGGTACTACACGTTCTTAAATTAAATTAATTCAACATATCAAGTCTAATTACCAAGACGTGTATCATTTCGTTTACCTAAGTAATATGTTTATTAATTTCTTCACATCTAATCCCTAAACTGTAACACATTAAAACTTTCTAGACATGCAAAACTTCTAGCTTATTGGAAATTAAATCTTGCTGAACACTGCGTCGGTATTGGAGCATAATTAAAAAACTTCAGTCATTGACTTTAAAGTTTGGTATTCTGTAACCGAATCGGCTTAAACCTTGATTAATGCCTCGCCTTAATAGTTTATTAATTTTAATGAACACGTCTTCGACAGCACAGAGATAGTTTTAATTGCATAACTATACTAGTCTTTCTTATGCAGTATTAACTTGGTTTTCGTAGCATTTGTTTTCATCTGGGTTGCTCAATAATTTGAGAGAGAGAAAGATTTTTGAGGGATGATACTTACCAGTTGGTCCAATATCGTTAGGAAAGTGGCCAATATACGTTGAATTAGAGTATCACAGGACCAGAACGAATGAGGTGAATGAGAAGACTGCAGTGGGTTGACGAGGGACATTGAACCTTGTATATTTCTAGCATAAGGACCAAGAACTTCTGTGGTCAACCATTACCATACTATCACTATTAACAAACTCCACATAGAACTAATATTCGGCAGCTAAAGATAGGGCAACATAATCAAAATAACATTTTGCTATTAAACTTAATAGCTATTATGTGCCACTGAGAACCTTACATAACAGTTTGCATAATCGCATCTCCCAACATTTAACAGGTCTACTAATGGTTACATGTTGCGGATCAGTTGTGAGAAAGTTGCGGGAAGCGGTCGCCATGAGCCATCCTCGGGCCGACTCTAGTTCCGACCGCATATACCGTAGCTGTTATATATTTGCTGAACTGTACTGTCTAGTAGTTTGTAATTGCTGAAGTCTGTTAGTTAGTGTGCAAACTTGTTGTGTTTGATAACCGTATAGTGGGGCGTTTATGACGTAGGATGTAAGTTTTATGGCTCGCGCTTAATTTTCGAGGAAATTGAATGAATGAACGTGATAATGTTCAACACATTAATCCTTAATTTTGTACTATTAAAAGAAGTTACAATATTTCGCCATTTAAATAATGTTCACCTAGATTTGTTTATAAGTACTTAATTTATTTCATTGCAAATCATATTCCTATGGCTTCTTGTATTTCGAGAAAATGTCTCATAATTAAACCAGTGCTTTAAGAACCTTCATTAAATACTTCACTATTGCGTAACAGAATTTTTCAAAAGAATCCGAGGACTAATAGTGAGAAGTCTGTACTGCCGGCACAAAAGGTAACAGTTCGATTCGGACCTTTTGTACGTCTGTGGAGCGGCGCGTACCGGTACTTGTCTTGACTTAAAATTAAGTTGCATTCTTTTCATTTGCTAAATATATATATACTCTTGTATCTAAGACATAAAAATGACTTAAAATTAGGTAGAAACATGATATATCGTGATTTAACACATAATCAATACAAAATGTTTTATAAGTGCGAAATTGAATTAATGCACGAGATTAAGGCAAATAAATCATGTTCTATATATATAAAACAAAGTTGAGTTAGATACTACATTCATAACTCAAGCACGCGTGGACCGATTTTTGTGATCTTTGATTTTGTCTCCACCCCGGATAGCAGACTAACTATTAAATATGGGAACAATTCACTATAAAAATAATTATAAAGATAAATCATTTTCTCCTACATTTGATTCTGAGGCGGTACGAAGTTCGCAAGGACAGCTAGTATGTAATCTATACTAATATTATAAATGTGAAAGTTTGGATGGATGGATGGATGGATGGATAGATGGATGGATGTTTGTTACTCTTTCACGCCCGAACGGCTGAACGGATCTGGATGAAATTTGGCACAGAGATAGATTATAGTCTGGAATAACACATAGGCTACTTTTTATCCCGGTAAAATGTATGGTTCCCGTGGGATAGATGTTTTAATTTTTCATACTTTTTATCGCGGGTAACACCGCCGGGCGCATCTAGTATAAAATATAAATTAATTATTTTTAAAATATTACATCAATCTATGAACACTCACTATTACTGGCTGCTACTTGTGAGTACATTTTGGATGTAATCAAAGGCCGCTACACAATAATTGTAACAAATATACAATGTTTTGTAACTCACCAACTGAGATAACTATGGGCAAATCTTCACTAAGCAATCACAAATTAGCGACCATATTATGATGTGCCCAAAATATTTATTTATATGTATTTTAGTTACAGCGTTTATATGGAATTAAAACCAGTTTCAGTATAAAAAGTTACTTAATACCTCCTTCACACTTCAATGCGGCAACCCAAAGCTCTGCCAGGGTGACAACATACATTAAAACTAATTTTAAAATTAACGAGCACAGATACTGATCACAACGATTCTTCAATTTCTCTAATTTGCGAACAATGATACGATCAAAATATTGTTAGTTCGGATTAAACATTAATGAAACGACATTCTTTTGAGCGCGATCTCGTACTGGCTTCGGTAGATAACGGAGATAGGATCTTCAAAGACACGTGCATGTAGCTATAAAATGTGATTAAAAAAACATTCTGATTGAACCCACAAAGCAACTAATTTATTTTTGTAACAGACAAGAAGGATGTAGAATAGTTAAGCCAGCGTCTCTAGTTTTTAGGCTACAAAAAATTATGAGTATATCCTGGTGTATATATGGTGTACATTAGAACTAGCCTCCTTCATATCCAATATTAGAATCATGCCTTAGCTGTTTCTCTATAATAAGATGCAATTTAGTAGATAGTGAAAACGCTCAGCACGTCAAGTGCAAGCTACCTGTATACTTTATGGTCTATCGTATTAAGACATTTTGTATGGAGACTTGAAAAGCGCCTCTAGCGGACGGTATTTAAAACATTCAATTCTCCATACAAAATGGCTAAATATGGTAGACTATAAAGTATACGGTTCGCTTACGAATAATCTCGCACTTGACGTACAGCTTCAAAAAAGGGTGCTACTATATTTAAAAAAAACATCAAGTCAATAGGTATATTTTGAAATACTATCCCATGTACTTTTTTTTCCTACGTAGAGTGATGTAATGCCTCTGTCAATTTTTTTGATCGTCATAACAAATAATAGGTACACCCAGCCTTTGTTTAAATAAAATGCATACGTGACCATATCAAACCGCGACATTACAACGGTACTATCACAAAAAAGTACAACACACACGAGGTACGCAGAAGTCTTAATTAACAACGAAGCGGACAAGTTATCTGGCTACCGATGATAATATTCCATCAATCATATATTGTTTGATTGATAACGCAATGTGAATTACTGATAGATGGTGCTGCCAACTGCGGGAATGCTCATCTCAATTTATTTACATGTGTTTGTATCACTTGTTGATGTTGCCAACGGTATTAGATAGTTTTATGGGTGTGGAGTTGTATTCTTTTGGATGTGACGAAAGTCATGCGGCACATTTAAATTGTATGTTATTTTCTAAATTATTATTATTGGATTTTGTTATATTAAAAGAATATAATATAATATTTATTGCCCATAACTGTATAGCCCCAAACTAAGCAACGCTTGTATTATGGGTACCGAACCCGAATGGACTGGGAGCGATAATCCCAGTAACATGGAAATCAGGAAAAATTACGAAAAGATCGTTTCCGAAATTTGTCCAGGCGGGAATCGAACCCGCACCTACCCAGTTCATTGAGCCGACCGGCCAACGCTCACACCACTAGAACAAGCTGTCGTGGGTACGTATGCTTGATCCTGTATGTTAATACCATAACACAAATATAGACACCTACAAATGGGTAAATTTTTTCATTTTCATCAAAACTTTCCTTACATTTTTTCTCAATCCCACCCAAAAACGAAACAAAATATCAATGCCACATCCATCAACATATGCTCGCGCCGACGATCGGAGATACGAGCGCTAACGAACCGTCGGATGTGATTGAAAATCATCGTAGAGGTACTGTGTCCTAGACGGAAGCCATTATAAATCACTGCCCGACAGTAGCCTATACATCAATAAGGTCGATTATTTGATAACTTCGTGAAACACGGCCAGCGCTTGTTTAGAAACAAGAGAACCGGATTTGTGGGTAATTAAAAAAAATATCTCAAATATTTTTCTGTTGAACGGTTTTCAGTGTGGAATGAAAGTTGTGTTAAAATTGTGGTAAAATAATTACGAGAATATTATTTAAAAAAATGTGCTTCTGAGGTGCTACAAAGTTCGCCGGGAGACCTAGATTGATATAAAATTATATCTAGAATGTGTTATTATGCGTATACATATTTTCTATATGAGTAATATTATAATTAAAATATAAAAATAGGCATACCTACTAACTAACTATCTTGACAGTATAAATTAGGTACTTATGAATTAACCATTTAACTACAATATATTTATACACTTATACAGTGGATTTAAACGAAAATAAAAATGTTTTTTTTGCTAAACGATCACCAAATATGAATACAACGACTCTATTGATCTATAAAGCGATGATAAAGCGGAGCTAGATAAGTCGCACAAAACGCTACTCTATTATATCGATTTCTCCGCAAACCCTATCGCCTCGATCATCTGAGCTATTAACAAAAAAGTACAATGAACAAACGAATTCTATGAATCAACAGGGAATAAAATTTACAATGTAATACTTTCAACAACAAAAAATGTCCATACTTAAAAAGCTACAATTACTTAATTAGAGATTTAGTTGATAACCAAGGCAGGTGTAGCCATCAAAGATCACTACCAACCGAACGCCGGACATCGATTCGTTACCAATACGATCATTTAGTTACACCTCGTTGAGTCAAGGACTCCAAAACTCATTCCGTACACAATGAGATGAAAAAAAATGATTCAAATTAACCGATTGAACCTGTCCGTGGGGACCCCTAAAGAGCGGGTTTCTGTTAAGTGAACTAATTTATACCCACCTGTATCATAAATAAGAACGGAATACAGGTCAAGTGTGAAATTTCATACGGTATACGTGTTCCGTATACAGATTTGAATGCTAAAGGACGGTGTACTCATCTTACACAATAACTTTAAAATCCATGTTTAGATGAATGTTTACCAAACGTCATTCTAGTTACTAGTGGTTTCAATAGATAACTAGTATTGCTTACTAGAAAATATATATAATAAAAATCGTAGATAGATAAAGACGTTATTTAAATATTATATAAAGTAGTAACCATCAAATTTCTCCAAGGGAATGACCGGATTCTTATACAATATTTTTAAAGATTTAAAATGAGGTTAATAGATAATATCTATTAATCTCATTTTAAATTTATTTAATGTCAAAAAGGAACATCACCAAATTTTGAATTCCCGGTTAGTACTGAATGATCAACCAATAGCAACTGCTCATTTTCACGTCATTGACAGTGTTCATACTATGTAACAAGCTGCAAGTAAAAGAAATGCTGAATATAAAAGTTTTGATTCTAATATTTACGATCTGATGAAAATTCACAACTATCTTGTATTTATAAAAAGAAACAAGTTCACTCTAGTCATCGTTTAACATGAACACTACATAAAAACTAGATGAAGATGACTTTGCGCAAACAATTTTTTTTCATATTGACCCCTAAGAACGCGAGGCGGAGCGGCACTTTATTGAAGGCATTTAATATTTTTATAAGATAAAAACAGACGGGAATATGGCTTAAAGAGATGTTAACATGTCAAATAAAGATCTGAAGCGCCAATTTCAAGGCTCATTTGTGGGATTGCATGCTGAGTTAAAGATATTTGCATGTCATATTGCATTTAAAATGCGTAATGCTGTATTTTGATGTAATTTTTTTTTCATTTATCGAAGACGGGCCGAAACCTTATTATAATTGTATGCCTTCGTTTTCATTTAAATTTCCCATTATGTGAAGAGTATTATTGATTGCTTAACTTTAAGTTATGAGGTGCATTTGTTAATATAGAAGATAACGAATTTAGTTTATAAGTGTATGGTCTTATTAACACCTACTAACGTGTATTGTAGGTTTATCAAAGTTGGAATAAATTACTTAGGTACTACTTAACTCTAAGTTCGAATTTTATTAACGATTATGCGATGGTGGTACCCTATGTTTATTACAATCGATAATCCAACCGAACCATATAAATATAAAATTAAAAATAGCATTATGTTCACCTCTATAATTTCAAATTACGCAACCCATTTGAATCCTACTGTACCATGAATGTATGTACACATATACACATAAATTAGTTTCCGTTTGGCGCCCGCTATTAAAAAGGTCCTATTCGACGCACCGTATTCCATTTCGTGCACCAGTGGGGGGCTAGACGGTTTCAATCGTAGCGACAATTAATCAAAGTATAGCAGTGTCATCCGGCAGACTGGCCACGCCGAAAACAGGCCAGACGTATTTATTGTAGCCTTTTTTCTGCTTTTTACATTTGCGGGGCGAAACGGTGGAGTGATGTGCTGATTGTGGAGACTGATAGGGTAGAATGTGGGTGGGGGAAATCTGTCATTACTGTCTTTTTTTTATCACGAATACCTATAAATTGTAGGATCTGTTTCACAATACGCTGATAAATCCTAGTCGCACTACATAGGCATATTTTACAAAGTTTGTATGTGCTATACGTCAAATTATAATACTTGTTTATATGGAAGATATATAGAAATAATAAGAGTTATTTCTTTTAATTTCGCTCTACTACACACAAAGGGGCTCAGGTTTTAGTCCTACACCCGACCCATTGTGATTTAGCGGACTTCACGCGTCTTTCCAGAAGTAGGCATTAGGGCCTCTAGGTCGGTGGGGGCAACGACATTGACGAAAAGGATGTTTTTCTTCAACGTTTAGCACGTGAAAATCATGGCTGGGAATGAGATTCACACATGTAATACGGAACTCTCAGTGGTGCGAGCCGGGATTCAATCCAGCGAACTTTCGAGGCTGGCCTTTTACCAACACGGCTCACTACCGTAGATATTGTCGCACACATCACTACTTTAGATACCTATTAATTAACTTTATACGATGATTGATCATTATGAAACATGCAAATTTAAAAATAATTCGATCCAATTATATCCAGTCTATCTAATTCTCTTTTAAATTATAATCTTGCTGTAATACATTCGAACAGAAAAACTATAATTTGATTAAAGCCCAAATTGTGGTCATTATCATATAAATAAGAATAAAAAAATAAAAGACGCACCTCTCTTGGTCGTATTTTAATAGTAATCGTATTATAGCTTGCCAAATTGATAATCGTGTTAATACAAAAGCCGGTGTCGAGTTGTACAGGAATTTTTAGATCATTTGTTACACCGTAGAGACGTCGGGCGTCGTGGGGCGAAACGAATTTCGTGAAATAATTTGTTACAATAACTTTTTTCGGACTTATTAACATACAATGTGGCTTATAACGCGGAATATTTTAGGAGGCGTAGTATTATAAAGAATATAGTGCTTATACAATGATAGACAAGTTAGTCAGATGCTCCCTTTGGAAACAATGTGTATAGGTTCAAACCCCGACTTATGCGTCTGGCATCACTTGCTGTAAGATTAAGGCAAACACTGTAAGAAAAGCTAAAAAGCAAGTCTTACGAGAACTATTTAGAGTTGGCCCATCCGCTGTGGGTCATTCCCAGAAAGGGCCCAGTATAACAATAGATGAGCCCTATTTAATTAGAAATATAGATGAAATATAATGTATGCACCTCTGCCTTCCGGGATTATGGGCGTAGCGGTAGTAAAAAAAAAATATTTTTTAATTTTCTCATTAAAAGTAACATACTTACATTATACATATATGTGTCAACTCAGCAGTAAGGTCGTTTAATTTACATCGTTTCTTTGGTTACTCACCGCTCAAATCCAATTGATTGGTTCAAAAATAAATTCCATTTACAACCATCTGCGTGGAAGGGTGGTCCAACATAACATTGGATCGCGCCATTCCGAATGGAGGTAAACTCTCTGTGGCGTACGAATGTATGGCGGGGTCATGAAGTAACCCGAGCCCCAGCTAATCAAAGACGTAAAACAGGAATTTATTGTGTGCAGTGTACCTTGGCAAGTTTATTGTGCATTACTATGACGGCAGCAATTACTCAACTCACATATAAACTTGGAGTAAAGGCCATTTCAGATCTGAGATGCAGTATGTTTTATAGTAGCTTTTTGAGATTAACACATACATTATTTACTTGAAATATCATATACTTGGTTGACAATGTCTAGGCAAAAAACTTTAATAGCAAAGGGTATAAACATAAAACTTTGAAAGTGGGATCCCTTTGTGACGTAGGAAAGCGCTGAAATGGGAATTTCTGATATTACAGCGTATAAAAAATAGGAAGATCAATTTCTGAAAGAAGTAAGGTCACGTAGTACTGATATAAGAATGATGATGAAGTTTATACAATATTTTCCATGTACATATCTTTGTAAATAACTATTTTACATAATTTAAAGTAAATAAAAAAATCCAATCATATTGTATTACTGTTACCAATTTAGACCAACAGGTTTGAATCCTTTTTATAAGTTCTGAGGTTGGATCTGAACACATCTTTACTCTGAGAATTTGTTTTGTGCTTCAATAAAGGCCAGCCATTTCAAATTTCCAAGAGGCTGTTGTTTTATTCTGGAAAATATTATAAAGTTTGAATATCGAGTAATTTTTTTGTTTAACTAAAAATTACGTCATTTGAGTCTCTTATGTGGCCTATCCCTCCACATTTTCGATCTTTTTAATGTAGTAGTAAAAAATGCTGTATAAATCGGGATACAATTTATACAACATTTTTGTAGAATCATAATAATAATTAGGGCGCTAGTCAAAAAGAGAGCAATAACTTCAACCATAGCAGCATTATTTCAAATCTTCCAAAGTTTTATAAAAAGCACAACCAAATAATCCCTTATTTGGGGGTGAGCCAACCTCACCATAGAAGATTACAAGATAATCTTAAATCCTTCAAGAAATGAGCGGTTGGAAGTTAACAGTTTTAATTTTAAAGTTTCCCGTTTAGCCATGGTCTGCAACGTTTAATTTCCGGCGAAGAAATAACACGAAGTACTGAGAAAGCTTTGCTTTGAAAAGCGAGTAAACCAGCCGTTGTTGCATTAATCTAAAGGTGCCGACAAAACTTTGTTCCATCCATCAGCAGAACGACTTTCACTGCTGGACATTTTCACTGTGTCTCATTTCTTAAATACATAATATATATATATATAAGTCATACTATTTAAATTGTAAAACTTATTACACATAATATAATACATAAAATTAAAGACAAAGTCGTGTTAGTTACATCATGTATAACTCAAGAACGGGTGGGTCGATATTTATGATTTTAAACTGTTTGAGTTTATCTCCGCCTCGAATAGTAGAATAACTATTAAAATTATTCGGAATTATATAATCGGTACCTCAAGCACAATCCTTTTTAGGTACCGGATCGGTAACATTACGACTTCCATCCCTCTCGCACCATATATTTCGTAAGTATGACGTTACGATTACATGTGCAGTTCCTGTACGTCAAGTGCGAGATTATTAGTAAACTAACCGTATAATTTATAGTCTTCGTGTTTAGACATTTTGTATGGAGAATTCTACAGCGCCTCTAGCAGACACTATTACAAACTTTCAATTCTCCATATAAAATGTCTAAATACGTGGACTATAAAGTTTTCGGTCAGTTTACGAATGATCTCGCTCTTGACGTACTGCTTACCCTAGATTGTAAATTTCTATCTCATATCGATCATAATTTCATCCCGATCATATATTGTGTACTCATAAGGACATGTATTATGTTTGTTGTATACTCGTAAGGGAATGTATTATGTAGTTCGTATTATGCTATGTGTATGCTTTGCACGACAATTTCGCATAACTTCATTTCACTCAGCTCCAAGGCAAACCTCTACGCATTTATTAACTGCCTGCAACGCCTACCGTATATTTATCTTAATTTCATACATTGAACGAGCAAGCGTATCTACTAATTTGATTGTTATTTCAACAAGCATCATTTGAATAATTATTTATACGAGTAACTTATGTTGTATGTTTAGAGTTGGAAAACAATTAATATAATTGTGTTATTTTTTCAAATCTTTCACTAAAGTAACTTGAATGTAAAGGGATATCGCATTACTAATAGTCATATGAGGTTTTCTATTCTAAGCTGAAATTCTTGCCTTAAGTTTAGTAGCCTCGGTGGGGCTCAAACCCGGTATCTTACGATCAGAAAAATGCATCCCTCGCTCTAACTACTAGACTATTGTCGCTTATAACTACGAGTAACAATACTCCCTAACCAAATGAATATATGAGATTTACATCAAAGAAATATGACTCATAAAAATGCCGACGCAGCAGGAAATAAGGTATGAATTCAAATAAGCAATTTTCTCGAACAAGACCGTAGTTCGTGAGTTGTAATCCGCGGTATCCTTACCTTACCGCGAGATCTAGTGGGATTTGTACGCGTGAGAATAAAAGGGCAAATTACGGGCAATCCTGTTTCTATATCCTTATTGAGAGGTAATCCTTGCGTGTATGTTGCCCTTATTCGAATGTCTTGTTTTACAAAACAGTGCGTGAAAATATACTCACCACCGCTGTCATCATTTTACAGAAGAAAGGTATTTTATAATGGCATTGTAAAGTGATAAAAAAATCTATAGACTGAATTAAATATTGTTAATATTTGTATTATGACCAACTTTTTAAAATGTTTTCTTATTTCAGTAAAAGTCACAGTAAGGACACCTGGTTCAAGCAGTGAGCTGAGGCTATATATAAGGTTTAAATATATTTTGTCGATGTTAATTTTTAACTGGCCTTGTATAACTTCACAGCTCAAATCCGAGACCCTCAGTAGAGACAGCAGGGTCTCTGCCAACTGCGCCAATAGAGTCGTTAACACCAAACACACAACAAATATTTCGAATTAGTGCTGTTTCAATACGTTCCGCCATCGACTTTCAGATGGACAGACAAAAGGTGCCATTTTGAAGTAGAATAGGGTGAATGCAAGAATGTATTTGTCCGGAGAGAAGGCATTGCAAGCTACGAGGCGGTCATTAGACGCCGCCTTGTAAAGAGCAAAAGTTTCTTTGCTTGCTTTCGCGTTCACCGGAAAATTTATCTTCAAGATGACCAAAGAAGACCTGAATGAACATTTTTTTAAATTAGAAGATGCAGCACAAGTCCTATAGCGTTGAGTTTACGGTCTCGCTTTATTTATATTTCTTTAGTAATTGTGGTAGTTACAATTGTGAAAAACTAACAATGATTTTATAGACCAAATAAATTGAGTAAACGGTTTAAAAAATGTTAAATATGAATGAATGAATGAATTAATAAGGCTATCTAAATTCATGTTAAAAGAATCGCCCACTTTATCGTTGATAATCGACATTCCCTAAATTAAAAGCAAGCTCAGAGCTACTTATATTAGAGATAAAACGGCAATGAAAACAAATGTTTGACCCAATTTGGCCAATAACGCTATGAGATTAATCGATTGGCTTATCTCTAGCGGGACCGAACGTAAAGAATTCACATCGAACGCATTAATCCCATCTAGAGCAATTAAACCGTTCTAATTCTGAAGTATTCGATTAAGAAAAGACAATTTGTTCATGACCGCATTTCTCCAAGCTTGGCCATCATCGTGTCTCTGATTACGTAACGAGTAACCGCTACTAATTGCACAATTAACTTATATTGTAGTTGACAGCGGAGGTTCAATTACCTTCATTTCTGATGTAACTTATATCACGCCACTACAATTTTACTTGAAATATTAGATGATGATATCATAGTCATCTTTTACGCTTACGTCACTCTAGGTTTGGCATAAAGAATTTAATTAAAGAAGAGAAGTTTTATTCCCAAAAATCTCCATGAGATCGCCGGTCGTTTTAATAAACACACACGTATAATAAACAAAATACTACCAAGACTTCGGTTATAAGGTTTGGCAGTAGTAAGTTTAACTAGGATTGCAGTAGGATTAGAAAAACCAAGTACTTATAATATAACTAAAAGCTTATCTGTTTACGTAGAAAACTTTATATGCAGCAGCTGTACAGCGTAAAAGGACCAACAAGAAACTTATTTCTAACTAGATTCAGGCTGCGGTTTCGCCTGCACGAACTGTGTGACTCAATTTAGTTATCATTTTTAATAATAAGATACATCAATTCATAAACACCTACCACGGAACGTATAAGGTGCAAATCCTGCGGTAGGTCTCCATTTAGGCACGACACAATCAAACAGCTAACCTCGCTAAGCTAAGCTAACCTCACAGAAACTAGATTAAGGCGCGCATAAAGCGTAGCACATGAATGCGAGTAACCTGAGCCTTGCCAGACAATGCTGGCTCCCTTATTGCTCAGCTCTTAAATTGTAGCGCGGTTTCAATGCAAGTGCCGTTCATGGTAAATTATTGTCACCATGCAACGTTACACCGCCCGTGTTCGTTGTTGTACACGTGTGCACTAGGCTTAAAGCCTGCTTGTTAAGCTTAATGTAGGGCTATTATGGCAATGTTGAATTTTCTATAGTACTTCTTAGTTGATAACTTAAAATTTAGAGGCACAAATACATTAGGAGTATCTAATAGTCAGTCAGTTGTAAATAAGGTACGTGCGATGCTTTATTTGTGTCTGTATTTCTTCTTCTTTTTTATGTTGACAATTGGCTACGAAATAGCGCCAATTTTGCCAGTGTCCTGTAAAATGTTTGTTCGTCATTTCAAATGTATGTTCCAGTGATAATAATAATGATGTTGATGATGATGAAATGAATGCCCTACCCCCCTATACCCCTACCGCTTGATATAGCTGTGGATACTGTACTGAAAATTTACCAGCACGTCAAGTGCGTGATTACTCCTAAGCTAAGCGTGTACTTTATAGTCTACCCCCAAATTCATAGACAGTTATAATGGATTATAATGGCATTATAACGAACTTTTCAGAAGAAAAAGCGCGTTATAATAGCTTTATAATCCATAATAACTTTTTATAAATTTAAGGGTACGGATTTAGACATTTTGCATAGAGAATTGAAAGTTTTGAATACCGACTTGTAGAGGCGCTGTCAGACATCCTGGGAGAACTTGAAAAGTCGAGCTATTATTATTTTAATTCAGCAGTATATTATTTTAATTTTCTTCACTCGTGCACGTCTATGAACACACAATGTTTAATATCCCACTAATATTACACATTACTCGTATATATCAATGAAGTTACACATTTTTTGGAAAATAAAACAAAATTGTCCACATCACGGTTCAACTTCTCGCCAAAAGTCCGCGTCTGTTAGTTAGTTATTGCCACTAATAGTAGCCTAGAGCAAAGTAACACATCACAAGCCTTATTGGCGTGGCTTATCATTAAAGTAACTATAATAACACGAAAACTGAAGATCAAAGGTTTACGCCATTACTTTTCTGTGCCAGTATTTTGGCATTTGATTGGTGTTTGTAATGGGGTATCATCGTGGTAGACGCGAGTTCAAGTGCAATGTACGTAGTGATTACGTTACTTCGATCAATACCACAGTATTATGCAAACGATAAAATCTGTGATACTCTTTAAATCATATAGTAATAAGGCCCATATTAGCTGCAATATCAGTTTAGTATCTGAAATTATAAAGTTGTCAGTACCAAAACTTAAGACTTGTTCGTGCATCGTTCTTACATTTGCATGTTGTGTTTGGCTGTCATTATCTTCGATGTTGTAGAATTTAAAGTTAATAACACTTTCTAATTTCATTTCATATGATTATAATTTGACTGGATATGGGTCACTTGAGTTACATTGAAGAGATGCAGCGCCATATTTGAGTTATTATTTTAGACAACAAAAGAATTACACAACACTGTAGTCTCTTGTTTCAACAGAATCATTTATGCCGGTAGATTTTTGATAAATTGAAAATGCATTTTCATGTGACTATTTTTTTCTTTTTAGGGTTCCGTACCAAAGTGGTAAAAACGGAACCCTTATGGTGCGGCTATGTCCGTCCGTCCGTTTAATATGATCTCGACTCTTATGCAAAGTTAATAATGTAATTAATATATTCATACAATGTTACAGTGTCCTGATTTATGTCACCACAGAAACACAAGCTCCTTATGATACAATCATAATGTTGTGTGTGTAGTTGCAGGAAATGTCATTGAATCATTTTTAATTCTCCATAAACGCTCTGACCCAATGAACTTGAATTAAGAGTCCTCAACATGAATTCAAAGTCCAAAGAAGCGAGGTAAGCCTCTTCACACTTGGATGTATGTAGTCAACAACGACCTGAAGCCAGTCCAAGTGAATGACTCGACGACTCAGAACCGAAACATCTGGCAAAGAATGACGAGGAGAACCGAACCCTAATGAAATGGGATAAGGCTTGGCAAAGATAGAGGGAACATTACATCCAGGTATCAACCCTCCAAACATGTAGGCAGGATACCAAAATCGATTCCAACATGGTACCGCAAACGTAATCAACAATCGATTGAATCGTTCACTGTATTACTTAATTAATGTCCAAACGCATAATGTACCCACAGTACCAGTTTAATGCGCCTGCATTTACCGCATTCGAGAACACAGGTATGAACTATTTATTGCTACGGTTTTGTGAACTGTTTATGTTGAGAGTACTTTTCTGTACCATAATATGAGTATTTTAAAGTAAAAAAATGCCAGTGAAAATATTTTGATTGGTGATTTAAGTCATTATTGAGCCCGCATTCCACATGTGCTTACAAAAATTAAAAACAAATTACGCTTATAAAAATGTTTCAAATTATAATTGCACGTCAGTTCTTTTAGTGCAAGAGGCGGCCCTGTAATTAACTATTCAGGCTAATTACTCATAAGTAGACCATACATCAAAAAATGTACCGTTAGCTTTCCTTAATTGCATTACGAATACAAGTCACGTTTCAAATTAAACTCGGGAGGTGTAAATTGAGACAAAAATCGCAACAAATTGTGTGTTAAAGAATAAACAGAATTCCTGTGGAGAACTTATTTGAAGAACACTATGATATAAAATAATTTTAATGAGATTGACACCTACTTAAAATTTAAACTGTCAACCTTAATGTACTTCTAGGTTACTCAATCTTGATATGATTCCTTATTAGGAATAAGTGTATCCACATAAGCATTGTAGAGTGTAGATAAAATCGCATCCTCACTCAGTTTTGTACTAAAAGCGTACTCTTAAAATGGTCGTTACAAATTAAAGCAGACATTTCAATTACATTGTTGTGCAACTATTGTCCCAGCGTCTCGTCCTGAACAAACAGAACCTACACATAGAGACCGAGCGATACATTCTTGTAATTAAGATCGAGACTTTCACAAATAAAGTTTCCAACATAAAACGTTCTGGTCCTTCCACCGAACGGCGTCGTAACTCTCGTAATTAAGTCGAATTAAAAATAAAGTCCGAAGAAAACCGAACAGTACCGGCTGTTGATTAAACGCCATCTAGCCGGGACCCCATCAATAACAACAGTTTAATTAAACACTTTTATTCGCGCTTCAATGGCTCGGACGCTGGTCTCGGTTTTTAATATTATTTTTTAATATTGTTTTTTTAATGAATTGACAACATGCCTCTGTAGAGCCTGCTGCAAGATGAAGGGCTGGAACAAAGGAGTGTAGGTTTGTGTTACGCTTAATTAACAAACGGACTGTTTTGTTTATATATTCATATTAACAATGCTTACTTAAAGTATAAGGAATCTTGGTTGTAACTTACTCAGAAGAAATGTGTCACCGGGTTATATGAGGACGCATAGTTAATCATTATATGTATTTTAAGTATAGGCTACTTTTCTCAGTTTTTGGTCAGTTGAACCGTCCAATTTCAGAAGAAGAGATAACCCTCTATATCAACGATAAACTTAATTACTAACCGACAAGCCTAATTTCGACGAGCCCTATCTTGACGGTTAGATAACATTACAATTTACGATTTCATACAAAGACCGCACAAAACATAGGAAACGCGGAAGCCATTAATGAATTAAATTATCAAATACACAATTAAATGACTTTTAATGAGGCATAATTTGTTGTTATTTACATATCAACTATGTGACCAGAAAGGGTGGATACAGGAACAATAAAATGAATGTACGTTGCATTTAAACATCCAAAATACAACCTTAATTGAACAGAGTAAGGTATCATATAGTTGATAATGATGGTAGAACATTTACACTAATTTGACCACTAACATCAAATAATAATTCATTGTAAATTAAAGTATCGTTGGAATGATAATAAATTTATGTTAAGTGCAATTGAAAGGCATTGGCGATACGTGAACTAGGTCTGGTTTCTATGTCCTCAATTATTTAAGTGTTATCCCTTGATAAAGTTTTTACATTTCATGAGCAATTATCGAAGCGAACTTGATAATACGAATTAAAATAATTATGCCATATTGTGCCAGGAGCCAAGAAAAATAACCAAAAAAATAAGCAGATAATATCATTGCAGCAAGCTATATAGTACGTAACTGGAAATATTTAATTATAATTGCTATAAGGCTTATTATACTGCTTTGCCATATAAATAAAATTACCATTATATTTAACTTTTAACTGTTATAAAAATAACAATGGCCCGAAATTTATATTTGCCATTCAATATTATTTGTTATACTATTGTATTTGGCGCTGACTTATACTAGTATCTGAATAAGTAAGTAATATTTTTTTACAATAAGTACATTTATCTGATTCATTATTTATAACTCTTATGGTATGTTATATAAACTATCGAGTCTCATAACCATGGCTTCGTGGTTGAAAAAGATCTCGTTTAATAAATCGAATGAACAATATGTAGGAAAACCCACGTGCGTATAATAGTACAACTTCAAATGATGATTTTAATGATATTAAATCATACCAAACTGGGAATCCGATTCAATGGTGATTGATGAGATGTTATTATACAACTTGTAAGTTTTTATACGAATAATTGGATCATAAATCGTTAGACAGTTTCGTTTGTAATAATTGCATATGATTAGGAAATATCTCTCACAATAAATATAATATTATCAAAGTGTTTTAGGAATGGTTGGGTTTGTTTGTCTTATTTAACTGTATTTTTTTAAACGACACTAACTTCGTTAATATTAAAAAATATAACTTACAATTATCATAATTATAGCAAAATAATTGGTTAACAATTAAAGAATTAAATCAGCTATTTTAGTCATAGCGATTAAGATATAAGGTTTAAACATTTGTGTGTATAATATTTAAATAGGTGTATCGGTAGATGGTTTTTCCGAATATTTTGTTTTTTTACATTTATAAAAAAGCTGCGAAAAAATACACGACTAATACATAAACATGATCGGTATGACCCACTCAATAATTTCTTAAAATATTTTATACTATTTGCTTACAACCTTTATGGTACATACCTATTTGTAATGTATTTTTTTTTCTAATATTACATACAAGCTAGTGAACTTCTTGAAAATAAATAAAATATTAACGATGATAAAATTGCGTGATAAAACTAGTTTACACCCATATTTCATTCCACCTACGCGAGCATAAACAGTTTTAACAACACTATAACAAGCTTGTAAAAAAGCTAGTTGTAAATAACAAGAGGTTTTACAAAAAAAAAACATTCGCAAGTAATTATGAACATACCGAAACGTGTACAAATATTACAATACATATATGTTAAACGAGGTTTTATGTTATACGAGTATGTGACTCTAAATATATCCCACCGGCAATTAAAATAAAATAGTAATATATTTTTTAAATCATCGAATTTTTGAAACTCGAATTCTATAGTGTAAAGGTTTCACATAATACTAGCCACAATTGTCGTGGTTCAAAATTTACCAAACACACATTGAAAGCATAAGCTCAACAAACTTTGAACCACAAGTAAATGAAACACAATATACAATTCATAATACTAGGTGTGAATAATTCCCATAAGTGGCCTACTACAGGATCTAGTTGTCACGAATCATTTGTAAAAAAAAAAGTGAAATAACTAACTTTTTTAAGTGTAGGGTAGATGTTTTTTTTTTTTTTTTATACATTATAGGCAAGTATTTGATCTCGATCTCACCTGATGGTAAGTGACGATGAGATCTACGATGGAGCATACTTGCCTAGGTGGGAAGGCGGCAGTGGATCGAGACGCTACATTCACTAGGCACATGCAGCGCAACTGATCTGACCCGCCATCCATGAATGGCAACACTGAACATCATGCCGGAACACGGCTAGGCCGCTTGGCGACATGGCTTTGTTCAGTGGGTTGTGACTAACCACGGCCGAAGCCTACCACCAGTAAAGTGTTTATTTAAGTGTAGGGTACAAAGCCTAGTTACTACAGCGATGCTGTATTAAAACTTGTAGGTCATCCGATTGACCAGTGATCATCAATATTCTAAGCGACTTTATAATAAAACATTTTACAATTTATTATAATAATAATTTACCTATATTTACGAGTAATATTATTAATTCGAGAACTCATGGTATGCAGCGCACGTATAAGATTACGTTCACCATAATAATTCTAACAAGGTAGAGTACTTTCTCTTAATTGCCTCCTCCTTTATACGTGCTATGGAAGAAGTGAGGTAATATGAAAATTGTTCATTCAAATTTCTAAATGTATGTATAATATATATACACATACAACAATTCTGAACAAAATTTGGTAAGGATTGTTGTATGGGTACATATTTTCATAACATTTTAGACAATGTGCCTACTCATACTGATATGAGCTTACAGATTTAAAATGATTACTAATTACAATAGATAAACATTTATTCACGCATATTCAATGTAATCAAATCCCAAAAACATCTTCATTACAATAATGTGCAATAAAACGCGCGGGGTATAATAAATTCTAAACAAAATAAAGTTTTATAGAACGAAACGGCACTAACCGTTAGTCAAATCACCAAACTAACAAAACACTGTTTATTGATCGAAGCGAAATGAATTACGAAATTCTCAACTAAGATAATGATAATAAAAGATTCACACCGATAGCTCACAGTTTATGACACCACAATAAATAATTATGACTATTGTCAAAGCCACAAGATAATTATTGAGTTTGATCAAAGAGAATAAAATTATATTTTTATATTAAAAATCGTGACTTTACATAGAGGTGTGAACGCTAGCTTAAAATCAGAACCGAACAGTGCTGTGTTGCTACTCACTTTTACTCGATACAATACTATATAATTTTATTGTTAGTGCAACAAATGTTGATATATTTTGCTACGTCTATTGACGTTTCTCTTTTATGATTAACATAGGGTGAATATTCCATCTGATAAAGTGATAAATTTTCAGTATTAAAAACTCAACTTAATTAACAATATGCTAACATAAGTCTTACCTAATAACTGGATCCGAACCTAGCGCACAGCATCAAGAAGTGCCGTATGCGGGCAGACAGTACGGCAATTGACATATGACAGTGCTTGCCTGAGACTCCGCAGTCGGTCCGGATCCAGCCAAAAAAATAGACTTCGACGTCAGTGCAGAACTAGTTTGGTTTTATAGTACTAAACAATCGCTGTTCGCTGTTCCCATCACTACCAAATGTGGTGCGCCGCTTATTAATCAAGAGCGATATTCAGAAGAACGTGTTTAATTACAAAACTTGTTATATTTCTTAACAGTTTGTTTGTAGGATTAAATGGTAAAATAAATTTTAATGTAGCAGTTATGAATACAAATTTTATTCTAAATCACTTAAAATAAGGACAGGATGTCATTTATATAAAAGTCGTACGTTACCAAATTAGCGGCCACTTGAAATCGATTATGTTTCTTAAATTATTGCTGCCGCTGTGAAGTAATCCAATTATAATTTAATTGAAAACTATGAGTTATATTGAATATAAGATTTCTAATAAAATAATTTATTTGCATAGTTATAAACATAGTGAAAAATAAATACACTTTTCAACGCATAAATAAAGAATTGGTATTTTCCCGTAGATCCCGCTATCCTATAGGGAGTTACTTTATTTGGCGGAAAGTAAATAACACATCAGGACCCGTGAACACAAACGTTTATTAATTGGCCTAAGGGAGGGCAACGCTACGGTAGTTTTTTTTAAATTACAATACTTAGTAATAGGTAACTCGTTCATATGTCACACACCCGTTTGTCAACCTTCAATAACATCATCTTGAACTACTGTCGAAAAACCGATTGTCGATCTACCAGGGTTGCCGCACTCGCACATGTCACTCTCCTCAAACAGCATTTTTTTTTACAAAAAAGCGTGGCCAGAAGCAATTTTTAATTCAATATGACCCATACATTAGTCCGCTGAGTTTCCTGCCGGATCTCTCTGTTAAGGTCGCATTTCAGTTGTAGATTTAGAAAAAAAATATGAAAATGTCGATTTATACTACCCACGAAATAAATGATTTGAATTTGACTTGAAATGGAAGCTCCAAATTATCGGATTGGTGGTAACTAGGAACGTAAATAAACAAAACAAAAACAAAATCCCCAGACCATCTATTACGGATAACAGATCTCTGAAATTAACAGTTCGAGTAGATTAACACGAGTTGTTCTGCTCAGCAATTCCGAGTAACATCTTAAACACAAATGATGAATATGTGAACGCCCATGAACGAAGACGGTAATTATCGGCTGGCCACGCTAATGTGATAATCTCTAAATGATCTATTTTGATGAGTTCATCGGAACGCAAGCGGTGGAACTCTTTCCAGGCGATTAATTAGATTTTTTATGTAATTTATCATGTTGTACTGTACTTTATGTAGTGATGGGCAAGGCATTAGATAGTTTTGTATTATGTGAAATAATGTAACCAGGTAGTGTTCTCTTTTATTCATGGTATGAAGAAGCATAATACATTTCGAGAAATAATAATATCTAATTTTAAATATCCCGGTCCGTGTATTGAAAACGGTTAAAATCGTTTTCAGAAAATATTACTCAAACCATTTCATCATCATTTCATTCCATAAAATCATTTTGGTTTAGTATCGAATATACATAGTAAAGATTTTTTGGTAGGCGTGTGAGTTCCATGTGTTTTGTAGCGACTGATATTAAGGACTATAATTGCAAAAAGGCAGTACTAAATGGATGGGGGCTAATTAGATGATGAGCGGTTACTATCAAACCAAATGCATTAAAATTGGCTCATCCTTTCTAAAGCTTTGTTGCCTTAGATATACAGATACCCAAATTATTACAACCTTATTTGCATAAAAATAACAAATAGTTTATTGTGTCTTTTGCTGGGGATTTAATTTTGCAATGAAAAAAAATTTATAAAGTTCCCTTTGGTCAGCAGTATCCCAATTATTAATAAGCTATTACACAAAAACAAAACCTGTACTTATTTGTAATAAGTAGCTATGCTTCACAAACTTTCTTACAAGTTTATCTAATCTAATTTGATTATAATCTATTTATTCGATACAGAATCGAGCGACTCACATTGAAACAAACCTGGTTTGACTTTGACCGAATTATTGATGCTTAACTAAGTAATTGTGCTTAGATAAAGGTACCTCGGGGATAATCCTAAAATAGTCAACTCAGTAGTCATATACATCATTGGATGTGTACTGACTGAACACACTACTCACGAAGACTGCCTAAGACACATACCCTGCTATATTGCCCATGTTTTTATCTCAGCAATCTGTTATACGAATATACGAATTATACATTACCATGGTCTGATACTGAAGCAAGTGACAGAAGACAACGGTCGGGTGAGGCTTCTACTACTGACTAAGACAGCATTAGTGGCATGGCGAGGCTGCTCATACAGTCTGTGCATGGCTAAGCTAGTCATGTAATACTTTTCATAAAATTGAAATATATAAAGATATTGTTATTCATTTCAATAGATGGACCCACTGTTGTCTGACCAAATCAAGGTCCTGAATGTGTGTGAATACAAAGAAGGGAATACGCAGTACCTACAGACTGAGTAATTACCGTGTTTGAATTATAACGCGCCTCGCAGGGCCAAACGCCAGTAACAAGACAACATAATGATACGGGCCGGCTTTTGTCTGTGTGTTTCGCCACCTGCCCAAACATTTCGAGTGATGGGACATCGATATCGATACAATTACCGGTTTATTCAGATTTATACTCTTAAGTTAAGGGAGTGGGTAATGAAAGTTCTGAGGTACACTTTAAACGATACCAGCAATTATTTATAAATTGGACATGTACATTTTAGTCAATAAATAATGGAAATAGAACACATGGTTTATTTTATAATAATTTATAAACTCACTGTCTCTATTAATAAAGATATTATACTGATAAAATCATGAAAATTGCTAATGTACGCGTAACTATTTAAGAAATGATCGCCATAATTGCTGTTCTAATTGAGTGGGCGTGTTTTATTATGGATAGTGGTCCAAACTACTCTTATCGTTTTAAATCGCACATCATCATCAGAGTACCACAAAAAATTAAGCAAAAAAAATATCGATATGGAAGGTCGACATGCTTATAACGATGCCTTGTTAGCGTCAGTTAGTAATTCCAGACCGCTTGTGGTACTTCGTAAGGGAAATTAAACTCTTAATTTGAACTTCAAAGGTGTGATTTCTGAACGGAAAGTGTTAAGTAATCGCTACCAACGTTGGCCGATTACATTTTTAACGACGATATGTAGTTTTGCCGAGCGTCTGGTGCTCGCTTCGAGTAATCGCTTGCTGACTATAATAAAGCACATCAAAGATAAAAATAACATTCGAGTGAAACAAATTTTGTGCGCTGCGACAAAGAAATATAGGAAGCTTCATGGTATTTGTGCATTACCTTTGCTACTGCAAAATAAATACATAACTAATTAAAAACAAAAATTATTACAATGTCATACCGATCTCATTAGGTACCTCGAAGTAATCAGCTCGTTGATTTATATTACACTAGATGCGCCCGGCGGTGTTACCCGCGATAAAAAGTATGAAAATTTAAAACATCTATCCCACGGGAACCATACATTTTACCGGGATAAAAAGTAGCCTATGTGCTATTCCAGACTATAATCTATCTCTGTGCCAAATTTCATCCAGATCCGTTCAGCCATTCGGGCGTGAAAGAGTAACAAACATCCATCCATCTATCCATCCATCCAAACTTTCACATTTATAATATTAGTATAGATAAACATAGGCAACAACTGTATGCTATACATTGACGGTTTTAGGTACTATAAAACATTCAAAATCGTGTTCAATATTTCACTTCAAATTCGAAGATCGCAATGATTCTTTAATATCATTGCCGTAATTTATGTAACCGTTTAGCACAGCATCGCTGTAAAAACACATTATTCAAAGCTCGTGTCTCGACATATCTAACCAAAAGGGAGACTTTAGCGTACACAGTATGTATCGCCGTTCTTTGTAAGTGGATTTATAGCCATTTCATGAGCTTTATTTACTTTTATAGACATAGTATTCTGTCCAATAAATTACGTCCCGAGGTAAGATCGCCGGACACTCGCTAGCTGTGAATAACATTTTTTTATTATGTTTTCTATATAAATTAAAAAGATATACGTCTTATACACAAATCACCATAATAAACTGAACCAGAAATAATTTGGACTTTAAGGGATACTTAGAGAGTGTGTGATTTGAAGCTATAAACGTTGAAGTATTTACAAGACAACATTGCCGGTCGCTCTTATGCTGAGAATCTCTTGATTGTTAAGTGGACCGAGCTCAGTGGCCTATGGATGGCAATGGCTTGAATTGTTGAAGAATCAAAATCGCTTAATATTAACTGTTCTAAAAGGAAATGAAAAATAACATAATTATCTATCTACAAAAAAGGGGCATAATACTCGTAAATACCAAAGTCAGTTTCTATGGTTTTAAACGCCGTTGCTCAAGATAAAATGTAGTCTAGCGGTTCACGAAATGGCCTTAATAGTGGCCAGAACCTTTATCTCAAGCCGATGGCAGCACCAAGCTGTGGAACATTAAAAGGGCTGAATACGAATATAAATTTACAACAATTTATAACCCATATAAAAGGCAACCGCCCAGTTTAGCTCAACAATTGGATCCCAGTTGCAATGTCGTTTCGATTGTCCAAGATATAAGATTGTTATCATGTAGAACACGAGGCGGCGATGCGACTGATAGTCTCTGGTAACACCAATAAACGTAGGTACCTTAGTAGTTTCATTTGCAGTTATTCATCTGCATTTAATTGAAATGGAATTGATAACTTATGAATATTGTTGCGGTGGCTATTACGATTATATATTTTATTGGCGAGATTATTACTATTTTTGTCGTACTGTATTTGTAACCATTATTTTCTAGGTGCGGCGGTGAATGGAGTATTTTATAGACTTCATTAACACTGGTGACTTAGAAAAGTACCTCAAATAGATTTCCTTTTGGTAATCTTTTACTATAAACTCAGTGAATTAGTATCTCGTGAATATTATTGTCCTTATAAAAATAGTTATAAAACCCTAAACTATTCCTGGTAATTCTAAAACCGATTCCTATCTACACGTATTACGTTCACGTAAACTTTATCAATGAACGGCTGCAAGCACCCTCAATAATGACCCCAGGAACTGGTGCAGGTAATTAATAGGCCATGCTGTTGAGAGCCATTCTACAATTTATTGTTTTACAGCGCGTTCTGACTATAAACTCCTTAATTGGCCTCCACTTTACGCTCAACGGACCTTTAATTTATAAGGGCAAGCACAGACAGTATCAAGATTTTTTTAGACCCACTCCGGCGCAGTTAACAAGCCGACTATCATATAATTTGGGAACGGAACTCTACATTGTTATGGCAGCTGTACTGCGAAGTTGTGACGTAACAAATTTCATTTAACAGTTTTGGAGGTTTTTTTCATCTATGGCAGGGAAGGACCAACTAGGTATCTTCAAACGAGGTGGTTGTGCCCGTAATTTGTAAATTAAAACGATATGGTTAAACGGGTCCACGGTGAAGGTTTTGGAATTGGTCCTTCATTAGATTGTTATTAAGTAGACCTCTCCTTTACAATTTAGAAGCGGCTATTGCTTAAGATCTCTTGTAAGTATCGGCATCTCACATTATATAAATTACACTCAATTAGATGTAACTTGATTTAGTTTATATAATTAAATACCGAAGGAAGCGCTTATCTTTGTAGATTCATTAAACAGTATTTATTGAAAAAGTCTCGTTTGATAAATGGACCGAAGGTTTAAGAATCGTGAATTTTAATAGCTCAAGATTTAATCTAAACAGACGCTTAGTTCAAGAGGGTGTCTTGAAAATAGAGTAAAGTAATGTAATAAAAACTCTAGATAATGTCTATAAGATTTATTATAGATACATTGCTTACCTATCTAACAAACAAATAAAATTTTTGGTACAAATTGATAAAAACAATAATAATAATTGATTCATAAAAAATATAAGCACCTTAAACATGTTCAACAAGATTTATTTTACGTATTTAAGTCTTTGTGTGTACGTGCACAACAAAGTATGATTTCATAAAGCTCTTTTTAAAAAGCCTCTCTTCAAAATATCTGCGATTCCAGACGTGAGGCTCGTATGGTGAAATGGCGCCGGCAGGAACACCAAGTAAAATATTCAGGGCAAAAGTCAGTCACGATACACGATGCTCTTCCAACTTTTGAGCCCCCGCTGCATGTGTTTGGATGTCATATTTTGCCATGAAATCTCTCTCTCTCTCATGAAAATATTTAAAAATATCTGGGCAAATTTATACTGTTTTAAAATAAAGCTTCCTATGTTGAGTGAAATCTGTATTTGATACGAAGGTTTGAATCTGATGAAGGATTTATAGTATGCTTCCAATTTAAGATTTTAAATGTATGATTTTTTACGTGGGTATTTGCCGAAATTTTACTCTATTGTTAAAGTCAAAGCATGTCGTCAAAATCATTCAGCCTTGGCTAATTGTTATTATATTTTTTGTTGTTATTTCATTCATATTCCAATAATAAAATCTCAGTAAAAATTTTACTTTCAAACTTTATTGCATACTATGAAAACATTTAAATAGCGAAACAACATTTAAAAATCGGTAACGAAAGTAAAATCATTTGTATCCAATCATAATGGATTCACTAAAAGTGAAACCTTCGGCAATAACAACGAAACGAATTGTTTAAACAATAACACAATAGTGTCGCAATGTTAAAGATAAAACAAGTGAACCATAAAGTTGCCGCTGTAAACATTGTTTATAAAACAATTCTGTCGACGGAGACGCAAGACAAAAGTTTTCGACGAAATTCTGCGCCACCCTTTCGGCTTCCTTAAATTGTTATTGCCGTAATAAGCCCCTGGCGAACATGTGACTTTTATAGTCAACCAGTTCTCTGGAGTTTTTGTCAGAGGTCATTTTGTCACTGCTACAATTACTGGGCACAATATACCGGGGAAACAATGACGGCCATTTTTGACATATTGTGGCAAGGACACTTGCAATATGGTTACTTTTTATGACCTCGCTACTTGTGTTTCGTGTCGTATTTCGTAATGAAGAAGGGAACAATTATTACTTTTGCGAAATGTTTTTGCGGAAAGTGTTTGTGCTTTATCAAGGTTTACTACCTTAAGGTGGAAACATACACAACATGGTCCTTCAGATTTAACGCGGTTGGGAACTTTTTATTGTGTGTAGCTTAAAACATGGGGTATCCAAGTTCATATAAACATTACTTGTAAATTGTTTATTCAGTAATACCTGAAACATGGCTTTATGATTATATTAATGTTAATTAATATGAACAAAGAAAATTTAAAAAACACGCCTTATATTTTTTGCTAAGGTACATATTTTCAGATTATTCAGGCATAAATACGCTGATAAATTGTCTACAACTTATTTAACAGATGGTCCGTACAAATTTTATCAAATAATTTGTGGATATGGACTGGCCCTTATCCATAAAAATATGTTATGAAATTGACTAACGGTTTAACATTAACTCGAAAATTGCTCGCTTAATTCCCGTCTTTATTACACAAAGTACTCAACTGAGGGATCCTTCAAAATTGTCGTTAAGCCGTGTTATATGTAATTAATTACCTTCGCCGAAGAATCCTTTGGCTCCGCTCTAGGGACAATAAAACGCTTTTGGATTATGATATGAAATGTTGAAAGCTAATTCAACTTGTAATAAATCTGAGACTTGTTAATTACCAGCCGTTCGCAGGCAAAGGAGTGGAGTCGTAAAGGAGGGGTACCTCTTTGTTTCAGACGCAACTTTGTCGACTTCAAAAGACTCCAAATATTAAGTTAATAAATACGACGTCTCCCTAAGTGACGCATTGTAAACATTCCGAAAAATGCATGAAACAGACCGTCGTGAATATAAAGTGTCTATAAAGATGCTGAAATGGTCCGTTCCTCTTATTTAATTAGAGGGTGCTCAAAGGAAAATATGACAATTTCGTTAGGGAAATTAAAAAGTTACCTGTTCTTAGTGTAATGCAGTAACAAGTTTAATTTCGTTCGTCTCTCGTCCGGTACTAGGCGGGCCCAAATGTAACTTCAGTGTAATGTATTTAAATTGACTTTAAAAGCGACTAAGATATTCGGTTTGATCGCTTTGCCGTCAATTTGCATACCAGAGCCGTTGGAATGGTTGTAATTTTGATACTTACTTCTTACATTGTTGGATCGATGACGGGTACTTAATATAATTTAAATACATTTTTGTAACGACTTAATAAAATATCGTAAAATATGTGTACGAAGTTCTATCACGCCAAGATATTTCTCTATTTTTAAAGGTAGACCACGAATGGATATTTATTACCTTTATGTGTGTATTTAAAGACCTGCAAGCGATTTACAACTTTTTTATAGCGAAACATACAAGTCATTTTTGAGCTTAATATAAAAAACGCCGACCGAAACATTACTTATGCACAAGCCATTAAATGAAAACGAGTACAGTAAGATCTACCGACCGTGAGAGTATATTATATATTACATCCTCTATATATCGTTAAATAGGCGTACTCTATGAGCAAGGGGCTGGCGCAAGCGATGCATAACCTACACCGTTTTGATTCTATAACGAGCCCACAGACTGTTATTACTACGTCACCATGTCATGCCCACATCAGGTGTCCATCCGCCCTAAATCCAGATATTCCTACTCACAATCTGATATCGTTTGTTTAACCAAATTTATTTTGACATGGTTCTAACATTAGAACTCTCAGTACAATGATACGACTTTGTCTATCAAACATTGTAACAACGTTATAAATGATAGTTAAATGTTTTTTTGACAATTTAATGGCAAGTGTCTTATCACATGTTAAAATTCGTTAATAACAATTATGCAGGAATGAAGATAGGTTTTAAGAGAAAAAGATTAGACACCCGGTGGTTAGGTCGGTGTATTAAGGAAGTAAGTTAATGTGTTTTTAAGTAGATATCCTTGTTTTGATTGATGAATTGTTCAGCCCCAAAGTTTGTTTGTCTGTCGGTAGATAACTGGGCGTAGTTATAATAAAAGGTTTAAATTTATTTATCTTAATAGAGATTAATATCGTTGTTGAGTTTACGAAACTATTCTGTTTTAGAAAACCATTTTTTGCCGGTCATACTTAGTCAAATCAGAAAGTTATTACAGGACATTTTAAACAAAACCGGTTTGTTATTGAACAAATTTAGTATTACAGCATATATCCCTATTAATACGAAATAGTTCTTCGCAACTTATCTTCCTTACATACGCCCATTACGTGCTCTGAATACCAAAGTAGGATATAGCTCGAACTAAGGCTTAAGAAGCAGCATTATATTCAAACTGGATCATACTAATCCTTTTCATGTTTGAATGGAGCAAAGTGCCCATTTTTAGAAAGTTTCCGCCCTAGCGAATGTTATTACGTACAGGATTAGATCTCTTATCCGCAGAAGCACAGTTTCACCCGGCTTCATTAGAAGCAATAATGTGGATGTAGCCTACTAACGCAATGCTGAAACTAATCTCCTTTGTTTGCATTTTGTACGAGAGCCAAATCTAACTCGTAACTCGCCCTGAGTGGCTGCTGCGAAGATGGGAAACAGTTTCGCTTAGACTGCCTTGTTTTTGAAACGCCGTCAAGTAAAGTCGTATACATGACAACAGTACAAAAGGAATGGAAAGCGAAATTGGTTTTAAAAGTCTATTACGGTTACATAGTAAAACTCGGGGTTAAAAAGAGAAATCATGTAGCTTCTTGCCCGTTCTTTTCCATAAGCATGGCATTCCGAACGGGTAGTAACGTCCTTGTAGCTTAGTATTGTGTGACAATTCTGACTATTCATAAGTACTGTACTTAGTGGTTTACATAAATAAAAAAATATTCTGATTCTGATTATTTTTCCATATTATCAGATAGCAAATTTCGTATATTCTCCTAATGTTATTATATGTATTAGTAGCATTAATAATAGCAGAGCCGGATAAGCCTTATAGCAAGAGTTAGCTAATGGTACGGGCCCCGCGCCTTAAGGGGCCTCCAGCCTGTACGCAAAATATATATCATTTTGATAGGTATGGTATACTACCTACCGTCCAAAAGACGCAGTAGTTATACAGACCTCGCCCATTTGCTACAGGTCCCGCCCTGGCTTAATCGGCACTGAATAATATTCTATAAACACACATACATAATGATTAAGAATAATAAGCCTGGAACCTGGGCTTCTGTAAACACTGGGAATATAAAATTAAGGTAACTATTTCCATTAAAAAAAAACTTGCGATTTTGTTTTTGTTTTAAAGTATACATATCCAAATTCTCACTTCACTTAAAAATTAAAAATGCGCTACAAAAGCCTAGGTTCCAGGCCTATTATACCCATTTTAAATCAACCTGTATATAGTTGGGAACTTCATTTCCCAATTGTATATATTTTAAATGACTTCTCTATCCCACCCCAATGATGTTCCAATCCCAGATCATTTCAACGGAATTACAAGTAGTTAATAAAAACGAGAATGCTATTGGACTTTTACTACCGTTGATATCAATCATGGACTAACATTATATTGGTTTATAAAACGAATCCAATAAGACTTAAACCTTAAGCCGGCAATGATACTCATCTATAAATTAAACGGTACGACCATAAACGATGTTCGAAGTTCTCATTAAAATCCTTTATCATTCTAATAGAGTAAGAGGCGTTATAAAGCAGAGTGCATTGAAGTACATTTAAACAAATAGGCTAAAGGATTATGCGATTTACAGCCTATGCGATTGTTCGAGCAGTTGAGTTAATAGAGGCATTAAATTCGAAGTTATAGAAGCTTACATGTTATGAATTATCGTAGAGTGGAATCAAATAATATTAACTAGCCGGCTTAGAGTATACTAGAGCAGCTGTAATAATCCGAATTGTGGCTGTGAATCAACCGCCAGGTCATCCTCAAATATCTTAAATGTCTATTGAAAGCTTTTATGTGCAGCGCGATTTAGAACAGGTATACTAACGTTTGACCCTTAGCTACTTAATAGGTAATCATTATCTGAAGTCAGAATTAGTATTTTTTTTATTTGTTAATAAATGTAATTTTGTCATTTCGTTGGGAACGAAATTATTTTTTAAATACGACTTTAAAACTCTGACAAATGCGCTCAAGGAGCGTAGATTCAAAGGTAAGTATTCCTTCTTGATTCAAGCTGTATAAAAGGTACCAGCACTTTACTGCTACAAATTTATTCATTTCGAATAAAAGGCGTTACACGAGATAATGATTGAGTTAGTCATAAAATGTTGTAAGTAACCGTTACTAAGCGTTGTTATTTTTATGTAAAAAAAGGTAATTTTAGATAGAAACAAGTAGACCTACAATTAAAACCTAGTCAGTTGTAACGTGTACAGGTGATACCAAACAGCATAGGTTAATTCCGAGTCGTACAGTAATCTCTTGATTAACCAATTAAATTGAGTATTTTTTAATTATATAATACCAGCCCTTTTTAAGGTCTCACTGTTGAGCACGGGCCTCCCCTCAATGCGAGGGGGATTATTAGGCCATAGTCCACCACGCTGGTCCAGTGTGGGTTGGCGGACTTCACACATCTTTAGAGGGATTCTCTCAGACATGCAGGTTTCCTCACGATGTTTTCCTTCACCGTTTAGCAAGTGAGAATCGTGTTTGAAAATGAGATTCGCACATGAAATCCAGAAATATTTTCACTAAATACTTTTGTTGGACCGTACAATTATTTAAAAATAACCAAACTACGTAATCATCGAAGAGAATAAAAAAGCAAATCACTGGAATTCATGAATCGAACGTCGCCAACACTGAAGCCGCGGTGTTTAGTTAAAAGAGGCTCCAACCATTTGCATAATCGACGTTTCCACAGGTGCACTGGCAGCGCTGGCAGCTGATTTAAGTACCGCGCCAAGTGACAAGGGGGCTTCGCGGCGTATAAGGCAATATGCTACGGCCGCCATTTTTATTTATAGCACCGCGACGGCTTGAGTGTGTTTACGTGGGTTTATGTCAATGGTGGAAAGATGAAGTGTCTTTACTGCCATGCTGATTTGTACAAACTGGCACATTGGTAATATTAGTGGAATATTAACTAGATATATAATATAGTTTGCAGGGTAGGTTTCATGCAATGAATAATGAAACTCTGATAAATTATAAAAAAGTTCTGGCTGTAGTGAGATGAAAAGTTGTGTTTCGCACTACTGCAGAATTATTTGAGTCTCGAGGCTTTGAAACCCTCGCTACGCTCAGGATTCTATTTTTGAAGGACTCGCTGCGCTCGTGGCTGAATCTTGAAATCCTTCGCTTGATCTGTATTCAATACCAAAAAAACAACTTTGCAACCTTGCATAACAAATAACTATTAACCACTATCAAATATTGTAATATTGGCAAAGGTGCTAGAATGACCACACATTGTTTTTTTGATCCTAGCCTCCCACGTCGCGCGATCCATGCTTGAGATGAACTCACTCCTCATTTTATATGGAAGACCAACCATTCAATGGAAACGCTCTATATTTCACTTAAATTGGCGTTACATACCTACATCAAATACGTCTAATACAAATATTATCTTTTTTATTGTAAGTACTTTTTTTTCTTTTTATGTTTATTTTATTGGGCTTAAGATCTTTTATTAGTCGAATACAATTATATTTTTTCAGTAAATATTTATACTTATTATAGTCTACCAGTAGCACCGAGTGCACTTCTAAAGAAAAGTAGAGACTACTGTATAAAGCGTCTTATTCAGAATATTTTTTCATAAAATTATAAAGCCATACATACATACACCATCATGCAGAGGTTCACTGCAGTATATAAAATTTTGTCGTTGGTATTTGGTACCAATGTATAATATATCTCGAGGTCGAGTCTGTTGCCACTATACCCGGCGCATACCTCCTTCATATGTGGAGGTTTAAGGCCATAGTCCACCAAACTTTCCCAGTGCAGTTGTACAAAACCAGTGTAGGTATATATACCTACTGTTTATGAAAACATCTAATATTCCAAAAGTTTCATTTAGCTCCTTCCAGCACACCCGTTTCGTTCCAGTTTAACATAAATCACCAACCATCTATATCCCGTGCGGCACACCTGCGAAGCTGCTACTTTTCAGACATAACGAATACCAATTAAAATACATCTTGATATTTCAACTGATCATTAGGGATACACCGCTTGTAAGGGGCTGTTTACCGAACGCAATCGTGGTCATGATTTCAGGTGACTTATTTCGTTGTAGCGATGTTTCCGAGAAACTTCGAGACCGGAGCTTGTTTTAATGGATGGTACGTGGCTGGACATTCGATATTTAGTTGGATTTAGTATATATAGTACAGATACTAATGGGTACATAAGCAGAAACAGTTTATATTTGCTTTTACCTTGCACCTTCGATCTGCATTTTATGTATGTAGGTACGTATGCGCGAATTTGCATGTACGTAAGTACGAAATTCGCGTGTACTACACAAATCGGCTTGGGTTTTTGAGCTTCAATATCATATTGTTCGCGTCCCTCTGTCTATGTAATTTCCTCGTCCAAGTCTACAATATATTATTTGAACACAATAATTGTTTAGGTCTTGTATCTTTACCTACCTTTTTAGCTATATAGTTAAAAGCCAACAGAATTATGTTACACGTTAAAATAGACGAAAATACCGTCTACTGATAGTAATACTTAAGTATTGCATCATTTTAAAATTGGTTGCATAATATCGCGATCGTATGCAGTGTAGCCCACGGCGGCCCGTTATGTACGCTTGGTCTTTACTTAGCTGTCTAGTCAGATAAAGGTTGCTCTACCTACTCGTACATTATTAGATGCATACAGTATTGTACCATCGTCTTGCTCCATATTATTACGGCGTTACCCAAACCGTTCCTTTTTATTATTTATTTTGCACAAAGCTTCATAACAAAACGGCCAACAATCATACGGTGCTAAATATTTGATGATTTATTGTAAATAATGATAAACCTCATAGTTAACTACAAATCCTTCGTAAGATTATAGGTCTATGCGGTCAAACTAGCAGACCTGTGATTGGGCCAGTATAAAGTTAATTTTTTAAAATCTGAAGGAAAATCGAAATGAATATTAGGCATACGTACACAAGCCTAGCCCTAGCAAATGCCACACGCAAGAAACTAGCACTGGTGTTAATTAATTAAACGTTCACCCTCGTTATTATCAACACCTGTTCATGAAAAGCATTTAATAATGACGTCAAGTAACAGCTGCGGGCTGCGGGAAACTGAGCATTAGTTTTCCGCGGAGAAGCCTCCAGGAAAATTAAAACTAAATTAATTGTATCGGGGTTTCTGTTATGTAGAGAGAACTTTTGCGGATTTTAACATTCCAATATTTCAAACACTCTTTTAGGGATTCAAACTAGCTAGTATTTTCTTTTCAGCACCTCAAAATACTGACTTAAAAAGGACGTACAACGTCTTGGTGAAATAAAGCAAAAGTTAAGTTAATAATAAAAATTAAAAAACTAATACCGGTTGCAGAACTTTGCCGCTGGGTGGGTGGTTGTCACCATAAGTGGGATACCTCACAGCTGTTTACTATATACCTAATAATTTTAGCGGACTTTTTAGATACCTGCCCTACCTACATATAAAAAAGACACCATTCTCCACAATAAAGCAAACAAATAAGTTATAACTGGCTAAATTAATTTATTTTAATTAAAATAAGTCGGTGGTTTTGAGGTTTTGCGTGTTTTCAAATACACGGCGTATATGTAGCTTTCCACTATTAATTAGTTTGTCTTTATAATGCGTGTGGAATTCTAAGAATACAAGTGTAAAACCAAATTAAAGTAATACAATACCTACGTGCAATGTGACCAAACAAAAAAAAAGAATTCGTATAGAAAGCGCGTGCTACACCGTAGCAGTTAATTATAGAGGTAGGTAGGTAATCCAAATCGATCCATTTACACGATTGCACAAGCATCGAGTTCTTGAATAGGGCGTTTATACACGTAACAGCGAACAAGCGTGAACAACAATTTTGTTCGAACATGTAACATGTGAATCACATAGTGTTCGCGTGCTTGTACGCATTCATCAAAGTTATTTTTCACTTCGGCATAGTTGTAGTGTCATGGTAAAAATTACAGAATAAGTTGATTTATACTTACTACACAACATTGTTTATGCTATTTATATAATTAAAAGGCTATAGACAAATCATGTGAACCTCTTTGTCAAAAAAAGTACTACTTTTGGGAGAACATACACATAAGACTTTTTTTAGTTTTCTCACGATGTTTTCATTCGCCCTTCATATATAATATACTAGATGACCCGGTGTACTTTGTATCACCTTTCTAACGACACTCCTCATTACTTGATATTGGCAAAATACCTGCTAAGTTGTGGGTGAGGCCATTTGGTAACGTATAATGGTGACAGAATGACAGATTACCTTTTGTCTTACGTTCGACAGACCAAGTGACAGTAAGAAAAAATAAAGAACAATAAAGACTTATTTTTCATCCTCGCAACTTTTCCATATTTTCTCACCGTGTAAACCTTCCCTGGACTACGGCAAACATTTCAAGACCAAAATCAGCTAAATCGGCCCAGCCGTTCTCGAGTTTTAGCGAGACAAACGAACAACAATTGATTTTTATTATAGAGGCCCGTTGCCCAGCAGTGGGACATTAAAAAGGGCTGGTATTATTATTATATATATATGCTCAAGTATGCTAGGTAACATGTTTGAGCTTGTGTACTATTCTGTGTGTACTTATCTTTACAAACTGACGTCTCATCTCTAAGTCGGTGCTCCATAGCATTACGAACGGCTGATTCTTTAATTAGTGTCTTATCAAGATCGATACGTGAAGAATGTAATTGATGCGATGTAATTGGATGCTTATGTAATGTTAACTAACTTTAAGTAGAGTAGCCTGTTTTATTGATTTCTGAATATATTTTTCAAGGATTTAAAAAGTTTACTTGTAATTTCCCGATGCACCATTTCATTCAACTAAATAGGATTCCCTATTTAGTTGAATGAAATGTATCGATTATTAGGGAGTTACTAATAGTATTTTACTCGCACCCCTTTGATTCTAAAACATGTTAAGTTTTGGAAGTATCTAATATCCAAGAAATCGATAGCCAACTTTAAAAAGAAAGTCGATTTGTTTTTAAATTAAGTCATGCAGTTATGGTAATCAAATTAATTGCACAATCATTATTATTTCGATTGTTATCGTGTACATCCATGAGTCCTCCTCCCCACGTTCTTTATATTCGAAAATTGGAATTAAAAATATTGTTTCCATTCCACTAACACCAACTCTCATTACCGGCAGTCACAGATAACATCAGCCCGCGTCCCGCCACCACGTCACAATACACTTACTTTTTTTTAAATAATCATATCGACCATTTTTACAGCAATCAAACTTGAATTTTATGGAATGGGTATACATATCAAAATTGGTTGCGTGCCTTACTGATAATTCAAGTAACATATGCATCGGATTTACTTACGCAAGCGTGAGTTCTGAATGCATTGTTAAAATTATGGATAAGTTTTTTTTATTCTAGTAGTAATCTTCAATCAACCGAACCATATTACTACAGGAGGTAAAAACCGATTAAAACATAATTGTTTAATAAAACATGTTACACAACAATAAACAACACTTTAGAATAGTAAACGCGTTAGGTTAAGATTGAATACGGCTATAAGCAGAACGTGCCGCGATAAAACTGGAATATTGCCTTTAAACAATGTCAGAGTAAATCTATCGTAAAACAGTTACCGCCTTTTAAACGGCTACCGATCAATACAAACATTACCTTGATCGTCGTTCGAGCCATTAAACTTGGCGATAAATTAATAGGTAGCACTCTGCATTAACATACATCAAACGAATAGAACATCTGTCAAACTACAGCGATAAAGATATATTCGAGATAAAAGATCGGTTTCATACTTGGATTATTGTATCTCAAAGACGCCGGCAGTAGACGTGGTAAAGAATATTGCTAAAACCGCACAATCTTATCACCTGCATATAAGATTCAAATTAATCGAAAATCTAAATTCTACGTCGCTGACCGTACTTTTCGATTTGATTACACACGACATAAATTTAAATGGGAACTGATTTCATTAATTACCAATATAGCCTCTAATCTTTATTATGTCAAATGTATAATAAACGCCTTGTGTGGTTCCGAAGCCCGGATGTCGTTTTTTTTTCTTTATTATGATTAAACTTTTGCTTCTAAGGTTTCGTTTTGTTTGTCATTTGTGTTTTTATTGTGGCTCGTTATCAAAATTTAAATCATGGAACGCATTAATAAGACTGTCATATTAGTTGCGTGGTAGCTCCCCGAGCCGAGGAGCCCCCCGATTTACCTTACGACAAGTCTTGTATCGACCGATTCTGTTATGAATTGAAACCTGCATTATGAAATTTACTATTTGAACACAGTGAGTGGTTAAATCGAATCATTCGTTGCGTAGTCGTATCGAACCTTCGATTGGGTCATGAAGAATAGCTCTGAAAGATTGAAGTCGAAACGAATAAATTTCTAATCGAATCGATTCGGATACCTGTCGAAACGTTCTGAATCGACCCACCGGTGAGCTTGAGTTATACAGTTTATTCGATTGTCAACAGGATATGAAATATTATTTAATATTTTTTTATAATATCATAGTTTATTAATTACATTTAGCACGTAGTGATTTGTCAAAATACTTACGCACTGGTAGGTCCCTAAAACAACTATTCTCCATTCGAACCTATACATTATACAATTCTTGGAGGCACCGTAAACAACTCCTACTGCAGAGCGCAAATGTTTTTGTTCAAACATGAAGTATTCATACCATAGTGTAGGTACCCCTCCGCGCAATATTTCAAGCTCACCTTGCTTCGCTTCTTGCCCTCTGCTGTATCATGTTGCTTTATTATGAATAAGAGTGTGGATACGCCTTTATGAACATAAGTTAATAAATTATCAATGGGAGACCATACTCACTTTCTGCATGCTTATTTCTTTAATGACCAAAATTGCTTACTTACCATTTTTTTTTCGGTGCTACAACACTACGACTGCATTACTTTTTTATACAATCGCAACGAATAGTGTAGTGACGTAGTTACGAATGACGAAAATGACGAAATACGAATACAATGATGAAAATGTACTCACAGCTTTATTTTTCAAAATGGTTTAAAGAATTCACTGAATGACACGAATTAAAAATCTGTTTTACGTTGTATCAGAAAACTAAAGGGAAACGGATTATTTATATTTTCATTATGTAAGTAGTCATTTATTTTTAAAGATAGTATACTATTTGAAGTGGCATCATGACTAAATGATGTTAATATAATAAAAAATACCTCCAGTGTATATTATGCATTAAACAGTACAGTCTAAGCTTAATATGAACACCTAAATTCTAGACAGACTTCCAAAGTAATAGCCGTATCTATACATATCCAATGTTCAAAACAGGAAGTCGGTATTCAGTTGCGTACTTGCTCATCAACGAGGGATTCGCCTCAATCTACCAAACTTCCCCCTCGCAACATGTACCGTTCAGAATGTCTAAACTTTACAAACTTAGAGATAATCTCCTGTGAATTAATACGGAAATTGTGACTTTGATGCTCGTTACGACGTTTATAATCATTGCAAACCGAGAACCGAGAGAGTAGCTTTATGAATTTGCACAATTTTTTCTATGTGTACAAAGAGGCAATAATAAAAACAAAAACCGCAAGAGAACGCAGGTAATACAATTTCAAAACGAGAAAGCACGAATTGATTCGCAACTATACTAATCTGGTAGATTGATTTTGAGTGCACACACGGAAAGTTTACTTAAACTTTGGGCCCTGTTTGACACGTATATGACTATTGTTTAAAAAACAAAATGAATAATTTGTACGGCACTGACAAGAATCCTTCTACTGTCCACACGCAAACACATTTTAACCGACTTCAAAAAGGAGGAGGTTCTCAAATCGGTTGTATTTTTTTTTGATCTGGTGTGTGTGTGATGGTAAGATAAGTTTTTTTTAATATATATTTATTTAGGTTACTGAAATCTCAATATTGCTTCCATAACCAATTACTTGCATACTTACTTCCTCCATTAGTACTCAAATATCAGCAAAATATCTACGTGTTTCATTTCATAAATTTGCAACCAGAAACTGCAAGAGGCAATATGCCGAGCCCCTCATTAAAGGAGGTCGTTAACTTAGACATAAGAGTTTATTTATTAACTATACGTAATACTAGACGGAAATTGTAATGAAGGGCGAGGGAATCCCGCAAGACGGTAGATTACAAGTGAAGTAAAGGATCTATTGAGGTGAAATTATAAGCGCAAGCGATTCAATGAAGACATTTCTCATGATCACTGATAATCATATATCATATCGTATGTGTTATATGGGCCCAGTAGTTATAATTGTTGAATTATAACTACTGGGCCCATATGTATGTTGATACCATACCATTCGGTGCGCGGTTTCATTAGGTACCGATTCGATTACTTATATTAGAATTTACTATAAGCTTTGATTTCTCTGTTGCCGTGAGAAAAATGCAGTAAATTGAGAATATAAATAGCATCAAAATATATGATCCCAAAAGTTTTAGTCCCTCAGTGTTGCGTTTGGGTGATCAATCCTGACAAAATAAAAAATAACACGTTCCGGCGTGAACGTCGACGGATAAATAGAGGTCCGAGCAATCTTATCTTCATTTATAGAGCAGTAAAATTACACTGTGCGCAAAACATAAAGGGCCGTTTATCATCCACTTGGTTGGTAGTTTAGGCGGTTATGCATTGAAGATTGATATCCTTGTTGCAGCGGGCCATTTTTCTTTTGAGAATATATCTTTACTAATATATTATGTAAGGATATTGAGCTACAAAGAATTCACTGCTTTTGTCAGTGATTTTAAACATTTATACCAAATGTTCGGTTTACACGAAGATAGTTTTCAAGTAACAAGTAGCAAGAGCCCGCGTGTAAACAAAGCACTTTAGTCTATCAAAATGGAATAATTCTATTGACCCATTTTATTTACGTTGACTCAAAGTAATGTCTGTGATGTTGACCTAAGATCATGTCGACGCTAGCAATTTTCCGTGGAAATTTGAGCCCTTTAGTTATTAATAACTTGCTACTAGACTTGGCATCAGAACTGTACCGGTAAAGTATTGCTCTAATTCCAAAAATATCTGGCCAGTGTCTATGCCCAAAATTGTGTTATAAAAATAACCACAATAATCTCTTTTTGTTACAGTAACAACTCCCACTTGAAGCCTTTCAATATTATTCCCTAAAATGTTTCTTACCATGATAATAGTGTTTTTTTCTCAAATGAATATTTCGGTAAATTCTTTTATGTAGACGTTTTAGGAAACAGTACTTATACAAAGCTAATAATGGAATAAGGATGGTTCCCAGCCATGGGTTTACAATTTAATGCTTCTAGCCGATAATGAATGTATTTAGTGCCTATGTATTGCAAGCTCATAATATACATTATATTTTTACCAAATATACTCGTATATATAGTAAATTAGTGAGACTTTACCTTAACATTGATTAATTCTTAAAATTCTTATCGTTTTTTTTTTTAATATAATACAAGCCTCTGTCCATTGCTTCGTATGCATTACCTCCATAAAACATATCTTGTAGTACTCAGGAATAATGTAGCTTTCCATCACTGAAAGTATTTTCAGAATCAGATCAGCAGTTTCGCAGATCTTACCCCCTACATACAAACTCACAAACATTACTTCATTGTAATATATATAGTTTAGATATAGAACAATGCTTGTACTAGGAGTGTATAACATCATGCCGTTAGTGGAAATCAAACCCAAATATCTATCACTTAAGCTTTAATATTTTACTATATTTGCCATATCGGTAATATTCGCCATCCCTAAACGATGCCAACTGATACAGGATAAGCTAAGATTTAATAACAATACATCACGCCGACAAAGCATCGTATTGTACTGTAACAAACGTTCCAAGTCGGGAACTAAATGAGGTTAAAAGCCAACAAGAAACGATGTTTTGTGAACATGTCGATCATTGTGTCAATCTGTAGCCCAACGAATAAGAATACCAAAACAGGGAAGTGAATAATTGATGTTTCTTTGTAATTAGCCTTTTTGTTTTGATAGTGCAAGAAACCCGAATGCTCTACTTTTAGAAAAGATTTTATACGTATAATAGAATTATTTTCTTTCTATGATACGTGATAAAAGATACTCAAACGCCTTCTATCCACAAATATTATATTCTCAACTGTTTGAGTCGTTGTTATTATTGAACAGGTCTCAACTATTAGTTACGTTTGAAATAAGGAAGTTAAAAATAGTCCTTCTGACCGATTTTCTGTCACGGTAGCTAATCTCGACGGAGACTGGCCATGTGTGCAGGAGATATTATGGTGCACAAGAGTGTGCGCAAGCACTGGTGTACTCTCTCTCCCCTCACTCTCATAGTCCAATGGGATGGCAATCCGACACGACCAGAGAAAGATCAGGTGTAAGAGCGACGGCTTTACATGCTCTCAGAAGCACGAGCAAGTGATAATCATGCTTGAAAAATAAGATTTGCACATAAAATCAATAAAAAAAGGGGTTTGAACATGCGACCCTCGTTACCAAGGTGAGCGTTCAACCAACATAGCTATCACTACTTACTGCAAACAAGATAAGCTTAATGCATAAATACATTGATTAGATCAATGCCTAAAGTGCTTAAGATGAATTGAATCCATTCTATACAGCTAAAACACTGTGTATCAAAGAGCATTTCAACTAATTAAGTCATGATTTAAACTAAATAATGTTCTACAAAATGCAGAACATACAAAAATATTATATAAGGGGAACGAAATTATTTTTAAAAGCGCTTTCAAAGACTAACGTATTTTTCTCTACATTGTAATCTCCTGTTTACACGTCAATCCACGTGAAACATTAACGAGCAAACATCCCAGTGAACTTAATAAATTATCTTAGACGTAGACGCGATCGTTGTAAAACTTCAAACGTAACCTACATTGGAAACGGGGTTTTAATTCCAAGGTCTTTCGTTCGATGGCAAACATATTACGTGTTCCACCGTTAATATCACCAATAAAATGTGTTGGTGCTTGCTTTGTAATGTTTATCAACATTTTTTTAACACTATGAAATATTTAAGCGGCTTAACCTACATACATAAAATATAATAAGTCTATGAGTACAAATGATTTTTCACCAACACTAGTAGGAACCGCATACATGATAGATGAGAAATCCATAGCTGCTATCATTCCTAGTAGATAGTCTTATTAAATAATTATTTCTTTGACTATTACGACATCAACACACGCTGTGTTGTCGAGGTATTGTAGTCCTTCTTACACGGATAAATTGTAGATATATTGTAATTTTTGCACGTTTATAGGTATTTCACTGCAACGTTGATTTAAATGAAATAAAAAAAAGATGGTTGCCTTCGCTACATGGAAAGTGAGGTTTAAGAAATACCCACCACCTCGTTTTCAATACCAATTTTGAAATTATTTTGATGCTTCAATGATCGTTTTTCAAAATTACTATCTGCGTGACTCGACGTGCACTTGCGTGATATTGCTTTGATGAAAATAAACAAACAGTGTGGCATTGTTAAACCCATAGAACTGTAATTGCTAAAACCGTTTCGAACAGTTTTGACAGTGTGTGCATAAAACCCAATCACTGAAAATGAATGATAGGAATCAAATTAAGGGCATCGTTAGTCCTAGTTTTAAAACCAAACAATCCATTGATTGTGCAACATCCAAATTTTACACATCCATCCAGTTGTAACAAAGTCAACTCCCTGTACCCTATCACGTAGGTTCCATTACAACGTTTCGACATGAATGCAGTTGGACCGAGGGTTTTTGAAGTTCCACGGATAAATATCGCGTCGTGAGCGAATGTGCCTGTTAACACGTAACGAGGTGTGGAGTATAAGCTCACAGTCATGATCATGTCTTAGCAAGTTGTTCGCCGACCACTGACCTCAAAGCGCAAGCGAAAACGTCTTCAATAACTTCCAATAACACATCTATTATAAACCTTTCTGCTTTATTGTTAAGATCTGTTTTTGTGTCCGTTCATTTATCACACTTGGCAGTTTCGATTTTGAAGGTGCCAGACGTCGGCGCAAGCGATAATTTGTACGCCTCATTGTAGTATTATCTGTACGTGAGCTACATATAACAAGTGTAAAAGAACGAATATGACTATAAATAAGGAAATAAATGGGTTTGAATTATAAAGTCGGCTGTGTGGATGTGAATCGGTTTTAATTATAGTAACGATGTTTAAGGATGCAAGGGAAAGGTTTGCAGAGTATTTCCTTCCAGTTTGAGAGCTGGTTTTATTGGTAGCGAGTGATGTATGGGCTTTTAGATTTATCGTCGACGCTTTATTGTGGCTGGGTACTAGTTCATTCGATTGGCACCGTAAAAGTACCTTCACGTGTTTATTTTCTTTATTCATTACTAGCAGTCAATTGCTAGATTTCGTTCTAAAATCGGCTTTCAATGGTGTTAGCGTGGTGATACTGCTACTGGTAAATTATAAAAACCTAATTGAAATTGGTTCATTTAGCAGTTTATATTTGGTATGTATACAACTATGGATATATAAAATGTTCGTATAGTTGTGGCGGTACTATATCAAAGCCCACTAAGTAGGTAAACGCTTTGCTCATAGAAACTACTAAATTAAATAAATATTCTAATAGTTTCCAAACACTGCTCGGCGCTAATTTGCAGCAAAAAGGCGCGTCCAAAGCAGACAAAGAGTAGACTATCTACGCTCAGTGTATCTTTTAGCATAGCTTTTGTTGCGGAACTTATCTGGTGTTGATGGTATTATATATTCCCAGTTAATTGGATTCAAGTAAAAACAAATGGGCCATGTTTTATATTTCAAAATGTTAATGTTATCAGAGGAGTCTCTTTCAGTATTTTATTCATCTTTTAAGCCTTTGACCAGCTGACATACTAAATAAAAATCCTAATACACGAAGCGGTCAGCGTTATGCAGAGGTAAGGCAGTTAATTTTAACGATGATCGTGTATGCGTGCTGTAGGCGGGAACATTGTTAGCTAGCTGAGCATACAGACTTATGTTTTTCTAATGTAAGCAGTAATGGAGCAGGAAGTTAAGCGTTAACCGAAACTACGAGTGAATGGGTGAGCTTTAAGATGTACTATAACTTCAAAAAGGGATGTTATAATGTTCTTTTGAAATAAAAAAAAGATAATACTTACTAGTTAATTGTCAGTTTTTTCTTTATTTTATGGTTAGATAAGGTACCTTAGCCATTCCTGTAGCCTAAAGAGACTAAAACTAAACCCCCACCATGGTCCATCACCCGCCTTGTGGGACATGGACCATCATGGGTGTTTAGTCAGTTGGAGTCCTACATGGCCCGCTTGCCTCCCCCAGGACTTAACCTATGAGGATTTCCCTTTACCAACGACGAGAAATTTTAAGTGAGCTATTAATTAAAGCTCTTTCAATAAGACAATTGGTATCAGACTGCTACAATCCGGTTGCAGTACGTTTACGGGCTAGCCACAGATAGCTGTCTTTTAGCAATACAACCGTCCGAAGTCATGTGACATCAGCCCGGAGCCAATGTGGGATCCGTCCGAGCTGAAGGAACTGTTGCATCCGTTCGCAGTCCGTTTGCAGTCCGGTATCTACCCGCCTCACAACCTACTACCTAAATGGAAAGTTTCCTTTTGTATCATTACCCTTAGGGGTCTGTGTGCGGTAGGATGATGCCTACTTGCTTCGTAAATATTTTCATAACCCGCTAATTTTATGTATAACTTGGTTCCGACAATTTTCAGAATCTGTTTAGTGTGCAGGAGCTGTGGGAGAAAAGTCAAAGTGCGGACGAATTCCTAAAAAGCATTATAAATGATCAAAACGCACCATTTCCAATCGCCAACATAAAATGTTCCATTGTATACGACCCTTTTACGACAATTATTACAGCGTTTCGGAGGCATCAAAAAGTCCTGGGAAAGCCCAACGATGAATAAACGCGAATTTGATATAGACGAAATGAGTAACAGCACTGACCCTTTTCATTCTATAATTAATCCCAAACGTTCGGAACTCAAAATAATAGACTCTTAAATCGATTACTCACGTGGAAGCGTCAATCGTTCTCGTAACATACGTCAATTAACCTCGATTTTCGAACACGAACGCGGTGAAATGTCGATTGATCGAGATCCCGGCTTGTAGTTGGGCTATACATTACCTTACTTGGCTAATAAAGCTCGAAACGGGAGCGAAATGAAGATTAATTTCTTGAAGAAAGTTTATCGAAAATTCTTAAATAGTCTTATAAATTTTAATGACTTTTAAAGAAGTTCATCTCTACCCGATTTAACGAGTATACTAGGTATCTTTTACTGCTAAAATATGACTTTCCACCGATCGCATCGTGAGTTTTAAACTTATTATTTTCAGTAGAGATATAAGTTTGAATAACATAATTCCTTTCCATGATTTGACTTAATCAAACTTTATTTTGCTGAATACATTTACATGCAGTTAAAAAAACTCTAAAATATTTTTTTTTTCGGCATCTAACCACCTTATTTAGATATTGATTTCTTATATTTACGCGAATACTACACATTGAAATAAAACTATTTTTTTTTGCGTTAATTTTATGTTTTTTACGTTCCCGACGTTTACAGCAAACATTTATCTTTTGATACGTTTTAAATTGTTTTAGTAGGTGAAAATTTTATCTTGCATCTAGTCATTATTTCATGTGCATTTCTAACAACATTAACAAGTTGTTTTAAGTTTAAAATTAGATATATTATATTGTACTGCATAAGAGTAAGAAGTAATGTTTACAAATCGTGATGAATTAAGTGCAGTCATTATTATATTGTTTGATTGTTATTCTTCTTAATCTGCTGATGTTCCATTCTGGTATTTTTTATGTGAAGAGCACTAAACCATCAATTTTGTACAATTAATAATATTTGGATGAGGTACTATTGAAGTATTGTCTAATGTAATACATCAGAGCATATTGGCAATGACTAATACATAATAATCACTATGTATCTACATAGTTGTTGGTAACTAGAATACCCAGGACTTGGTTGGTTATATTTTGTTTATACGAAACAATTTGAGACGTACCTTCTATAATTTTAATTAGTTATTATACTAAAACTTATACGCAAATATTGATTAATGTTTATGTGTCACAAATAAAATCAGTATCTAGATAGTTTGAAGTAATTTTACATTACAATAATGCAACAAAAATTCATCTATACTCAACTTACATACAACACTTGTGGACGAACTACATACACAAATTCGCACATTTCATTTGACAATTAAACACCTGCCGTGTTTATACAACAATTGTAGATATTATACATACTATCAACTGATTGCCAATTGCCAATTCCACACGGTTAGTAGCGTCTGGTTGGCTCGGTTGATTGCGCTGGTACAGTCACAAAGACAATTAGTAAAGCACAGTCTCTGATTATATGGACGTGTACTCGATTATACGTGTAGTACGTGTGATGTGACAGAGGTGAAGTGATTGATGAAACAAAAAAATAAGTATAAAAAGACAAGTACTTTTGCTATGAAATTGACGTATTACCCTACCTGAAGAAGAAGATAGAAGAGAGAATTAATATTATTATATGAACTGATGATGTTCCAACAAATGAGTCTCTACTAGGATTTATGTGTTTGTTTTAGTACCACTTACTGTAATTAAATATTATTTAAATGTGTAAATAAATGAATCAATAAGTATAGTTATTTGAGTAGCCATATCTGAGAAACTAGTGAGACTGGCTGGAAAGCACTGGACTGTGACCGCCCACGATATAGAGTTACCCTACCGTTCGAGTGTAAAAAAAATCAAAGTTCTAATCATGGACACGGTACTTTATATATATAAATTTTATTTCAAAATAAAAAAAAATATATGAAATAAATATTCAAAAGTGTTTCTTTACTCTACTTTTTAAATCTTACATAACTTAAAAAAACCTATGATGTATGTATTTTTGAAATACATACGACAGACGACTTGATTAGTGCAGTTAGTAGTGACCCTGATTTCTGTGCCGCGGATCCCAGGTTCGAATCCTGGTAGGGACAAGCATTGTGTAATGAGAACGAATTTTTCATAACTATTATATAAATATTATATATTGAGTTCGCCTTCAGGACATTGTACGGTTCCCATTATACAAGGGTTGCTTAGTGTGGGAACGTATAGTTGGTGTGTTCTTCTGGCAATATTATATTATAATTACCAGTCCTGACTCTATTAAAAATAGTCTATTAAAAACCAATCAAACTCATAACAAAGAACGAACGAATTACATCTAAATTTTTGATATCTCGTTTATGTACAAATAAAATATATTTTTCATTCCATACTCCATGTAATCTCAGCAATATTCTCTCACAATGTAACCCTATAGGTGCGGCGCGTCCGCAGTGCCGATCTGCATACCGCTCCGGTGCCCACTGGCCATCGTCACCGGGTGGAATTCCTTGACGTAATAATAACATGACTAGTGATTACATAGCAAGGGTTGGGTGATTCATAGATTACATAGCAAGGGTTGGGTGATTCATAGATTACATAGCAAGGGTTGGGTGATTCATAGAATTGTACCATTGATTTATGTCTGATTGAATTGTTTGGGTATTCATTTTAGATTATGATGGGCAAGTAAGCATGTGTAGATTTTGATTGAGCATTAATTAAACTTAACATAATTTTTAATGCACAGATAGAACAATTTTTTGAGTGCTTATGAATCACTGAGATGTGCCCAAATCGAGATTAGAAATAAAAATTGTAATTTGAAAATTTCCTGTAGGTCTTACAAAATAAATAATAATAATAAATTGATTTTGACTTTGTTACTTGATATTTAATTATAATATGATATATAATATAAAGCCAGACGACCAACTATACGGTCCCACACTAAGCAACGCTTGTGTTATGGGTATCGTACAATCTACGAATAAAGATCGTACAATGGACTGAGGGCGAACTCAGTACCTATATAATACATGTCTATATATTTAACATCCATATGACTCGAGTACAAACGTTCGTGCTCATCACACAATGATTGTCCCTACCAAGGTTCACTACCAACTGCGCTAATCAGGCCGTAAAATATTATATCATATTATATATTCTATATATTCTTCTCCTGTGTGCTTCTCAAACTAGTGATTCGGCCATCAGCTCAGAATACTTATTCAATAATATACCTGTTATTAACAAGTAATTACGAATATTACCTGAAATTAATATTATTACTCGCTTATACCAATAACCACTATAAAGTCATAGGCCTACATAGCAACTATTACTCAGGTTAATAACATCAACATAGGCACTAACCGAGGCGTGCATAATGGCGGAATCCCTTTAATAAACACAATCAATTAATTGAGTAGTCAAGCAGTTTGTGTATACGATCATCGTAAACTAACACTGTAATAATTTTCGGTATTGAATTAGTTGACGTTTCGTGATTACCGATTAGTAGTGACGATTTAATCTGAACTCTCTATTTACATACAAAATGAGATATAGACAGTAGGGAGCGGACTTTATAAGCCAATTGAAAGCATTATTATGCATCTATGACCGAGATATAGAATCATGTATATTATAATAGATAATGATTTCATTTTTAAATAGGCACTTTTCTATTACAAAATCCTTTGTATTGCGATTGTAACTTCATTATTATTATTTTATTAATTGTGCGGAAAATGTGTAGAAATATCGGAAACTAATCACTTATAGAAACATCTTTCTTAATTATGTTAATATATACATAGAAAGTTCTATATTATAAACCTTTTATCTTGGTACCGGGAAATATCTAATTATTACAGGCTATTCAGCTTGCATGTATTGATTACTATATAGCTGTCCCGGCGAACCTCTAGCGCCCGAGAATCTAATGTTTAAGAAAATGAATGAATTTATTTTTAGTGATATTTTCGCATGTTTTTATATAATTTTTACAATTCAAGGAGTCAAAGGAAAAAAATCGGCCCACCCGTCCTTGAGTTATGAATTGTGTAATTAACATTAATTTTATATATCTATATATACATTAAAGCACTTTACTTATTACTACTTGTGTTGTTTTCAACTAATAATAGGCGAAGAAGCGTCGCTCTTTTCATATAGGCCACTCGCTACATATATCAAACAGACTAGCATATATTCGTAAATCCAGCCTCTTAGCAAAAATGAAAATTCACTGAGTTTATCCGATTGAGTCTGTGGATATTTTTTGTGAGCGCATTTTCTGGTTTCCACTTCATTTTGTCGTGTAATCTGTAAATAAGGAAATATGTGAAACTAGATTTTAATGACCCACTCATATATATTTTTAAGGTGATTATTCTGATAACCTCCAAAGATTTCTTCTAAACTATAATGTATGGCGACAGATTTATAGGAATTCAACTAAAGATTGACAAGCACGAGTAAGTACAGTATCTACTACATTATTTTAATGACAGCGAAATAATTTTTCAAATTCGGTAGAAATAAGTATGCCATAAAAAAAGCTAGATTATATATATAAGCACGCAGGTTTTAGATGCGTTTTATATTTGTACTTTGCCTTATAAAAGCATCATAAAAAACCTTCCAAAAATGTACTCAGCAAAAATAATACACATACTTACGTCTTCATGCAGATCCGAGCATGCAAAACAGGGTGCTTCATGATACCATAAACTGTACTTCAGTGCACGGTGATTCACTAAAGTATATTAAATTACAGGTAATAAAAGGCTTCACAATGGGTGTTAAAAAGATGCACGCTGGCGGTGTGACGTTGGAGCCCGCAAGGAACGCTTGACTGCGTCGGCCTGTGATTTTATGCGACATTAAATTAAAGAAGAGAATTTACGCAACGCTTTACAGCGATAGAGTGGTGTAATACTTTTCCTGTAGTGCTTTATAAAATGTTTGGTCAAAAAAGAACTTATCAGCTGTTTCAGTACTTACCCTCGCGAGGTTGTCTATGTTCATACCATGGGGAACTCGAAAAATCGGGCTCACTACGATTTTTTTTACTCTCGCTTGTGCATTTTTATTAACACATAGTATAGGTATTATCATCCCCATAAATCCACCAAAATTACTCAATATAAATCAATGAAACACGCTTTTAGCCAAGTTCTCGAATTTCCGTCAAGTACACTACAATATGTTTAACAAGTTGTTCTCAAAAAAATATGGTAATCGTCAATCTGTCATATCGGTTTACTTACATTCAGAAAAACGTGGAACACGTCATTTTTGATATAAGAATAAATACATTTTCCTTAACATCAAGTACATACTACGAACGAAAGTAATCTCCAGTACGTCGCAGATGTAAGGAATATCTTCAAAGGCACGCACAGGAGCTTATCGACTTCTTCCACTTCACTGATTCGTCATGTAACCTAATTTCTTTAGATAAAAATCATAGTAACACATAGAGGCAGCAGTAATGTGTGTAGAATATGAGCTATTTCTGAACGGCATAATATTTAAACGGAGATAAATACGAGTAACTACGCTTTTTGATTAAGTGTTCTTTTTGGAAAAAAATTGGCATTGAAATAACCACCAGCCTGGGACCACCCTGTAGTAAACATCATACAATCCAGAACCAAGCGTACCATTGCAAGACCTCAAGACACAGTGAGCTTTTTCTGCGTAGATCGGACCGCAAGTAACAACTAAATATGAGGGTACCCCCGTCAAACTATGACACTAGGACGTCAACCACCTCAGTCCTCCCGTGACCATGGTTGCTGCAAAGCAGCCGAATCGTCGGGAACGTAAAATAAAAAATAAACCGCGATAAAATCCTTAAGATTAGTTTTATTTCAACATTGAAATTAAACTAAGTATACGACACGGGAGGACTCCCGTGACCATAGTTGCTCTAAAGCAGCCGAAACGTCTGCTGCGGGCGGTGCGCGTATGCCTCGATGCGCACACTGGATACTTTGTGATGTCACAATTTGGCACAATTAGGATGCAATTGTGGCATCTTATTCAACACATTTAACAATGTTAGTATGCGAATTCTATCGTAAGGGGAAATAACGATGACTTATGTCTATGAGTCAATAATTGTAGGCCCTAGTTCTTTGATTTCTTAAATTAACGCGAATACTACACATTGAAATAAAACTATTTTTTCGGATTGTATTGCGTTTAGTTTATGTTTTTACGTACACACAACACACACACAATTGGAACCTTTAAAGATCACTCGAATTACTTTAATATTTATTACTTTCCTACCTGAAAGTAGGTAGGTAATACTTTATGTATCGGGCAAAACCGTACATTAATTACACAAGTTTCTGAATTAGTTCGAATAATACATTCAAAGTTGAATTCTTGACTCCACAGCAGCAATAAATTCAATGAGAACAAAATAACTTGAGAGTTTCAAAATTAGCTCTAACTTAATTGTTGAACAGGGAATAGGGTTTATAAGTTGTAAAAGACGGCGCGAACGTTTTTTGTATGAAGATTAGGCTGGTGACAATTTTAGGCGTGCCGCATATCAGAGGGAGAAACAGAACACGACAATATAAAATATGTACTTTCTAATAAGCTTACTATTAGCCTTTTTTATAAAACCGTACCGCGCAGTAACGACACGGTAGTATTCAAATAAACCATAAGAGTAAGCGGTCTATTGGCCGCACCTCCTATAATTGTAGCCTTAAGAATCTCATACTCGTACCCAATCCAATAGCAATCCTAAATCGTGATGTAATCCATTGTACCTAATTAACACTTTTTTTTTATTATTCATGGGGGGAAATCTTCGAAAGATACCCGGCCTCTGTGTGGGAGAGGGCCGGGTTATGTGGGATTCTTACCCACTAAAACCCCCCGGTGGCCGCCTTCGACACATGTTGGAGGGGCTCCGGGATCTCCTAACGGAACGCACCGGTGCTCCTCTTGTGCCTCGCCCCCTTATGGGGGCCCGTCTCGGAGGAGCAGATGTTCGCTCCCCTGCGCCCTCGCTGCGCTGACGACAGATTACGACGTCATTAGCTTGTAAAAACTAAAATAAAATATTAGACAACATAAACTCTCGTACAAAACTGCTTTATTTAAAGCGTTTATTGTGATCATAACATTTTTATGTTTTGCCACTGCTGGGCGTTTATTTTGTTAACTAGTATGCGGTCCGCCTTTTGTCCTGAATTTTACTCTAAGGAAATGAACGGAAGAAAATAAAATGGCGGGTATTCGAGAATTTCATATAAGAACGTAATTTCACGTTATATTACTTTTTCTTTGTGGCATACTGTTATTACTTTGTAGGTACGAGGTATTACCAACTCGGTACTGTTTTACGTATTGCGAATACTTAATTTCGAATTACAAATTCATATGATACATGAGGTTATGTTATGCTACAGAAATAAACGGGCGCTGTAGATTATGTTTTAGTATTTCGGATGTTTCATTATCTAACCTTAGATACATAATTTAGAAAAAAATATATATACGGAACATTTATTTGCATGCAGCAAAAAAATATAATTGATGTACAGAATTGTTTAGAAGTTCAGACGTAACGTTGGCACTAGCAAAGTGAAGCCACTTTTTCAATGAATTTGTAGTAGTGGTTAATGTTTCCATATACTCGTACATAACTTTTTGCCTAGTAAATGGTCCTACATAGACCAAAAAGTACTGAGCATAGTTATTCATATGTGTGCGTGTGTGCATGTGTTTACATGCAAGACCAGAGTTTTTTAGGCTTCATTTGTAGCGTAGTATCATTATTCCAAGCTATTGGATTTTTATTTTATTACGATGTAAAAATAGCCTCAATGTATCCCAGATCGATGCCCTCCATTACTTTAATTTACCTCATTTTTCCTTTTAACACCAAAATCTTACAATTACCGGCCGTGCAAGGTGATGCTTCAATAATCGAAACTTAATCATGGTGATAAAAACTGAATGACAAGCTTTAGTAGTGCTGCGAACATATGATATTCAAATTGTATCGATAGTAGAAGTTTGATTTATTCAACATTAGCTAGTATCAAATATATTTCTAATTGTCTATCGTTTTATGAAAAGCTAATATATATAAAAACAGATCAGATACTCTTCCACTCAATATAAAAAATCTACTACTACCTTAAAATAATTTCCAACTATGATGTTTCAAACGTAAATACCGTCACGTCAAACAAAGTACACGTCGTAGTACCGTTTACATCATATCGATAGTCCGTCAGACGTGCGCCCAACACTATGTAATCTGCCCGCGGCTCGACTCTAGCAAATTACATACTGCATCGCTCACCCTCACAGTTTGCACCTCTCAGTCGTTACGAGAATTTATATGAATCATTATTGGTCTGAATTATGGTACAACGTCGTGTCTGAGAAAACGGCATGCACTGACGTGAGAAGACGTTATTCCCTAAGGAGAAGTGTGATTATCTAAGTGTTACTATCCACCTTTCACCTATGATGAGACCGAGTTTGTCTATTTCACTCCCAGTTATTGTTGAGTTACGATATTGTTAGGTCATTTTAGATGAAGACGTATATTTTCACAAATTGTTTAATGAGAAGGATACTTATAAAACAGTTTCGATGGTTAGTTTTCCATAGTGTGACTTCATTTCACATTGTGTTGATAATCCTATCCACAATTTATTTGACAGAATTTGCATGGACCATCTATCTAGTATGAGATACACATGATGCACGTATTCCAACTCCTCTTAATTTCTTATTTTGATTGAATTCGTTACAGATTAACTTATCCCTGGAAAAAAGCATTGAAATAGGGTCTTAGGTTTCAAGTAATAAAATAACAGCTAGTACGTCTGTTGTACCTAATACATTACACAAAGGCCATTTACAAGTTTTCACTGCAAGAACTAAGTAAGTACGTACGTAGGTACTTAACTCTGCGTATGTCTAATATTTTCTTTGAAGCCATACCGCTTAATGTAGTATCTTACTAACAAATAATTTATGAAAAAAATACTTTAGTCTGCTAAAGACCTTTGGTTGTAAAGATTTCTGTAAATTGGGACGAATTTTGTTAATTTCTGTACATCTCGAATTTTAATGAAACAAGTTTAGTAAAGTGTAAAATTGCACGGCCGGCGCTGTAGGCTGGAGAAATTTAGTAATTTACTTAATAGTCGTTCCTCGTGTTTATTGTTTTATGGTCCCGAACTTACAACATGTAATTTTCCTCGTGCAATTTTTGGACTCCTTCGTTGTAGCGGAACGTTTCCATGCTTTACCCGTTTTATTGCTTCTTTCACCAGTATTACCGACGTTTATTTTGAATACATTATTTGGTAGGATAGCCTACTCATTTGTTTGAGTAAGTTCAATGTTCTTTCTTAAGGTAAGAGAGTAAATCCTTATTTTTTGTTACTTCTTAAATTTCATTGCAAGGCAGTCATCTGATGCGAAAAAGAAATAAAAATGTCATTTAATTTGTAAACACAACACAAACAAGTCAAACGTAAATATGCGTAGACTCTTCAGCTTTCTTATATTAGTTTCATTTGTACAAAGGATCAGAGGTAACTTGGGAAATGTAACAGAACAAAGGAAAATTGCATCAAAACTGTGGCTCAAAAACAATTCCAGCGAAATTCAGAGTGAGACCGTAATTACGACACCTATTACTGTGGACGATGAAAAAATTGATGATAATGAACTCAGACAACTTTTTGTGCGGAATTTTAAATTAAATGCATATTCAGAGAAAGAAAAAATTAGGAACGCGACCCATGAGGCGATGAGGGTACAAAGAAAATCTAGGGATATAATAAACAAAACATCTCATCAAGGAATAGCATGTCTTTCGTGCTTTGCAAGTGGTACTTCAAAGTCTGATGAGAACTGTTACCAAGGTGTTTCGTAAGTAAATAGCTAGATTAAAGCTTTTTTTTTCATTTTTATATTAATGAAGATTTTTTTTCCGTGAAATACAGTACATAAGCACGACAGTAGTATACAAGCACGAGATTTATACTATAAATGTTAAAAAAGTACTTTCCAAAGAAGAACAAAACCTACTTCAAAACCCTGGAGAATTAAAATTTTAGAAATAATAATTAATAATTTTACTTGGGAGTAGATTCTATTCCAAATATTTTTTGTCAACTAAGGAGTATTAAGATGTAACTTGGACAGCATCTAAATCAAATATTACCAAATATGGTTATCTCAAGCACTTACTAAAATTAATAATGTTACAAACCTCTTTCAATTATTTTAGATAAGCAATAATCCGCCACTACCTACTAAATTCTTTACGACAAATTTGACTAGATTCATTTGTGGCAAACAATCATAAAAGAATATGCTGAGCTACACAAAAAATACTCAACGCATCGCGATTCCCGATAGACATATGACCATCTTTATAACGTTTCCGTTTTATGTAAATGTGAAATCATTCACTATTCAGTATTGATTCTTATTCCGCTGGCATATGGCCGACTATTATTTCAACATTAATGTTGTAATACCTATTTTTGCATTGTCACTTATCTTACTTTACTTTTTACTGTGTATTTTTCAGAGTTATATCAACGAAGTGTGCGGACATTGAGCAATGTTATACGGAACTTCATCCCTTGTATATAAAAAGAGGTTGTGTATTACCTGGAAGGTTAAACCGAACATTTGTATGCAAATGTCCCCTCTGCAACAACAAACCTTCCTTCGAATCCAGACATTACGAATATAAGAAAATCAGTGATTGGGAGTACGATAACGATCACCTTCAAAAGCCCATGGTGGGGATAGATGTCATATGCAAGATTTGCGAGACGAAAGGGTCTAATCAGGCTTCTGATAATATTTGCAAAATCGGAAAAAAGTGCGCTGTAATCTATACATACAAATAATACTATTACTAGGTCGAGTCGGTATATTAAATAGGTTTGTCTTTGAACTACTGGACAGATTTTAATGTTACTTCGAATGGTGATAGTTTGTAACCCATGTCAAAATATAAAGTACTTTATTACTGAAAATAGATGGGTTTTCCTGGGATAAGCAAAAAAAAATGTCTAAATCCATTGGGAAAATTTTAATGAAACTTTGCATGATAATCGCTTATGTGTCTGGTCAATGTGCACAATACTTTATCTCAGGAAATGAAATATTCCATCCGAGATAGTCAAAATACTGAAGTCTACGTGTATCAAGTGGAATTACTCGCAAACTCAAAAAAAATAATGCATGGTTTAGAATTGCGTTCCAATGACATATATTTTTTTTAAAACAGTTTTTTGGGTTGCCATTTACCTTCAACATAATTATAAGCAATTTTATAACTGAATCTAACTCTAATAACACTTATTTACAGCGCTGATTACATGGTTTGCGGTCGCGGTCAAGTGTGTTACACAAACATTGATGACGAAACAGATAACGTCGTCAGAGGTTGTATTACAAAACCTGTATACAATTCCTTTCAGGTCATCTGTAACACAAGCAATTGTAACAATTACAGTTATTACAATCCGAAGTCCAAAAATAAACGAGCAGATGACTATACATTTAATTTTGACATAGCTTCCAGAAGAAAGATGTTCTCTGAAAATAGCAGCATTCAAAAATGTATCCATAGCATATTTTTCCATTTTATAATTATTGCAATTTTATTACTGTAAAATTAAATTTCAATATTGTGCAAAGAGCTTAGACAAGGAGGCAATAACGCATTGAAAATGTTTGAAAGCCATAAATAACGAAGAAGAATGTTAATGATTATGTCAAAATATTATTTTGGTGAACAAAATGAATAATAGAATTTTATTATTATTTTTATATATTATCCATACAAATTGTACTTCAGAAGATGACAATAAAAGTAAGAAATTTGCATATTACTTTAGAAAACAGGTAGAAGAAACTGAAGATACGACTTTACGAGTGTTGGATGAAAATGAGGACCCGCGTAGTAACTTAGTAGAATTCCTGATTAAAAATGTGAAGGAAGTATTTGACGATTTCGTCGACAAAAAAGATAAGACGGAAAGTACTGTAAACGAATCTACTTCACCTCCATTATTATTTAGAAAAACCAATCAGACTAGTGTTTTTGATTTAACTGAGGTTACTAACACTAGTTTGTCACATAGATATGATATGATGGTTTATGAAAACTTTTCTCTTACTACTTTGATAGATAAGAAGCACCATGAGACAGATACAGAGCACAACCATAACACCGAAAAAATAGAACTTCTGCATTTGTCGAAAGATGCAAAATATTTTAGTGCAACAGATGAAAAAAGAACGATTATGCATGAACTTGGAGTTAACGTTCATCTAAAAGCCAATATAACGCATTCGCAAAAAGAATCCTCGGACGCGATGCGCTCATGTATAGTTTGCAATAATGTCTACTTAGAAAATTGTAATGACCCCAGAAACACATTGTAAGTGTACATTTCTTTTAAATTCAATCGAGTTTATACTAAAAAAACGAATATTTAGAAAAAATGCTTTCTCTGTGACTTCAAAATTTTCAGAATACCGTCGACTGTGTGCGCACACGAAGATGATTTGTGTTACTCACTACACACACCTTTTGGAATAGTTGATCGTGGATGCTTCAACGTAAATCACAACATCACTACCTACGTGTGCTCCTGCAATCTGTGCAACTACATATCCATTTCTGATATGCCTTACATTTTCACAAACAAGCATGATTGGGTCGATAACGTTGTTGAGCTCTCACGTATGAGGAATTTTAGAAAATCTGTGTCTAAAGATATGAGTTGCTTGCGATGCGAAGTAAACGCCACCACTAAGATTGGAGATATGCTAGACAGTGCAAATTGTTTGGAAGGGAATATGTACGTATTAATACAATTTAGCGTTTGATTAGTTTGTACGAGATCGCTGCAGGTTTTAATATTTCATCCGACAAATTGCAAAACGCTTTCATTTGCGCTCGATGTTTTATAGTCCGTATTTTTTAATGCCCGCACAACAAATAGAATTAGTAAAAGCTGGTGAAATAAATTTTGTATTTGTATTTGAATAACAAAATGTTGGAAATTTAGTTTTGGTATATTTCACATTACAGTAGCAATTTGCCAATTGAAGAATGTGAAGAGGATGAAGTTTGTCTAGTGAAAGCTGTTCGAACCGATGGTTATATTTGGAGGGGATGCTCGAAAGCACCGCTATACAACTATTGGTGGAAGTTTTGTAATAACGATCTCTGCAACTACGACACTATAATTTCGATATATGACTTCGTACGAAAAGATACACGTGAAAACGTATAATTTTTTTACAGTTTTTTTTGTTAATAATTTGATCTATACTACCTCTGCTACATTTATTTAATTAAAGCAAGGTATTTCTTTACATATTTTATTTAAATAAAAATAAATATACTACTTTAAAGTGACGTTACGACCTGATTTGCTCAGTTGGTAGTGATCCTTCCTTCTACGCTGAGGGTCACGGGTTCGAATCCTGGTCGAGACAAACTTTGGGATGAGAATGAATGTTTGTACACGACTATGGATGTTTAATATCTAAAAAAATATATATACTAGGTTCGCCCTCAGTCCATTGTACGGTATCCATAATACAAGCGTTGCTTAGTAGAGACCGTATAGTTGGCGTGTTCATCTGGCGATATTTATTTATAATGGACCTTCTAAAAATGTGGTAGACAGTTTCGTTTATGAAATGAATCAAATTTAATCAGCTTCCACTACGCTAAAATGAGTAGCATTACTTGCTTTTATTAGATAGAAATCAGAAATTTCATCTTATAAAACTCCTGTAGAAGTTGCCTTAGGAATTTATTGAAGAAAGTGGAATCAGAGGAGCAAGCCCTAGAGTCCTCTATAGGTACCCATCCATAATCTAATTGAATTTCACGGTGATGGATGCATCCCCTTTGAAAGATTTCATCTGGTGGAAACAGTCGTGGGCACGCTTGTATATATACTGAACCGCCGATCTCGAATCCAGGAAGATCTATCACCGTTAGATTTCACAATTCGTTGCATCGTTTAAAAGTAAAATATACAATTTTAGCACTATTATTGTTATGGTACGCAAGTCTTAACATTATTTTAAAATGTAGCGGAAATTTCTTCGGAAACAACCATTTCTATAACACCACCTCAATTTTAGATTACACAAAATAATAATGTTATTAAAAAAAATCCTTGAACAAAATATTTACATTTAAAATAAAATACCCCCGGGGTCTTCAGAAATCCTTTAAAAATAACGCATCCACGTAAACCAGTATAAAATTCAAGTGGCTCGCAGTTTTCTTGCACTCCCGCGAGATATTCTCGCTGCAAACGGAGCCCCTACGACGTTGTTTTTAAATATTTTAAACCATAAAAATATGCGAAGCATCATTTTGAAATGCAAATAGGGCGGGCGCCATATTTTAAATAGTATTTTTCATTCTTGTGAAACGAGTCAAGTCAAGGGCAACGCCCATTATAGCCTGAACCCCCCCTCAATGCGAGGTGGATCCGGGCAATATTTATCCACCACGCTAGTCTCCAGTGTGAGTGCAGGGCTTTGAAAGCAATATTTGTATTAAGGGTACCGTACAATTAACTGAGAGCGATCCCAGTATACAATTATTATATTATGCAAAGATAAGGAATAAACTTTAAGAGAGTTAAGACTTTATACGGCTTGCAAACACTACGAAATTTATATTTTTATTTCTCCCTTTTTCTTTTAGTTTGGAGTGTTTCGTCCACTGCAAATTGCAAAAGCTAGACCTTACATACCATTTACTTACATATCACACACATAACATACAAATAACAACGTCCCTTAATTGTCATACAAATCTAAACTGAATTTTAGTAGCTTATTAAGTTCTTATTTCAAGATATCACGTTTCACATGAGTGGTTCTCTATTAAATTGGAATTTCTCAGACTTACGTTGTGATATTTGAAAAATGCTGATCTCAAAATGTGCCTACTATTACCTGGCTCGTTGCCTAAATCGAAGGACTTTGGCTATATTCCAAAAAAATGTTGCTGGTTGATACTGGTCCATTACGATATAGAAAAAAAAAAAAAAAAATTAATTTACGTAAATTGTTTTAACATGAACTTTATACTAACTGATACCCTCAAATACATTCATAAATGAGCACAAACAACTGTATTTAATGAACAAAATAGTTTTTTTTTTCATTGGTTTCTTTACAAGACTGGAATATTTTTTACCCGACTGCGCGAGCCAAAAGGTGATTAGAGCCTCTATATATATATGATCCTTTGTGGCGCTATAGAGAATAAACGGGTGGACTGATTTTGATAATTCTTACATCTTACATCTTAATCATCCCAGCGTCACTAAATACATAGTGAACAAACTATTTCGAGTGGGGGTATCATTAAATAGGTATTTGAAAATCATATTTAGATTTCCCTTATATTTTTTTAATTTGGGATAACCCTTTAGATCCTATAACGTTTTAAATTTGGATAGCAACCATTCTCACTAAAAAAATTAAAACTTATATAAAGCTGTGATCATGTTTTAATTTAATCGCATAAGATGTGTTAGAAACGTGAAAAATTATAACTAAAAAGTGTGTGTCTGTAAAATAACAAATGTAAATTTAAAAATTCTGAAAGCGCGACTGCGTAAAAAAATAAATAAAAAAAATAATATTATAGATTTGATGGGGTCTAGATTTTTAATGGGTCCCGATTGTTAAAGTCGCTACTGAACTTGTTTCCTTTCTTTTCAGTTTTCAATTTTTTACGGAGCCTGGTTTTTTAAGAATAATTTAATTATGTGTCTTAATAGATGAATGCACTAAAAAAAATCTGGCCATGTGCATACCATCTTCCAAATGCCACCTCGTATTTGAAAGTAAATACAAATTATATTTATTTCTTGACTGTTCTTATTATTAATTGTCATCAATCACAACATTATGGTTTTAGGACAACTCACCGCGAACTTGGCATTAGCGTAATACTACCCGGAATGTCCCTATAATGACCGCATATATCTTTTTAATGAACTACTAGCCTGCTTCCGCTATGCGAAAATGGGCATCCGTGACAGTCCCCCAAATATATTGTCGGTCTCACAAATACCGGGGAAGCTGTTTAAAAGCGTACGGTAAGTGAATTTTTACATTAAAATAAGTTTATTGCGTCTCTAGTTGTTGCCTATATAAAATTCGTGAAAACATTTTTCAATTTTGTAAATTCACTTTAGTAATACCCATTTGGTTCGCTAAATCCCACGTAATAGTTTTATGAAAAAGATTTTTTCAATTATTATGTTGTTCTAAATATATTAAAACTTTTATAAATCAATTAATTTAATGGTAAACATCTTTGTCGGTGAAGCTAAAGAAACTCCCACTACATCTAGGGCAGCCTTTATAAGACTCCACAAAAATCTTTTATTTGACTGATACCTCTAATTTTTATTTTCCTTTTCCCAGCTGTACTTCTATCCTCCTTTGAAGATGTTTTGTATTAAGTAAGGTAAGTAGTATGAGGTGGCCTATCATCTTTTCTCTTCTGTAACTTCTGTTATCATCAGCAATGTTCTTTATTGTGACCACCAAAATACATCCCGTCATCCCTTCCATTCGCGATCTAAATCCATTCTGTTCTCCAACACCACAAGAACTTAAGTAAGTACTTAACTATACTATATCCTATATATAGAGGTATATCAAACAAAATATTACTGATTCAACGTTTAATAATCATGTTCTCGACACAACACTACTTACCTCAGTTTGCTCAACACAGTTGAAACTAAACAAAAAAACACGATAATCACATCCCAACGTAGACGCGACCATTGCTTGCCCTTACCTGTTTATAATAACAGTGTTTCGAGTCCGAACGTATAAAACGGTAATGAGTAGTGTCGAGGGATAGTTTGATATACCTTCGGGCTCTCACTGCGTTTCTTTCAACACGTACCCGACCGTGTGTTTAAATCGAACGTTCTCTATCAAAGGCAGCCTTATAAGAGGATTCGCAGACGTGTTGCCGTAAACGAGAACTATTTAGCCAAAGGCGACTGCGCTAAGACGTTGATGTTTTGTTTGGCGGTTAAAGAGCATCTATAAAGCTTTCGGCTGCATAAAATTATAGCTTGAAAGATCTTGCCGGTTGCGCTTCGAGTGGTTTTTCACGAACGCAATTTATTATCGCTATAATATGCAATGGTATTCTAGAGTTTGTGCAGTCTTTTTACAAAGTAGGTAGTCTGTTTAAAATGTATTCCTTGGTGATAATTATTTACGAAGCCATTAAAGGATTAAAAGGGAGTTCCAAACGTACGGGGGAATACATAATCGTTAAACGCACTCTATTTCTGCAAAGTGTAATGTTCAATAAAAGTAAAATCAAATATTAGGTGTGGTATATATATCATAATGCTAGAAAAATTGATTTGCTTAATCCATGGTATGGTCAATTCACTTATCCTTATCGATTAAAATCTACATTATGCTGTACATTTCATACCGTACTGAAGAGGTATATTTTAAGTCAAAATAAAACAGCATAGGCAACTCTGTATCCTTGTAGTTCACGCTGTTGAAGCGATGGGTAATCGTCAAGAATAAACGGTTTATAAATTCCAATACTAAAAAAGCGAATTTCGTGCATACTAGTGTTAATGGTACCAATTTATTCCAACATACAGAATACAGCGGTGGCGGTGCGCGCATCGGAGGTCAGCGGTAAAAAATTGTCCCACTAATGAGTGCTGCAACCCTTACTGGGCGGCAATAAATAACTGTTCGCCGACCGATTTAACTGCGCCAATGAAATATTAAACTATGTATCTTCGCAATACAGACTGTGTTCGAACGAAATATAAAATAAACGAATAGGGACGTTGACCCTCTCTTTGCGTTTTTACAAATTATATGCATTCAGTTATATATTATAATTATATTATATTATCATGTAATTTTTTTGCTGTTTTTTTTTCCAGATCGTATTTTTCATCGTCTCGATGGTGACATTAAAAATATATGGGTTATGACTTGATATAAAAACTCTAAAATATGAGTGCATTAATCACGTAAAATACTGATATAAATTATGGAAAATTACTGATTACTGTTATCATTGTAATTACATTTTTATAAAAGAAAGTTCTACAAATCCGTCTGTAATTACAATTCACAATTCTACCAGCAGACAGCTTGCTACAATTATATTATCGTTAACGCTATCCCTTCCGACCATTACGAGTCAGAGAAACTCGGTATGTTGTGGTAACCCGATACGATATCAAACAACGAATATTTAACCCAAAAGTAGTACAAAGTAAGCAGGGGAACACTATGTTAATGTTCGGATTATTTCAATACAAACAACACGATGAAGGAATGATGAAACGAATACCGATCGATATCGCTTGTAATTAAGGTAATATTTAAGATATCTCACCATATCATCAGGAATGTGGCTCCGTCAGCGACGACAGTAATATATCGCTGACATAAACTCGTGAGATTCGGTTAGATAGTAGCCTGAATAGTTGGTTTCCGTCGAACGTCACCGATCCTTCTAGCTGGGGTACACAAAAATGTGAAAAATCGTGTAGATAACGCGATCTGGTAGAATCTATCACTGTCAAACATAAGACCTACTTTATTGTTTCATTTTCTCACATGTTAGCATTTTATGCAGATGAATGTTGGGATACAGTGCTTTTACTAGTCACGGGAACAGGTCCATTTCCCAGATTAAAAAGAACCCTATATGTGAACTTGGTTATAAGCTATCGTATTTATGTCAAGTTTAATCAAAATCCGTGTGGTAAATCTCCCGTGGTGTACAAATAGACAGACGGACTTTTTAATATTTAATTTTAAAAAATCCTTTTCCGATGGTTAATCTAATAAAATTAAGGCTAACTCACCAAAAATATTCTTCATACTGAAATTTATTTGTGTCAAGTGTATTTTTCTACCTATGAGTATTTATTAACTGAAAAAAAAACAAAGGTAAGATAATTCTTTACTATTTCATCCACCTACATCTGAAATATTATTGATGAAATTTCACCAAGATGTCGTCAGAACAGAAAAGATTGCCACGTTTATGAGGGAATCACGGAAAATAACATGTGTCAGTAAGCCATACTCGATGGAGTTTTCTGGTAGATACTATTTTATGATCTCCCAGCATACTTCATCAGCCATTCCATCAAAATTTTATTAGATGCGCTGGCTTGTTATTGTTTTCGAAATCCACGCTACCGGATATAACGCGACCCGTTGTGTGAAAATGTTAATAGAGTCTTGCGTAATTCGGAAAATATGAACATTCGTATTTTACCAAAAACTCAAGTATAAATATAACTAATAAAGTGTCCGAGCAACACTTTTGTAGAGGTATTATTGGTTCATGGATATTTACAAATTTTAAATTTACAAAGTAAGGTAATAGCTGTTAAACTGCTTAAAGTAGTATTAAACAGAGATATAGTGTTCTTAGCAACATGTTATCAAAATTGGTCTAAATGAGTGAGAGTGTTAATATATTTACGCTTTTAGCTATGCTTTCTTTATACATGCACAATATAATCACTCTCACATACCGCAAGCTTCCGACCTCGTCGACCAACATCATGTAGAGTATTCAAGTTTTTGCCCCACAATTTTTACAACCCACGTCGTGTGCAAATAAACGCAAATAACTTGCTCGCCGAATTTTTTACGAGAACCGCTGAGAGAAGGTTCATGTGAAATTTAAAAATGCAGCGATAATACGAAACTAGGATGTTATTTACCGGGTTGTGGGTCAGATTTTCACAATAGGAAAAAATCCTTGAGTATTCATTAATGTTAGATATGTACGTATTTAGTGAATAAATATAACCAGACGAACACACAACTGTATGTTTCCAAATAATGCTTGTATACATATTATAGTTACCGTACTATAGACGGGTGTTGTTCACTACACACAAATTGGGAATATAATAGTTTTTTAAATTTGACTCAATATAATGGGAAGTGAACCAGTAACCAGTGCAGTAAGCTAAGCGGCCTACGTTCAAATGACTAGACTAGGCGATTTACAAAAAAAAAATTGTCCAGCTTTGAGAGCAGGATGTTCCTGAACTTTTTTTTTTCATAAGTAGGTTTGTTATGTTGGTACTTAGTAACATTGGCCGTGAAAATATTTTTTACTAACCCCCAAAGGGGTTGAAAAGCCATTGCAGAAGTTTGCGTATTTTTACAGCATAAAGGTGGCTGTACATGTAAACCTACACTAGAGTTTTTTTTTAAATTTTGAATAAAACTTTTGGGTTTAAATTGACACCCATGCTCGGGGAGGAGGGGTCCAATGGACTTCTTTATCATAGTTATCTTGGGGCACTTACTTGCCTTCAATTCCTCAGATATTATTGTGACCTATTTTTGGATAGATTAGATCGACATCTTTATTACTTGCGTGGGAGAGGTATTTTTATGGCACCCTTAAAAATCATTTCGATGTTAAAAATTGTGTAGTTAGTACTAACAATCTTACGGCTAACTGTAAATGATAAATTACAATAAATTATACCAGTCAGTTGTCGTGTTTCGCTTCTCAATTTGAAGTTACGAGAGGTCAAAACAAGTAGGTGTTAATTGCTTGCCCTAGAGTCCGATACGTAAAGCTGTGATCTGGGTATCGCGAAGCGTACAAAACTGCACGATTGGAAGTTCCCTTAGCAGATCCCGACTTTTTAAATTACATATTTTTCCTAGCACATTTTTTGGGTCGAGAGATTTTTTACTATAATTTTAATCTTGGGCATCTGCAACTCCTTGGAGTGAGGACACAAATGTCTTATTTCCACAGTATACCTACTCTAAATTAGAGACAACATCTTCGCTTGTTCCGTGTTATAAACGTTACCGCGGCTACCACGTAATATTTCATTATATTCAATGAACTATCATCATAATGTTGTGACTTACCAGCTATCGTTCAATCTGGGGTCATCACGGTCGATGTATTGATGTTCAGTTGTGCATTGTTTTGAGTGTCAAGACATTCATCAATCAGACATACAGTTACCTCTATGGTAGTGATGTTACATGGCACGGAATACCGATGCATGAATAATCGAGTAAAATCGTTAAAATAATAATACCAGCCCTTTTAATGTCCCACTGTTGGGCACGGACCTTCCCTCAATGCGAGGGGGATTAGGCCATAGGCCACCATGCTGGCCCAGTGCGGGTTGGCGGACTTCACACGTCTTTCGAGGGGTTCTCTGAGACATGCAGGTCTCCTCGCGATGTTATCCTTCAGTGTTTAGCAAGTGATAATCATGGTTGAAAATGAGATTCGCACATGAAATCCAGAAATCCCAGAGGTGCGACCCGGGGTCTACACCTGCGATCCTCGTTACCGAGGCAAGCGTTCTACCAACTTGGCTATCACTGTTTTCGTTAAAAATCTAATATTAATCCAACAGACTGCAGAGAAGAAAACAAAAATATAATGCGATTTTTTTACACCTACGCAGTCTACCAAAAAAACGTCATCTCGAACATACTTAAGTACCTAGCTATATTAAATTACCGATTCATTGAAGTCTTTATCGATAAATTTTCAACACAGAACATCTCTTACTTATTGTAATCGCTAAGCCTATTAGAATTTACGTTATTGCATTGTGGATGTGTTGAGATGGTCTGGGATATATCGGCTTTAGTAGAATTTCATTTCGTTAAATGTATTCATTCGGATTAAAGTAATGTTATGTATGATGTTTTTTCTCACGGCTCTGAGGTGGAATGAGATTTTAAATGTTAATAACAGTTAACAATAGGTAGATTTGCAAGTAGAATTTAGTCGATGATTGATTACCTATATGTTTGATTTGTATTAATATTTTACAAGGAAAAATGTCATCTGGCATCTCTTAATTAAGATTTCTTATATACTAGTGACAAATGCAGGTTTATGTTGTATGCTAATTTGACCCTTTTTTTAAAGTTTACATTATCGTGTGCAAGGATAAAATATTGAATCCAAATAAGTAAATCATACATTTATACACTAGTTACTTACTGCATGGATCGTTATGCATTACTTTAAACTCCAAACATATTTTAAAACTCTTCAAATACCTATGAAACGAGCGTGCGTGCTATTTCCCCAATTGTTCTAATATTCAAAAATGCTACGAAAAATGCACTGAAATCCTTTAGCTTCAAACACAATATCTGCTAAAAGCTGTGGCACGTAAAGGAGCTCACAGACTAGCAACGCTTCATGTCGAAGACCGTCACCGATGGTCGTCGTATTTGGTCTGTGACCATGTCGTTACCCTATGACTTCGTGTGTTACATCATAACAAACCGGCAAAAAAATTTTTTTAATTAAAAACTGAAGTGTCTTAATGTCTAACTTTTTTTATAAATTTGATATAAATAATAATACCTTAGACAAACACGCTAACTGTAAGGTCCCAAACTAAGCAAAGCTTTTATTTCGAGTACCATACAATAAACTGGGGGCGATCCCAGTATATATACAAATCGTCGTCGGGTTGGAGAAATGAATACGGCCGCTCTTCCGGTTAGTTGCTATTTAGATTCAGATATACTCAATGCACAAAGTCATAGAGCGTTGCCCGGGTGCAGACGACATAACGACGACCTTCGGTGACGATTGCAATAATACCTCCCGATTGGGATGCCTACTGGAATATTTAAGTAAAGTTCATAAAAAACGGATTCTATTTACCCGTGTCTTACTTTCGTCAGCCGCCAAAATAATTAATGTGCCATTGTATGTAGAGCAATCGGAGATTTTAGCTTTTCGTTTGGGATCCATTCACACTTGCACCGGATCCTTCACGTTTATGTGCCGACAGCGGAGTTATTAATGCCGCCGGCTTCACGCCGCTACTAACTTGATGTAAAAGAATAGACGCTCATCCACGGATATATTTTACTCATACGACTAAGCATTGGGAAGTAATACGGTAAAACAATGAAGACCGACTTAGTATGGTATATTAAATACTATAATAAATATTATTTATCTTTTGATAACAAGAGCAAACGTTTAAATTTAGCGGAGATAAAAAATAGTTTAAATATTTACGGTAGACAACGAGATTTTAAAATTTTAATTATTAGTATATATAGATGATGAGAAAGGTAAAAGAAAGGAAAGACTGACGATGGTGGAGAAAAAAAAAACACGTCTGTGGTGTAAACATAGTACCTGCAAGTAAGTTAGATTTTTTTTACTACTACATGATTTTGTATTAGCCATTTAAAAATCCTATCAAGGTAATATTGAACAAAGTTTTTCATTTCTATGGATGTTGCGCAACCGATCACCGTACATTGGACAGCAACAATCACCGATACCACGCGTCGGACGCAACACGAAAAAGACCCGAGACAATTATGTATGTCGCCCCGGGTATTGCATTTTTCCTCCTTTTTACATTTCAGTGTGCGTCGTCCTATACGGAATTTCGATTTTCTTGTTGATTTACATAGTATGGGTGACAATGTATGCTGTTCATGATTTACACTCATCTACATAATTTGCTACGTTTTGGGTGAGCTGTTCTGTCACCTTCTCGTCAATCCGGTGTTGCCTCCTCCGAGTGAGCAAGCTCACAAGCTAGATTTCAGAACATGCCTCAATGACGGCCCCAAGCCAACCGCGCACCCTTGCAAGCGTTCACCCGAGGCACATGAATAAATATTCCTTAAAGAGACTAAACTACCAACATACGTTACGAGGCCTCTCACACACGCGACCTACAGTCGTGGTAATCATACCGTTACCGAGACAAACCGACCCTGAACCGCTCCACCAATAGGTGGAGCTCATGCACACATCGCAGCGAGCTGTTAGTGTAATGGGCTTAGTCTCTGTAGGGATTATGAAGTTGTAAGCCTGAGCCAAATGCTCCTGCTGCCTCACCCGAGCCAAAGGCAAAAACCGCCTGACTGAGCGGAAAAACAAAGACGAAACTAACACATTGTAAAATATACATTGCTTAGTTTATGTAAGATTACATTATTTAAAAATACCATTCAAAATTTTGTTTTGTTCCCAAAGCAATAAAATCCAAGTTTCGATTCGCATGCATGGATTACATTAAAATTCTCCTTATTTGTTAGCCAAGATCTTTTTACAGAAAATCTGGTTACTTACGATTTCTTCACTGCTAGGGTTCCGCATGTATAAATTCAATATGGGATATTTATCTTTTAAAAGAAGTTTGGTAAGTTATATTTTTTATTTTAATCTATTACCTACTTACTTAAATGATGTGCAACTACTTTTTTGAGGACGTATTTATTTACGCATCCCTAAAATTGTATTAAAAACATGTATTTTCGCTAGTAATAGACACAATAAAAATTAAAACCGCTATATTAAATGAAATAGGCGATAATTTAATTTGCGTTTGTCTCAGTGGTAAAAGACATAACTAATTAAACTCAGTAAAAGTGGCACTTTATCATTTCTTAATTATCATTAAAATGTACCATTTTTAGTTGCTTTTAAAAATAATTAAATTAAAAAGCCTACACAGTTTTGAACGATCTCAAACGCTTTGGTATATTTTGTACCACATTTTAGAATATGTTTTTACCGTCTCGTTAGAGACCGCCACATGTCTGGAGTGGTATTCAAGATGCATATGCAGCCGCAGAATACTCGCCGACGTCTCTCAAAACCACTAGAAAGCAGTTTAAGCTTTTTGTTGCCATCAGAAGCATGCCGGCGTCGTGTTAACAAACGCTTTTAGCAAATACTTCGGCAAGGCATTTCTCACAGCTTTCGGAATTAGAAGCGAAATTCCGTCTCGAAATTTAAATTGGTATTACTTACCATTTCAACGGTTTTTTTTTGGAAAGTTTATTGACATAGGTTCTATAAAACGAATATTAAAAATGTACAATTACTTAAACGAGACGACCAAAAAAATAAAATAAATAATAGTAATGAGTAAGAAAACAATGTATGTATTTATTATTTCGTTATTCGTGGTTGACGTTGATTTCGTACTTGGTACCAAAATATTACTATATTTCTATGAAAATCAGTGTAAGAGGCGGTCGTAGCGTAGTTGGTTAAAATGCTCGATTTGTTGGCACATGTCTCAATTGGCCCTCGGATGGGTGACCGTGTTATAACATCTGACCACCTCCGAGCTTTGGATGGTATGTTACGATGATAACCTGATTGCTATTTAACGTCTTTGACAGGAGAAAGACAAATTTAATTGTCAAGTGTCAATTACGTCATATTTGGAAATTTGATACGACGTTTGTTCAGTGGAATTACTGTGCTAACAGCCAATTTGTTCTGAGAAAATAACTATTACGAAAAACATCCAATGTCAGTATCTTCCGGACTGTGAAGCTCATGTCTACCAATTTGTGGATGTTCATACGGTTTGGAATCCTGCTTTCAATTTAAGGGATTTTATCAGTGGCCAGTTTCAGTGAAAATATGGTTTTACTGAAAACTGTGAGCTTGTTCCATATGCTATAAAACTTATAATTTTGTAAACAAAAATCATTTTTTTTCTTATACGTATTTTACTTATGTTTGTATCCCATACCGCTACTTTTTTTTTTTTTTTTTTTTTTATTACATTATAGGCAAGTATTTGATCTCTATCTCACCTGATGGTAAGTGACGATGAGATCTACGATGGAGCATACTTGCCTAGGTAGGAAGGCGGCAGTAGATCGAGACGCTACATTCACTAGGCACATGCAGCGCAGCTGATCTGACCCGCCATCCATGAATGGCAGCACCGAACATCATGCCGGAACACGGCTAGGCCGCTTGGCGACATGGCTTTGTTCAGTGGGTGGTGACTAGCCACGGCCGAAGCCTACCACCAGTAGAGTTGTCACCTGGTTGGCACCACCCAGGGTCACGTGTAGGGTATCTCGAGGGTACTTAATTCTCCTACGGACGAAGGTGACTCGACCTACCACTATTTAGCCTATGCTTCAATCCTGAACTAAACAAAAATGCATCATCCACACTCCAACTTCATCTTCATCAAAATGGCAACACGATTTAGATATCCGAACAACGAAAGCAAATTTATAAATCACAGTAGCGTTCGTTCCAAAATCGCTTGGTAACGCAATGTTTGTATTGTTTCTATTCGTGTCCATCCAAAGTGGATTAATGGCGAATCCTCAGACGCTAAATCACCGGGCGGTCGTAAAAAACACCTGTCGCTGTTGTGGATTCCGCGTATCAAAGTTGAGATCGGAGGGCACTATTGTTTTGTTGTTAGATCCTATTATTGGGTCTGTGATAACGTTTTTGACGGCTGTTCCGTTTAAAATTAGATCGCTACCACATATTGTGTTATATTAATTACTGAAAACACCATTTAATTCGGTACGCAGAAATGCAATGCAGTGCATCCACCTTTCGCTGAAATAGTTTGAGCATATTGTAATCAGGAGCGAGCCCATTGCCGGGCACACCGGGCACACTGCTTCTCAATACTTGGAGATTTGGCTTACAGCCTGAGTTCTGTGCGGGTTGGGGAACCTTACATAGCTTTCGATAGAACTGCAGGTTTCCCGATCACATTTTGTCTTTACCGATCGCCATATGATAATAAATAAGGGTTATTGAAAATTCGATTCACACAAATCCAAAAATTAAACAAGTGCGATCCAGAGTTGGCACACTATTTTTCAAAACGAGTGGACATTTTGACATTTCGTTTTTCTCAAATTTTACTATATATTAGTTTGGTGAAATAGATAATACAAAGATTAAAAAAACATCTCAATTCTCTTTAGTAATAATAGATCTTGAGTGGGGATGTTGCTCTATGATTTTATAGACATCTCAGTTTTTCCTGAATAACGCCTGTGTGGCATTATCATTATCAATTATGTAAGGTGACACATTATCAACATGTATACTAAACCATGATAAACTCTTGTATGCTATATGAAGTGTTAAAGACATTAATTCCCTTCAGTACTGTTTGTATTTTCCCGTGGGAAACATTTTGTTTATTGTTTATATTTTCATGGTGCGCTCTTGCTGAATGCTTGCCAAAAGTCGTTAACACTGCACAAAAACACTTGGCCAATATCTGGACTCTGTTTGAGAAAAAGCTGTTTAATCGGAAGCTGTAACAAAAATAATCCAATGATAATGACAACAACAACAAATGATAATAAAATATGAATAGTCTTTTAATTATAGTTAAGGTATTAATTTACTTTTAATTAAGTATCAGCTACGTATTTAGACATACTGAACACACTGACTGTATCGACCTAAATAAAGAGACACTTGTATTATGGGTGCCGTACAATGGATTATGGGCGATCCCAGTACGACCCAGACCAGAGCAAATCACGAAAAGATGCAGTGCATCTCGTGCAAACTGCTAGATCAAACTGTCGTCAAATTTTCTTGATTTTAATAAAGGTCATGCAACCGGGAGTGGGGGGGGGGGGCGATCCCAGTAAGACCCAGACCAGAGAACATTACGAAAAGATACAGTGCACCCGGTGCACTAAAAAAGATAAAGTAATTTTAATTAATATACCCACATATCGGTAGACGCACCTGAATACAACTATTATGTGTTATACATAGCTATCTTTAATAATTAATTACAAAAAAAATCATCAAAGAGAATTTAAACAAGCTTACATTATTCCTTGTCTTGTTTAAATTCTCTTTTGAACGTGTAAAACCGTGTCTTCATCCCTTTCTCTTAAGGTCTCATAATAATTTAAACCATGCAAGACATCTGTTTATATTCATTATATTAATAGACGCCATTATGTGTAATTTAGAACGCAGTACGCAACCCCGGTATATTATACCCATAACATGTCCCTAACGCATTTATATGGGTCGATATAAATTAAACGTGCAAACCGCCGAATACAAGACGTTGGAAGCTAGCCCGACCTTAATAGCGCCTAAGCCTACATTCGATGTTCATTGGGATATAACACTGTGATGGGATTCAGCGGATAGTAAATATCTATATTGGAAAAAAAACTTTGAAATGTAATTTAGTAGGTTCACATTAGTAATTATAGCCAGGTTTTGTAGCTAGATAATAAACCGATTATACGGATTAACCGATAATATTTACGTTATAGTCCAACTGTTCTATTTATTGATCGGTTAATAAATAATTTATGAACTTATTGATTTCTTATATTTACGCAAATACTAGACATTGATATAAAACTTATTTTACAGAATAATTTATGAAGTGATATTAACCTGTATTTGTTAACAAGTTTAGAGCTTTCTTTAAATATTGTTCTATTTATTTTAGCTCGTTCATGGGGCCGTTTAGGTAATGATATTATCGCCACCTGCTCTACAATGAGTTGCAACCTTAACATGTTATGGAGTTCGGTGCCAGAGTCGCAGAATAATAGTGGTTAAGATGAAATACGCTCTAATTCACTCTTGTTCGTTTACTACACTTGTGTTATTAATTAAAACAGTGGCAGATTGTTACAATTCCATTGTTGTATGGGTTTGGTGTTATGAGAAACTTCATCTTCGTTTGTCATCTGACTTTCATTAAATATACTAACAGATGCTGCCAATCATGATGTAGATAATAAATAAGAAGGTTTAGTTAGTTATACAAATGAATTTATAGAACGTACCAATGTAATAATAATGGCAATAAAAGCGTTTTTGGCCTAAAATATTACACAAATGGATTGTAACTTTTAACTCTACCAACTACATATAAATATACGAACAGATGCCGTTAATGGCTAATGACACAACAAGGGCTAACAAAAATAAAGTAGGATATTTTAGGAGAACAATTGGTATGGTTTAAAAGATGATAAAACTTTAAAAAAACAAAATAGGTATAGACATTATTATAAATTCTTAGACATTTAATTCTGTAATATCGAATATAGAAGATAGAACGAGAAGTAACGATTCGAATTTATTTATTTGGTAAAGCCAATGTAAATGGATTGTAATTTCTATAAATTCCATGGATTGTTTTAGTTGTGTATGAAAACTACGACTGTCAAGTTAATCGCAGCCCTTGAAGCAACGAAGTACGTAAAAAGTTTTGTTCAACCAACCGTCTATACCTCGTTTCAAAGAATTTCAGGTGAGAATATAATAATAATAGTTCAGTGGTTGTGGACTTAACATTGCTCTTATAAAAGCTTTTCAACAAAATGAGATCTAATGTCAGTGAAAACCACTTGCAGGTCTAAAGTCTCCTTTTTCCCTTTAATGCTGAAGTTTTACTAAAAGGCAAACAATCGGTAGAGCAAAAAATTGCAGCTTGGTGTAAAATATTAATGGATCTCGAATATAATTGTTAGGGAAAAAATGTTTTATGTCACTTTCTAGATATACGGACTACTAGCTGCGCCCCGCGGTGTTATCCGCGATTAAAAAGTATGTCCTTTTTACCGGGATAAAAAGTAGCCTATGTGCTATTCCAGACTATAATCTATCTCTGTGCCAAATTTCATCCTGATCCGTTCAGCCGTTCTGGCGTGATTGAGTAAAAAACATCCATCCATCCAAACTTTCACATTTATAATATTAGTGTGATGACTTCAAACTTGGTTTGAAGAAAATTTACCGTGAAGACACTGACTGGCTTAGCAGCCAAGTAAGGCTGCCTATGCTCGCTCTTAGCAAGCGCTTACGCTTACTTGACCGAATGCTATTATCTGTATTTTTTTTTCGCTGCCAGAGTGCTTATGTCAACTTCATGCAAACTGAGGAACAGAATCGTAATGGAAAACCAGAGAGTCCAGAGTTTAGGCGAACAGTTCATACACGGCTATTGATTGATAGACAAACACGATTGATCGACCAATACCAAGCATTTTACATCCTAAATAGTTACTTTACAATCGCTACCAACATTTTATCTTCGAATAACATATGAAAGTCTGTAATCTGAAAGGGATGACAAAGATCTCGCACTTACATAAAACGAAATAAATCATATTTGTCGAAGCTTATCGACGAAAAACCATCATTTCTGTCCGCGAGACCAACTTTCTTGCTTCGTATGCCAAGCACTAAAACTTGGTGTCTGTTTAGTTTAAGAGAGCCAGTTTATGTCAGATGACTTTGAAAAGTACGTCTTTCTGGCGCGAGCCACTTGCGAGGTGAAAAATTAAATTTCTCTTGACTTAGACCAGCGATGTAGCTGCGAGACATTTGGCGGGCACTTTTGATATCTTGCACTATGCTTATAAATTATGTATAACAAAGCTTTTTGAGAAATAAATAAAACATGACATATGATTTGTTTATTACCTGAAGTATCTACTGATGGCTGTATAAGTTTTAGATATTTGAGTAAAAATCATCCCGATTTATTCACCAGCGTAGTTATCTCGCGATTTGATCGCCCAAATTAAAAAAGCAACAGTTGTGGTGTGACAAACTGTCTTCACTATATTCTTCAATTTTTATAAATGTCATCAGAAATGTTTGTATCTACCTAGCTACTCACAAAGCTTTACATCATGATCTTTTCTTGAGTCAATGAATTTTAAGCGTTTTCTATTTCTTATAGGTACACTCAAATTAAGCTTTCAGAACTTTTCCATTCCTTTGTTATTTCTAAATGTAAAATAAGTTCATATTTTATTCAAGTCATGGACATTTGGAAGAGCATTATTTTATTTTTTCAACAAGAAAAAGTGGTAATAGCTTCTCTTCACGTCTCCCTCATATCAGGATCATGGGTCCCACTTACCATTAAGGAGCTTAGCTTCACTTAAGGGTCCTGAAACATTAAAAAGTTGCGAAAATTTCTCGCAAAGTATGTTTTATCACTGTTTGAAGTTAGGAGTTTTCCACACGTAAGCTTGCGGCCGTCTGTGAAATTGTTAATGATGTAAAATACCTCTTGGCTAACAAAATATGGCTTGTTGGTTTAACCCGCGGGCAACCGACAGGCTTGCGATTGTAAGCCTTAACGTGCAGTTTCAGAGTTCATTATACTCATATCTTCATGAATATCCTTTAATGTGGTAAACGTTTGGCTTTAATTAAATTAGATTTCTATTTTTAAAACGCGTGGATTGCTATTATTATCTCAAGACGATAAAAGAAACAAATTTAAAGTCATGTTTACTCAGCTAAATATTTTCACTTAGTAATTTTTACAAATTGTTTACTTAAATTTTTAAATTTGTTTTCCCCGCTTAACTCTCTTAATATGTGCCTACATTAAGAGAATTAATATGATATTAGCTTATCTTGAATTTAAAACATAGAAATAAGCACATAACCGTAATTAATATGATATTAGTTTATCTTCAATTTAAAACATAGAAATGGTAGCAAAATTAAGCCGAGGCGTACAGAAGTGGAATATTAAAGAGTTGGGTAAATTAAAAGTATTAAGGCAGTCTGTTATACGGCGTTTCATTACAAATGTACAGACGGACAGACACTGACGTGGAAATAAGTTTTCCTCGAGTTAAGTCTCATGAATATTTATCTCGTTTTCTGCGGGAAAATGTAAACTTTCAAACGTTTCCCACTTGATAAACTTTACTCTTAAGGCAGCTTGGGGAGGCTGCGTGATCTAGCTTCCGAAAATTGCCACTAAAAGAAAAAAAAGCCATAGAATTATTAAACGCAACTTTTGCTATAAAATTCGTATGTTTAGTTGAACCAAACTTCAGAATATTCTGAAGTTTGCTTCAATATTTCAAAACGCAAAGACAACCCTACAGATATGTCACTCGACGCCTCAAAATACAGATTTTCGTAATACTATATCACCTGGTGACATACATTCCGTGCCTAAAGTCATCCTCGTCGCCTTTAATACTAACAATATAATGAATCTATAACTTTTTACTTCGAGGAAACCTTAGAGTTCATTTTCGTATAAACCAAGTACAAGAGTCTAATAAGCTTCGCTCCAATTTTTACTTCACTGTAAAGGAATTTACTTCAGAATCCTTCAGTAAAAACGACAACGGCAAAAGACAAAGTGCGCTCAAACAAACCGGGGCCCGTTCGCACAACTTTTGTTTGGAATTAGAGGTAAACACATTAGGTAGTATGTTTGGGCAGGCGTCGGTATAACTCGAACTTGTTTGATCTGAGACAAAACAAACCAAGTCTAATCAGGGACAAGTTTAGCGATTTGGAATTTTTAAACCGTTTCAATCTCTGTAGTTCTGTTCCGGTTTTTGTGGAGTTGTCGAGTGGTTATGTAGGAGGTCTTAACCTAGATGGTGAAAACGCCCGTTTTGCAAGATAGTCGGTCAGAAAATGGATGGATTTCCGAATCATCTGACTTCCGTGTGCCGGAGGGCACGTGAAGCTGGCGATCCGTTACGACCAGTCAGAAGCCTGAAAATTCGGATAAACCCCTACCCGAAAGTCCCATTAGTATAGTTTTGGAGAACTCTTTATTGATAATCAGTAAAATTAGGTACACTGTAAGTTACCCCAATAAAAACGAGAAAGGAAGAGCAGGAAGGAAGATGATCGATATTGTGGTCATTCGCTCTATTGCACGGTAAATACGGACTGGCCGAAAAGTCTCGCGAGGCGCAACCAGTGCGTGCCTCTTCCGAGACAAACATTCGCACTGGTTCTTCCAAGCACTGTAATTTGTTTTTTAACTCATTTTTTGTAAATATGGGCGAGTGTGTTTTGTCAATTTTGCATGAACTAATTGTTTGAATGAAAAATGAGGCCACTGCGCGCTTTAAGTGCTTGCGGCAGCCTTAGGAGATTTTGTAGATACAAAGCCTTGCAAAGATTTTTTGCAAATAACTCCGTACGGACAAGTTTATAGTCTGTACCCAGTTATTTTCAAAGCAAGTTTTGACAATAGTTAGTGATAACCGCATATCTTTAAAATAGTGCACTGTTTAAGTAATGAAATATGTAGAGCCACCAGCGTTTCGCTATCAACACCGTAAATTAAATGACAAGAACGCATTAGTCTTTACATCGCAATACCTGAGTCATACCCGGCCATACCTTTATAAAGGTATGGGTTTAATAAGAGGTGAATACGATAAATGTGTGGTCCGGCCGTGTTATCGTATTAGAAAAGCTAAGCAATCTTGGCCAGAACGAATAAGGTCCGCAGACTAAAATGAGCCCTAACCGTGATTTAATTAATAATGTTTTTCTTTACTCTAAACTTCATTCACATAATTTACTTTTTATGTATCTTGTACCTTAATAATACGATTAAATAGGATATCAAAGGTTCTATTTTATTATACTGTTCTATTTATTATTCTTGGATACATATATTTTATAGCTCTGTTATACCGTTTGGCAATAGTTATGCATGTTGATATCATGTTAGGCTAGTTCCTTCCCTGGAAGATGGTTCCCCTTCGTAGACTATGATTTTCATAAAACATAATCCGGCAAGAATACTGAGCTTTGCTTAGTTCAAGTCTTGCTAAACATTGTGTTTGGATTTTTTTATTTTTGATAGTTAATAATTGAACATTTACATCAATCAGTATATTGTCGACCTGATTAGCTCAGTGGGTAGTGACCCTGTTTTCTGTACTGCGGGTCCTGGGTTCGAATCCTGGTAGGAACATATGTGTGACGAGCACGAATGTTTGTACCCGAGTCATGGTTTTTAAATATCTATAAATTATTATATGCTGGGATCGCCCCCCATTCCTTTGTACGATACCATAATACAAGCTTTGCTTAGTGTGTGACAATATAGTTGGTGTGTTCATCTGGCGATATTATAATATATTTTTTTAAGCTTCTGATAAGCAAAAAGTCAAAAGCCAATGTTACGCGGAGACGTTGATGTTATAAACAAATGTGTAAATTTAAGCATTCAAAAGAACAAATCCACATAGACATAATTATGTACTCCCACATCAAATATATAAGCTACTAAGAGGCCGAACTTGCTGGCTTTCTTGATAAGTGAATCTAAACTTTGATCATATTTAAGCAAAAATACTTTTATCCGAACGATTGGGCTTTCATTTTCAAAAGAGATTGTTTGTGCCATACGCTAGGAATTTTCAATATTAAAAATAATTCCAAGAAAGCAATGCTAATGAACGCGAAAAATTATTTTCGCATCAGTTGTTAAAGCAAAACTTCTTATTGTTTCATAAGTAATTTATTAAATTAATTTTGTTAGGTATTCACTTGAAACTTTTCGGTACTTATTACATTTTGTTTCTCAAATAACACTCACGTAGCAAACAATACTTGTGCAAACTGTCTTTATTTAGCTTGTATTTAATATCAGGAACGTGTCGTATGAAACTTCTATTTACATATTCAGCGGTAGAATTGAGGGTTTCAAGTGCTGCGAAATTATTTGAATATATTTACAAAGTTCAATAATGCGTAACTTGCGACTTGAGTCGGCATTAATTCTACCTTGGTATTTAACCTAATAACAATGAAACAAATCTGGTTATATTATGTACTATCCTCTTGTCTAGTCTCAATATTTAACATCTGCCTAGCATTTTGTGCAGCCCAGCAGCATGTTGTCGAAAAAAAACTATAAGAATAACATTATACCCTTTTCCACTACACAAGGAAATATTTCCATAAACGCTCTAACAGAAATAATCTAAGCACAGCCCACCTCGGCTCAATTAGAAAACATCCCACGCGCAAACATCCAAATCTGTGGTGAAATTGAACGTTTACATCATCGTAAATTATTCACTAAGTTTATCGCTAGTGAATATTTATTACCAGGCGTAATTAGTTTCGTAGGAAGGTTTGTGCAACTGGAGATTATCTAAATAAATTAAACATTCCTTCCAAGTGTATGCATGAGCGAATCCCGTTCGGGATTGTCGAATTTGTCGACTAATGTCAAAGAGAAATAGGAAAACACTTAGAAGTGTTTACACGGATCTTGCGACTTCGAGTTAGGAACGTCTTGGAGTGTTTGTTATGCAAGCAGTTCCAGTAGCACTGTTCAATATGGTGGATTTTCTATCTGAATCTTATTCTGAAGACTGACAGCAAATAAGAGCTCAAATCATAGGATATTTAGGTATAGGCTACCTATATGCTTATTTGTTTAAATAATTTTAGCTATTATGAACATGAAAACAGATCTTCAAATGAAAGTACATAGGTCTTATAGTCTGCTTTTAAAGATAACTGAATTCTAGATTTTACCAAGATCAAATAGTCAAGTTGTTCAAAAAAAGGGATGGAGTAAGTCGTGTCTCATGAATAAGTTTCTTAATATTATTTATTGTATGAATACTGAGAGCAAAATTTTGTACTGAAGGGCCATAAGGTGAGCCGTTTTATGAAGTTTTTACGCTAAAAGTCTCAATTTTGGTAGTGTTAATTTCTAGGGTACTCAAAAGCAACCCCCTGATATATTGACACGACAGTGGAAATTGATCATGAAATATATAAATATTCTTAACTCTGCATGTCTAGAAAAGTTTGAGTTTGCAAAGTGAATTCACTCGAATCCTGTCACTTCATGGCCCACAATTTTTTCATAATTCTGTCATGCTTACTTTCCTTCAAAGCTATGTCAATTTAGTGCTCACTTTTTATTATTTATTTCTCTAAGTAATATTTTATGCATATCATTTTACCTACGCCTAGTAATTATTAAGCTAATAGCTTTTACGTTTGTCCATTTTATTTATTGAAGGTCTGCAAGGACCTTAAAAAAACAAAAGCTCAATTAATTTAAATTCTAAAAGGAAATCAAAATATCCAATAAAAAAAAAACAGATGGTTTTTGTAATTTTTCAGCCGACGAAATAAAAGTACGAGGATCTTAATTCAACACGAATATTTTGTATGTGAATCTGCCAGGGAAGTTGAGAGGGCGGTGCAGGTCTTGTTCAACCCTGTATAACGTTAGTTCATCCCAAATCATTCCAGGCGAAGCAGTCTCTGTGGAAACGGGCGCTTTCGTCGATAAAAATATTCAACAAATTAAACCTTCAATTATTTATTACCTACTACAACGGATTAACGTTTACAAGAGATTTCTGCTGATCTGAAAAAGGTATTAGAACATAATTTTCCAATTAGTAGGATCTTGGTATTAAATTCCATTTTCATAAGGGATCAGCCTAAGGCAATATTCTTTATTAACTCTTTTGAAATTAATTCTTCGAAAACTTAAAGCTTTGTGATAGTTAAAACATTCTGTAATATTATTTTAATTAGTGTACTAATATAACATAACATACTTTGTATTTTGAATTATATCAGACGACTATTTATTAAAAAAACAAAATAATCGAAATAACGGATTTTGTTTCACGTTTTACTTGTAGGTCATTTTTGCGATGATTAATTTGTTAAATATCCTGAAAGTCTGTTTCTATGTTTGATAAATCCTAGTATGAACAACTTTACAGAAGGCCTATACAAATTATGTAAAACCAAGTTGTACATAGGGTTTATCAGCACAGTTATTGCAGTGTTTTTTTATTAGTAACACAGTTGCGGACTTTAGTTTTGGTTTAAGGTTGAATATCGTACAGCAAATGTATCATAAGAGGTTGGAGCGTTCGCACAATGCCGAGATATTATGTGGCTTAACACTCCAATTGGGACAGGCTGAAGGCCTGGACGATGAACACAATGACGATCAGTTCACGATTTTGTATAAGGCTGGGCAAGTATAATACGTGGACACGTACCTGCTTCAATCGCCTTCGGTGACCTCTGCCTCCTTGTACTCGATGCAATGGTGGCTTGTATACGTTTTGGTGGTTGAGTCAGCGTCGAATTTCACGAATCACACTCCAACATTTTAAATAAGGTTTTTACACGAGAGGGGGGCCGGTAGCATCGGCCGCGCGTATATTGCGTGTCGTTCTTCACAGGAGCTCGCGCCCGTATTACAGTTTGAATTTAACTGTCCTTACCACAGACAATATCAGAGACGTGAACCTTTCGCTGCGTTCAGAAAGTATGAATACGAAACATCCCGCCCACCAAAATGCCTATGGTATTTTCTGGTTAGATATAAGAAAACGATAAAGAAACGATAAACTCAAGTGAGTATTATATATATGAGACGATAGACGAAATCTTAACTACGATATGCTTAACTTACGATTAACTAACTATAAATTTATAAGAATTAATTACGATTTAAGTTATGCCTCTACTGGTAGTGGGCATAATTTAACCAACGGACGTTTAATTAAGTTACGATTTGCAGTTCTTACTACTGCAATCCGAGTTATCCCATCAGCACCTGGAAGAAGATCTACAACCCTCCCAAGAGGCCAATGTAGAGGTGCACGATTATCGTCCCTAATGACCACCATCGAACCTATTAGCAAAGGTTTTGAATCCTTAGTCCATTTAGCACGTTGTGTTAGGGAATTTAAATATTCATGTTTCCATCTGGACCAAAAATTCTGCTGGAACGCTTGTAACAACTGCCACCGTTGCAGCCGATGTACGTTGATGTTAGATAGATCCACATCGGGAACAGCTGTTAACGGTTCGAGGGTAAGAAAATGTCCTGGAGTCAAGACCGATAAATCATTGGGATCGGAACTGATAGGGTAAAGAGGTCTCGAATTTAAAATGGCTTCGATTTGAACGAAAAGAGTGGTGAGTTCTTCAAAAGTGAGAACTTGCTCACCAACGATGCGTATTAAATGAGATTTAGCCGCCTTAATCTGTACTTCCCACACTCCGCCGAAGTGTGGGGCAGACGGTGGGTTAAATTTAAATTCGATTCTTTCGGTGCTCGAAGCCTCCTGCATTAAAGCCGAAAGTTGGTTTCGAGCACCGACGAAATTCGTGCCGCAATCGGCATGTATGACATTACATCGACCGCGACGCCCGACAAAGCGCCGTAAGGCAGCGATGAAACCGTCAGTGGACAGCGTCGACACGACCTCCAAATGAACGGCCTTAGTCGCCAGACAGACAAACAGACATAAGTATGCCTTGTCAATTTTCGCACCACGATGGGTACCGAGTTTGATGCGAAAGGGTCCACCAAAATCCACGCCGACCACCGAAAATGGTTTGATCTGGTTGACACGATAGGAAGGAAGATCGCTCATAAAGGGTTGTAGCGGCCGAGGATGTGTTCGATAACATCGGATGCACCGCGCAAGACGTCGACGAATTGTACGTTTGGCGGAGACTATCCAAAATTGTTGTAGGAGTAAAAACTGAGTAGTGTTTACACCCGTGTGACAATAACTACGATGAATAAAGTCAATGATTAGGAACGTCAGCGGATGGTCAGACGGTAAAAATGCAGGATGTTTATGTTCGTAATCCAATCCTGATCGAGAAATTCTGCCACCCACCCTGAGAATACCGTAATCGTCGATAAAAGGGTTAAGTTTACGAAACGGTTTCGATAAAGGGTTTTTCGATTTTAAGTTACTAATTTCCTCTGAAAAGGTTCGAAGTTGAACGTGTTTAACAAGTTGAAGTAACGCGTTATGTCGCTCGACGTTATTTAGAAATTGATTACGATTACGAGCCTGAGTAGGAAGGCGAGAGTTGTTGATAAAACGATAGATATAAGTGAGCACATCAACCAACCGTTGCAACGAAGAAACCCGATTTAATAATTGATCAAAAATGAGATTTTCGTTATGATTGTTTTGGTTGACCTCTCCTAACACTAACGCTACGGTTTTTCGCGCCTCACCCTCCACTATCACTGTTTCGTCAGGAGATATGCTATCAAAGCTTGATGGCCACGATTTATGGTCCTGTGAGAGCCAACACGGTCCCGCCCACCATAGGGAATTGTTAAGAATTTCCGTGGGAAATTGGCCACGCGAACATACATCTGCGGGATTATCCCCGGAGGAAACGTGATGCCAGCATTCAGTCGGTGTGATATCTTGTATGTGGCTGACACGATTCGCCACAAATGTAACCCAACGGAATGAAGGCGAGCGCAACCAAGAAAGAACGATAGTAGAATCTGACCACAAGAAAACAGCATTGAGTACGATACGAGAAAGGTAAGTGTCTCTAACAAGTTTATACAGGTCTGATAACAGCACTGCTGCGCAAAGCTCAAGTCGAGGCAGCGATGTACGTTTTAGAGGAGCCACACGAGTCTTTGAGCAGACCAGAAACGTATTAATCTCCCCATCCTCGCCAGTGACGCGTAAGTAAATAACGGCTCCGTACGCTATTTCGGAGCTATCACAAAAACCGTGCAACTCGTACGAGCTCGCGTTAGGAACGGTAAGGTTTCGAGATATTTGTAACGTTGCCAGTTGTGGTAGTTGTTGACGGTATGTATTCCACATGTGAATGATTTCGTCAGGTGGCGTTTGATCCCAGCCAACACCGAGAATCCACAACCGCTGGATTAAGCATTTTGCTCGAATGGTGATGGGAGATAAAAAACCTAATGGGTCGAAGATTCGAGCGAGTTCGCTCAAAATCGAACGTTTAGTACACGGTCGATTGGATGGATTGATTTCAAAAAGGAAAGCGTCGGACGATGAATCCCACTTAAGGCCAAGTACCTTTACCGTGGACGATAATTCGGAAGTCTCCAACGAGACTGAGCCCATCAAACAAGCTTCAGGGGGAATGTCAGATAAGAGATGTGGGTTATTACTCACCCATTTTCGAAGTTGAAAGCATCCGCGATTAAACAATGCGATAAGTTGCGATTTGGCTTGCTGCGCGCACTCCAATGTGTCACATCCAGTGATAACGTCATCGATATACACGTCTGATAGCATGATATGCTTAGCAACCGGGTAAGAATCACCCTCCTCTACGGCAAGCTGTCGCAGAGTACGGCAAGCGAGAAAAGGAGACGAAGCTAAGCCGTACGTGACGGTATTCAGACGATACTCTTGGAGTGGCTCGCAGGGCGAGGCTCTCCAAAAGATACGCTGGTAGTCACGTTGGTCTGGCGAGATCGAAATCTGTCGGAACATCTGACGGACGTCTGCCATAAACACAATATTGTGTTCTCGAAAACGCAAGAGAATGTCCTGAAGACTTGGTTGCAACTTAGGACCGATAAGAAGCGTATCGTTTAATGAACGAGCGTGGAGATCTTTAGCAGACGCGTCAAAAACAACGCGTAGACGAGTAGTCGCAGAGTCGGGACGCAAAACACAATGGTGCGGAATATAATATTTTCCCTCGTTCACCTCATTACTAGGAACCGGAGACATGTGACCGGTCTCTATGTAATCAGACATAAAATCTGTATACTGACTGCGTAAGTCCGGGTCGCGAGTGAGTCTACGTTCTATAGCGTGGAATCGTCGAAGGGCAACATTTCTAGAATCTTCGAACGTGGGTTCTAGATCGTTCTTGAACGGTAAGCGTACAACGTATCGTCCAGATTCAGAGCGAGTGTATTCGGTAATAAATTTTTGTTCGCAGAGCGCTTCGTCTGGAGTCAACTGTGAGGACGCAGAAGCTATGGAATCTAACTCCCAGAAGTGTCGAACCAGATGATTTAGCTCGTGATCGATGTCTGGCGGCGAACACACTAGAGTGCTAGAGGCCAAGCGAGTTTTGCCGAGAAGAAGCCAACCAAAAATAGAATTAAACGCGGTAGGTTGGTTGATGCCTCCCCTAATGTGTTGATTTAGTAAGGAGTCTACAAACACGTCGGCAGCGAAAAGAATGTCGATGGGACCTGGAATATCGAAACCAGGATCCGCTAACGATAGCGATTGGATATGCGACCATCCCGATGTGTTTAAATTCGCGATTGGTTGATCGCCGCATATCCTCGAAATCACGTGCATGTCCAAGTTAAAAATAACGTTGTCACTTGTTCCTACTTTGCAGGTGACATCGCCGAGAATAGAAGCCGTGACTTCTCCAAGCCCGCTGACATCGGCAGTACTTTGAACCGGTTTTAGATTTAATCGGCGAACGGCCGATTCGGTGATGAAATTGCTCTGACTGCCAGTGTCGAACAAGGCACGGAAGGATTGCATATTGCCTGAAGCATCCTCAACTTGTACGATAGAAGTCGCCAGCAAAACGGTCAAACTCGATGGTGACCTTGAAACCAAAGACGATACCGGTTGATTAGATTCGATGTGTTTATCGCGATGGAGTAAGGTGTGATGTTTGCGTTTGCATGTGCGACACGAGAAAATTGAATTACAATCCTTTAATTGATGCGAGGACTTCAGGCAATTATAGCACCAGTTTTTTTCAGTGGCGATTTTCATTCGCTCGTCAAGCGATTTTTTAAGAAAGTCTGAACAAGACATAATCGAGTGCGATTCGCCACAAAACGAACACTTGTTAGAACGAGTAACGTTTTCAAAGCTCTTTGAAGTCTGCTGTTTGTCAGTCGCAGCGACGAGCACTTCGGACTTGGTCCTTCGATTAGGTTGAGCAGTTACAGGCACAAATTTCGGTAAAGGCTTATTCGAATGAGACAATTCAGAGAAATGTGCATCACGCACTAACGCTTCGCACTTCGAATTCAAAAAGTCCTTTAATTGATTGTATGATGGAAGTTCGATAGTTGAATATTTCTCCTCAAACTCACGACGTACTACCTTATCTAGTTTCGATAGAATGTGATATACTAAAATGAAATCCCACTGACCAACCGGTAATTTTAATGTTGTTAAAATACATAAGTTTTCATCAAACGAGTCCAGTGATCTACGGAATTCGTGAGCGTTATTGAGCTTAAAGTCGGTACTCAAAACGTCCCTCCAACAGGTAAACGCTAAGTCACGTTTACTGTGATAGCGCGTGGTAAGCGCTTGATACGCAGCGCCATAATGTTCGTGAGTTAAAGGGAACGTTTTGACCACCGAAAGTGCTTCACCGCTGAGAGACGATATGAGATAGTGGAATTTATCTGTTTCGGTGAGAGACGTGGAATTGTGTATCAATGAGTTAAAGGTATCGAAATATTCAGGCCATTTCTTGATATTACCGGAGAAACTTGGAAGTGTTATTTTCGGCAAACGAATATTTGAATTACTACCTTGAGGCTGCGTTGATTCACACTTTGTTAAACTACGGTAAATTGATAATACGTTGAAATACATTTCATCGAAACGTTCCTGAATGTCGTTATCGGTATCCGGATCTTCCAAGAATTCTAGAATTGCAAAATGCGCCTGTTCGAAGTTCGCGGCAATTTGCTTAATCTCCTCGTGATAGGAAAGAAACAAATCGCGCTGAGTATTGTCCTGCTTAGCCAGATTTCCGATCTGTAAGGCCTTGCTCAACCGATTATGAGCGATAGTCCGTTTTCTACGTAATGAAGGCAAGTCTTGTTCCGTATATTCGATGTCCATTGATTTGGACTTTGACTTCTTTAAAGTACCTAACTTCCGTGTAGAATGCCTTCTAAGAACAGACATTGTAACGAAAGTTAAATTATTTGTGCGATTAAAGTATATCTGAACACCCCTTCGGGTATTAAAGTCGTAATGATACGCTAAAACGTAAACGTGTGTACGGATTTATATTCATAAATTAACTAACGATGCAAGCTACGCGTAACAAAGGAATAAAAGATCGTTAAAATAAATATAAATGTAGACACGTATACTTAGTAATTAGTAAATAGATTGCATAGTCTGAATACAATGCGATGGAATGCGCGGGGGCACGGGAGCGCGGGCGACGGGGCGCGCTGCACCGGGCGGTGATCCAGACCGCGCCAAACGAAACAAGACTACCCTCAACGTGCGAATATTATTAAAACTACGAAATTTTATGCGTAATAAATTTTAATTGAATGTAATGGAAAGTTATGTTATGTGTTGGAATGTGAACGATGTGAATCTTTGTAGGCCGATAAGAAAATAAGCACCGATTATATGTGATGAATGAATGATTGCTTATTTGATCCTACATTAATTTACAATGAAATAAGTTGAAATATTATCGCTGTTCGATGGTGATGATGAGAAAACGTTGTACGAATACGATTTAGATGTAAATCTGGTGATGTTGGGATAACTAGGATTACGATGATCGTTTAAATTATTGTTTTAAACGAGTGTAAAGGATATCCTAAGCTACTACGATACGATAAAACCAGAAATACCACAAGCATTGAGTTTGTAATGGTACAAGCGGCAGTTGGTCCCTGGTTTCGGCACCACAAAATATGGAGCGTTCGCACAATGCCGAGATATTATGTGGCTTAACACTCCAATTGGGACAGGCTGAAGGCCTGGACGATGAACACAATGACGATCAGTTCACGATTTTGTATAAGGCTGGGCAAGTATAATACGTGGACACGTACCTGCTTCAATCGCCTTCGGTGACCTCTGCCTCCTTGTACTCGATGCAATGGTGGCTTGTATACGTTTTGGTGGTTGAGTCAGCGTCGAATTTCACGAATCACACTCCAACATTTTAAATAAGGTTTTTACACGAGAGGGGGGCCGGTAGCATCGGCCGCGCGTATATTGCGTGTCGTTCTTCACAGGAGCTCGCGCCCGTATTACAGTTTGAATTTAACTGTCCTTACCACAGACAATATCAGAGACGTGAACCTTTCGCTGCGTTCAGAAAGTATGAATACGAAACAGAGGTGCTATTTTGACTGACAGTACTAGGAACAACTGCTCTCAGATATGATGATACACAGGTATACGACCTTGTTGCATTATAAGTGTCATTGAAAATATTAATGAAATGGGTCCCATAATAATGTTCCCGACCGTATATACTGCTTTTGAAGCAACCATTCAAGGAACTACATGTGTACATTTTTAAAACTATCTTTAGATAAATAAGCATTTGAAAGCAGTAATTAGTGCCATAATCTTGACTGGCCAACTGTTTCTGATAACGATCACGGTTTAATTGTCTCGACTCCGTTTGCCATATGGTGACATTCTTTTAAAAACAAATGATGTCGCCTGTTATCCGTCTATTGTTTTTAAGCTTTTTGTCGGACGTTAAGACTTTTAATGGGAGAATTAAAATGATATTTTGTGTCCGCGTTGTATTTTGTTTCAAGTAACAATGTTCTTTGTTTTCACCGTGTGTGTCACCATACGAGTGTTTGTATAAAAAAATTGGGGCATACAATTTTAATAAGTATCGCATATGAATAATAGTAATGCATTTCAACAAATATCAATAGTCTTATATTCATATGGAAATAAATCCACTTTTTATTTAGCGTTACGTCATCGTAAGGGTGAACCATCTCGCTCACACAGACAGTAACTAAAGTGCATTTTCGATAACTATACTATCACGTCAGGAGGATCCTACGAGGTGCACTGAATAACAAACCAAATTGTAAAGAGGATTGGTAACTTCCACAAAATATTCTTAAGTAAAAAATGATGTGTAGGTAGTACCTACATATTCAGATAATACTAATTATAACTCAACATGCTTCAAATTGAGTCCACCCAAATCTTGGAACTTGTCTCACAAAAAAACAAAAAGCACGCCGATGCCCCTGAACAAACAATAAAGAATGTCCACACGGAATATCCGAAAGGAAAAGAATCATCTGTTGGTGACAGCTAATAATATTAATTACGGTCTTGTTATGTCACAACGGGGACCTTTTGTCCCGTGACAATCAGTTCAAGCCGACTGCCCTTTACAGTTTTTATGAGGGCACCGAGTTAATGCATCTGTTTTTGCGGTCACGCGCGTCGATCCTCTGTAATGACTGATGCTCATGTGTCAGCCTAATTCTTGTTTGCCATAGATGAGATGAATAAGATTTGATATTTCTTGGACGTTCGTGTTAAGTTTTACTACGATCTAGGTATACAGGGCTTAAGGGGCATGGTAACGATAACTTTGGGTAAAGATTACACCTGATAACTATAGTAAAATTATAGAAATCATTTATGTTGAACATCATGGGTTAGAAATCTTGTAGTTTTTGAGCGCAATGTATTCTAAACCACGCGATCACAGCACAACGCTCCGCGCGAGATCCGACTCGTGGAAGTGACGAGCGCGCTCGAGCGTATCGAGTTTTAATTTACATTGCAGTTTAAGCTCTAAATTAGTAATTATGTTTTTTTTTATTTAAACCACGTTGATATAGACTTCTATAATGATTTTATGCTAAAATAAATGTAAAAATACTGAAAAAAATGCTTATAAATTTCGACTCCAAACTACTTATGCATAGACATTGAAAATAATAAATATACCTTTCAACCTTGATCGCAAATCAAAATGAATATTTTGTTTGACGACATTGTTTTCTTGTGTGTGGCTCCTTGCCTGTGGCTTTGCAGCTTTAGAACGTTTAATCTAATTTTGGTTCTTCGATATCTGTGAAATGGCACTTAGGTACCTGATAATGGGAATTGATTTTACCGTTGTTATAGATAGTAAATGCTTTGGGAATTTGAAATTTATGTAACTACACTTTTGTGTACTTAATATTGATCTTTGGTATACATGTAAGTACATAAACATTTTTAATGAAATAATTAGGTACTATGCGATTTTTACAATACATGAAAAACAACACAGTATACTAAAATTAAAACAATGTCTATTCTCTTATTTTTATCATTGACTTCAAAATAAGCCGACGAAAAAAAAGGCGTCTAGGGGCGTGCAAATGCTTAACACATTTCTACACCACACGTGGTCAGTTGAGAAAAGAATCGCATAAATGCCTCGGATTAAAATGATATTTATTTATTGACATATTTTTATTTTGCAAAGATTTTGTTGGTCATTGCCATTGTTTATACTTATGTTGGTATCTATCCTTAAAATACAAAGCTGAAGAGAACGCCAGATACTTTTCTTCTAACACTGTTAAAGGATTTAAGTAAGGTAACAGGGTAACATGCAACTCACGAGTACTTCGCAACGTGGCATAGTTAAATATACATGAATATGTGAAGCGTCTCGAACAATAAGGGTGCTCTTGCAGTCGGTGGAGATATACGAGACGAAAGTATGTCGGCGTGTTCCCCCGAACGAGGAACTAATTAATCCAATGAGCAGCGTCTTTGCACTAACGAGGTTCGTCGTTTGCGCTCCTTCCATTCTGTGTTACCGAGAAACAATATTTTAGAAACCGATCCCAACAAGATTATGTAAAATTATAATAAGCAAATATTTTGGTATATAAGGAAAACTAAAACTTAATTATACAGACACCATCAAACCTCTAAATCCTGAAAGGGGTAGGCAGAGGTGCACTGCATTATTACACCTGGTAAACCAACCCTCAATGTAAGGGTGATTCGGGCCATAGAGCATTCTGGCCCAGTGTGGTTTGGCGAACTTCACACGGCTTTCGAAACGTACAGGTTTCCTCACGATACTTTTTTTCAAAAACATTTGCAAATTCAATTCAAAATTCCTATATAGGATTTGAACCTGCACGCCTTGTTTCCAAAGCGAGTGCTTTTTAGTTACACAATACAAAAATCGGAAATATATCACAATCAAAGCATGTCAGAAGCAATGTCAAGTAGGTAAACCAATTAATAAAAATATAGGAGCGAAAGTGGAGTCTATAAATAAACGAGATTGAGTTATGATGAATGACCGTTAGCAATATGATTTATTTATTTGGGAACTTCCTTACAAATATACACCGATAAAGCTTACAATTGATATAGACGAGCCCGCTGCCGTCATCGCTTTAAACGAACTGATTGATTGCCGAGAAAATAACGCAATCTTCATTCTTTATTCTGCACCTTCGCGATTTTGAAGAAAAGTGACTGATGGGTACATTTCATTTTTACACCATGTTCTGCATGTTTTTTAAAGTTATAGCAAACAAAATATTATGGTTGTGGGCCATCGAGGCCATCAAATACTGTACGGGTAGTCTGCTGCATTCCGCTTTAGGTGCGAAACAACAAGTATATCTGCACGCCCACCTTGGCGGGCCATTTAGATCCGTTTACGCGCGTCAGAAAAGATTAGAGTTACGCGATAGAAAGAGAGACGCCTTGTGGCCGATATAATATATTGTGTTGTGAAAATTTTTCTTCACTATTAATAACAATGAATTTCTATTATTCCTCGAATTTTCGTACTGATCACGTTTTGTAGGAATAAAATAGATGTTGTTCGTGAAAGTTTTATATTTTGAGTGAAGGAGAATGTTCACAACACATATTGAAATTACTTTGACATTCGTCCTTGAAATAATGTATACGTTCTAAGGAGTTCGTAATAGACTTACAACAGGTAACTACATTGTGGTTGAGCTACTGTATCACACTTTATTGGGCCGTAGAAAATGTCGCATTTTTCCGTAGTGATCCTTCTGTATAAAGCATTCTGTGGTAAGGGTAAAAGCTGGGACTGTCATGATTATATTTTAAAGCAAGCGTGAAGGTAATATTGCTTACACATCATAACAAATAAGAGCCGTGAAACTATTCCAGATTACGTGTTCGGAACTATAAAGCTAATCGCAAGTCGTCCAATTCGCTCAAATTAGAGTCATTTGAGCGGCACTTCAGTAGCTTGGCTGCAGCGAACTCGTAGCGCCAAGTGAAAAGCACCAATCGAGCGTTCTCTTGATATTCGACGATGGATAATAGACATCGTTAGTCGGACCACGGTCGTCGTTTTGGGGCGTTACTTTTTCAAGTCATTGAGTCAATCGTTTATCACGGGCCTGTTGTGTTAACTTTTACATCAGCGCAACTTCTAGTGGGGTGGAGTTGTTCTGTTAACTAATAACTTTAAGGTCACGTTATAATCCTCAGTTAATTTTAAATATAGTTTTGTGTATGTGTTTTTTAATAAATATGAGTTGTCAGTAGCATTAAGAGTACCTGTAATATATTTAACGCATATGACTAGGTGTGCCTTTAACTTACGTTACTTTTTTAACTGACGTGAGAACACGCCCACGGCAATAGTTTATTGACCAGGGTGAAGATTGAAGTCGCAATCTCAAGGTTACGAGGACCTTTCTGACCAGCAGACCTTCTAGCCTATAGACGCTTAATAATTAATTGTGATTTTGACCCAGTAAGGTGTAGCAGGAAGAGAACTGATACTTATAGTACGAAATAAAACTAATTATACGGATTTTATCGCGTTTATTTTTTGTTTTTTACGTGGCAATAAAATCCGTAAAATTAGTTTTATTTCAATGTGTGGTTTTCGCGTAAATGTAAAAAATCAATACTTATAGTACGAATTTATTATTATTTATAGGTGCAATGCCAGTCCACACCATTGATGTCCGTGTTTAGGGTAGTCATCATGGTAGTCAGCCTCATTAGTCAAGGTAACTGGCCCAAATTTCGCTAAAGTCATTTCCCAGGCCATTTCTCCGAAAAGATTTCCACTTTCCGAACACTGTTACAACGTTCTGATAGATTCATTTTATGTTTCTGTGCCAATCAGTCGGAATTGTTCATTACGAGTGAAAAACATGACCCAATTCACGGGATTGTGAGGATGGCACTATTTCCTTGATTACTTACTTTTGGTTGGTGGCCGTCGGATTAAACTGACATTTGGAGTGACAATCGCACGCGAAGTTAATGTTTCGAAACAATTTTTACGGATTCTATCTGAAAAAGATTATATTAATCTCCACACGCTGGTGGAAATAAATAAGTATCATATTCGGTACTGCGTAGGATCAACTTACGTCATAATTGCTAATATGGAGAAAAATAAGGCGTGGTTTGAAATAGATCCATCACTAAATCGAACACAGCCAAAAAAAATCGTGTTACAGGGCAAAAAAATACAGTAATAAATGTATGGGTATTCAACTATAAATATGTACGGAATTCGAATGCTAGGCACCTTAAATTAGGTGGATTATTAGCCGTGAAGCAGACATAAACTTTGACTACATATAACGAGTAAAACGGCGAGACAGTGCACTTGGCCGAGTGCTTGGTAGGTTTATAGAGTACTCTACTTCTCTAGGCACGGGTAAACCTTGTTTACTCGGCCGAAAACACAATCTCGCCATTATACTTGTTACGTGTAATCAAGCTATATACTTGCAGTGTCGCAATGAAGCAAACGTTCGTACTGCCTCGCCTGAGTGCATCAACTATCATTGGCCTTGCTGGCTCGACAGTTTTTGTCAACTGAACAGTAAGATAATCGTTACGTCATCGAGATAGCACGCCTTCTCTGTTATTCTTATTTATAAAATCTGTAGCGTGAGCGGGGCGAAGACGTATATATCACACCCAACATCACCCAATATAAAAGATGTTGCTTGAGCTAATAGCTCGGATCAACAGAGGTTGTCACGTGTGGCATGCGCCCGAGCCCGTGACTAACACTCGTATCTCTCTCGTAGAGTTCTTGTGTCAGATGCACCCCTAGAAATCACGAATGCGTCTGCTCCAACTACACGTGTAACAACCATATTTTAGAACTCCCAATATCCGAGAAAAATACCTATTACCCTCCAAATTGATTATCCGACACTACACCAAACGCGTTATGCATTACAAACGCGACTGGTAGGTAGTTATCGAAGTAGGGAACATGGCCCAGTCAGGTCGACACGTAGACTGTCCCAATGATTAATAACCCAAGGGGCAGCGGGGCGGGACGTCCCGAATCAGATGCACGTGACGTCAGAGTAACGTTCGAATAATATTTCGCTACAGCCAAGCGCAAAATGGGTTAAAAATTATTTATACAGTAACTAGTTATGTCAGATTCATAATCATATAATTAAAATAATTCTATATAGTAGTATTATACTCAGATACCCCAGTTGATTTTAATTATAAGAAATTCATTCGGATCAATTAATAGTTTTAGGGTAGTTTTGTGTGACGTAGGCTAAAAAGCTGACTTACAAAATAATAAGTACTGCGAAAGTTTTTTTTTTATTCTGAATCAAATGATTTCAGGTTTCACAAGCAGCCTGTATTTATATAATTTTATGCACATGAATATCACACATTTATATTTTATAAAATATATTTTACGTCTATTCCAAAATAATTCTTATGTCACAGCATTCCGCTGCTCCAGTCCAGCCAGCCTATTTATTTTAAATACTATCAAATTTACCGGACACTTATGTAATATAAAAAGTACAAAAGTCTTCTAAACAAAGCATAGTATTCAAAATAAAGCAGAAAAGCATTTTACTATAGGATGTAAGCAATGGTGGATAGAACGAATAACCACTGAAGCGACGATTTATAAAAGCTGTTAACAATATCAAACAGCTAACTCTGAACATTCTCACTGATGCGGCAGTTTACTGTCCAATATCCGGCAGAGCTGTGGTTTCCGGCCAGCACCCGTCTGTCGCATCTGTCGCACGTTGTATTGGCGCGATACTGTACTTTACTGTACGTTTATGTTTCAGAAGGGCTATATTCCAACAGCAAATCGGCCTGTACAGTATAATATCGCCAGACGAACACACCGACTATACAGTCCCACACTAAGCAAAGCTTGTATCATGGGTATACTTATATAGATATTAAACATCCATAATTTGAGTAAACATATTAATGCTCATCACACAAAAATTGTCCCTACCAGGATTTGAACCAGGGACCCTCGGCGCAGAAAGCAACCAACTGCGCTAATCAGGTCGTCAAAGTAACGTATTGGATTAATTTTGGAACGTCATTAGGATTTGTCACATCGATTAACGATCTTTATAGGGCTTATATGCTTCTTCTTCTTGGACACGCCATTTTCATTTCATCATGTCACATCCATTATTTTATTTATAATGTGTATTTATTGAATTTAACATTGCTATTAATTACTTGACACTGGCAAAATACCCGGTAAGCGGGTGAGGCCATATTCATATCCATTTTATTTCATCGCATTTCATTTCGTAAAGAAAGAAGAAGAAGGGCTTATATAAACAGCGGCGGCGTAAAGCGAGAGCGACGTGAGCCACCGTCCATGGCTTCGCGGTCCTAGTCATATCGTAATACTATCCTTCCCTGACTACAATACAATAAAAAAAAACATTTCTTAATATTACAATTGGAAAATATCAATAGTATAAGAAGGTACATATCAGCGGTATGTTATAAGTAATTTAAAAATAAATTAGGTAATTAATTATTAAAATTAAAATTATGCTGAATTCAAAATGCACTCAACAAATCCCCACTACCAAAACGCTGTGTCCAAAACGCTGGCATCATTGCCACGTTGAATGGCAATTCTTATGTGTTGGCCAAAATATGTGCCAGCGGTCTGGTCACCAGATGATTTATATTTTATAACAATATAAAATATGAAGCTTAGTAATTTTCTATTACCTTATTCAATTGACTCTCGTTTATTATCACTTTTATATAACTCAATTATAAAACGATCAGAGCGCATTCAATTGTTACCCCATTTGTTGTACCTACTGTATATATAAAGTCTGTATACTCCACACAGCGGTCAATTCTAAAGAATGTTGAATTCCGCTTTCAATACTTGTAGGAACCATTGCGCCAGCCACTCCCCGGAAGTGGCGTCTGTGACCGGATATCGAAGGTTAAACGACAACTGGGAAATTGAAAACCGGTTAGGGGTGTGGGAAAGTAGTTCTTCTGAATGTTATATTTAGTTTTATTATAAAATAATAACTTTTGTGTGGGGTATAAGGGGTCCAAATAAAATCTCTAATCACCCAAACCCAAAACAACCTCAGGTGCCTGCGGTGCACCTTACTTAATAACGAAAAAGGAGCTGACGAATTGCCCACCAACCTGCAGAAGACCTTTGTGGTGGACCACTGATCCAATCTCCCTCTCTTACCTGATCTTGTCAAGAGGTGGGATATAAACAATATTAATGTTTGTAACGATAAATGTTACAATTTCAGACTAATTCTTATTTTCGTAAGTCAATAATAACAAATCAACTCTATAAAAAAATAAAAAATCTCTTCAAATAAACGAAATTAATATAATGCCTGATGCGATTCAATTTTAAATTCAACATCAGCCAGTGACGCGAATAATTCAAAAGGTATTACCTAAAATAAACACACGAAATCGCAACTATTTCCCGCCCCGGGGTTGCGGAAATGCGGACAGCGCAGCCCGTCCGCGTGACATGTCCGGGCGGCCAGGAATATCTGTGCTATTCACAATAAATAGCTTTTATAAAAGTAGCTTTCGACCGCTCGCCCCAATTGTTCGTTTGTTCGCAAATTAACTTGAAATGTTTTGATCAGAAGCTAAGTATATTTTAATGTGAATGTATATTCTGTTGACAAGTTATAATGTGGTTTTCAGGTATTTTTAATTTGATAAAACTATTCGGATAATAATTTAAATAGTGTTAACTATGCTTTTCATCCATAGCCATAAAGGGATTGAATCTACTATGCACGTATGTGCCTTAGGCCTTAGCAATGCACAATGTTGTTCAGATTTACGCACCATAATTTCACAGTCCGTTCACTAGCCGTATCGTCATGTCATATGCGCTTAGAATTGGCACCGTGGCCGACTGCCCTGTTGCGGTTTTGGAGACTAAATGTAACATTCAAAACTAAAACCATGTGAGGACGGTGATATATTTAGTATAATTTATGTTCCAGTGAAGCTTGCATTTTATATTGAAAAAAAAATATTCATTTTATATTTCTATTAAATATAAATGTTATAATAAAGTACTTACATAAATAAATATGAATAATGCAAAACCCAAAAATTATACTTTTGAAGTAAAGTGACACTTGTATACTTTTTCCCATAATACATTAAATTAAAAAAAGCTTATTATTAGTAACAAGTTTAATCATCTGGAAGTGCATAAAATGACTCACTGAGAGTAATGATGTGGTTTTAAAATAATTGTCAGTGACATTCAATTTCACAAGCAATGGTACGTTGTGTAATTTAATATAACTGACAATTGTTAAATTGTATTATTTCAAGAGGAAATAAACCATTATAAATTTTACTAACTGCTGGAAATTCATGTACTAGGTAAATAATGAATATACCTACTAGGAAAATTTTGATGAGTTTTTTGGTTGTACATAAATTATTTTTATGAGGCTACATTCAATGATACGAATTTGGTTATATCCACCTAGAAAGGTATGTAAAAGAACTCTATTATGTACCTACAATTACTAAATAAACAGTAAAAGGGAAAAGTGTGAAAATTCTCTTCACGGAAACGTTATCTTTGACAGTTAATAACTCTGAATAAATAAACTCAAAGAAGTTAAAAGTACAATTGAGATCATCGCGTCCAAAGTTAGCCGTTTAAAAATTTAATGCCTCCCATAGCTGCAATGCGAATGTTTCCAGCTAAAACTGTGCCCAGGGGTCGTACTACGCAGCCATTATAAGAATAATGTCGTAAATAAACTGGTTTCCCCTGAATACAACGTCTATTTGTAAAAAAAGCAATTGCGACGTAAAACTGAAGTGCTTATTACCCCCACGTTATATTTCCATTTATATGAAAACTAATGTTTACGTTATGTTCCTGTTTACCTTTTATTGCAAAGATTCTATCTGTGGTACATTAAGACATTTCGGGTTATATTATGTGCGTAGAGTAAATGGACGATGATAAAAAAAGTGATCGCTTTTCACGATTACCCCCATGTCTATGGAAATAAAAAGCAATTCTTCTGAGTTAACAAGCAGGTAAGGAAAGTTTTTTGCCAGATTGTCAAGAGTGCCACTAACACTAATATGAAAATCGACCTTCTAATTTACGTGTCACGGTGTTTGTCCCCTATGGACTCCTAAACTACTAAACCGATTTAAATAAAACTTTGCACACTGTGTGCAGTTTTATCCAACTTGAAAGATAGGATAGGATACTTCATATCTCAATTTATAATCGCAAATATTTAACTACTAGCTGCGCCCCGCGGTGTCACCCGCGATTAAAAAGTATGTCCATTTTACCGGGATAAAAAATAGCCTATGTGCTATTCCAGACTATAATCTATCTATGTGCCAAATTTCATCCAGATCCATTCAACCGTTCTGGCGTGATTGAGTAACAAACATCCATCCATCCATCCAACCATCCATCCAAAATTTATAATATTATATATAGTGTGATAAAAATAATTCCTAAAAATAATGTATATGGCAAAAAAACGTTTGCCAGGTCAGCTAGTTTAATATAGAGTATAACCACTTTTTTTGCTTCAATCGGGCTAACATGTTTTTCCGCCTTCCTCCATTGTAATTTGTTATACGACTGCAATATATTCAACCAGTTATTTTTAACAATCCATACTTTGTACTGAGTTGACACGGTCGAACGGCATTGACTAAGTGTTCGGATAACTCTAAATAACATTGCAAATGGCGGTCCAGGCGCAGTTGGACGTCGGCATCACTTATGCATCCAATCAAAGTGGATTAGGATAGTATACATATTCCTAGTGTGGGATAGGCACTCACGCTGTATCCTATATATATACCTATGCCAATACCCATAAACTTCATAGTATTGTTTACGAAAAGTATCAAAACCTTTTTATTAACATTCTAGTATATCCCCAGAGGCCCATTTTCGTAATCTATTTCGTATAAAGTTACAAATATTAAGAATTTATCGGGAACAATGTCCGAGTTATTCAGATTATCCCTTATTAAACATCCCGCTATGGGTTTTCCAATAACTTACATTCTTCAGAGGGAACCGTTGTCTGGGGTGAATATTTGAATCGTTCCCAAGAATCTTACACTGTATTATGATAATTTAGAAGGGGACCCTAAAAACTTTAATTGAGTTTGTCGTAAGTAAAGATATCTCGATTTCCCAATTACATGTTGGACTTTTGGTATTTGATATATTTAGATGAAGGAATTTTCTTAAGACCATTACATTTAAAATCTTTTTCCTAATCTGCAAATGATAAGAGGTAGAACAATACTTGGTTAGACTTGGTTAGGAAACGATTTGAAAGGTTTCCTTTCTCCTCGATAAATGAAATTAGAACGACAGTATGAGTTTAGTACGTTGAAAACATGAAACAAATATTATAATTATAGTAAAAAACTACCTATAAAGTCAAACCATTAAAAAAAGATTATAAAACCGTACGAAATTAATTAAATCTTAAAGGAGTTCGGTCAAGCTTATTGCAACTATGAGCGGGGAATAACGAAGTTTGAGCTCTCAAGTAACCGAGCGTCAACTTTCAAAATCTAAGTGGAGTTACGAAAAAAGTTGCTTAATTGAAATTTTAAACTTTGCCTTTACGAATCTTTACCTACTTTATAAGAAAATAGTATTCAATTTTGTAGGAAAAGGTAAAATAAAATAAAAACAAAGTGAAATGTAGATAGAAATATATTAATTCAGTTTTACTATTTTAAGTCTTTTATGACTTGTATAGAGACTACTTTATTTCTGAATTACATGGACAATAGATAATACCTCAATTGCAGTATTTAAATAAGAAAGCTTTGAAACGATTTTCAGATAAACATATTATTCAACATTTTTAATAAATGCTCTCAGGGTTAGAACTAGTTTAATGCATTTGTTCTAGTTTAGTGCATTTGGTCAAACTTATTTTAAATCTATCAATGAGTTTGCTTATTATGGAATGCAGAGAGTTTAGTGATGGATTTGATAAAATGAATTTATACAGGTATTTGAATGAAATCGAATATGTGAGCGATCTTTTGGTGCTTCCCGATACATTTTGTGAGAAAACTATGATTTAAATTAAAATAATAAAAGTTTACCTCTTTTTAATGTCTCACTGATGGGCACCGGCCTGCCCTCGATGCCAGGAGGATACAAACAAATAGTCCACTACACTGGTCCAGTGCGTGATGGTAGACCTGATACATCTCATGGAGCTATTAGAAATATGTTGTCCTCACAATGTTATGCTTCGCCGTTTAGCAAGTAATGGTGGGGTTGTACCATCAAGTCCTTATACTCCGGAAAACGTGCACGGATCTGCACCCACATTTTGCTAATGGTCTAACCTTTTTTTTATATATATATCGCTAGACGAAAACACCAGCTATACGGTCCCACACTAAGCAACGCTTGTATTATGGGTACCGTACAATGGACTGAGGGCGAACTCAGTATATAATACTTATATAGATACTGAACATCCATGACTCGGGCACGAAGATTCGTGCTCATCACACAAAGTTTGTTCCCACCAGGATTCGAACCCGGGACCCTCAGCGCGCGTAGTGTAAAACAGACGAAGCTTATTGTTATCAAAACCAAGCACACACCCCTTCATGTGAGGAAAATTTGGGTCATAGTCATCAACTATGATTTACGTCACAAAATAATTACTAGTTTCAGAGGAAAATACCTTGAATTATTTCCCTCGCTTCTACCAATAAAATAAAGGTTCAGTTCCACTAAACAAATACAATTACTCGCAGTCGAAGGAAACGTTAATGTCATCAAAGATCCTCTTATTTAGTGTCTGTTCATTATTCTGGAGTGTTTACTTAAATAAGATGGAATCGAATACCATGAGCACTAAACTAAATGTAGCGTTTCTCCATTACCTAGAATAACAGTTTAATTAAAACGACTCAAGATCGGTTTCGAGTACGTTCGAGCCTTTGAAAGAAATAATGAAGTTTCTAACGTACTGAAGATATTCGTGGAATATGACCTGAATCTATCTCCCGGAGGCCCGTCCTTAAATAAAGGAAAATTAATAATGGAAGCTTATCTACTTTGTTACTTTTTTCGTAAACTATTTAAGCTCTCTCACTTTCTCATATGAAGACCTGTTTAACGCAGACAAATTTTGTGTGATGAGCAAGATTTTTTTGTACCTGATTCATGGATGTTTAATATCTATATAAGTATCAAATACTGGGTTCACCCCAGTCCATTGTACGGTACCTACGTAATATACAAACTTTGCTTAGTGGGACCGTAGAGGTATTAAAAATCATCCAACTAACTAGGTATACTTCACGTGCGCTAGCTGCACTCTCATATAAATATCAGTTAAGACAGTACTGCAGAGGTGTTATGCGATGTGTCTGGACGGCAAAAACAGATGCTCCCGCGCCTCAGGCTTCGAACGCCGTCAAGTCCCGTTAGTAGGTAGGTATAGCATGAAGGTTAATATAAAAAAAACTATGTATATATAATATACCTAGTACCAATTTATTGCTTAAACCGATTGCTAAGTATTTACATAGGTAGGTACTAGGTAGCTACATGATTATGTTGCCTGTATGATTATCATAGTTTGATTCATGCATTTAAAATTTAGTTGCTTACAAAATATAGATGTTACAAGTATACATCATAAATCTGCTTGTACACACACAAATGGTGGATTCTCACCATGCTAACAAAAGGTTAATACCAGGCAATAAATCTTTATAAATAAGAAGTATCCAAATAAATGTTTCCGTGTAAACATTAAACACAACACTCACATTAAACACAACAGTCACGAATAAAATGTTTACTTTATTAATATTGTTTAACAAAATGAATTGTTTTTAAGAACATTGATATCACGCGAGCAATTTGTTCCACTCGCGCGCAGTAGGGCATTGGCACTTTCTATTAAAATTATCATATCCATAAATAAGGACCTTGTTTTATAATAATATAATAAAGAAAAACAGGCGATGCGGTAGCCATGGTTTAATACTTTGTAGGGACGGTTTTTGTTTTTAGTGCCTGTACTACTATTATCAAATAAAAAAACATTATATGTCGCCCACATTTATATGAAACGTATAAGAATCTTTTTTTTTTAATGCTGCTTTGAAATATCTAACCCTAACTTAATAATATTATACTTTCTTAATTACATTAAAAACGCAAAATTTAAAATTTAGTAAAATATATTTACTCACAAAACTGTTAAATTTATGCTCAGGGACGTTTAGGTCAAAGATTATAGAAAATTTTATACAATAGACACTTGAAAAAATATATACAAATAACAGATAAAAAATATACATATTTATAAAATCAGGATCACAGTAACTAAATCATAAAAATTATCAAGTTCTTCATTAAGAAAATCCGATTTTTGTCAACAAAACGGTTCACCCTACAAACAGTTTGCACCTGTAATCATTTTAGGGTGCTGTTGACGTGAAAAACTAAACCGTGAGGGACAGGTGCGAAATCCTGTCGCAGCGGGGGTCCCACCGACCCACTTCGACCCATAACCTTAATTGATAGGAATCGTTAACCTTTAAACGCGAGCCTTCGTCGTTTCCTTTCCATAAATACTCTGATACCAATCTCTCAGGTTTTTTTCCCCGTTATTTTATACGTCTGGTTAGATATCGTTTTATTTTCGGGTGCCTTAGCCGCCGATAGATCGTTATTTCGTAATAAACAGTCCATTCTTTGTCATTCGATATTTTCGAGATTGTTAGTATGAGATAATTCGA